>CM066048.1:147184786-148480657 GCA_033557465.1 Ichthyophis bannanicus | reverse complement strand
GGTGGAGAGACCATTTGTGTGGAAGCCGAACTCGACTGAGTTTGTCTGCCCAAGAGTTTTGGATGCCTGGGAGATACACCGCAAGGAGATGAATCTGATGCTCTCTGGCGAGGGCCCATAGTCGCAAAGCTTTGTTGCACAGCGACAGAGAGCCTGTTCTGCCCTGCTTGTTCACATAGAACATAGCTAGCTGATTGTCTATTTGAACTAGGACTGTCTTTATTTTATTTATTTTTATTTCTGATATACCGCGCTATTATAATCAGTGCGGTTTACATTTGAACAGAACATACAAGAATGTAACAAGTTACATCGAGTTTTTACATTGAACAGGGAAAGTAAACATGGAGGAAAAACCGAGGGAAAACGATGTACAAATTATATACAAATTATGGATACTCTTACGAATAAAATCTAAGAAACTTTACCTAGAGGCCTGGGCTCGTGGGTCAAGGAAGCAGATAGGGGAAAAAATGGTTAGCCGTTATCTACAGGAGGATGATCTAAGGGACGGGCTAGGTAGGGAGGTAAGGTGGTGGCAGTGTGAGTGTCGGGATTGGTGTCAGGGTAATGTTGTAAGAATAGGTGGCATTTGAGGGCTTTTTGGAATAGCACCAGGTTTGAGATGGCCCGGATTTCAGCAGGGAGGGCGTTCCATGCCATAGGTGCAAAAATGGAGAAGGCTCTACTTGCTGTTGCCTTCCTACATTTTATCAACAATTTCGGGACTTCGAGTGTATTCATCGATGTAGATCTCCTGGTTCTGTTGTCTGGTGTGCTGTGGAGAAGATCAATGATGGGCATGGGGGGATGGTTCTTAAGGGCCTTGAATGTCATGACCAGAGCCTTGAAATGGATTCTGGCCCGCAGCGGAAGCCAGTGTAGGTTCTTTAGAACTGGCGTTATGTGGTCTGATCTTGAGAGTCTTGCCAGTACCCTTGCAGCTGAGTTCATGGCAAGACGTAGCCGGTTAAGAGTCGACTGTGGGAGTCCGAGTAGGATAATGTTGGCAAAGTCGAGGTGTGGGATGACTAAGGCTTGGAATATTGAACGGTAGTCAGGGAAGTCAAGAAGTGGGCGGAGATGGCGTAGTGATCGGATCTTATGATATATTGCTTTAGTTGTGTTTATGACATGTGCTGACATGTCAAGACGCTGGTCGAGGGTGATGCCCAGGTAGCGAATTGTAGATTTGGACTTCAGTTCAATGTTATTGACTAGAAGTGAGGAAGGTGGCGTGAACTTCTGGTTTCGCGAGATGAATAATACATCTGTTTTGCTGTGGTTAATATGTAGATTTTGAGAGAGGAGCCAATCTGCTACCGTTTCAAAGCATCTTGTAATTGGAGAAAAGTCAGGTTAAAAAGTCTTGTAGCTGAGCTGGGCGTGAAATACTCAAAGAGCAAAGAAGATTGCTCTGAGCTCCAGGGGGTTGATGTGAAGACAGGCCTCCTGTGGAGTCCAGGTACACTGGGTAGAGAGATCGTGCAGGTGGGCTCCCCATCCCACCTGTGATGCATCTGTTAGGGTGGTTTGGGATAGGGGTTGCTGGAAAGGAGACCCCACCAGAAGGTTTCTGGGTGATTGCCACCATTGGAGGGACGAAATGGAGAAATTAGGTCTGACCTGCTAATTGTCTTTCCTTGAGTTTTCTCCGGGCCAGTCCAGGGAATGATAGGGTTGTCAATCCCTTCCAGCAGCTGAGGACTGTAAACCAAACTTTTGCCAGCATCTTAAGCCCCTCCCCTTGCTGTTGCACTCCAGTCTCCTATTGCCAAAGCAGCCTAGAAGATAACTGTGAAACTAGAAAATAAGAAACAGCACTGAGAATTTTGTACATTTCCCGAACAAGCCTACAAATGCCTTAGCAAGTGGATTTACCACCGCACGGAAATTTTTTTTTTTTAAACAATAAACTTTGGAACAAAACCCCTCTTGCGGCTAACGCAAGGGAGCCCCAATAACCACGCCTACAGAAGCCCCATTCTTAGAAATTATGCAGCATGCAGGAACAAGTGGCGCATCGCATCCCCCAACTGAATGACCAAGTATAGGGAAAAGAAAAAGCTGGGTGGGCCCTGGACTGGCCCGGAGAAAACTCAAGGAAAGACAATTAGCAGGTAAGACCTAATTTCTCATTCCTTCTCGTTTCTCCGGGCCAGTACAGGGAACGATAGGGCAGTACCAGAGAGGTACCTAAAGTTGGGAGGGACCGGCAAGCCCTGCGATAATCGCAGCCGCCCCCACTCTTGCATCCTCCCTGGCCTGAACATCTAACCGGTAGTGTCTGGTAAAAGTATGCAAGGAAGACCAGGTTGCGGCTTTACAAATATCTACCGGAGGAACTGCGGCATACTCAGCCCAGGACGCTGCTTGACTCCGCGTAGAATGTGCTTTGAGACCCTCTGGAGGAGACCTCCCCTTCGCCTCATAAGCCGCTACTATGGCCTGTTTGACCCATCTGGAAATAGTCGCCTTAGTCGCCGCATGCCCTTTACGCGGACCCCCGAACAGCACAAACAACCGATCAGATTTACGTAAACCCCTAGAAGCTTTGAGGTACTTCCGTAACACTCTGCCGAGATCCAAGCTTTTGAGCGCGGCATCCATCGGAGAGCCCGTGAGGTCAGAGAACACAGGCAAGGACACCGACTGGTTCACATGAAAACTAGAAACCACCTTAGGGAGCAACGAGGGAACTGTACGCAGAATCACCTTTTCCACCAGAAACTGCAGGTAAGGCTCCCTACAAGACAGAGCCTGCAAATCAGAGATTCTACGAGCAGAACAGAGAGCGACCAGAAACGCCGTCTTCCAGGATAATTCCTTCAACCTCCCGGACACCTGCGACGTAAACGGAGGCTGCGTCAAAGCCTCTAGAACAACGTTCAAATCCCATGCCGGAATGACCGGGCGTAAGGGAGGCTTGAGAATGTTAGCTGCTCGGAAAAAACGTTGAATATCTCCGTGCGCAGTCAACCGATGACCGCTCACTAAACCCCTAAAGCAGGCTAGGGCCGCCAAATGCACTTTGAGCGTGTTCAGTGCCAAGCCCTTATCGAGACCGCTCTGCAAAAACGACAAAATATGGGAAACAGCCGCCGAAAAAGGACGAATGCTATGCCGAGAACACCACGACTCGAAGACGCACCAGACGCGAACATAGGCCAACGAAGTCGACCTCCTTCGCGAATGCAGCATGGTGTCTATCACTGAAGCCGAGTAGCCTTTACGGCTCAGCGTTTCCCTTTCAAGAGCCAAGCCGTAAGCAAGAAGCGATCCACCTGAGGCATTAAGATTGGACCCTGATTCAACAGGTTGCAACGAATTGGCAGGCGCCATGGCGCCTCCACCAGGAGCCAAACCAGATCCGCATACCACGGCCGCCTGGGCCAATCCGGCGCGATGAGAATTACTCTCCCTTTGTGGTTTGCAATGCGTTGGATCACACGACCTATCATAGGCCACGGAGGAAACACATACAGCAGAAGATCTTCCGGCCAGACCTGCACGAGAGCATCGAGACCCTCTGACATGTGGTCCTTGCGCCTGCTGAAAAAGCGAGACGCCTTGGCATTGGATAGAGAAGCCATTAGATCCATCGCCGGCTGACCCCAGTGTTGGACAATCGCATGAAACACCGCTGCATTTAGCTCCCATTCCCCCAGATCGAGAAGATGGCGACTGAGATAATCCGCTTGTACATTGTCCTTCCCTGCGACATGAGCCGCTGACAAAGCCAGAAGATGAGCTTCCGCCCAACTCATGAGCTGACGACTCTCCTCCAGCAAGACGGCGCTGCCTGTCCCGCCCTGCCGATTGATATAGGAGACCGTCGCCACATTGTCGGAGAACACCCTGACCGCTCTTCCCTTGATTGAGGAGCGGAAGTGTTCCAGCGCCAAGCGCACAGCTCTGAGCTCCAACCGGTTGATCGACCATGAGCTTTCTGACAGGGACCATAGCCCCTGCGCCACCTGAGCTTGACAATGAGCCCCCCAGCCTGATAAGCTGGCGTCCATGGTGAGAATCACCCACAGTGGCTCCTCCAACGGAACCACCGCTCGCAGATGAGAGGCGTCTAACCACCACTGCAGGCTGAGCCGCACTGGCTTCGGACAAACCAGCTTCTGAGACAGAGGCTGAAGCTGAGGAGACCACCTGGACAACAATGCTTGCTGCAGAGGACGCATACGTGCCCTGGCCCAAGGAACCAGCTCCAGAGTCGCCGCCATGGAGCCCAAGAGCTGCAGATACCGCCACGCCGACGGGGCAGCCTGAGCCAAGAAGGCTTTCACCTGACGCAAGATCTTCAACACCCTGTTCTCGGGCAAAGCGACCGACCCCACGTCGGTGTCGAACAACGCACCCAGGTAAGTAAGCTGCTGGACTGGGCGTAGCTGACTCTTGGACCGGTTGACGACCCAACCGAGCTGCTCGAGGACCTGCACTACTCGTGCTGTAGCCGTCACCGCGTCCGGATAAGACTCGGCCCTGATCAACCAATCGTCTAGATAAGGGTGAACGCGAATACCTTCCTTGCGCAATGCCGCCGCTACAACTACCATCACCTTCGTGAACGTCCAAGGAGCCGTCGCTAAGCCGAACGGCATCGCCTGAAACTGAAAATGACCCTCGTGCACCGCAAATCTCAGAAAACGCTGATGATCCGGGCGGATCGGAATGTGTAGATAAGCTTCGGTGAGATCTAGGGACGAGAGGAATTCCCCCTTCTGCACGGCCCGAATTACTGACCGGAGCGTTTCCATCCGAAAATGCGTAACCTTTAGCGAGCGGTTTACATGCTTGAGATCGAGAACAGGATGAAAAGAACCTTCTTTCTTGGGAACCACAAAATAAATCGAGTATCGACCTAGTCCGCACTGGTCTTGGCGCACCGGAACCACAGCCTGTAGTTGTAACAACCTGTGCAGTGTATCGCTTATAGCCTGCCTTTTCTGCTCTGTTCCCCCGCAAGACACCATGAAGGCTTCTCGCAAAGGGAGAGCAAACTCTAACGCATACCCCTCCCGAATGATCTCGAGCACCCATTGGTCCGATGTAATCGCGGCCCAGGCAGAAAAACCCCTGCAAGCGACCCCCTACAGGACTCTCCACCTGGACCAGCTGACCTTCATTGAGGTTTCTTCGCTGCTCCCTGCGGAGCATTGAAATAACCTCTGCCGAAGCCCCGAGCCCCCCGAAAGGACTGATTGCGAGGGCCGAAACGAGATTTCGGATAGGGGGCAAAACGTGCCCCCCTGAATCTGCGAGAATCTCGACCTGGACCTTTAAATCCCAAGCCCGCTCTAGGCGTCTTAGGTCGATCCTCCGGCAAACGACCCCCCTTGGAGTCCCCGAGATCCTTCACGATCTTCTCCAGGGCTTCCCCAAAAAGCAGCTTGCCTTTATAGGGTAGCTTGCTGAGCCTGGCCTTCGACGAAGCATCAGCCGCCCAGTTCCTCAGCCAAAGGAACCGGCGGGCCGCAATCACAGAAGCCATAGACTTTGCAGAGATTCTAACCAAATCATAGAAGGCGTCCGCGAGGTAAGCCGCTGCCGACTCCAACTTAGCTCCCTCAGCGGACGAACCTTCCTGAGACGGTGCTGCCGACTCCCCCTGGAGCCAACGAATCGAAGCTCTGGAGACATACGCTCCACAAATGGACGTCTGCAACGCCAGAGCACTGGAATCAAAGGCCTGCTTCAAGAGAACCTCAAGCTTACGATCCTGGAGGTCCTTAAGCGCCGCTCCACCTTCTACAGGTATGGTTGTTTTCTTAGTCACCGCCGAGACTAAGGCATCCACCTTAGGCATTTTCAATAACTCCTTCTCCTCCAGGGGAATGGGGTAAAGGCGACCCAGAGCGCGAGCCCCCCGAAGTGTAGCCTCCGGGAACTCCCATTCCGATTCCACCATCTGCCTGATAACTCGAACTGGAAAACAGCGCTGCTCTGATTTAAAGCCCTGTAACAATGGATCTTCCAAGGGCTCCTGTGGAAGTGATGGCACTACAATATTTAGAGCGGCTAAGGATTGCGCAATAAGAGCCCCTAGTTCCTCCTTACGGAATACTCTAAAGACATTAGGGTCCTCCCCTGGAGCCAGTTCGCCCTCTTCAAGTTCCACGGGCCAAGCTTCCATACCTGCTTCAGAAACAATCTCCCCATTCTCCACCCCGGGAGGTATGGAGAGCTGCTGCTCCGCGCCCTCAAGCGCAGGTCCCAGCCATGCCCCCTTCTGGGAAGGACCTTCATCCGGATCCAAAGCAGACACTGCAGGCTGAACAGGGTCCTCCACAGCATTTGCTAGGGAGGGACTGAGAAGCTGAGAAGCCTTCAGCACACAGGCCTTATGTAAGGCCAAAATGAAATCGGGCGAAAACAACGCAGACAGCTCTCCCTGAGCTTCAGGTAAGGCTGGAGCTGCGGCCACCGGCGCCAGAGCCTCTTTATGTGCCTTTGATTTGCGTTTGCTAGGCCTGGTCTGCCCCGCGGGAGAAGCGGCCGGCTCAGCTAAAATGGCCGCCGTTCCCGCCTTTTCAGAGGGAAGGTGAGCTTTCTGCTTTCTGTTCCGACTTGCCCTCCATCGCAGTCAGCAAAAACCTACCCGAACTGAGGGAAAAGCGAGGGGAATACTGGTAGTCGGTCCAGAAACCCCCGTTTCAGACCCGCGAACCGCCGACCAGCCGCCAAGCCCTGCACACGCTGCCGCGAAGCCTAAAATCTACCAGGGCACGCTAAACACCATGGACCTAATTAGAAAATCGCTGCCTCCTACCCTCCACACCTGACCGCTGTGCTCCGGGCCGTGTCTCCTCTGCCCCGCAGCTAGTGGGAGACGGAGAACACGAGGCTCTGCAAGGACGGGTGGATTCTGGGGCTCCCAGTCCAAACCTCCTGAGTGCGAGAGAGACCGGTTGCTGTGAGGCAGGCTCCGCCTCACACACTGATGGAACTCGCAGTACCGGCTCTCCGTTATACCCAAACAATTGCAGCAGTGCCAGGGAAAAAGCAAAGTCACAGCTCAGCTAGAGCCTATCTGCCTATTTAGTCTGCTGAAGCACCAGAACGTCAAGTAGCAGTCAATGAGGAGGGAGAGGCACCGAACCAACATCCATTCCAGCTGCTGAGGACTGTAAGACTGGAGTGCAACAGCAAGGGGAGGGGCTTAAGATGCTGGGAAAAGTTTGGTTTACAGTCCTCAGCTGCTGGAAGGGATTGACAACCCTATCGTTCCCTGGACTGGCCCGGAGAAACGAGAAGGAAAAAACAATTTGAGTTTGTTATTTTGTCCGACAGGCAGCCTGAGGCCTGTGTCCACTGAGTGGATAAAGTCCACTGAACTGCTCGCATATGGAGGCGAGCAAAAGGAACCACATACACGGTGGACGCCATGTGGCCTAGCAATTGTAGCATTTCCCGAGCAGTGAGACAAGGTTTGAGCACTGCTTGGGAAGCTAGTTGTACCATGCGAAGACAGCGGGGCTGCGGAAGGAAAGCCCTTGTCTGTCTTGTATCCAGATGAGCTCCTATGAACTCTAGGGACTGAGTGGGAGCAGGACTGGATTTTGGGAAGTTTATGACCGGTCCCAAATACTGAAGGATTTGCATTGTGTGAAACAGATCAGAGCTGGCTTCTGGCACTGTAGGGGCTCGAATGAGCCAGTTGTCTAAGTAAGGGAAGACGAATATTCCCAGAGTACGGAGAAATGCTGCTACCACAGCCATGCATTTTGCGAATACTCTTGGCGCAGAAGCCAGGCCAAAGGGAAGAACCTTGTATTGGTAGTGCTTTCCTTGAAACAGGAATCGGAGGAATCTCCTGTGATTTGGATGGATGAGAATATGAGTATACGCATCCTTGAGATCTAGATAAAGCCAATCCTGATTTTGAAGGTATGGCAGCAGAGTTCCTAGAGAGACCACTTTGAACTTCTCTCGGAACAAATACTTGTTCAATTCTCTGAGGTCTACAATGGGTCTGTCCCACCCCTGTTTTCTTTGGAATAAGGAAATAGGGGGAGTAGAACCCTGTACCCTGATGGGGAATGTGTACTTCCTCTATTGCTCCTTGAGCAAGGAGCATTGTGACTTCTTGACCTAAGAGACTGTCAAGAGAGGTCTGAGAATTGAACTCTCTTACAATTGTAGGAGGGGGCATGCTGTGAAAATGAAGCTTGTACCCCTCTCGTACAATGGACAGAGTCCAATTTTCTGCTGTTATTTGGTACCATCTGTGGGCAAAATGCCAATCTGCCTGGGAAGGTCGATGGTTCTGGACCGTTCAGAGGCAGGAAGGCAAAGTTCTCTAGGGAGGAGTCAAAGCCCCTGAGGAGGCTGAGCCTGCTGAGGTTTTGCAGCTTTTGGCTTCTTTTGTTGTCTAGGTTGTTGCTGTTGTCCCTTTTGGGCAGTCTGACCTGGATGGTGTCCCTGTTGGGTATAGGAAGGATAAAACATCTTTTTCTTATTGAAAAATGGTTTCTTAGAGGATTTTTTCCTTGCAGGATCGGCTGTAGATTTGGACAATCTATCCAAGGTGATATTGTCAGCATCTATCTCATTAGCCTTCTGCTCCCAATTCTTGCCAAAGAGATTTTCTCCTGTGCAAGGAATGTTTCCTAATTTATCCTGTACCCAAATTTCCAAGTCAGATGCCTGAAGCCAGGCTATCCGACGTGCACCAATGGCAATAGACGAGGTTCTGCTTATGCACTCAAAACAGTCAAAGGCTGCACGATTTACAAACTTGGAAACATCCTGAGCATGTTTGACTAGAGTAAGATAGTCTTGCCTTTTGTCATCAGGAAGGAGGGGGTTCATAAGCTCCAAGTCTCCTGAGAACTCTTTAAGGAACATTCCCATATACAAGATATAGGAACTGATCCTAGCTGAGAGCATGGAAGCTTGGAAGTATTGACGCCCAAAAGCATCGAGAGTCCTACATTCACGACCTGGAGGATTGGATGCATGTGTGTCTGCACTTTTCATCCTTCTCATGGCTGATTCCACCACCATTGAATGGTGTGGTAATTGAGTTTTTTGAAAGCCAAGACAAGGTGGAACTCGATACATGGTATCGAGTCTTCGAGAATGAGATGTGGTTAAAGGTGTTTCCCACATCCTTAGCATAAGATCATGTAAAATCTCATGAATAGGCAGAGTAGCTGCCTCTTTGGGAGCCTTAGGGTATTGGAGAATTTCCAATTCCTTTGCCCTAGGCTCTTTTTCAGGAGCTACTGTGATGGAAAGGCCTCGGGCCACATCACGGATAAAGTCCTGAAAGGACATATCCTCTGGTGGAGACATTCTGCGCTGAGGAGAAGAGGAATCCTCAGGGAGAAGTACTCTTGTATCGGCAGAGTCTTTGGAGTCTTCAGACTCAGAGGATTCAAAATACCTCCAATCCCGGTGATAGTGCAAAGCACGGTACCGGTATCAAAGTCGGTATCGAGTTGTTCCGGTACAGATCTGTCGATGCCGGAGACATACGCATGACTCGGTATGGGTGGCATACCCACCGATGCTAATGCAGTCGGTACCGGTTCCGGTATCAGTTGAGGTGTCTGAAGCAGTTTCAACAGTACCGAAGCCGTGAGAAGAGCCGCTAGACTGCGTTCGATAGCAAGGAATCTCTGGTCTATCGACGCTGCCGATGCTTGGGTGTCGGTATTGGTAGAAGCAGCCGGAACCCCAGAGCATGGCCCCAGTAGTTCTGCTGAGGTTTGAGGCCTCGAGAACATCCTGGAGCCCCGTTAGTGCTTTCGAAGACAAAGCCTCCCGCCGGGGCAGTTTTGCCGGTGAAAATTCCTCAAAGGCAACGCCAGGGGCATCTCGATACTTAGATCTACCCTTTGAGGATCGGCTAGATTTATGTTTAGTTACCTGAGATCCATGGGAGGAAGATGAGGCCCTGGAGGACATCGATGCAACAGACGCCACGTCTGAGGGAAAAAGGGTGCTAAGTTTAGCAGCTCGGTTCTGCTGGCCCCTTTTTGACATTATTCCACAGGAGTGGCACTCTGAAATAGAGTGGTCAGGACCTAAACATTTGAGACACCAATCATGGGTGTCGGTGACGGAAATAGTACCGCCATATTTAGAACATTTCTTAAAACCTGAAGTAGGTTTTTCCATTTTTTAAGGAAAAAATTGGGCCTAGTGCCCAAAATGGCGCCTAGCACCAAGGAAAAAAGTTTCTAAAGTAAACACCTCAGAAACTATAATTTTTTTTTTTTTTTTAAAGAAAGAAGAAAGAGCCGGCAGTACCGGTATGGTGAAGGAAGACAGACGCGACCACAAAGACAAAGATTAAAGACAAAAGTTTTCTGCGGTGACAGGGTATGTGACCTGTCGGTTCCTCGGAAAACGAAGAACTGGAGAGGGACAGTTGGAAAGGCGGGAAGACAGCACACAGGCTCTGTGGGATGCTCCCAAAAGCTTTCCTATTGGACGCTGGGAAGCGTTCCCGCACAGGCTCCATTGGTACCAACGATACCCATAAGTGAAGGCTACATTCCTGCTTGTTCCTGGAGATATTCTGTTCCACCCAAGGGAGCAGGAGACCCCAGAACTCTTCATGCCCCCTTTCCGGGTGACAAAGGGCCAGAAGATCCACACTTCCTTGTCTCGGACTATGTTCCAGATTGCAGGAGAGCCAAGCGAATGGCCCTCACCTCCAGCTGCTTGATGGGTCAAGTCATCTCTCACTTGTTCCAGTGACACTGGGTAGTCTGCCCTTGATAATGAGCTCCCCAGCTGAGCAGAAGCCACTGGATAACATCCATGAGGTGATATTTCAGCAGATGAGCAGGCAGAACCACCATGTCAGGCTGGCCACCATCACAGGGAAAAAAAGACGCCTGATGTCAAAACCCTGTGAAGAGGAACAGCAGGATCTATACAGCAGACACAAGTGCGCTTGTGCCCAGGGGACTATTTCAAACAGCTGTTTTGGTTTTAAGGGCTCTGTGCTATCCTGGTTCTCTTCTTATCTCTCCCATCACACTTTTAGTATTTGTTCTGGTGAATCCTCCTCTACTACTATCCTGCTCTCAGCTGGTGTACCTCAAGGGTCAGTCTTGGGCCCACTTCTTTTCTCTCCTTATGCCCAGTCCCTTTGTACACTCATCTCCTCCCTTTCTTTTCAGTACCATCTTTATGCAGATGATTCTCGGATCTACCTCTCTACACATGAAATCTCTCCTGCAATCCAGGCCCAGATCTCTGCCTGACTGGCTGACATTGCTGCCTGGATGTCTCACTGCCATTTGAAATTGAAAATGGACAAAAGCAAGTTTCTTATTTTTCCCTTACTAAACCCACCTCCCCCTTACCTCCTTTCTCAATTTCTGTGAATAATGCTCTACTTCTCTCCATTTCTTTGGCTTGCAAACTTGGGGTCGTCGGCTTCCTCCCTCTCCACCCATATACAACTGATAAAATCGTCAAAATTCACCCCTTCCTTTCTCAAAACATTACTAAGACACTTATACACTTTAGTCACATCCTGTCTAGACTATTGCAACCTCCTCCTTGCTGGTCTCCTTCTGAATCATATCTCCCCCCTTCAATCTGTTCAAAACTCAGCTACGTGGCTAATTTTCCACCAACCTCAATATGCTCATATAACCTCTCTTCTCAAATTGCTTCATTGGCTCCCTATCAGTTTCCGTATACAGATCAAACTTCTACTGACCTATAAGTGCCTCATTCTGCTGCTCCTCACTACCTTTCTTCACTTCTCTCCTTACACCCCTCCTCAGGAACTCTGCTTTTCTAGCAGATCACTTCTATCTGTGCCCTGTTCTTCTACTGCCAACTCCAGACCTCAATCCTTCCACCTTACTGCTCCTTATGCCTGGAACTACCCGAGTCTGTACATCAGGCATCATCTTTGGTCCTTTTCAAATCCAGGCTGAAAACTCACCTCTGAGGCCACTTTTGGATCCTGATCCACTTAGTTTCCTAGGTATTTCCTTACCATTCCCCTAGATGTATCCTTGTTCTCAGCTGTTGTGTTGTCTGTCTTGACTAGATTGTAAACTCTGATGAACAAGGAAAGTCTTTTACATGTGTCTGTACAGCGCTGCATATGCCTTGTAGCGCTATACAAGTGATTAGTATTTATTTATATTCTCTTATATACCGCACTATTCTGCATCAGTGTGGTTTACATTGAACAAACTGAAATTACATTGAACGGCATTATAACTTGGAGATAACTATTTTTTACAGGGAACATGGGTTATGGAGGGTTAAGTGGCTTGCCCAAGACCACAAGGAGCACCCGTGGGACTAGAAACCCCAAGGTTGCTGTCCTCTAGTGGGATTTGAACCTCCGACTTTCCGGCCTGAAGTACCTTGCCCCAACCACTAGGCCACTCCTCCACTCCACTAGTAGTAGTAGCCACCATTGACCCTAGGATTTGGAAGTGGTCCCAAGTCCTTGGGAAGCTGCTGCCTCCGAAACGCTCTACGCTGAGAACACAGCTTCCCTGCCCTCTTCTCGAGCAGGAAAACCTTTCCTAAGCTTTCCCTAATAAACCATGCTCCAAAGTACTCTAACGACTGGGTACGCTCCAGGATACTCTCGTTATAGTTTATCACCCAGTCCAGATTCTCCAGAAAGTGCACCACTTGGGTCAATACCTAAAGGGCTCTGCATGTGCCCTGGCTTGAGTAAGCCAGTCATCCAGGCAAGGATGTGCACAAATCCCTTCACACTGCAAGGTGGCAACTGCCACCACAAGCTTGGTGAATGCCCTCAGTGCAGTGGAGAGGCTGAAGGGTAGAGCGACAAACTGTGAGCCGAGAACAGAAAAGCACAGGAAGCATTGTTAATCCTAATAGATGAAAATGTGGAAGTAGGTCTTTGCCAAGTCCAGTGATGCAGGCAACTCTTCGACAGACCATTCTCCGTGTCTCCATGTGGAAGGAAAACGTACTTTAATGAATACTGATACCCTGAAGGTCAATATTGGGCAGAAGGATTCTACTCTCTTGGATACCACAAAACAAATGGCATACCAACCCTTGCCCTTTTTGGCAGGCAGCACCAGAACTACAGCCTAGAGGGCTGAGGAGTTTCACCAGAGAAGTCTGAACAGCAGTCCTTCTGGCCGTAGACCTGCATGGATATATCAGGAAGGCATCTGGGATGGGTTCCTTGCATTCCAGCACTTAGCCGAACTGAACGATGTCAAGCTCCCACTGGTCCGAGGTTACACAGGCCTATCCCATCCTTGTGTCTGATGGGAAAGCCCAGATAGGTAAGTGAAGAAAGCCTCACGGGTCCCACAAAACAAAAAGATTGGACCTGGAAATGGGAGCTGGAGAAAGGCAGGATGGCCTCCTGAGGCGATTCTTCTGGGAGTCCCTAAACCCCTGAGACCCTTGGTGGTGGGAGCAAGGAGAATGTGACAGAGGAGAAGAGAGGCAACGATTCAAAGGTCATTTAGGTCGATCCTCCAGTCAACGATGTGGTTTGGATGCTATCAGCTCCTTGAACAACTTCTCAAAGTCCTCCACTTGGATGCTGTGATAGGCCAGTGACTTGCTATCATGGAAAGGTCAAGTGAAATTAGACCTTATCTGCTAACTGACATTCCTTGAGTGAGTCAGTCCAGTCCTGCACCTTTGGGTAGTGTCACATCCCCAGCAGCTTGGAGACTGAGCATGTCACACTTGATGACATCAGGGGTGTACTTACCAATGGCACCTCTCACCAGAGCCAGTATCCTATTGACAAAACAGACTCACGAAAGTAACAATTTGAGAATCAATTCTAAACTAAAAACCCAGAAACTCTCCCCCAGACAGGAAAGAACCCCCCCCTCCCCGAAAGAGAGATCGATCGCTTACCACATTGGATCCTCTGCACGCCTGCAAATTTTCTGAATATGCCTGACTCTGCCAAGACAAGCCTCCAGGGGTAGAACACTGCACGCCTGACCCCCGGTCATCAACAGCACCAGAGAACAAGAATTAAAAAAGGAACCCAAAAAATTGTGATGCAGAGGTGGCAGTGGTTCCGGGAACCAAGAAGGTGATGTACATGACCGGATGAAAAGAGAAAAGTAAAAAGTAATGGCAAAAATAGCAACTTTTTTCGGGGTGCAGATGAAATGTTCAATGGGCTCGGCGGAAAAATAAATACTGAGGTAAGATGGCACCCTTGGATGGGAAGTGACTGCACATACATAGTCTAACTCTTTTGTTGTCCCGTCATGTCTCGTCTTGATTTCTGCAATTCTGCTCTTACCGGTATTCCCCAGACCCAGCAGCACAGACTACAACGTATCCAGAACACAGTAGCACATATTACCTATTCCACTCGTCAGGAGCACGTAACCCCCCTTTTCATTCACCTTCACTGGCTCCCCATTGACTATCATATTCGCTTTAAAATCCTCACCATTCTTCATCAGGTTGTTTACACCCATGCCCCGCAGTATTTGGCAGATCTCTTTCAGTTTCACACCCCCAGTCTTAATCTTCGGTCAGCACATATAAATCGCCTCCACCTCCTCTCCTTCCCGTGCCAATTTGCAATCAACCCGAACACCTCTGCCTTTTTCTTCATTGGGCCTGCACTATGGAATTCACTACCTACCTACCTCAGGCTGGAGCAGAACCATCATAACTTTAAAGTCCACTTAAAAACCCATCTGTTCTCCTCTGCCTTTGACCTCCCTACTCCCCCTGTGTGTGATCTCCTTTGTTTTCTTTTCAGTGTTGTCCATTCCTTCCTGTCTGATATTTATTTATTTAATCTGCATACATTTTTATACCGCCCCTTCCAGAGATCATAGGCGGTTTACATTATAATGATAAACAATTACATGCAACAAGGTTTAGAACGTTATGCATAGAACAGTTGAGTGAGGGGATGCCTCGAACTATTTACATAAAGCAGTACTAAGATGACCGCTAAAACTATTTACAGAGAGAATTTACAGTAATGTTCTTACTGGCGACAGTGAATGAAGTACAACCATCAACTAAAATTCATTGCAGGGGGGAAGGGTGTAACCATATAGAAAGGAGGGGAGAGGGAGGATGGTAGATGGAGAAAATAGAAATTACACTTACCTGGTAATTGTAGTTCCTGGAGGAACTCCAGTTTAGTCCTCCACCTCTGGGTAGTGTACCTCCTCCTGCAGCTTGGAGACTGCGAATGTCAAACTTGTGACATCACTGGATGTAGCCTACTGGACTCTCCCATCAGCCCCAGTGAACTATTGACAAAGCAGACTCAAAAGAGCAACCAACAAGTAGCTAACATATTGATAATCTTAAACTGAAATGAAAGGTATAACCAATAACTTATCAAACTAATAACCTTCCCTTTAAAAAGAAAGAGTGAGGTTTATCCTTTTGCCCCTCTCCCCCCTGCCGGACCAGAGACCCTGAAGAGGAAGCATAGATAGGTCGAAAAAGGAAGAATCAGTACGACTGTAAACCACATTAAGAAAATACTCACCTGTAGACTTTGCATTTCGTTCCCTTGAACTTGCCCTGTTAAACTCACTCCCTCGGCGGGAATGAGGACTAAACTGGAGTTCCTCCAGGAGCTACAATTACCAGGTAAGTGTAATTTCTATTTCCTTATCGTTCCTCCAGTTTAGTCCTCCACCTCTGGGATGTAACAGAGCAGTACTAACGGGAGGGACCTTTCCAGCCGGCACGCAACACCGTTGACCCGAAACAGGCATCATTCGCCGCTAACACATCAAGGCGGTAGTGTTTACTGAAGGTATGAAGAGAGGACCAGGTGGCTGCTCTACGAATCTACACCGGCGGAACCAAGCTGTGTTCTGCCCAGGAAGTCGCTTGCGCTCTAATGGAGTGAGCTCTCAGGCCCACAGGCGCTGGATGACCCTGTAAGATATAGGCTGACAATTGCCTCCTTAATCCATCTGGAAATGGAGGCTTTCGCGGCCGCCTTCCCTTTTCTAGGACCCCCGAACAGATGATCCAATTTGTGGTAAGATTCGGAGACTGCCAAATATCGTCGCAGTACCCTCTTTATGTCCAAGTGGCGCAAACCTCATTCGGAAATGTCCCACTGCTGACTAAGATTGGTAGAGAAAACGTTTGATTTAAATGAAATGGAGAGGACACCTTCGGCAAAAAGGATGGAACTGGCCAAAGAACCACCTTTTCTCTGGAAAAGCACAAAAAGGGTTCCCTACATGACAGGGCCTGTAACTCCGAAATGCGTCGTGCCGAACAGATGGCTACCAAAAACACCATTTTTAAAGTTAAATCCTTAACTGACGCTTGGTTTAATGGATCAAATGGTTACTTTACCAGCGTCCCTAAAACCAAGTTGAGGTCCCACAGGGGAACCTACGAGGTGGTCGTATTCTGGGCACCGCTTTAAGAAAACACACATCATCAACATGAGCTCCTAGCGACACTCCGTGTACCTTACCTCTATAACATGATAGGGCTGCTAATTGAACCTTCAAGGAACTGGCTGCCAGCCCTTTCTCGAAACTGTCCTGCAGAAAACGTAATACCAAAGGTACGGATGCTGTAGCGGCGCTGATGTGGCGCCTCGAGCACCAGTCTTCAAATGCATGCCAGACGCGCACATAAGCCAATGATGTTGACCGTTTCCTTGCCTGAAGCAGTGGTGCAATGACTGATCTGGAGTAACCTTTCTTCTTAACCTTGCCCTTTCAATAGCCAGGCCGTAAGCGAGAACCGATCCACCTGAGGCATTTGAAGCGGACCCTGTATCAACACCCCTCTAATGTCGGTAATCTCCAAGGAACCCCATCAAGCAACCTCATGAGATCGGCGTACCATGGGCGCCTTGGCCGGTCCGGAGCCACTAACAGCACTCGTCCCCGATGCGCTTCGATACGCTGAACCACACGCCCGATGAGCACTCATGGCGGGAAGACAGATGACCTGTCGACGGCCAAGGCTGTATCAAGGCATCAATTCCTTCCGACATGTTCTCCCGTCGTCTGCTGAAGAAACAACTCGATTTTTCTGACTGGAAGGTTGCAATCAAGTCCATTACCGACGTTTCCCACTGGTGAACTATTTGCACGAATACGTCCGGATGCAACTCCCATTCCCTGGCATCTACCTGGACCCTGCTGAGAAAATCCGCCATCACGTTGTCCTTCCCTGCAATGTGGGCCGCTGATACCGCTTGTAAACAAGTCTCTATCCAAGAGAAAAGCCCCTCTGCTTCTTCTTCCATGGCCACACTTCCTGTACTGCCCTGCCGGTTTATGTAGGCCACCGTCGCGGCATTGTCTGACAGCACTTGTATCGCTCGTCCCGTCACCGTCGCTTCGAACTTTTGCAGGGCCAGAAACACTGCTCTCAGCTCCAGCCGGCTGATGGACCATCTGCTCTTTTCCGCCGACCAAGCGCCTTGTGCAAAGGCCTCTCTGCAATACACTCCCCCCCCCCCCCCTGCCAGACTTGCGTCCGTCAGCAGTGGGATCCACTCCGGCTGCTCCAGGGGCATTAAAGCTCTCAGAGACCCAGGTAGCAGCCACCACCGAAGGGACTGCCTGACCCGAAGAGGGCAAGGGAGACGTTTGTTCAATGAGTCAGACTGGTGCGATCATTGGCAAAGCAACGACCGCTGCAAAAGTCTCATATGAAATCTGGCCCACGGAACTACCTCCAAAGTCGTCGCCATTGTTCCCAGTACACGAAGGTAACGCCATGCAGTGGGCACTGGAACGGACCTGAAGCTGCGCACCAGCTTTTGAAGTGCTTGGCTCTCCGCTCCGTCAGGAATACCGCCCCTTCCTGAGTGTCGAACCTTACTCCCAGATACTCCAGATGGCTCTTGGCCAGAATGACCACCCAGCCAAAACCCTGCAGAAAGTTGACCACTTTGGCTGTAGCCCGCTCGCTCTCGGCCTTGGACTTCGCCCGAATCAACCAATCATCGAGGTATGGATGAACCAAGACTCCTTCCTTTCGCAGGGCTGCCGCCACGATTTTGGTAAAAATCCGGAGCTATAGCGAGACCGAAGGGCAACGCTTGGAACTGATAATGCCCCCAAGGGAGCGCAAACCGTAAGAACTTTTGATGAGAAGCTCTGATCGGGACATGTAGATACGCCTCCGTGAGATTGAGAGACGTCAGATACTCTCCCTGACATACTGCTACAATGACGGACTGCAGCGTTTCCATTCTAAAATGTGGCACTTGGAGACAGCAATTCACCCCTTTGAGATCCAGGATTGGTTGAAGGTATCCGTCTTTCTTTGGCACCACGAAATAAATGGAGTATCGCCCCCACGCCATAATCTGTCACAGGCACCAGTACGACGATGCCCAACTGCAAGAGGCGGTCTAGGGTTTGACGGACTGCTAGGGGCTTTGGTTGACCTCTGCAGGGCGACATCACGAAGGAGTCTAGTACGGGCCTTGCAAAATCCAGCGCATAACCTTCGCGAATGATCTCCAGTACCCACTGGTCGGACGTTATTTGGGTCCAGGCAGAAAGGAATCCCCGAAGTCACCCTCCTATCGGTTGACTTTCTGCCGGGACCTGCCTCCTTTCATTGTGGCTTTCGAGCGGCACTTGCGGACACCGCTGCAAATCCTCTACTTGCTCCGCGAAACCCACGAAACCCCTGGGCCCGAGTAGCAAATCTTCCCCTTTGGAAACCACCCAAACAAGAAGTACGAAATCTCCTGAAATCTCTAAAATGGCCCCGAAAGGCCGGGGAGAATTTTCCCGGCTTAGGCTTGTCCTCCGGAAGCCTTCCACCCTTGGACTCCCCTAAATCCTTAACCAGTTTGTCAAGATCCTCTCCAAACAACAACTTCCCTTTGAATGGAAGCTTACTGAGCCGTGATTTGGAGGAACCGTCGGCCGACCAATTCCTGGGCGACAGCGATCTCTGGGCAGCCACAAGCAAAGCCATACTATTTTCTAAAGCTCTGATCCGATCATAGTACACATCCGCCAAATAAGCCGACCCTGATTCCAGACACTCCAGCTCCCTTACACTTTCCTGCTCCAAATGGGCCGACTGCCGCAAGTGTTGAGACCACCTGAGGCAGGCTCTCACTACCCAAGCTCCACAGATGGAAGCCTGCAATGACACTGCATCCGCCTCGAAGGATTGCTTCAAACCATCCACTTTCCTATCCTGCGCATCCTTTAAAGCCACGCTACCTTCCACCGGCATAGTGGTCTTTTTAGTAACTGCATCAATCCACAGACATCGGAATTTCTCTTTGTCCTTATCCGCCAAGGGATAGAGCCTGTTCATAGTCCTTATCCCTTTGAGCCCAGTTTCTGGTTGATCCCACTCAAATTGGATCATCTGATCCACCACCTTGTGGACAGGGAACACTACCTGCGTCTGACGCACCGCCTGAATGATAGGATCTTCCACATCCTCTTCTTCGGTCGGCTGCGCCGTAGCGAGTTTTAGTGTCTGCAGGGACTCCGTAATAAGGGCTGTCAGCTCTTCCTTCCGGAACACCCGAATGATTTTCACCTGATCCTCAGGTTCCGGGATTCCTCCTCTTCCAACTCTGCATCCATCTCTAACTCTGCCTCCTCCACCTCCTGCCACCACAACTCTGAAGGTGAGTGATCAGTTGGGCGAAACCTCTTTGGCGGTCTCAGGGAAAGGCTTCCACCGTCTGCAATCCTGGATTGCGGTATAGTCAAGGGAAGAGGTAAAGGACTAGGCAATTTACCCTGTCTTAGACAGAATGCCTGGTGCATTATCAAGACGAAGTCTGGACAAAAATCCCCCAGCTGCGGACCAGAGCCTAGTCCCAGAAACATACTAGGGTCACCTGCTAAAGCTTCCGGGCTGGACGTGGATGGGGCAGCCACTCACGCTACCCCTTCCACCCCCGCTGCGGACCCCTGGGGAGCGGGGCTACTGAATTCTCCATCTGCTGCTCCACACTGGCAGACACTGCCACACAGCCCTGGCAGATGCCGATGCCTGCGACCATGCCTCTATGGGTGCCGCAGACGACACTGCGGGCGTGCTGACCGCCGACCAGACCTGGGCAGGAAACAGACACAATGACTTTGCAGCCCCTCTGATATAAGTATTTGGGGATTTTTTGTTTTTTTTTTTAACTTGGAAAATGAATAAAAGACTAATGTGTTCTCAACCACTCCCCCAAAAGCGTTGGAAAACCCCCCGAATCCAAACCCAATTAGGGCCTACAACCAAAAAGGCAAATGAAAAATAAAAAATAAATAAATTAAAAATTAAATTGTGGCTAGCTGCACACCCTGCGGCGGTTCTCCAGGCCGCCGGCGCACGTGTTTAAAATGGCTGCGGCTCCTGAAAGGAAATGTTTTGGTGCGCAAAAACAAGAACTCTCTTCGTACTGAAAGATGGAGCTAAACCCGTTACTGCGCCGCTGAGGAACATGAAAAAGAAATAAAAATAACTTTACCGCTGGAGCCGAAGACCCTTCAAGCCACGATGCCGCTCAGCTCTACCACGAGCGACGTCCGCAGAGAGGGTCTTATCTGTAGCCGGGTAGGGTCTTCGGCCCGAGACCCAGAACGGCGATCTGTCGCTTCGAGGGAGCCTGCATGAAAGTGCGCCGTTTCAGGAGCTCTCCCCGTGCTTTCTAGGGACAGAGGTCCAAGGAAAGAAAGATGTCTTGGTGCGGCAGGGACCTCACCCCTAGAAAGGAAATAAATTTAAAGGGCCATAACCAAAATTGAGGGGAACTGATCCCAGAAATTTAAGAAAAGGGAAACTTGACCAAAAGCCCTGACTAACTTGCTCCTTATTCGTTTCTCTAGTGAGCCCAGCACCTAGGCTCACTACGTCCTCCTGCTGCATGGAGACTGGACACACTGGGGCTGATGGGAGATTCCAGCAGGCTATAGTGTGGGGTACTTTTATTATGTTTTGGTTGGGAGTTCTGTTTGTTTGATTACACTATTCCCTGTCCTGTCATGCACTGTAACTTCCTCTCTCTCTGGCCTTTGGCCATCTTTGTATTTTATCAATTGTACAACGCTCTGTTTTTTTAATGAAGGGCGGTATATCAAATATAATAAACAAATATAACTCCCAATGGCTTTCTGTGAAAGCTGGGGAGTGTTCACCGCACGGGCTCCATTGGTGAAGACATCACCCATATGTGAGGACTTGACTTCCTGCTTGCTCCTGGAGAACAAATATGAGGGCCCCGAGCCTGATCAGTCCAAATTGCTATGCCAGAAGGACCATGTCTGCAGGAAGAGGAAGAGAATTCGGGAGAAGACAGGCCAGAAGCCAGCAACTGACTGGCTGCCATGGCTGTCCCCACAGTGCCCGCACATAATCACTGATCCATGACTACCCAGTAACCTCACCGCAATAGGATGTAATATGTATATATGTTCTGGTATTCTTGTGTAAAATAGTTAACATGTTATCCAAGTTGAAGGCCCTGTTATCTGTAATTTCGGTGTAACCCACACCGTAAAATCCCATTGATGTTCTATGTAAACCGCACTGATGTCGAATAGCGCGGTATACAAGAATATTAATTAAATAAATAAATAGTGGGAGGCAGGCCAGTCATGGGGGGCAGAAGAAAGCCCATGTCCATCAACTGTAAAGATGATACCTCCAAGAGACAAGCAGAAGCCTCTCTGCCTAGTTGCAGAGGGGGGACAGAAAGACACATCATCTCCCAGAAGACCAAGCATCTGTCATGCAGAGTGCCTGAAGCAAATCCTTCCATCCAACCAAGGCTTAACACACACGCTGGAAGCATGAAGCTACCACGTTGTGGAGATGGTCCATGATAAGCACAGATACCATGCATACCAATGCATGCAGTGAGGACGTGGGTTAGGGTGCAGCCAAGTGCCAGTAATGCATGTATGCAACACCAGCAAGAGGCAGAAACCTATGGGAAAAGACTGAATACCAACTGTTCCAATCCCTCACCTGACAACCACCCCACTAAACAGCCGAAGTCAGGGGACCCCAGACAATACTGATGAGAAATTTGGCACAGAAAACGAACTTGAATCTGGTACTTACCCCTGGGGAGTCCAAGCAGCAACGGCGCTGGGCTCAAGCTACTCCCCTGCTGCTAAGGCCTGCAGCCACATAAGTTTGAATCTTCATGACATCTTCAGCAGAAAGCAGTTTGAGGAGGGGGAAGGGGCACTGAGGATGTATAGCTGACAATTCCTCCGGGGTCCTGATAGCACAGTTACTTACCTTAACAGGTGATCTCTGGGAACAGCAGGAATAAGTCTTCACATATGGGTACGTTGGTACCGATGGAGTCTGCGCGGGAACGCTTCCCAGAGTCCAATCAAGAGCTTTTGGAAGCATCGCAGCACGCCTGCGTGCCGCCTTTCCCAACTGCCTCTCCGCAGTTAAGTTTTAAAGCTGAGACAAAGAGAGAGAGAGGAAAGGAAAGATAGAGAGACAACTCCTGGGGAGGTGGGTGGGTTGTGAAGACTTATTCCTGCTGTTCCCAGAGATCACCTGTTATAGGTAAGTAACTGTGCTATCTCCAGGAACAAGCAGGAATGAGTCTTCACATAAGGGGACTCCCAAGCTGAGATGCCTGGAGTCCCAGCATGTCATAGGTTGGAACATGCTATCTCCCAGAACACCAGGCATCCTGAGGATGGAGGGTAGGAGTTGAAGAAAGAAGGATGCTGTGGAACAGCTAACCTAGCACAGGACTGCAGAGAAGGAGTCCATGTGTGGATGATGATTGTCATCAATGATATTGCAATATGGACCTCCCCTGACAGGATTTCACAGAAGTATGGAGGTTCATGGATCTACTGGGAAACCCAGTAGAGGAACCGTGAAGAGGACCTCACTGTAAAGTGGAGGTATAAACCTTTAGGAAAACAGTGGAGGTCAGAATTCTGAAAGGTAACAGGTAACCCCAGTAGGAAAAACTGGGGTAGTACAAAAACGGTGGGCCTTCAGCGGAAGGCTGTATGACAAAAACCTAACTCTTAGCGGCAGAGTGGCTCACTCTTAGGAGCAAAAAGAGAAAGGCTAATCGATTTGGACAAACAGGCACAGTCCTTGTGGGGAGAAAGGGTATGGGAACCCCTTGTATCCCAAAAAGAGAGGGCAAATGCCTGAGGTGTTAAAGCCTGTGATTAACTGAAGATCCACAATGTCTCTCCTAACTGGGGTAAGCTAAGAGAGATATTGGGCACGGAGAGCTTCAGAGGTACCTAAACCCTTAGGTTATGGTATAAAAATTGTTGACTACCACAGGAGTGGTTGTGTGCGTATAACCCCAAACCTGCTGGATAGCATAGGTATGGGTAAAGCCCCTCTGTCAGAAACATATAGCTATATGAGCATAGACAGTCAGATAGATAAGTATGTGGAGACATATCTATAATGAAATATCTCGACAGATACACATATATTATATATACATATATATATAAATATATATATACATATAGATATATAGACAGACATATAAGAATATATCTATAGTGAGATATGGAGGGGCATAAAATACACACAAAAGATAAATATGAATATGTAGGCCTAAATATGGGTGTCTGCAATTAAACAGACAGTAATTTATTTGCCAATCAATTGTATAACTGTAATCTTCTCGTTGTTTATCCTTCCACTGTCTGTTCCCCTCTCCCTGTCTTGTACAACGATGGACCACTTCTGATCGCTGGAAGGAGCGGTGTATAAATGTATTTTATTTTATTTATTTAGAAAATATTTATATACCGCAGCTTCCAGCGATCAGCAGCGGTTTTGATTATAGATTTGAAATTGCCAAATCGAGGCGAAAATTTTGGAGTATCATTACATTGATTAGAAAGACGAGCACGGCACACAGTAATAAGCTCCTAGTAGAGGAGACAGTAATTTACATATGTACATTTCACCTAACAGAATTCTAGTCACAAATTGTGACCTCTTGTATTCCCTGGGATTTACATCAAGTTGTAATAGCACTGGAATAGATGGGTCTTTAGCTGTTTCCTGAACGCATTAAGGTCTTTGGTCATTCTGAGCTCAGGCGGTAGTTGGTTCCAGAGGGTTGGGGCAGAGTAGGAGTATGCACGGCGGCTAGTACTGACTTTGACTGCTCTGATGTCGGGCGGAACGTGTAGGGTATCTGAGTTGCCAGATCTTCTGACTCTGTTGGGTGGTGTCGTGCTGATAAGGGTGGAGAGAAAGGATGGAGCTATGTTTTGTATGAGTTTATGGGTGGTTATCAATGTTTTGTATTGTATCCGGGCAGTGATAAGGAGCCAATGCAGTTCGATTAGCACAGGCGTGATGTGTTCGGCTATGCTTTTTCGCATGATGATCCTTGCGGCCACATTCTGGGCCATTTGTAGGATGTTTAGTGTTTTCTTTGGGAGACCCTGCAGGATGGCGTTGCAGTAGTCTAGGTGCGGAATGATGAGTGCTTGTGCCACAGTCCTAAAATCGTGGGGTTGGAGGATATTCCGTAGAGGTTGTAGAACTCTAAGTTTGTGGAAAATGGCCTTGTTGGTTTTGCGTAGGTGTTTTTCCATCTTTAGGTTGTTGTCCAATGTGATTCCTAGGTATTTGATCTCTTTCTTCGTGTGGTATGTATTGTTACAGAGTGTAATTGTCTCGGGAGGTTCAAAATTTGGTTTGCTGGAGATAAACATCACCTCTGTTTTCTTATGGTTTATTGTCATGTTGTTTTGTTTTAACCATTGCAACATTGCGTTCAGGCATGTTTCAAGTGGCGTATAGTTAGGGTTGACTGTATCCAGTTGCGTGTATATCATATCATCCGCATAGATGTGGTATTTGACATTATGTTGTTGGAAAATATCACAGAGGGGCTGCATATAAATGTTGAAAAGTAGTGCCGAGAGAGCCGATCCCTGAGGTATGCCCTGCGTCTGAGAGAAAGCTTCAGCCTTTTCACCATTGAATTGTACCTGTGGCATTCTATTTGATATGTATGAGGAGAACCATTTTAGTGGGGATCCCAATATCCCTATTGATTCTAGCTTGTTTATGAGGATTCCATGATGCACCGTATCAAAGGCAGCAGAGATGTATGCCAAATAAGATATGCCTACAGCATGGTATTCACATAGGATATGTGGAGAGGAAAGATTCATCTAACAAGGAGGTGGAACCTACTTGAGAAGATATACAGAGAATCTATTCCCCCTGGTTATGATCTGCAAGGATGCTAGCTAGTGAAATAACCAGGATGGTTACATGAAAAACAGAGGATAATATCAATCTGCAGCCAGCAAGTCCCGAGTCTTCCAGGACTCTAGCATGGTAAGTAGACAGAAGACACAGAGATGAGATACCATGTTGACCTGCTTAAGGGCAAAATGTATCATGCGTTCTTACCATGAGGACGAGCTGCAAGGAGAAAGAGCATATCCCCGATTGGGAATGCTATGGACCAAAGCAGGGAAATGGCAACTCCTTAAGCCTTTACGTAAGAGAAGGCCTATGTCCTTTATATCAAAAGGAGATAGTAAAAGAAGGGAGAACCTTCTAGTCATGGGAGACATGACTGAAAAGCCTTTTCCAACCATCTAGGATAGCTGTTGGAGAAAAAAACCCCATGCTCTCTAGCAAGGGCCCATATTGGAAAGCTTCTCTGTAGAATTGCAGAGAGCATGATGCAGGAGAATGAGGAGATAGAACTGGCTGCTAGAGAGCCAGTATCTCTGCCAACTATGCTGCCAAACCCAGGGGAATGGAGATGGCAGAAATAGAAGACCAATCCAGAAAGCTTGTAGTGAGATAATCTCCAAGATAGATGAAAGCACTGACTTGGAGCCACTACTAAGACTAGACAGAATGTTAGTGGAGGACAAATCTGGTTGTTTGTGGACAAGAACCAGTGGACCAAACATTAAGGCTCCTGCATAGGCAGCTGCTAGCAAGACAGCAGAAAGAATCTTACTGTTCAAAAACAAAGAACAGACAGAACAGGAGTAGAAAACTCTGGACATGTCTGATAAGCTGCCTCAGGTAAAATTGAAACAGGGGAGGTAACTCAGAGAGGAAAACTCCGCACTGGAAAGTGACAAAAACTAGAGAGGCTGAAGAAAAAGCCCCCCAGCAAGTAATTCTGCTCTTACAGTGGTAAAAGGGTGAAGAGAATGGAGCTGAAGACTTACCAAGTAGTAAGTCTATAGAAAGGAAAAATACATGCTGGCACAGGAACTATCATTTGATAGTGGTCAGACCTCTTTCCCTAGCAGGAAAAGAAGAGAAACCTGTGACCTATAGGCATGAACATCCTGACAAGCTCATAGAAATATAGAAAAAATGGATGTCTTTTGGAAAGAGATCCATGTGTAGGGGTTAGAATGAAGCAGTGGATTGCCTATATTGAGAAGAAGCAACTGTAGATTCTAACCCCCAGAGTCACAAGCATCTGATGATGATTGATCAGAAACCCTGCAGGTGCTGGGTTTGCTGAGCCTGGTGAGAGGTTGGATTCTTCAGACCAGGACTATGCCTCCCCTGTTGGGGAACATCTGTATGATGGGCAAGTGATGAATAAAACCTTCTTCTCCTGTGGGAAGAAAGTTTGGTAGGACATTTCCTACCTACTGGGACAGAAGGTGTAGAACAACCCTTAGGAACAGGTAAATCAGTGGACAACCCGCTACTGATTGCTGGAAGTAGCGGTATACAAGTGTATGCTAAATAAATAAAAATAACCTGACGTAAAGACTCCTTGTTGAAAAGATTTTCTCCAGTGCAAGGAGTATGTCCCAGCTGTTGTTGTGCCCATTTGTCCAAGTCTGAAGCTTGGAGCCAGGCTCTACGTCGTGCCCCTATAGCAGAAGTCCTGCTAACAGACTCAAAAGAGTCAAGGGAAGCACGAGAAAGAAACCAAGAGATATTCTGGATATGCTTAAGCAGTAAGGAATACAGTAGTCTGTACTCCTGGAATCTGGAAGGAAAGGAGTCAAAAGATGTAATTGCTTTGTGACCTCCTCAAGAGAAAGACTCATATAAAAAATATATGAGAGAATTCTTGCAGAAAGCATAGATGTCTGGAAGGTTTGACGTCCAAAGGCATCTAGTGTCTTAGACTCACGACCTGGCGGATAAGAAGAGTGCTTTTTCTTACTCTTTACCCGCCTCATTGCTGATTCCACTACTATGGAATGATGAGGAAGTTGAGTCTTTTGAAACCCTGGAGAGGGGGGCACCTGATATAAGAGATCAGCTGCCCTGGGAGGTGGGGGTACCCTTAAAGATGTTTCCCACATTCCTAGAAGGAGATCCTGCAAGGAATGATGCAAAGGAAGCATTATGTTGTCCTTTGCTTTGGTAGAAACAGAGCCTTGTGCAGGATCATGTCCTGGAATAGGAATGGCAAGGGATCTTGCTATATCCAGGAGGAAACTGAAAAGAGGGATCCCAAACAGGAATCTCCCTTGGACAGGTTAGATCTATAGAACTAGCCTGAGCACCCACAGAGTTATCCAAATATATAGGAATAGAAGATCCTGCAGAATGCAGTGTGGCATGCTTAAGGGATGGCTGCTGGTACTGGCTGTCAGGAGCAGCAACCATCCTTACCACATTGTGCATGCCAGGTATCGACTCCAAGCTTGGTATAGAATGGAGCGATCCTGTTGAAAAAAGCATGGCAGGAGTTGGTCACGATGCTACTGTGGATACCCGTACCGATGGCAATACCGGTACCGATGTCGGAGTCGAGCCCGACAAAGACATCGGAGCAGTCATCGGTGACAGTTCAACCGGTACCGAGGTAACTGAAAACCTCCGGCTACTATCCTCGGTACCGAAGCACTGGTATCGATCGGTGTCTGTACCAAAACCTATTGGTACCCAGTCTTCTAGACTAGAGATTGATTCCAAACTCGGCATCGAGGGCAGAGAGCCTGATAAGCGAAGCATGGAAGGCACCGACCGTAAGGGTAATGAGGACATCGGTACCGACTTCGGTACCAGTGAAGGAGGGTCAACCAGTGGCAACTCAATCGGCCTCGGGGGAACCCAGAGTTGCGGATCCGCGTCATCGGAACAGAGCCTTCGGTACCGCCACGAGATAGTACCAAGGCGAGTCGGTACCCAGTCCTCCAGACTGGAGATCGATTCCAGACTCGGCATCGAAGGAAGCGAGGCTGTCGATGCACATCTGGAGGGTACCGACGTCGGTGGTAGTATCGGTGTTGGTACCGATAATGGAAAGTCAATCTGGGGAGTATCCACCGGTCCCGAAGGCACCGAGGATGCCAGATGACGATCCCTGGTGAGGAGTGTTTCATCCAACACCAGTGCCGATGCCGGGGTATCGTTACCGCTCGAAGCGGATGCCACCACCGTACACGGCTTAGGTATGTTCTGTGGGGGGTGAACCCCAGGAACAACCTGAAACCCCTTATACGCTTTGGAGACCGAAGACTCCCGCTGAGGTTTTGAAGTCAGTGGGCCGTCAAGGGCAAGGCTAGAGCCGTCTACATGCTGTGCATGAGACCTACCACTCGAGGACTGGCTAGTCTTAACAGACTGTTTGTGGGTTACCTGATCCTGTGTGGAAGAAAAAGGGGACGGTACCCCGAAGTTGGAGGGCAACCGTGTATCGAGGGAACTTCGATGTTGAAGACATCTTCTCAACAAACTGTTGTCAGGACCCAAGCAGGTTAGACACCGACTTCGAGGGTCTAAAAATAAAGTTGTACCGCCACAGTCTGAACACTTCTTGGAGAAAGTGTCTGGCGGTTCCATGAAGGAAAAAGAAGAGGCCTAAAAGGCCTAAGAGACCGTGGGACACTATGAAGAAAAAATATCCCGTGGAAAAGGAAGATTTTACAAGAAAAGAAAAGAAAACACCGGCGGTACCGGTGGCGTCGGGAAGACAGCCGCGACCACAAGAAAACTAAGAAATAAGAACAAGAATTTTCTGCGGTGACAGGAGGACGTCCTGCCGGCTCCGCGGAAAAACGAAAACTGAGAGGCAGTTGGGAAAGGCGGGAAGGCAGCACGCAGGCGTGCTGGGATGCTTCCAAAAGCTCTTGATTGGACGCTGGGAAGCGTTCCCGCGCAGACTCCGTCGGTACTGACGTACCCATATGTGAAGACTCATTCCTGCTTGTTCCTGGAGATCCAACAATTCTGGCTGCTCAACTGGCCCTTAAGAGGATAAGGACAGGGAACTGAACAGAGACTCTTCCTCCTTGGCAAACCCAGGAGGGCACCGATTTGAAGGGTGACCTAACAGGTGCCTCTGCCAAGCTCAAGTAAGAAAGTCACCCCTAAGAGCGGTTACTTACAAGTTAAATCAATCTTTCTTCCTTCCTTTCTTTCTCAACATTTTCAGAGTTGCTTTGATGTGTCCACACTGCTGGAAAAAGAGAAATACTGAGGTTGCATGACCTCTAGCTCCTCCCAATATAGTGTAGGATGAGGCATCAGAAGACGCTGGCTTTTTCTTTGTCTCCATCTCTACTAGTTGGAGGACACAACCCCACTTGTTTGGACTGGCCTAGCAGGACAATATGGAATGCATAATTTTTCCAACAGGCAAAGTCCTGCAATTGGAAATTCCCCCCCAAATGGGCAACTCAGTGTGCCAGGGACATTCAGTACCTTCGTCGTCGTCGTCCTCCTCCTCACTGGAGAACACCACTTTCTTGTGATTGGGCTGTTTCCGCCGTGTCATCCTTGGTGTCACAAAATCTGCATTGCTTCTGCTGTTCACCATGGATAGGGGCTGGCGCTTTCCTGAGATAAAGCAAAGAGCAAGACACAGATCAGGTGGTCAAAATAGACATGCACAGTGCCTCGTATAGCTTCACACTCTTCTACACGTTTCACATTTAAGCACATGCACATGTTCTTCCCCAGTCATAGCCATTCCTTCCCTCTCTCATATATTGCTTTGGTTTAGAAAGAAAACAAAATAAAAAAAAATTGATGCAGTTGTCAGATTTTAAAGATATAGTTTAACTACAGAGTAACTCTGCTACATGGCAGTAGGTAATGCCGCGCTTCTCCACTACTAGTCGGCAGAACATGCAGTAACCAATAGTAGAAACATAGAAATATGACAGAAAAAGACCACATGGCCTATCTAGTCTGTCCTTCCATATCAACAACTACAACAGTCCTCTTTTTACCTTTAGAGATCCTCTGTGTTGGTCCCATGCTTTTTTGAATTCAGTTACTGTCCTCATCTCTACCACCTCCACTGGGAGACTATTCCATGGATCCACTACTCTTTCCGTAAAGAAATATTTCCGCATATCACTCCTGAATCTATCTCCCTTCACCCTCATCCCATGTCCCCTCGTAGCAGAACTTGCTTTCAATTGAAAGAGGCTCTCTCCCTGAACATTTATGCCACGGAGGTATTTAAACATCTCAATCATATCACCTCTATCCCGCCTTTCCTCTAAGGTGTACATATTAAGATCCTTCAGTCTGTCCTCATATGCTTAATAATGAAGACAACTAATCATTTTAGTAGCCACCCTCTGCACCGACTCCATCCTGTTAACATCCTTTTGAAGGTGCAGTCTCCAGAATTGCACACTATACTCCAAATGAGGTCACACCAAAGACTTATACAGAGGCATTATCACCTCCTTTTTTCTGCTAGCCATTCCTCTCCGTATGCACCCAAGCATCCTTCTAGCTTTTGCCGTCGCCTTTTCTACCTGTTTAGCTACTTTAAGATCATCAGACACAACCACACCTAGGTCCCGCTCTTCTTTAGTGGACAAAAGTACTTCACCCCCTATACTATATTGCTCCCTTGGATTGCTGCAGCCCAAATGCATGACCTTACATTTTTTAACATTAAATCCCAGCTGCCAAATTCTAGACCATTCTTCAAGCTTAGCTAGATCCCTCCTCATGTTATCTACACCTTCCTGGGTGTCTACTCTATTGCAGATTTTGGTATCATCCGCAAAGAGGCATACCTTACCAGACAGCCCTTCCGCTATATCACTAACAAAGATGTTACCGCTTTGACCCGGTGAAAAGCGGGATATAAATAAAGTTAAATAAATAAAAATGTTAAAAAGAATCAGACCAAGGACATAGGATATAGTGATCTATATGGTTAAGTCACTAGTTGTCAGAGATTCAGATGTATATTTCATTTTCTTTGTTGTAAATTTTACTATGAAACCTACTGGCTTTCTTAGTGGTTGCTATCTAAAAGCCAGTCCCAGCAGTAAAAGGGATGTGGCAGTAGCAGGGGCAGATAAATCTGTCTGGGACCAGGGACTAGAGATGAAGAGAAAACACACTTCATCCGCTACATCTCAGTGCATCGATGTCTATGATGCAAAAGCTAAAACTGCTTCTGGAATCCCAAGTCCAATATAGCCCATTATCAAGCTATATTTTTTCACTGGTCCCCTCTCCCCACTAACACCAAATTTGGTCCCATTTATATTCAAAGAAAAAATTTGATCTTACTTGCTAATTTTCTTTCCTCGAGTCAGGAACTCATGGGTTATTGCTTGCTAGCCAGCAAATAGAGACAGACTTGAGCTGTGAGCTCTGCCCTATAAGGTGCTCCGTGCAGCTATTGCTCTCCAGTATTTCTATGGTAAATCAATTGGGCAAACAAACTCCCTTATAATTGACCATCTAGGGAGGAAGCAATTCAGAAACAAACCCAAGGACACCAAACGTCTAAGTGATCCTGAAAAACTTTCAGGTGCTTCACTAAACAGCAAAACAAACATCAAAAACAAAAAGTCACAAGAGTAAGGAAGGATGGGCCCCTGGACTGGGCTGGGTGGACTGAAAGAAAGAAAATTAGCAGATAAGACCAATTTTTTAATTCCATTTTGTCCACCCTACCAATCTAGAATGCATGGGAGTAACAAAGAACTCCTTATGCTGGGTGGGATGAAGAGACCCTGCTATAAGTACCCAGCCTCTGAAAACAGCATCTTGGCTGACAGAGGCATTCAGTTGATAGTGCTTATAAAAGGAATGCAAGGACAACCATTATGCTACTCTATAGTCAAAATCAAAAGACTTTGTCCAATAGGCCAACATAACTCTGGTTTAATGTGCTCAAAGAGGAACTCGACCTGGGGGATGCAGAAAAACAGTGGGCGAAACTGAAAGGGGATATTTTAAGGGCAACCAACCTTTTTGTTAAAATAGTAAATAAAGGTAAAAGGAAACCGCTATGGTTTTCGAAAGTAGCTGAAAATGTAAAGAAAAAGAGAGGGAGGCCTTCATGAAATACAAGTGATCACAGAGAGAGGAAGAAAGGCACCTATATTTGGAAAAACTCAGAGAAGCTAGCAAAGCAGTCAGGAAAGCAAAGATTCAAAAAGAGGAGGAAATAGCCAATGTAATAAAATGGGGGGATAAAAACTTTTTCAGATACGTTAGTGAAAAGAGGAACGGCAAAAGTAGTATTGTCAGACTCAAGGGTGAAGGAGAGGAATATGTAGAAGCTGATGAGGATAAAGAGGAATTGCTTAACAAATATTTCTGTTCTGTGTTCACAGATGAAGAACCAGGAACAGGACCTCAGAAAACACCCACAAACAGGAATAGAAGCGAGGGGCATCTTGAACAATTTTCAGAAGACTGTGTTCATGAGAAACCAGCTCAACTTAAAGTAGACAAAGCGATGGGACTGGATGGGGATATACCCTAGAATACTGCGGGAACTTGGGGACGTTCTAGCAGATCCACTGACTGACCTTTTCAATGCCTCGTTAGAGTCAGGAGTGGTGCCAAAGGACTGGAGAGAGGCTCATGTGGTCCCTTTACACAAAAGCAGAAGTAAGGATGTGGCTGAAAACTACAGGCCGGTAAGTTTAACTCCGATGGTGAGTAAATTATTGGAAATGCTGCTGAAAGAGAAAATAGTGAGGTTTCTGGATTCCAGAGGATTACAGGATCTGAGGTAGCATGGATTCACCAGAGGCAGGTCTTGTCAGACAAATCGGATTGATTTCTTTGACTGGGTGACCAGGGAGTTGGACAGAAGAGCCCTAGATGTGGTGTATTTAGATTTCAGTAAAGTCTTTGACACTGTTCCTCACAGACAACTTATAAACTGAGCACCCTAGGGTTGGACCCTAAAGTTACTGCTTGGGTTAAAAATTGGTTGAGTGGGAGGCGACAAAGGGTACAGGTAAATGGAGCTCACTCTGAGAAGGAAGTTACAGTGGTGTGCCCCAGGGATCTGTCCTTGGTCCGATTCTTTTTAACATCTTTGTTAGTGATATAGCGGAAGGGCTGTCGGGTAAGGTTTGCCTCTTTGCGGATGATACCAAAATCTGCAACAGAGTAGACGCCCAGGAAGGTGTAGATAACATGAGGAGGGATCTAGCTAAGCTTGGAGAATTGTCTAGAATTTGGCAGCTGGGATTTAAAAAATGCAAGGTCATGCATTCGGGCTGCAGCAATCCAAGGGAGCAATATAGTATAGGGGGTGAAATACTTCTGTCCACTAAAGAAGAGTAGGACCTCGGTGTGGTTTGTGTCTAATGATCTTAAAGTACCTAAACAGGTAGAAAAGGTGACAGCAAAAGTTAGGATGCTTGGGTGCATAGGGAGAGAAATGGCTAGCAGAAAAAAAGGAGGCGATAGTGCCTCTGTATAAGTCTTTGGTGCGACCTCATTTCAAGTATTGTGTGCAATTCTGGAGACCGCACCTTCAAAAGGATATAAACAGGATGGAGTCAGTACAGAGGGTGGCTACTAAAATGGTTATTTATTTAGACAGATTCGTATACCACCTTATTCTACAATCAAAGTGTTAGTGGTCTTCATTATAAAGAATATGAGGACAGACTTAAGGATCTTAATATGTACACCTTAGAGGAAAAGCGGAATAGAGGTGATATGATTGAGACTTTAAATTCCTCCATGGCATAAATGAACAGGAGCGCTTCTTTCGATTGAAAACAAGTTCTGCTATGAGGGGACATGGGATGAGGGTGAAAGGGGATAGATTCAGGAGTGATATGCAGAAATATTTCTTTATGGAAAGAGTGGTGGATCCGTGGAATAGTCTCCCAGTGGAGGTGGTAGAGACGAGGACAGTATCTGAATTCAAAAAAAGCATGGGACAAACACAGAGGATCTCTAAAGGATAAAAGGGGACTGTTGTAGTTGTTGATATGGAAGGACAGACTAGATAGAAAAAGACCACATGGCCTGTCATCATATTTCTATGTTTCAGAACATAAATGCAAAGATGACAGCCTCTTTAATCCAATGTGCAGTAATGGCATTGCTAGCCAAGCCACCTTTCGTTACACCACTAAACAGAGCAAACAAGCAGTCAGACTTACGAAAATCAGTCTTCTAGACAGCAAATGAGTGCTCTACAACATCCAAAAAGCAAAGCCAACAACTTGTGGCCACAGCCCTCTTGCTTATTTATTATTTATTTATTAACATTTCTTATATACCGCACTATTTGACATCAGCGCGGTTTACATAGAACAAAAACATCCGACAAATTGCATATGTCTGGTCATTACAATTAACAAGGATATAGAACATGGATAACAGGGTGAACTATATACATAAGAAGTGTAGCATATGCAGTGCTGTATAGAGAAATGTAAGAGTCCCTGCTCCAAAGAATTTACAGTCTAGTTAGGACAGACAACACAATAGCTGGGACCTAGGAGAATGGTAAAGAAATGGTTGCAGAGCAGGAGACAGCATAGTTACTCACAACAGGCTTCTTCTAGGGACAGCAGGAATCAGTCCTCACATATGTGTGACGCCAGTGTCGACAGAGGCCATGCGGAAGCATCTCCCCAGCTTTCAAAGAAAGCCTTTTGGCATGCATGGTCCACTTCCCACCCAAGGGTGCCATCTTGCTTCAGTCCATTGACATAACTAAGGCAGCAAAAATAAAATATGATAAAGAAGCAACTCCAAGGGAGGATGGAGAATTGCGAGGACCGATTCCTGATATCTCCAGAGAAAGCACAGTTACTTACCTATAACAGGTGATCTCTGGGAACAGCAGGAATAAGTCTTCACATATGGGTACGTCGGTACCGACGGAGTCTGCGCGGGAACGCTTCCCAGCGTCCAAAGAGCTTTTAGAAGCATCGCACCATGCTTGCGTGCTGCCTTCCCAACTGCCTCTCCTCAGTTAAGTTTTAAAGCTGAGACAAAGAGAGAGAGAGAGAGAGGAAAGGAAAGATAGATAGAGATACAACTCCTGGGGAGGTGGGTGGGTTGTGAAGACTTATTCCTGCTGTTCCCAGAGATCACCTGTTACAGGTAAGTAACTGTGCTATCTCCAGGAACAAGCAGGAATGAGTCTTCACATATGGGGACTCCCAAGCTGAGATGCCTGGAGTCCCAGCATGTCATAGGTTGGAACATGCTATCCCCCACAACACCAGGCATCCTGAGGATGGAGGGTAGGAGTTGGAGAGAAAAGGTGCTGTGGAACAGTTAACCTAGCATAGGATTGCAGACAAGGAGTCCATGTGTGGACGATAATTGTCATCAATGATATTGCAAAGAAAAAATATTGCAATATGGACCTCCCCTAACAGGACTTCAGAGAAGTATGGAGGTTCATGGAATCTACTGGGGAACCCAGTAGAGGAACCTCGAGAAGGACCTCACTGTAAGTGGAGGTAGTAAACCTGTAGGAAAAGCAATGGAGGTCAGAATCCTGAAGGTAACAGGGAACCCCAGTAGAAAAAAACTGGGGTAGTACAAAAACGGTGGGCCTTAAGCGGAAGGCTTTATGATAAAAGCCCAACTCTTTTGGCAGCAGAGTGGCTCACTCTTAGGAAAAAAAAGAGAAAGGCTAACCGATTTGGACAAACAGGCCCAGTCCTTGTGGGGAGAAAGGGTATGGGAACCCCTTGTATTCCAAAAGAAAGGACAAACGCCGGAGGCTTTAGAGCCTATGAGTAGCTGAAGATCCGCAATGTCTCTCCTAACTGAAGTCAGCTGGGAGAGATATTGGAACATTGAGAGCTTCAGAGGTACCCAACCTTAAGTTATGGTATGTGTTAACTACCAAAGTGGTTGTGAGTGTAGGACCCCAAAACATGCTATATAGCATAAGTATGGGTAAAGCCCATCTGTCAGAATCATATAGCTATATGAGCCTCGACAGTCAGGTAGATAAAGCAGAATATATATCTACCGATAGTAAAATAGATAAATAAATAAATAAATAAATATATATATATATATATATATTTATTTATCTATCTATCTATTCTATACCGCCCCTTCCAGAGATCAGGGGTGGTTTACATGGAACAATTTAACAGTTTTGTATACGATTCGTATAGCATTACATTGAACAAAAATTGTTTTAACTTTTTACATATAACTGGACATTATACTGTTTCAACTAGAGAATATATCTATAGTGAGATATGAAGGGCATAAAATACTCATACATGATAGACACACATCTGTAAGATGTGTGCTATAGGTATATATATATATATATATATATATATATATATATATATATATATATACACACCTCTATATGGAAGTCTTCAAAGAAGCAGACAGAGATATGCCTACAAAAGGTATTCACATAGGAAAATGTGGAGAGGAAAGATTCATCTAACAAGAAGGTGGAACCTACTTGAGAAGACATATAGAGAATCAATTCCCACTGGTTATGGCTACAGAGATGCTAGGTAGTAGAATAACCAGGATGGTTACGTGAAAAGCAGAGGATGATATCAGTCTGCAGCCTGCAAGTCCCGAGTATTCTAGAATTCTAGCATGGTAAGTGAATAGAACACTGAGGGATGCAGCTCCCATTCCCCTGCATCCACTCGAACCCTGCTGAGAAAATCCGCCGTCACAGTCTTTCCCGGCTATGTGCGCTGCTGAAATCGCCTGCAACCACGGTTCTATCCAGCCGAACAGCCTCTGGGATTCCTCCTCCATGTCTGCGCTGCCGGTACCGCCCTGTCGATTTATGTAGGCTACGGTTGCGGCATTGTCGGAAAGTACCCACACCGCCCGGTGCGTGACCTGTCCTTCGAAGCTCTGAAGTGCCAAGAACACCGCTCTCAACTCCAAGTGGTTGATCGCCCAACCGCTCTCCTCCGGGGACCAGCGACCCTGCGCAAAGTTCGCTCCGCAATGTGCTCCCCAGCCCGTTAGACTGGCAACTGTTAAGAGCGGAATCCACTCCGGCTGCTCCAATGGCATTCCCGCCTGAAGACAGGCCGGCCGCAGCCACCACTGCAGGTCTCGCCTGACCCGCGGTGGGCAAGGAAGCCGCATGCTCAGCGAATCAAACTGACTGGACCAGCGGCGAAGCAGGGCCCGCTGCAACGATCCCATGTGAAACCTGGCCCAAGGCACCACCTCCAACGTCGCTGCCATTGTCCCCAACACTTGAAGATACTTCCACGCTGACGGGGCTGCGATCTTCTGGAAGCCCCGCCCCAGATCCTGAAGCGCCAGGACTCTCCGTTCCGTTAGGAACACCGATCCTTCCCGAGTATCGAAGAGTACTCCCAAGTACTCGAGAGACTGAGTCGGTACCAGATGACTCTTGACCGGGTTGACCACCCAGCCTAGGGACTGCAGAAGATCGACGACCTTTCCTGTGGCTTGCACGCTCTTGGCCTGGGACTTTGCTCGGATCAGCCAATCATCCAGATACGGATGGACTAAGACGCCTTCCTTGCGCAGCGCCGCTGCCACCACCACCACCGCCGTCGCCAACCCGAAGGGCAGGGCCTGAAACTGATAGTGCCCCCAAGGGAGCGCGAAGCGCAGGAACTTTTGATGGGACGCCCTGATGGGGATATGGAGATAAGCTTCGGTGAGATCGAGAGATGTCAAAAACTCTCCTTTCCGAACCGCGACAATAACCGATCGTAGGGTTTCCATACGAAAATGCGGTACCCGGAGACAGCGATTCACGCCTTCGAGATCCAGAATGGGGCGAAGAGTGCCATCCTTCTTTGGCACCACGAAATAAATGGAATACCGCCCCATGCCGTATTCTGCAGGCGGAACTGGAACGACCGCCCCTAAGCGCAGAAGGCGGTCTAGCATTTGCCGTATCTGAAGCACCTTCTGAGGACCTCTGCAGGGGGACCTTACAAAGGAGTCGAGCACCGGCCTAGCGAGATCTAAAGCATATCCCTCGCGAATGATCTCCAAGACCCACTGATCGGACGTGATGTGGGTCCAGGCAGAAAGAAACCCCCGAAGACGACCTCCGATCGGTTGCAAATCTGCCGGGACCCGCCGCCCTTCATTGGGACTTCCGAGGGGCTGCGGGGGCCGCCGCTGAGAATCCTCTACTTGCCCCGCGAAACCCCCGAAATCCCTGGGCCCTAAACACATATCGTCCTCTTTGGGACCCAGCGAAACGGGGCGACCGAAACCTCCGAAAGTCTCGAGGCTGCCCCCTAAAGGACAAAGTGGGTTTACCCCATTTAGGCCTATCTTCCGGCAATCTGCCACCTTTGGAGTCCAACTCCTTAACCAACTTATCAAGATCTTCACCAAACAAGAACTTTCACTTAAACGGAAGCCTGCCAAGACGCGACTTAGATGAACCATCCGCCACCCAATTTTTCAACCAAAGAGACCGACGTGCCGCTACCAAGGAGGCCATACTATTGGAGAGAGCCCTGATGGTCGTATTGCAGATCCGCCAAATAAGCAGATCCAGACTCTAAGCGCTGGAGCTCCCTCACGTCGTCGGGCTCCAAGGAGACAGACTGCCTCAGGTGCTGGATCCAGCGAAGACAGGCCCGGGCAACCCAAGCCCCACATATGGAAGCCTGCAGCACCACGGCGTCCGCCTCAAAAGATTGCTTCAATAAGCCGTCCATTTTCCTATCTTGCGCCTCCTTCAAGGCCACACTGCCTTCCACAGGGATAGTGGTCTTTTTAGTGACTGCCGAGACCGCAGCGTCAATCTCTGGGGAACGAAACTTGTCCTTATCTTTATCTGCCAGGGGATACAGCTTGTTCATGATCTTTATCCCCTTAAGTCCGGATTTGGGGTTATCCCACTCAGTCTGAATCATCTGATCAATCACCTTATGAATAGGGAAAACCACCTGCGTCTGACGGACCGCCTGAATAATGGGATCCGCGCCATCCTCGTCCTCAGCCGGCTGCTCAGAAGAAAGCCGAAGCGTCTGAAGAGCCTCCGCAATAAGGGCCGGCAACTCCTCTCGGCGAAATACTCTTATGATCTTCGCCTGATCCTCAGGTTCAGGGATTTCTCCTTCCTCTAACTTGTCCAACTCAGCATCCACATCCAAGTCGGCTTCCTCCCCCTCCTGCCAGTCCGCCTCGGAGAGAACCGTCTCAACCACCCGCGGCCTTTTGGCTGGTTTCACTCCTACAGAGTCACGTTCCGCTATACCAGCCCGCGCGGTAGAGGGAGGAAGGGACAGGGGCCCAGTCACGAACCCCTGCCGCCTGCGACAAAACGCTTGATGCATCAGCAAGACAGTCTGGAGAAAAATCGTCCATCTGCGGCGCACTGCCAAGCCCAGACTGCGAACCAGAAGCACCCAAAGAGGTCTCAGCCACTGCAGTCGAAGGCCCCGCCACCGGCCCAGTACCCTCTGTTCCTGCGAGATCTGCTTGAGCAAAAGGGGTAATGGCAGTCTCTAACTGCTGCTCCATGCTAAGGGACACTGACGCGCAGCACTGACAGATGCCTGTCTCTGTGCCCGTGCCCCTACGAGAGCCACAGATGACGCACTGGGAGCCTGAAGACATGGATCCCAAAAACTGTACAGCCCCTGGGGACCTGTGAAACCAGCAGCAGGGCCTGGGGACAGCGTGGACCTGCAACACAAGCACAGCTGTGACCTGTCATGTTATGCTGCTTTTTTTTTTTTTTTTTTTTTACTGTTTAGTCATGTAGTTATGTATATATATATTGAAGATATCAGTGTATAACCTCGCGGGATGTCGCCAGAGAGCACCGCAAGGAACGGAAAGCTCCTCAGAACACCTGACAGCCAAGCCCGAGGCCGACCCTATGGCCCGCTAACGCTGACCGCGAAATTAAACCCCCAAAACAAAGTAAGAAAGGTAAGAAAAGAAAACAAAATACCTTGCAGAACTGCCCAGACCGCGGTGCAGAGGAAATCGCAGCTCCGGGGAACTGCGCTGAGGCTGCTGGTGTCAGGAAAAACTGTGGAAGCCACGTGCTGAAAATGGCCGCGGCTTCTCACAGCATTTTGGCGCGCTGCTCCTGCCCGCTCTCCGGAGCCGAACAGACAGGTAATGTGGAAGACAGGATGTGCCGTGCTCTAACTCCGCTGCTCCGGAAATCAAGAAGCAGAGAGAGAAATAGCCGCGATTCCTAGAATGGGCAGCTGGCTCAGCGCTCGGGAAACAAAGAGCCGCAAGACGCTGCTCCCTACGCCGCGGACTCTCCCCCCGGAGAAATCTCGCTGCCAGAGATCCTACAGCAGCACTAGCAAATGTGACGGCTGTGGTCAGGCAGGAAAGAGAAACCTCCACCGGAGCCCCCAGAGCCAGAGGAGGAGAACCGGTGTCTGTTCCAAAATTCTTTTCTTTTTTTTTTTTTTTTTTTTTAAAGGAACAGAGCAATTGAAAAAACAGCCCAAACAGCTAGAATAGTGGGAAAGGAAATAAAGTATGCCAATTAAAGAAAATTAAAAGGTTAGCTAAATATCTTGCTCCTTAAATGGTTTCCTAGTGAGCCCAGCACCTAGGCTCACTACGTCCTCTAGCTGCGTGAAGACTGGACACACTGGGGCTATAGAGGGATGCCAGTATGCTACCTCCAGTGATGCTGAAATTTGATTGGTCCAGTCTTCAAGCTGCAGGAGGTGGTGCACTACCCATAGGTGGAGGACTAAGCTGGAGGAACGCTAAGGAACTACTCTTTCTCCAGGACCAAGCAGGAAGTCAGCCCTTACATATGGGACTCCCCAGCTCTAGGCTACCGGAACCCTAAGCTGAAAAAATGGCTCCCTTTCAAGAGCCTCAGCATTCATGATAAGAATATCCTCTGAGAACGCCCCCGTACGGTAGCCCAACACAAGGGCCAGAGGGTAGGAGTTGCCTAAACCTCAAAGAGATTAGAGTACCGCCTATCCGAAAGCACTGTCCCTTTGGGACTCTCTCTCGAGGCAGTAATGGGCTGCAAAAGTCTGGCTTGAAGACCAAGTAGCGGCCCGGCAGATGTCTGCCAATGGAACAGAGCAGAGATGAGCTACTGATGCGGCTTTCGCCCTGACACGGTGGGCCGTGACTCGACCCTGCAAGGGGAGGTCGGCTGCCTTGTACGCCCAGGCGATACAATCTGCTATCCAAGTGGACAACGTACGCTTGGAGACAGGTAACCCCATCTTATTGGAGTCAAAGGAGACGAAAGCGTAGTTACTCACCTGTAACAGGTGTTCTCCAGGAGCAGCAGGAATCAGTCCTCACTTATGGGTGACGTCGGCGCCGACGGAGCCCTCGCGGAGCAATTTTCCCCAGCTTTCAAAGAAAGCCTTTGGGAATTGCAGCGCGCATGCGCGGTCGTCTTCCCGCCCGAAGGTGCCATCTTAGCCAGTCAAATGACATAGCTAAAAAAAGACAGCATAAAAATTTGCAAAAAGAACATAAGCAGACGATTGCAACTCCAAGGGGAGGAGGGAGGGTAGTGAGGACTGATTCCTGCTGCTCCTGGAGAACACCTGTTACAGGTGAGTAACTACGCTTTCTCCAGGACCAAGCAGGAAGTCAGTCCTCACTTATGGGACTCCCAAGCTCAAGGCTACCGGAGACCCTAAGCACAAAAATGAGCTCCCTCTAGCTCAGCAGCACAGAAGGATAGAATCTTCGCTGAATTATCACCCACCGGTAGCCCACATCCGGGATGGAGGGTAGGAGTTGCTCAGACCTCAAAGAGATTACGGAGGACTGCCTGTCCGAAAGCACTGTCCCTACGGGACTCCCTCTCGAGACAGTAATGGACCGCAAAAGTCTGGCTCGAAGACCAAGTAGCGGCCCGGCAGATGTCTGCCAGCGGAACAGAGCGGAGGTAAGCCACTGACGTGGCCTTTGCCCGAACGCAATGAGCCGTGACTCGACTTTCTAAGGAGAGTCCGGCTGCCCCATAAGCCCAAGAGATACAGTCCGCAACCCAGATGGACAGAGTACGCTTGGAGACCGGGAGCCCCAATTTATTGGGGTCAAAAGACACAAAAAGCTGAGCAGCTTTACGGTGCTCCCGCGTACGGTCAAGGTAGAAGTTCAATGCCCTTCTACAGTCCAGGGTATGGAGGACCGTTTCAGCTCGGCTGGAGTGTGGTCTGGGAAAGAAGGTTGGAAGTACCACCTCCTGATTGATGTGAAAAGGGGATACCACTTTAGGCAGAAATTTTGGGTGAGTCCGTAGGACTACCCTATTCTTGTAGAACCTAGTGTAAGGGGGATCAGACACGAGGGCCTGCAATTCACTTACGCGCCTAGCGGAAGTGAGGGCTATCAAGAACAGTGTTTTCCAAGACAGAAAACGTAGAGAACAGGTAGCCATAGGTTCAAAAGGCGGACAGGTGATCCGCTGCAAAACCACATTCAGGTCCCAGTCAGGCGCTGGCGGGCGCAGAGGTGGTTTAAGTAGAAGGAGACCTCGGAGAAACCTCGCTACGAGAGGGTCATTGGAGAGAGGTCTGCCGTCCACTGGCACATGATGTGCTGAAAGAGCACTGAGGTGAACTTTGACGGAGTTGGACTTAAGTCCCAGATTAGAGAGGTGCAGCAAGTACTGCAAGATCACCGACACCGGGCAGGAGAAGGGATCCTGAGACTGTTGGGTACACCAGACTGCAAAGCGACGCCATTTAAGGGCGTAGCATTTGCGGGTAGAAGGCCGTCGCGAAGCTAAGACGACCTCCTCCACCTCCGCCGGCAGGAGAAGGGGAGCAAGGACTACCCTCTCAGCAGCCAGGCCATAAGGTTGAGAGACCTGAGGTTGGGGTGCAGAAGGGACCCCTGATCCTGAGTGAGGAGATCCGGTTGTATCCCCAGAGGGATTGGGCCCTCCACCGCCAGTTGCAGCAGGAGTGGAAACCACGGCTGCCTGGGCCAGCGAGGGGCCACCAGGATCATGAAGGCTTTGTCTCGGAGAACCTTGAAAAGAGTCCGAGAGACCAGCGGGATGGGAGGGAAAGCGTACAGAAGGCTCCCCGACCACGAGATCAGAAAGGCGTCCGCCGCAACCCGAAGGGGGTGTGGCTGACGAGAGCAGAAGCGAGGAAGCTGCCGGTTGTGAGGACTGGCAAAGAGATCCACCGTGGGGAGACCCCACTTGAGGAAGAGCTTCTGAACTACCAAGGGATCCAGACGCCACTCGTGCGGCTGGAGGACCCTGCTGAGTTTGTCTGCAAGGCAATTTTCTTGGCCCGGGAGATAAACTGCCCTGAGGAGAATGCCGTGACTGACGGCCCAAGAGCAGAGCTTCTGTGCCTCCCGGCAGAGGAGGAAGGAGCCCGTGCCCCCCTGCTTGTTCACGTAGAACATGGCAACTTGATTGTCCGTCTGGACAAGGACGGACTGTTGGGAAGTCAGGTGGGAGAAGGCCTTGAGAGCGAGGCGGATCGCCCTGAGCTCCAGGAAGTTGATCTGCTGAGCAGACTCCCACGTGGTCCAGAGGCCCTGAGTACGTGCCTCTTGGCAATGTGCTCCCCAGCCCAGGAGGGATGCATCGGTGGTCAGCACCCGGGTCGGCTGAGGTGACTGGAAAGGCATTCCGAATATCAGGTTCGGCTGCCGGAGCCACCACCGGAGAGACGAGAGCAGCGGCTCGGAGACGCGCACTAGGTCTGCCAGGCCGCCTGTGGCTTGTCGCCACTGCTGGCGGAGACACCATTGAGCAGACCGCATGTTCAGGCGGGCATTGGGGGTCACATGGACGGTGGAAGCCATATGGCCAAGCAGTCTCAGGAAGCGCCTGGCGGAGACCAGGGGCTGGCTGCGAAAGCGGTCGGCTAGGTCCATGAGCCGTTGAGCCCTGTCGAGCGGTAGGTACGCTCGTGCCCGAGGAGTGTGCAGCCTTGCGCCGATGAACTCGAGATCCTGTGAGGGGAGCAAAGTGGACTTTGCGAAGTTTATGACAAAGCCCAAGTGCTGCAGCAGAGTCACCGTGCGGCACGTGGCGTTGGTGACCTCCTGAGCGGACGCTGCTCTGATGAGCCAGTCGTCGAGGTACGGAAAGACATAGAGGCCGTGAAGCCGGAGATGGGCCGCCACGACCGCGAGACATTTTGTGAAGACTCGCGGTGCGGAGGACAGGCCAAAGGGCAGTACCCTGTACTGGTAATGATTTCCTGCCACCACAAACCTTAGGTATTGGCGGTGGCTTGGGTGGATGAGGATGTGCGTGTAGGCATCCTTTAGATCCAAGGAGCATAGCCAATCTCCCTGCTGGAGGTAGGGCAGAAGGATTCCAAGGGTAAGCATTTTGAACTTCTCCCGCACAAGGAACTTGTTGAGGTTGCGCAAGTCCAGGATGGGTCTGAGGCCCCCTGTTCTCTTTGGTATCAGAAAATACCTTGAATAAAAGCCTTGACCTCTCAGGTGGTGGGGCACCGGTTCCACCGCCTGTTCCTGCAGAAGACCTGCTAACTCCTGAAGGAGCAACTCCCTGTGCAGAGGGGGGCGCGAAGGTTCTCCCGGAAAATAGGAGGGAGGGACCTGATGGAAGTGGAGAAGGTAGCCCTCTCGCACGACCTGAAGCACCCAGGCATCTGCGGTGATGCTGGACCACCTGTGGGCGAAGTGAACCAGCCGGCCTCCGGTGCTGGGAGGGACCAGCGGGGGGGGGGAGAGGCTATGCTGAGCGAGTCAAAAACCCCCTCCCTGCTGAGCAGGGGCTGGTGGTGCAGGCTTGGGGGCTTGCTGCCTACGGGACCCGTTACCCCGTCCCTTGGCCTGCTGGGGAGCTGCAGGGGCCTGATAATGGGGGTACTGTTTGTAGGCAGCCGCCTTCCTCGGGTAAAAGGACTTTTTTCCCGAGCCCTTCTTTTTCTGGGAAGGGGCGGAGGTCTTCCTAGAAAGCCTGGTCCTGGTGAGAGTCTCAGTCTCAATTTGTGCAGCCTTTTCCGCCATGGGCTTGCCAAAGAGGTTTTCGCCTCGGCAGGGGACATCGACCAACTTGTCCTGTACCCAGGGCTCAAGGTCCGACGACTGAAGCCAAGCCTGTCGGCGGGCACCGATGCCGGCTGCGGCCACTCTAGCCGAGGCCTCAAAGCCATCATAGGCTGCTCGGGACATGAACTTAGAGCATTCCCGAATGCCCGTGGACAAGGCTAGGAACCTCCGCAAGGGCTCCTCGGAGAGACCAGCGGAGAATCCGGCTAGCTCTTTAGCCAGATCCCGGAGATACATGCCCATGTAGAGCTGGTAAGTCTGGACACGACATGCGAGCATAGAGCCCTGGAAGCACTTCTTGCCAAGGCCATCCAGGTTACGGGCCTCCCTTCCAGGAGGCACCGAGGAGTGCATCTTCTGGCTCTTAAGACGATGCATGGCCGATTCCACTACCATGGAATGGTGTGGCAGCTGTGCCTTCTGAAAGCCAGGGCTCTTGCGGACCCGATAGATAGAATCGACCCGCTTGCTCAGGACCGGCGAGGAGGCCGGACTCTCCCACATGCGGAAGAGTAGTCGTTCCAGCATAGGAGGAACCGGCACAGTAAAGTGCTCCCTTGCGGGAGAGTCATACTGGAGGGCGTCGAGCTCTTCGGCTCGAGGCTCCTCCTCGGGATCCGCAGGGAAGGCCAAAGCCTTGGCCATATCCCTAACGAAGTCCGAGAACCGGGCATCCTCCGGGGGGGACTGCTTCCGAGGCTCGGACCCCGGTGAGTCCGATGGGACACACCGAGTCCGGAAAGAATCAGGTGACTCTTCCTCCTCAGACTCCCAGACCGACTCCGACGAGGACTCGGTGGGGTCGGCCCGGGCAGGGCGCGGCGCCAGCCGCCCCGACGTCGAGGGAGTCGGCGTCGGCGACCTCGGTCCCGAACGGGAGGCCGAGGGTGACCTCGACCGAGGATCGACTCGAGTTCTCATTGACTCGAGGATCGGCTCGGTCTCCGGGGTCGACTTGGACGTCGACGTCCCGGCGGTCGGGGCAGCGGCGCCAGCGAGGCCAGCGAGCAGTGCCCGCTGCTGGTCCATGAAGGCAGACAGTCTGCTCTCCAAGGCCGTCAACCTGAGTCCGAGCTCAGGTGACCCAGCAGCCCCCGACTCGGGCCCCGACGGCGTCGGGCCCGACGTCGGCTGTCGCGGAGGCGAGTCCAGAAGGACTACAGGACTTACCCGGGCAGGCATCTCCGACTCCAGGCGAGGTCGCTTCGGGAGATGTTCCTTCTCCAAGGACCCGGGGCGGCTGTCGGGGCTATGCGACCTGGCCCTCGCGGAACCAGGAGCGTCCACCGACGCCGCCCTCGCGGGTTTTTCCTTCCGACGATGGTCCCCGGAGGGAGAACCCCGGTCGGAGGAGCTCCGGCGACGGTCCGAGCTGGAGCCCTTTGACACGGAGGCCTCCGACGAGGTCCGGGTACGGCTGGGGTCAGCGAAGATTCTCTCGCGCTGATGCCGCCGACTTCTCAACGCCTTCAAGGACAGTTTGCTGCAGGGCCCACAGATCAGTTCCTCATGATCCGGGCCCAAGCAGCGGAGGCAAAAGTCGTGTGTGTCGGTTAGTGACATATTTCGGTCACACCGACCACACCGCTTAAAGCCACTGGCAGCCATCGGGGGAAAAAGGGCCCCTGCGAGGTCAAAGGACCGGGCTGCCAGGGAAAACGAAAATGAAAGCTGACTAAGTCAGAAAAACCGAAAAAACGCTAGAGGACTCGAGACCGGCGTCGCGAGTCCGGGCGGGAAAACGATCGGCGTCGAACCGAAAGAAAAAAGTATAAAAGAAAGAGGAAAATCAACTTTTTCGCGGGGACAAGACGGGGACGTCTGCAGGGCTCCGCGGAAAAAAGAAGACTGGCTAAGATGGCACCTTCGGGCGGGAAGACGACCGCGCATGCGCGCTGCAATTCCCAAAGGCTTTCTTTGAAAGCTGGGGAAAATTGCTCCGCGAGGGCTCCGTCGGCGCCGACGTCACCCATAAGTGAGGACTGACTTCCTGCTTGGTCCTGGAGAAGAGCTGAATTGCCCTCCGATGCCCCCGCATACATTCTATGTAAAAAGACAACGCCCTCTTACAGTCCAGGGTATGCAAGACTGTTTCAGCCCGGCTGGTATGCGGCCTGGGAAAGGTCGGAAGGACCACCTCCTGGTTGAGGTGGAAAGAGGAGACCACTTTTGGAAGGAACTTTGAATGGGTAAGTAGGACCACCCTGTTCCTATAGAACCGTGTATACGGTCTATCCGAAACTAGAACTTGTAGTTCACTCACACATCTGGCCGAGGTAAGAGCCACCAGGAAGAGCACTTTCCAAGAGAGGAAGCGCAAATGGCAAGTAGCCATCGGTTCCAACGGTGGGCAAGACCATAATCAAATCCCACTCAGTTGCCGGTGGATGAATCAGAGGCTTGTGTAGAAGCAGACCTCTGAGAAATCTGGACACCAAGGGGTGAACCGACAGACTGTCCTTCCACCGGTGAGTGGTGAGCTGACAGAGCACCGAGGTGGACCCGAACAGAGTTAGACTAAAGACCTAGGTCTGACAGGTGAAGTAGATACTGCAGTACTACTGGCACAAGGCAAGAGAAAGGATCTTCATTGTGCTGAGCACACCATACCGTAAACCTACGCCATTTGAGGGCATAGGACTTTCTGGTGGACTGCCTCTAGAGGCCAAGACCACCTCCTCAAATTAGTTAGGTAGAAGTAAGGGAGCTAGCACTATCCTTTCAGCAGCCAGGCCATCAGATTGAGGGATCTGAGATTGGGGGTGCAGAAGGGAATCCTGATCCTGAGACAGGAGACCGGGTTGCAATCCCAGAGGGAATGGAGTTTCCACTGCCAACTGCAGCAGACGTGGAAACCACGGTTGCCTCGGCCATCTGGAGGCTACCAGAATCACCAAGGTCTTGTCGGGGAGAATCTTGAACAGAGGCGTGGGAGGAAACGCATACAGGAGGCCCGTAGATCAAGAGATCAGAAAAGCATCTGCTGCCATTCTCAGGGGATGCGGCTGTCTGGAGCAAATCCTGGGCAACTGACGGTTTTGTGGACTGGCAAAGAGATCGATGGACGGAAGTCCCCAGTGGAGGAAGATCTGCTGGACCACTAATGGATTCAACTGCCATTCATGAGGCTGGAGAATCCTGCTTAGCTTGTCTGCTAGGAAATTCTCCTGACCAGGTAGATAAACTGCTTTGAGAAACATGCCTTGTTTTACTGCAAAGGAGTAAAGGGCCAGCGCCTCTTGACATAGGAGCCTTGTTTGTTCACAAAGAACATTGCCACCTGATTGTCCGTCTGAACTAAGAGACTGGTGAGAGAAGGCACGAGAAAAGGTCTGTAGAGCTAAGCGGCTTGCTCGCAGCTCCAAAAGATTGATCTGCTGCGTGGCCTCTCGAGGAGACCAGAGGCCTTGAGTGCACGTTCCCTGGCAATGTGCACCCCAGCCCTTTAAGGAAGCATCGGTTGTCAGCACCCTTGTGTGTGCTGGAGCCTGAAAAGGTACCCCCCCTGAGGTGGTTTGGGAGATGTAGCCACCACTGTAAGGAGTCCAAAAGTGGTTTGGACACCTTTACTCTGTCTCGGAGGTCGCCTGTGGCCTGCGCCCACTGAGCTCTGAGGCACCACTGAGCAGCCTGCATATGCAGACGGGCATTCGAAGTCACATGTACCGTGGATGCCATGTGGCCCAGGAGCCGCAGGTAGTGCCTGGCGGAAACATGAAAATTACTCTGAAATTGGCTGGCCAAGTCTATCAGTCTGTGGGCCCTGTCCTCGGGCAAGTAAGCTCTTGCCTGCAGGGTGTCTAATCTTGCCCCTATAAACTCTAGGTTCTGAGAGGGGAGCAAAGTGGATTTTGCGTAGTTTATGACAAAGCCCAGATGCTGAAGAAGAGAGACAGTGTGAAGAGTGGCTTGTCGGGCCTCCTTGAGAGACTGGCCCCTGATGAGCCAGTCATCCAGGTATGGGAAGACAAAAATTCCCCGATTCCTCAGAAAGGCCACCACCACCACCAGGCATTTGGTGAAAACCCTGGGGGCAGAGGTTAGGCCAAAGGGAAGTACCCTGTACTGAAAATGGTTTCCCCCCACCACAAATCTGAGATATTGTCTGTGGTCTGGATGAATGAGGATGTGAGTATAAGCATCCTTTAGGTCTAAGGAGCATAGCCAGTCTCCCTGCTGGAGGTAGGGCAGCAGTATCCCAAGGGTAAACATCTTGAACTTTTCCCTCCAGAAACTTGTTTAGGTTTCGCAAGTCTAGGATAGGCCGGAGGCCTCCTGTCCTTTTTGGTACCAGGAAGTACCTGGAGTAGAAGCCTTGCCCTTTCAGGTGGTGAGGCACCGGTTCCCCCGCCTTTTCCTTTAGAAGACTTGCCAACTCCTGAAGGAGGAGTTTTCTGTGTAGAGGGAGTCTTGGAGGCTCCCCTGGAAAGTAGGAGGGGTGTAGCTGGTGGAAGTGAAGCATGTAGCCCTTTTGGACTATGCCGAGTTCCAGGTATCCCCTATGATGGCTGGCCACCTGTAGGCGTACAGGGTCAGCTGACCTCCTGTGCTGAGCGGAGCCAGCGGCAGCAAAGAGGCTATGCTGTGGGAGTCAAAACCCCACTCCCTGCTGTGCAGGAGCCAGAGCTGGCAGCTTGGGGGTCTTCTGCCTATGGGTCCCATGCCCCTGCCCCTTGGCCTGCTGGCCCTGTTGGGGAGCTGGAGAGGCCTGATATTGAGGGTAAGATTTGTAGGCAGCACCCTTCCTCGGGAAAAAGGGTTTCTTTCCCGAGCCCTTCTTTTTTTTGAGAAGGGGCAGAAGTCTTTCTGGACAGCCTTGTCCTGGTGAGAGTCAGTCTCGATTTCTGTAGCCTTATCAGTCATGGGCTTACCGAATAGGTTGTCACCTCGGCAGAGGACATCGACCAACTTGTCCTGCACCCATGACTCCAGGTCTGATGACTGTAGCCAGGTCTGACAGCGTGCACTGATGCTGGCCGTGGCTACCCGGGCCGAAGCCTCGAAGCCATCATAGGCTGCTCGAGAGATAAACTTCAAACACTCTCGGATCCCTGTAGACAAGGTTTTGAACCTCTGCAAGGGTTCCTTGGAGAGGCCAACTGAGAACCCGGCAATCTCCTTTGCCAGATCCCGTAAGTACATGCTCATGTACAGCTGGTAAACCTGGACACGGCAAGATAGCATAGAACCCTGGAAGCACTTTCTACTGAGGGCATCCAAGTTCCGAGGAGTGCATCTTCTGACTCTTCAGGCCGTTCATGGCCGATTCCACAACCATGGAATTGTGCGGTAGCTGCGCCTTTTGGAACCCAGGGCTCTTACGGACTCGATAAATGGAATCGACCCATTTGCTAAGACCCGGCGCTGAGGCCAGTGCCTCCCACATACGGAAGAGCAGCCGTTCCAGCATCGGAGGAACAGGTACATTAAAGGCTTCCTTCGGAGGAAAGTCATACTGGAGGGCATCGAGCTCCTTGGCTCAAGGCCCCTCCTCAGCATCCGCAGGGAATGCCAAAGCCTTGGCCATGTCTCTTACGAAGTCCGAGAACCGGGTATCCTCCAGGAGGGACCTTCTCCGAGGCTCGGACTCCAGTGAGTCCGAAGGGACGCACTGGGTCCGGAGACTCCTCGTCCTCCGTCTCCCATGCCGACTCCTCTGGCTGTGTGGGCTTCAGTGCCACCTACCCAGACACCGAGGGCACCGGCATTGACTACCTCGGCCCCGCATGGGAGGTTGAGGGGGACCATGACTGAGGATCGACTCAAGACTTGATGGACTCGAGGATCGGCTCGGTCTCTGGGGTCGACTTAGACGTCGAAGTCCCGGTGGTTGGGGCAGATGCACCGGTTAAACCGGCGATCAGCACCCACTGCTGTTCCATGAAGGCAGCCAAGCTGCTCTCCAAGGCCGTCAAACCTGAGTCCAAGCTCAGGAGAGCCAGCAGCCTCCGATTCGGGCCCGACGCCAGAGAAGAGTCCACGAGGACAACAGAACTTACGGGACTCCGGCTCCATACGAGGTAGCTTGGACGGCCTCTCCGATTCCGAGAAACCTGGGGCGGTGGTCAGGGCTACGCGACCTGGCCCTCGAGGACCCAGGAGCTTCCACCGACGCCGCCCTCACAAGCTTCTTCTTTCTTTTGTGCTCCAGGGTGGGAGACCCCCTTTCAGAGGAACCACAAGAGCGCTTGGGTTCCGACTCCCGAGATGTCGAGGCCTCTGACGAAGTCTGGGCCTGGCCGGAGGCGGACTCCGAGAAAATTTTCTCACGTTGATGCTGATGTCTCCGAAGTGCCTATGATGACATTTTGCCACACGGGCCACAGGCCAGCAGGTCATGGTTGGGCCCGAGGCATCGGAGGCAGCAGTCATGTGTATTGGTGAGAGACGTAAGTTTCTTGCACCGATCACATTTTTTGCACCCGCTGGCAGACATCGGGAGAAAAAGGGCCCCTGCAAGGTCAAAAGACCGGGCTGCCAGTGAAAATAACAAAAAAGGCGCAAACGCTAGTCACAAAGGACAAAAACCGAAAAAAGAATACCGACTCGATATCAGAGTACCGAGCCCAGGCGGGAAGGGGAACCGGCGTCGACAGTGCATGCGTGGTAGCATCTCCCAAAGGCTTTCTTTGAAAGCTGGGAGATGCTTCCGTGAGGGCTCCTTCGGTGCCAACGTCACCCATATGTGAGGACTGACTGCCTGCTTGTTTCCAGAGAATAAATGTTTAACAACAAATTTCATCTGCCATTTGGATGCCCAGTCTTCCAATTTATCAAGGTCCTCTTGCAATTTTTCACAATTCTTTTGGGTTTTTAACAACTTTGAATAATTTTGTGTCATCTGCAATTTTGATCATTTCACTCATTTTTCCCCATTTCCAGGTCATTTATGAATATGTTAAAAAGCAGTGGGCACAGCACAGATCCCTGCGGTACTCTACTAGTTACTTTTCTCCATTGAAAAAATTGGCCATTTAGCCCTACTCTCTGCTTTCTATCCTTTAATCAGTTCCTAATCCATAAATACTGCACTGCTTCCAATCCCATGACTAATTTTTCCAAGAGTCTCATATGAGGGACCTTGTCAAAGGCTTTCTGAAAATTTAAACACACTATATCAACTGGCTCACCTTTGTCGACCTGTCTATTCACACCTTCAAAAACATGTAACAGATTAGTAAAACAAGACTTCCTTGACTAAATCCATGTTGGCTTTCTCCCATTAAACTATGACTATATATATGATCAGTAATTTTATTCTTTATAATGGTTTCTACTATTTTGCCCGGTACTGATGTCAAAGATCTGTGAAAAATTCATGCTTTGAATTAATTTTTTTAGATAGCAAAATGTGGACCACCACACATACAACAAGAGCCTGAAGATGAAATTAGACTTACCTGCTAATTGTTGTTCCTTAAGGAACTCTAGTCCAGTCCCGGAACCATAGAGTTTAGAATCTCCTCCAGCAGCCTTGGAGACTGAAATACATCATCTCTTTGCTGGCACCAGTATAAGTAGGTAAGGACCGTCCCCTCCATCCAGTACCTATTGACAAAGCAAACTGAGCAGAGCAACAAAACAAATTGAGCAAATAGGAATACAAACAGCAAAGCAGCCGAACTCCCCTTGGGAGTAACAGCCTTCATCCAATTGGCATACTAACAAAATTTATTTTCATATATTCTATTTAGGTTTTTTGTTTTTTTTTTTAAACAGTGCTACGAACAGGATCCCCACCATGGCTCCACCTGACGCCTGCGGAGACCCCCTATAGACCACACCTGTACCGACTATCATACACATCAGGCTGACGAACCCCAATACTCAGGGTGGGCTCCGGGACTGGACTAGAGTTCCTTAAGGAACAACAATTAGCAGGTAAGTCTAATTTCATCTTCCTTAGCGTCCCTCTAGTCCAGTCCCGGAACCACAGAGGATGTAACAGAGCAGTGAATACTAACGGGAGGGACCTGCAAGTCCAGACGGAAGCACCGCCGAACCGAAACGCGCATCCCCCGCCGCCTGCACATCTAGCCTATAAGTGCTTTACAAAGGAATGTAATGACGACCACGTCACCGCTCTACAAATGTCATCGACCGGAACCAAACTGAATTCCACCCAAGACGCCACTCGCACCCTAGTCGAGTGAGCTCATAGTCCCCCCGGAACCAGCTTCCCTTTCAAAATATATGTTGAAGCAATCGTTTCCTTCACCCAACGGGAAATAGAGGACTTCATCGCCGCCTCCCCCTTCCACAGGCCCGCGAAAGACACAACCAACCTATCCGATTTGCGGAATGGAGCCGTCCTTCCGAGATACCACTTAAGTACCCGCCGAACATCCAACCGATGCAACTTGCCCTCCGTTTTGTCGGTCCGAAAACACCGGAAGCGATACCACTTGATTAACATGAAACGCGGAGACCACCTTTGGCAGAAATCCCGGAACCATACGGAGAACCACCTTATGATCGAAAAAAGACAAATACGGCTACTGACAGGATAGCGCTTGCAGCTCAGAAATCCTCCTCGCGGAGCAAATAGCCACTAGGAAGACCGTCTTCAACGTCAGATCTTTTAGCGAGGCCTTGGACAATGGCTCAAACGGCACCCCGAGCAAAGCCGCCAACACCAAGTTCAAATCCCATGCCGGCACAAAGCAGCGCCTCTGCGGTTGCAAAAGCAACACGGCCCGCAAAAAACGTTCCACATCGGCGCGAGTCCCTAACTGCTGCCCTTGTACCTTACCTCAGTAACAGGAGAGAGCTGCCAACTGCACTCTGTGATAAGGAAGCTTCTCATAGCTCAGGAAGGAGCTATAGAAAAGGTGAAGTGACTCTGAACAAGCAACCTGTCAGTTCTGGTAGAAATAAGAAAACAGAATTTTTCCATAAAAGACTACCAGTCCCAGAATGCACCAGGTTTCCAACAGCCATTAGAGGAGCTGAAGTGGGGAAACGCGTGTTCAATCAAGAGGGCTATGAGGTAATCCCCAAGCACTCATCTCAAAGGGCAGGGCCTGATTCAGCACAGCTGCGCTGTGCTAGGGTGGAGCACTCATTTAAGCAGAATAAAGGTAGAGTTTATTCTACAGAGAATCTTCCTCAGTTTCATCTGGGAGATCCTCATCCTCAGCTTGGATATCCTCATCTTGGACAGCTTCATCATCTGGAGGATCATCAGAAGCAGAAGCCAGAACGGACGGACAGAGAGGGCAAGAAACCCTTTGGAAGAAAGAAGAGAAAAGCATTTGGGAGGTCTAAAGGAGTCCAGAGCAGTACGTATACTGGAAGGCATTCCAAAGGCAAGCTTACACCATTGGACTGGGGAAAGCCAGAGGAATGGTGCTGCAGAGCTAGGAACCTCCAGACGGTACCTGTGAGGGAGACGGCTGCACTTGGAAGGGACCCTAGGACCCGGGCCAGAAGGTATGTGAAGAGAGACTCAGTGTCCAGGGATCTGGATTGGAAGGCTGGACATAAGAACTGGACTACATACTGGCCAGGCTATTTAGAGAGGAACTCTAACAGCAATGGAAGCTCAGGTATGAACACTGATCTATGCCCTAGCTATACCCTTGAAAGACAGCAGGGAAACAAGTATTCTCCTGAGAGTGCTCCATTGAGAAATTCCTCTGTACCAATCCATGATATTGAACCCATGATTGTTGAAGAAGGGGGAGGGGTTGCAGATGCAGGCTGTGAATATATGGATTGCTCTCTGTCTAAACTCCTTTGGTAATTTTCTGTTACAAAGTACAACCACCATCACAAAGAAATACAAACTTGTTCTTTAAATCTACTCAGAAAAGCTCCTGAGTAGGATTTTGAGCCACGCAGTAGAAAGCAAGCCAGCTAAAGGGTTTCAGCTGGATAACTGCTAGCAATTGAGCCTTACCTAATTGCTTGTGAGCTCTGAGGGAATCACTTCTGAGTCTATGTGTGAAGATATAAGAAGTTAACCTGAAAAGAACAGTTTTTCCTTTTGTGGGTTTTGCTTGTTTGATGCACTGCTAAGAAAATATTAGCTAGAGCCTACAGAAAAGACCGGTTTGTTACCAAACAGGTCTTTATTCTTTTGATTTGATTGCCTGACAAGTTCAACTGTTTTCCTGATTTTGTTTTTCTAAGTTTAACACTGAAAGCAAGTATCCTGTTTTATGTGCTACCAAGCATATCTGTGTTGGGAGAAATAACGCCATAAATAAATATCTTATTGGCTTTACACTTAAGCACAACTAATTATTGTGAACGGCTGTGTCTGGTGTGAATGGACTGCATTTCCCACAACACCTTGCAAATCATATTAATATATGCCTTTGCCAAGACTGTGAACATTCTCACCCAGGCACCCGTCTAACAACTCGCAAAGAACTCGCTGCGAGACCCTTGTCCACACGATCTTGCAGAAAAGAAAGGATCTGCCAAACCGAGGCTCCCAAAGGCCGCAGACTACGCTCCGCACACCAGGCCTCAAAAATGCTCCAAACCCGAATGTACGCGAACGAAATCGATCTTTTACGCGCCTTTAGCAATGTAGAAATGACCGCTGCGGAATAACCTCTAGCCGTCAGCCGACCCCTTTCAAGAGCCATGCCGTAAGCGAGAATAGATTCACCTGGGGCATTCGCAACGGGCCCTGCCGCAACAAGTCTGCTCGCTGTGGCAGCCTCCATGGCCTGCCCGGCAGTAGCTGCACCAAATCTGCATACCAAGGTCTTCTGGGCCAGTCGGGCGCCACCAGTAGCACTAACCCACGATGACGCTCTATCCGTTGCACTACCTGGCCTATGAGCGCCCAAGGCGGAAACACATAGAGAAGACCCCCTTCCGGCCACCGCATCGAGCCCCTCCGACATCTGTTCCCGCCGCCTGCTGAAAAAGCGCTCTACCTTTGCGGACTCGAAAGTTGCCATCAGATTCATCAGCGGGAGTCCCCAGCGGCACACTAAAAGCGAGAACACGTCCGGGTGCAGGACCCACTCTCCTGGGTCCACCCTGCGCCGACTGAGAAAATCCGCTTCGACATTGTCCACTCCGGCCACATGCTGCTCCGAAAGACCCGTTAGATTTCGTTCGGCCCATTCCAAGAGCCGACTGGCCTCCGCTTCTAGCATCGCGCTGCCAGTGCCGCCCTGGCGATTGATGTAGGCTACGGTCGTCGCATTGTCTGACAAGACCCGCACCGCCTCCTGCCTGAAGCTTCCCTGAAACTCTCGCAGAGCCAAAAACACCGCTCTCATCTCCAACCGGTTGATGGACCAACCCTTTTCTTCGTGAGACCACCGACCTTGAGCAAACCGGCCTTCGCAATGCGCCCCCCACCCCAGAAGACTGGCGTCCGTCATCAGCAGTTTCCAGGATGGAGGCTCTAGCGACAACCCCGCCGACAAACTCTCCGGACGCAACCACCAAAGAAGATCCTGACGCACTTCATGCGGACACACCAGCTGATGAGACAATGCATCCCGTTGATGAGACCACCGCCGAAGAAGCGCACTCTGCAATGGCCGCATATGAGGCCTGGCCCACGGCACCACCTCGATCGTGGCCGCCATCGTTCCGAGAAATTGAAGATAATGCTAGAAACCGCCTTACGAGCTCCCGCAACCCCTGAGCTCGCTGGGCTGGAAGAAACACCGCTGCCTGCTGCATCTCGAAACGTGCCCCCAAGTACTCTAGGGACTGCGAGGGAACCAGGTTGGCTCTTCGCAACGTTGACCACCCAGCCCAGGCTTTCCAACATCTCTACCATCCGAACGGTGGCCACGGTACTCTCTTCCTGTGACTTTGCTCGAATCAACCAATCGTCTAAGTACGGATGCACTAGCACCCCCTCCTTGTGGAGCGCCGCCGCTACTACTACCATGATCTTGGTGAATGTCCGAGGCGCCATGGCCAGTCCGAACGGCAACGCTTGAAACTGAAAATGCCCCATCGGAACCGCAAAGCGCAAGAACCTTTGGTGCTCCTGCCGAACCGGGATATGGAGATACGCCTCCGTCAGATCCAAAGAGGTCAGGAACTCCCCTGCCCTTACTGCTGCTATGACGGAATGCAGCGTCTCCATACGGAAATGCGTGACCCGGAGACACCGATTCACCCTTTTTAAGTCCAGGATCGGGCAAAACGTGCCTTCCTTCTTTGGCACCACAAAATAAATGGAGTATCGACCGTACCCGCACTGATCTACAGGCACGGGCACCACTGCCTTGAGCTGTAGCAGGCGCTGCAGGGTTTCCGAGACCGCCCGAAACTTTAGCGGAGCCTTGCAAGGAGACTGAACAAAGGAATCTAACACGGGTCGATGGAGCTCTAACGCATAACCCTCTCAAATGACTTCCAGGACCCACTGGTCTGACGTAATTTGGACCCAGGCAGGGTAAAACTCCCGCAAACGACCTCCAACCGGGATCATCTCCACCTGAGTCCGCCTTATCTCATTGCGCCTTCTTAATGGCCGAGGATTGGTAAGGGGCAAAACCTCTACCGGCCCTCCGAAAACCGCGGAACCCCTAGCTTCTCGTCGGAAATCTCCCTCGCTGAGACTGGAGAAAGCAGGAGGAACGAAACAGTTGGAAATCCCTGGAAAGCCCCCGGGGCCCCGCCGAACTCAGTCCTAGCTTAGGCTTGCCCTCCGGAAGTCGACCCCCTTTGGACTCACCGAGATCCTTGACCAACTTTTCTAAATCTTCAACAAACAAAAGCTTACCCCTAAAGGGCAGCTTGCTGAGGCGAGTCTTAGAGGAAGTGTCCAATTACGCAGCCAGAGGTACCGCCGAGCCGCTACCACTGAGGCCATACCCTTAGCTAAGCCGCGGATGAGATCATAATGAATGTCTGAAATAAGCGGCCCCCGATTCCAGACGCGCTACATCCTCCAACTGCCCTTCCAGGTTGTCCCTTTGCAACCTCAGACCACCGCAAACAGCCTCTCGCCACCCACGCCCCCGCTATCAAGGCCTGCATCGAGAGGGCGCACACAGTCTTCTTAGTAACTGCCGATACCGCCGCATCCACCTTTGGGGAGCGAAACAGATCTCTATCTTGATCTGACAACAGGTAAAGCCGAGCCAGGGCCCGAGATCCCTTCAGCGCCGATTCTTGGGAGTCCCACTCTTCCTGAATCATACTCCGAAAAACTCTATGAACGGGAAAAACTCTTTGGGACGTCCGAACCACCTGCAGCAACGGATCCTCCAAGGACTCCTCTGCAACCGTCCCTTCTGAGGGCATATTCAACGTCTTAAGAGTTTCGGCAATCAAGGCCGGCAATTCCTACTCTGCTCTGCTGCTCCGAGTCAGGCAGCTCACCCTCCTCCAACTCTTCCCCCGAACACTCTTGTGACGCGGTGTCTATGCCTCCCAAGTCTTCCCCGAGGCGAGACCCCGGGCTTTCCCCCCCAGCCACCCTGCTTCTCTTGGCCGAAGGAGCGCCCTCCACCGCCTGATCCCAAGATCCTCGCCGCTTCTGCTCTTGCGACCCCTGAGGAGGAGTCACCATTGCGGGTTGCAGCAGAGCAAACGCCTGCTGCATGAGGGTAAAGAAATTTGGTGGGATCGCCGGAGCAGGCCCACCCAGACCTTGCTGCCGAGATCCGGAAGCCATTTCACCCGAAGACAACCCCGGCAGAGGCTCTGCGGGATCAAGCCATCTGTCCCTTCTGGCAGAACCGTCTCCCGGACCCCCGAGGACCCCTCCGACGGTCCCTCCATGACCTGTGCCTCACGGGTGCAAGCTCCACACATCCCTGAGTCCAGCACCGTGCTGCGCTTTGCACCACACACCAAACACCGGAGCTTAGCCGGCATACCACTGCATCCCCAGAGAAAGCACACTGGAGTAACTGAGAAGCTGCTCAGCCAACCAGAGCCCAGAGCTCAGGCTTCCGCCAGCCGCGGGACTCCGTATGTATGTGTGTGTGTGTGTGTATATATATATATATATATATATTTAGTTAGTTATTACTTTTGTGCAGTACACCTAAGGCCCCCAGGCCAGGTTAACTCAGTTTCCTGCAAAAACAAAGCTTTCTGACTCGAAAACCAAAAGGAAACACAAAACTCAAAACCTAAAACGCGTTTTTTCTTTAAAATGGCCGCCGCCACCACGTTTCCCGCGCAGAGACAAGCGGCGGACCGATCCTGACCAAAATGGCGAGTCGACGATCTAAAGAATCCCCCGATCATGGCCGCTTGAAAGGAAAACAAAATTTGCGCTTACCAGCTCACTCACTCACCGCAACCGTTTTCCGGTGAAGAGAGAGACGATGCAGTCGCGTCGGAGCTCAGTCAAACTGCGGCTTCAGCTCCGATGCTTTCACTCCCCTGAGAGCAAGGCTGACTCTCCGTTCGGCTCACTGTCGCTGAGATGAAGCCTTCCACCTGCTCCTCACCCTTAATCGTGGGTTCGGGAGCAGGGAGGCTATAAAACTACAGGGTAAACCGTGCCTGCCCCTTTAGAGCCGATTCTGCTCGTTTATACCACGGGGAAGGGGGGGAGGGAAGAGAACAACCAGGAGAGAGATGAGCCAAAAGAAGGAGCTCCCAGCTACAGCACTGCCCCTGCAAAACAAAGAGCAAAAACTCAGAATCCCCAATCAAAGAAAAAAAAACACCCCTTAAATTTAAAGAGACCTAGCAATTCCAGCTCTGCTAATTTGTTTTAACTGAGCCCAGTCCCAGGCTCAGAATCTCCTTCAGCTGCTTGGAGACAAAGTACTGGATGGAGGGGGCGGTCCTTGCCTACTTATACTGGTGCCAGCAAAGCGATGATGTATTTCAGTCTCCAAGGCTGCTGGAGGAGATTCTAAACTCTATGGTTCCGGGACTGGACTAGAGGGACACTAAAAAAGATATTTTTAAAGCATTATACATGAACAGAGACCAATGTCCCTCCTCCCCTCTATGTCACCCCCTTCCCTCCCCACTTCTCACCAGCTACATGTTTCTTTATCGTCTTCTCCAAAGGGGGTATAGATGGCAGTACAGCAGGTTGTTCCATGTTCTCCAGTCCCTGGTTATGACAACACGAGATTTTCTGCTCAAACTCATCAATCAGAACCTGGAGAGAAAAAAGTAGTACTGAAAAAAAATCAGGTCAAAAATTACTGTATCAAAACTCACTCTATTCCACACCAGCAGCTTGTTTTAGTTTCACTAAATAGCTCCCTCTGCCAGATCCCAAGACAGCCAAGATTGCACCCATAGTCCCAAGAACTAATTAATACCTTCTTTACTTCCACCACTTTCTCCAGTCAGCATAGTTCTGTAGGATCCACCCTGGTACTTATGTTTGATGTGGTATATCAAGTGTGCAAATAAAGATAAAGATCCTCTCTGACAATCCATTTCCTCCTCATTCAGTCCTTAATTTCCCCTCTCTGCCTCACCTTGAGCTCAGGCTTAGCCCCCCGGCGCATCCTGCCCACAACAATGGTGAATGAGCTGTAGACCCCCTCCTCACTCAGCTTGTCTCCAAAGCAGTCAAAGCTCTCCTGCATCTTACATAGCCCACGTTCAGAAATAGGCAAGAGGGTGAGGCAGTATGCAAGATCACGCCACTGTCGCTCTGTCCTGAATAGGGAATTTAGACAGCACATATACAAAATTAGTCAGGTCAATAAAGTTTCTATCTTACAAGAAGGCACCAGAAGAAAGGTGGTATATGGTATCACACACCTGGCAGTACGGAACCTTTGGCATATCTTCTCTACCAGGTTCTCAGTTTGCTTCTCTTTCATGATATAGGACAGCAGTTGCCTGTGGAAGGAAAGAGGATTCCAGGATCATCCACTTCTGGCTGGCATCCTCCTCCCTACCTAATAAAATTCTGAAACACTTTTTGACCCATACCTCATAATACGCTGGAACAGGTCTTCTCCCACACCACACTCTAGGTCTGAGAGACGGCTTATGATATCTGGCAGTAGATTGTATAAAGTGTTTCCCTGCAAAAAGAGCCATGTGGCAAGGTTAGCGAGTGCCCTTGCTCTAGTCCCCTGCAAACCTCTACATGGTCCCTCCTTTCTATATACCTTATTAGCAAGCTCATTAAAGAAGTTGCAGGCCAGCCCTGCAATCTCTTCATCGGGATCACTGACTAAAATGGCCATCTCGCTGACCTGACCTTTCACCTTTACCAGGTCTTTAAGAATAAGATGAGTCATCACCAGGCTAGCAGTCTTCCTGACGTTTTGAGACGTGTCTCTCAACCTGCAAGAGAGAGAAATGTAAGAGACAGCAAGGGAGAGCCTCTCCTTAAGCTCACAAAGCAGATTGGAGATATACATATGAGGAATCATAAAGAAAGGAATAGAGAATAAGGTGAAATTAGGTCTTACCTGCTAATTACCTTTCCTTGAGCTCTCTCCGGGCCAGTCCAGGGAAACGCTAGGGTAGTCAATCCCCTTCAGCAGCTGAGGACTGAATACTTCAAGTTTTCTTGTGAGCCTAAGCCACTCCCCCTGAGGTCAATACTCCAGTCTACGTCTGACAAAGCAGCTAACTCAATGTCTGAAACGAAAAAAGGCCAGAACAGAAGAACTGATAAACAGCCATATTTTCTAGGCATGAACCACACGAACGTATGTTACCTTCTTAATGTTCTCTTTGTTGTCTTTTTTTTTTTTATATTGCAATTGAAATAAACAAACAGGAGAAACAACTCCTCCACCCACAGGTAAAGAAACCCCAAAGCTACGCCTAACCGAAGAAAAAATGTAATCTTCTAGCAGTCTTGCGCTCCGGTAGACGAACCAAAGAATGGGTGGGCCCTGGACTGGCCCGGAGAGAGCTCAAGGAAAAGTAATTAGCAGGTAAGACCTAATTTCACCTTCCTTATCACTTCTCCGGGCCAGTCCAGGGAAACGCTAGGGCAGTACCAAAGCAGTACCTAAATCCGGGAGGGACCCGCAAGACCAGCGATAATCGCCGAAGCTCCAACCTTCGCATCCTCTCGGGCCTGAACATCCAATCTGTAATGTTTTGCGAACGTATGCAAAGAAGACCACGTTGCCGCCCTACAAATATCCACCGGAGGCACGAACGCATACTCCGCCCAGGAAGCAGCTTGAGAACGAGTGGAATGAGCCTTCAGCCCATCAGGAGGCGCTTTCCCTCCGACTTCGTAAGCTGCTGCAATAGCCCGCTTCACCCGTCGAGCGATCGAGCCTTTGGAAGCTGCCTGGCCCTTCTTCGGACCTGCGAACAGAACAAATAACCGATCGGACCTGCGAAAAGGCTTTGTAATCTTCAGGTAACTTTTCAAGACGCGTCCCAGATCCAATCTACGGAGAGAACGATCCATGGGTGAACCGGAAAGATCGGAGAAAATCGGCAGCGCCACCGATTGATTAACATGAAAAGCCGATACCACCTTAGGTAGAAACGAAGGCACCGTCCGCAAAAGGACCTTTTCAGGCAAGAATTGAAGATAGGGCTCGCGACAGGAAAGGGCTTGTAAGTCGGAAATCTGTCTGGCCGAACACAAGGCCACTAGGAAGGCTGTTTTCTAATAAAATTCTTTCACCCGATCCGAGGAAGCCACAGCAAACGGTGGGCGCGACAAGGCCTCCAAAACCAGATTCAAATCCCAAGACGGCACCACCTGCTGTAACGGAGGTCTAATAAGCCTGGCCGCTCGAAAAAACCGTTGCACGTCGCCATGCGTTGAGAGACGGCGACCCTGCACCGGACCTCTAAAACAAGTCAGAGCCGCCAAATGCACCTTCAACTTACTGAGAGCCAAGCCCTTATCCAAGCCATCTTGGAGAAACAAAAGCAGTTGCGGTAAAGTAGAAGACATAGGCCGAAGATTCCGCTGAGTACACCAATCCTCAAAAACCCGCCAGACGCGAACATATGCTAGCGAAGTCGTGGAACGCTTTGACCGAAGCAAGGTAGCCACTATGGAAGCCGAGTAACCTTTGCGTTTTAATCGATGCCCTTCAAGAGCCAAGCCGTAAGCAAGAAGCGATCCACCTGTGGCATGAGAACTGGACCCTGACTTAAATTGATCCGGACCGGAAGCCGCCAAGGAGAATCTATCAAGAGCCGCACCAGATCGGCATACCAAGGCCACCAAGGCCAATCCGGTGCAATGAGAATCACCGTGCCTTGGTGAGTCGCTATACACTGAATGATCCGTCCCAGCATCGGCCACGGAGGGAACACGTACAGAAGAGTGTCCAAGGGTCAGGGCTGGACTAGCGCATCCAGTCCCTCCGACATGTGCTCCCTGCGCCTGCTGAAGAACCGAGGCACTTTGGCATTGCCGAGAGTGGCCATTAGATCCATCACCGGCCGCCCCCAGCGCAGCGTCAACTCGTGAAAAACCGCCGCGTTCAGCTCCCATTCCCCCGGATCGAGGACATGGTGACTGAGAAAATCGGCTTGCACGTTGTCCTTGCCCGCCACATGCGCCGCCGATAACGCCACGAGATGGCACTCCGCCCAAACGAACAAGTCCTGGCATTCGAGGAGCAAGGGCACACTCTTGGTACCGCCCTGTCGATTGATATAGGAAACCGTCACCGCATTGTCGGAAAATACTCGAACTGCCGCGCCTTCGATCAAGTGCTCGAAATGACGAAGAGCGAGACGCACTGCCCGGAGCTCTAACTGATTGATAGACCACGAGGCTTCCTCTGGGGACCAGCAACCCTGCACCACTTGAGACTGACAGTGAGCTCCCCAGCCGGATAGACTGGCGTCCGTGGTCACTAGCACCCACGGCGGATCCTGCAAGGGCACCCCTGCCCTGAGATGTGCGGGATTCAACCACCAAACCAGACTTTGATGGACGAGCTCTGGACAGACTAGTCTCCGCGAGAGAGGATGAAGCTGAGGAGACCACCTGGAAAGTAACGCCTGCTGCAGAGGCCTCATATGAGCCCTGGCCCACGGGACCAGATCCAATGTTGCCGCCATGGACCCCAAGAGTTGCAGATAGGTCCACGCCGAAGGAGCCGGACTCAGCAAAAACGCTCGCACCTGCTCCAAGATTTTCAACACCCTGCTCTCTGGCAGAAAGACCAATCCTCGTGTTGTGTCGAAGAAAGCTCTGAGATAAGTAAGTTGCTGCACTGGCTGCAAGTGACTCTTCGCATGGTTGATGACCCAACCTAACCGCTCTAGCAGCTGCACCACCCGAGCCGTCGCCTCGACTGAAGCCGCCCGAGTATCCGCTCTGATTAACCAGTCGAGATACGGATGTAACCGAACGCCATCCTTCCGCAGAGCCGCTGCCACCACCATCAGCTTGGTGAAGGTGCGAGGGGCAGTGGCTAGGCCGAAGGGCAAGGCTCGGAACTGAAAGTGACCCATTGGAAGGGCGAAGCGCAAAAACTGCTGATGAGCTTCCCTGATGGGTATATGCAGATAATCCTCCGTGAGATCTATGGCTGAGAGAAACTCTCCCGGCCGAACCGCCCGAATAACGGCGTGCAGCGTCTCCATGCGAAAATGTGGAACGCGTAAGGCGCAATTTACATGCTTGAGATCTAGAATCGGACGAAAAGAACCTTCTTTCTTGGGAACCACAAAATAAATCGAGTACTGACCGAAGCCTTACTGGTTGCGAGGCACCGTAACTACTGCCTGCAGACTCAACAGCGTATCGGAGATTGCCTGCGCCTTCGGACCGGGAGCACAGGGAGACTGTAGAAAAGCGTTTGTCAAAGGGGAAGCGAAATCTAGCGCATACCCCTTTTGAATAATCTCTAGCACCCATTTGTCTGAGGTTATCGCGGTCCAGGCCGAGAAAAATTCCTGCAGACGACCCCCGATAGGGATCAGGGCCTGGACCAGCAAACCTTCATTGCGACTTTTTAGCAGGGATGGCTGAGCATTAAAGTAGGGCCTACCGAAACCTCGAGCTCCGCGAAAGGAACTTCCGCGAGATCCGAAACGGCCTCTGGGATAGGGGGAAATCGGGCTCCTCGAAACCCAAGAGCATCTTTAACCTGACCGCGTTGCCCGGGCAGTCCTCTAGCCGCCTTCGGCTTATCCTCCGGCAAACGACCGCCCTTAGAGTCCCCGAGGTCTTTAACAATCTTCTCCAGAGCCTCCCCAAACAGTAACTTACCCTTATAGGGAAGTCTACTAAGGCGCAACTTAGACGAAACGTCCGCTGACCAATTACGTAACCAAAGAAAGCGCCTGGCCGCCACCAGCGAGGCCATAGACTTGGCAGCAATCCACACCAAGTCATAGAAAGCATCCGCCAAGTAAGCTGCCGCTGATTCCAACTTCGCACCTTCCGCCAGATGCGAAGTCCCTGGATCCGCAGAGACCTCCCCTTGGAGCCAGCGGATGGAAGCTCTGGAGACATACGCACCACAAACAGAAGCCTGCAGCGCAAAAGCGCTCGAATCAAATGCCTGCTTCAAGAGAGCTTCCAACTTACGATCCTGCAGAACCTTAAGTGCCGATGCACCTTCCACCGGAATCGTGTCTTTTTAGTCACCGCAGAAACTAAGGCATCTACCTTAGGCATCCGCAATAAGTCTCTCTCGTCCTGCGGAACGGGGTAGAGGCGAGCTAAGGCACGACCACCCCTCAGGGAGGCCTCCGGACGACACTCCCACTCGGACTCAATCATCTGCTTTATAACCCGGTGCACCGGAAAACAGCGTTGTTCGGCTTTAAAGCCCTGCAACAACGGATCCTCCAAAGGCTCCTGAGAACCAGAGGGTAAGAGGAGATTCAAGGCCGCCAAGGACTGAGAAATAAGGGCGCCCAGCTCCTCCTTCCGAAACACATTAGGATCATCGCCCAGCGCTATCTCACCCTCTTCAAGCTCCCCTGGCCAAGGATCGACCCCTGCATCTGACAGGACTTCCCTGTCCTCCCCCAGCTGGGCATCAGCTACCAGGGGCCCCAAGGGGTCTAAACTTGACGGAGCCGCCAGCCCCGCTAGGGAAGGACCCTCACCAGGATCACCCGCAATATCTGCAGCCCGAAGTCCCTCCAAAGTAGGGGAACCGGAGGACCCCAGGTTCTGACTGAGAAGACTTCAACAAAAATGCTTTATGCATTGCCAGAATAAACTCTGGTGAAAAAAAGGCAGGTACACCTTCCTGAGCTTCATGAAGAGCACGGGGAACTTTCACTGCCACCGGAGACTCCTTAGAAGATTTAGATTTGCGCTTTCCAGGCTTCTGAAGGCCCGCGGGAGGAATGGACGGCTCCTTCAAAATGGCCGCTGTTCCCGCCTTTTCCGTGACTAACAAGGACCGCTCAGAATCAGAGGAGAGCTTGTCTTCCATCCCGATCCAAACAGAACTCCCGGAGAAAAAACAACCGCGATCCGGCACTCTCAAAAAACAGCGAAATCACTCTCCCACACAGCCGCGAAAACGAAACCAAGCGGAAGGCGTCTCCCCGCAGCACAAACTCACCTGAGTGAAGCAAACAACGCGGCCCGAAGATCGACGTCCTGCTGCTAGCAGGAGTGCGATCACTCGGCGGCACAGAATGATAGAGGTTAACTGGGGCTCCCAGAACCAAACTATCGAGGAAGATGCAGACGCCCGAGGAAAGGCAGGCTCTACCCCCCTCCGCCCCCTAGACAGGCAGGCAAGGGCAGTCTACACCGCTACAGGAGCTGTTTCTACTTTTTCCGTTATTAAAAATAGATCCTCAATAAGCCCCTGAGAATATAGCCACTATCAGCCCTGCTAGGACCAAAGCGCTATATAACCTAGGGAAACAAAAACAACAAATTGAATCTTTGACAGGGAGATGGCTAACATCGATCCTCTTCAGCTGCTGAGGACTGAAAGACTGGAGTATTGACCTCAGGGGGAGTGGCTTAGGCTCACAAGAAAACTTGAAGTATTCAGTCCTCAGCTGCTGAAGGGGATTGACTACCCTAGCATTTCCCTGGACTGGCCCGGAGAAGTGATAAGGAAAACAATATTATGCCTCTGTATTGCTCTATTGTGCGACCGCACCATGAATATTGTGTACAATTCTGGTCACCATATCTTATAAAGGATATAGAAGAATTACAAAAGGTACAGGGAAGAGCCAACAAAATGGTGAAGGGGATGGAAGGCATGGGGAGGGATGACCTGCACGGAGCGGCAGGTGCACCTACTCTTGCCGCCTTGTTGGACAGACTAGATGGACCATACTAGTCTTTATCTGCCATCAAATACTATGCTACCCCTATGAAGAAAGGTTTAAAAGGTCAGGGCTCTTCAACTTGGAAAGGAGGTGGCTGAGGGGAGATATGATAGAGGTCTATAAATTAATGAATAAAGTGGAATGGGTAAATGTAGATCAGTTATTTACCACTTAAAAAAAGAAAGACTAGAGGACAGCCAATGAAGTTACGATAGCAAATTTAAAGCTAAGACAATATTTTTTTCACTCAATGTGTAATCAAACTCTGGAATTTGTTACTGGAGAATGTAGTAAAAGTGCAGCTGAGTTTAAAAAAGTTTTGGACGAGTTCCTGGAAGAGAGGTCCATAAACCAATATTAAAGAGGACCCAGGAAATCTACTGCCTAACCCAGGACAAGCACTGTGAAACCCAAGTACCTTTTTGGGAACCTGACAGGTACTTGTGACCTGGATTGGCCACTGCTGGAAATAGATACTGGGCTTAATGAACCTTGGTATGAAGCAGAATGGCATTTACATAAAAACAGAAATATGACGACAGAAAAAGACCACATGGCCTATCTAGTCTGTCCTTCCATAACTACAACAGTCCCCTTTTTACCTTTAGAGATCCTCTGTGTTTGTCCCATGCTTTTTTGAATTCAGTTACTGTCCTCATCTCTACCACCTCCACTGGGAGACTATTCCACGGATCCACTACTCTTTCCGTAAAGAAATATTTCCGCATATCACTCCTGAATCTATCTCCCTTCACCCTCATCCCATGTCCCCTCGTAGCAGAACTTGCTTTCAATTGAAAGAGGATCTCTCCCTGAACATTTATGCCACGGAGGTATTTAAACATCTCAATCATATCACCTCTATCCTGCCTATCCTCTAAGGTGTACATATTAAGATCCTTCAGTCTGTCCTCATATGCTTTATAATGAAGACCACTAATCGTTTTAGTAGCCACCCTCTGCACCGACTCCATCCTGTTCACATCCTTTTGAAGGTGCGGTCTCCAGAATTGCACACTATACTCCAAATAAAGTCGCACCAAAGACATATACAGAGGCATTATCACCTCCTTTTATGTTCATCTCTCTAATACTTTTACCTGTAAAGGATAGCAAGGAGGGAGAGGGAGGGGGGGGGGGATACATCTCCCTTGCCCAGTAGCCTTTTCAGGATCAGATTTACAAAGTACATAGTAGGGCCATGTGTGTCTTACTTGCTCGGTTTCCACATACTCCCTAGAGTTCACCTTGTGGTATAGAGAATGTGGTGTGGAGCTTCCTCGGTCTCCTCATTCTCTCACAAGCTCACTTGAACAGGGACAGGAGGGTGGGGGATGCTGTTTTCACTTACTATCACTCTCGTTTTGCAGCAATTCAGGCTTACCTAGAGCAAAGGACATGTCAATTTCTCCCCATGAATTACTGCCCGCCCCCTTCTTCTGGGCTCACCTGGCATATAGATGTGATGTCCAGGGCTCAATCACATTGGGGAAACGCATGGACAGGTCGCCAACTGCAATCATGATGTTAGAGCGAAGAGAGGGATGCGGAGACTTCTCCAACATAGTGAAAAGGAGACGTAGATGGGAGTCACAGAAATTTGCACTAGAATAGAACATGAGATCAGACAGAGGAAACCATCTCAAAACACTAGATAGGGGAAACAAGTTGAGATAAGAGCAGAAAGCATAGTTACTCACCTGTAACAGGTGATCTCCGGGAACAGCAGGAATTTAGTTCTCACATATGGGTATCATCGGTACCGACGGAGCCTGCGCGGGAATGCTCCCCAGCGTCCAATTAGAAAGCTTTTGGGAGCATCCCACAGCACCTGCGTGCTGCCTTCCCGCCTTTCCCAACTGCCTCTCTCCAGTTGAGTTTTAAAGCTGAGACAAAGAGAGAGAGAGAGTGAAAGGAAAGAGATAGAGAGATACAACTCCTAGGGGAGGTGGGTGGGTTGTGAGGACTAAATTCCTGCTGTTCCTGGAGATCACCTGTTACAGGTGAGTAACTATGCTATCTCCAGGAACAAGCAGGAATGTAGTCATCACATATGGGGACTCCCTAGCTTTAGGTACCAGGGAGAGACCCCAGAAGTTGTGTGTCCCTGAACAGGGCTCCACTTCCCCCCATGGATCTCTGGCATCCTACCAGGTATGGAGGGGTAAGAGTTGATTAGGTATGGACCAGGTGTTGGAGAACAGCCTGACCAAACAAGGCATCCCGGTGAGAGTCCTTGTCCAAGCAGTAATGGGCTGTGAAGGTATGAACCGAGGCCCAGGTGGCTGCTCGACAGATGTCGTTGATAGACACAGAGTGCAGCTGAACCATTGAGGCTCTCACATTGTGAGCTGTGACATGGCCCTCCAGAGAAGGAAATACACTGAGCAATCCAATTAGATAGTGTTCTCTTGGAGACTGGAAGTCCCAAATGAGAAGGATCAAAAGCAACAAAGAGTTGAGAGGACTTTCTATGTTGCTGTGCTCTTTGTAAGTAAAAGGCTAAAGCTCTTTTACAGTCCAAGGTATGAAGATGCCTCTCTGCATTTGATGCATGAGGCATTGGAAAAAACACAGGTAGGTGGACCGCTTGGTTCGGATGAAAAGGCGAGACCACCTTTGGCATAAAATATGGATGAGTCCTAAGGACTCCCTTGTCATGATGGAACCTTGTATAAGGTAGTCAGATACTAGCGCTTGCAACTCACTAATGCGGCGTGCTGATGTGATTGCAATGAGAATGATAACCTTCCAAGAAAGGAATTTCAAGGAGGTAGTAGCTAAAGGTTCGAAAGGTGGCTTCATGAGCTGCCCAAGAACCAGGTTTAAATCCCATGCCACCGGTGGTGGCCTAATGGGAGGCTTAGTTAGAAGAAGGCCTCTCATAAATCTTGCTATAAGAGGATAAGAGGAAACAGGTTGTCCATTTAGAGGCTTAAAGGAAGCTGCAATAGCACTCAAATGGACTCTTACTGAGTTAGTCTCAAGTCCTGCATTGGATAAATGAAGGAGATACTCCAGCAATGATTCCAGAGGTATCGCAAGGGGGTTAAGACCCTTCTGCGAACACCATAGGGTAAACCTTTTCCACTTAAAAGCATAAGAGCGTCTTGTGGAAGGTTTCCTGAAAGCAAAAATAACATCTTTTACTTGCTGAGGAAGGTTAAGATCTTGGAGATCTAGGCCTTCAGCAACCAAGCCCTGAGATGCAGAGACTGGGGATTGGGATGCCATAACATTCTGCCCTCCTGAGATAGGAGATCTGGAGCAGACCCTAACTCCAGGGAGGGAGCTTGAGAGAGATGTAGAAGCAGAGGGCGCCACACTTGTCGTGGCAAATGTGGAGCTATGAGAATCATATGGCCTCTGTCTCTCTGAAGCTTGAACAGGGTTTTGGGAATTAGGGGAATGGGTGGAAAGGCATACAGGAAGTCTTGACTCCAATGAAGGAGAAAAGCATCCCTGGCCTGAGCCCCCTGAGCCGGAGTTCTGGAACAGAACCGGGGAAGTTTGGCATTCCACGGTCTTACAAAGAGGTCTATGTCCGGGGCTCCCCAAAGTTGAAAAATCCTGGCCACCTGGTCTGCATGCAGAGACCACTCGTGTGGAAGCAGAACTCGACTGAGTCTGTCTGCCCAAGAGTTTTGAATGCCTGGAAGATAAACTGCCAGAAGATGAATCTGATGCTCTCTGGCGAGGGCCCATAGTCGCAAAGCTTCGTTGCAAAGCGACAGAGAGCCTGTTCCCCCCTGCTTGTTCACATAGAACATGGCTACTTGATTGTCTGTATGAATGAGGACTGTCTTGTAGCTGAGCAGGGTGTGGAACACTCGCAGAGCAAAGAAGATTGCTCTGAGCTCCAAGAGATTGATATGTAGATGACTCTCCTGTGGAGACCAGGTGCCCTGGGTGGAGAGGTCTTGCAGATGAGCTCCCCAACCCATTGGAGAAGCATCTGTTGTGAGAGTTGCTTGGGTAAGGTTTGTTGAAAAGGGGACCCCAGCAACAGGTTTTGAATGGACTTCCACCACTGGAGGGACAAAATAAGGCGACTTGTGTTTGCTATTTTGTTTGACAGGCATCCAGATGCCTGGGTCCATTGGGTGGATCAAGTCCACTGAGCTGCCCTCATATGGAGGCGAGCATAGGGAACCACATGCACAGTAGATGCCATGTGGTCTAGTAGTTGTAACATTTCTCGAGCAGTTAGATGAGGCTTTAGCACTGCTTGAGAAGCTAACTGCACCATGCGAAGGCAACGGGCCTGGGGGAGATAGGCCCTTGCCTTTCTGGTATCCAGCAGAGCCCCTATGAACTCTAAAGACTGAGTGGGAGTCAGACTGGATTTTGGGATGTTTATTACCAGCCCTAAATACTGAAGGATACGCATTGTGCAGGATAGAGAATTCATGGCCCCTGACTCTGTTGGTGCTCAAATGAGCCAATCGTCTAAGCAAGGGAAGACAAATATCCCTAGAGTGCAGAGAAATGCTGCTACTACAGCCATGCATTTCGTGAACACCCTTGGTGCTGAGGCCAGGCCAAAAGGAAGCACCCTGTATTGGTAGTGCTTTTGCTGAAAAAGGAACCAAAGGAACCTTTTGTGGGTTGGATGGATGAGGACATGAGTGTACGCAGCCTTGAGATCTAGAGAACAAAGCCAATCCTGACTCTGAAGGTATGGCAGCAAAGATCCGAGAGAAATCTTGAATTTCTCCTTGACAAGGAATTTGTTCAATTCTCTGAGGTCTAGGATAGGCCTGTAACCCCCTGTTTACTTTGGGATAAGAAAATAAGGGGAATAGAACCCTGTACCCTGCTGATGAATGGGTACTACTTCTATTGCCCCTTGGGCAAGAAGGATAGCGACCTCCTGACCTAACAGGTTGATGAGAGAGGTTGGAGAATTGAACTGCTTTACTATTGTGTGAGGGGGCATGCTTGAAAAATGAAGCTTGTACCCCTCCTTTATGATGGAGAGTGTCCAATGCTCTGCTGTTATTTGCCCCCATCTGGGGGCAAAAGGACATAACCTTCCTGGAATAGTGGAAGGCTCTGGTCCCTCGAGAGCCAGGAAGGCTAAGTTCTCTAGTTGAGAGTCAAAGGCCCTGTGGAGGCTGAGCCTGCTGGGCTGGCTGAGGCCTAGCAGTCTTTGCTTTCTTCTGTTTGGGTGGTTGCTGACCTTTCCTGGCAAGCTGACCTGCAGAACATCCCTGCTGAACATAAGCAGGATAAAATCTTTTCTTTTTAGAAAAGAATGTTTTCTTGAACAATTTCCTTCTAGCAGGATCAGCAGTGGACTTGGATAATCTATCCAAGGTGGAATTTTCACCATCCATTTCATTGGCCTTTTCCTGCCAATCTTTACCAAACAGGTTCTCACCAGTACAAGGGATATTTCCCAATTTGTCTTGTACCCAGAGCTCTAGATCAGATGCCTGGAGCCAAGCAATTCTTCGTGCACCTATGGCAATAGCCGAGGTTCTGCTTATGCTCTCAAAGCAGTCAAAGGCTGCACGGTTGAAAAGTTTAGAAACATCTTGGGCATGTTTGACCAAAGTTAGAAAGTCCTGCCTTTTATCCTCAGGAAAAGGACTTAAAGCCCCTAAATCATCTGTGACCTCCTTCAGGAACATTCCCATGTAGAGACTATAGGAACTGATCCTAGCAGAATGCATGGAAGCTTGGAAGACCCGACGTCCAAAAGCATCCAGGGTTCTGCACTCACGTCCTGGAGGATTAGAGGCATGCCTTTTTGCACTCTTGATCCTTCTCATAGCTACAATAGAGTGGTGAGGAAGCTGAGTCTTATGGAAGCCAGGACAAGGAGGGACTCGATACATAGTATCCAGTCTACGAGAATGAGAAGAGGTGGTAAGAGGTGTTTCCAAAATCCTTAACATGAGATCATATAAAATCTCATGAATGGGCAAGGTAGCTGCCTCCTTAGGAGTTTTGGGATATTGTAGAATTTCCAACTCCTTGGCCCTTGGCTCTGTTTCAGGGGCCACAGTAATGGACAGGCACCGAGCCACCTCCCTGATAAAATCTTGGAAGGACATATCCTCTGGAGGAGACATCCTGCGTTTAGGGGAGGAGGGCTCCTCTGGGAGAAGCAACGCTGCATCGACAAAACTGTCAGAATCCTCAGATTCCTCTGAGGACTCGAAGTATCGTCTGTCCGGATGCTCTTGAAGAGCCCAATACCCATACTGACCAAAGTCGGTACCGGGAGTAACCGGTACCAGGATATCGGTACCGGAGGTCATCAGATGACTGGGTACCGGCAAAGCAGACACCGATGCCGATGCTATCAGTACCGGTACAGATACCGAGGCCAGTGCCAGTACCGGTGGAATTGTCTGTCGTGGTCCTGAGGGCGTCGATGCCGCAAGGAAAGCCGCTAGACTGCATTCCATAGCCAGAACTCTCTGGTCTATCGACGCTGCCAATGTCTGGATGTCGGTACCGGAGGAGACCGCTGGTGCACCAGAGCATGGCACCAGTAGTTCTGTCGAGGTCAAGGCCTCGAGAACATCCTAGAACCCTGATAATGCTTTGGAAGCCGAAGCCTCCTGCCGGGGTAATTTTGCCTGTGCAGAATCCGAGGGCAACGCCAGAGGTATCTCGATGCTTAGGAGATCTACCCTTTGAGGACTGGCTGGATTTATGTTTAGTTACCTGAGATCCATGGGAGGAAGAAGCAGCCCTGGAAGACGTCGATGCCACCGAAGCTGCATCAGAGGGAAATAGGGTACTGAGCTTAGCAGCTAGGTTCTGCCGACCTCTTTTAGACATCATGGCACAGGACATACAATCTGTGATGGAGTGGTCAGGACCTAAACATTTTAGACACCATTCATGGGTGTCGGTGACGGAAATGGTACCGCCACACTTGGTGCACTTTTTGAAACCTGAGGTAGGTTTCTCCATGGTAAGGAAACGTTTCTGGGCCTAAGGCCCAAAAAGGCACGTGCACCTGAAGAAAAAGAAAAAAGAGAATATATATATATTTTTTTTTTTTACAGAAATAAGAAGAGAAAAACCAGCGGTACTGGTACAGCGTCGAGGAAGGCAGACACAACCACAAAAAAGAAAAAGAAAAAATAATTCTTCTGCGGTGACAGGAACACGACCTGCTGGCTCCGCGGAAAAAGAAGAACTGGAGAAAGGCGGGAAGGCAGCACGCAGGCGCTGTGGGATGCTCCCAAAAACGTTCTAATTAGACGCTGGGGAGCGTTCCCGCACAGGCTCCATCGGTACCGATGATACCAAATGTGATGACTACATTCCTGCTTGTTCCTGGAGATCAGGTGTTCTCCAGGGACAGCAGGAATCAGTCCTCGCTTATGGGTGACGTCGACACCAATGGAACCTGTGTGGACCAATTCCTCAGCTTTCAAAGAAAGCCTTTCAGATTTTGTGATCCTCTTCCCGCCCAAGGGTGCTCAGTCAGGTCCCATAGCTAGAGCTCTAAGCAGATGGCCAGGGAAGGATAAGAATAGCAACTCTTAAGGGGAAGTGGGTGGGTATTGAGGACTGATTCCTGCTGTCCCTGAAGAACACCTGTTACAGGTGAGTAACTACGCTTTCTCCAGGAAGTTAGTCCTCACTTATGGGACTCCCCAGCTACTGGCTATCGAAACCTATAAGCGAAAGCACCTCTGCAAAGCTGTGAGCAGATGCAGACAATCCGAAAGGAGCCCGAATCCTCGGGGAAGGGGGGCCAAGCTCCCGGTAGCCACAGGAGGAGGGTCGGTGCGCAGGAGTTACTTATACCCAAAACAGATTACGAAGTACAGCCTAGCCAAATGCGCTTTCCCGGCAGGACTTCCTCTCCAGGCAGTAGTGCGAAGCGAAGGTATTCGCTGAAGAACAGGTCGCAGCCTGGCAGATGTCCGTCAGGGGCACTGAGAGCAGCAAAGCCACGGACGCCTGCACCATGACGCGTCGATCCAGCGGGGCCCCAGCCTTTGCCTGGGCAAAGGTGATGCAGTCTGCCACCCAGATGGAGAGGGTGTGCTTGGTGACTGCAAGCCCCAGATGGTTGGGATCGTAGGCGATGAAGAGCCAGTCGGACTTGTGATGACCCTGGGTACGCTGCAGGTAGAAGGTGAGAGCCCTCTTGCAGTTGAGGGTATGCAGGACCGCCGATGCCCGGTCGGTGTGAGGTCTTGGGAAGACAGTTGGTAAGACTATCTCTTGGTTGAGATGGAAATCTGAGACAACTTTCGGTAGGAACTTGGGGTGAGTTTGAAGGACTACCCTGTTCCTGTAGAACTTGGTGTAGGGGGCCGCAGCTATGAAGTTCGCTGACTCGCTGAGGTCAGCGCCACCAGGGAGACTACCTTCCAGGAGAGGTGCCAAAGCAAGCATGTCGCCATCGGCTCGAAGGGTGGCTGCGTCAGATGCATGAGCACGATGTTCAGGTCCCACTCTGTTGGCGGAGGCTGGATGGGGGGCTTAGAGAGTAAAAGGCCCTGCATGAAGCCGTAGACCAGTGAATTGCCCAAGAGGGGTCTACACTCGACAGGGAAGTGGTTTGCTGAAATGGCACTCGGGTGAACCCTGACCGAATTGGATTTCAGCTCCACCTGCGAGAGATGGAGGTGGTACTGGAGAACCCACCAGGTGGAACAGGAGAACGAATCGATCTGAAGCCCGGAGCACCATACCGAGAAACGCCGCCACTTGAGGGCGTAGGCCCGTCTCGTCTTTCCTCGATCTCCTCTGGGAGGTGCAGCGAGGCTAAAGAGACCTGTTCAGCCGCCAGGCTGCTAAGCATAGCGAGTCCAGATTCAGGTGAAGCACCCATCCCTCCTCCTGTGTCAGCAGACCTGGAGCACTGCCCAGGGGGACCGGGGGCTCCGACAAGAGTCGGAGTAGAAGTGGTAACCAAGGCTGTCAAGGCCACGAGAATCACCGATGCTCAGTCCCGTTGAATCTTGTGGAGGGTCCTCCCTATGAGGGGAGTGGGGGGAAACGCATACAGAAGCCTGGAGGTCCAGTTCAGTAGGAATGTGTCCGGGGCGTCCCTGCTTGGGTGCGGTATCGGCCTGCAAAAGCGGGGAAGCTGTGCATTCGCCGGGCTGGCGAACAGGTCTATAGACGGAGTCTCCCAGTGGCAAAACAAAGAACCACCTCTGGATTCAGGCGCCATTCGTGCAGGCAGAGAAGCCTACTGAGTCTGTTGCGAGGACATTGTCTTGGCCTGGGATGTCGACAGCTCTTAGAGTCTTTGGCCCCATATGTTTCCGGTGGCCCTGAGCTCCGCCCTTGCCTTGGCCGCTGGGCGCCAGGGCGGGTGAATAGGCTGTGTATCCCCAGTAAGGAAGCCCCTTCCTCTGAAAGAAGAGTTTCTTACTGTGATGTTTTACAGGGAAGGGAAGACGTTTTCCGAGAGAGACGGGTGCGGGTTATGAACTCAGTCTTGATCTCGGCTGCTTTGTCCTCCATGAGCTTGCAGAACAGTTGTTCGCAGAGGAAGGGAACATCCAAGAGTTTCTCCTGGACCCACTGTTCTAGGTCTGAGGACTGGAACCATGCTTGACGCCAGGCTCCGATGCCAGTCGCTGCCACATAGGCGGAAGACTTGAACCCGTCATATGTAGGGCGAGAAAGATATTTCAAGCAGTCCGTGATCAATCTCAGGATGGTCTGAAATCTGAGGTGGTGGTCCCCTTCGAGGCCCATGGAGAAACCGCTGAGCTCTTTAGCGAGGTTGTGAAGGAACATACCCATATATAGTTGGTAAGCCTGAATGCGGCATGCCAGAATGGATCCCTGGAAAACCTTACGCCCCAGGACGTAGAGGGCATGGGATTCTCTGCCGGGCAGAACCGAAGAATGTGACTTTGGGCTCTTCAGTTTCCACATCGTGGATTTCACTACCATGGAGGTATGAGGAAGCTGGGCCTTTCGAAACCCAGGACCACGCTGGACTCTACATAGCATCAAATCTTTTATCGATAATAGGGGCCAAGGCGGGTGCTTCCCACAGGCGGAGAAGCAGCTGGGTCAGGATGGACGGCACAGGGACCGCAAGTCCCTTGGGGGAGACTCATATTGCAAAAATGTCAAGTTCCTCTGCACTTGGCTCTTCCTCTGTCTGCGTGGGCAGACTGAGGGCCCAAGCCGTATCCCGCGAGAACATCAAGAAGGTATCTTTGGGGCGTGACCGCCTTCACAAGGAAGGTGGGGACGGGTCAGAAGGAAGGTCCCAATGGGCGTGGGTTTCAGGGGACGTGTCCCCATCCGATTCACAGTCCATGATGTCCGAGAAGGACTCTGAATCGGGCTGATCCCCACATCCGGTGGCCGAGGCCCATCTGGAGCCGGACGCACTGACACTGGAAGACCGCGTCCCCAAGGAACGGGACGGCAAGCGAAACCAGTGCCAAGGACCCTCACGAGGCCCGTGGCTCTCGGGTGTTTCCAAGGCAGTTTTCGGGACCACAGTAGAGGGACCCTCGGTCTCGAGGCACGAGCCAGCCATAATGGGGAAGAGCACCTGCTGGGCAGCTAGGAAGGCAGAAACACTGCACTCTAGTGCCAGTATATGGGACTGCCACTCAGGAGTGGATCCTTGGGACGCAGACGCAAGGGTTACCGGATCTGGTGTAGAGGAGGAGAGGTGCACCTCACCAGGACCACCCTCAGGAGACCAGGCGTCATCGCCCAAAGCCTCTGTGTCTGTATGAAATATCTTTCGAGGTCCTCCTTGTCCGACTCTTGGGAACGCCAGGGAAGACTAAGGGAACGAGCATGAGACAGCTCATGCTTATCCGGAGCCCCCGACAGCGTCTTCGAGGTCGTCTTCTTTTTTTTGCCATTCCACCTCGGGCAAACTCTGGTCAGAATGATGCCTGGGATGCAGAGTCACTGCGGGGGACCCCACAAGAGATGGATCGGTGGAGCAGGGCGACACCGGGAACTCCGGGGCTGACTTACAGAAAATGTCGTGACTTCTGCTTATGGCTTTGTAAGGCCTTAGCGGACATTTTCTTGCAAAGTGAGCAGAGCTCCGAGTTGTGGTCAGCCCCCAGGCCCGCAGACAACAGTTGTGGGTGTCTGTGAGCGACATGTTTTTGGAGCATCTGTCACATTTTTTGAAGCTGGTGGCCATGGGGGCAAAAAGAGCCCCTGCGAGGTCGAATGCCCTTGAGGTGGCCAAAGGTCAGAAAAGGGCCCAAAGTAATAAAAAAAAAAGAAGTGAAAAATAGGGATCCTCTGGCCCACAGCCGAAGCTGGGGCGTTGGGGAGGACAGGAGAGGGCCGATGCAACCAGAAAAAAGGCCAAAAAGAGAAACTTTTTCCGAGGGACGAGGACATGCGTCCGAAGGGCTCCGTGGAAAAAGGGAGACTGAGCAAAATGGCACCCTTGGGCAAGAAGAGGACAACCAATGCATGGCAGCAATCCCAAAGGCCTTTTTTGAAAGCTGGGGGAATTGCTCCTCGCAGGCTCCGTTGGTGTCGACATCACCCATAAGTGAGGACAGACTTCCTGCTTGTTCCTGGAGAAGGAAAATTAGATCACCATGCTCTGAATCCCTACCTTATCATCATGAATTTGGCTAGAGTGAGAGCAGCTGTAGTGAGCAGACTGGGGTCACTGAATCGGCCAGGATTACTGCATACTTTCAGGAGCAGAGGCACAAAAGCTGAGAAGCACTGTTCACCTGAATCAGGGGAGGGGGAGGGATAGGGATAGGGAGAGAAGAGAAGGTGTAGATGATAAAAACTGCAATTTCAATCTTAATAACTCAAAAATAGGCCAAATAGCTATGTAGTTATTTATTTATTTACAGTTTCTTTTATACCGCGCTATTTGACATCAGTGCGGTTTACAATGAACAGAAACTACACGTCACAAAAATTGATCAGTGCTTACAATGAACAGGACAATGAACTGGGTATACATTAAACAGGTTTCATAAACAGAGAACATAACATAATAAAACTATGTACAAAAAGCAACTATGTACAAAGCAGCTAGTTAGGAATCAGTTTCACACAAGTCTCATCCCCAGCCATTGTTTGCAACTCCTGAACTCGAGTGCAACCACAACCCATTCCCTGCATTGAATGTAATCCAGGAACAGGCAGATAAAATAATGTTTTATCATTGCCAGCAGGGTGCCCAAATGGAAGAGGCATAACCCAAGGACAGGAGATACTATGTTTTTCTACTGTATGACAAGAGAATGGCTAAGCAGGTGTGCTAGACTGAAAAATATGCTGGAAAAATGGCGGTATACACCAAAACATCCCTTCTTCCCTTCCAACATACTACCTTAAATACTGTCATCTTCTCCCACTTAGCCTTCTACAACTTTACTTTCTAAGCTTATACACAGCTATTCCCCATTGGGCTACAAAGCTCTTTACAGCAACAAACAATATATGATTAAAGCCATCTGTCCACGCTACAAGAAGCACTAGAATGGTGGGATAAGCGTGCATGCAATAGCGGTTATAACTATAAAAAAGCAGGGCCACAACAGTATCAGGCTTCCAAGATTGAGGTGACCTGGGTGGGGGTGGGAGGGGACATGTGGTTAAAACTCCAAGGAACACATGCAAGCTAAATGGATGAAACTGTACTCCCCTGATAATCTTTCCTGGAATCCTGATAGACCAGTCCAGACAAGTGGGTAATTTATTTATTTATAAGGATTTATATACCACTTTATCCTAAAAATCAAAGAGGTTTACACTTCAAACGAATCATGTTACATAGTGTGAAGGTGTAGGCATGCAGTGGCTGTATCGCAGAGTTTGCGTAGGTGTGATTCAAGTATAACAAATACAGGATGCTCTATGTACAGGATGAGCTATATAGAATGTGCTATATACTTGGTTTGCAGCTTGTCGTGCTGTGAGGGCTTGCGTGCATCAGTGATGCTGAGAGCTAAACTATCGGTAGTTTAACTACTGGCAGGGTCTCCCAAGATGGACAGGTCTCAGCTGAGGTGCCAGACCAAGACAAACCACCCATCTGGGAAGCAGCAGAATGGGATAGTGTTGACGGCGGAGGATCACATTTTTGTGACAACGGCAACACCACCAAACTTAAACTGCGCGGAAGAAAGGCCCGGCAATCTACTTCTGTATCTTGCCATGAAAACCCAATGGATAGTTACAACAAAACAAATTGTGCTATGGTGCTGGAAGATGAGACCCCCAGGTCGGAAGGCAATCAACTAGCTACTGAGGAAGAGCTGAAGACTTTTCAGAGCATTTATGATGTGGTTGGATCAAAGCCCTCGAGAAGTCTGACTGCTGATGCAGCTGCGCATGAAATGAGAGTCAGAAGCTGTAAAGATGTCTTACGCATTGGAACATGGAATGTACGAAGCATGGACCAAGGGAAGTTGGAGGTGGTCAAGAATGAAATGGAACGTGTACAACTTGATCTGTTGGGTGTCAGCGAACTGAAATGAACTGGCATTGGGCACTTTGCATCAGATGATCACATGGTCTACTATGCTGGAAACGAAAGACAAAGAAGAAATGGTGCTGCATTTATAATAAAGAAGAAACTTGCAAGAACTGTAATGAAATACAATGCAGTCAGCGAACGCTTAATCTCTATTCGTCTATGAGGATTGCCTATCAACACAACTATAATTCAAGTATATGCCCCAACAGCAGCTGCAGAAGAGAATGAAATTGAAGAGTGTCAGACGGCCGCCTGGGTGAGAATGTTCACAGTCTTGGCCAAAGCATATTTTTATATGATTTGCAAGGATTTGTGGGTAATGTAGTCCATTCCTTCCAGACACAGCCGTGAACAATAATTAATAATACTTGCTCAAGGGTAAAGCAAATACGATTTTTATTTATGAGGGTTTCTCCCAACACAGATAATGCTTGGTAGCACAGAACTCAGGATACTTGCTTGCAGTTTTAAAGTTAGGAAAACAAAATCAGGAAAAAAAAACCAACATCTGAACTGGTCAGGTAATTAAAGCAAAGGATTAAAGACCTGGTTGTCAACAAACTGGTCTTTCTTGTAGGCTTTAGCAAATAATGTCTTAGCAATGCAGTAAGCAACCAAATAAACCCACAAAGTAGGAAAACTGTTCTTTTCTTCAGGTTAACTTCTTATATCTTTACATATAACTTCAGAAGTGATTCCCTTAGAGCACACAAGCAATTAGGTAAGCTCAATTGCTAGCAATCACCCAGCTGAAACCCCTTAGCTGGCTTGCTCTCACTGTGTAGCTCAAAATCTTACTCAGAAGGTTTTCTGAGTAGATTAAAGAACAAGTTGGTATATCTTTGTGATGGTTGTTGCACTTTGTAACAGAAAACTACCATTTGAGTTTGGACAGAGAGCAGTCCATATATTCACATTCTGGTTCTAAGACCTCTCCCCTTTCTTCAATAATCATAGGTTCAATATCTTGGCTTGGCACAAAGGAATTTCTCAATGGAGCACTACCAGGAGAATAATCATTTCCCTGCTTCCTTTCAAAGTTATAGCTAGGGCATAGATCAGTGTTCATACCTGAGCTTCCATTGCTGTTAGAGTTCCCCTTTAAATAGCCTGGCCAATATGTAGTCCAGTTTCTGTGTCCAGCCTTCCAATCTAGATCCCTGGACACTGGATCTCTCTTCACATACCTTCTGGCATGGGTCTTAGGGTCCCTTCCACGTGCAGCTGTTTCCCTCACAGGTGCCGTCTGGAGATTCCTGCCTCTGCAATACCACTCCTCTGGTCTCCCCCAGTCCAATGGTGTATGCTGGCCTCTTGTCTGTCTCCCAGTATACGTACTGTGCTGGACTCCTGTAGACTTCCCAGAGGCTTTTCTCTTCCTTCTTTTAAAGGGCTTCTTGCTCTCTCTGTCCGTCCGTTCTGACCTCTGCTTCTGATGAGAATGAAGATCAGGATCTCCAAGCTGATCAAGATACCAAGGATCATGACATCCCAGCTCTGGATGATTCTCTGTAGAATAGACTATCTTTATTCTGCCTTGATGAGTGCTCCACCTTAGCACAGCACAGCTGTGCTGAATCAGGCCTTGCCCTTTGAGATGAGTGTTCCATCCTAGCACAGCGCAGCTGTGCTGAATCAAGCCCTGCCCTTTGCAATGAGTGCTTGGGGATTACCTCATAGCCCTTTTGAACGAACACATGTCTTCTCACTTCAGCTCCTCTCATGGCTGTTGGAAACCTGGTGCATTCTGGGACTGGTAGTCTTTTATGGCAAAATTCTGTTTTCTCATTTCTACCAGCACTGACAGGTTGCTTGTTCAGAGACACTTCACCTTTTCTATAGCCCCTTCCTGAGCTATGATAAGCTTCCTTATCACAAGAGTTCTATGAACAAGTACAAGCTGAAATTGACAGAACATGCAAACAGGATATCCTGATAGTCATGGGTGACTGGAACGCAAAGGTTGGCAACAAAGAAAGCGGCAAAGTAGTTGGAAAATATGGACTTGGCAACAGAAATGAAGCTGGACAAAGACTGATAGAATTCTGAAAGACCAACGATCTATTCATCTCAAACACCTTCTTCCAGCAACACAAGCGGCGACTATACACATGGACTTCACCCAATGGATTGTATAAAAATCAAATTGACTACATCTGTGAAAGTCAATGATGGAAAACATCTATAACATCAACAAAGACAAAACCTGGAGCTGACTGTGGTACACATCATCAACTACTAGTATGCAAACTCAAGCTAAAGTTGAAAAAGAGCAAACCACTCATGAATGCAGCAAAATATGACCTTGAGAATATACCACTGGAATTTAAAGACTGCCTGCAAAATCGATTGGCTGCTTTAGATACAAATGACAGAGCTCCGGAAGAGTTATGGAATGACATCAAGAAGGTTGCGTTGGAAGAAAGCGAGAAGTCTCTACAAAAGGTGAAAAAGCAAAAGCGGCCAAAATGGATGACTGAAGAAACTCTGAAAATTGCCCAGAAACGCAGAGAAACTAAAGCCAGAGGAGAAAGAAAATCGCAGAACTCAGATTTCCAACGTGCAGCAAGACAGGACAAGGAAAAGTACTACAATGACACTTGCAAGGAAATAGAAGCAGAAACTATTAGAGGAAGAACAAGATCGGCTTTCCTAAAGCTCCGAGAGTTAAAGAAAAAGTTCCAGCCTCGAAATGGAATGTTACAAGATGCTCAAGATTCTATGTTGAATGATGCTGAGAAGATCAAGAAAAGGTGGAAGGAATATACAGAATTTTTATATGATAAAGATCAAATGGACCAACAGCCGTTTCAACCTGTACCTTATGATCGGGAACCATTGGTGATGAAAGAAGAAGTTGAAGCAGCATTGAAAGCCTTATCAAAGAACAAAGCACCAGGCATTGATAGCATTCCTATAGATGTATTGCAGCAATCTGATGCAGCTGTTACCATACTTACAAGGCTCTGCCAAGAAATATGGACGACAACATCATGGCCAACTGACTGGAAAAGATCTGTGTTTATACCAATACTAAAGAAAGGTGATCCAACTGACTGTGGAAATTATCGAACAATCGCTCTGATCCCACATGCCAGCAAGATTTTACTGAAGATTATTCAAAAGAGACTACAATCATACCTGGAACAAGAACTACCTGAAGTGCAAGCAGGGTTCAGGAAAGGGCGAGGAACAAGAGACATCATTGCGGATGTGAGATGGATCCTTTAAAAGACTAAAGAATACCAAAAGGATATCTATTTGTGCTTTATCGACTATAGCAAGGCTTTTGACTGTGTAAACCATGAGAAACTCTGGGCCACATTAAGAAGCATGGGTATACCAGAACACCTTGCACAATCTGTACATTAATCAAGAAGCAACAGTTTGAACGAAACAAGGAGAAACAGAATGGTTTAAAATAAGCAAAGGTGTAAGACAAGGCTGCATACTTTCCCCCTACTTGTTTAATTTATATGCAGAACAAATCCTCAGAGAAGCAGGATTGTATGAAGACAACAGAGATGTGAAGATTGGTGGAAGACTCAACAACCTTTGCTTTGCTGATACTACATTACTGGCTGAAAGTGAAGATGATCTGAAATATTTGCTTCTCACAATCAAAGAACATAGTCTTAAAATGGGCCTGCACCTTAATGTAAAGAAGACAAAGATAATGAAAACTGGCATAATCAACAGGTTCATTGTTGAAGGAGAAGAAATTGAAATTGTGAACAACTTTAACCTACTTGGATAAAGAAGCAACAAGCAGTCAAGAAATCAAACGACGCATTGTTCTTGGCAGAATGGCTATGAAAGACCTAGATAAGATTCTCAAGAGCAAAGATCTCTCTCCATACAAAGATTCGACTTGTTGAAGCCATGGTATTTTCAATATCATCATATGGATGTGAAAGCTGGACAGTGAAAAAGACCGACAGGAAAGCACAGTTACTTACCTGTAACAGGTGATCTCTGGGAACAGCAGGAATAAGTCTTCACATATGGGTATCATCGGTACAGACGGAGCTTGCGCGGGAACGCTCCCCAGCGTCCAATCAGAACGCTTTTGGGAGCATCCCACCACGCCTGCGTGCTGCCTTCCCGCCTTTCCCAACTGTCTCTCCTCAGTTGAGTTTTAAAGCTGAGACAAAGAGAGAGAGAGAAGGGAAAGAGATAGAGAGATACAACTCCTAGAGGAGGTGGGTGGGTTGTGAAGACTTATTCCTGCTGTTCCCAGAGATCACCTGTTACAGGTAAGTAACTGTGCTATCTCCAGGAACAAGCAGGAATGAGTCTTCACATATGGGAACTCCCAAGCTAAGATGCCTGGAGGAGGCCCCAGCATGCTGCAATCTAAAGATGGGCCATGCTTATCCCTCAAAAACCTCAGGCATCCCAGGGATGGAGGGTAGGAGCTGAATTTAGAAAAGAAAAAGAGATGCTGTGGAACAGCTCAACTAAACAAGGTATCCAAAGGGGAGTCCTTGTGTAAATCATAAATTAGAAAAATGTTGAGTCTTAATTTTCTAATATGGATCTGATTCAGAAATATTGTAAAAATATTTGTTGAGGGTAATAAGGGTCTGTGGTTGAGAGCGAGATCATTACCCTCAAAGAAATTCCCCCATTGTGAAGTAGAGGGAAAAAAATAATTTTGCAATACAGGAAGAGATGAGAAGTCCTCATGGCCAGAACTAAGCCTAGAAGAAGTACCAGGGGAGTTCAATGAGGTTGGACTTTTGAGAATAGGTAAAGCCTCTGTAAAGTCCAAAATTGAACTTCTTGTCCAATCAGCACAGCAGCAACACTCCCACCGCACTGCGATGACCCGTGGATCTTATAGCCGCCTCGGGGGGGAAGGGATGGTAATCAGCTGAGCCTCCTCCACAGCACGGCACACAGGATGCCAATCAGCACAGCAGCAACACTCCTTGTCCTTGGAGCAGAATAAGGTCCTAGGAAGAGTGGAGATAATCTGACTGGTTGGGATGAAAAGGTAGAAATACCCATTGCAGAAAAAAGGGGGATAGGTCTTTAAGACCCCCTTTATTCCCATGAAAGAGAAAGATATTTGCACTAGGCGTTGAGCCTCCAATTTTTTGAAGATCAGTAAAAGTCTTTGTAAGTGATGTCACTTATGATGAAAACTTTATATGCAGAGCTTCAGGTGTGACGTAACCTAAAAGGTAATGGTAAAATAAGGTATTTGGTAAAATACCCTAGAAATTGGTTGTCCACTGAGTTTATGGTATGCTGGGACAGCATTAATATGGGCAGTAGACAAATCTTTCAAAGTCAAATGATGCATAGAGATTAACGCAACAAGGAGGATTAAGACCTACTTGAGAATCTTGATGGAGAATCTCTGATTAAATATGGAAGAACTATAGAAAAAGTTTCATGGAAACTGGTAATATGTTCTTCACTTACAGGGATAGGATTAGACTTCTTGAAAAGGTCTAGCCCCTGAATAACCAGGTCTCGAGACGTACGTGAATGAGTGCAGAGGAGATCCTTAGTCTTAAGACAGCAAGTCTGGATCCTTCTACAATTTCAATTAGTAGCTGGAGAAAAAGACGCAATATAAGGGGATACCAGGTTTGTCTCTTTATGAGGGCAATATGAGTATCATGCGTTCTCCTGTTTAACATAAGCTACCATGAAGTATAAGAAATTAGAAGGAGAGTAGTGAATAAGGACCAACTGCAGTGAAAAAAATGCATCCCTGTTGGGGAAGTTCCAGTGAGATGTGGAACAACCAGGGAATTGTGCAATTTTCTACACTTTCACATGGTCTAAACCCTGGTTACCTTTTCTTAAAAGGAAATTTTAAGGAAAAAAAGCAGTCATGTAGGAACATGACTGGTAGAGTCTACCAGCTGAAGCCCTTATTAACTATCTGGCCAGCTACCTATTAGGAGTAGCTCTAAGGCTCTCTGTCAAAGGCCCACAGTTGCAGAGCTTTGTTGTAGAATTGCAGAGAGCATGTTATAGGTTGCTTAGATCTGGCTGTTGAATTGCCAGTGTGCAACCTAATCTATTCTGTTGGAGCCAAGAGAACTGAACGTGGCTAAGAATAGTAGACAGGCCTGACACCTGCAACAATAAATAGTCCAAATGAGTTCTGGATCTCCTTTGGACTTATCTGTTAAGGCAGCATAAAGTTAGGTCCCCTAGGTTGGAGGGGACCGACAGACATAATTTGGAGTAGTAACACCCAATTTTTGTCCGAAAAGCTGCCTTAAAAGATTTGTAAGAAGGAGATGAACTGCAAAAAGGGGAGAAAACTCTGTATGGAACTAGTTACTGGAGTAGGTTTTGAAGAAAACCCTAAGGCTTAGAGTATAAGTCCTCCAGTTGATTAGTAGTAATCTTAGAGACTGAATGTCTGGACTAAGAGGGATAGAAATTAATACAGAGTTGAGAAGACTTACAATTTAGTAAGTCTTTGAAGGGATAGGGTCCCCTTGCAGTTACAAATATGAGATATCCTCGTACAGGAAAAACTGCCAAGGTGAAAGGTATAGTTCACCCTGTTAGTTCTCCTTTTTATTTTAAAAAGAGAAACCTGTTATCTCTGGGGTATGATAGTCCTCAATAGCTCTTAGCTAGAAGGATAGTTTTCTCTTATAGCAAGAGATTCATGCCCAGAGTCGAGGATTGAGTCAATGTATGACTGATATCTCGGTATGGATTAGATGACTTTTAGATGCTTCTGTTGAAAGAAGTAGGCACAAGTTCTAAATCTCACACAGAAAAGTGAATACAATATCAAACCCTGCGATTGCTGGGTTTGCTGAGCCTGTTGAGGTTTTGATTTTCTTAGTCTGGTATGGCGTTGTCCATCTTTGGAAACATCTGCAGAATGGGTAGAAGATGGATAAAATTTTCCCCTTGGGGGAATAAAGCTTTTTATGAGATTTTTTATTAGCTAGGATAGAGGAGAGTTTGGACAACCCTCTGAAAGTAACAGCATCAGTGTTCAACTGATTAGCTTGAAATAAAGCCTCCTTGTTGAAGAGATTTTCACCACTACAAGGAGCATTTCCCAGCCTTTCCTGAATCCATCTGTCCAAGTCAGAAACTTGGAGCCAGGCTAAGCGTCGTGCTCCTATGGCTATAGCAGAAGTTCTGCTAATAGACTCAAAACAGTCCAGGGAAGCACGATTAAGAAACCTAGAGATATTTTGAGCATGATTGACTAATAAGGAATAGTCTGCTCTTTTATGCTCTGGAAGAAAAGGGTTCAAAAACTTTAAGTTGTTTGTGACCTCTTCAAGAGATAATCCCATATAGAAAATATATGAGAACTTTTGCAGAAAGCATGGATGCCTGGAAGCATCGACGTCCAAAGGCATCTAAAGTCCCAGACTCACGACCTGGCGGATAAGAAGAGTGCTTCTTTGCACTCTTAATACGCCTCATTGCTGATTCTACAATAGAATGATGAGGAAGTTGAGTCTTCTGAAAACCTGGAGAAGGTGGCACCTTGTACATAGTGTCAAGTGTCTTGGAATGTGGGGATACCGTTAGAGGAGTTTCCCACATTCTTAACAGTAGATCTTGTAAGATCTGGTGTACAGGAAGCATGATGACCTCATTTGGAATCCCGGGAAATTGCAGTGTCTCTGAATTCCCCGGTAAGGATTCTTTACCAGGTATAGAAATGGCAAGTAGCTTTGCCATATCAAGCAGAAAAGCTTGAAAAGAAATCTCCCATGAAGAGGACTCTTTAAAATGAGGGGTAAAGGCTAGACCCCTCACTTGGTTTGCAGCTGGTCGTGCTGTGAGGGCTTGTGTGCATCAGTGATGCTGAGAGCTAAACTATCGGTAGTTTAACTACTGGCAGGGTCTCCCAAGATCGACAGGTCTCAGCTGAGATGCCAGACCAAGACAAACCACCCATCTGGGCAGCAGCAGAATAGGATAGTGTTGACGGCGGAGGATCACATATCTGTGACAACGGCAACACCACCAAACAAACTGCGAGGAAGAAAGGCCTGGCAATATACTTCTGTATCTTGCCATGAAAACCCAATGGATAGTTACAACAAAACAAATTGTGCTGTAGTGCTGGAAGATGAGACCCCCAGGTTGGAAGGCACTCAACTAGCTACTGGGGAAGAGCTGAAGACTTTTCAGAGTAAAGCCAGCATTTATGATGTGGTTGGATCAAAGCCCTCAGGACGTCTGACTGCTGATGTAGCTGCACATGAAATGAGAGTCAGAAGCTGTAAAGATGTCTTACACATTGGAACATGTAACGTATGAAGCATGAACCAAGGGAAGTTGGAGGTGGTCAAGAATGAAATGGAACGTGTACAACTTGATCTGTTGGGTGTCAGTGAACTGAAATGGACTGGCATTGGGCACTTTGCATCAGATGATCACATGGTCTACTATGCTGGAAATGAAAGACAAAGAAGAAATGGTGTTGCATTTATAATAAAGAAGAAACTTGCAAGAACTGTAATGAAATACAATGCAGTCAGCGAATGCTTAATCTCTATTCGTCTACGAGGAATGCCTATCAACACAACTATAATTCAAGTATATGCCCCAACAGCTGCAGAAGAGAATGAAATTGAAGAGTTCTATGAACAAGTACAAGCTGAAATTGACAGAACATGCAAACAGGATATCCTGATAGTCATGGGTGATTGGAACACAAAGGTTGGCAACAAAGAAGACAAAATAGTTGGAAAATATGGACTTGGCAACAGAAATGAAGCTGGAGAATGACTGATAGAACTCTGCAAGACCAACGATCTATTCATCTCGAACACCTTCTTCCAGCAACACAAGCAGCGACTACATATGGACTTCACCCAATGGATTGTATAAAAATCAAATTGACTACATCTGTGGAAGTCAACGATGGAAAAGCTCTGTAACATCAACAAAGACAAAACCTGGAGCTGACTGTGGTACAGATCATCAACTACTAGTATGCAAACTCAAGCTAAAGCTGAAAAAGAGCAAACCACTCATGAATGCAGCAAAATATGACCTTGAGAATATACCACTGGAATTTAAAGACTGCCTGCAAAATCGATTTGCTGCTTTAGATACAAATGACAGAACTCCAGAAGAATTATGGAATGACATCAAGAAGGTTGTGTTGGAAGAAAGCGAGAAGTCTCTACAAAAGGTAAAAAAGAAAAAACAGCCAAAATGGATGACGGAAGAAACTCTGAAAATTGCCCAGAAACGCAGAGAAGCTAAAGCCAGAGGAGAAAGAAAGAATCACAGAACTCAGAGATTTCCAACATGCAGCAAGACAGGACAAGGAAAAGTACTACAATGACGCATGCAAGGAAATAGAAGCAGAAACTATTAGAGGAAGAACAAGATCAGCTTTCCTAAAGCTACGAGAGTTAAAGAAAAAGTTCCAGCCTCTAATTGGAATGTTACAAGATGCTCAAGGTTCTATGTTGAATGATGCTGAGAAGATCAAGAAAAGGTGGAAGGAATATACAGAGTTTTTATATGATAAAGATCAAGTGGACCAACAGCCGTTTCAACCTGTACCTTATGATCTGGTACCATTGGTGATGAAAGAAGAAGTTGAAGCAGCATTGAAAGCCTTATCAAAGAACAAAGCACGAGGCATTGATTGCATTCCCATAGAAGTATTACAGCAATCTGATGCAGTTGTTACCGTACTTACAAGGCTCTGCCAAAAAATATGGAAGACAGCATCATGGCCAACTGACTGGAAAAGATCTGTGTTTATACCAATACTAAAGAAAGGTGATCCAACTGACTGTGGAAATTATCGCACAATCGCTCTGATCCCTCATGCCAGCAAGATTCTACTGAAGATTATACAAAAGAGACTACAATCATACCTGGAACAAGAACTACCTGAAGTGCAAGCAGGGTTCAGAAAAGGGCGAGGAACGAGAGACATCATTGCGGATGTGAGATGGATCCTTGAAAAGACTAAAGAATGCCAAAAGGATATCTATTTGTGCTTTATCGACTATAGCAAAGCTTTTGACTGTAAACCATGAGAAACTCTGGGCCACATTAAGAAGCATGGGTATACCAGAACACCTGATCGTTCTCTTGCACAATCTGTACATTGATCAAGAAGCAACAGTTCGAACGGAACAAGGAGAAACAGAATGGTTTAAAATAAGCAAAGGTATAAGACAAGGCTGCATACTTTCCCCCTACCTGTTTAATTTATATGCAGAACAAATCAGAGAAGCAGGATTGTATGAAAACAGAGGTGTGAAGATTGGTGGAAGACTCAACAACCTTCGCTATGCTGATACCACATTACTGGCGGAAAGTGAAGATGATCTGAAACATTTCCTTCTCACAATCAAAGAACATAGTCTCAAAATGGGCCTGCACCTTAATGTAAAGAAGACAAAGATCATGACAACTGGCATAATCAACAGGTTCATCGTCGAAGAAGAAATTGAAATTGTGAACAACTTTAACCTACTTGGATCAACTATCAATAAAGAAGCAACAAGCAGTCAAGAAATCAGACGCATTGCTCTTGGCAGAATGGCTATGAAAGACCTAGATAAGATTCTCAAGAGCAAAGATGTCTCTCTCCATACAAAGATTCGACTTGTTCAAGCCATGGTATTTTCAATAACATCATATGGATGTGAAAGCTGGACAGTGAAAAAGACAGACAGGAAGAAAATTGATGCCTTTGAATTATGGTGCTGGCGGCGAATACTGTGTATACCATGGACTGCCCGAAGAACAAACCAGTCTGTACTAGAGGAGATCAAACCTAAGCTTTCTTTAGAAGCTCAGATGACAAGACTTCGACTTTCATACTTTGGACACATCATGCGGAGAGAGAGATCATTAGAGAAAGACATCATGCTTGGCAAGATAGAAGGTCAACGCAAAAGAGGAAGGCCAGCAATGAGATGGATTGATACAATAACAGCAGCTACGGGTACCAGTCTGTCAACAATGAGCTGCTTGACTGAAGACCAATGTTCCCTCTAATTTTCTGTAGGCTGTGTGCACATAAAATATCAGCTGTGCAGCTTTTGAAGGAAGGTTAAATTTTTGTGCGCCACATAACGACACTCGGAGTTATATACTTTAAAATTTGACTACACGTCAGAATACAGTATGTACACCACATTGATTGCATTAGAAAATATTGTAGAACTTGTGAAAACCATACACACACAACAACTTTTCAATTTTAAGAACGTCTGTGTTGTTTTCTATCAGAATCAGAACCGTAATTTTTGTGCGCTCTGTTGTAAAGTATGTGCGCTCACTCGGCGAGGTGTGTGCGCGCGCACACGCGCACAGCTTAGAGGGAACAGTACTGAAGACCGAACACAATTTAGGATAGCTATCCAGAGGGTCGCCATGAGTCGACTCCGACTCAACGGCACTTAACAACAACAACATATACAAGGAGGTGGTGTGGGGTTGACTAGGGTAGGGGGAGGTAGGAGCAAGGCCTGTAGTAGGATCCCAGGATGGAAAAATGGCCCAGAAGGTATGACACAAATGTTTAACCTCCCAGAGAAACTAAGACATGTCAGGGTGCAAAGTAAAGGGGCACCCACAAATTGGCTCCCAGAACAAGCCAGCACAACAACCTGAATTCTGAGGGAATTCAACTCAAGTTCTTTCCTCAAACTCTCCTTAAAGGCGGTTTGGATATCAGACGACTCTGCATGAAGCAGGAGATTAACTGCTGCCCCAAAAGGGGATTTCCGTCGATAGGGAGATGATTAGCTGAGATGACGCTCAAATTGGTGTATTTAGATTTCAGTAAAGCCTTTGACACTGTTCCTCACAGGCGACTTATAAACAAACTGAGCACCCTAGGGATGGACCCTAAAGTTACTGCTTGGGTTAGAAATTGGTTGGGTGGGAGGCGACAGAGTACAAGTAAATGTAACTCACTCTGAGGAGAAGGATGTTACCAGTGGTGTGCCCCAGGGATCTGTCCTTGGTTCGACTCTTTTTAACATCTTTGTTAGTGATATAGCGGAAGGGCTGTCGGGTAAGGTTTGCCTCTTTGCAGATGATACCAAAATCTGCAATAGAGTAGACACCCAGGAAGGTGTAGATAACATGAGGAGGGATCTAGCTAAGCTTGAAGAATGGTCTAGAATTTGGCAGCTGGGATTTAATGTTAAAAAATGTAAGGTCATGCATTTGGGCTGCAGCAATCCAAGGGAGCAATACAGTATAGGAGGTGAAGTACTTTTGTCCACTAAAGAAGAGCGGGACCTAGGCGTGGTTGTGTCTGATGATCTTAAAGTAGTTAAACAGGTAGAAAAGGCGACGGCAAAAGCTAGAAGGATGCTTGGGTGCATACGGAGAGGAATGGCTAGCAGAAAAAAAGGAGGTGATAATGCCTCTGTATAAGTCTTTGGTGCGACCTCATTTGGAGTATAGTGTGCAATTCTGGAGACCGCACCTTCAAAAGGATGTGAACAGGATGGAGTCGGTGCAGAGGGTGGCTACTAAAATGATTAGTGGGCTTCATTACAAAGCATATGAGGACAGACTTAAGGATCTAGTCCTTAGTGGAACGCCAGATCTGGTGCAAGAAATAAGGGTGTTGGGACCACTTGGCAATAGTGATCATAGTATGATCATGTTTGATTTAATTAGTGGAGGACAGATAGTAAAGGCATCCACAGTACTACCTTTTAACTTTCAAAAGGGAAACTATGATAGAATGAGGAATATAGTTAGGAAAAAAATAAAAGGAGCGGTTCCAAAGGTTAAAGACTTACAGCAAGCTTGGGTGTTATTTAAAAATACTATCCTCGAAGCCCAGACCAGCTGTATTCCACGCATTAAGAAAAGTGGAAGAAAGTCCAAAAAACTGCCAGCCTGGTTTAAAGGTGAGGTCCGAGAGGCTGTTGCTGCCAAAAAAGCAACCTTCAGGAAATGGAAAAAAGAGCCAAATGATGAAAACTGGAAACAGCACAAGCACTGGCAAGTTAAATGCAAAGCATTGATAAGGCAGGCAAACGGGAATTTGAGAAGAAACTTGCTACGGAAGCAAAAACACGAAATAAAGACTTTTTCAAGTACATTCGTAGCAAAAGGCCTGTGAGAGAGTCAATTGGACCATTAGATGATAGAGGGGTAAAAGGGGCAGTAAGAGGAAAGAAGGCTATAGCAGAGAGACTGAATGAATTCTTTGCTTCGGTCTTTACTGAGGAAGATGTAGGGATGTTACCCATGACTGAAGTGGTATTTAAAGGTGATACTGCAGAGGAATTGAGAGAAATATCGCTACACCGGGAAGATATATTACAACTATTTGATAAACTGAATAGTAGCAAATCACCTGGACCGGATGGTATACATCCCAGAGTGTTGAAAGAACTGAAATATGAGATTGCAGACCTGCTATTGGTAATCTGTGAACTTTCATTAAAATCATCTGTAATACCTGAAGATTGGAGGGTCGCCAACGTAACACCAATTTTTAAAAAGGGTTCCAGGGGTGACCCAGGAAATTACAGACCGGTGAGCCTGACGTCAGTACCAGGGAAAATGGTAGAAACCATCATAAAGAACAAAATTACATAGCATGTAGATAGTCATGGCCTAATGGGAGACAGCCAACATGGCTTTAGACAAGGAAGATCTTGTCTTACTAATCTGATATGTTTTTTGAAGGTGTGCATAAACAGGTAGACAAAGGTGAGTCGGTTGATATAGTGTATCTGGACTTTCAGAAAGCTTTTGACAAAGTCCCCCCATCAGAGACTTTTGGCGAAGCTAAAAAGTCATGAGATAGGAGGCAGTGTACTATTGTGGATCGGGAACTGGTTAAAAGATAGAAAGCAGAGGGTAGGGCTAAATGGCCAATATTCCCAATGGAAAAAGGTGAATAGTGGAGTACCCCAGGGATCTGTACTGGGTCCGCTGCTTTTTGACATATTCATAAATGACCTGGAAAAGGGAATAACTAGTGAGGTTATCAAATTTGCAGATGACACAAAACTGTTTAAAGTTGTTAAAACCCAAGAGGATTATGGAAAACTGCAGGAGGAACTGGATAAATTGGAAGACTGGGCATCCAAATGGCAGATGAAATTTAATGTGGACAAGTGCAAAGTTATGCACCTAGGAAAGAACAACCCACACTATAGTTACACAATGCAAGGCTCCACATTAGAAACCACCACCCAGGAAAAAGATTTAGGAGTCATTATGGATAACATGTTAAAACCCTCCGCCCAGTGTGCAGCGGCGGCCAAGAAAGGGATGGAGAACAAAACAAAGGATATTATAATACCTCTGTATCGCTCCATGGTACGACCGCACCTTGAATATTGTGTGCAATTCTGGTCACCGTATCTTAAAAAGGACATAGCGTTATTAGAAAAAGTACAGAGAAGAGCCACCAAATTGGTGAAGGGGATGGAAGGCTACTCCTATGAAGAGAGGCTAAGGTTAGGGCTCTTTAGCCTGGAGAAGAGACGGCTGAGGGGAGATATGATAGAGGTCTATAAATTAATGAATGGAGTGGAACGGATAAACGTGGATCAATTGTTTACGCTATCAGAGTATAGAAAGACTAGGGGACATGTAATGAAGCTACAGGGTAAACTATTTAAGACAAATAAGAGAAAATATTTTTTCACTCAACGTGTAATCAAACTCTGGAATCTGTTACCGGAGGATGTAGTAAGGGCTGTTAGTATAGCTGGGTTTAAAAAAGGTTTGGACAAGTTCCTGGAGGAAAGGTCCATAAACCACTATTAAAAAGGGACCCAGGCTATCAATGCTTGACCCGGTACAAGCATTGTGGAACCTGTCTTTTGGGGATATTGCTAGGTACGTATAACCTAGATTGGCCACTGTTGGAAACAGGATACTGGGCTTGATGGACCTCGGTCTGACCCAGTATGGCATGTCTTATGTTCTTATGATCTTAATATGTACACCTTAGAGGAAAGGCGGGATTAGAGGTGATATGATTGAGATGTTTAAATACCTCCGTGGCATAAATGTTCAGGGAGAGAGCCTCTCAATTGAAAGCAAATTCTGCTACGAGGGGACATGGGATGAGGGTGAAGGGAGATAGATTCAGGAGTGATATGCGGAAATATTTCTTTACGGAAAGAGTAGTGGATCCGTGGAATAATCTCCCAGTGGAGGTGGTAGAGATGAGGACAGTAACTGAATTCAAAAAAGCATGGGAACAACACAGAGGATCTCGAAAGGTAAAAAGTGGACTGTTGTAGTTGTTGATATGGAAGGACAGACTAGATAGGCCATGTAGTCTTTTTCTGTCATGTTTCTATGTTTCTAAATGAACTCTGACAGAGTTCAACTTCAGCCCTTCCCTGGAGAGATGGAGGTGGTACTGGAGAACCCACAAAACAGGACACGAGAAGGGGTCAATCTGGCGTTCCAAGAAACAGATGGAGAAGCATTTCTACTTAAAGGCATAAGCTTGCCTAGTTGAGTCCTTCCTCGAGGTGAGGAGAACTTCCTCGACCTTCTCCGGAAAGGACAGAGACTAGGGAGACCCATTCAGTCACCAGGTTGTGAGGGATAGGGAGGTTAGGTTCGGGTGCAGAACCAGACCATCCTGCGTTATCAGATCCCTGGGGAACCAGAGGCGCAGTCAACAGCTGGAGCAAGAGCGGCAACCAAGGCTGCCGTGGCCACGAGGGGGCTACAAAAATCAACGATGCCCCGTCTCACTGAGCCTTAAACTGAGTCCTCGCAATGAGGTGGAAAGGCAGGAATGCATAGAGGAGACTGGAGGACGAGTCCAGGAGAAATGCATCAGGGCCCTCCCTGCTTGGGTGCGGCACTGGCCCATAAAAGAGGAGGAGCTGCATGTTCTGGGGGCTGGCGAAGAGGTCTATTGCCAGAGTCCCCCAGCTGAGAAACAGCCAGTCTGCTACTTTGGGATCCAGTCACCATAAGGGGGGCGAAGGATTCTGCTGAGTCTGTCCACCAGGCCATTCTCCTAACCCGGGAGGTACGCTGCCCTGAGTGACATCTTCCGTCAGGCAGCAAATGAACAGATGAGGACCACTCCCCGGCAGAGGGAGCACGATCCCATGCCTCCCTCCTTGTTGATGTAGAACAGGGGTCTCAAACACGCGGCCCGCGAGAGACCTTTGTGCGGCCCGCGATGCAGAGGAAACAAAAAAAACCCCGGCTTCTGCTGCTGCCGCCGCACAAAGGTCTCTCGCGGGCCGCATACAAGAAAGTATTAAATATATTTCCCAAAGAAAAGAGCCATAAAGTTCCCCTGTGAGGAGGTTCACTGATCCCCCGATTGCAGGAAAGAGAGAGGAGAGGAGTCGGAGAATGGCGATGAGGAAAAAAAAGCTGCAGACATCCGCGATTATGCATGTGCCGGCCCGAACACAGTAGCAGGAGACAGGAGGATGGCGCCGACGGAAGGCTCGCAGGTTGACCACGTGGAGAAAGCCGGAAAAGTATGCGGAGGCTCGTCGGAGGAGAGAAATGCTGTAGTGAGCACCGCGGTGACCCGAGAGGAGCTTTGAGAGTGGTTTGAGGAGCTGAAGGCTGAGGTACAAATGGCAAAAAATGAACTGGGGGAGATGCTTGCTGGCATGAAGGAGGGGGTCGAGGAGCTGACTTACAGAAGCCCAGGGTTTGTTTTGTTTTTCATTTTTAAATTTACTTGGGCTGATGTGGGGGAGGGGGTTAGGACTAGTAATGGGGGGGGGGGGGTTAGGACTGAAAATGGGGTGATGGGGGATAGTACTGAAAATGGGGTGATGGGGGTTAGGACTGGTAATGGACAGATGGGGGTTAGGACTGGAGGTGGTCTGATTGGGGGGGCTAAGACTGAAAATAGGGTTATGGGGGGGCTAAGAATGAAGATGGGGTGATGGAAGGGTTAGGACTGGAAGTGGGCTATGGGGGGGAGGGCTAGAACTGGTAATGGACTGGGGGGGGTGCTAGGACTGGAAATGGGCAAAGTAGAAGGGGGAGCTTGAACTGCAAATAGCTGATGGGGACAGGGTCTTGGAATGGAAATGGGCTGAGTGGAAGGGGGCTTGGAATGGAAATGGGCTGATGGGGAGGGGGGCTTGGAAAGGAAATGGGCTGATGAGGGGGGGGGCTACGACTGGAAATGGGCCGAGTAGAAGGGGGAGCTTGAACTGCAAATAGCTGATGGGGACAGGGTTTTGGAATGGAAATGGGCTGAGTGGAAGGGGGCTTGGAATGGAAATGGGCTGATGGGGAGGGGGGCTTGGAAAGGAAATGGGCTGATGGGGGGGGGGCTACGACTGGAAATGGGCCGAGTAGAAGGGGGAGCTTGAACTGCAAATAGCTGATGGGGACAGGGTTTTGGAATGGAAATGGGCTGAGTGGAAGGGGGCTTGGAATGGAAATGGGCTGTGAGGGGAGGGAGCTAGGACTGGAAATGGGCTGATGATGCGGGGACTAGAAGGGAGCGGATGCTGGGTGGGGCAGGAGCTAGAAGGGAGTTGATGTTGGGGGACGATTAGAATGGGATGGGGCTGGGAGAGTGAAATGGAGAGGGGAAATATATTTTGTGTGGGAGGGAAGAAAAATCTACAATTGGCCGGGTATTGGGAGAGTAAGTGGGGATTGAGGATGGAGGGGTAAAATTTGAGTGGATGAAATAGGAATGAGGAAAGAGCAAAAGGAGAATGAATAGTATGTTAAAGCAGATGTAGAGAGAATGGAAAAAAACTAGGAAAGAAGAAAGGACACATGGACAGCAGACAATGGAGCGTTAGCAGAAGACACGAAGAAACCAGAAGAAAGTGGCTGGAACAATTGCAACTGAAAAAAAATGCACAAAAGGTAGAAAAATATCTCTATTTCGAATTTATTAACTGGAATATGTCAGCTCTTGGAAATGTGCATCTTTAACGTCTGCACTTTATTTAATACAAGAGGAAATCAATTTATAGTTTTATTTCTACAGTGTTGTACATTCTAAGTTTGGCTTTTGGGGTTCCCAGTTTAATTGTCTTCCTGTTTCTAAATTGTGATTCCTTGTTTGGTGATGGTGTATGTTCTGCATGTGTAACTGAGCTGAGGTATTCTGTTTATGTAATTCCTATTTGACATTGCCACTTGTTCTCTTTCCCGAGTAGGTCATGTATTATTCTCTGAAATGTGTTGATTTAATATTTGCAGTGTTGCCTTTTGATAGTTAGGGTATGGTGCTTTGTGAGTCCTGGTAGTGCTGTTAGGACATGGCAGGTTTGCTATGGGTTCTAAATGGGCAGTGTTTCTAGTAGTTCCTAATGTGCCTGGCGGTTGGCACTGGTTTATAGTAATGTAGAAATCTTTTAGTCTTTCTTTATCCATACACTCATTAAGAGGCATGTTTACTAAAAGTTAGTGTATGGTAACATTATGCAAATATTTATGCAAATGATGCCCTTATGCAAATGAGGCCTGCGTCTTGTGCGGCCCCCGGGTTACTCTACAAGTCCTCATTTGGCCCTCAAAGCAATTTGAGTTTGAGACCCCTGATGTAGAACATCGCTACATGGTTGTCTGCACTAGGACCAACTTCCCGCAGAGGTTCCTCGAAGGCCCTCAGGGCCCACTGAATGGCCCGGAGCTCGAGCAGGTTTATCTGCTGCTGAGATTTCTCAGGTGACTATTGCCCCTGCGTGCAGAGTGGTCCATAATGGGCTCCCCACTCTAACAGGGAGATGTCTGTCGTCAGCACCACATCGTGCTGCGAGGCCTGAAAGGGCAATCCCCGCAGGAGGTTGCGGGGGTTTTGCCATCAGCTCAATGACAAGCGGAGGTCGGGAAGGACCTTGACGAGGTCCCTGAGGTGTCCGAAGGACTAGCTCCATTGGGCACTGAGACACCACTGAGCCATCTGCATGTGCAGGCAGGCATGAGGAACCACATGTACAGTCGAGGCCATGTGGCCCAGGAGACGCAGCATGGACCGAGAGGTGACCTGGTGAGCGCTTTGGACGCGAGCTGCCAGAGCTCGGAGGTGGGTGGAGTGATCCACCGGCAAGAAGGCGCTCGCCTGCTGAGTATCGAGGCACGCCCTGATGAACTCGAGAGCCTGCACCAGCTCGAGGTGAGACTTCGGGTAGTTGACCAAGAACACCAAGCTCTCCAAAAGGAGGACAGTGTGTGACATCGCTCACCGAGCCTCCTCAGCCAAGGAGTCCGTTACGAGCCAGTCATTGAAGTAGGGGAAGACCGGTACGCTCTGGGGCCAAAGGTAAGCGGCAACCAAGATTAGGGACATTGTGAAGACCCATGGGGCCAATGCAAGGCCAAAGGGGAGCACCCTACTGGAAGTGCTCTCCCTGCACCTTGAAAAGCAGATACTGCCTGTGTTGGAGGTGGATTAAGATGTGGGTGTAAGTGTCCTTTAGATCTAAGGAGCATAGCCAGTCACCCTGCCGGAGGAAGGGCAGCAGCACACCAAGAAGAGACATCTTGAACTTCTCCCGTACCAGGAACTTGTTTAGCCTGTGGAGGTTGAGGATGGGCCGCAGACCCCCCGTCCTTTTCAGGACGAGGAAGTACCGGGAATAGAAACCCCTACCTCGAAGGTGGGGAGAAACCTTCGACTGCCCGTTGAGCGAGGAGAGAGCATAATTCCCGCTGCAGCAGAAGCTTTTGTGTGGGGAGTCGAGGAGGCTCCGCTGGGGAGAAAGGAGGTGGAAGCCTGTCGAAGTGAAGGCGATAGCCGTCCCGGAGGACTCAAGTGTCTGAGGTGAAGGGAGCCCACGATGAGGCGAAGCGGGACAGAGGTCAACACACTGGCAGCTGCATCGCCAGAAGGCGAGAGGCTATGCTGATAGCGTCAAAACTCAAGTGGGTTGCGGGGGAGCCAGCGTTTGGGCCTTTGGTCCCTTTGGCTTACGATGCCCCCCCCCAGCCAGACTTTCCCTACGCTGGAGTGGTTGGCGTGGGGTAAGCTGGATATGGAGGACAGCTCCGATACTGGAGACCCTTTCTAGGGAAGAAGGGTTTATTGGTTGGCTGCTTCTTCCGAAGCAGAGTAGAAGTTATGTGGGAGAGACAGGTCCTGGTGACTAACTCAGTTTCAATTTCTGCAGCCTTCTGCTCCATCGGCTTGCCAAAGAGTAGCTCGCTGAGGAAGGGCACATCCAGGAGCTTCTCCTGCACCCATTGCTCCAAATCAGAGGATTGGAGCCATGCCTGGCAAAGGACTCCAATGCCTGTGGCCACCACCCGAGCCAAAGTCTCTAAGCCATCATAGGAGGCTCGAGAGAGATATTTGGAGCAGTCGGTGCGGAATCTGTCGAGGGGCTCTCCCTTGAGGCCCACAGAGGAACCCCCAAGTTCCTTGGCAAAATCGTGCAGGAACATACCAATGTACAGTTGATATGTATGGATGCGACAAGAGTGCATGGAAACTTGGTAGGCCCAGGGCATCAAGGGCTCTCGGCTGGGTGGTACCGACAAGTGCAATTTTGGGATCTTATGCTTCCTTATGGCTGATTCCACCACCATCGAGGTGTGTGGGAGCTGGGTCTTTCGGCAGCCTGGTCCAAGCTGCACCTTGTACATCATGTCAAGGCGCTTGCTCACAATGGGGACCGAGGCTGGGACCTCCCACATGCGGAGCAGCAGCAGAGATAGAATAGGTGGTACAGGCACTGTGAGGGACTCCCTGGGCGGGGACTCGTACTGAAGAATGTAGAGTTCTTCAGCACAAGGGTCCTCCTCAGCCTGGGTGACCAGGTTAAGGGCTCGTGCCATGTAACAAATGAACACCAGGAAGGTGTCATCTTCGGGTGGCGCCGCTGGAATGCGGGCAGCAAGGGGTCCTACGGAAGATCCAGGTGGGTACGCGTTTCCGGGGACATGTCCCTACTGGACTCCCAGACTGAGAAGTCGGACGAGGAGTCCAAGCCGGGCAGGTCACACTGTCCCAATGGCCTGGTGCCGGAGGCCCTGAATGATCTCGCCTCTGAGGAACGGGAGGGCGAGACTGAAGTCAAGGACCCTCACGAGGCTCACGGTTCTCGTGGGTTTCCTGGATGGATTTGGGTGTCCCGTGCGAGGGACCCAAGGTCTCTGGGCACGAGTCAGCAAAGCTGGCCATGAGCACCTGCTGAGAAGCAATGAACACAGAAATGCTGCGTTCCAGCGCCAGCATGCAGGACTCCCACGTGAGCATGGGGCCCTGCAACGCCGATACCAGGGTCACCGGATCGGGTGTCGAGGAGAGGGGGTCCTCATCGGGACGACTCTCAGGAGACTGGGCGCCATCGCTGGAGGCCTCCGCTTCTGTGCTGGGTACCTTCGCCCCATTCTTAAAAAACCCTCTCTTGACCCTATGATTCCTTCACACTATCGTCCAGTCTCTAATATTTCCTTTGTCTCTAAGCTCTTGGAAAAATTTGTCTTTGCTCAGCTCTCTCACCACTTGGACGATATCAATTTTCTTCACCCACGTCAATCTGGTTTCCGTCAGGGTCAGTGTGGAAACTATTCTTCTTGCTTTCACTAACGCTCTTCACGTAGCGCACGATCGTGGTGATATCTTGGTGGCGGTTGCACTTGATCTATCGGCTGCTTTTGACCTTGTTGATCACTCCCTCCTTCTCCTCCGTCTCCAAGAGGCGGGTCTCTGTCACACGGTTCTTCACTGGTTTCATTCTTTTCTCTCCTCGCGTTCCTGTTCAGTTCTTTCCTCTTCCTCTTCCATCCCTCCCTCTGATCCTTTTCCTTTGTTATGTGGTGTTCCACAGGGTTCTGTACTTGCCCCTCTTCTTTTTAACCTTTTTCTCACCCCCCTCACCCTTCAGATCCAGCAAACTGGGATTAGTGCTTTCTATTATGCTGATGATAGTGTCCTCCTTCACCATACTTTCCCATCTCATCCTGATCTTTCTCCACTCAACTCCTGTCTCACCATGGTTGCTAACTGGTTATCACAAAACTGTCTTCACTTTAATCTCGCAAAGACCTCAGCTATCTGGTTCTCTCGTAGTGGCTCTTCTCCCTCCCTAGCCCCTTCTTTCTCGGGTTCCTCCGTCCCACTAGTTTCCTCTTTCCGCTACCTTGGTGTTATTTTCGACTCCCACCTTTCCTTCCATGATCATATTTCTCATGTCGCTAAAACTTCTTTTTCTTACGTCAAATCCGTGCTGTTCGGCCTTTTCTCACTCCTGCACTCGCTACCTTACTTCTCTCCTTGGTTATGTCCCGTGTCGATTTTGCTAACTCCCTTTTTCTTGGTCTCCCTAAGTCTCAACTATACCGTCTTCAACGTATTCAATACACTGCCGCCCGCATTGTCACCCATTCTTCCACTCGTGATCATGTTTCACCCCTTCTTTTCCGTCTCCACTGGTTGCCCCTACCTTTCCGCTCCCACTACAAACTGCTTACTCTGGTCCACCGAGCCTTCCATACTAACACCCCGCAATATTTGGCCAATCTCCTCACCTATCACACCCCTAGACGCACACCTCGTTCATTCCACCTCAACCGCCTTACTCTTCCTTCCCGTTCCCTAGCGCACCTCCAATCTACCCGTTCCTCGGCCTTCTTTTTCACAGCCCCTGCCCTCTGGAATTCCCTACCTCCCTCCCTTCGACTTGAACCTCACCATCCTACCTTTAAATGTAATCTAAAAACTCACCTCTTTTCCCTTGCCTTTGACCTTCCCTCCCCCTTTTGTATAAATTATTCCTTGCAGTCTGTGTTGTGCTCTTTAATCCCCTCTTTTCTATTAAGATTGTACTTCGTTTCTTTTCTTCTGGCTATGGTTTTATGATTGTTTTTAATTGTTTTTTTAATTGTTTTATGTGATTTTATATTGTAAACCATTCTGATCTTCTTGAATGGGCGGTATATCAAATTTTAATAAACAAACAAACATACCTTGCGGGGCCGCTCCTTGTCCGACTCTCGGGAACGTCAAAGGGGGCTAAGCGACCTGGCGTGGGAGCGCTAGCGCTTGTCGGGAGCTCTGGACAGCGACTTTGAGGCTGCGTTCTTTTTGTGCTGCTTCACCTCGGGGGACCCTTGGTTGGAGTGCCGCCAAGAGCACGGGGCCGCAGGGGGATCCCACCAGAGGAGAGACGACTGAGGGCGTCACCGGGGACTCAGAGGCGACTTTCGGAAAATGTCTTTGGACTTCTGCTTACGACTGAGCAGGGCATTAAGAGGACAATTTCTTGCAGAGCAAACAGAACTCTGGGTCATGGTCGGCTCCCAGGCACCGCAGACAACAGTCATGAGTGTCCGTAAGTGACATGTTCCTAGAGCATCTATCGCATTTTTTAAATCCAGTGGCCATTGGGGCAAAAATGGCCCCTGCGAGGTTGAAGACCCTCGCGGCCAGTGGTTAGCGAAGAAAAAAGGGCGCGAATTCCGTAACGAAAAAATGAGAAAAAAAAAAAAAAAAAAAGAGTATCCCCAATAGCTCCAAAAAAGTAGAGCAGGGGAAGGACAGGTAGAGGACTGGTGCAACTGGAAAAAAAAGAGAGCCCATTAAGCTGAAAAACGAGACTCTGAGGGACGAGGACATGCGTCCAAAGGGCTCCGTGGAAAAAGGGATACTGAGCAAGATGGCACCCTAGGGCAGGAAGAGGACCACGCATGCATGTCATCAATCCCAAAGGCTTTCTTTGAAAGCTTGGAGAATTGCTCCGCGTGGGCTCCATCGGTGCAGTCACCGATAAATGAGGGCCAACTTGTTCCTGGAGAAAGAGTGATAGATACATGGAATAGTCTCCCAGTGGAGGTGGTAGAAACAAGAATTGTATCTGAATTCAAAAAAGCATGGAACATACACAGAGGATCTCTAATGGAAAAAAAGGGGACTACTGTTGTTGATATGGAAGGACACACTAGATGGGCCATGTGGTTGTCTTCTGCTGTCATGTTTCTAGGTTTCTCATGAAGAGTGTTCATTACTAAAGCTGTTCTCATATGCTCTTTACTACTTCTAACTCGCACCCTTCTACACCATGGGCTTTAAACAGCCTCCTTCAGATGGGTCGTCATGCTCCTTTTCTGGCTGCATTGATATCCTACCTAAAACTCCACTGCTGTTTTTAAATATTTCCCTAATCACGGCCATTGTAATAAAAATGTCCTGCTACTACTAGTGAGCATTTGTATAACGCTACAAGAGGTATGCAGCATTGCACAGACACGTAAGAGATAGTCCCTACTCAGCGCTTACAATCTAGTCAAGACAGACAACACAGTAAGTGTAGACATTCGATACATCTAGGGGGAATGGCAAGAAAACACAAGGAGATCAGGTAAGTCAAGATCCAAAAGCAGCAAAGAGGTGAGTTTTGGGCAGTTTGTTCCGGGCATAAGGAGCAGCAAGGTGAAGTCTGGAATTAGCAGTAGGGCACAGATAGAAGCGATTTGCTAGAAGTGCAGAGTTCCTGAGGAGGGGTGTAGGGAGAGACAAGAGAGGAAAGGTAGTGAGGAGCTGCAGAGTCAATGCACTTATAGGTCAGCAGGAGAAGTTTGAACTGGATGCAGAAATGGATAGGAAGCCAATGAAGAGACTTGAGAAGAGGGGTAATATGAGCAAGACGAGGCTGGCGGACGATTAACTGCGCAGCAGTGTGTTTAACAGACTGAAGGGGAGAGAGATGATTCAGCGGGGGACCAGCAAGGAGTAGGTTACAATAGTCAAGATGGGAGGTGATTAAGAAGTGGATAAGTGTCTTAGTAGTGTGTTCAGAGAGGAAAGAGTAGTTACTCACCTGTAACAGGTGTTCTCCAGGAGCAGCAGGAATCAGTCCTCACATATGGGTGTCATCGGCACCGATGAAGCCCCAGCGGAGCATTTCCCCAGCTTTCTATGAAAGCCTTTGGGAATGCAGGCATGCATGCGCGGTTCCCTTCCCACCTAAAGGTGCCATCTTACCTCAGTCAAATGACATAACTAAGAACAGCATTCAAAAATGAAAAATAAACTATGTAAAGCTGCAACTCCAAGGGGAGGAGGGAGGGTTGTGAGGACTGATTCCTGCTGCTCCTGGAGAACACCTGTTACAGGTGAGTAACTACTCTTTCTCCAGGACCAAGCAGGAAGTCAGTCCTCACATATCGGTGACTCCCCAGCTCTGGGCTACCGAGAAACCCAGGCTGAACAAGAGAACTCCCTCTAGTCTCAGCAACAAAGAAAGGCTTTTCAAGGACACAACCTCCACCGGTAGTAGCCCAACAGAGGGCAGGAGTTGCCTAAACCTCAAAGAGATTCCGGAGTACTGCTTGGCCAAAAGCACTGTCCCTACGGGACTCCCTCTCCAGGCAGTAATGGGCCGCAAAAGTCTGGCTTGAAGACCAAGTTGCAGCCCTGCAGATGTCTACCAAGGGCACAGAGCAGAGATGAGCCACTGAGGCAGCCATTGCCCTGACTCGGTGGGCCGTAACCCGACCCTGCAAAGGAAGGTCAGCTGCCTTATAAGCCCAGGTGATACAGTCAGCTACCCAGATGGACAAGGTACGCTTGGACACAGGCAACCCCAACTTATTGGGGTCAAAGGTGACGAAGAGCGGGGTAGCCCTTCTACGCTCCTGCGTACGGTCAAGGTAAAAGGATAAGGCCCTCCTACAGTCCAGGGTATGCAGGACTGCTTCAGCCTGGCTTGCATGAGGCCTAGGGAAGAATGTAGGAAGAACCACCTCCTGGTTGAGGTGGAAAGAGGAGACAACCTTAGGGAGGAACTTTGGATGAAAGGTCCATAAACCATTATTAAGAAGGGACCCAGGATATCAATGCTTGACCCAGTACAAGCATTGCAGAACCTGTGCCTTTTGGGGAAACTGCTAGGTACATACGACCTAGATTGGCCACTGTTGGAAACAGGATACTGGGCTTGATGGACCTTGGTCTGACCCAGTATGGCATATCTTATGTTCTTATAGTCCTAAGGACTACCCTGTTCCTATAAATCCTGGTGTAAGGCCTATCAAAGACCAGGGCCTGAAGCTCACTTACTCGCCTAGCCGAGGTAAGAGCTATCAGGAAGAGTGTCTTCCAGGAGAGGAAGCGTAGTGGACAAGTGGCCATCGGCTCAAAAGGTGGGCGAGTCAGTTGCTGCAAGACCACATTCAGCTCCCACTCAAGGGCAGGAGGACGGATAGGAGGCTTGAGCAAAAGCAAGCCCCTAAGAAAGCGAGACACCAAGGGGTGACCAGACAGAGAATGTCCCTCCACCAGAGAGTGGTGAGCTGTTAGAGCTGAGAGGTGGACCCGAACAGAATTGGATTTAAGGCCTTGATTTGACAAGTGCAGTAAGTACTGAAGGACTACTGGCACAGTACAGGAGAAAGGATCTTCTGTACGTAGCTGACACCACACAGAAAACCTCTTCCATTTGAGAGCATAGGTTTTCCTAGTGGACTGTTTCCTAGAGGCTAGGACAACCTCCTCAACCTCCTGAGGCAGGCCCCAGGGAGCCAAGACTACCCTCGCAGCTTCCAGGCCATCAAATTGAGAGCTTTGAGATTGGGGTGCAGAAGGGAACCCTGCTCCTGTGAGAGAAGGTTGGGTTGCAACCCTAGAGGTAGTGGAGGATCCACCTCCAGTTGAAGCAGAAGAGGAAACCAAGGCTCTCTCGACCACCAGGGAGCCACCAGCAGGACCGAGGCCTTGTCCTGAAGAATCTTGAAGAGAGCTCAGGCCACCAAGGGCATGGGAGGAAATGCATAGAGGCGGCCCTGAGACCAGGATATCAGAAAAGCATTCGCCGCTATCCGCAGAGGATGCGGTTGCCTGGAGCAGAACTTTGGCAGTTGCTTGTTCGTTGGGCTGGCAAAGAGATCTATCAAAGGGAGACCCCATTTCAGGAAGATCTTCTGAACTACTGAAGGATGCAGCTGCCACTCGTGGGGCTGCAGTATTCTGCTTAATCTGTCTGCCAGGTAGTTGTCCTGGCCTGTACGTACACAGCCTTGAGGAGCATGTTGTGCTTGAGGGCAAATGAACAAAGGTCCTGAGACTCCCGACAAAGGATCCTGGACCCAGTTCCGCCCTGTTTATTCACAAAAAACATGGCAACTTGGTTGTCTGTCTGAATCAGGACAGACTGGTGAGCCAGGGTAGGAGTGAAAGCTTTGAGTGCTAATCGAATAGCTCTGAGTTCGAGGAGATTGATCTGCTGTGCAGCTTCCCAGGGAGACCAGAGGTCCTAGGTGCACTTGCCCAGACAATGAGCTCCCCAGCCTTGCAGGGAGGCATCTGTTGTCATCACTACTGTGTACCCTGGAATCTGAAAAGGCACCCCTTTCAGTAGATTGGGTGGGTGCAGCCACCAGTTGAGGAAGTGCAGAAATGGTCTGGACCCCCTTATCCTGTCTCTGAGGCTGCCTGTGGCCTGTGACCACTGAGCCCGAAGGCACCATTGTTCAGGCCTCATATGGAGCCTGGCATTGGGGGTCACATGTACTGTCGAAGCCATATGGCCTAGAAGCCTCAGGCAGAGTCTGGCGGAGACCAGGGACTGGCTGAGAAACTGATTTGCCAAGGCCATCAGCCTTTGGGCCCTGTCTTGCTCCTATGAACTCCAAGTTCTGGGAGGGGAGCAAAGTGGACGTTGCGAAGTTTATGACAAACCCCAGGCTTTGTAGAAGACCAATAGTCCTGAGGGTGGCTTGATTGGCCTCTTGGCACGTCTGACCCCTGATGAGCCAGTCGTCTAGATAGGGGAAGACAAAGATTCCCTGATTTCTCAGGTAGGCCGCCACCACTGCTAGGCACTTTGTAAAGACTCTGGGGGCGGAGGTGTACTGATAATGGTTTCCTCCCACAATGAACCTGAGGTACTTTCTGTGGTCTGGATGAATGAGGATGTGAGTGTATGCATCCTTTAGATCTAAGGAGCATAGCCAATCTCCCTGCTGGAGGTAGGGCAGAAGAGTCCCAAGAGTAAGCATCTTGAACTTCTCCTTCACTAGGAACTTGCTGAGGTTCCTGAGGTCCAGAATGGGTCGAAGGCCACCGGTTCTCTTGGGCACCAGGAAATACCTGGAGTAGAAACCGTGACCTTGTAAGTGGGGACCCACAGGCTCCACCACCCTGTCCACCAACAGACCATGAAGCTCTTGTAGAAGGTGGTCTGTGTGCAGGGGAGGTGTGGAGGCTCCCCTGGAAAATATGGTGGAGGCAGTTGGTGAAAATGGAGGGCATAGCCCTTGTGGACTATCTCCAGCACCCAACTGTCCCCGGCGACAAGGGGCCACTGGTGGGCAAAGAGGGCGAGGCGACCTCCTGTGCAGGGTTGGGAGAGCAGTGGAGGAGAGGCTACGCTCAAGGAGTCAAAAACCCCCACCCTGCTGAGTGGTAGCAGGAGCCTGAGGCTTGGGGGTTCTCTGCCTACGGGGCCCATTACCCTGGCCCTTGGCCTGCTGACCGTGGGGGGCAGCTTGGGCAGCCTGATATTGCGGGTACTGTTTGTAGGCAGTGCCCTTCCTCGGGTAAAAGGGCTTTTTACCCGAGCCCTTCTTTTTATGAGAAGGGGCAGAGGTCTTCCTCGACAGCCTTGTCCGTGTGAGGTGCTCAGTTTCGAGCTGAGCAGCCTTCTAGGTCATGGGCTTGCCAAAAAGGTTTTCACCTCGGCAAGGGACATCGACCAACTTGTCCTGAACCCATGGCTCGAGGTCCGATGACTGCAGCCATGCCTGGCGTCGAGCCGCGATGCCGACTGCCGCAACTCGGGCTGAAGACTCGAAGCCATCGTAGGCGGCACGGGACATGAACTTCGAGCAGTCCCGAATCCCCGAGGACAAGGACTTAAATCTCTGCAAGGGTTCCCCGGAGAGACCAGCAGAGAACCCGGCCAATTCCTTGGCCAGATCCCGCAAGTACATGCCCATGTACAGCTGGTAGGACTGAACACGGCAAGCATCGAGCCCTGGAAGCACTTTCTACCGACGCCATCGAGGTTCCGGGCCTCCCTGCCAGGGGGCACCGCGGAGTGCATCTTCTGGCTCTTCAGACGATGCATGGCCGATTCCACAACCATAGAATGGTGTGGTAGCTGTGCCTTTTGAAAGCCAGGGCTCTTCCGGATTCGAAAGATCGAATCGACTCGCTTACTGAGAACCGGCGCCAAGGCCGGTGCCTCCCAGATACGGAAGAGGAGCCGTTCCAGCATCGGAGGAACCGGAACAGTAAAGGCCTCCTTCGGAGGAGAGTCATACTGTAGGGCAGGGGTCTCAAACTCAAATTGCTTTGAGGGCCAAATGAGGACTTGTAAAATAACCCGGGGGCCGCATGAGACGTGGGACCTCATTTGCATAAGGGACCTCATTTGCATAAATATTTGCATAATGTTACCATACCCTAACTTTTAGTAAACATGCCTCTTAATGAGTGCATGAATAAAGAAAGACTAAAAGATTTCTACATTACTATAATCCAGTGGCAACCGCCAGGCACATTAGGAACTACTAGAAACACTGCCCATTTAGAACCCATAGCAAACCCGCCATATCCTAACAGCACTACCAGGACTCACAAAGCACCATACCCTACCTATCAAAAGGCAACACTGCAAATATTAAATCAATACATTTCAGAGAATAACAATACATGACCTACTGGGGACAGAGAACAAGTAGCAATGTCAAATAGGAATTACATAAACAGAATACCTCAGCTCAGTTACACATGCAGAATACACCATCACCAAACAAGGAATCAAAATTTAGAAACAAGACAATTAAACTGGGACCCCCAAAAGCCAAACTTGGAATGTACAACACCACTGTAGAAATAAAACTATAAATTAATTTCCTCTTGTACTAAACAAAGCGCAGACGTTATTGATGCACATTTCCCAGAACTGACATATTCCAGTTAATAAATTCAAAATAAAGATATTTTTCTATCTTTTGTGCATTTTTTTTCAGTTCCAGCCACTTTCTTCTGGTTTCTTCGTGCCTTCTGCTAACTCTCCATCGTCTGCTGTCCATTTGTCCTTGTCTCTTCTAGCTTTTTCCATTCTCCCTCTACATCTGCTTTAACATATTAATCTTTCTCCTTTTGCTCTTTCCTCATTCCTATTTTCATCCACTCAAATTTTACCCCTCCATCCTCAATCCCCACTTACCTGGCCAATTGTAGATTTGTCTTCCCTCCCACACAAAATATTTTCCCCTCTCCATTTCACTCTCCCAGCTCCATCCCATTCTAATCCTCCCCCAACATCAGCTCCCTTCTAGTTCCAGTCCCACACAGCACCCCCTCCCTTCTAGTCACTGCATCAGCCCATTTTCAGTCCTAGCCCCCCATCAGCCCATTTCCAATCGTAGCTCCCCCCATCAGCCCATTTCCAGTGCTAGCTCCCTCCCCTCACAGCCCATTTCCATTCCAAGCCCCCCCTCCCCATCAGCCATTTGCAGTTCAAGCCCCCCTTCCACTCAGCCCATTTCCAGTCCTAGCAGACCCCCAGCCCATTATCAGTCCTAGCCCCCCCATAGCCGATTACCAGTCCTAACCCCCCATAGCCCACTTCCAGTCTTACCCCTCATAGCCCATTACCAGTCCTAACCCCCCCATCACCTCATTTTCAGTGTTACCCCCATCACCCCATTTTCAGTTACCCCCTCATAGGCCATTACCAGTACTAACCCCCCCATCACCTCATTTTCAGTGTTACCCCCATCACCCCATTTTCAGTTACCCCCTCATAGGCCATTACCAGTACTAACCCCCATCACCTCATTTTCAGTGTTACCCCCATCACCCCATTTTCAGTTACCCCCACATAGGCCACTACCAGTACTAACCCCCCATCACCCCATTTTCAGTGTTACCCCCATCACCCCATTTTCAGTTACCTCCCCTCATAGGCCATTACCAGTCCTAGCCCCCCCCATAGCCCATTACCAGTCCTAGCCCCCCCCATAGCCCATTACCAGGCCTAGCCCCCCGCCCACCAGCAGCCAAATTAGATTTAAAAAAAATGTATATTTGCTGCTGCTGCAGTATTAAGCGTCCCGCGGGCGCCGCTGCCGGGCTGCAGCAGTCAGCTCCAACAGCGGCGGCTTTCAGAGCCGCGAAGAGAGAGAGTTTCTCTCGCGCGGTTCTGAAGACTCTCTCGCTGCTCTTCAGAACCGCGCGAGAGAAACTCTCTCTCTTCGCGGCTCTGAAAGCCGCCGCTTTTGGAGCTGATACTGCAGGGAGGAGAGGACCAGGCAGAGGGGCCCGCGGGACGCTTAATACTGCGGCGGCAAGTTTGGAATTTTTTTTTTTTACTTGCCGGTGCTTCGCGGGCCGCACAAGATGCTCTCGCGGGCCGCATGTTTGAGACCCCTGCTGTAGGGCCTCGAGCTCTTCAGCTCGAGGGTCCTCCTCGGGGTCCGCTGGGATAGCCAAGGCAGCGGCCATATCCCAGACAAACTGAGAACTGAGTATCCTCCGGGGGGGGGGGGGGGACGTACTCCAGGGCTCAGACTGCGGTAAGTCCAAAGGGACGCACCGAATCTTGAAGGTATCAGGAGACTCCTCGTCCTCCGTCTCCCAAGCTGACTCGTCCGAGGAGGAGTCAGGGTCCGACCCCACGGGGGCCCTGGAGCACCCGCCCCGACGCCGGAGGCACCGACGTCGACGCCCTGGTCCCGAACGGGAGGTCGAGGGAGACCGCGACTGAGGTCGACGCCAATCCACGATGGACTCTAGTATCGGCTCAGTCTCCGGGGTCGACTTCGAAGTCGATGTCCTGGTGGTTGGGGCAGATGCGCCAGGCAGGCTGGCCATCAGTGCCCGCTGCTGCTCCATGAAGGCAGACAATCTGCTCTCCAAGGCTGTCATCCTGAGACTCAGCTCAGGAGATGCAGCAGCCACCGACTCGGGCCCGACGTCAGCTCCCTGGGAGGAGAGTCCTCGAGGACTACGGGGCTTACATGTCCAGCAGACTCTGGCTCCACGCGAGGAACTTTTGCAGGCTTCTCGAGTTCCACGGGCCCGGGGCGACGGTCGGGGGTCTTAGACCTGGCCCTCGAGGAGCCAGGGACCTCCTCCGACGACGCCCTCGCGAGCCGCTTCTTCTTCTTGCGTTCCCGGTCAGGGGACCCCCTGTCCGAAGAGCTTTGACGGCGCTCGGGATCGGAATCCCAAGATGTCGAGGCCTCAGACGAGGTCTGGGCCCGGCCGGAGGCTGAGTCCGGGAAAAGCCTTTCTTTTTGCTGCTGGCGACTTCGGAGTGCCTTGGAAGACATCTTTCCACATGGCCCGCACGACTTAGGGTCGTGGTCGGGGCCGAGGCACCCAAGGCAGCAGTCGTTGTGTCGGTGAGAGACATCAGTTTTACACCGATCACACTTTTTAAAACTGCTGGAAGCCATCGGGGAAAAAAAAAAAGAGTCCCTGTGAGGTCAAAGGACCAGGCTTCCAGGGAAAAATGGAAAAAAGGGCACGAACACCAGCCATGAAGGGCAAAAACCGAAAAAGAAGAATTGGGCTCGATATCAATGTACCGAACCCGGTGGGAGGGGAACCGGCATCGAACCGGGAGAAAAAATAGCGAAAATCGCCGAAAAAAATCAAATTTTAACCGGGAGAACAGGACACACGTCCGGTGGGCTTCACGGAAAAAAAAGAGACTGAGGTAAGTTGGCACCTTTAGGCGGGAAGGGAACCGCACATGCGTGCCTGCATTCCCAAAGGCTTTCATAGAAAGCTGGGGAAATGCTCCGCTGGGGCTTCATCGGCGCCGACGACACCCATATGTGAGGACTGACTTCCTGCTTGGTCCTGGAGAATTGGCAGATTTTGACGACGTTATAGAGAAAGAAATGACAGATCTTTGCTATCAGATGAATGTGTGTGGCAAAGAAGAAAAAGGAGTCAAAGACGACCCCCAAGGTTGTGAGCAGAGAAAACAGGGAGGAGTAGAGAGTTATCCACAGAGACTGAGAAAGGAGGAAGTGGAGAGGAGGTTTTAGGGGGGAAACATAAGCAGCTCAGTTTTGGCCATGTTCAATTTCAAGCGGCGGTAAGATATCCAAGCAGCAAAGTCAGAAAGGCAGAGGATCCAGGTCTGGATTGCCAGAGAGATCTCAGGCGCAGAGAGGTAGATCTGAAGTCTCCATCTTAATTAGGCTGTAAGCTTCAAGTGTCAGAGACTTATCTGCATGTTTAGTGGTACTACAGAAATGATCAGTAATAATAAAGGTGTTCGGTGGGGTGAAGTCGGGGGGGGGGGGGGGTGGAATGTATGTGAACAGAGTCTCAGCCTTTAACAATCACTCACCATCCAGAAGTTGGAGGGGGGGGGGGGTGTATGTATGTGAACAGAATCTCAGCATTTAACAATCACTCACCATCCAGAAGTTCTGCATCACAGATCTTTCGAATAAGCTCAGCCTCTGTGTCATCAGCTGAGGCCCCCACCAGCCCCAGTTCCTCCTCCATGGTGGTCTCATTCCCCTGTCAAAATCAGAGCTCACATCAGCAAAACCAGGGCCAACCTTCTATGTGTCATCTGTTTCTTCATAAGCCCTGTTCCTTTCCCCCAATGAGATCTGTTTTCCCTGCCTCACCTTTGTTATACTCTTTTTCCCCACTGCATCTTTGGCCTCCTGTTCTTCTCTCAAGACCCGCCGTCTACGGAGCTCAGAGCCAACAGAGCACTCCAGGTGTATGAGCTGCTGCAATGCTGTGGTCCCTGCTAAAGACAGCAGGTGAACTAGCAGGAATGAGGGTAAAAAAGGGCCCGGCTCAGATGGAGCTCCAGTAGAAGGGACTCTGGCCTCTAGGAAATTTAAGGCAAAAAAAAAAAAAAATAAGTAGTCCCGGAGTTAGACACACATGTCATGAAGCAATACCTGATGAGTTCTAGAAAGGAAGTGGTAGGCAGAGGCAGAAGGGATCTCTATACTTCCTTATAATTAAGTAAAGGTGTAAAATTCTGTACAGTGCTCCTTATAATCACATGCCCGAAAGCTCCTCCTCCTTTTTCCTCTTCTGTGTTTAGTCGCTGCCCTCTTGCTGCAGACTCCTGTCTCTGCTCTTACCTCTTTCCTCCAGGCTCCCTTGTGTTTGGCTGCTCAGCTGCTCCTGTACCCGAAGGCTGCAGCGCTGCAGGATCTCTGCAGAGATTCTCTCTGGCTCCTCAGCAAGTTGATAAATAAGGGAGAGAGCTGCTTCTGAAAATGAGACCCAGTAAAGCACTGGCCTATCAATACCTGTAGAAAACAATGAGGAATTCTTGATGAAGGTGGATGCAGGTTGTAAGAGTGCTTTGTCTAAGTTGTGCTTATGTTTGGATGTCTCGGGAAAGGGTAAGATAGCGTGGGTACTCACTTGTAACAGGTGTTCTCTGGGAGCAGCAGGAATCAGTCCTCACGGGTGCCATCACCGATGGAATTTGCGTGGTGGATCTCCCATAGACTTTCTTCAAAAGCCTTTGGGAGACCCACCACGCATGCTTGGTCACCTTCCCACTCAAGGGAGTCATCTTACCTCAGTATGATGACAGATTAATCAAGACCAAAAAAAAAGAAATTCCACGGGGAGGGGGAAGAGAAGTGAGGGCAGATTCCTGCTGCTCCCAGAGAACACCTGTTACAGGGAGTAACCATGCATTCTCCAGGACCAAGCAGAAGTCAGTCCTTATTTATGGGACTACCTACCTACAGGCTACTGCACTTATAAAAAACATGGGCAAACTAAAAAGGTGAACCATGAATGACAGTGAGCAGCACTGAAAAGTTTCAAGAGTCCGCAAACAGCTCTTATCAAATAAGGAATAGACTCTATGGTAGCCTGGACTGACAGAAGGGCCGGAGGGGCTGTACTAAGCCCCAAAGAGGTGCTGGAGTATAGCCTGGCTGAAGGCACTGTCATGCCAGGAATCTGCCTCCAGGCAGTAATGGGCTGTGAAGGTATGGACTGAAGACCAGGTCGCAGCCCATCAGATCTCCAGTAATGAGACAGAGTACAAGTTAGCCACAGAGGCCGCCACAGCATGGACACTGTGAGCCGTAACATGACGTTCCAAGGGCAGCCCCAACTGGGCATATGCAAAGGAGATACAGTCGGCCATCCAAGTGGAAAGGGTGCACTTAGAGACAGTCGCAGCCAGCTTGGGTCATAAGAAATAAGCAGCTGAGGCAGACAGCAACTACCCTCAGTCTGCTCAAGATAGAAGGCCAGTGCCTGCATGCAATCCAAGATATGGAGAGAGGCCTCAGCCCTATTTGCGCGAGGACTGGGAAAGAAGGTGGGGAGCAACTGACTGGCTGAAATGAAAAGGTGAGACCACCTTCGGGATGAAAGGAAGGTGATTAGCGGGGTGCCCCAGGGTTCGGTCGTGGGCTCGGCACTGTTCAATGTATTTGTGAGAGATATTGCTGAAGGACTGAATGGAAAAATCTGTCCTTTTGCAGACAAAAATTTGCAACAGAGTGGACTCCCCTGAGGGAGTAGATAACATGAGGAATGATCTACAAAAGCTGGAAGAATGGTCTAATGCTTGGCAATTACGATTTAATGTGAAAAAATGCAGTGTCATGCACTTAGGTAGCAGAAATCCAAGGGAAAGGTACGCAATAGGGGGTGAGAGGTTGGTGTGCATGGTTCAGGAGAAAGACCTTGGTGTGATTATCTCTGATGATCTCAAGGTGGCAAAACAGTGCGACAAGGCAGAGGCAAAAGCCAGGAGGATGTTGGGTTGAATACAAAGAGGGATTACCAGCAGAAAGGAAGAGATACTTATGCCACTGTACAAGTCGCTGGTGAGGCCTCACTTGGAATACTGTGTTCAGTTTTGGAGACCATATCTTGCAAAAGATGTAAAAAGACTGGAAACTGTTCAGAGGAAGGCGAACAAAATGATTTGGAGCCTGCGTAAGAAACCCTATGAGAAGAGACTTGAAGACCTAAATATGTACACTTTGGAGGAGAGGAGGGATAGGGGAGATATGATTCAGACCTTTAAATACGTAAAGAGGAACGATGAACAAACAAACCTCTTCCAAAGACGGGGAAGCTGCAAAACTAGAGGGCATAACGAAGCTGCAGGGTGGAAAATTGAAAGGCAATGTCAGGAAAGCATAGTTACTCACCTGTAACAGGTGATCACCGGGAACAGCAGGAATTTAGTCTTCACATATGGGTATCGGCGGTACCGACAGGGCCTGTGCGGGAACGCTTCCCAGCATCCAATTAGAAAGCTTTTGGGAGTATCCCACAGCGCCTGCGTGCTGCCTTCCCGCCTTTCCCAACTGCCTCTCTCCAGTTGAGTTTAAAGCTGAGACAAAGAGAGAGAGAGGGAGCGAGAGGGAAAGAGAAGGAGAGAGATACAACTCCTAGGGGAGGTGGGTGGGTTGTGAAGACTAAATTCCTGCTGTTCCCGGAGATCACCTGTTACATGTGAGTAACTATGCTATCTCCAGGAACAAGCAGGAATGTAGTCTTCACATATGGGGACTCCCTAGCTTTAGGTGCCAGGGAGAGACCCCAGAAGTTGTGTGTCCCTGTGAAAGGGCTCCACTTCACCCCATGTATCTCTGGCATCCAACCAGGGATGGTGGGTAGAAATTGATTAGGTATGGAACAGGTGTTGGAGAACAGCCTGACCAAACAAGGCATCCCGGCGGGAGTCCTTATCCAAGCAGTAATGGGCTGTGAAGGTATGAACCGAGGCCTAAGTTACTGCTCGACAGATGTCGTCGATAGAAACTGAGTGCAGATGAGCCACTGAAGCTGCCATGGCTCTCACATTGTGAGCTGTGACATGGCCCTCCAGAGGAAGATTCTTACTCTGATAGGCAAATGAAATACACTGTGCAATCCAGTTGGACAGTGTTCTCTTGGAGACTGGAAGTCCCAAATGAGAAGGATCAAAAGCAACAAAGAGTTCAGAGGACTTTCTATGTTGCTGTGTTCTTTGTAAGTAAAAAGCTAAAGCTCTTTTACAGTCCAAAGTATGAAGATTCCTTTCTGCATTTGATGCATGAGGCCTTGGGAAAAAACACAGGCAAGTAGATCGCTTGGTTAAGATGAAAAGGCGAGACCACCTTTGGCATAAAGTGTGGATGAGTCCTAAGGACTACCTTGTCATGATGGAACCTTGTATAAGGTGGATCAGCCACTAATGCCTGCAACTCACTGATGCGATGTGCTGATGCGATTGCAATGAAAAAGATAACCTTCCAAGAAAGGAATTCCAATGAGGTAGTAGCTAAGGGTTCAAAAGGTGGCTTCATGAGCTGACCAAGAACCAGGTTTAAGTCCCATGCCACTGGTGCTGGCCTAATGGGAGGCTTAGTTAGAAGGCCTCTCATAAATCTTGCTATAAGAGTATGGGAGGAAATAGGTTGTTCATTTAGAGGCTTGAAAGCAGCCGCAATAGCACTCAAATGGACTCTTACTGAGTTAGCTTTAAGTCCTGCATTGGATAAATGAAGGAGATACTCCAGCAATGAACCCAGAGGTATCGCAAGGGGGTTAAGACCCTTTTGCGAACACCATATGGTAAACCTTTTCCACTTGAAAGCATAAGAGCATCTTGTGGAAGGCTTCCTGGAAGCATAAAGGATATTCTTTACTTGCTGAGGGAGGTTAAGATCATGAAGATCTAGGCCTTCAGCAACCAAGCCCCGAGATGCAGAGAGTGGGGATTGGGATGCCATAACATTCCGTCCTCCTGAGACAGGAGAACTGGAGCAGACCCTAACTCCAGAGAGGGAGCTTGAGAGAGATGTAGAAGCAGAGGGTACCACACTTGCCATGGCCAATGTGGAGCTATGAGAATCATATGGCCTCTCTCTGAAGCTTGAACAGGGTTTTGGGAATTAGGGGAATGGGTGGAAAGGCATAAAGAAAGTCTTGACCCCAGTGAAGGAGGAAAGCATCCCTGGCCTGAGAGCCCTGAGCTGGAATTTTGGAACAGAACCGGGGAAGTATGGCATTCAACAGACTTGCAAAGAGGTCTATGTCCAGGGTTCCCCAAATTTGAAAAATCTTGGCCACTTGGTCTGCATGTAGAGACCATTCGTGTGGAAGCAGAACTCGACTGAGTGTCTGCCCAAGAGTTTTGTATGCCTGGAAGATAAACTGCCAGGAGATGAATCTGATGCTCTCTGGCGAGGGCCCATAGTCGCAAAGCGACAGAGAGCCTTTTCCCCCCTACTTGTTCAAGTAGAACATGGCTATTTGATTGTCCGTATGAATGAGTACTGTCTTGTAGCTGAGCAGGGTGTGGAACACTCGAAGAGCAAGGAAGATTGCTCCGGGTTCTAAGACTGATATCTAGAAGAGTCTCCAGTGCAGTCCAAGTGCCTTGGGTGGAGAGGTCTTGCAGATGAGCTCCCTAACCCATTGGTGAAGCATCTGTTGTGAGAGTTGCCTGGGGTAAAGGTTGTTGAAATGGGGACCCCCTAAATAATCACTTGAAATCAGTTTAATATTTTAAACCCTCCAACAAAGAACCTTTTACTTACGTCACCACTCAACATATATCATTATAAAGAACGCTGGCCTCAGTAGAATCTTATAGCACTACAGCAAGGGTATAAACCCATTCACTGTGCCTCTTATCACATCAGCGGCCCACTTCATATAATGATATATTGGAAAATCTTAACCTATTGCTTCTATAATTAGCTATATATTAATCATTGAATTCTCACTTACACTAAAAATTTTTACACAAACATGCATCTGCGATGGTAAAATCATATACTTGTTTTACAACATAATTCTTCTACTATTGATTACTCATCGCATTCTTAAATGAAACTAGAAAAATCATCAAACAATGATAGCCAAGCGCGGGATTCAAGATTCTACAAAGAGTCTAATGTGGCTTCTTGAAATATGCAGATGAATGTCGACTTCTTATAATCTGTAATAACTTCTTAAGGTCTCCAATAAAACAGTCATTGCAGACAGTTCATAAAATCCGATAGTACATCTGGTATTGGAAATCTAAGCCAAATAGATTCACTTAGCTTAGCAACAGCACGCCGCCAATAGACTGAAGTAAAGTCTCTCCCGCTATGCACTCTCACGCCTACTATGGGCACCCCCTGCGTTTCACTTCAGGTTTCTTCAGGGAAATACGTAGTTTGGCTTCATTTATCCTGCTGCCCGCGCTTCTGTTCCGTTCAATACAGACAATGCTCACTTCGAAAGTGAGCGCGGCGTTTTTTCTGAGACTTTCGAAGTGAGCATTGTCTATATTGAACAGAACAGAAGCGTGGGTCCACTGAGTGAATAAAGTCCACTGGGCTGCTCTCATATAGAGGCGAGCATAAGGAACCACATGCACGGTAGATGCCATGTGGCCTAGCAGTTGTAACATTTCTCGAGCAGTGAGATGAGGCTTTAGCACTGCTTGAGAAGCTAACTGCACCATGCAAAGGCAACGGGCTTGGGGGAGATAGGCCCTTGCTTTTCTGGTATCCAGCAAAGCTCCTATGAACTCTAGAGATTGAGTGGGAGCTAGACCGGATTTTGGGATGTTTATGACCAGACCCAAATACTGAAGGATACGCATTGTGCAAGATAGAGAAGTCCTGGCCTCTGACTCTGATGGGGCTCGAATCAGCCAGTCTAAGTAAGGGAAGACGAATATTCCTAGAGTGCGTAGAAATGCTGCTAGCAGCGCCATGCATTTCGTGAACACCCTTGGTGCTGAGGCCAGGCCAAAAGGAAGCACCCTGTATTCGTAGTGCTTTCCTTGAAAAAGGAACCAAAGGAACTTTCTGTGAGTTGGATGGATGAGAACATGGGTGTACGCATCCTTGGGATCTAGAGAACAAAGCCTATCCTGACTAGGAAGGTATGGTAGCAGAGATCCCAGAGAAATCATTTTGAATTTCTCTTTGAATAGGAATTTGTTCAAGTCTCTGAGGTCCAAAATGGGTCTGTGCCCCCCTCTTTTCTTTGGGATAAGGAAATAGGGGGAGTAGAACCCTGTACCCTTTTGAAGAATGGGTACTTCTTCTATTGCCCCCTGGGCAAGAAGCAGTGACCTCTTGATCTAACAGGTTGATGAGAGAGGTCTGAGAATTGAACTGTCTTATCATTCTGGGAGGGGGCATGCACAGAGAGTGAAGCTTGTACCCCTCTTTTATAATGGAGAGTGTCCAATGTTCTGCTGTTTGCCCCCATCTGGGGGCAAAGTGACACAACCTTCCTGGAATGGTGGAAGGCTCTGGTCCATTGAGGGCCAGGAAGGCTAAGTTCTCTAGATGAAAGTCAAAGGCCTTGTGGAGGCTGAGACTGCTGAGACAGTTGAGGCTTAGCAGTCTTTGCTTTCCTTTGTTTAGGTGGCTGCTGACTCTTCTGGGCAGGCTGACCTGCAGAACGTCCCTGCTGGGAATAAGAGGGATAAAACCTCTTCATTTTTGAGAAGAATGGAAGATTTCTTTCTTGCTGAATCAGCTATGGCTTTGGATAACCTATCCAAAGTGGGGTTGTCAGCATCCAACTCATTGGCTTTCTCTTGCCAATTTTTGCCAAATAAATTCTCACCTGTACAAGGGATATTGCCCAGTTTGTCCTGCACCCAGAGCTCCAAATCGGATGCCTGGAGCCAGGCAATTCTACGTGCACCTATGGCAATGGCAGAGGTTCTGCTTATGCACTCAAAACAGTCAAAAGCTGCACGATTGACAAACTTAGAAATATTCTGAGCATGTTTAACCAGTGTGAGAAAATCCTGCCTCTTGTCTTCAGGAAGGAGAGGGCTTAAAATCTCCAAGTCTCCTGTGACTTCTTTAAGGAACATTCCCATATATAAAATGTAGGAACTGATTCTGGCAGAAAGCATGGAAAGTACGAAGTCCAAAGGCATCCAAAGTTCTACACTCACGTCCTGGAGGATTAGAGGCATGCCTCTTTGCACTCCTGATCCTTCTCATAGCTGATTCCACTACAATAGAGTGGTGGGGAAGCTGAGTTTTCTGGAAACCAGGACAAGGAGAGACTCGATACATGGTATCCAGTCTGCGAGAATGAGGAGAAGTGGTAAGAGGTGTCTCCCACATTCTTAACATGAGATCATGTAAGATCTCATGGATAGGCAATGTAGCTGCCTCCTTAGGAGCTTTGGGATATTGTAAAATCTCCAACTCCTTAGCCCTGGGCTCTGTTTCAGGAGCCACAGTAATAGACAGACCTCGAGCCAACTCCCTGATAAAATCCTGAAAGGAGATATCTTCTGGAGGAGACATCCTACGTTTAGGAGAAGAAGGCTCCTCCGGGAGAAGTATTCCGGTACAGACAGAACTGTCAGAATCCTCAGACTCCTCCGAGGATTCGAAGTACCTTCTGCCCGGATGCTCTTGAAGAGCCCGATACCCGTACCAACAGAAGTCGGTACCGGGGGGAATTGGTACCGGAGTATCGGTACCGGAAGGCATCGCATGACTGGGTGCCAGCAAGGCAGACACCGATGTCGATGCTGTCGATACCGGTGCCGGCACTGGTTGAACTGTGACGCTGTTCTGAGGGTGTCGATGCCGCAAGGAGAGCCGCCAGACTGCATTCAATAGCCAGGAACCTCTGGTCTATCAACGCTGCCGATGCCTGGGTATCGGTACCAGAGAAAGCAGCCGGTACCCCAGAGCATGGCACCAGTAGTTCTGCTGAGGTCGAGGCCTCGAGAACATCCTAGAGCCCTGATAATGCTTTGGAAGCCGAAGCCTCCCGCCGGGGCAATTTTGCCGGTAGAGAACCCTGAAGGGCAATGCCAGAGGCATCTTGATGCTTGGAAGGAGATCTACCCTTTGAGGACTGGCCAGACTTAAGTTTAGTTACCTGAGATCCATGGGAGGAAGACGAAGTCCTGGAAGACGTCGATGCCACAGAAACTGCATCAGAGGGAAAAAGGGCGCTGAGCTTAGCAGCTCGGTTTTGTCGACCCCTTTTGGACATCATGGCACAAGCCATACACTCGGAGATGGAATGATCAGGACCTAAACATTTAAGACACCACTCATGGGTGTCGGTGACGGAGATGGTACCGCCACACTTGGTGCACTTTTTCAAACCCGAAGCGGGTTTTTCCATGATGGAGGAAATGTTGGGCCTAAGGCCCAAAATGGCACGTGCACCTGGAAGAGAAAGTTCGGAAAAAATAGTATCTCTCTATATCTCTATCGCTTTATTTATTTATTTATTTATTTTTTTAAAGAAAGAAAAGAACCAGCGGTACCAGTATAGCGTCGAAGAAGGCAGCCGCGACCACAAAAAAGAGGGAGAAGAAGGAAAATTTCTGCCGTGACAAGCAACAATTACCCCAACACCCACCCACCCCTGGGGTAATTGTTGCTTTATAGGTACATACACATCTTAGGAAAGGGGCTGCTCTCAGGTGCAGTTCTTTATCCAAATCAGTCATACATTGAAGACATGAGATTAATTAAGCTTCAGGTGAACGAGGTATATTAGAGGTATTCGATACACCTTTATTAGTATAAGCACCTACACCAACTCTTAGTGAATACAGAATTTTAAGACCTAAACACAAGCTTTAAACTAAGATGCAGACAACAGTCCAGCAGCAAGATGGGGGCTTTCCAGTCTTTTGCACTGAGTGTCACATGTATGATTTTCTCCCAGTTGGTGAGAGGTCTTACGTATGCACTAAGTGCAAGGAGCTCTTTGCTCTCAGGGAACAAGTCCGTTCTCTAGAGGCTAGAGTAGCAGACCTGGAAGACATAAGAGACAGGAAAGTACATGGACAAGACCTACAGGGATATAGTTCTGAAGTCCCACCTCCAGTCTGGCAGCATCCCTGTTGCCATGGAGGAGAGAAGTCACGTGACAGAAGAGCATCACCCTGGTGTGGCAGGACGTGATCCTGTAACCAGGACCTGTCCTATAGGTGATGTAAAACCCTCTCGCACCGAGGATGTTTCTCCATGGCCATGTGCCCCTGAGGGGAGGGTTAGGACAGCTGTTATAGTTGGTGATTCGATCATTAGACATGTAGACAGCTGGGTGGCTGGTGGACGTGAGGATCGCCTGGTAACATGCCTGCCTGGTGCGAAGGTAGCGGACCTCACGCACCGCCTAGATAGGATCTTAAGATAGTGCTGGGGAGGAGTCTGCTGTCTTGGTACATGCGGTACCAATGACATAGGAAAATGTGGTAGGGAAGTTCTGGAGGCTAAATTTAAGCTTTTAGGTAGGAAGTTGAAATCCAGAACATCCAGGGTAGCATTCTCCGAAATGCTTCCCGTTCCACGTGCAGGACCCAAAAGGCAGGCAGAGCTCCGGAGTCTCAATGCGTGGATGAGACAGTGGTGCAAGGATGAGGGTTTTGGATTTGTTAGGAACTGGGGAATATTCTGGGGAAAGGAGGGGCTCTTCCGAAGGGATGGACTTCACCTTAACCGGGATGGAACCAGGCTGCTGGCATTAACCTTTAAAAAGGAGATAGAGAAGCTTTTAAACTAGAAAATAGGGGAAAGCCGACAGTCGCCCAAGAGCGCATGGTTCGGAAGACGGTATCCTTGAAGGATACTACCGAAAGCAGTGAGGTTCCAAAAAAGAGTAAAGTAGCCCAAATGCCCTTGAGTATGGTGCAGACAGAGCATAAAGATTCCAAATTACCCATGCCTACCAATAGCCAGATTAATATTAATAAAATACAGTCTCTGAAATGCTTGTATGCAAATGCTAGAAGTCTAAACAATAAGATGGGAGAGTTAGAATATATAGCACTAAATGAGAGGTTAGATATGATTGGAATCTCAGAGACATGGTGGAAGGAGGACAACCAGTGGGACAGCGTAGTTACTCACCTGTAACAGGTGTTCTCCAGGAGCAGCAGGAATCAGTCCTCACATATGGGGTGACGTCGGCGCCGACGGAGCCCTCGCGGAGCAATTTTCCCCAGCTTTCAAAGAAAGCCTTTGGGAATTGCAGCGCGCATGCGCGGTCCCCTTCCCGCCCAAGGGTGCCATCTTAGCCAGTCAAATGACATAGCTAAAAGACAGCATAAAAATTTGCAAAAACTAAAGCATATGACTGCAACTCCAAGGGGAGGAGGGAGGGTTGTGAGGACTGATTCCTGCTGCTCCTGGAGAACACCTGTTACAGGTGAGTAACTACGCTTTCTCCAGGACCAAGCAGGAAGTCAGTCCTCACATATGGGACTCCCAAGCTTAAGGCTACCGGAGACCCTAAGCACAAAAATGAGCTCCCTCTAGCTCAGCAGCACAGAAGGAAGGAATCTTCACGGAATTATTACCCACCGGTAGCCCAACATCCGGGATGGAGGGTAGAAGTTGCTCAAACCTCGAAGAGATTTCGGAGGACTGCCTGTCCGAAAGCACTGTCCCTGCAGGACTCCCTCTCGAGGCAGTAATGGACCGCAAAAGTCTGGCTCGAAGACCAAGTAGCGGCCCGGCAGATGTCTGCCAATGGAACAGAGCGGAGGTAAGCCACTGACGTAGCCTTCGACCGAACACAATGAGCCGTGACCCGACTTTCTAACGAAAGTCCGGCTGCTCCATAAGCCCAAGCGATACAGTCAGCAACCCAGATGGACAGAGTACGCTTGGAGACAGGGAGCCCCAATTTATTGGGGTCAAAAGACACGAAGAGCTGAGCAGCTTTGCGGTGCTCTCGCGTACGGTCAAGGTAGAAGTTCAACGCCCTTCTACAGTCCAGGGTATGCAGGACCATTTCAGCTCGGTTGGAGTGTGGCCTGGGAAAGAAGGTCGGAAGTACCACCTCCTGATTGATGTGAAAAGGGGAGACCACTTTTGGAAGAAATTTAGGGAGAGTCCGTAGGACTACCCTATTTTTGTAGAACCGAGTGTAAGGGGGATCAGACACGAGGGCCTGTAGTTCACTTACGCGTCTAGCGGAAGTGAGGGCTTTCAAGAATAAGGTTTTCCAAGAAAGAAAACGGAGAGGACAGGTAGCCATAGGTTCAAAAGGCGGACAGGTGATCCGCTGCAAAACCACATTCAGATCCCAGTCAGGCGCTGGCGGGCGCAGAGGTGGTTTAAGGAGAAGGAGACCTCGGAGAAACCTTGCCACGAGAGGGTCGTTGGAAAGAGGTCTGCCGTCCACCGGCACATGATGTGCTGAAAGAGCACTGAGGTGAACCTTGACGGAGTTGGACTTAAGTCCAAGATTAGAGAGGTAGAGCAAGTACTGTAAGACCACCGACACTGAGCAGGAGAAGGGATCCAGAGACTGCTGGGTACACCAAACGGAAAAACGACGCCATTTAAGGGCGTAGCATTTGCGGGTAGAAGGTCGCCGGGAAGCTAGGACGACCTCTTCCACCTCTGCCGGCAGTAGAAGGGGAGCAAGGACTACCCTTTCAGCAGCCAGGCCATCAGATGTAGAGATCTGAGGTTGGGGTGTAGCAGGGACCCCTGATCCTGAGTTAGGAGATCTGGTTGAAACCCCAGAGGGAACGGAGCCTCCACCGCCAGTTGCAGCAGGAGTGGAAACCACGGCTGTCTGGGCCACCGAGGAGCTATCAGGATCATGGAAGCTTTGTCTCGGAGAACCTTGAAAAGAGTTCGAGAGATTAGCGGTATGGGAGGAAAGGCATACAGAAGGCTTTTCGACCATGAGAGCAGAAAAGCATCCGCCGCTACTCGGAGGGGATGCGGCTGCCGAGAGCAGAAACGAGGAAGTTGCCGGTTGAGAGGACTGGCAAAAAGATCCAGCGTGGGGAGGCCCCACTTCAGAAAACGTTTCTGAACTACCAAGGGATCCAGGCGCCACTCGTGCGGCTGGAGGATTCTGCTGAGTTTGTCCGCCAGGCAATTTTCTTGGCCTGGGAGATAAACTGCCTTGAGAAGAATGCCGCAGCTGACGGCCCAAGAGCAGAGCCTCTGCGCTTCCCGACAGAGAAGGAAGGAGCCCGTGCCCCCCTGTTTGTTCACGTAGAACATGGCAACTTGATTGTCCGTCTGGACAAGGACGGACCGGCGAGAAGTCAGGTGGGAGATAGCCTTGAGAGCCAGACGGATTGCTCTGAGCTCCAGGAAGTTGATCTGCTGCGCAGACTCCCCACGAGGTCCAGAGACCTCGAGTACATGCCTCTTGGCAATGCGCTCCCCATCCCAGGAGAGAAGCATCGGTCGTCAGTACTTGAGCAGGCGGAGGAGATTGAAAAGGCATTCCGAGTACCAGGTTCGGCTGATGAAGCCACCACTGCAGAGAAGAGGCCAGCGGGCCGGAGATCTGCACTAAGTCGGCGAGGCCGCCCGTGGCCTGTTGCCACTGCTTGCGAAGGCACCACTGAGCAGGCCGCATATTCAGGCGGGCGTTGGGGGTCACGTGGACGGTGGAAGCCATATGGCCGAGTAGTCTCAGAAAGCGCCTGGCCGAGACCAGAGACTGGCTGCGAAAACGGCTGGCTAGGTCCATGAGCCGCTGAGCTCTGTCGAGAGGTAGGAAAGCTCGCGCCTGAAGAGTGTGCAATCTTGCGCCGATGAACTCGAGATCTTGCGAGGGGAGCAAAGTGGACTTTGCGAAGTTTACGACAAAGCCCAAGTACTGGAGAAGAGTCACAGTGCGGTGCGTGGCTTGTGTGACCTCTTGAGAGGATGATGCTCTGATGAGCCAGTCGTCTAGGTAAGGAAAGACAGAGGCCCTGAAGCCGGAGATAAGCCGCCACCACTGCGAGACATTTTGTGAAGACTCGTGGTGCGGAGGATAGGCCAAAGGGCAGTACTCTGTACTGGTAATGATTTCCTGCCACCACAAACCTTAGGTATTGGCGGTGGCTTGGGTGGATGAGGATGTGCGTGTAGGCATCCTTTAGATCCAAGGAGCATAGCCAATCTCCCTGCTGGAGGTAGGGCAGAAGGATTCCAAGGGTAAGCATCTTGAACTTCTCCCTCACGAGGAACTTGAGGTTGCGCAAGTCCAGGATGGGTCTGAGGCCTCCTGTTCTTTTTGGTATTAGGAAATACCTGGAATAAAAGCCTTGACCTCTCAGGTGGTGGGGCACCGGTTCCACAGCCTGTTCCTGAAGAAGACTTGCTAACTCCTGAAGGAGTAAGTCCCTGTGCAGAGGGAGTCGTGGAGGCTCTCCCGGAAAATAGGAGGGAGGGACCTGGTGGAAGTGGAGAAGATAGCCTTCTCGCACAACATGAAGCACCCAGGCATCTGATGTGAAGTTGGACCACCTGTGGGCAAAGTGGACCAGCCGGCCTCCTATGCTGGGAGAAACCAGCTGAGGGGGAGAGGCTATGTCGATGAAGTCAAAAACCCCCACCCTGCTGAGCAGGGGCCGGTGGTGCAGGCTTGGGGGCTTGCTGCCTACGGGACCCGTTACACCGTCCCTTGGCCTGCTGACCCTGTTGGGGAGCTGAGGAGGCCTGATACTGAGGGTAGTGTTTATAGGCAGCCGCCTTCCTCGGGTAAAAGGACTTTTTTCCCGAGCCCTTCTTCTTTTGGGAAGGGGCAGAAGTCTTTCTAGAGAGCCTTGTTCTGGTGAGAGTTTCCGTCTCGATTTGCGCAGCCTTCTCAGCCATGGGCTTGCCAAATAGGTTCTCACCTCGGCAGGGGACATCGACCAACTTGTCCTGCACCCAGGGTTCAAGGTCAGACGACTGAAGCCAAGCCTGTCGGCGGGCACCGATGCCGGCTGCGGCCACTCGAGCCGATGCTTCAAAGCCATCATAGGCTGCTCGAGAAATGAACTTGGAGCATTCTCGAATTCCAGTGGACAAGGCTAGGAACCTCCGCAAAGGTTCCTCGGAAAGTCCAGCAGAGAATCCGGCTATCTCCTTAGCCAGGTCTCTAAGGTACATGCCCATGTAGAGCTGGTAAGTCTGGACCCGACAAGCAAGCATAGAGCCTTGGAAGCACTTTTTACCGAGGACATCCAGGTTGCGGGCTTCCCTGCCGGGAGGCACCGAGGAGTGCATCTTTTGGCTCCTGAGCCTATGCATGGCCGATTCCACCATCATGGAATGGTGCGGCAGTTGTGCCTTCTGGAAGCCAGGGCTCTTGCGGACTCGATAGATGGAATCGACCCGCTTGCTTAATACCGGCGACGATGCCGGACTCTCCCACATGCGGAAGAGTAGTCGTTCCAGCATGGGAGGAACCGGTACAGTAAAGTGCTCCTTTGCTGGAGAGTCATACTGGAGGGCGTCGAGCTCTTCGGCTCGAGGCTCCTCCTCGGGATCCGCAGGGAAGGCCAAAGCCTGGCCATATCCCAGACGAAGTCCGAGAACCGGGCATCCTCCGGGGGGGACTGCTTCCGAGGTTCGGACTCAGGGGAGTCCGAGGGGACACACCGAGTCCGAAAGGAATCGGGTGACTCTTCCACTTCAGATTCCCAGGCCGACTCCGAGGAGGAATCGGTGGGGTCGGGTCGGGCGGGTGTAGGCGTCGACGACCTCGGTCCCGAACGGGAGGCCGAGGGAGACCTCGACCGAGGATCGACTCGAGCCCGCATGGACTCGAGGATTGGCTCGGTCTCCGGGGTCGACTTAGACGTCGACGTCCCGGCGGTCAGGGCAGAGGCGCCAGCGAGGCTAGCGATCAGTGCCCGCTGCTGGTCCATGAAGGCAGACAGTCTGCTCTCCAAGGCCGTCAACCTGAGTCCGACCTCAGGTGACCCAGCAGCCCCCGACTCGGGCCCCGACGGCGTCGGACCCCTCGGAGGCGAGTCCACGAGGACTACAGGACTTACCCGAGTAGGCGATTCCGATTCCAGACGAGGTCGCTTCGTGAGACGATCCTGCTCCAAAGACCCGGGACGGCTATCGGGGCTATGCGACCTGGCCCTCGCGGAACCAGGAGCGTCCACCGACGCCGTCCTCGCGGGTTTCGTCTGCCGATGATGATCCCCCGAGGGAGAACCTCTGTCGGAGGAACTCCGGCGATGCTCAGAGCTGGAGCCTCTGGACGCCGAGGCCTCCGACGAGGTCCGGGTGGGATCTGTGAAGATTCTTTCCCGCTGATGCCGCCGACACCGTAAGGCTTTGGAGGACATTTTGCTGCAGGCTCCACAGATCAGTTCCTCGTGATCTGGGCCGAGGCAGCGGAGGCAATGATCATGTGTGTCAGTGAGAGACATGTTTTTGTCACACTGAACACACCTTTTGAAGCCACTGGCAGCCATCGGGGGAAAAAGGGCCCCTGCAAGGTCAAAGGACCGGGCTGCCAGCGAAAAACCGAAAACGAAACTGACAAGAAAAATCAGAAAAACCGAAAAATAAGAGAAGGACTCGCAACGGCGTCGCGAGTCCGGGCAGGAAAGAGACCGGCGTCGAACCGAAGAAAAAATAGAAAATAAATGAAGAAAATCAACTTTTCTGCGGGGACTGGAAGACAACGTCTGTAGGGCTCCGCGGAAAAAAGAAGACTGGCTAAGATGGCACCCTTGGACGGGAAGGGGACCGCGCATGCGCGCTGCAATTCCCAAAGGCTTTCTTTGAAAGCTGGGGAAAATTGCTCCGCGAGGGCTCCGTCGGCGCCGACGTCACCCCATATGTGAGGACTGACTTCCTGCTTGGTCCTGGAGAAACTGTGATACCTGGATACAAACTATATCGTAATGATAGAACTGATCAAATTGGAGGAGGAGTTGCGCTCTATGTTAGAGAGGGCATTGAGTCAGAAAGGATTAAAGTTTTGCAGGAAACAAAATTTGCTGTAGAATCTCTATGGATTGAAATTCCATGTATGAAGGGGAAGGTGATGGCAGTGGGAGTGACCTATCGACCGCCTGGCCAGAATGAACAAATGGATGATGAAATGCTTAAAGAGATCAAGGAAGCTAACAAACGTTACAGCAGAGTAGTGATAATGGGCGATTTCAATTACCCCAGTATCAACTGGCTCAGTGTCACGGCAGGACATGCTAGGGAGATAAAGTTTCTAGATGAAATAAATGACTGCTTCTTGGAGCACCTGGTTCATGAACCGACCAGAGGGGAAGCCATACTGGATCTAGTCCTTAGTGGAACACCAGATCTGGTGCAAAAAATAAGGGTGTTGGGACCACTTGGCAATAGTGATCATAGCATGATCGTGTTTGATATAATTAGTGGAGGAGGGATAGTAAAGAAATCCACAGTACTACCTTTTAACTTTCGAAAGGGAGACTATGATAAAATGAGGAATATAGTTAAGAAAAAACTAAAAGGAGCAGTTGCAAAGGTTAAAGACTTGCATCAAGCTTGGGCGTTGTTTAAAAATACTATCCTGGAAGCCCAGACCAGCTGTATTCCACGCATTAATTAGAGTGGAAGAAAGTCCAAAAAACTGCCAGCATGGTTTAAAGGTGAGGTCAGAGAGGCTGTTGCTGCCAAAAAAGCGTCTTTCAGGAAATGGAAAAAAGAGCCAAACGAAGAAAACTGGAAACAGCACAAGCACTGGCAAGTTAAATGCAAAGCATTGATAAGGCAGGCAAAGCGAGAATTTGAAAAGGAACTTGCTACAGTAGCAAAAACACGAAACAGACTTTTTCAAGTACATTCATAGCAAAAGGCCTGTGAGAGAGTCAATTGGACCATTAGATGACAGAGGGGTAGAAGGGGCAGTAAAAGGAGACAAGGCTATAGCAGAGAGACTGAATGAATTCTTTGCTTCGGTCTTTACTGAGGAAGATGTAGGGATGTTACCCAAGACCGAAGTGGTATTTAAAGGTGATACTGCAGAGGAATTGAGAGAAATATCGCTACACCGGGAAGATGTATTACAACTATTTGATAAACTGAATAGTAGCAAATCACCTGGCCCGGATGGTATACATCCAAGAGTGTTGAAAGAACTGAAATATGAGATTGCAGACCTGCTATTAGTAATCTGAACTTTCATTAAAATCTGTAATACCTGAAGATTGGAAGATCGCTAATGTCACGCCAATTTTTAAAAAGGGTTCCAGTGGTGATCCAGGAAATTACAGACCAGTGAGCCTGACATCAGTACCGGGGAAAATGGTGGAAACCATCATAAAGAACAAAATTACACAGCATGTGGATAGTCATGGCCTAATGGGAGACAGCCAACATGGCTTTAGACAAAAAAGATCTTGTCTCACTAATCTGATATGTTTTTTTGAAGGTGTGAATAAACAGGTAGACAAAGGTGAGTCGGTTAATATAGTGTATCTGGACTTTCAGAAAGCCTTTGACAAGGTCCCTCACCAGAGACTTTTGGCAATACTAAAAAGTCATGGGATAGGAGGCAGTGTACTATTGTGGCTCGGGAACTGGTTAAAAGATAGAAAGCGGAGGGTAGGGCTAAATGGACAATTTTCCCAATGGAAAAAGGTGACTAGTGGAGTACCCCAGGGATCTGTACTGGGTCCGCTACTTTTTGACATATTCATAAATGACCTGGAAAAGGGAATAACGAGTGAGGTTATCAAATTTGCAGACAACACAAAACTGTTTAAAGTTGTTAAAACCCAAGAGGACTGTGGAAAACTGCAGGAGGATCTGGATAAATTGGAAGACTGGGCATCCAAATGGCAGATGAAATTTAATGTGTACAAGTGCAAAGTTATGCACCTAGGAAAGAACAACCCACACTATGGTTACACGATGCAAGGTTCCACATTGGGAACCACCACCCAGGAAAAAGATTTAGGAGTCATCGTGGATAACATGTTAAAACCCTCCGCCCAGTGTGCAGCGGCAGCCAAGAAAGCAAATAGAATGCTAGGTATCATAAGGAAAGGAATGGAAAATAAAACAAAGGATATTATAATGCCTCTGTATTGTTCCATGGTACGACCGCACCTTGAATATTGTGTGCAATTCTGGTCGCCGTATCTTAAAAAGGATATAGCGTTATTAGAAAAGGTACAGAAAAGAGCCACCAAAATGGTAAAGGGGATGGAAGGCTACTCCTATGAAGAGAGGCTACAAAGGTTAGGGCTCTTCAACCTGGAAAAGAGACGGCTGAGGGGAGATATGATAGAGGTCTATAAATTAATGAATGGAGTGGAACGGGTAAACATAGATCAATTGTTTACGCTATCAGAATATAGAAAGACTAGGGGACATGCAATGAAGCTACAGGGTAAACTAAGACAAATAAGAGAAAATATTTTTTCACTCAACGTGTAATCAAACTCTGGAATTTGTTACCGGAGGATGTAGTAAGAGCTGATAGTGTAGCTGGGTTTAAAAAAGGTTTGGACAAGTTCCTGGAGGAAAGGTCCATAAACCATTATTAAAAAGGGACCCAGGATATCAATGCTTGACCCAATACAAGCATTGTGGAACCTTTGTCTTTGGGGGATACTGTCAGGTACGTATGACCTAGATTGGCCACTGTTGGAAACAGGATACTGGGCTTGATGGACCTTGGTCTGACCCAGTATGGCATATCTTATGTTCTTAACGACCTACTGCCTCCGCAGAAAACGAAGAACTGGAGAGAGGCAGTTGGGAAAGGTGGGAAGGCAGCACGCAGGCACTGTGGGATGCTCCCAAAAGCTTTCTAATTGGACGCCGGGGAGCGTTCCCACGCAGGCTCCGTCGGTACCAACGATACCCATATGTGAAGACTACATTCCTGCTTGTTCCTGGAGATGTATTTTTTCACTGAAAGGGTGGTGGATGCTTGGAATGCTCTCTCGATGGAAGTGGTGGGGCAAACACGGTGACGGAATTCAAAACAGCATGGGACAAGCACTGTGGATCCCTTTACAGCAACAGGACAAACAAAATAAACTGAACCATCTAACTTCTCAACAAATAGGGGTGTCCTACATGGAGTGGTGGGTCCACCGCTAAACAAAGACATGGGGAGGGGTGGCCTGCACGGAACGACGGGTGCACCTACTCTTGCTGTATATTTGCTGGGCAGACTGGATGGACCATGCTGGTCTTTATCTGCCGTCATTTACTATGTATATTACTATATTACCTTAAGAAGGAACTTTGAATGAGTATGGAGAACCACCCTATTGCTGTAGAACCTGGTATAGGGAGCATGCACCACCAGCACCTGCAACTCACTGACTTTGCTTGCCGACGTGAGACTATTGGGAAAAGGACTTTCAGGAAAGGAACTTGAGAGGGTAAGTGGCTTGCAGCTCGTAAGGCGGAGCAAAATGCTTCACAAGAACCATATTGAGGTCCTAAGTTGCCGTAGGTGGGCAAATTAGGAGAAGAGAAGGGCCCCTCATGAAGCTGCCACCTACAAGGGGATGAACAAACAGGGGTCATCCGATCTGATGATGGTATGTCGCCAACATGCTAAGGTGTACTCTGATGGAATTGGACTTCAAACCAGCCTGGGAGAAGTGCAAAAGGTAGGTGAAGACAGTCTGCAGAGAGCAAGAAAATAAGTTAAACCCTTTAGCCACACACCAGATGGAAAATCTGCACCACTTAAGGTGTGCGAACGTCTGGTGGTGTCCTTGCAGGACATCTCTGAAGAGTAGAACTGGGAAAGAGCTACCCTTTCAGCAACCACGCCGTGAGTGCCAGAGACTTGACATTGGGATACAAGAGGGTCCCCTCCTCCTGTGAGATCAGGACTGGGACTCAGCTGAGAAGCGGGGGCTTTCGAGAGACTGAACAGTAGAGGAAACCATGGTTGCCTCAGCCAGCATGGGGCAATGAAGAACCAGAGGCTCTGTCCGCCTGGATCTTGAAGAGAGCCTTGGCCACCAAGGAAGTAGGAGGGTACACATACAAAAGACCCTCGCTCCAGCTCACGAGAAACACATCTGCCGCTAGCCAGGCAACACAGGGAATCCTTAACAGAACTGTAGCAGCTGAGTGTTGGAGAGGCTGGCAAAGAGATCCACCATAGGCATCCCCCACTTCTGGAAGATGTCGCAGGCCACCCGAGGATTCAAGGCCCCTTGTGAGGCTGCAGCACTCTGCTGAGCTTATCTGCCAGGCCACTGCCCTGATCCGAGGGGTACACTGCCCTGAGGAGCATGCCATGAACACTGGCAAACCTCCAAAGTCAAACTGCCTCACAGCACAGGATGTATGAGCCCATACCTCCCTGCTTATTGATATAGAACATTGCGACCTGGTTGTACGTCTGAATGAGAATGACCTGATTGGATAATTGTTGTTGAAAGACTAAGGGCGTTTGACACCATCCAGAGTTCAAGGAAGTTGATATTATGGAGGCTCTCCGCCCACAACCACAGACCTTGGGTCCAGAAGCCCCCTGAGGTGGGTTGCCCAGCTGAGCTTGGAAGTGTCTGCATTGAGGACCTGCTGATGCGCTGGAGCCTGAAATGGGAGCCTGACTAGGAGATTCTCTGGTCAATGGCACCAGGCGAGGGAGGCAGTCAGGGGCAAGGTCACATGGATCCTGTTCACTAAGCACCCCATCGTCTGCTTCCACTGGGTACAGAGAATCCACTGTGCCTGTCGCATTTGGAGAAAGGCACAGGGTGTGACATGAACCATCAAGGACATGTGCCCCAGGAGGCGGAGCATGATGGGCCGAGACTTTCAAGCAGCCCTGAAGTTCTCAGGCCAGTGATGTCAAGGGCTGAGGCCAGTCCGATGGAACGAAGGAAGGCCCTGGCCTGAGACATGTCCAGAAGAACCTTGATGAACTCAAGATGCTGAGAGGGCTGCAGGTGGGACTTTGGGTCGCTGATGACAAAGCCCAGCTACTCCTGCACCTGAATGGTATGTTGGGTAATCCTCCCCTGACCAACCAGTCCCCCAGGTAGGGGAAGATGAAAACCCCTTGAAGTCTCAAGAAGATGGCGACCAGCACAAGGAACTTTGTGAAGATCCTGGGGCGGATGCGAGGCAGAAGGGGTGTACTCTGTACTGATAGTGACACTGTCGAATGACGAACTGGAGATACTGCCAGTGCAAGGGATGGATTAGGATGTAGGTGTCTGAGATCCAAGGAGCACAGCCAGTCTCCCTGCTGGAGGTATGGCAGCAACATCCCAAGGGACACCATCATTAACTTTTCTCGCACCAAGAAGCGGTTGAGATCCCTCAGGTAGAAGATGGGGCGAAAGTCACCTATTTTCTTGGGAACCTTGATTTCTGCAACCTGGCCCTTCCTGGCATCACTGAGGCCCAATTACATCAGCTTCAACTGTTGCAGAATACCGCAGTCCGGATAGTCACTCATGATACAAATCGGGATCATATCACTCCAATCCTTATTCAGCTTCACTAGCTCCCTCTCGCTTACCGCATTCGCTACAAAGTTCTCACTCTGACCCACTGTGCCATATACACAAATGCACCATATCATCTGGCAGATCTGCTCCAATTTCACTCCCACCCGCAGCCTTCATTCAATTCATATTAAATCGGCAAGTCCTCCAGCCTCCCTCGAACACTCACCTTCAGTTTTCTTGACACTCTGCTTTTTTCTTCCTGAGCCCCTCCCTGTGGAACTCCTTCCTATCTGTTTTTTGCCAACCACCCTCTTTTCCCAAGTTTAAGCAGCATCTGAAAACTCACCTTTTTCAATCTGCATTTGATCTATCTCCCACTACTCCCTGAACCTTAACTGCTCCTGCCTTCCGTCATTTCTCTTCTCTCTCTGTGTTATTTTACTATATCTGTTCTGTCATATATTTTAGTTCTTTTTTATTTCTTATTTCGGCCATTGCTCTATATTTTATGTAATTGTAAACAACCCTGTGTCATGGAGTGGTATATCAAGAACCCAAATAAAAAAAACAAATCAGAAAGTAGGAGTAAAACCCTCTTCCCACCTGAGGTAAAGGAATCAACTCTACCGCCTATTCCGCAAGGAGAGTGCAAAACTCTGAAGAAGTTAGTGATGGCGGGGGTCCAAAGGAAGCTCCCCGTGAAAAAACAGAAGGGGCGCCTGCTCAAAGTGAAGGAGGTAGCCCACAACCTGCAGGCCCCAGGCATTGCTGATGCTGGGCCAGCGATGGGCAAAAGATATGAGTTGCCCTCCGATGTGCTGCAGAGCAGGACCATGCAGGGGAAACCACCCCCCTCCCTAGGTAGCAGTTACAGCGCTGGCGCCGGCTGGGGTTTGGGGGTCTTAGACCTATGAGCGCCCTGCCCGACCCTTGGCTTGCTGCCCCAGTGAGTGTGCCTGGTAGGCTTGATACTGGGGGTAGACCCTGCAGGCCGCCTTTTTCAGGTAGAAGGCTTTTTCCCCGAAGCCTTCCGTCGGCAAGGGTCAGTGGTCTTCCTTGAGAACCTGCTCCTTGTGGGCAACTGTCTCCTACTCGGCAGCCTTCTCCATCTTGGGCTTGCCAAAGAGGTTGTCTCCACGGCAGCAGACATCAACCAACTTGTCCTGAATCCATTGCTCCAAGTCAAAGGACTAAAGCCATGCCAGGCAGCAGGCACCAGTGCCCACAACAGCCACCCGAGCACAGACTCAAAGCCGTTGTGGGTCGCCCGACATACTTTGAGCACGCCTTCACCATATATACCAGGGTCTTGAAGCACTGGAGAGGTTTGCCAGGGAGCCCAGCCGAGATCCCAGCAATCTCCCCTACCGGATCTCAGGTATATCTCGTCATCTGCGTCAACTGCTAGAACCAGATGACTTTCGATCAGTCTTTCAGGCCTTAATAATGCCCCACCTGGACTACGCCAATGCTATCCTACATGGCCTACCAATGAGCACGATCAACCCCTTACAATTGGCCATGAACTCAGCTGCAAGAATCCTTTATGGAGCCTCCAAGAGAACCCACATCACTCCTATACTGAAACAGCTACATTGGCTCCCTATGCAGTCCAGGATCTCTTTTAAGATCCTAACTATGACTCACAAAGCAATCAATAACAACTCTGCATCTTCTATCACCGACCTGATTTCAATTACACCCCTAATCGAGCAAGGAGATCAACTGCCTCCAACTCCCTTGTACTACCCAAGGCAATCACGAAGTGCTCTCAAGTCACCAGATCCAGAGCCTTCTCTTACTTTGCACCATCATGTTGGAATGCCCTACCAACAGGCATCAGAACCATCAGTGACCTCTCCCAATTCAGGAAGGCACTGAAGCATCACCTGTTCCTGCAGCACTACAATGTTTCAGACACCTTCTCATACCAACCTACCTCAACACCCCAGGCCAACACATTAAACTCATGCGTTTTAAGCCTTTCCTCCATATATTTTTATACTTGTATTGTCCTTAATGTTACAGTCCTGGTCTCCCCCCATATACCTTGCTCTTGTGTTTGTCCTTCTTTCATATCTGTTTCCCCGCCCCACCCCCAGTTCCATGTCTTTGTCTATTTGTTTGCTGACTTCCTCTCTCCTATTCTGTCTGATTTGATGGCGTTCTTTTCCTAACTTCTCGCAGCCTGTAAATTTTAATTTTAATTGTGAACCGCCCAGATGCCTATTGTGGTGTGGGCGGTATATCAAATTTTAATAAAACAAACATAAAACATGCACTCCATAGTCTTAACGCGCAGAGCTGCAATCTCACCTTGCTTCTCCTCTCATTAAGAAACATTAGCTGCATTTAGCTGCTTTGTACATAGTTGCTTTTTGTACATAGTTTTATTATGTTCTCTGTTTATGAAACCTGTTTAATGTATACCCAGTTCATTGTCCTGTTCATTGTAAGCACTGATCAATTTTTGTGACGTGTAGTTTCTGTTCATTGTAAACCGCACTGATGTCAAATAGCGCGGTATAAAAGAAACTGTAAATAAATAAAATAAATAAGTGTACAGTTAGGTAAGACTGGATACGGGCCACAAGCATCAAGCCCTGGTAGCCTTCCTAGCAAAGCCATCCATGGTATAGGCCTTCCTACCCAGTGGCACCGAGAAGTGTGCCTTCTGGCTATTAATGCAGCACAAGGCCGATTCCTTCACCATAGAATTTATTTGGTAGCAAAGCCTGGACTCTTGAAGACTCAATACATCGAATTGAGCCACTGGCTCACCATGGGCACCGTAACTGGGTTTCCAGCATCTGGAATAGGAGGGGACTTGAAGACTGGTGGCACCGGGACAGTGAAAGCCTCCTTGGGAAGGGAGATGTATTAGAGGATCTCGAAGTCCTCCGCCTGAGGCTCCTCCTCTGCCTCGGTGAGGGACAGCACCTTCCCCATGTGTCCCATACAAGTTGAGGAAACAAAGGTCCTCAAGAGTGGGCCGTTGATGCTCCAGCAGAGGTGAGCGGGCATCACAGTGCCGCACCGTATCCAGGGATTTGCTGTCTGTCATCTATTCCAAATCCGACTCTGAGAAGTCAGAAGATCAGCAAGAATCGTGCCGATGCAAAGGTGGTAGAGTCGACAGGGTCCAGGGCCCACAGTGCCTGGGGAAGAAACCCAGTACCCCAAGGGGGAGACTCCTGGAGTCAACCTGGAGGGCATGCCGCTCAAGGATCAGCTGTACTTTCCCAAGGCGAGGCACCCACAGGGTATCCAGAACCGGATGTACCCAAAACCAGGATCTTCTGCTGCACCAGGAAGACAGTAAGGCGGTGTTTATTTATTTAATGGTATTTATATACTGCCTTATCATTCAATCAAGACGGTTTCCACGGCAAACAATCAAGGGGAGGGCAAGTGTCTTCATGCAGTGGAGAGTGTGGTGTGTGGGTGGGGAAATGATTAGCGTTGGATTATCTACATAGTGCGCTATTATACATCATGAGCTATTGTTGTTGTTAAGTGCCATCGAGTCGGAGTCGGCTCATGGCGACCCTCTGGATAGCTATCCTAAATTGTGTTCAGTCTTCAGTCAGGCGGCTCATTGTTGACAGACTGGTACCCATAGCTGCTGTTATTGTATCGATCCATCTCATTGCTGGCCTTCTTCTTTTGCGTTGACCTTCTATTTTGCCAAGCATGATGTCTTTCTCTAATGATCTCTCTCTTCGCATGATGTGTCCAAAGTATGAAAGTCGAAGTCTTGTCATCTGAGCTTCTAAAGAAAGCTTAGGTTTGATCTCCTCTAGTACTGACTGGTTTGTTCTTTGGGCAGTCCATGGTATACACAGTATTCGCCGCCAGCACCATAATTCAAAGGCATCAATTTTCTTCCTGTCTGTCTTTTTCACTGTCCAGCTTTCACATCCATATGATGTTATTGAAAATACCATGGCTTGAACAAGTCGAATCTTTGTATGGAGAGAGACATCTCTGCTCTTGAGAATCTTATCTAGGTCTTTCATAGCCATTCTGCCAAGAGCAATGCGTCGTCTGTTTGTTTGTTTTATTATATTACATTGCTAGCTCTCTGACTCGGAGCTCTTAAAAGGGTTGTGTGTATATTTTTTAAAGCAAGGTTACTTTCATTTTTGCTGTTTTAGGGGAACTTTCCTTGAGCACAGTAGGTTGCTGAATTCCAGTAACCTCCTCAGGTTTAGAAACTGCTAACACCTAATCAGGAGGTAGTGGGCCTGTTTCCTGAGTGCAGTTGAAGCCTGCATAAAAGGCTCCAGTGCCCTGCCCTTTTGAGGCTTTCCTATTCTTGACCACCTCCAACTTTCCTTGGTTCATGCTTCGTACGTTCCATGTTCCAATGTGTAAGACATCTTTACAGCTTCTGACTCATTTCATGAGCTATTATACAATCTTATATACAGTCTTGGGGTGGTGGGAGGGACTGCAGTTCTGTCACGTCTGTTGGCTCAAGGGGTATGACCATAGTATTCGATGAACAGGGTGTTCCAGGCTGGCCATTCACTCCTCCAGAAAAGAAGGCCCCACAACCTCTGGAATTAGCACAGAGGGAATCAAGAACGGTGACAGTTCCACAGGCGGAGACACCTACATGGTAATGGCTTGGGAGCTTGACGCCAGTCCTCCAAGGGCATAGAAGACTCACACCAGGGCAGTTTTGAGGGCTGCTTCTGGCCATCTCCCTCGCATTGAGGGTTGCAGTGTATGTCCGTGGGACTTGCCTCTGGAATAGGCATTGCCACTCGACGAGTGAGACTGAGTTCGGTCCAGGGACAGTTCTCGCCAGAGTCACCAGTCCGAGGCTCTACAACCCCTAGAGGGCCCGGTCTCCATGCGAGGTTGAGGCCTTGGGAGATCTCAGAGGGTGTTGATTCCAATACCAATGCAGAGGACTTGTGGCCTAACAGCACCTCTCGCTGCTTTTCACGGTTCTTATGCCCCTTGCTTGTCATCTGGAGACAGAGCAGGCAAATGGAAGCATCATGGTCGGCCCAGAGGCACTGAAGGCAGCAGTTATGGCAGTTCGTGATTGACATGGTCCTACCACAACTGCTGCATTTCTTAAAACCACTAATCGTGGACATAGCCGGAAACATGAGTCCAGCGAGATCAAACTCCAATGTCCCGACTGGGAGGGCACGAGAAAAGTCCCTGCACAACAACGAACAAAAAACCAAAAAAGAGACCCGAAAAAACACAATGTGCCAAGGCATCGACTGTTCCAGGCACGCAGGAAGGCACATGGCATGTGACCGGAAAAAAAAAAAAGGGAAGAAAGGCAAAACTATCGATTACCCCAATACTTTTTTCCGGGGTGCAGACGAACATCTGAAGGGCTCCATATAAAAACCAAAGACTGAGGTAAGATGGCTCCTTTGGGAAGGAAGGCAATCACACAAGCGTGGTGGATATCACAAAGGCTCTCTCTGAAAGCTGGGGAGAGTTATCGCATGGGCTCCATCGGTGATGTCACCCTAAGTGAGGACTGACTTCCTGCTTGGTTCCAGAGAATAAGTATTAGCATGGGAAAGAGACTTGGGGGATGAGTAGGAACCAAGGATTTGGGAAGAGGTGTTAAGGGGTACTGAAACAATGTCTATCTCCATTAGGTCAGTTAAGAATGCATTCAAGTTCCTACTATAAAGGTGGTATGGAACTTTATTTACTGAATAAATGGTACCAGGGGATTGGAGAGGGTGTGGGCAAGTAGGGACAATGATGCATATTTGGTGGGAATGTCCATTAATACAAGTCTTATAGGATGGGTAGTTTGGATGATAGGATGGTGGTGAGACTACGGTGAAATCAGACTTACCTGCTAATTGTTGTTCCTTGAGGAACTCCAGTCTAGTCCCGAACTCTGGAGTTTATGCTCCTCTAACAGCAGCTTGGAGACTGAGAAACGTCATTTCTGTGATGTCACGGGTACATAAGTACAGACACCTACTTCACACTCCAGTAACCTATTGACAAAGCAGACTCCCAGGAGCAACAATTAATAGATACCAATGCATTAAACATACTAACCAAAACTGCATATAACGTAAGAACACTATGTACACTTAAACTCTTCTCTTATTTACAGTGTTTGACCAATGCTGAGGCCCGTCTCTCCCCTCCATGAAGGACGTGGATCCCCACACACACAACACCCCAGTCCACACCCTACCGTGAAGAACTACATCTTCCCATCTCATTAACTGTAGCTTACCTGTAAGACTCCTACTCTTCAGGCTATAGTCCACCGACTCACTAGGGTGGGATACGAGACTAGACTGGAGTTCCTCAAGGAACAACAATTAGCAGGTAAGTCTAACTTCACCTTCCTTATCGTCCCTCCAGTCTAGTCCTGAACTCTGGAGATGTAACAGAGCAGTGATAGCACTTATTGGGAGGGATCCTGTAGACCAGCCTGAAGCAACGCCAATCCAAAACAGGTGTCCCTGCCCGCCTGAACATCCAGACGGTAATGCTTAACCCTATCAAGGCTCCCTTTAAATTTCTAATCCACATTCTGCAGCCGGGTTAATTTTTCCATCTCTCAGGAAAATTGTGCCGGTCTTATTCAATATGTTATAACAGTGATTTTCTTTCTGCTATGGTCATGTATTATATACCATTTGATAGAAAAATGAGACAGCAACACAAATATGTATAACTGAAGGCTCAAAAACATGAAAATAGGTGAACTTTATTTATAAAAGCAATTATTAGTTGCATACATTCGATTTAATTTTAACTGATCATAACAATTACAAGTTATTTAAGATCTTCATTATTATGAAAATATGCAAAACATGGTGCAGCACAGAGAGGTACATTTCCACAGTCAGCACAGTGATATTTAGTTTCAACACGTTTACCATTGTCACCAGCAACATGTCGATGTCCGAGACTCTCATTGCACACGCGACACTGTCGAAATACGGTAGTTTTCTTCTCAGTTGGTGGAATGAGGCTAGGGAAATGTCTAGCAGTCAAGCGAAATGGGGAAACACCAGTACTTGGTCGGCCACCAGCATCACATGCACTAGCATCAGGACCAACTGCTTCAATGATAGCCAAGATAAGCTTCATACGGAAGTCAAGTCCTGTCACTTTCTCCTCTGGGTGGGACTTGCTCCAGAGTATCTGAGCATTGAGTACTGCTATGTCCAACAGATGAAAGGCAACTTTCTTGTACCACTTTACAGTTTTGCGCAGAAAAGCATAATACTCCAATAACTGATCTGTTCTGTCTACACCGCCCATTATGTTGTTGTAGTCAACGATAACTTGTGCCTTTCGAATTGGCTGATCATTCCGATCTCTTTTTCCAGTGTCAACTACAGAGCCATCATGACAGTTGGACAACATTGTTACATAATTCTTATCATACCAGCAAAGTGCTAGCAGTTTATCTGTTGTACGATATGTGACATCTCCTCGTTTCAATTTCCTTCCATCTACATTTAGACGCAGGTCAGTAGGCATACCAACTCGACTGGATCGTACCGTTCCAAAGCAGGATGTTGCTCGGTCATACAGATCCATACAGAGTTCTGGACTGTTGTAGTAGTTATCCACAGCCAATCGATAGCCTTGATCAAGCAGTCCATCCATCAGATTCAGCACAATACAGTAGCTACTTCCATGTAAACTATCACTTAGAACTGCATCTTGACCTGAGTATAGCATATATTTCCAGGTGTATCCACTACGTGACTCACACAGCTCATATGATTTGATGCCAAATCTTGAGCGTTTTGTAGGTATGTATTGTTTGAAATATAACCTTCCTTTGAAAAGCAGTAGAGATTCATCAATTGAAATGTCTTGTTCCGGGATATAAACAATTTGGAATCGCTTTGTGATAATGTCATAGAATGGACGAAGCTTCCAAATGCGATCACCCTCGGGTTTCTGTGTTGCATTGTTTTGAAAGTGAAGGGCCTGTAATATTCGCTTATATGTATTTCGGCTCATTATTGATGGAAAGAATGGAGTTTCTAACAGTAGTTGACCTGACCAGTACAAGTCGATCATAGGCTTCTTGATTATTCCCATAGCCATCGTCAACGCCAACATTCTCCATATAGCATTATGGTCAACGTCTTGCCATTTTCTCATTCGGGCATGAGGCTTGTCAGCTGGTATTTTAGCACACAGTTCTGCTGCATAGCGATTTGTCTCAAGAACAATCATTGAAATTAGTTCATCTGTAACAAAGAGTTTGTAGAAGTCCAATTTAGTTGCATTGACACCCATACGTTTGGCTATGCCAGGTTGTGCAATGAAAGGAAACTGACAGACGTCTTTTGGAGTTGTTTTCCATGGAAGACTGCTTCTTCTTGTCCGTACTTGTGATGTAGTTGCATTATCGCCACGGTCTGCAGTATGACGGCAAAGCTTCCCTCTGCCAAGAGGATTTATATTTACAGATGGTTCAGCCGCAGCCACAACTGTAAATGAAAATGTTTTATTATAGTTGACATTTTTCAAACTGAACAATTTATCAATATAAATGTGACATTTAGCGTTTTGTTATACCTAAAGACATAGCTGATATATAGGTGACATAAATAATGTCTGCAAATAATTACTAACCTGGAGGTTCAGCTGTGGCTGCTACTGAATCTGGGTCACTGTCATCCGAGCCTTCAAAGTCCACATTTTTTGTGAAAACTTCTTCAGTTTCATTATCAATGACATCTTCGCCACTGCTATTACTGTTACCATCACTTTCTGTGAGAAACCTAATGACTTCAACAGCTTTATATCGTTCTTTTCGCATTCTTTTACCAGCTGACTCCATCTTGTTTACTGTGCTTTTAATTCTAAATCACCTATTGCTAATGACCTATTTGCAGGTTGTTTTCTGGCTGTTTTGGCCTGGTGTATAAATAGAAACACTAGCACAACTCTCTTTTCATCAGCCCAAATATGTGTTGTCATTAGCTTCCAGTATTTCGCTCATTAATCTTTAGTATCTGCGTCACTGTGCCGATCCCGACTATTTCGGGCTCGGCCATTTGGTCAGAATTTTGGGTCCCGAGTATTTCGGGAACGGCCTGGAAAGGGTTAATGAAGGAATTCAGCGAAGACCAGGTAGCTGCCTTACAAATCTCCGCCGCAGGTGCCAAAATGCACTCTACCCACGATGTCACTTGAGCTCTGGTAGAATGAGATCTCAGGCCCTCCGGTATCAACTTGCCTTTTAGAAGATATGCCGACGCTACGGCCTCCTTCACCCATCGCGCAATGGAAGCTTTCGATGCCGCTTCCCCTTTGCGAGGTTCTGAAAAGAGAACAACCTATCCGATTTACGGAAGCCGGCTGGCTGATGCAAACACTTCTTTAACGCTCGACGAACATTCAACAGATGTAATCGCCCAGAAGGCTGCTCTCTGCTGCCCACGCTAAACACCGGCAAGGAAACTACCCGATTCACATGAAACGCTGACAACACCTTAGGCAAAAAGGATGGCACCGGCCTCAAAACCACTTTAGACCCCAAAGGATAGAAAAGGTCTGCGACAGCATAAAGCTTGAAACTCTGAAATTCGCCTAGCAGAACAGATAGCTACCAAGAACACTACCTTAAGAGTAAGATCCTTCAAAGACGCCCTTGACAGTGGCTCAAACGGCTCCTTCACCAGCACCTGTAAGACCAAAGGAAGATCCCAAGCTGGCACTACTTGTGTGCGAGGGGGCCTCAAGAGAAATACCGCTCTCAAAAAACGCTTTACATCCGGATGCCCCCCAAGTGCTACTCCTCGAACCTTGCCCCATAACAGGACAACGCTGCCAACTGCACCCACAAAGACAAAGCCGCTAAGCCTTTTTGAAAACCTTCTTGCAAGAAAGCCAAAACCTGCGGGAGAGAGGCCTTTAGCGCCACAATCTACCTATCCACACACCAAGCCTCAAAAATCCACCAAAACCGGATATAAGCCAACGAGGTCGACCTACGCCAAGACTTCAGCAAGTTGGAAATCACCGCCGCCAAATATCCCTTCGCTGTCATCCTTGCCCTCTCAAGAGCCAAGCCGTAAGCGAGAATCAAGCCACCTGAGGCATGAGAAAGGGGCCCTGAGACAGCAGATCCTTCCGCAGGGGAAGCTGCTACGGGTCCACGACCAAAAGCCTCATGAGGTCAGCATACCACAGTCTCCTCGGCCAATCTGGCGCGATTATGACTACCTGTTCTTTGTGCCTTTCTATGCGCTGTAACACTCGACCGATTAACACCCAGGGAGGGAACACATATAGGAGGTGCCCCTCCGGCCAGGACTTAATGAGCACATCCAGGCCTTCAGACATCTGCTCTTTCCTTCTGCTGAAGAAACAATCCACTTGAGCAGACTGAAAGGGCGCCATAAAATCCATGACCGGTGTCCCCCAGCGCTGCACCAGCCTTGCGAAGACCTCCGGGTGAAGAACCCACTCCCCCGGGTCTACCTTTTCCCGGCTCAAGAAGTCGGCCTGCACATTGTCTACCCTCGCTACATGTGCCACCGACAATGCTTCCAGGTTTTCTTCGGCCCATTCGAACAAACTCTGGGCCTCCGTCTCGAGCGCTACACTGCTCGTCCCTCCTTGACAGTTGATGTAAGCCACCGCGGTTCTGTTGTCGGAAAATACCCAAATGGTTTTCCCGTGAAGATAAGGATGAAAGTTGTGAAACACTAGAACTACTGCCGTCAACTCTAACCTGTTGATCGACCAGCCCCTTTCCAGCTCGGTCCATTGCTCTTGAGAGAACCTTCCTTGAAAGTGAACCCCCCAGCCGTAGAGATTTGCGTCCGTCGTCAGCGATAGCCACACCGGCGCCTCTAATGGCATTCCTGTCTCGAGACATCAGGGACGCAACCACCATTGAAGGGCCTTGCACGTTTCCGGTGGGCAAAGAAGGCGCTTTGACAAGAGATCGTTCTGATGTGACCATATCCTCAACAGCACTCTTTGAAACGGTCTCATGTGGGCCCGCACCCACGGGACCAACTTGAGAGTCACCGCCATCGTCCCGAGCAACTGCAGGTAATGCCACGCTGTGGGACACTGCCTGTGGAGAAACTCGTGGACCAACTGCCGTAGCATTAGCGCCCGCTTCCACGGAAGGACGACTCTTCCCGCACTGGTATAGAAATGCACTCCCAGATGCTCCAGACTGAGACGGCGTCAGCTTGCTCTTCACCATGTTGACTACCCAACCGAGACTTTGTAGGAACGCCACCACCTTGGCTGTAGCCGACTCGCTCTCCTCCCTGGACTTTGCGTGGATTAACCAATCGTCTAGGTAAGGGTGTACCAATACGCCCTCCTTTTGCAAGGCTGCTGCCACAACGACCATAACCTTGGTAAATACCTGTGGCGCCGTATCTAGACTGAAAGGCAACGCTTGGAATTGAAAGTGCCCCATAGGAACCCCAAATCTGAGGAATTTCTGATGCTGCTGCCAAATCGGAATGTGAAGATAAGCCTCCGCCAGGTCCAGGGACGTAAGAAACTCCCCCTTCCATACCGCCACGATGACGGACCGCAGGGTTTCCATTCGAAAATGAGACACGTGGAGACAGCGATTTACTCTTTTGAGATCAAAAATTGGTCGATATGTCCCTTCCTTCTTTGGAACTATGAAGTAAATGGAGTATCAACCGCAGCCTAATTGGTCAGGAGGTACCAACACTATTGCCTTGAGAGACAACAACCTTTGTATGGTCTTCTGCACCGCCCGGCGCTTGATGCTGGCCTTGCATGGAGACTGCACGAAGGAATCCGACACTGGCCGTTGCAACTCCAAGGCATAACTTTTTCGAATAACCTCCAGCACCCACTGATCTGATGTTAACTCGGACCCAGGCAGGGTAAAATTCACTCAAACGACCTCCCACGGGACTTTCTCGAATCACCCTGTGCACCGGGAAAGCCCTCCGAGTCTTTCTAAAGGCCTTCAGTAACGGGTCCTCCAGGGGTGTCTCCTCCGCCTGAACTCCGGCGGGCATATTAAGAGCTTTGAGAGTCTCTGAAATGAGTGCGGGCAACTCCTCTTGTCGAAACACGCAAACCACTCTCACTTGATCTTCCTGTTCTGTAATCTTGCCTTACTCCAACTCTTCGTCCAAATCCAGGTTAGGGACCTCCGAACGGTCTCCCTCCGAGAAGACCGACTCCTCACCTCTGGGCCTCTTCGCTGAACCTGAAAATCCCGCAGTCAGGTGTTCCTGGTCTCTTTACCCCCAGCAGAGAATCCGTGACCCCTGACGGAGAAGCTCCTGGGGCAGAGCCGAATGCCTGCTAGATTACCGCCACAAACTGGCAAAAAAATCGCTGCGAGCCCCGTACATCCGGAGTAGAGGAGGTTCCAGGCACCGCCTCTGGGGATGGAAGAGGGGACCCTGGCTCCATCAGGATGGTAGGCACTCCTCTGAGCCTCCGCTACCACCTCCGAGCTCTGTCCCATAGCCGCAGACTCCAAACTGCAGCTCCTACACACCCCTGCTTCGGACACCACACTCCTCTTTGCCCCGCAAAGCAAACAGAGCGTCTTAGAAGGCATTCTGCCCTAGAGGCTGCTCAACAAACCTCATGAGGGCTCACTGAACAGAAAAACACACCTTTAATCCAGTAAGCTGCCCCAGCACAGCTAACAGGAACCCCCCGAACGCAATAAAACTTTTTTTGCAGCATTCCACTCAAAAGACCCCCAGCCAACATCTGGGGAACTGGAGTGAAAACGAGGCCTCCCCCTCCGTATATAGCGACGATCTGTAGCCACTGACTGAACATGGCGTTTTCTCGCACAGCTGACACGCGGCCCGGCCTGCTCTCCCCAGCCGCATCTCAGTGCGCTGCCAGCTCCTGCCCTGTTTCTGGAGCAACCAAATTAACTTTGCACCTTAATTCTCCTGCGAAGCAAAGCCCCTCTCCTGCGGTGCTCAATTGCCAAGCGAGAGCTGCCGCCTCGGGTGAATCAGGAGCCGACGATGCCACGATCCCCCTCCAAGCAGTGCCACCGGAAAAACTGACAGGCCCACTGACGCCCGCGACCAAATAGCTCTGGCAGGCAGACTCTTCTGCGCTGGCTATGGGCCGCATTCACTGCCGGATCTTCAGTCACCACAAAGACTCCTGCCCCAGAGGTGACTGCTGACAAATTAAGCTGCCCCATCGAAATCAGCAGGAGAGGGGGGGGGGGGGGGGGAGGGCACAGCTTCCACTAGTACTAAAGTACAAAAACTAAAGAAATAAAGGAAGAGTTAGCTTTCTTCTTTTTTTTTACTTTTAAACTAAACTACACCCTAACGTTCCTTAATTGCTCCTCCAGTGAATCCCGAACCACCAGGCTCACTAATCCTCCAGCTGCTTGGAGACAGAGAACTGGAGTATTAAGGAGGGGTCTGTACTTGATGTTTCTCAGTCTCCAAGCTGCTGGAAAAGGAGCATAAACTCCAGAGTTCGGGACTAGACTGGAGGGACGATAAGGAACATTGCAGTATCAGGTTTGTTTGGTTTTTTTGCAAAAAACCTTTTTAATGGTGTGGAGGTTGCTTTGGGAAAGATACTGGCATGTACTGGGGTTATTCGATGTGAGATACTGAAATGTTGATGTATAAAGTGCCTGACAAAGGACTACTGCAACAAAGACTATGGATATTATCAGCTAAGCATATTGCATGTAAGCATGAGAGAACGGCCAGTTTTGAATGCGAGTCTCTCTTGCAGACGGATGAACTTAAAGGGGGTGTCAACACAGAGTGAGGCGGTCCAACACAAAAGGGCTCATCCCTGAACATAAAGGATGTAATTTTCCTTACCATTAATTTCGTTTCCTAAAGTCCTACTAAACCAGTCCAGACAAATGGGTTACCTCTTCTTGTCAGCAGATGGAGACAGAGGAAAAAACTAGAACTATGCCGTGACATCACCACTGGCATAAAACCTAGTACAAATACCATGATACTAACAGATAGATGAGTAACAGAGTATTCTTACTTTTTACCTGTGCTCTGGAATGCTCTACCTGATAATTTTCTGTAGGGAAATTAAAACATACCTTTTTATTGAATATTACGGCAATTTAGCAGATCATAGTAACATAGTATATGACAGCAGATAAAGACCATTATGGTCCATCTAGTCTGCCCAGCAAGGCAGAAAGAGCAGGTGCACTTGCTGCTCCGTGCAGGTCACCCCTCCACATGCCTTTGTTTAGGTGTGTACCAACCGCTGCGTGTAGGTCACCCCTATTTGTTGAAATAGTTATGTTTATTTTGATTTTATCCTGTTGCTATAAAGGGATCCACAGTGTCTGTCCCATGCCATTTTGAATTCCGTCACTGTCTCTGCCTCACCACTTCCATTGGGAGGGCATTCCAAGCAACCACCCCCCTTTCAGTAAAAAAGTATTTCCTGACATCGCCTCTCATTTACCCCCATTGCCTCTTCATGTTATGCCCTCTAGTTTTACAGCTTCCCCGTCTTTGGGTTTGCTTGTTCATTAATACTCAAGTATGTAAAGGTCTGAATCATATCTCCCCTGTCCCTCCTCTCCTCCAGAATGTCCATATTTAGGTCTTCAAGTCTCTTCTAATAGTCTCCTGATGCAGGCTCCAAATCATTTTGGTCGCCTTTCTCTGAACTCTTTCCAGTATTTTTATATCCTTTGCGAGATATGGTCTCCAAAACCGAACACTATATTCCAAGTGAGGCCTTACCAGCGACTTATACAGTGGCATTAATACCTCTCCTTTCTGCTGATAATTCCTCTTTGTATGCAACCCAGCATCCTTCTGGCTTTTGCTATTGCCTTGTTTCGCCACCTTGAGATCATCAGAAACAATCACTCCAAGGTCCTTCTCCCAGTCCTTGTACACCAACCTCTCACCCCCTATCGCATACAATTCCCTTGGATTTCTGCTTTCCAAGTGCTAGACACTGCACTTCTTCACATTAAATCTTAACTACCATGCATTAGACCATTCTTCCAGCTTTTGTAGATCAAAACAAAAATGTATCCAACTTAGCAATAAACTCCTCATAATCTCCATAACAGTAAACTCAGCATAATGTCCATAACATAGTAACATAGTAAGTGACAGCAGATAAAGACCAGCATGGTCCATCTAGTCTGCCCAGCAAGATGGCAAGAGTAGGTGCACCTGTCGCTCTGTGCAGGCCACCCTTCCCCATGTTTTTGTTTCTGTTTAGGGGTGAACCCACCAACTCCATGTAGGACACCCTTATTTGTTCAGATGCTAGATAGTTCAGAAGTTAGATGGTACTGTTTGTTTTGCTTTTATCCTGTTGCTGTAAAGGGATCCACTGTGTTTGTCCCATGCCGTTTTGAATTCCATCACCGTGTTTGCCCTCACCACTTCCATCGGGAGGGCATTCCAAGCATCCACCACCCTTTCAGTGAAGAAATATTTCCTGACATTGCCTTTCAATTTACCACCTTGCAGCTTCATGTTATGCCCTCTAGTTTTACAGCTTCCCCGTCTTTGGAAGAGGTTTGTTTGTTCATCATTTCTCTTTAAGTATTTAAAGGTCTGAATCATATCTCCCCTGTCCCTCCTTCTCCTCCAAAGTGTACATATTTAGGTCTTCAAGTCTCTTCTCATAAGGCTTCTGACGCAGGCTCCAAATCATTTTGGTCGCCTTTCTCTGAACAGTTTCCAGTCTTTTTACATCTTTTGCAAGATATGGCCTCCAAAACTGAACACAGTATTCCAAGTGAGGCCTCACCAGTGACTTGTACAGTGGCATAAGTACCTCTTCCTTTCTGCTGGTAATCCCTCTTTGAATGCAGCCCAACATCCTCCTGGCTTTTGCCACCGCCTTGTCGCACTGTTTTGCCACCTTGAGATCATCAGAGATAATCACACCAAGGTCTTTCTCCTGAACCGTGCATACCAACCTCTCACCCCCTATTGTGTACTTTTCCCTTGGATTTCTGCTACCCAAGTGCATGACACTGCACTTTTTCACATTAAATCGTAGTTGCCAAGCATTAGACCAGTCTTCCAGCTTTTGTAGATCTTTCCTCATGTTATAACTTGCTATAATTTTCCCTCTGCTTCTAGACCCTTAATCCAGATAAGAATACTCTTAATTTCAATATGAATTCCTCCTACCTGAGCCACTCAACTGACAACTAATCTTTTGTAAATATGTTGATTGTAACTATGTTGACTGTAATATATGTTCCTTTACTCTATCTTATTCATGATGTTTAAAGTTCAAGTTACTTGTATTAAATAAAATAAATATATTAAACTTATTTTCATTCTCTTATATACCGCGCTATTCTGCATCAGTGCGGTTTACATTGAACAAACTGAAATTACATTGAACAGGGCATTATAACTTGGAGATAACTATTTTACAGGGAACACGGGCTATGGAGGGTTAAGTGGCTTGCCCAAGACCAAGGAGCACCTGTGGGACTAGAAATCCCAGTCCTTCCAGCCCAAGGTTGCTGTCCTCTAGTGGAATTTGAACCCCAGATCTTCCGGCCTGAAGTACCTTGCCCCAACCACTAGTCCACTCCTACCACTCCATATATCCGTTGGTATCGAGACGTTTGAGGTGAGACAGAGGAGTCTCCCACATTCGGAGCATAAGGTCGAAGGATGTGGTGCACTGGTAATTTGGCTGCCTCCTTGGGAGATTTTGGGTAATGGAGGGTCTCTAGTTCCTCTGCCCTTGGCTCCTTCTCCAATGTTACTGTGATAGAGACCCTTGGCTAGGTCACAAATGAAATCCTGGAAGAACAAGTCTTCTGGAGAAGACATGCGTTGCTGTTGAGGTGGGGAAGGGTTTGAAGGTAGGTCCCAAGGTCCCTGGGAATCAGGAAACGCCACATCCAAAATTGGGGAGTCTGAATTGGAGGACTCAAAGCACCGACAGTCTCTGTGTTCGCCTACAGCTAGATGCCGGTACCAATGCTCCAAGGTATCGGCCTCGGTGAGCTGCTTGGGCTTGGCACCAGTAAGAGTTTCAAGAAAGGGCATGGGTGGGGACGGTGTCAATGCCATCTGCAGCAACCCTGATGCAGTGGTCGGAACCGGTGTCGATATTGGTACAGTAAGTGGTATCAATGGGGTAGTGCTCGTAGCCAAGGGTTTTATTGGTACCAAGGAGGGCTGCCAAGCTGCGCTCGATGGTCAGTATGTGCTGTCTACTTGAGCTTGCCGATGCTTGGGTGTCAAACGAATTTGCATTATTGTCCTGAAGTATGGCCCTAGTAGCTCTCCAGAGGTCGAGGCCTCGGGAGCATCCTGTGGCCCCTCGATGGCTTCGGAGAACAGAACCTCCTGCAGTGACTGTTTAACAGGTCAATCCGCCTCCGAGGCAACTCCTGAGGGGTGTCTGTGCTTTGAGCGAGACCTTCCCCTGGAGATGCCAGACTTCGATGCAGCCTTCGATGTGGCCTGAAACCAATGAGAGGATGCCCTCAAAGAAGTGAACACCATCGAAATAGTGTCCAAAGCGAAGAGTGCTCCAAATTTAGAAGCCCTGATTTGTAGGCCTGTGTGCTATTTTCTGAAAGAGGGAACAGTCTTTTTGGCTGGTGGTCAGGGCCGAGGCATTTTAGACACCAGTCATGTGTGTTAGTCGCTGAAATGGTGCTGGCACCATTTGAACATTTTTTGAAACCACTAGCTGTTTCTCCATACTTCAAGTGTGAAGAGTATGGTAGGGTTAAGGCCTAAAAAGGGCATCAACACCCTTTTTATTTAAAGAAAATAAAGAAGGAAGTTAAAGAAAAGAACAAGGGAACCAAAAATATCCTAGATGGTGCCAGTGCCGACGGGAAGGCAGAGGCCTTATCCGCAAAAATGTTTTTCTGCGGTGACAGGATTTGCTTCCTGCTGGTTCTTTGGAAAATGAAGAACGGAAGAGAGGGAGTTGGGAAGGCAGGATGGCAGTCACGCAGGTGCAGTGGAGTGCTCCCAAAAGCTTTCCAATTGGATGCTGGGGAGCGTTCCTGCGCAGGCTCTGTCAGGACAGACATCACCCATATGTGAAGACTACATTCCTGCTTGTTCCTGGAACTACACACTCCCTTGACATGTCGAAACAAATGCTGAAGAATTCTAGGCTCTGGGCGGGTGTCAAACACCACTTGCTGTGGCTGATGACCCAGCTAAGACTCAAGAAGCTGGATTATCTGCTGTACAGACTGAAGGGCCTCCATGTGGGATTTGGCACGGATGAACCACTCATCCAGGAAAGGATGTATGTACACCCTCTCGAGCTTGAGAGACATTATCACCACCATGACCATGGAGGAAGACTGGGGAGCAGTCGCCAACCCAAACAGCATTATACAAAATTGAAAATTCAGACTGTAAATAGTTTGCCATTCTTACATTAACCCTTTCGCGTCCACATAATTGTTTTGTAACAAAATTTTTTTGTTTTTTTTTATTAAGATTTGCGCTAAATGATGCAGAACAGTTTAAAAAAAAAATGTATTTCTAAGAAACAGTATTTACTGTTGCCATATTTCAACTACGGTTCTGAATGGCTGAAAATTAAAAACAGTCTTGGCATCAGTTTCATTTACTGCTGGGTGTGATAGTTTAAATAAGTTTTTTTCAGATGTCAAGCACAGATACACATCATATTTCGCACACAGTGTGCGGATGTTTTGGAAATATAGAATCCGGTGAAAGATTTTGGGGAAAATTTGAAGGTTGCCATATGGCAACAGCAGCCATGAAAGGGTTAATGTAAATTTGTTAATTGTCTTATACCGTGTTCACACGTTCAATGTAAACTGTTCCATGTAGTAAGTTGTTCTATTGTAAACTGTGCTGATATAATAGTGCTGTATAAAACAAAATAAATAAAATTAAAAGGACTCAATGTCGCAAACCGCAGGAAGCATTGTTGATTGTGCCTGATGAGAATATGAAAATATACCTCTGCCAGATCCAAGGAGGCAAGAAATTCCCCTTGCCACACCGACTGAATAACTGCAGAGTTTCCATGCAAAAGTAGGGAATGCGGAGACTGTGATGGAGCCCTTTGAGATTTAGGATAGTTCCCAAAAAAGACGAGCCCTTTCGGCCTACGAAATAGATAGAATATCGCCCCACACACCATTCTGAACGAGGCACAGGACAGACAACTCGAAGGTCTAGGAGAACGTGAATGGTATTGCATATGGCAGCTGTCTTGGTAGTGGAGCCACAAGGGGAAACCATGACAGTCTGATGGGTCTTGCACACACTAATACATAACTGTGCCTGATAATGCCCAGAACCCAACGATCTGTTGTGAGATGGGCCCATTTGTGGTAAAACTGGTGGAGACTACCTCCTACCTGCAGCACTCCAGAATGGGCCCGCAGCCCATAAGCAAGAGGGTTGGGAAGATGACAACAGGTTCTTTATCTTTATTGGAGCATTTGATATACCGCCCAGGCGAAAGCATCAATCAAAAATGGCTGCAGAGAATAAAATGAAAGGAACACCATTAATCAGCTAGGAAAGCAGCAGAACAGGCAGAAAAGAGAGGAAAGAGGGTAGCGACACACAAACAGGGGGAAACAGGAGTGTAGTACCTGGTGGGGGGAGGGGGACTCTAGGTGTCGGGGGGGGGGGGGGAGAGAGATCAAATGCTAGGTGAAACAGCTGAATCTTCAACATTTCTTTAAAGCGAGGAAAAGAAGCCTCGGTGTACAAAGCTAAAAGGAGTGAATTTCAGAGTGCAGGGACAAGGAAGAAAGAGTAGTTACTCATCTGTAAAGCACAGTTACTTACCTATAACAGGTGATCTCTGGGAACAGCAGGAATAAGTCTTCACATATGGGTACGTCGGTACCGACGGAGCCTGCGCGGGAACGCTCCCCAGCTTCCCAAAAAGGAAAGCTTTTGGAAGCATCCAACAGCGCCTGTGCGCTGCCTTCCCGCCTTTCCTAACCAACTCTCCTCAGTTCGAGTTTAAAGCTGAGACAATAGAGAGAGAGAGGAAAGGAAAGATAGAAAAGAGATACAACTCCTAGGGGAGGTGGGTGGGTTGTGAAGACTTATTCCTGCTGTTCCCAGAGATCACCTGTTACAGGTAAGTAACTGTGCTATCTCCAGGAACAAGCAGGAATGAGTCTTCACATATGGGGACTCCCTAGCTGAGATGCCTGGGAGATCCCCAAGGATATGAGACCCTGAAAGGGGTCTGCGTCCTCCTATGGATCTCAGGCATCCATTCAGGGAAGGAGGGCAGGAGTTGTTTAAGAATGGAACAGGTGTTTGAGGACAGCCTGACCAAACAAGGCATCCCGGCGGGAATCCTTGTCCAAGCAGTAATGGGCTGTGAAGGTATGAACAGAGGCCCAGGTGGCTGCTCGACAGATCTGGTCGATGGACACAGAATTTAGATGAGCCATAGAGGTGGCCATGGCCCTCACATTATGAGCTGTGACATGGCTCTCCAGAGAAAGGTTCTTACTCTGGTAGGCGAAAGAAATACACTGAGCAATCCAATTGGACAGTGTTCTCTTAGAGACTGGAAGTCCTAAATGAGAAGGATCAAAAGCAACAAAAAGCTGGGAAGACTTTCTATGTTGCTGTGTCCTATGTAAGTAAAAAGCAAGAGCTCTTTTACAATCCAGAGTATGAAGATTCCTCTCTGCACTGGATGCATGAGAAGCTGGAAAAAAGACAGGTAGATATACCTCTTGATTAAGATGAAAAGGTGAGACCACTTTAGGCATAAAGTGTGGATTTGTCCTAAGGACTACCTTGTCATGATGGAACCTTGTATAAGGTGGATTAGCCACTAAGGCCTGCAGTTCACTGATGCAGCGAGCAGAAGTGACTGCAATGAGGAAAATAACCTTCCAGGAAAGAAATTTGGCTTTAGACAAGGAAGATCTTGTCTTACTAATCTGATCTGTTTTTTTGAAGGTGTGCATAAACAGGTAGACAAAGGTGAGTCGGTTGATATAGTGTATCTGGACTTTCAGAAAGCTTTTGACAAGGTCCCCCATCAGAGACTTTTGGCGAAGCTAAAAAGTCATGGGATAGGAGGCAGTGTACTATTGTGGATCGGGAACTGGTTAAAAGATAGAAAGCAGAGGGTAGGGCTAAATGGCCAATATTCCCAATGGAAAAAGGTGAATAGTGGAGTACCCCAGGGATCTGTACTGGGCCCGCTACTTTTTGACATATTCATAAATGACCTGGAAAAGGGAATAACTAGTGAGGTAATCAAATTTGCAGATGACACAAAACTGTTTAAAGTTGTTAAAACCCAAGAGGATTGTGGAAAACTGCAGGAGGATCTGGATAAATTGGAAGACTGGGCATCCAAATGGCAGATGAAATTTAATGTGGACAAGTGCAAAGTTATGCACCTAGGAAAGAACAACCCACACTATAGTTACAAGATGCAAGGCTCCACATTAGAAACCACCACCCAGGAAAAAGATTTAGGAGTCATCGTGGATAACATGTTAAAACCCTCCGCCCAGTGTGCAGCGGCGGCCAAGAAAGCAAATAGAATGCTAGGTATCATAAGGAAAGGGATGGAGAATAAAACAAAGGATATTATAATGCCTCTGTATCGCTCCATGGTACGACCGCACCTTGAATATTGTGTGCAATTCTGGTCACCGTATCTTAAAAAGGACATAGAGTTATTAGAAAAAGTACAGAGAAGAGCCACCAAATTGGTGAAGGGGATGGAAGGCTACTCCTATGAAGAGAGGCTAAAAAGGTTAGGGCTCTTTAACCTAGAAAAGAGGCGGCTGAGGGGAGATATGATAGAGGTGTATAAATTAATGAATGGAGTGGAACGGATAAACGTGGATAAATTGTTTACGCTATCAGAATATAGAAGGACTAGGGGGCATGTAATGAAGCTACAGGGTAAACTATTTAAGACAAATAGGAGAAAATATTTCTTCTCTCAACGTGTAATCAAACTCTGGAATCTGTTACCGGAGGATGTAGTAAGGGCTGTTAGTATAGCTGGGTTTAAAAAAGGTTTGGACAAGTTCCTGGAGGAAAGGTCCATAAACCACTATTAAAAAGGGACCCAGGATATCAATGCTTGGCCTAGTACAAGCACTGCAGAACCTGTGTCTTTTGGGGAAACTGCTAGGTACGTATGACCTAGATTGGCCACTGTTGGAAACAGGATACTGGGCTTGATGGACCTCGGTCTGACCCAGTATGGCATTTCTTATGTTCTTATGTTCTTAAGGGTTCAAAAGGTGGCTTCATAAGCTGACCAAGAACGAAATTTAAGTCCCATGCCACCGGAGGAGGCCTAATGGGAGGTTTAGTTAAAGTTAGGCCTCTCATGAATCTTGAAATAAGAGGATGAGAGGAGATAGGTTGTCCATTGATGGGCTTAAGGGATGCTGCAATAGCACTCAAATGGACTCTTACTGAATTTGTCTTAAGTCCTGCATTGGAGAGATGCAGGAGATAGTCTAACAAAGAAGTTAAAGGTAGTGCCAGAGGGTCAAGACCCTTTTCAGCACACCAAAAGGAAAATCTTTTCCACTTAAAAGCATAGGAACGCCTGGTGGAAGGTTTCCTGGAAGCATGGAGGTTCCATAATATAGTTCTGAGAGGCTCAACCCTGAAATGGTTCCAATCTTACCTACACGACAGAACGCAACAGGTCTGTATTGGAAGTGATATTTCCCTCCCCTTTACCCTAAAACAAGGCGTACCTCAAGGATCCAGTCTATCTGCGTTACTTTTTAATATCTTCCTCCAACTTGTTTGCACGATCTTCCAAAATTATGGCATCCAGTATCAAATATATGCAGATGATATGATGTGTTTCACCCCATTTAAACTTTCTAATCCTAACTTCTCTAAGTTAAACGAATGTCTAACCAGCCTCAAATCATGGCTCTCTCAACACAACCTAATAATCAACCAATCCAAAACTGAGGCACTCCAAGTTTTCTCTAACCCCTCATACGTCCCCCCAACCCTCACCTTTAATGATATCACTGTCTCCTTAAAAAACCAGGTGAAATATCTTGGAATCATAATTGATCAAAACTTATCTTTCTCCGAACAAATAAAGAAAACCACAACACAGTATACGCTAAGCTGCGCACTCTCAGGAACCTCAAACCTCTCTTAAGCCCTGACTCCTTTCGCACTGTCTGTCAGGCCCTCACAACCCCATCACTTGACTATTGCAACCTAATATATCAGGGCCTCCCCAAGAACTCTATTCAACCCCTCCAACTTGCCCAGAATACATTAGCGCGTCTCATAACAAACAGCCCCAGACGAGCTCATATTACACCAATTCTCTATGATCTCCACTGGCTCCCAATTCATCACCGAGTGAAATTCAAGGTCCTTACTCTAATACACAAAATTATTTCTAATGAGTCAGCTCCATGTATCTCCCCTCTCCTTACCTTCTCCAACACTACTAGAAAGCACCGCTCTATCACTAATTTATTGTCTATACCCTCAACTAAAAAACACTGTAAACAATCCACTTGTGACAGGACCTTTTCCCTCTATGCTCCATCCCTTTGAAACACCCTTCCGCATGAGCTGCACAACTGTGTGAGCCACATTGAATTCCGGAAAAAGTTAAAGACCCATCTTTTCCTTGAGCATTTCTCTCTCCCACCCTAATACCAAACCTCTTACTTTTACCTCCCTGCCCTTATTCCATTAACCTTACAGTGCTCCCATCCGTAGCTGTCCACATACATATGTATATATGTAAATAGTTGATCACTGTTCACTGCAATTAACTGTATATTATAATTTAGTTCTTCATGTTGCTTACTCTGTATCCAGTTATTCGTTCCTTGTAAACAGTTGAAATATACTGCCTTTATTGTTATATGTAAACCGTCTTGATTCGTAGAAAGACGGTATATAAAAAATGTTAAATAAATAAAAATAAATAAATATATAAATCCTTCACCTGCTGAGAAAGATTCAAGTCTTGAAGGTCTAGGCCTTCAATAACCAAGCTCTGAGGTGAAGGGACTTGGGGTTTGGGTGCCACAAAGTCCCTTACTCCTGAGACAGAAGGTCTGGAGCAGCTCCCAAGTCCAGGGAGGGGGCTTGGGAGAGATGCAGAAGCAGAGAGTACCACACTTGGTGTGGCCAGCGTGGAGCTATGAGGATCATAGATCCTTGATCCCTCTGGAGTTTGAACAGAGTCTTGGGAATCAAAGGAATGGGTGGAAAGGCATACAGGAAGCCCTGACCCCAATGAAGGAGGAAGGCATCCTTGGCCTGAACCCCCTGACACGGAATTCTGGAACAGAACCGGGGAAGTTTGGCATTCCACGGACTTGCAAAGAGGTCTATGTCCGGGGTTCCCCATTCTTGAATGATTCTGAGTACCTGATCCATTTGCAGGGACCATTTGTGTGGAAGCAGAACTCGACTGAGTCTGTCTGCCCAAGAGGTTTGGATTCCTGGGAGATATACTGCCAGGAGATGGATTTGATGCTCTCTGGCGAAGGCCCATAATCTTAGAGCTTCGTTGCAAAGCGACAGAGAGACAGTTCCTCCTTGCTTGTTTATATAAAACATAGCTACTTGATTGTCCGTATGGATGAGGACTGTCTTGTAGCTGAGGAGGGTATGGAAGACCCTGAGAGCTAGAAAAACTGCTCGAAGCTCCAAGTGGTTGATATGAAGAGAGGTCTCCTGAGGGGACCAAGTGCCTTGAGTGGAGAGGTCCTGTAGATGAGCTCCCCAACCTGTTTGGGAGGCATCTGTTGTGAGGGTTGCTTGGGGCAACAAGTTTTGGAAGGGGGACCCCAGCAACAGATTTTGAGTGGACATCCACCATTGGAGAGACCAAAAGAGACGTTTGGAGGTTGCTATTTGGTCTGAGAGAGCTCCTGAAGCTTGAGTCCATTGAGCTGCTCTCATGTGTAGGTGAGCATAGGGTACCACATGTACTGTGGAAGCCATGTGGCCCAGCAGTTGTAGCATCTCCCTGGCAGTTAAGTGGCTCTTTGACTGAACCTGGGAGGCTAGCTGCACTAGACGTTGGCAACGGGCCTGAGGAAGGTAGGCTCTTGCAGTGGTGGTATCCAACCAGGCCCCTATGAATTCCAGGGACTGAGTAGGGATGAGCTGGGACTTTGGGAGATTTACTACCAGTCCCAGATACTGCAGAATGCGCCTTGTGCGGTCCAGGGAAATCTGGGCCTCTGACTGAGATGGAGCTCGGATGAGCCAGTCGTCCAGGTATGGGAAGACAAATATTCCCAGAGTGCGCAGAAATGCAGCAACTATTGCCATGCATTTGGTGGACACTCTCGGAGCAGAGGCCAGACCAAAAGGAAGGACTCTGTATTGGTAATGTTTTCCCTGGAAAAGAAAACGTAGGAATTTTCTGTGAGATGGATGGATGAGAACATGTGTGTACGCATCCTTGAGATCTAGAGAACAAAGCCAATCCTGACTTTGGAAGGAGAGTGCCCAGAGAAAGCATCTTGAACTTCTCCTTGCATAGAAATTTGTTCAATTCTCTGAGATCTAGAATGGGTCTGTATCCCCCTGTCTTCTTTGGAATGAGAAAATAGGGGGAGTAGAACCCTGACCCTTGTTGAAGAAGAGGAACTTCTTCTATTGCCCCTTGGGCAAGAAGGGTAGTTATCTCCGGACCTAAAAGGTCGAGAAAAGATGTGGGAGAATTGAAGTGTCTCACCATGGTGTGGAGAGGAAGGTCTGAGAAATGAAGTTTGTAGCCCTCTCTTATGATGGAGAGGGTCCACTGCTCTGATGTGATTTGCTCCCATCTGGGAGCAAAATGAGCTAACCTTCCTGGAATGGTGAGAGGTTCTGGCTGTGTTAAAGCCAGAAAGATTAAGTTCTCTAGCATCAAGTCAAAAACCCTGAGGGGGTTGGGACTGCTGGGTTACAGCAGCCCCTGTAGACTTAGGCCTGGCCTGCTTAGGTTGCTGACACTTAGCAGTAAAGCGACCTGTAGAAGATTGTTGGCCAGAAGTGGAAGGAAACCTGCCCTTCTTGAAAAAAGACTTTTTAAAAGTCTTTTTCTTGGCAGGAATGGAGGTAGACCTTGAAAGTCTATTCAGAGCAGAATTCTCTGCATCCATTTGAGTGGCTTTAATTTGCCACTCTCTGCCAAACAGATTTTCACCTGTACAGGGCAGATTTCCTAAGCCATCTTGAACCCAGGGCTCTAAATCAGAAGCCTGGAGCCAAGCAATTCTTCGAGCAGCTATGGCAATGCCTGAGGCTCTACTGGCACCTTCAAAGGAGTCAAAGGCAGTCCTGTTTGAAAACTTGGAGATGTCTTGAGTATGCTTAAGCCACATGCGGAATTCTTCCCTTTTATCTTCTGGAATAAAAGGGAGGAAAGTGTGCAGCTTTTCTGCCACTTCTTTCAGAAACATACCCATATAAAGGCTATATGAGTTGATTATGGCAATAAGCCTGGAAGATTTTCCTACCAAAAGCATCCAAGGTCCTGCATTCTCTTCCTGGAGGAGCAGAAGAGTGTCTCTTTGTACTATTTATCCTCTTCATAGCTGACTGCACCACAATGGAATGGTGAGGAAGCTGAGTTTTCTGGAACCCAGGACAAGGAGGGACACGATACATAGTGTCCAACCTGTGAGAATGAGGAGAGAGAGTGAGAGGAGTCTCCCATAAATCAATCATGTGTTCATGAAGAATCTCATGAATTGGTAAGGTGACTGCCTCTTTAGGAGCCCTAGAGTATCCTAAAATATCTAATTTTTTGCTCTAGGCTCTGATTCAGAGGTTACTGAAATAGAGAGTCCTTTAGCTACTTCTCTTATGAAGTCTTGAAAGGACAAGTCCTCTGGAGGAGACATTCTTCTTTTTGGAGAAGAAGGCTCCTCAGGAAGGGCTATGGATACTTCAGGAGACTCATCTGATGTATCAGAATCATCAGAGGAATCGAAGTATCGCCTGTCAGGGTGCTCTTCTAACGCTCGATATGCGTATTGAGCGGTATCGACATCAGGCGTCCCCGGTACTGGATCGGTACCGAGAAGTAGCCCTGGACAAGGAACCGCAGCAGTCGGTATCCTGGTCGATGTCGATGCAGATGGTACCGCCGTTGCGGTACTGCCGGTGTCGCAGCTTGAATGAAGGCTGAAATAGCCTGCTGCATGGACAGAACATTCTGATCCATCGACGCCATGAATGCCTGGAGATCGGTACCGGCAGATTGTGCCGGTACCCCAGAGCATTCTAACAGGTGATCGGTCGAGGCCGTGCCATTGATGTTAACCTGTAACCCCAAAGGAGGAGCTTTGGAAGCCGGAGCTTCCCGCCGGGGTTGTTTGGCTGGTGCAGGATCCTCGAGGGCAAGAAGAAAAATACACCAAGTGAGGAAAACATATCGATTTTTTTTTTGTAAAGAAAGAAAGAAAGGAAAGACCGGAGGTACCGGTCCGGAGTCGGGGAAGGCAGACACGCGACCAAATAAAATAAAGAACTTTTTCAGCAGTGACAGGGCTCGACCTGCTGGCTCCGCGGCAAAGAAGAACTGAGGAGAGTTGGTTAGGAAAGGCGGGAAGGCAGCGCGCAGGCGCTGTGGGATGCTCCCAAAAGTTTTCCTTTTTGGGAAGCTGGGGAGCGTTCCTGCGCAGGCTCCATCGGTACCGACGTACCCATATGTGAAGACTCATTCCTGCTTGTTCCTGGAGATCAGGTGTTCTCCAGGAGCAGCAGGAATCAGTCCTCACATATGGGTGACGCCGGCGCCGATGGAGCCCTCGTGCAGAGCATTTCCCCAGCTTTCAAAGAAAGCCTTTGGGAATTGCAGCGCGCATGCGCGGTCCCCTTCCCGCCCAAGTGTGCCATCTTGCTCAGTCTGATGACACAGCTAAAAGACAAAAAAAAAATTAGCAAAAGAAATCATATGACTGCAACTCCAAGGGGAGGAGGGAGGGTTGTGAGGACTGATTCCTGCTGCTCCTTGAGAACACCTGTTACAGGTGAGTAACTACTCTTTCTCCAGGACCAAGCAGGAAGTCAGTCCTCACATATGGGACTCCCCAGCTTAAGGCTACCAGAGACCTCAAGCCGAAAAAATGAGCTCCCTCTAGCTCGTCAGTACGTAAGGAAGGAATCTTCTCTGAGAACGCCTCCGACCGGTAGCCAACACCAGTGCCGGAGGGTAGGAGTTGCCTAAACCCCAAAGAGATTATGGAGTACTCCCTGTCCGAAAGCACTGTCCCTGCGGGACTCCCTCTCAAGGCAGTAATGGGCCGCAAAAGTCTGGCTTGGAGACCAAGTAGCGGCCCAGCAGATGTCTGCCAACGGAACAGAGCGGAGATGAGCCACTGACGCAGCCTTCGCCCTGACACGATGAGCCGTGACTCGACCCTCCAACGAGAGGCCGGCTGCCCCATAAGCCCAGGCGATACAGTCAGCGACCCATATGGACAAAGTACGCTTGGAGACAGGGAGCCCTAACTTTTTGGGGTCAAAAGAAACGAAAAGCTGAACAGCCCTCCAATGCTCCCTTCTACAGTCAAGGTAGAAGGACAACGCCCTCCGACAGTCCAGGTTATGCAGGACCATCTCAGCCAAGTTGGCATGTGGCCTGGGAAAGAAGGTCGGAAGAACCACCTCCTGATTGAGGTGAAAAGGGGAGACAACCTTAGGAAGAAACTTAGGGTGAGTCCGTAAGACTACCCTATTCCTGTAGAACCTAGTGTAAGGAGAATCAGACACTAGTGCCTGAAGTTCACTTACTCGCCTAGCAGAGGTAAGAGCTACCAGAAACAAGGTTTTCCAAGAGAGAAAATGGAGAGGGCAGGTAGCCATAGGTTCAAATGGCGGACAAGTAATCCGCTGTAAGACCACATTCAGATCCCACTCAGGGGCCGGTAGGCGTAAAGGAGGCTTAAGCAGGAGGAGGCCTCTGAGAAAACGAGTCACCAAAGGGTGGTTGGAAAGAGGCCGCCCTTCCACCGGCGAGTGGTGCGCTGAGAGAGCACTGAGGTGAACCCTGACAGAGTTGGACTTAAGGCCTAGACTGGAGAGGTAAAGCAAATATTGCAATACTACCGCTACCAAGCACGAGAAGGGATTCTCGCTGTGCTGAGCACACCATGCGGAGAATCTACGCCACTTAAGAGCGTAGGATTTGCTGGTGGATCGCCGCCTAGAGGCTAAGACTACGTCTTCCACCTCTCGAGGCAGTAGTAGGGGAGCCAGGACTACCCTTTCAGCAGCCAGGCCATCAGATGAAGGGACTGGAGGTTGGGGTGCAAGAGAGTCCCCTGGTCCTGAGACAGGAGATCGTGCTGAAACCCCAGAGGAAGAGGAGTGTCCACCGTAGGTTGCAGCAGAAGCGGGAACCACGGTTGCCGTGGCCACCTGGGGGCTATCAGGATCAATGAGGCCCCGTCCTTGAGGACTTTGAACAGTGTTCTGGACACTAGTGGCATGGGAGGAAACACATACAGTAGGCCTGTGGACCACGAGATCAGAAACGCATCCGCTGCTACTCGGAGGATGTGGTTGTCTGGAGCATTATCTCGGGAGTTGCCGGTTCAGAGGACTGGGGCCCCACCTGAGAAAGATCTGCTGGACCACCAACGGATTCAATCTCCATTCGTGTGGTTGCAGGATCCTGCTCAGTCTGTCCGCCAGGTAATTTTCCTGACCTGGGAGGTAGACAGCCTTGAGGAGGATCCTGTGATTGACAGCCCAAGAGCACAGCCGTTGTGCCTCCTGACAGAGAAGGAAGGAGTCTGTGCCTCCTTGTTTGTTCACGTAGAACATGGCAACTTGATTGTCTGTCTGGACCAGTACAGACTGGTGAGATGTGAGGTGGGAGAAGGCTCTCAGAGCTAGGCGTATCGCCCGTAGCTCTAGGAAGTTTATCTGTTGAGCAGCCTCCCAAGGTGTCCAGAGACCCTGAAGTACATGTCCCTTGGCAATGTGCTCCCCAACCTAGAAGAGAAGCATCTGTCGTCAGCACTTGAGAATGCGGAGGGGATTGAAAAACCACTCCGAGAACCAGATTTGGAAGATGAAGCCACCATTGCAGAGAGGAGACGAGTAGGTTGGATATTCTTACTGAGTCCGCTAGGCTCCCTGTGGCTTGATGCCACTGAGTTCGAAGGCTCCACTGAGCAAGCCACATGTGCAGGCGGGCATTGGGGGTTACATGAACCGTGGAAGCCATATGGCCAAGAAGTCTCAGGAATTGCCTGGCAGAGACCAGGGAATTGCTGTGAAACTGCCTGGCTAGATCCATCAGCCTGTGGGCTCTGTCCAGTGGCAGAAAAGCCTTCGCCTGAAGAGTGTCCAGCCTTGCTCCTATGAATTCTAAGTTCTGGGATGGGAGCAAAGTGGACTTTGCGAAGTTTATGACAAACCCCAAGTGCTGAAGCAGAGCCACAGTGCGAAGGGTGGCTTGACTGGCCTCCTGGGAAGACTGGTCCCTTATGAGCCAGTCGTCCAGGTATGGAAACACAAAAAGACCTTGAAGCCTTAGGTAGGCCGCCACCACTGCCAGGCACTTGGTGAACACCCTGGGAGCAGAGGTCAGGCCAAAGGGTAGTACTCTGTACTGATAGTGGTTGCCTCCCACAACAAATCTGAGATATTGTCTGTGGTCTGGATGAATAAGGATGTGAGTATAAGCATCCTTGAGATCTAAGGAGCACAGCCAATCTCCCTGCTGGAGGTAGGGCAGCAGGATTCCAAGGGTAAGCATCTTGAACTTTTCCCTCTCCAGGAACTTGTTGAGGTTGCGCAAGTCTAGGATGGGTCTGAGGCCTCCTGTTCTTTTTGGTACCAGAAAGTACCTGGAATAAAAGCCGTGACCTCTCAGGTGTTGGGGCACCGGTTCCACAGCCTGTTCCTTTAGTACACTTGTTAACTCCTGAAGGAGTAGGTCCCTGTGCAGAGGGAGTCTTGGAGGCTCCCCTGGAAAATAGGAGGGAGGTACCTGGTGAAAATGGAGAAGATAGCCCTTTTGGACTATATGAAGAACCCAGGTATTTGATGTGACGGCTGACCACCTGTGGGCAAAGTGGGCCAGCCGGCCTCCTGTGCTGAGAGAAGCCAGCTGAGGAGAAGAGGCTATGCTTTCTGAGTCAAAAACCCCCACCCTGCTGGGCAGGGGCCGGTGTTGGTGGCTTGGGGGCCTTCTGCCTAAGGGGCCCATGACCCTGCCCCTTGGCCTGCTGACCCTGTTGGGGAGCTGTAGAGGCCTGATAATGAGGGTATTGTTTATAGGCAGAGGACTTCCTCAGGTAAAAGGTCTTTTTTCCCTGAGCCCTTCTTTTTCTGAGAAGGGGCAGAGGTTTTTCTGGACAGCCTAGTCCTGGTCAGAGTCTCGGTTTCGAGTTCTGCAGCCTTTTCAGACATGGGCTTGCCAAAGAGGTTTTCACCTCAGCAGGGGACATTGACCAACTTGTCCTGTACCCATGGCTCGAGGTCTGATGACTGTAGACAAGCCTGTCGGCGGGCACCGATGCCGGCCCCGGCTACTCGGGCCGAAGCCTCGAAGCCATCGTAGGCTGCTCGAGAGATAAACTTCGAGCACCCAGTGGACAAGGCCTGGAACCTCTGCAAAGGTTCCTCGGAGAGACCAGCAGAGAACCCGGCAATCTCCTTTGCCAGATCTCGGAGATACATGTCCATGTAGAGCTGGTATGTCTGAACACGGCAAGCAAGCATAGAGCCCTGGAAGCACTTCTTACCGAGGGCATCCAGGTTCCGGGCCTCCCAGCCGGGAGGCACCGAGGAGTGCATCTTCTGACTTTTCAGTCGATGCATGGCCAATTCCACAACCATGGAGTGGTGCGGTAATTGTGCCTTTTGGAACCCGGGGCTCTTGTGGACTCGATAGATGGAATCGACCCGCTTGCTTAACACCGGCGTCGAGGCCGGGGTCTCCCACATGCGGAAGAGCAGCCGCTCCAGCATCGGAGGAACCGGTACAGTAAAGGCCTCCTTCGGGGTAGAGTCATACTGGAGGGCCTCGAGCTCCTCGGCTCCTCCTCGGGATCCGCGGGGAAGGCCAAGGCCTTGGCCATATCCCGCACGAAGTCCGAGAACCGGGTGTCCTCCGGGGGGGGGGGGGGGGGGCCGGCTCCGAGGTTCGGACTCGAGTGAGTCCGATGGGACGCACCGAGACCGAAAAGTACCAGGTGACTTCGTCCTCCGATTCCCAGGCTGACTCCTCGGAGGAGGAATCGAGCGGCTCCGGTCGAGCGGGCACCGATGCCCTCGGCCCCGACGACCTCGGTCCCGAACGGGAGGCCGAGGGAGACCGCGACCCAGGATCGACTCGAGCTCGCATGGACTCGAGGATCGGCTCGGTCTCTGGGGTCGACTTAGACGTCAACGTCCCGGTAGCCGGGGCAGATGCACTGGCGAGGCCAGTGATCAATGCCCGCTGCTGGTCCATGAAGACAGCCAAACTGCTCTCCAAGGTTGTCAACCTGAGTCCGAGCTCAGGAGACCCAGTAGCCCCCGACTCGGGCCCCGACGTCGGCTCCTTCGGAGGTGAGTCCACGAGGACTACAGTACTCACGTGTCCAGGAGACTCCATTTCGAGACGAGGACGTTTCAAAGGCCTCTCCGACTCCGAGGACCCGGGACGGCTATCGGGGCTATGCGACATGGCCCTCGAGGAACCAGGAGCGACCACCGACGCCGCCCTTGCGGGTTTTTTCTTCCTATGATGTTCCCGGGCAGGAGACCCCCGCTCAGAGGAACTCCGATGATGCTCAGGAATGGAGTCCCGGGACGTCAAAGCCTCTGACGAGGTCCGGGCGTGGCCGGACGCGGAGTCAGAGAAGATTCGTTCCCTTTGATGCTGCCGACTCCTCAACGCTTTTGAGGACATCTTGCCACAAGGACCACAGATCATCGGGTCATGATCGGGTCCGAGGCAGCGGAGGAAGCAGTCATGTGTGTCGGTAAGAGACATACGTTTTACACCGATCACACTTTTTAAACTCGCTGGCAGCCATCGGGGGAAAAAGGACCCCTGCGAGGTCAAAAGACAGGGCTGCCAGTGAAAAAGAAAAAATGGCGCCAACGCTTGTCACAAAGGACAAAAAAATGAAAAATAAAGAACGGACCCGGTACTGGTGTAGCGGGTCCGGGCGGGAAAAGGATCCGGTGTCGAACCGAGAAAAGAATAAGAAATAAAATCAACTTTTTCTGGGGCGATCACAAACAGCGTCTGTAGGGCTCCGCGGAAAAAAGAAGACTGAGCAAGATGGCACCCTTGGGCGGGAAGGGGACCGCGCATGCGCGCTGCAATTCCCAAAGGCTTTCTTTGAAAGCTGGGGAAATTGCTCCGCGAGGGCTCTGTCGGCGCCGACGTCACCCATATGTGAGGACTGACTTCCTGCTTGGTCCTGGAGCATTAATATTCACACAGTCTTACCTTGCTTGCAATGGAGACCCTGTTAGGAATAATCAAGCGCAAAAAGAACAAAACTCCACAGGGAGGAGGGACGGTTGTGAGGAATGATTCCTGCTGTCCCCAGAAAACAACTGTTACAGGTGAGTAAAGAACAGTTACTCACCTGTAACAGGTGTTCTCCAGGAGCAGCAGGAATCAGTCCTCACATATGGATGTCATTGGCGCCGATGAAGCCCCAGCGGAGCATTTCCCCAGCTATGAAAGCCTTTGAGAATGAAGGCACGCATGCGCGGTTCCCTTCCCGCCTAAAGGTGCCATCTTACCTCAGTCAAATGACAGAGCTAAGAACAGCATACAAAAATGAAAAAATAAACAATGTACAACTGCAACTCCCAGGGGAGGAGGGAGGGTTGTGAGGACTGATTCCTGCTGCTCCTGGAGAACACCTGTTACAGGTGAGTAACTACTCTTTCTCCAGGACCAAGTAGGAAGTCAGTCCTCACATATGGGTGACTCCCTAGCTCTGGGCTACCGAGGAACCCAGGCTGAACAAGAGAACTCCCTCTAGTCCCAGCTGCAAAGAAAGGCTTTTCAAGGACACAACCTCCACCGGTAGCCCAACAGAGGGCAGGAGTTGCCTAAACCTCAAAGAGATTCCGGAGCACTGCCTGGCCAAGAGCACTGTCCCTACGGGACTCCCTCTCCAGGCAGTAATGGGCCGCAAAGGTCTGGCTTGAAGACCAAGTTGCAGCCCTGCAGATGTCTACCAAGGGCACAGAGCGGAGATGAGCCACTGAGGCAGCCATTGCCCTGACACGATGGGCCGTGACCCTACCCTGCAAAGGAAGGTCAGCCGCCTTGTAAGCCCAGGTGATACAGTCAGCCACCCAGATGGACAAGGTACGCTTGGACACAGCCAACCCCAACTTATTGGGGTCAAAGGATATGAAGAGCTGAGTAGCCCTTCTATGCCCCTGCGTACGGTCAAGGTAGAAGGATAAGGCCCTCCTACAGTCCAGGGTATGCAGAACTGCTTCAGCCTGGCTTGCATGAGGCCTAGGGAAGAATGTTGGAAGGACCACCTCCTGATTGAGGTGGAAAGAGGAGACAACTTTGGGAGGAACTTTGGGCGATTCCTGAGGACTACCCTGTTCCTATAAAACCTGGTATAAGGCCTGTCACAGACCAGGGCCTGAAGCTCACTTACTCGCCTAACCGAGGTAAGGGCTATCAGGAAGAGTGTCTTCCAGGAGAGGAAGCGTAGTGGACAAGTAGCCATCAGCTCAAAAGGAGGGTGAGTCAGTTGCTGCAAGACCACATTCAACTCCCCACTCAGGGGTAAGAGGACGGATGGGAGGCTTGAGCAAAAGCAAGCCCCTGAGAAAGCGGGACACCAAGGGGTGACCAGATAGAGACTGTCCCTCCACCAATGAGTGGTGAGCTGCTAGAGCTGAGAGGTGGACCCGAACAGAATTGGACTTAAGTCCCTGATTGGATAAGTGCAGTAAGTACTGAAATACTGGCACAGTAGAGGAGAAAGGATCCTCTGTACGTAGCTGACACCACACAGAAAACCTCTTCCATTTGAGAGCATAGGTTTTCCTAGTGGACTGCTTCCTAGAGGCTAGGACAACCTCCTCAACTTCCTGAGGTAGGCCCCAGGGAGCCAAAACTACCCTTGCAGCCTCCAGGCCATCAAACTGAGAGACTTGAGATTGGGGTGCAGAAGGGAACCCTGGTCCTGTGTGAGGTGGTCAGGTTGCAACCCCAGAGGCAGTGGAGGATCCACCGCCAGTTGAAGCAGAAGAGGAAACCAAGGCTGTCTCGGCCACCTGGGAGCTACCAGCAGGACCGAGGCCTTGTCCTGGAGAATCTTGAATAGGGTTCAGGCCACCAAGGGCGTGGGAGGAAACGCATAGAGGAGGCCCTGAGACCAAGATATCAGAAAAGCATCCGCTGCTATCCGCAGAGGATGTGGTTGTCTGGAGCAGAACTTTGGCAGTTGCTTGTTGATGGGGCTGGCAAAGAGATCCATCAAAGGGAGACCCCATTTCAGGAAGATCTTCTGAACTACGGAAGGATGCAGCTGCCACTTGTGGGGCTGCAGTATCGTGCTCAATCTGTCTGCCAGGTAGTTGTCCTGGCCCGGAAGGTACACAGCCCTGAGGAGCATGTTGTGCTTGAGGGCAAAAGAACGAAGGTCCTGAGCTTCCCGACAAAGGATCCTGGACCTAGTTCCACCCTGTTTGTTCACATAAAACATGGCAACTTGGTTGTCTGTCTGAATCAGGACAGACTGTCGAGCCAGGGTAGGAGTGAAAGCTTTGAGTGCTAATCGAATAGCTCTGAGTTCTAGGAGATTGATCTGCTGTGCAGCCTCCCAGGGAGACCACAGACCCCGGGTGCACTTGCCCAGACAATGCGCTCCCCAGCCCTGCAGGGAGGGATCTGTTAGAATCATTGTGTAACCTGGAAACTGAAAGGACACCCCTTTCAGCAGATTGGGTGGGTGTAGCCACCAGTTGAGGGAGTGCAGAAATGGTCTGGACACCCTTATCCTGTCTGAGGCTGCCAGCAGCCTGTGACCACTGAGTCCGAAGGCACCACTGTGCAGGCCTCATATGGAGTCTGGCATTGGGGGTCACATGTACTGTGGAAGCCATGTGGCCTAGAAGCCGCAGGCAGAGTCTGGCGGAGACCAGGGACCTGCTGAGAAACTGACTTGCCAAGGCCATCAACCTTCGGGCTCTGTTTTCTGGTAAGAATGCCTTTGCCAGGAGAGAGTCCAACCGGGCCCCTATGAACTCCAAGTTCTGGGAAGGGAGCAAAGGGGACTTTGCGAAGTTTATGACAAACCCCAGGCGTTGTAGAAGAGCAATGGTCCTGAGGGTGGCTTGATTGGCCTCCTGACCTGTCTGACCCCTGATGAGCCAGTCGTCCAGATAGGGGAAGACAAAGATACCCTGATTTCTCAGGTAGGCCACCACCACTGCCAAGCACTTTGTAAAGACTCTGGGGGCGGAGGTGAGGCCGAAAGGCAGCACTCTGTACTGATAATGTTTTCCTCCCACAATGAACTTGAGGTACTTTCTGTGGTCTGGATGAATGAGGATGTGAGTGTACGCATTCTTTAGATCTAAGGAGCAAAGCCAATCTCCCTGCTGGAGGTAGGGCAGAAGGGTTCCAAGTGTAAGCATCTTGAACTTTTCCTTCACTAGAAACTTGAGCTTCCTGAGGTCCAAAATGGGACGAAGGCCACCGGTTCTTTTGGGCACCAGGTAATACCTGGAGTAGAATCCGTGACCTTGCAAGTGGGGAGGGCATAGGCTCCACCGCCCTGTCCACCAACAGACCCTGAAGCTCCTGACGGAGAAGGTTTGTGTGCAGAGGAGGCCTTGGAGGCTCCCCTGGAAAATATGGGGGTGGCAGTTGGTGGAAATGGAGGGCATATCCCCTGTGGATGATAGCCAGCACCCAACTGTCCCCAGTGATAAGGGGCCACTGGTGGGCAAAGAGGGCGAGACTACCTCCTGTGCAGGGTTGGGAGAGCAGTGGAGGAGAGGCTGAGGCTTGGGGGTCCTCTGCCTACGGGGCCCATTACCCTGGCTCTTGGCTTGCTGACCCTGGGGGGCAGCTTCGGCAGCCTGATATTGTGGGTACTGTTTGTAGGCAGTGCCCTTCCTCGGGTAAAAGGGCTTTTTACCCGAGCCCTTATGAGCCCTTCCTCGACAGCCTTGTCCGGGTGAGGTGCTCCGTCTTGAGCTGAGCGGCCTTCTTGGTCATGGGCTTGCCAAACAGGTTTTCACCTCGGCAAGGGACATCGACCAACTTGTCTTGAACCCATGGCTCAAGGTCCGATGACTGCAGCCATGCCTGGCATCGAGCCGCGATGCCGGCTGCCGCAACTTGGGCCGAAGCCTCGAAGCCATCGTAGGCGGTGCGAGACATGAACTTCGAGCAGTCCCGAATGCCCGAGGACAAGGACTTAAATCTCTGCAAGGGTTCCCTGAAGAGACCAGCAGAGAATCCGGCCAACTCCTTGGCCAGATCCCGCAAGTACATGCCCATGTACAGCTGGTAAGACTGGACACGGCAAGCAAGCATCGAGCCCTGAAAACACTTTCTAACGACGCCATCTAGGTTTCGGGCCTCCCTACCAGGATGCACCACGGAGTGCATCTTCTGACTCTTCAGACGATGCATGGCCGATTCCACAACCATGGAATGGTGTGGTAGCTGTGCTTTCTGAAAGCCAGGGCTCTTACGGAGCCGATAAATCGAATCGACCCGCTTGCTAAGAACTGGCGCCGAGGCTAAGAACCGGCACCGGTGCCTCCAACATACACTTTATGAACCCCTCTACCACTTCTTCCCACTGACTCCAAGAATCTTCAACATTTCCATCACTGCGAGTCAATGGGAAGAAGTGGTAGAGATCACAAAGAAACTAGTTAAAGAACAGATGCATTCGGCTTACCTCCTAGAGTGCTGTAAATCAAAAATCATCCCCAGGGGGCTAAGAATGAACAAAGCTCCAGGGATGTATACAACAGAGGAGGGGTTCATAAAGTGTTGGAATGCCATACTTAACAAATGTTCTTTAGACCTTATGATTCTTTTAATTTCTACTGCAAATAAGAAATCAGAGATTTTGAAATCAGAGGTAGATGAGAAGATATCCAAATTGAAAGAATGTGACAAGCAATATGATTCGATTCATGAGGATTACAATAGGAATATTCAGCAGTTTAAAATAGAAGTAAAGAATAAGGTGGTAGAAAAATCCAAAAGAGATGAAGATGACTATCGTGTGGGATATGTTTATCATTGGAGTAAAAAAATTGATAATGACCGATTGTGATTTAAGAAGAGGACCACTATTTTTGACCGGAAAGAGCATAACCGCTGAAGAGAGGGGGGATAGTCCCCTGGAGCAAAAAAAGAAGCGAGGCAGGAGCGAGTCTGGTGAGTTTGATGCTTCTGCATTTTCTTCCCAAAAAGAAGTAGTGAAATCACATAGAGAGAAAAAAGATACACAAACATAATCAGGACGACACACCGAAGCGTTTTATCCGTATGGATTTGCTCTAGAAAGGGGGAGGACGAGACAACTCACGGTCCCGCCCGCATACGACCAAAAGAGATCACGATCAAGAATCAGATCGGGGAATCGGTCAATATTACGAGCAAACTCACAGGGGTCGGGGCCGAGGTCGTGGCCAAGGAAGAGGCAGAGGCAGGGGACAGTGGAAGACAGACTGGTCGGAAGAAAGGAGGTGGTAGAACATTTGACGGGAATGGTCAGAGTAACGTGATTAATATCTCAAAATATACTTTGACGTCGGACAAGGAGTCAGTTTTGAATAAGGGGTTGTCATTTGTGCCTAAAAATAAGGCAGACCCATTTGAGGTACACATTGACCTGTATAAGTTTTTCAGGAAGTTAAGCATACAGCATTTTTTCTCAAGTCGGGATAATTGATATAAAGATATCTCGATTATCAGTAAGAAATACACATGGGTTCCTCCGCAGCAGTCGGATCCCATCATAGAATCTTTCGAAAAAGTAGTGCTTACGCAGGTTGATACAGTGTTGAAAGGTAAAGTTTCTTCCTTCCACAATATCACCTTAGGAGAAAGGAAAGTCATCCAAGTCCCTACAGAAGAACAGTCAGATTATAATCAAACCAGCAGACAAGGGAGGAGCAGTTGTACTGGATAAAGATTATTATCTACAGGAAATAAATAGACAGCTTAGGGATCCAGCTTTTTACCAGAGACTAGATAAAGACCCCACATCGGATCTCAAGAGAAGTATTGACAATCTTGTCATCACTGCCTTTGAGATTGGGTATATAACAAAGAAGGAGGAGGAGTTTCTTATTGTGGATTCACCTGTGATTCCTACAATATACATCATTCCTAAGGTTCATAAATCTTTGGATACACCCCCTGGACGGCCAATTGTCTCAGCCATTGGTTCGGTGTTAGAACCCATTTCTAAGTTTTTAGACCCTTTTAAGGCCCTTTGTGAATGAAATGTGGTCATTTGTACGAGATTCAGCTCATGTTATAGAGATTTTATCTTCTTTTAAGAATTACAACACAAATATTTTAGTGACTCTCGACGTGGAATCCCTTTATACCAACGTGCCACAAAGGGAGGCGTTCGATATTATTGATCAATGCCTTCAGAGACGCACTGCTCACCGTCGGATTTCTACCTCCTTCCTTTTATCTCTAGCACAGATTGCACTATTTGAATTTTTTTTTTGCTTTAGGGACTTGTTTTATAAACAGGTCAAGGGAGTAGCGATGGGCTCTGCTATGGCTCCCGACATAGCCAATCTTTATATGTTTAATTTTGAGAATAATTTTTTAAAGATACATCCTTTTAGTGACCATGTAGGTTTATGGATTAGGTACATTGACGATATTTTGATTCTTTGGCACGGGTCTGTAGAAAGACTTGAGTTTAATATATGGATAAATCAATTAGATGTCAATTTAAGATTTCAATTGACCTACGATTTTTGCAAGATAATATTCCTTGATCTATTAATTATAAAAGAAAAAGATGGTTTCACAACCACATTGTACCGGAAACCGACGGATAGGAATCAACTGTTGCATTTTAATAGTTACCATAACCCTTCGTTGAAGAACAATCTCCCCGTGAGTCAATTCCTAAGAATCAAAAGAGTTTGTACCAACCCACAAGATTTTGAGAGAGAAGCCATAAATATGAGAATGAGATTTCAGACAAGACATTACCCTGAGTCATGTGCAGATAAAGCATATAGAAGAGCGAAAAAATCCTCTCATGACTCTTTTACGTCCTAAAAGACAAGAAGATAAAGTAGGCATTGTGTGTCCTCTGTTATACACTGAGTATTCCTCCAAGATCATTAAGATTCTTAGAAATGAATGGCATCTCATTCAAGCTTTGCCATGTTTCCAAGATCTTAAGCTCACAGTTGCACACAAACGTAACATCAACCTACGGAACCTTTTAGTTCCCTCAGCTTTTACAGAGAAGGGTTACATTCTGAAGTATAGGGGACAGTTCCAATGTGGAAGATGTTCGGTTTGTCTAAATGTCCTTCCGGTTAGAGAATTTTACACTCACCCTATCTCTAATCAGAAATTTTATATTAAAGATTATTCTAACTGTGAAACTCAAAGTGTCATTTATGTTATACAATGTCCCTGCAGGAAACTATATGTAGGTAAGACCAACCGTCACATCAAAACCAGGATTACAGAACACAAAAGTTGCATTCGGAGGGGCTTGGTTGATAAGCCCCTGGTGGCCCATTGGCAAGCTGAACACCACGGCATCATGGATTTGAAATTTTTTGTAATCAAGCAAGTTAAAATCAATTGGAGAGGCGGTGATATGAATAAGACCATGTTACGATTAGAACAGAGGTTTATATATGCTTTACAGTCCCTGGACCCACATGGGCTTAATCTAGACAGTGACCTTTCTGTATTTTTATAAATGATAATTTTTATTAGTAGGGTCAAGATATTTATGGTTTTAATATTTGTGTGCTTTTTAATACATATTTTTGTTTTATGGGTTTATTTTGGGGCCACTGGGGTTGTTGCATTGGACTGTCTATGGTTTACTGATGCCCCCCTGGTCTACATAATCCATTTTTACCTCTGCTTCCCCCTTTTTGATAAGACAGGGTTACCATTTCATCATTTTTCATTTATTTTTTATCTATCTATTTATTTATTGATCGTTTTATTCATTTGTCCATGTTCCAGGGTTTTTATCTAATACATACCTCAGATTGTCATATTAATATGCTCTTATGTTAATTAGTTTTAGCTTGCTTCAGTTAGTTTCCCCTATTGGTCCTGTTTTTGATTATTTATTGTGCATAGTAGTTGGTTTATGAAGGTGTGTTCTACGTTCCCAGTTTTCCCTTTATGTTTGCCTTCACAATCATGTTTTTTATTGTACTCTCTAAGTATAGGCAATGTCCTTCACACTTTTTTAGTAGTTCTCATCGGTGAGGTCCGGGTCTCGTTTGCGGTGGCCCTTTGCCCCTCCCCCTCATTCCTAGGCATACAAATGGAGTGCGCCTGCGTTGGCGTTTTTTTAAAAATGATCATCTCATATAGCAAAGAGTCCTATATGTCTACGGATTTTTTCCAGGATATTTCATATTTACAACTGTGGAATAGCTCCAAGTGTCCTTTTGATTTGGCGGTGATTGACAGGTTACATTAGCAGCGGACCCATCGACAACGACATGTGGTTCATTTATGATCCATTACCTCTTATTTAATTCCTTAAAGCTCTTCGACTTTATTATTACGTTGAGATAAGGTCAAAGAAGGTTAATTAAATAGTTTTAGAAGGTTTTTACGTTTCTTATTGAATCCTGTGGTTTAATCTGTTTATAGATGGGGCGCTGGTATTGACAGCCTGCACAAGTCGTGTGACCTGCTTTTAGACCACGTTGGTTTGTTCGTTTATCTTTATTTTTCGTTTACATTTGAGTTTTAGTTTATTTTATAATCCTTACATTACATTAAAGTTATGCACACTGAAGTCTGATTTGCACATCGCCTATTACAGTAGCCGGCTTTCCAGCCGAGCGACAAAATGTGTATCCTTTGCACTTATATTTTTAAAGCGTATGATCAGCGGCTTCCCCACTTGGTGGGTATAGCCCTGATTTTTTCAGAAGGCATCATTTTTACTTAACGCTCCTGCCACGTAACCCTCCCTCTCTGCTCTCTTCCAGTTTGTTTTATTAATTTATTTATACACAAGTATTTTTGTATATTTGTTTTATTTATTTTTTGTTTCATAGTTGGGTCCCATAGGATAAAGGATATCCATAAAGTAGCTCTTCAACGTCATTGCTGAGGTATTTACATTTTTCTCCAATGTTGCTTGTCATATTTTAGGATCTTCTCATCCTATTTCTGGCATTTATATGTATGACATTTATGATTCATGACTGGTCTCACGTTTACATGTATTCTTGTGGTGTTCCACATTTAACTCCTTACAACGCAATGTTTTAGAGCTTGTTTTTATGATTGTATTACATATACATATATATTTTCTTATATATGAGTTAGTAGCCTATGCTTTAAGTAATTCATGTTTATTTTTATTTTAAATATGTATGTATTTTCAATTCTGTTATCTGTTCTTTTATGTGTTTTTAATAATTATTTATGTATTCATTTATTAATTTTGTTTACATGTTCATGTTTTTTAGCTAATATCTGCCTTATCAGCCCCTGACGAAGTGTGCGAAACACGGCCTGTGTCGGGTTGGCAGAAAGAAGTATTTAATAAAAACTCCGTTGGTATAATCACGTTTTGTACTGTGTGTTTCGTTGCACGTGATTACCTGCCTTTTCGTGGTGGCTCCTTCGGAGGAGAGTCATACTGCAGCGCCTCGAGCTCTTCAGCTCGAGGCTCTTCCTCGGGATCCGCCAGAATAGCCAAGGCAGTGGCCATATCCCGGACGAACTCCGAGAACTGGGTGTTCTCCGGGGGGGGGGGGGGGGGGAACCTACTCCGGGGCTCAGACTGTGGTGAGTCCGAAGGGACGCACCGAGTCTTAAAGGTGTCAGGAGACTCCTCGTCCTCCATCTCCCAAGCTGACTCATCCGAGGAAGAGGCGGGGTCCGACCCTGCGGGGCCCTGGAGCACCTGCCCCGACGCCGGAAGCACCGGCGTCGACGCCCTCGGTCCTGAACGGGAGGTCGAGGGGGACCGCGACCGAGGTTGACTCCGAGCCACGATGGACTCGAGTATCGCCTCGGTCTCCGGGGTCGACTGGCATCGATGTCCCGGTAGTCGGGGCAGATGCGCCAGACAGGCTGGCCATCAGTGCCCGCTGCTGCTCCATGAAGGCAGACATTCTGCTCTCCAAGGCTGTCATCCTGAGAGTCAGCTCGGGAGACGCAGCAGCCACCGACTCGGGCCCCGGCGGCGGCGGCGCCGGGCCCGACGTGGCTCCCTGGGAGGAGAGTCCACGAGGACTACGGGGATTACGTGTCCAGCAGACTCCGGCTCCACACGAGGAACTTTGGCAGGCTTCTCCGGTTCCACAGGCCCGGGGCAACGGTCAGGGGTCTTAGACCTGGCCCTCGAGGAGCCAGGGACCTCTTCCGACGACGCCCTCGCGAGCCGTTTCTTCCTCTTGCGTTCCCGGTCGGGGGACCCCCTTGTCTGAGGAGCTTCGACGGTGCTCGGGATCGGAATCCCGAGATGTCGAGGCCTCAGACGAGGTCTGGGCCCGGCCGGAGGCTGAGTCCGAGAAAAGCCTCTCCTTTTGCTGCTGGCGACTTCGTAGTGCCTTGGAAGACATTTTTCCACAGACCCCGCACGACTTAGGATCATGGTCGGGGCCGAGGCACCGAAGGCAGCAGTCGTGTGTGTCGGTGAGAGACATTAGTTGCTTACACCGATCACACTTCTTAAAACCACTGGAAGCCATCGGGGAAAAAAGAGTCCCTGCGAGGTCAAAAGACCGGCCTTCCAGTGAAAAATAGAAAAAAGGGCGCGAACGCCAGCCACGAAGGGCAAAAACCGAAAAAGAGGAATCTGGCTCGATACCGGTGCACCGAACCCGGCGGGAGGGGAACCGGCGTCGAACCGGAAGAAAAAGAGCAGAAAAATCTACTTTTAACTGGGAAAACTGGACACACATCTTGTGAGCTTCACGGAAAAAAAGAGACTGAGGTAAGATGGCACCTTTAGGCGGGAAGGGAACTGCGCATGCGTGCCTGCATTCCCAAAGGCTTTCATAGAAAGCTGGGGAAATGCTCCGCTGGGACTTCATTGGCGCCGATGACACCCATATGTGAGGACTGACTTCCTGCTTGGTCCTGGAGAACGACGCTTTCTCTGGGAACAAGCAGGAAGTCACTCCTCACATATGGTACTACCAAGCTATAGGCTACTGAAAAAAACCTGTAGTAGCTACAGGCGACCCAAAAGGTGAACTGTGAAGGGCAGCAAGGACCACTGAATGACTTGACGTCCAGTGATGCAGCCCCAATATTGACGTTGGCATCACCTCTCTGGTAGCCTGGACACAAAGGACCGGAGGGAAGAAGTTGTACTACTCCTCAAAGAGGTGACGAAGTACTGCCTGGCCAAAGGTGCTGGCGTGCTATGAGCTCTCCTGCAAGCAGTAATGTGCTGCGAAGGTATGGACCTAAGACCAGGTGGCAGCCTCGCAAACGTCCTGCAGAGGGATCGAGCACAGGTGAGACACCGAGGCCCCAAGGCACATACATTATGTGCGGTAAACAAGACACTCCAGAGAGTCCAGCTGTTCATAGGCAAAAGAAATGCAGTCTGCCACCCAGGTGGACAGGGTAAGCTTAGAGACCGCAACCCTGAGCCTGTTGAAATCATATGTTTATGTTTATTAAGCTTGATATACTGCTATTACAATTAGAACATAGCGGTTTACAATAGAAACACAAATTCTTATACAAAGAGACCAATAGGTCAAAAAAAAAAAAAAAGAGGAGAAAAGAAATTACAATATAAGACAGGAAAGCACCCAAGACATTTAAATAGACATGACTACGGGGGAGAGAGGAGAAGGAAAACAGGGGGAGGGGGGTATTTGTCACACAAGAGGAGAGGGGAGGTCAAAGGCGGCAGAGAAGAGGTGCGTTTTTAAGTCCTTTTTAAACGTGGAGTAGTGCTGTTCTAGCCTGAGAGAAAGGGGTAGAGAATTCCAGTAGTCTGGACCAATAAAGAAAAAAGCTGTGACGAACAGAGACGAGCCTTTGTCCTCGTGAGATGGAAGGCCAGTACCCTTTTGCAATCCAAGGTGTGTAGCAAGGCCTTTGCTCGGGATGCGTGAGGCTTGGGGAAGGTGGTGGGAAGGACCATCTCTTTGTTGATATGAAAAGCAGACACCGCCTTAGGCAGGAATTTCGGGATAGTCCGGAGGACAACCCTGTTTTTGTGGAATTTTATGTAGGAGGCATGGGCCATCAACATCTGCAGCTCACTGACCCTTCTGGCCGAAGTGAGGGCTACCAGGAACACTACTTTCCACAACAAAAATTTGAGATGGCACGAAGGCAGGGGCTCAAAAGGGGGAGCAATCAGTTTCCTGAGGACAATGTTCATGTTCCACGCCACTGACAGTGGATGGATGGGGGGTCACAAGAGAAGCCCCCTTATAAAACGGCCCACAATTGGGTGCACAGACACAGGCTGGCTATCAACGAGGTGGTGACGTGCCGCCAGGGTGTTGAGATGCATCCTGACAAATTATTATTTAACAGGGTTTTTTTTGTTTTCTTTTTTGTTTTTTTAATAGTCTTTCTACAAGTCAAGACGGTTTACAAGTCAGTGAGATAACAGGAAACAATTGTGCACATTACATCAAACATATTGAACTCATTGTAACAGAAACTAACAACTTCTCGTAAGGTTAACGAACTATGTTCATATTATTGTGAGGAGGTATAAGCTGCATATTGCCAAGAGCATGTATTAGGTGCATGGGTTGCTGTGCAGATTAACTGGAGTTAGAATTTGAGTTAGACCAGCCTTGGAAAGGGACAGATACTGGAGGATGTCTTGCATTTTTTTATTGGATCTGTTCAAGAGTTTGTTTGTGTGTTCACAGCGGGAACAAGAAGAAAGTTATATGACAGCTCCTTTGTTATGATTAGGAGAAGAGTTACACAACTTTGTATGGGGCAGGGTATATAACTATATTGCTGCTGGCTACTAAGGAGGTCGTTGACGTTATCTAGCTTTTCTCTCCCTAAGTTAGACTTTTTAGTCCAGGGGTCTCAAACACGCGGCCCGCGAGACAACTTTGTGCGGCCCGCGACAGAGAAAAACAAAAAAACCCCAAAACCCTGGCTTCTGCCGTTGCCGCCGTGGCAGCGGCAGAATCAATTGTCAAATTTAAAAAAAAAAAAAAGACTTCTGCTGCTCAAGCAGCAATATCACCTGTCCTGCGGCCCCTTCCCCTGTGCCCGGAGATCCGAATCTGCTCTATCAGTGGCGTGCTTTTCAAGCCGCGAAGAGTATTCCCCTCTCGCGCGGCTTGGAACCGCGCGAGAGGGGAATACTCTTCGCGGCTTGAAAAGCCCGCCGCTGAGAGAGCAGATTCGGATCTCCGGGCAGCGGGGAAGGGGCCGCAGGACAGGTGAGATTGCTGATTGAGCAGCAGAAGTCTTTTTTTTCTAAATTTGACAATTGATCCTTCCGCTGCCACGGCTGCAACGGCAGAAGCAAGTGTTTTTTGTTTTTTTTGTTTTCCTCTGTCGCGGGGGGGGGGGGTTATGACTGGTAATGGGCTATGGTGGGGGCTAGGACTGGAAATGGGCAGATGGGGGTTAGGACTGGAAGTGGGCTATTGGCAGGGGGGGGTTATGACTGGTAATGGGCTATGGTGGGGGCTAGGACTGGAAATGGGCAGATGGGGGTTAGGACTGGAAGTGGGCTATTGGCAGGGGGGGGGGGGTTATGACTGGTAACGGGCTATGGTGGGGGCTAGGACTGGAAATGGGCAGATGGGGGTTAGGACTGGAAGTGGGCTATTGGCAGGGGGGGGGTTATGACTGGTAATGGGCTGGGGGGGTTATAACTGGTAATGGGCTATGGTGGGGGCTAGGACTGAAAATGGGGTGATGGGGGTTAGGACTGGAGGAGGGCTGATTGGGGGGTTAGGACTGGTAATGGCCTATGAGGGGAGGTAAGACTGAAAATGGGGTGATGGGGGATACGAATGCAAGTGGGCTATGGGGGGGACTAGGACTGGTAATGGGCTATGGGGGGGGGTAAGACTGAAAATGGGGTGATGGGGGGGTAAGACTGGAAGTGCGCTATGGGGAGGTTAGGACTGGTAATGGGCTGGGGGGGTTGCTAGGACTGGAAATGGGCTGAGTGGAAGGGGGGCTTGAACTGCAAATGGCTGATGGGGAGGGGGGCTTGGAATGGAAATGGGCTGTGAGGGGAGGGAGCTAGGATTGGAAATGGGCTGATGGGGGGCTAGGATTGGAAATGGGCTGATGGTGGGCTAGGATTGGAAATGGGCTGATGGTGAGGCTAGGATAGGACTGGAAATGGACTGATGCAGGGACTAGAAAGGAGCAGATGCTGGGTGGGGCTGGAACTAGAAGGGAGCTGATGTTGGGGGAGGATTAGAATGGGATGGAGCTGGGAAAGTGAAATGGAGAGGGGAAAAATATTTTGTCTGGAAGAGAAGACAAATCTACAATTGGCCAGGTATTGGGAGAGTAAGTGGGGATTGAGGATGGAGGGGTAAAATTTGAGTGGATGAAATAGGAATGAGGAAAGAGCAAAAGGAGAAAGATTAGTATGTTAAAGCAGATGTAGGGAGAGAGAATGGAAAAAAACAAGAAGAGAGAAGAAAGGACAAATGGACAGCAGACGATGGAGATAGCAGAAGACACGAAGAAACCAGAAGTGGCTGGAGCAATTGCAACTGAAAAAAATGCACAAAAGGTAGAAAAATCTCTTTATTTTGAATTTATTAACTGGAATATGTCAGCTCTGGGAAATGTGCATCATTAATGTTTGCGCTTTGTTTAGTACAAGAGGAAATTAATTTATAGTTTTATTTCTACAGTGTTGTTGTACATTCCAAGTTTGGCTTTTGGGGTTCCCAGTTTAATTATTGTCTTCCTATTTCTGAATCTTTTAGTCTTTCTTTATCCATACTCATTAAGAGGCATGTTTACTAAAAGTTAGTGTATGGTAACATTATGCAAATATTTATGCAAATGAGGCCCCTTATGCAAATGAGGCCCCACGTCTTATGTGGCCCCCGGGTTACTTTACAAGTCCTCATTTGGCCCTCAAAGCAATTTGAGTTTGAGACCCCTGTTTTAGTCTATGGGATAGAAGCTATTGTTATTCTGAGACCATCCAGTAGCAGTTAAATATAGATTATATAACTATATAATCGAACAAACAAGCGATTTTTTATTGCTGGATGTATTTCCCATTTTGTTGTATTTAACGCACATATTTTTTTGAGATTGAGTTCAGCGTTTACGAGTTGACCATTTAATACGTACTAAGTTTTATGCCAGTGGTGATGTCATATATAAAGAAAAAACCTTCCAAACCTCCCTTTTTTCCTTCAGATTTTTTTGGACTTACAGAATCAAGTTTTTTGGACCTTTTTCCTTTTCCCTCCTTTTTTTCCTGGTGACGTTTTTGATGACGTTTCCTTCAGCAGCCATTCAGAGATCTTTTTGGTGCTTTAAATAGCCTGGAGAATTTGGCGTTTTTTAGGGCGCGTATATTAATGGAAACAGCTTGATACAGAGCCCCTCCTGGGCTCGAAACATGCATGTCGCTGCTTTACTATTCTGCTGCCCTTTCTGTGCACTATCAGATAAGTGATTTTCACTATTTGTGCTATTGTTTTTGAAAATACGAACAAAAGGCCTCTGCCGACAACGAGTGGGGAGTTTTTTCCTCTCTCCATCTCAGGTCGGAAGACCCCGACAAAAAAAGTGTGTTTGTTAAAATAGCATTTTGGTTTTTTGGCATAATTGTGTGGTTTATACTACTGATTCCCAGGTTTTTTATATGTTTTGACTTTTGGTAATATTAGTGGTGATGCCATGGAATAGTTCTAGCTTCTTCTCTATCTGCATCATCTGCTGACAAGGAGAGAGCGCACATTCGTCTGGACTGCTGGAGACGGAAAATACGAGGGTTGCTATTTATATTTCTGGCCTAATAATGAAAAAACAAATATTTATGATCGAAATTGGTTTTGTTTTTCAAAATATTCTCCATGAAGATCAATACACTTTTGCATTCGTTTGAACCAATTTTCGAAGCACCTTTTCCACTCCGATTGAGGTAACTCCAAAACATGCGTTTTGAATGCATCAACTGCATCTTCAGGTGTTGAAAATCGTTGACAACGTAATTTGTTTTTGATGTGTGGGAATAAAAAGAAGTCATTGGGTGCCAAATCAGGGCTGTACAGTGGATGACCCATCAATTCGATGTTTTGGCCGATCAAAAATTCCTTTGTTTGAGCCGATGTGTGAGAGCTCGCATTGTCATGATGAAGAATTATTCGCCTCTTTGACTTTTTCTGAATTTCTCTGAAGAAATCTGGTAAACAAATGGTTGTGTACCATTCAGAATTGACCGTCCTACGTTGCTCTAACGGCACTGTCGCCACATGACCGGTAATGCCGAAGAAACAGGCAACCATTTGCTTCAATGTGCTTCTTCCGCGAACAACTTTTGTTGGATTTGGCTCGTCTTGGAAGATCCATACAGTTGATTGCTGTTTTGTTTCGGGCTCATATGCATAGATCTATGATTCGTCACCTGTGTAGATGTTATACACAGTCTTTGATGCACCTTGAACGTATTTTTTCAACATTTCCTTGCACCAATCGACACAAGCCTTCTTTTGAGCGTTTGTCAGATTATGCGGGGTCCAACGCGAAAAAATCTTTTTTACGGCCAAATGATCATGCAATATCTTATTGATGCTTGTCATACTAATGCCCAAAGATGCCTCAATCTCACGGTATGTCAAATGACGATCTTGTTTTATCAGTTCACACACAGCATCGATATTTTCTGGCACAATAACCGATTTTGGACGACCCTAACGGAATTCGTCCTGGAGCGAACATCGGCCACGATTGAATTCGTTATACAAGTTTTTTACAGTGCTGTAGGATGGTGCTTTATTGCCGTATAAAAAATTAAGTTCATCGATGCACTCTTGCCTTGATAATCCACGTCGAAAGTTACGAAAAATAATCGCACGAAAATGTTCACGAGTTAATTCAATTTTTCTCCCGAGATGAATTTTTCAAGTTACTGTAAACAACAAATCGCACTCAAATGTTAAAATGTTATGAATAAGGTTATGTTCAACAATGTCAGTGTTCCAATGGAACCACTGGATGGCGCCTGGCAACACTTACTGTTGCTAAGGCCAGAAATATAAATAGCAACCCTCGTACTAGCGTGCTGCTAGCTATACTAAGTTTTATGCCAGTGGTGATGTCACCCAAATAATATAGCGGTCAACTGGCAGAGTGGAACTAGCAATGTACAAAAGACTCACTCCATCAAAAACAAATGTGATCTGTTGAAAAATCTTTCAGAAAACTTGTTTGTCAAACAAAAACCAAGGTCTCAGCATATACGGGCATAAAGTGAATCAGGTCCCAAATGGCTGGACCATTAACACACTAGCAAGGCCCAATCACATCAATGACCTTGACAAATACTACAAGCAGACAGCTTCAACCATGAATCAGCACACAAGTATTTAAAGTGAAAAAATCACTTAGCTGTAGCAATCACTGTGACACTAACACTGTGCTTGAACCTGGATAGCCAGCTGCCGTCCCCGACGTTCTTACAAAGAGCCCTCAAAGGTTTCGCGAGCAGTCTCGCTTCCTCAGGGGATACTAAAATTAAAACACAAACACAGCATAATCCAAAGCACCACAGATAACCAAGTTTTTAAAAAAGCATAAAAACCCACACCCGAACAGCACACCACTAACCTGCCAGCTAATCCTCAACAACGCTGTGCAGAAAACGCCACCCATGCGCACTCTTACAATGCATCCGCCTTTTAAAGGAAGTCCCCACGAATGACGTCTGGGGAAACCTAACACCAAACTCCACCCCCAACTCAAACACACACTGCCCAATCAATACGAAGATTCAAGCCCTCCGGAGCCACAGTGTGCAATTTATGAATCCATCTTTGCTCGCACACCAGCAATGTCTGTTCTCTACTCCTGCCTCCCCAGCTAGACAAAACATGATCTAAACAAAAACATCGTAAGTCACAAAATTGATGTTGAAACTCCAGAAAATGTTGAACCAGAGGGGCCTCCCGCACAGCACACTTCAGTCTGCTCTTGTGTTCCAACATTCTCTTCCGAAACGGTCGACACGTACTACCCACATACAACAGCTGGCACGGACACTGGATCCCATACACTACAAAAGAAGAATCACAAGAAGTCCGATGCCTCAGCTTATACTGAACATGATGATACTCGAAAGAAGAGATCACACAGGAAACCTCGCAGATCGAGCAGTGACCACAAATGTTATGACCTGTCACATCACCCCCTGGCATAGACCTCAAACTTGAAGGACACAACAATTCCCGCAAATTTTTTTGACGTTGCCACATGCATCGAACCGCCTGATTTTCTAACCCCGGGATAGTGTGTACCACCCCCATATGTTTCCAAATGATGCGTTGGATATTAAAACTAAAGGGGGAGTACTTAAAAATAAAATTCACATGCTCCTCCCCACCCAACTGGACAGTTTTGTTCCGAGGCGCCAACAATAAAGAGCGATTATTATACAGGGCCCTCTTATACGCATCCCTGACCACCCGCGGCGGGTAGCCCCTAGCCAAAAAGCCCTGATGTTGTTACTTATGAGGTCTTGTCTGTAGACCCCACTTTTGACCTGCAAAAGAGTATCCAGGATCTCACCACTGCAGCTCTCACTTCTAAACTGATTTCAAAAAAAGAATATTCTTTTTTGAACGTCCAAAGTCCTTCAATAGCTAAGTTTTATTTGTTACCTAAAGTGCACAAAAATTTACAGCGCCCGCCGGGCCGTCCTATCATGTCTACTAGGGGCACGGTGCTGGAACCCCTCTGTTTTTACAGATTCTTTTTTGAGACCTTTGTTAGTGGAGATTCCAGCTTATATTAAGGACACTATGCATTTTTTGAATATCTTAGAGACCCATTCAATTTTGGCTAGCTCTCCTGACATTTTGTTAGCCACTCTGGATGTTGCCTCATTATATACCTCCATTCCCCAGGTACATGCAGTAGCTGTGGTTGAGGAGTGTTTACGACGGAGGGGTGATTTGGCTCCTGAGATGGTTGCATTTGTTAGGCGGCTTGCTCAGCTGGCCATTTTTGACAATTATTTTCAGTTTGAAGACATCCTGTATCACCAGTTGGCAGGCGTTGCCATGGGGGCCACCTGCGCCCCCTCAGTGGCTAACCTGTACATGGGGAAGTATGAGGAGAAATGGGTGGCTCAATCCCCGTTTTCTTCCCATATTTGTTTGTGATGTAGGTTTATTGATGACGTGTTTGTTCTCTGGCGCGATTCAGCTGCGGAGTTCCAGACGTTTGTGCGGTGGCTGAATGGTTGTGAGGCTAACATACAGTTCACTAGTGTTTCCAGTTTTGAGGAGATAGTGTTCTTGGATGTTGTGGTACGAAAAGGTGGGCATGGGTGGGAGACGTCAGTATATCGGAAACCCACGGATCGTAACACATTGCTGCACTATTCCAGTGCACATCCACAGGGTCTTCGCAATAGTCTTCCTTTCTCCCAATTTATTTGCTACCGCAGGAACTGCTCGGATTTGTCTGACTTTAAGAGCAAGTCTAAAGCTTTGGCCCAGGGCTTTTTGGCTAGGGGCTACCCGCCGCGGGTGGTCAGGGATGCGTATAAGAGGGCCCTGTACGAGTAGTTACTCACCTGTAACAGGTGTTCTCCAGGAGCAGCAGGAATCAGTCCTCACTGATGGGTGACGTCGGCGCCGACGGAGCCCTTGCGGAGCAATTTCCCCAGCTTTCGAAGAAAGCCTTTGGGAACTGCAGCGCGCATGCGCAGTCCCCTTCCCGCCCAAGGGTGCCATCTTGCTCAGTCTGATGACATAGCGAAAAGACAGCAAAAAAGTTAGCAAAAACAATGGATAAGAATGACTGCAACTCTGAGGGGAGGAGGGAGGGTTGTGAGGACTGATTCCTGCTGCTCCTGGAGAACACCTGTTACAGGTGAGTAACTACTCGTTCTCCAGGACCAAGCAGGAAGTGAGTCCTCACTGATGGGACGCCCAAGCTTAAGGCTACTGGAGACCTCAAGCCGAAAAATGAGCTCCCTCTAGCTCAGCAGAACAGAAGGAAGGAATCTTCTCTGAATACGCTCCCGGCCGGTAGCCCAACACCAGGGTCGGAGGGTAGGAGTTGCCTAAACCTCAAAGAGATTGTGGAGAACTGCCTGTCCGAAAGCACTGTCTCTGCGGGAGTCCCTCTCCAGGCAGTAATGAGCCGCAAAAGTCTGGCTTGAAGACCAAGTAGCGGCCCGGCAGATGTCTGCCAACGGAACAGAGCGGAGATGAGCCACTGACGCAGCCTTCGCCCTGACACGGTGAGCCGTGACTCGACTCTCTAAGGAGAGGCCGGCTGCCCCATAAGCCCAGGCGATACAGTCAGCCACCCAGATGGACAAAGTACGCTTGGAGACAAGCACCCCCAACCTATTGGGCTCAAAAGAAACGAAAAGCTGAACAGCCTTTCTGTGCTCCCGCGTACGGTCAAGGTAGAAGGATAAAGCCCTCCTACAGTCCAGGGTATGCAGAACTGTTTCAGCCCGGCTGGTATGCGGCCTGGGAAAGAAGGTTGGAAGAACCACCTCTTGGTTGAGATGAAAAGGGGAAACCACTTTTGGAAGAAACTTAGGGTGAGTTCTTAAGACCACCCTATTCTGGTAGAACCTAGTGTAAGGAGGCTCAGACACTAGGGCTTGCAGTTCACTAACGCGCCTAGCGGAGGTAAGGGCTACCAAGAAGAGAGTTTTCAGGAAAGGAAACGAAGAGGGCAGGTAGCCATGGGTTCAAAAGGCGGACAGGTAATCCGCTGCAAGACAACATTGAGATCCCAGTCAGGGGTTGGTGGGCGCAAAGGAGGCTTAAGCAGAAGGAGGCCTCTGAGAATTCGTGCCACCAAGGGGTGTGCGGAAAGAGGTCTGCCGTCCACCGGCGAGTGATGTGCAGAGAGAGCACTGAGGTGGACCCTTACAGAGTTGGACTTGAGGCCTAGATTGGAAAGGTGAAGCAAGTATTGCAGTACCACCGATACCACGCAGGAGAAGGGGTTCTCAGACTGCTGAGAACACCACACGGAGAAGCGACGCCATTTAAGGGCGTAAGACGTCCGGGTGGATGGTCGCCTAGACGCTAGGACGACATCTTCCACCTCCGGAGGTAGTAGTAGCGGAGCTAGGACTACCCTTTCAGCAGCCAGGCCATCAGGTGAAGGGCCCGGAGGTTGGGGTGCAGGAGAGTGCCTTGATCCTGAGTCAGGAGATCGGGCTGAAACCCCAGAGGAAGAGGAGTGTCCACCGCCAGTTGTAGCAGGAGCGGAAACCAGGGCTGTCTCGGCCACCTGGGCGCTACTAGGATTACCGAGGCCCTGTCCCGGAGAACTTTGAAAAGCGTCCGGGACATGAGTGGCGTGGGAGGAAAGGCATACAGTAGGCCCGTGGACCACGGGATGAGGAAAGCATCCGCCGCTACTCTGAGCGGATGCGGGTGCCTGGAGCAGAACCTGGGAAGTTGCCGGTTCAGAGGACTGGCAAAAAGATCCATGGTGGGGAGGCCCCACCGGAGGAAGATCCGCTGAACCACCATCGGGTCTAACCTCCACTCGTGTGGCTGCAGAATCCTGCTCAGTTTGTCGGCCAGGTAATTTTCCTGTCCTGGCAGGTAAACCGCTTTGAGGAGGATGCCATGGTCGACTGCCCAAGAGCACAGTCTCCGAGCCTCTTGACATAGGAGGAGGGAGCCGGTGCCCCCCCCCCATTTGTTCACATAGAACATGGCAACCTGATTGTCCGTCTGGACCAGTAGACTGATGAGAGGTGAGGTGAGAGAAGGTCCGTAGAGCTAGGCGTATCGCCCTGAGCTCCAGGAAGTTTATCTGCTGAGCAGCCTCCCAAGGGGTCCAAAGGCCTTGAGTACATGTCCCCTGACAATGTGCTCCCCATCCCAGGAGAGAGGCATCCGACGTCAGCACTTGGGAAGGCGGAGGAGACTGAAAAGTCATGCCGAGTACCAGACTGGGCAGATGAAGCCACCATTGCAGAGAGGAGACCAGGCGGTCGGAGATCTGTACTAAGTCCGCAAGGCTCCCTGTGGCTTGATGCCATTGAGTGCGAAGGCTCCAATGAGCAGGCCTCATATGTAGACGGGCATTCGGAGTGACATGGACCGTGGAAGCCATATGGCCGAGCAGCTGCAGGAATTGCCTGGCCGAGACCAGGGAAGTGCTGTGAAACCTGCTGGCCAGAGCTCTGAGCCGGATGGCCCGTTCCAGAAGCAAGGCAGCATGAGCTTGCAGAGTGTCCAACCGTAGTCCTATGAATTCGAGATCCTGAGATGTGAGCAAAGTGGACTTTGCGAAGTTTATGACAAACCCCAAGTGCTGAAGCAGAGCCACAGTGCGATGAGTGGCCTGAGTGACCTCCAGGGAAGACTGTGCCCGGATGAGCCAGTCGTCTAAGTAGGGAAACACAAAGAGGCCCTGAAGCCTCAGGAAGGCTGCCACCACTGCCAGGCATTTGGTGAACACCCTGGGAGCGGAGGACAGGCCAAAGGGCAGTACCCTGTACTGATAATGATTTCCTGCCACAACAAATCATAGATATTGTCTGTGGTCCGGATGGATAAGGATGTGAGTATAAGCATCCTTTAGATCCAAGGAGCATAGCCAATCTCCCTGCTGGAGGTAAGGCAGCAGGATTCCAAGGGTAAGCATCTTGAACTTTTCCCTTTGCAGGAACTTGAGGTTGCGCAAGTCTAGGATGGGTCTGAGGCCTCCTGTTCTTTTTGGTATCAGAAAGTACCTGGAATAAAAGCCGTGACCCCGCAGGTGGTGGGGCACCGGTTCCACAGCCTGTTCCTGAAGACGACTTGCTAATTCCTGAAGGAGTAAGTCCCTGTGCAGAGGGGGTCTTGGAGGCTCCCCTGGAAAGTAGGAGGGAGGTACCTGGTGAAAATGCAAAAGGTAGCCCTTTTGAACTACCTGAAGCACCCAGGTATCTGATGTTATGGCTGACCACCTGTGGGCAAAGTGGGCCAGCCGGCCTCCCGTGCTGAGAGAAGCCAGCGGGGGGGAAGAGGCTATGCTGACGGAGTCAAAAAACCCCACCCTGCTGAGCAGGGGCCGGTGTAGTGGGCTTGGGGGCCTTCTGCCTACGGGACCCATTACCCAGTCCCTTAGCCTGCTGACCCTGATGGGGAGCTGCTGAGGCTTGATATTGTGGTGGTGTTGTTTAAAGGCAGACACCTTCCTCGGGTAAAAGGGCTTTTTCCCCGAGCCCTTCCTCTTCTGTGAAGGGGCAGAGGTCTTCCTGGACAGGCGAGTCGTGGTCAGAGTCTCGGTCTCGAGTTGTGCAGCCTTTTCAGCCATGGGCTTGCCAAAGAGGTTTTCACCTCTGCAGGGGACATCGACCAACTTGTCCTGCACCCATGGCTCGAGGTCGGATGACTGAAGCCAAGCCTGTCGGCGGGCACCGATGCCGGCCCCGGCTACTCGAGCCGATGCTTCGAAGCTATCGTAGGCTGCTCGAGAAATAAACTTCGAGCACTCTCGAATACCAGTGGACAAGGCCTGGAACCTCTGCAAAGGTTCCTCGGAGAGACCAGCAGAGAACCCGGCAATTTCCTTTGCCAGGTCTCGGAGATACATGCCCATGTAGAGCTGGTATGCCTGGACTCGACAAGCAAGCATAGAGCCCTGGAAGCACTTACTACCGAGGGCATCCAGGTTCCGGGCCTCCTTGCCGGGAGGCACCGAGGAGTGCATCTTTTGACTCGAGTCGATGCATGGCCGATTCCACCACCATGGAATGGTGCGGTAGTTGTGCCTTCTGGAACCCGGGGCTCTTGCGGACTCGATACATGGAATCGACCCGCTTGCTTAACACCGGCGTCGATGCCGGGCTCTCCCACATGCGGAAGAGAAGTCTTTCCAGCATCGGAGGAACCGGCACAGTAAAGGCCTCCTTCGGGGGGAGAGTCATACTGGAGGGTCTCGAGCTCTTCGGCTCGAGGCTCCTCCTCGGGATCTGCAGGGAAGGCCAAAGCCTTGGCCATATCCCTCACGAAGTCCGAGAACCGGGTATCCTCTGGGGGGGGGGACTGTCTCTGAGGCTCAGACTCGGGTGAGTCGGAGGGGACGCACCGAGTCTGAAAAGAACCGGGTGACTCGTCCTCCTCCGTGTCCCAGCCCGACTCCTCCGTGGAGGAATCGAGTGGCTCTGTGCGGGCGGGCGCCGAGGGCCGGCGTCGACGACCTAGGTCCCGAATAGGAGGCCGAGGGAGACCGTGGCCGAGGATCGACTCGAGCCCGCATGGACTCGAGGATCGGCTCGGCCTCCGGGGTCGACTTGGACGTCGACGACCCGGTGGTCGGGGCAGATGCACCGGCGAGGCCAGCGATCAATGCCCGCTGCTGGTCCATGAAGGCAGCGAAACTGCTCTCCAAGGCCGTCAACCTGAGTCCAAGCTCAGGAGACCCAGCAACCCCCGACTTGGGCCCCGATGGCGTTGGGCCCGACGTCGGCTCCTTCGGAGGCGAGTCCACGAGGACTACAGTACTCACGTGTCCAGGAGACTCCACTTCGAGACGAGGATGCTTCGAAGGCCTCTCCGACTCTGAGGACCCAGGGCGGCTATCGGGGCTATGCGACCTGGCCCTCGAGGGACCCAGGAGCGTCCTCCGACGCCGCCCTCGCGGGTTTCTTCTTCCGACAATGTTCCCGGGCGGGAGACCCCCGCTCAGAGGAACTCAGACGACGCTCGGGGCCGGAGTCAAGAGACGTCGAAGCCTCTGATGAGGTCCGGGCCCGGCCGGACACAGAGTCAGAGAAGATTCGCTCCTTTTGAGACTGCCGACTCAACGTCTTCGAGGACATTTTGGTACATGGACCACAAATCATCGGGTCATGATTGGGTCCGAGGCAGCGGAGGCAGCAGTTGTGTGTGTCGGTAAGAGACATAAGCCTCGTACACCGATCACACTTTTTAAGTCCACTGGCAGCCATCGGGGGGAAAAGGGCCCCTACGAGGTCAAAAGACCGTGCTGCCAGAGAAAAAGAAAAAAGTGGCGGGAACGCCAGTCACAAAGGACAAAAACCGAAAAATAGTGAACGGACACGACACCGGAGTATCGAGGCCGGGCGGGAAAAGGACACGGCGTCGAACCGAGAAAAACAGAACGAAAAAAATCAACTTTTTCAGCAGCGATCACAAACTACGTCTGTAGGGCTCCGCGGAAAAAAGAAGACTGAGCAAGATGGCACCCTTGGGCGGGAAGGGGACCGCGCATGCGCGCTGCAATTCCCAAAGGCTTTCTTCGAAAGCTGGGGAAATTGCTCCGCGAGGGCTCCGTCGGCGCCGACGTCACCCATCAGTGAGGACTGACTTCCTGCTTGGTCCTGGAGAATAATAATCGCTCTTTATTGTTGGCGCCTCGGAACAAAAAGGTCCAGTTGGGTGGGAAGGAGCATGTGAATTTTATTTCTAAGTACTCCCCCTTTAGTTTTAATATCCAACGCATCATTCGGAAACATATGGGGGTGGTACACACTATCCCGGGGTTAGAAAATCAGGCGGTTCGATGCGTGTGGCAACGTCAAAAAAATTTACGGGAATTGTTGTGTCCTTCAAGTTTGAGGTCTATGCCAGGGGGTGATGTGACAGGTCATAACATTTGTGGTCACTGCTCGATCTGCGAGGTTTCCTGTGTGATCTCTTCTTTCGAGTATCATCATGTTCAGTATAAGCTGAGGCATCGGACTTCTTGTGATTCTTCTTTTGTAGTGTATGGGATCCAGTGTCCGTGCCAGCTGTTGTATGTGGGTAGTACGTGTCGACCGTTTCGGAAGAGAATGTTGGAACACGAGCAGATTGAAATGTGCTGTGCGGGAGGCCCCTCTGGTTCAACATTTTCTGGAGTTTCAACATCAATTTTGTGACTTACGATGTTTTTGTTTAGATCATGTTTTGTCTAGTTGGGGAGGCAGGAGTAGAGAACAGACATTGCTGGTGTGCGAGCAAAGATGGATTCATAAATTGCACACTGTGGCTCCGGAGGGCTTGAATCTTCGTATTGATTGGGCAGTGTGTGTGAGTTGGGGGTGGAGTTTGGTGTTAGGTTTCCCCAGACGCCATTCGTGGGGACTTCCTTTAAAAGGCGGATGCATTGTAAGAGTGCGCATGGGCGGCGTTTTCTGCACAGCGTTGTTGAGGATTAGCTGGCAGGTTAGTGGTGTGCTGTTTGGGTGTGGGTTTTTATGCTTTTTAAAAAACTTGGTTATCTGTGGTGCTTTGGATTATGCTGTGTTGTGTTTGTGTTTTAATTTTAGTATCCCCTGAGGAAGCGAGGCTGCTCGCGAAACGTTTGAGGGCTCTTTGTAAGAACGTCGGAGACGGCAGCTGGCTATCCAGGTTCAAGCACAGTGTTACAGTGATTGCTACAGCTAAGTGATTTTTTCACTTTAAATACTTGTGTGCTGATTCATGGTTGAAGCTGGCTGCTTGTAGTATTTGTCAAGGTCATTGATGTGATTGGGCCTTGCTAGTGTGTTAATGGTCCAGCCATTTGGGACCTGATTCACTATATGCTCGTATATGCTGAGACCTTGGTTTTTGTTTGACAAACAAGTTTTCTGAAAAATTTTTCAACAGATCACATTTGTTTTTGATGGAGTGGTGATGTCATGGCTAGCTTCTTCTCTATCTGCATCATCTGCTGACAAGGAGAGCAAGCACATTCGTCTGGACTGCTGGAGATGGAAAATAATGGCGTGCCGCTAGCTGTACTGTTTTATGCCAGTGGTGATGTCATGGCATAGTTCTAGTTTCTTCTCTATCTCCATCATCTGCTGACAAAGAGAGAACACATTTGTCTGGACTGGTCTAGCAGGAAGATTTGGAAAGCTGTTTATGATACAGATGAGGTCTGAGATTGATGTGGGAGGGGGAGGAAAGGGTGGGAGCTGAAGGGTCAAGGAGGGAATATTTCTGAAGTTTATGCAGTTCTCTATATTTGCAAAGAAGTGTATCTGATGGATAAATGTTATTCATGTTCTTGTTCCTAATTATTAGAGGTAAGGAAAGCACATGATCCCACGTACCCCACAGCAGCCAGATTCTTACCTTCAATAACAGCATCTGTTAGTCTCTCAAACAGCATGTGATCATTGGCCAAACGGAAAGGAGTGTCCTTCTCACCCACCACAGCCTGCAACAAAGCAGTCCATGTTATTAACCTAAGAGAATAATTGCCTGCACTCATCAGTGCTCTGGTGCCTTCCAGCACTGAGGGAATAGTCCTGCAGACTTCCACATCTGATGGATGCAGGTAGTCTCTTCCAGTCTCACCTTCTCATTGTTTGTGATTTTTAGGATAGTGTTGCACACCTCATGTGCCAACTGGTAATCCTCTTGCAACCTCTCTCCCAGGCCCACTGTCACGAGTGTATCTAAGTTGCTGCCCACAATCTCAGGTCGCCCTCTGTAAAGTGAGACAGAAGAGAGAAGTGGATAAGTTTAAATTAAAGTAAAATGCTGTACCCTCTGTTCGATGAGAGCAAAGTAAGGGGACATTTTATTTACTAATACTTCTTTCCTGGAGTACAGCTAGACCAGACTAGACCAATGGGTTAATCTTCTCTAACCAGGGGATGCAAGACAGAGAAAACACTATAACAGTGTTGTGACACCACCACTAGCACCTTACCCAGTACAGCTAGGGGCACTCTTCAGTAATATAAGCAATGGAACCCCTACGCAGTCCGTCAATGGGGCCCCTATCCCCAGTCATAGTCGTAAACAGTCTTAATAGGGAAATATTTACAGAACACAGATGAAGGATGCAGCCAGGCTCCACTCCATGAAACCATACCAGCAACTCCACAAGTCACCACCGGGGGAGGGCTCCTGGACTCATCAAGCTGTGCTCCAGGAAAGGAAATTATCAGTAAGTAAAATTTCCCCCTCCAGAGCACCCAGCTAGACCAGTCCAGACCATCAGGCAGTACCAAAACTACTTCCCAGTCGGGTGGGTTGACAGTGCAGCAGACAGCACACCTGTGTGCCAAACTAGACTGCCACACACGCTTGCACATCCAAGCGATAATGCCATACAAACAGACAAGGAAGACCACGTTGCCGCCCTGCAGATGATCAAAGGTGCCACTGTGGACAACTCCACCCAGGAAGTCGCTTGATATTAAGCAGAATGCACCTTCAATCCCAAAGGCACTACCTTACCTGTCAACATGTAGGCAGAAACAATGGCCTCCCTGATTCGGCAACCCAAGATGGCCTTGGAAGCTGCATGTCCCTTGCAGGGTCCCGCAAAGACAAATAGGTAGTCGGGCATCTGAAAGGAGTTTGAGACTTTCAGGTAGTGCAGCAAGATCCTGTGAACATTCAACTTGCACAGATCTTTGTCCTTTCTGTCACACTGTTCCAGAGAGTACACCGTCATGCAGATCCTCTGGTTAACATGCAAGGGTCACAATATATTGGGAAGAAAGGAGGGCACTGGCCTCAAGGAAGCCCCTTCCAGAGGACAAAAAAAAAAAAAAAAAAAAAAAAAAAGGTCTTGGTATGAAAGCCTGCAGCTCAGAAATCTGCTGTGCAGAGGTCATGGCGACGAGAAAAACTGCTTTCAAGGTCAAGTCCTTGAGTGTAGCCCGCCGCAAAGGCTTAAAGGGCTCACACAGGAGCACCCACAGGACCACAGAGGTGCCAAGAGGGATGCAGAATGTGCACCCCCTTAAGTAATCAACTCATATCCCAGTAAGAGGCCAGGGAATTGCCCTGAACAAGTCCTTGAAAGGCAGACAAGGTTGCAGCCAGTACACGTAGGGAGCTGCAAGCCAGGCCCTTCTGAAGGCTGTCTTGCATAAAGGTCAGAATGACTGGAATGCGCGAATGCCAGGGAGAGAGTGTTCACTCTGAACACCAATGCTCAAAGAGCTGCTAGGCCCGAATGTAGGCCAGTAAGGTGGACTGGCACCACGCAGATAAAGCATAGTTACTCACCTGTAACAAGTGATCTCTGGGAACAGCAGCAATTTAGTCTTCACATATGGGTATCGTCGGTACCGACGGAGCCTGCACGGGAACGCTCCCCAGCGTCCAATTAGAAAGCTTTTGGGAGCATCCCACAGCACCTGCGTGCTGCCTTTCCGCATTTCCCAACTGCCTCTCTCCAGTTGAGTTTAAAGCTGAGACAAAGAGAGAGAGAGAGGGAAAGAGAAAGAGATACAACTCCTAGGGGAGGTTGGTGGGTTGTGAAGACTATATTCCTGCTGTTCCCGGAGATCACCTGTTACAGGTGAGTAACTATGCTATCTCCAGGAACAAACAGGAATGTAGTCTTCACATATGGGAACTCCCTAGCTTTAGATGCCAGGGAGAGACCCCAGAAGTTGTGTGTCCCTGTGAAAGGGCTCCACTTCCCCCCAATGGATCTCTGGCATCCAACCAGGGATGGTGGGTAAGAGTTGATTAGGTATGGAACAGGTGTTGGAGAACAGCCTGACCAAACAAGGCATCCCGGCGGGAGTCCTTGTCCAAGCAGTAATGGGCTGTGAAGGTATGAACCGAGGCCCAAGTGGCTGCTCGACAGATGTCGTCGATAGACACAGAGTGCAGATGAGCCATTGAAGCTGTCATGGCTCTCACACTGTGAGCTGTGACATGGCCCTCTCCAGAGGAAGATTCTTACTCTGATAGGCAAAAGAAATGAACTGAGCAATCCAGTTGGACAGTGTTCTCTTGGAGACTGGAAGTCCCAAATGAGAAGGATCAAAAGCAACAAAGAGTTGAGAGGACATTCTATGTTGCTGTACTCTTTGTACATTCCCATATATAAAATATAGGAACTGATGCTGGCAGAAAGCATGGAAGCCTGGAAAGTGCGACGTCCAAAGGCATCCAAAGTTCTGCACTCACGTCTTGGAGGATTAGAGGCATATCTCTTTGCACTCCTGATCCTTCTCATAGCTGATTCCACTTCAATAGAGTGGTGAGTAACCAGGACGGGGGGGTGGGGGGGGACTCGATACATGGTATCCAGTCTACGAGAGTGAGGAGAGGTGGTAAGAGGAGAGGTGGTTTCCCACATTCTTAGCATGAGATCATGTAAGATCTCATGGACAGACTAAGTAGCTGCCTCTTTAGGAGCCTTGGGATATTGTAGAATCTCCAACTCCTTTGCCCTGGGCTATGTTTCGGGAGCCACAGTAATGGAAAGACCTCGAGCCACCTCCCTGATAAAATCCTGAAAGGAAATATCTTCTGGAGGAGACATCCTATGTTTAGGAGAGGAAGGCTCCTCCAGGAGAAGCATCCCGGTACCGACAGAGCTGTCAGAATCCTCAGACTCCTCCGAGGATTCAAAGTACCTTCTGTCCGGATGCTCTTGTAAAGCACGATACCCGTACTGACCGAAGTCGGTACTGGTGTTATCGGTACCGGAAGGCATTGCATGACTGGGTGCCGGCAAAGCAGACGCCGATGTCGATGCCGTCGGTACCGGTACCGATTGACGTGTCTGACGCGGTTCCAAGGGTGTCGATACCGCAAGGAGAGCCGCCAGACTGCATTCAATAGCCAGGAACCTCTGGTCTATCGATGCTGCCGATGTCTGGGTATCGGTACCGGAGAAAGCAGCCGGTACCCCAGAGCATGCCACCAGTAGTTTTGCCGAGGTTGAGGCCTCGAGAACATCCTGGAGCCCCGATAATGCTTTGGAAGCCGAAGCCTCCCACCGGGGCAATTTTGCCAGTACAGAACCCTCAAGGGCAACGCCAGAGGCATCTCGATGATTGGAAGGAGATCTACCCTTTGAGGACTGGCCAGACTTATGTTTCGTTACCTGAGATCCATGGAAGGAAGAGGAAGCCCTGGAAGACGTCGATGCCAAAGAAGCTGCATCAGAGGAAAAAAGGGTGCTGAGCTTAGCAGCTCGATTTTGTCAACCCCTCTTGGACATCATGGCACAAGCCATACACTCCGAAATGGAGTGGTCAGGACCTAAACATTTAAGGCACCACTCATGGGTGTCGGTGATGGAGATGGAACCGCCATACTTGGTGCACCTTTTTGAAACCCGAAGTGTGTTTTTCCATAGTGGAGGAAATTTTTGGACTAAGGCCCAAAATGGCACGTGCACCTGAAAAAGAGAAGTTTGGAAAAAAATACTCTTTTTTTTTTTTTTTAAAGAAAGAACCACCGGCGGTACCGGTATAGCGTTGAGGAAGGCAGAAGCGACCACAAAAAGAAGGAGAATAAGGAAATATTTTCTGTGGTGACAGGAACAACGACCTGCTGGCTCCGCGGAAAACGAAGAACTGGAGAGAGGCAGTTGGGAAAGGCGGGAAGGCAGCACGCAGGTGGCTGTGGGATGCTCCCAAAGCTTTCTAATTGGACGCTGGGTAGCGTTACCGCGCAGGCTCCATAGGTACCGATGATACCCATATGTGAAGATTACATACCTGCTTGTTCCAGGAGATAAGTGTTGACACAACCACAGGGGAGTAGCACTTACGAATCAGTCACCAGCTTTCAAGAGTCAAGATGTAAGGGAAAAACGACCCGGGTCATCCATCAGAATGTGACCTGCTGTAACAGTCTCCTCCGTGTCCCCAAGGGTAGTGGCTAGGCCAACTAGAACTGGACCAGGTCCGCATACCAAGGACAACATGACCAATCGGAAGCCACAAGGAGGAGATGAGGTGCCACTCTATGCGCCAAAGGGGATCAGCAGCCACGTCAGGACATACAGGAGTGATTCCGCCAGCCAAGGCTGGATCAATGTATCCATGCCAGTGGACCCTGGAGGTTTCCATCTAGTGAAGGTAGGACCTTCGTGTTCTTCGGAGTTGTCATGAGATACAGCATCATCTGGCCCAGACTCATTATGCATGTGAAGGTCCACGATGCCAGCTCCCATTCACTCGTGTCGAGGAGGTGCTGGCTGAGGTACTCTGCCCGGAAATTGTCCTCCTCTGCTATATGCTGGGCAGAGGGGTCCTGGAGGTAGCATTCAGCCCAGGGGAAGAGAAGATGCATCTCCAGCGTTCTGCCCAGACACTTGGGGCCTCCCTGGTGATTCATACAGGCCACTGCTGAAGCACCGCCCATTCACGGATCAGGGGCTGGATGCAGCGTAAGGCCAGACGTATGGCCCGAACTTCCAGTCGACTGATGTCCCACTGATTCTCCACTAGCGACCAGGTGCCCTGCATAGACTGATCTAGACAGTGGGCCCCCCAACCAGTCAAGTTGGCGTCTGTTGTCAGCACTATCCACTTCAGCTGGTCCAGCAGGGTCCCCCCGAAGCATATCCCAGCACGAGGACCCTCCAGCAGAGGCTGCTGAACACACCTGAGGTGAGAGGGGTGCCGAACTATAAGTCCCAAGAGCAAGTGGACCAGCTACTCAGAAGGGAGCTCTGCAGAGGATGCATATATACTCCCTGGTCCACAGAACCATTTCCAAGGTTGCTGCCATTGCCCTGAGGAGCTGAAGATAGTCCCAAACCAGAGGGGCCAGAAACCTCCAAAATCCTTAAGCAACTGTCGCTGGAACTTGTGCCATCATTCCTCCATGGGGGATACCTTGCCCTCACAAGTGTTGAAGTACACTCCCAGAAACTCTAAGCTTTGAGATGGAACAAGGTAATTCTAGTTGTGACTGGCCGCCCAGCCAAGCTGCTCCAAGAACTGGACAACCTGCTGGATCAGGCACTCCAGGTCAGAGAATGAGCAGGTCCAAATGAGCCGGTCCAGTCATTGAGGTACGGATGCATGAAGATCCCATTACGCCAAAGCACTGCCACCACGATGACCTTGGAGGTCGTCCGCAGGGTGGTTGCTAGCCCAAAAGGAAGGGCAAAGAACTTGAAGTGCTGCCCCAGGACAGCAAAGTGGAGAAAGCGCTGATGATCCTCACGGATGGGGATGTGCAAATATGCTTCCATCAGGTGTAGTGTCACCAGGAACTCTCATGACCTTATGGCCTGCATGACTGAGCGCAGTGTTTCAATGTGAAAGCGAGGGAGCTCCGTTTGATGCCCCGATGATAGAGAATCGGTCGAAAGGTTCCTTCCTTCTTTAGGACCACAAAGTAAATGGTAATGCCTGAAGGTGCAGCAGTCGCTGGAGTGTCTCACGAATCACTTGATAGATTGGTCTGCCAGCCTGGCCACCATGGTATCCGGAGCTCAGACAACTTGACTGATGAGTGCCAAAATCTATTCTTTGTAACAGCCATACCACACGCGATGCACTCTCTCCTTCCTCCAGACTGGAAAGAGGGAGAAGACAGTCCTAGGTCACTTCATGCTATTCCTCATCTGGGGACTCCAAGTCAACAAGAGTCTTGCACTGACTGGTCCCAAGACTACCCTTTGTGTCACCTTTCGCTTCCTAGAGGATCCCTGGTAGGGGCCATATCCAGGTGTGGGGAACCCTGCGGGCTTGCCATCCCATTCTCCCTTCTGCAACTCCCTTGCCTGCTTAAAAAGCCAAGCAAACATGTAATCAAACTCTGGAATTTGTTACCGGAAGATGTAGTAAGAGCTGTTAATGTAGATGGGTTTAAAAAAGGTTTGGACAAGTTCCTGGAAGAAAAGTCCTTAAACCATGATTAAAGGTTACATTGTTACTGAGATTGTTACATTGTTCTCTTTATAGTTACATAAGAACATAAGATATGCCATACTGGGTCAGACAAAGGGGCACCAAAACCCAGTATCCTGTTTCCAACAGAGGCCATTCTAGGTCATAAGTACCTAGCAGTTTCCAGAAAAAGACATGTTCCTCTACTTGTATTGGATCAAGCAGTGATATCCCGTGTCCCTTTTAATCATGGTTTACGGACCTTTTCACCAGGAACTTGCCCAAACCTTTTTTAAACCCAGCTACAATAATAGCTTTTACTACATCCTCCGGTAACAAATTCCGGAGTTTGATTACACGTTGAGTGAAAAAATATTCTCTTTTATTAGTATTAAATAGTTCATCAAATAGTTGTAATACATATTCCCGGTGTAGCGATATTTCTTTCAATTCTTCTGCAGCATCACCTTTAAATACTTCAGTCATGGGTAACATCCCTACATCTTCCTCAGTAAAGACAGAAGCAAATAATTCATTCAGTCTCTCCACTATAGCCTTGTCCCCTCTTACTGACCCTTTTACCCCTCTATCATCAAATGGTCCAGCTGACTCAGGTTTTTTGCTACGAATGTACTTCAGTCTATTATACGTTTTTGCTTCCACAGCAAGTTTCTTCTCAAATTCTCTCTTTGCCTGCCTTATCAATGACTTGCATTTAACTTGCCAGTGCTTGTGCTGTTTCCAGTTTGTCGTTTGGCTCTTTTTTCCATTTACGGAACGATGCTTTAATGGCAAAAGCCTCTCTGACCTCACCTTTAAACTATGCTGGCAGTCTGGGCTTCCAAGATAGTATTTTTAAACACCTAAGTTTGATATGTCTTTAACCTTTGCAACTGCTCCTTTTAGTTTTTTCTAACTATTTTACTCATTTTATCAAAGTTTCACTTTCAAAAGTTAAAAGGTAGTAATGTGGATTTCCTTACCATCCTTCCTCCATTAATTAAATCAAACGCGATCATGCTATGATCACTATTGCCAAGTGACCCTGACACCCTTATCTCTTGCCCCAGATCTGGTGTTCAACGAAGGACTAAGTCCAAAATGGCTTCCCCTCTGGTCAGTTCATGAACCAGCTGCTCCAAGAAGCGGTCATTTATTTAATCTAGAAACTTTATCTCCCTAGCATGTCCTGCCGTGACACTGACCAATCTATACTGGGGTAATTGAAATCACCCATTATTATTACTGTTCTGTAAAGCATACTCATCTGTAACAGGTGAACTCCGGGAACAGCAGGAATTTAGTCTTCACATATAGGTATCGTCGGTACCGACTGAGCCTGCATGGGAACGCTCCCCAGCGTCCAATTAAAGATTTTGGGAGCATCCCACAGCGACTGCGTGCTGCCTTCCCCAAATGCCCCTCTCCAGTAGAGTTGTAAAGCTGAGAGAGAGAGAGAGAGAGAGAGAGAGAGAGAGAGAGAGAGAAAAGAAAAGAGATACAACTCCTAGGGGAGGTGGGTGGGTTGTGAAGACTAAATTCCTGCTGTTCCCGGAGATCACCTGTTACAGGTGAGTAAAGCACAGTTACTTACCTATAACAGGTGATCTCTGGGAACAGCAGGAATAAGTCTTCACATATGGGTATCGTCGGTACCGACGGAGCCTGTGCGGGAACACTCCCCAGCGTCCAGTAAGAAAGCTTTTGGGAGCATCCCACAGCGCCTGCGCACTGCCTTCCCGCCTTTCCCAACCGCCTCTCTCCAGTTCGAGTTTTAAAGCTGAGACAAAGAGAGAGAGAGGAAAGGAAAGATAGAGAGATACAACTCCTAGGGGAGGTGGGTGGATTGTGAAGACTTATTCCTGCTGTTCCCAGAGATCACCTGTTACTGGTAAGTAACTGTGCTATCTCCAGGAACAAGCAGGAATGAGTCTTCACATATGGGGGACTCCCTAGCTGCAGATGCCAGGGAGAAACCCCAGGTTGTGTGTCCTTGAAAAGGACTCTACCTCCCCCCATGGATCTCTGGCATCCGACCAGGGTAGGTGGGTAGGAGTTGATTAGGAATGGAACAGGTGTTTGAGAACAGCCTGACCAAACAAGGCATCCCGGCGGGAGTCCTTGTCCAAACAATAATGGGCTGTGAAGGTATGAACCGAGGCCCAGGTGGCCGCTCGACAGATTTGGTCGATGGACACAGAGTTTAGATGAGCCATTGAGGCTGCCATGGCTCTCACATTGTGAGCTGTGACATGGCCCTCCAGAGAAATGTTCCTACTCTGGTAGGCAAAAGAGATACACTGAGCAATCCAGTTGGACAGTGTTCTCTTAGAGACTGGAAGTCCTAAATGAGAAGGATCAAAAGCAACAAAGAGTTGAGAAGACTTTCTATGTTGCTGTGTTCTTTGTAAGTAAAAAGCGAGAGCTCTCTTACAATCCAAGGTATGAAGATTCCTCTCTGCATTTGATGCATGAGGTCCTGGAAAAAAGACAGGTAAATATACCTCTTTGTTCAGATGAAAAGGTGAGACCCTTTTAGGCATAAAGTGTGGATTGGTCCTGAGGACTACCTTATCATGACGGAACATTGTATAAGGTGGATTAACCACCAAAGCTTGCAACTCACTGATGCGGAGTGCTGAGGTGACTGCAATCAGAAAAATAACTTTCCAAGAAAGGAATTTCAAGGAGGTGGTGGCTAAAGGTTCAAAGGGTGGCTTCATAAGCTGGCCAAGAAACAGGTTTAAGTCCCATGCCATTGGAGGTGGTCTAATGGGAGGTTTAGTTAAAAGAAGGCCTCTCATGAATCTTGCTATAAGAGGATGAGAGGAAATAGGTTGTCCATTGAGAGGCTTGAGGGACGCTGCAATAGCACTCAAATGGACTCTTACTGAATTCGTTTTCAGACCTGCATGGGACAGATGCAGGAGATACTCGAGTAGAGAATTCAGAGGTATTGTAAGAGGGTTTAGACCTTTCCCTGAACACCAAATGGTAAATCCTTTCCATTTGAAAGCATAGGAACGTCTAGTAGAAGGCTTTCCAGAGGCATGAACAACATCTCTGACTTGCTGAGAGAGATGAAAATCTTGAAGGTCTAGGCCCTCAGCAACCAAGCCCTGAGATGGAGCGACTGGGGGTTTGGGTGCCACAAAGTTCCCTCTTCCTGGGACAGGTCTGGTGCAGAGCCCAAGTCCAGGGAAGGAGCTTGAGAGAGATGAAGTAGAGGGTACCACACTTGGCGTGGCCAATGTGGTGCTATGAGGATCATGGTCCCTTGATCTCTCTGAAGCTTGAATAGTGTCTTGGGAATTAGGGGAATTGGTGGAAAGGCATAAAGGAAGTCTTGACCCCAGTGAAGGAGGAAGGCATCCTTGGCCTGAACTCCCTGACACGGAATTCTGGAACAGAACCGGGGAAGTTTGGCATTCCACGGATTTGCAAAGAGGTCTATGTCCGGGGTTCCCCAAATTCGAAAAATCCTGGCTACCTGGTCCATGTGGAGGGACCACTCGTGTGGAAGCAGAACTCGACAGTCTGTCCGCCCAAGAGTTTTGAACGCCTGGAAGATATACTGCCAGAAGATGAATGTGATGCTCTCTGGCGAAGGCCCACAGTCGCAAAGCTTCGTTGCAAAGTGACAGAGAGCCAGTCCCGCCCTGCTTATTTACATAGAACATGGCTACTTGGTTGTCCGTATGGATGAGGACTGTCCTGTAGCTGAGCAGGGAATGGAACACAGAGCTAAGAATATTGCTCTGAGTTCCAAGAGATTGATATGCAGAGAAGTCTCCCTGTGGAGACCAGATGCCCTGGGTGGAAAGATCCTGCAGATGAGCTCCCCAACCCATTGGAGAAGCAGCTGTTGTCAGAGTTGCTTGGGGTAGCGACTGCTGGAAAGGGGACCCCAGCAACAGATTTGGAGGGGACTTCCACCACTGGAGAGACCAAAATAGGCGACTGGAGTTTGCTATTTTGTCTGACAGGCAACCTGATGCCTGAGTCCATTGAGTGGACAAAGTCCATTGAGCTGCCCTCATGTGAAGGCGAGCATATGGAACCACATGCACGGTGGATGCCATGTGGCCTAATAGTTGTAACATCTCTCGAGCAGTTAAATGGGATTTTAACTGTATCTGGGAGGCTAACTGCACCAAGCGTAGGCAACGGGCCTGAGGAAGATAGGCCCTTGCAGTTGTGGTATCCAGCAAGCCCCCTATAAACTCCAGAGACTGAGTAGGGGTGAGATGGGATTTTGGGATGTTTATTACCAGTCCCAAATACTGAAGGACACGCATTGTGCAGGTTAGAGAAATCTGGGCCTCTGACTGGGATGGAGCTCGAATGAGCCAGTCGTCCAGATATGGGAAAACGAATATTCCTAGAGTGCGTAGAAATGCAGCTACTACTGCCATGAATTTCGTGAACACCCTTGGTGCAGAGGCCAGACCGAAAGGAAGCACCCTGTAATAAGAAAATAAAGGGAGTAGAACCTTGAGCCCTGTTGAAGAAGGGGTACTTCTTCTATTGCTCCTTGGGCAAGATGGGTAGCAATCTCCTGACCCAGAAGGTTGAGGAGAGATGTTGGAGAATTGAACTGTCTCACCATGGTGTGGGGAGGAAGGTTTAAGAAATGAAGCTTGTACCCTTCCCTTATAATGGAGAGGGTCCATTGCTCTGCTGTGATTTGCTCCCATCTGGTAGCAAAGTAAGCCAACCTTCCTGGAATGGTGAGGGGCTCTGGTTCTTCCAGAGCCATAAAGGCTAAGTTCTCTAGTTGCGAGTCAAAGGCCCTGAGGAGGCTGAGGCTGCTGAGCTGTGGGAGGCCTGGCAGCCTTTGACTTGGCCTGTTTAGGTGTTTGCTGACGCTTTGCAGCAAAACGACCTGCAGAAGATGCCTGCTGACCATAAGCAGGATAGTATCTTTCCTTTTTAGAAAAAGTTGTCTTTTTGAACAATCGTTTCTTAGCAGGAGCAGAGGTAGACTTTGAAAGTCGATCCAAAGCAGAGTTCTCAGCATCCATCTGAGTGGCCTTTGCTTTCCTATCCCTGCCAAAAAGGTTTTCACCTGTACAAGGAAGATTTCCCAGTTCATCTTGGACCCAAAGTTCCAAATCAGAGGCTTGTAACCAAGCAATTCAGTGTGCACCTATGGCAATAGCCGAGGCTCTGCTTACACACTCAAAAGAGTCAAAGGCTGCACAGTTGGAAAATTTGGAAACATCTTGGGCAGGTTTAAGCCAAGTGAGAAATTCCTGCCTTTTATCTTCTGAAATAAAAGGGGCTAAAGTCTGCAGATGATCTGTGACTTATTTTAGAAACATCCCCATATAGAGACTATAGGAGTTGATTCTGGAAGCAAGCATATTAGCTTGGAAAACCCTTCGGCCAAAAGCATCAAGGGTCATGCATTCACGTCCTGGAGGATTAGATGAGTGTCTCTTTGCACTCTTTATTTTCCTCATGGCAGACTCTACCACAATAGTGGTGAGGAAGCTGAGACTTATGAAAGCCAGGACAAGGAGGGACACGGTACATGGTGTCTAATCTACGAGAATGAGGAGAGGTGGGAAGAGGAGTCTCCCACATGCTCAACATGAGATCATAGAGAATCTCATGAATAGGTTAAGTAGCTGCTTCTTTAGGAGCCTTAGGATATTGCAAAATATCTAGTTGCTTGGCTCTAGGCTCTGACTCAGGGGCCACTGTAATGAAAAGGCCCCTAGCCACTTCCCTAATGAAGTCCTGAAAAGACATTCTTCGTTTTTGAGAATCAGACTACTGAGGAAGAAGTGCCTCGACAGAAACCTCCGACTCAGAGTCTTCGGAGGAATCGAAGTATCGCCTGTCTGAATGCTCCTGTAAAGCCCGATACGCGTACCAAGTGGGATCGACATCGGGAGTAAGCGGTACCGGTTCGGTACCGATGGGCATCATAGGACAGGGTACCATTGCAGTCGACACCGAAGCCGATGTCGATGCAATCGGTACCGGCACCGGGAACGATGCCAGTGCCAGAGTCGGTACCGGCAACAGAGACTGTTGGGGTACCGGAGGCGTCGAAGCCTGCATAAATGCCGTTAGGGTACGCTGCATGGACAGAATCTTCTGATCCATCGACGCCACCAGAGTCTGGATGTCGGTACCAGTGGAGGACACTGGTACCCCAGAACACGGCAACAGGTGATCGGTCGAGGCCGAGCCATCAATGTCAACCTGTGACCCCATAGACAATGCTTTGGAAGCCGGAACTTCCTGCTGGGGTAGTTTTGCCGGTGCGGAATCCGAGGACAAGCCCGGAGGCATCTCGATGCTTAGAGGGAGATTTGCCCTTCGAGGACCGGCTAGATTTATGTTTGGTTACCTGAGATCCATGGGAGGAAGAAGCAGCCCTGGAAGACGTCGATGCCACCGAGGCTGCATCAGAGGGAAACAGGGTACTGAGCTTGGCTGCTCGGTTCTGCCGACCTCTTTTAGACATCATGGTACAGGACACACAATCCGTGATGGAACATTTTAGACACCAGTCATGGGTGTCGGTGACAGAAATAGCACCGCCACATTTCCTGCACTTTTTGAACCCGGAATCGGGCTTCTCCATGAGGAGAAAATATGTTCAGGCCTAAGGCCCAAACCGAAAATGCACAGTTGAAGAAAGAAAAGTTTGGGGTTTTTTTGTAAGAAAGAAAGGACCGGCGGTACCGGTCTGACGTCGAAGGCGGCAGACACGACACAGAAAAATAAAGAAAAAAATAAAGAATTCTTCTGCGGTGACAGGAACACGACCTGCTGGCTCCGCGGAAAAGAAGAACTGGAGAGAGGCGATTGGGAAAGGCGGGAAGGCAGCACGCAGGCACTGTGGGATGCTCCCAAAAGCTTTCTTACTGGACGCTGGGGAGCGTTCCCGCGCAGGCTCCGTCGGTACCGACGATACCCATATGTGAAGACTCATTCCTGCTTGTTCCTGGAGATCTATGCTATCTCCAGGAACAAGCAGAAATGCAGTCTTCACATATGGGGACTCCCTAGCTACAGATGCCAGGGAGAGACCCCAGAAGTTGCGTGCCCCTGTGAAAGGGCTCCACTTCCCCCCATGGATCTTTGGTATCCTACCGGGAAAGGTGGGTAGGAGTTGATTAAGTATGGAACAGGTGCTGTAGAACAGCCTGACCAAACAAGGCATCCTGGCGGGAGTCCTCGTCTAAGCAGTAATGGGCTGTGAAGGTATGAACCGAGGCACAAGTAGCTGCTCGACAGATGTCGTCTATAGACACAGAGTGTAGATGAGCCATTGAGGCTGTCATGGCTCTCAGATTGTGAGCTGTGACATGGCCTTCCAGAGAAAGGTTTTTACTCTGATAGGCAAAAGAAATACACTGTGCAATCCAGTTGGACAATGTTCTCTTGGAGGCTGGAAGTTCCAAATGAGAAGGATCAAAAGCAACAAAGAGTTGGGAGGACTTTCTATGTTGCTGTGTCCTCTGTAATTAAAAGGCACGTGCTCTTTTACAGTCCAAAGAATGAAGATTCCTTTCTGCATTTGAAGCATGAGACCTTCGAAAAAATACAGGCAGGTAAACCGCCTGGTTTAAATGAAAAGGTGAGACCACCTTTGGCATTAAGTGTGGATGAGTCCTAAGGACTACCTTATCATGATGGAACCTCGTGTAAGGAGGATCAGCAACTAATGCTTGGAATTCATTGATGCGACGTGCTGATGTGATTGCAATGAGAAAGATAACTTTCCAGGAAAGGAATTTCAAGGAGGTAGCAGCTAAAGATTCAAAAGGCAGCTTCATGAGCTGCCCAAGAACCAGATTCAGGTCCCACGCCACTGGAGGTGACCTAATGGGAGGCTTAGTTAAAAGAAGGCCCCTCATAAATCTCGCTATGAGAGGTTGAGAGGAAATAGGTTGTCCATTTAAAGGCTTTAAAGAAGCTGAAATAGCACTTAAATGGACTCTTACTGAGTTAGTCTTAAGTCCTGCATTAGATAAATGCAGGAGATACTCCAGTAATGATTCCAGATGTATCGCAGAGGGGGTGAAGCCCCTTTTGCGAACACCATATGGAAAACCTTTTCCACTTGAAAGCATAAGAGCGTCTTGTGGAAGGTTTCCTGGAAGCACAAAGGATATCCCTTACTTGTTGAGAAAGGTTAAGACCATGAAGGTCTAGGCTCTCAGCAACCAGGCCCTGAGATGCAGAGAGTGGGGATTGGGATGCCACAACATCTCATCCTCCTGAGATAGATCTGGAGCAGATCCTAACTCCAGAGACGGAGCTTGAGAGATGCAGGAGCAGAGGGTACCACACCTACCGTGGCCAATGTGGAGCTATGAGAATCATGTGGCCTTTGTCTCTCTGAAGCTTGAATAGGGTCTTGGGAATTAGGGGAATGGGTGGAAAGGCATATAGGAAGTCCTGACCCCAATGGAGGAGGAAAGCATCCCTGGCCTGAGAACCCTGAGCCGGAATTCTGGAACAGAACCTGGGAAGTTTGGCATTCAACGGACTTGCAAAGAGGTCTATGTCCGGAGTTCCCCAAATTTGAGAATTTTTGTTACCTGGTCTGCAAGGAGAGACCATTCGTGTGGAAGCAGAACTCGAATGAGTGTCTGCCCAAGAGTTTTGAATGCCTGGCAGATACACCGCCAGGAGATGAATTTGATGCTCTCTGGCGAGGGCCCACAGTCGCAAAGCTTTGTTGCAAAGCGACAGAGAGCCTGTTCCTCCCTGATTGTTGAGATAGAACAAAGCTACTTGACTGTCCGTCTGAATTAGGACCGTCTTGTAGATGAGCTGGGTATGGAACACTCGAAGAGCAAGGAAGATTGCTCTGAGTTCTAGGAGATTAATATGTTTATGTTTATTAAAACGTGATTGACCGCCCTTCAGTAAAATCAAAGCGGTGTACAATAAATAAAAACCAATAAAAGGCACGAAGCCGGAAAGGAAAAGAAATTTACAATTTAAAAGCAAAGTGGGGTAAGAAGCAGTAGGGGAGGTGGAATAGAGTTATAAGGGGGGAGAGGAGGTAGGGAGGTTAAAGGCCAGGGAGAAAAGGTGGGTTTTTAGCTGCTGTTTGAATGCTGCATGTATGTGGGTCTCCTGTGGACTCCAGATGCCTTGGGTAGAGATCTTGCAGATGAGCTCCCCAACCCACTTGTGAGGCGCCTGTTAGAGTGACATGGGGTAGGGGTTGCTGGAAAGGGGACCCCATCAACAGGTTTTGGGTTGACTGCCACCATTGTAGAGACAAAATAAGGCGACTTGTATTTGCTATTTTGTCTGAGCGGCAGCCTGATGCCTGAGTCGACTGAGTGGAGAGAGTCCATTGGACTGCTCTCATATGGAGGCGAGCATAGGGAACCACGTGCAAAGTAGATGCCATGTGGCCTAGTAGTTTTAACATTTCCTGAGCAGTGAGATGAGTTTTTTAACACTGCCTGGGAGGCTAACTGCACAATGCGAAGGCAGCGGGTCTGTGGAAGATAGGCCCTTGCTTTTCTGGTAACCAGCAAAGCTCCTATAAACTCTAGAGATTGAGTGGGAGTTAGGCTGGATTTTGGGATGTTTATGACCAGGCCCAAATACTGAAGGTTATGCATTGTGCAAGATAGGGAAATTCTGGCCTCTGACTCTGATGGGGCTCGAATGAGCCAGTCGTCTAAGTAGGGGAAGACGAATATTCCTAGAGTGCAAAGAAATCCTGCAACTACAGCCAAGCATTTCATAAACACCCTTGGTGCTGAGGCCAGGCCAAAAGGAAGCATCCTGTATTGGTAGTGCTTTCCTTGAAACAGGAAGCGAAGGAATCTTCGGTGAGTTGGATGGATGAGAACATGAGTGTACGCATCCTTGAGATCTAGAGAACAAAGCCAATCCTGACTCTGAAGGTATGGCAGCAGAGTTACCAGAGAAATCATCTTGAATTTCTCTTTGAGCAGGAATTTGTTCAGTTCTCTCTGAGGTCTAAAATGGGTCTGTGTCCCCCTGTTTTCTTTGGAATAAGGAAATAAGGGGAGTAAAGCCCTGTACCCTGTTGGGAAATGGGTAAGTCTTCTATTGCCCCCTGGGCAAGAAGTAAACTGACCTCTTGACTCAACTGAGTGTTGAGAGAAGCTTGAGAACTGAACTGTCTTACCACTGTAGGAGGGGGCATGTTGAAGAAATGAAGCTTGTACCCCTCTTACAATGGAAAGAGTCCATTATTCTGCTGTTATCTGCCACCATCTGGGGGGCAAAATGAGACAACCTTCCTGGGATGGTGGAAGGCTCTGGCCCGTTGAGGGCCAGGAAGGCCAAGTTCTCTAGATGGGAGTCAAAGCCCCGGTGGAGGCCGAGTCTGCTGGGCCGGTTGAGGCTTAGCAATCTGATTTCCTTTGCTTTGGGGGCTGCTGTCCCTTTCGGGTGGGCTGACCTGTAGAATGCACCTGCTGGGTATAGGAGGGATAAAACCTCTTCTTTTTAGAGAAGAATGGTTTCTTGTAGGATTTTCTCCTTGCAGGATCAGCTGTAGCCTTGGATAGTCTATCCAAAGTGATGTTATCAGCATCCAGCTCATTAGCTTTCTCTTGCCAATTTTTGCCAAAGAGATTATATCGCCTGTACAAGGGATATTCCCCAGTTTGTCCTGTACCCAGAGTTCTAAGTCAGATGCCTGGAGCCAGGCAATCCTACGAGCACCTATGGCAGAGGCTCTGCTTATGCACTCAAAGCAGTCAAAAGCTGCACGATTAACAAACTTGGTAACATCCTGGGCATGTTTGACAAGTGTAAGATAATCCTGCCTCTTATCAGGAAGGAGAGGGCTCATAAGCTCGAGATCTCCTGTAACCTCCTTAAGGAACATTCCCATATATAAGATGTAGGAACTAATCCTGGCAGAAAGCATAGAGGCCTGGAATGTTCGACGCCCAAAGGCATCAAGAGTCCTACATTCACGTCCTGGAGGATTAGATGCATGTCTCTTTGCACTCTTGATCCTTCTCATAGCTGACTCCACCACTATGGAGTGGTGTGGCAACTGAGATTTTTGAAATCCAGGACAAGGAGGTACTCGATACATGGTATCCAGCCTATGGAAATGAGGAGAGGAGGTAAGAGGTGTTTCCGACATTCTTAACATGAGATCATGCAAGATCTCATGAACAGGCAAAGTAGCCGCTTCCTTGGGAGCTTTAGGATATTGTAAAATCTCCAACTCCTTTGCTCTGGGCTCTGTTTCAGGAGCCACTGTGATGGAAAGACCCCATGCTACCTCTCTGATGATATCCTGAAAGGATATATCCTATGGAGGAGACATCCTACGCTTAGGAGAAGGCGGCTTCTCAGAGAGAAGTACTCCGGCATCAACAGAGCTGTCAGAGTCCTCAGTCATCGGAGGATTCAAAATATCTTCTGTCCGGGTGCCCTTGTAAAGCACGATACTGGTACCGATTGAAGTCAGTACCGGAGGGGTCCGGTACCGGCCTGTCTATACCAGAGGAAATAGAATGACTCGGTGTGGGTAGCATGCTTGCCGATGTCGATGCTGTTGGTACCGGTATCAGTGTCGGTACCGGTATCAGTGCCGGAACCAGTGTCTATACCAGTTGAACTGTCTGAAGCGGTCCCGAAAGCACCAATGCCGCAAGGAGAGCCGCCAGACTGCGCTCAATAGCCAGGAATCTCTGGTCAATTGACGCTGCCGATGCCTGGGTATCGGTACCGGATGAAGCGGTCGGTACCCCAGAGCATGGCAACCAGTAGTTCTGCCGAGGTTGAGGCCTCAAGAACATCCTGGAGCCCCGATAGTGCTTTGGAAGCCGAAGCCTCGCGGCGGGGCAATTTTGCTGGTACAAGTCCCTCAAGTGCAACGCCAGAGGCATCTCTAATGCTTGGAAGGAGATCTACCCTTTGAGGACCGGCCAGATTTATGTTTGGTTACCTGAGATCCATGGGAGGAAGACGAAGCCCTGGAAGACGTCGATGCCACAGATGCTGCATCGGAGGGAAAAAGGGTGCTAAGCTTAGCAGCTCGGTTCTGCCGACCCCCCTTCAACAACATCCCACAGGCAACACACTCCGAGATGGAGTGGTCAGGACCTAAACATTTGAGGCACCACTCGTGTTGGTGAAGGAGATGGTACCGCCACACTTGGAACACTTTTTAAAACCCGAAGCGGGTTTTCCATATTGAGGAAAAAATTGGGCCTAGTGCCCAAAATGGCACGTTGCACCCAAGAGAAAAAAAAAGGCTGGAAAATCCAGATAAAAGAATGGAATTTTTTTTTTTTTTTTTAAGAAAGAACCGGCGGTACCGGTATAGCGTCGAGGAAGGCAGGCGCTACCACAAAAAAGAATGAAAAATACGGGATAATTTCTGCGGTGACAGGAAAATGACCTGCTGACTCAGCGGAAAACAAAGAACTGGAGAGAGGCAGTTGGGAAAGGCGGGAAGGAAGCACGCAGGCGCTGTGGGATGCTCCCAAAAGCTTTCTAATTGGATGCTGGGGAGCGTTCCCGCATAGGCTCCGTCGGTACCGACGATACCCATATGTGAAGACTACATTCCTGCTTGATCCTGGAGATCTTTTGTTAGCTTCCCTGATTTCTTTGAGCATTTCATCATCCATTTGTTCATTCTGGCCAGGCGGTCGATAGTAAACCCCCACTGCCATTGCCTTCCCCTTTTTACATCGAATTTCAATTCATAGAGATTCTACAGCAAATTTTGTTTCCTACAAAACTTTAATCCTTTCTGACTCAATGCCCTCTCTAACAGAGCGCAACCCCTACACCAATTTGATCAGCTCTATCATTACGATATAGTTTGTATCCAGGTATCACAGTGTCCCACTGGTTGTCCTTCTAACCATGTCTCTGAGATACCAATCATATCTAACCTCTCATTTAGTGCTATATATTCTAACTCTCCCATCTTATTTTTTAGACTTCTAGCATTTGCATACAAGCATTTTAGAGACTATTTTATTCATATTAATCTGTCTTTCTTATATCTTCCAAGTCTGCTACTCTTGCCTCCAGAGATCGGACTCATTCCCTGAGAGCAAAGAGCTCCTTGCACCTTGTGCACATGAAAGGCCCCTCACCAACTGGGAGAAAATCATATATGTGACACTCCGTGCAAAAGACTGGAAAGCACCCATCTCATTGCTGGACTGCTGTTTGCATCTTCGTTTTAAGGATGTGTTTAGATATTTGAGTTCTTTACCTACTAAGGGTTGCTGGGGATGCTTATACTAATAAAACTATACCTAATATGTTTAATGGGTAAATTAGACTTACCTGCTAATTGTTGTTCCTTGCGGAACTCTAGTCCAGTCCCGGAACCATAGAGTTGTCAACCTCCTCCAGCAGCCTTGGAGACTGAAATACATCATCGCTTTGCTGGCACCAGTATAAGTAGGCAAGGACCGCCCCCTCTCACCAGTACCTATTGACAAAGTACACTAAGCAGAACAAAAAGGAGAATTAACCAGAATACATTCAACATAGCAATATATATATACGGAACAGAATATGTCATGTTACACTTCAAGTAATTATTTTTTATTTTTCATTATTTTTTATTTTTCATTATTTGTTTCTTTAACAAATTAATTGCATTCATCGACTGTGTCTGAATAAGAATATCGTCTGACAACACAGAAGCGCCGTACCACACCACCTCCTAAGAGGATGGACAGGCAAGAGCGCTACGCAAGAGGGTCCTCCAATGGCTTCATCCCGCGCCACCCGGGAGCAAAGACAACTCAGTGCACCCGCGGGAGCAGAAACAATCAGGCTGGCAACTCTTCAAACCAAGGGAGGGATCCGGGACTGGACTAGAGTTCCGCAAGGAACAACAATTAGCAGGTAAGTCTAATTTACCCTTCCTTAGCGTCCCTCTAGTCCAGTCCCGGAACCATAGAGGATGTAACAGAGCAGTGAACATCAACAGGAGGGACAAGCAAGCCCAGCCTGAAGCACCGCTGAACCGAAACGCCCAGCCTCCGCGGACAAAACATCCAAGCGGTATTGCTTGGCAAAGGAATGCAAGGATGACCAAGTCGCCGCCCTACAGATGTTGCCCACTGGGACCAGACTGAACTCTGCCCAAGACGCCGCCTGTGCCCGAGTGGAATGAGCCCAAAGACTCTGCGGAACCACCTTGCCTTTCAAGATGTAGGCTGATGCAATACCAGCGGGAAATAGACGACTTCGCCGCCGCTTCTCCCTTACGCGGTCCCCCGAACGCCACAAAAAGTCAATCCGACCGCCTAAAGGACGCCGTCCGTGAGAGATACTTCTTAAGAACCCTGCGGGCGTCCAACAGCCGCAACTGACCCCCAGATCCGGCCCCATCGCGGTCGGAGAACACCGGAAGAGAGACCACTTGGTTAACATGAAAAGCGGACACCACCTTGGGTAAGGACGCCGGAACGGTACGGGAAACCACCTTGTGGTCGGTAAAAGAGAGATAGGGCTCCCTACAAGACAAGGCCTGTAGCTCCGAGATCCTCCTAGCCGAACAAATCGCCACCAAAAAAACTGTCTTCAATGTGAGATCTTTTAGCGAAGCAGTGGACAACAGCTCAAACGGAGGAGCCAGCAAGGCTTCCAACACCAAATTCAAATCCCACGGAGGAACAGCACAGCGCCGAGGCGGACGCATGAGCAACACCGCCCTCCAAAACCGGCAGACATCCGCGTGGGCCCCGAGAGGCTGACCCTGCACTTCCGCCAGCACTCGAATCACACCTTTGCCACATAAGGCAAATCAGACTCTAGTCACGTCAACTCCCTGAACCTTTCCTGTTCCAGGCGAGTAGACTGCCGTAAATACTGCGACCACCGGAAGCATGCTCTCGTTCCCCCAGACACCCCCAATGGGAGCCTGCAAGGACAGAGCAGTGCCCCCAACGATCGATTCAGTGAACCACCTACGCTCCTATCGCGCGCTAAAGAAGATCGCTAGGGCTCTCCTCCAGACAGTGAGTCCACACCTCCTGGAAGTGCAAGGTATGCACCCACAAATGTAGTACCCTGACGTCAGTACCAGGGAAAATGGTAGAAACCATCATAAAGAACAAAATTACACAACATGTAGATAGTCATGGCCTAATGGGAGACAGCCAACATGGCTTTAGACAAGGAAGATCTTGTCTTACTAATCTGATATGTTTCTTTGAAGGTGTGCATAAACAGGTAGACAAAGGTGAGTCGGTTGATATAGTGTATCTGGACTTCCAGAAAGCTTTTGACAAGGTCCCCCATCAGAGACTTTTGGCAAAGCTAAAAAGTCATGGGATAGGAGACAGTGTACTATTGTGGATCGGGAAATGGTTAAAAGATAGAAAGCAGAGGGTAGGGCTAAATGGCCAATATTCCCAATGGAAAAAAGTGAATAGTGGAGTACCCCAGGGATCTGTACTGGGTCCACTACTTTTTGACATTCATAAATGACCTGGAAAAGGGAATAACTAGTGAGGTTATCAAATTTGCAGACGACACAAAACTGTTTAAAGTTGTTAAAACCCAAGAGGATTGTGGAAAACTGCAGGAGGATCTGGATAAATTGGAAGACTGGGCATCCAAATGGCAGATGAAATTTAATGTGGACAAATGCAAAGTTATGCACCTAGGAAAGAACAACCCACACTATAGTTACACGATGCAAGGCTCCACATTAGAAACCACCACCCAGGAAAAGGACTTAGGAGTCATCGTGGATAACATGTTAAAACCCTCCGCCCAGTGTGCAGCGGCGGCCAAGAAAGCAAATAGAATGCTAGGTATCATAAAGAAAGGGATGGAGAATAAAACAAAGGATATTATAATGCCTCTGTATCGCTCCATGGTACGACCGCACCTTGAATATTGTGTGCAATTCTGGTCACCGTATCTTAAAAAGGACATAGCGTTATTAGAAAAAGTACAGAGAAGAGCCACCAAATTGGTGAAGGGGATGGAAGGCTACTCCTATGAAGAGAGGCTAAAAAGGTTAGGGCTCTTTAGCCTGGAAAAGAGACGGCTGAGGGGAGATATGATAGAGGTCTATAAATTAATGAATGGAGTGGAACGGATAAACGTGGATCAATTGTTTACGCTATCAGAATATAGAAAGACTAGGGGACATGTAATGAAGCTACAGGGTAAACTATTTAAGACAAATAAGAGAAAATATTTTTTCACTCAACGTGTAATCAAACTCTGGAATCTGTTACCGGAGGATGTAGTAAGGGCTGTTAGTATAGCTGGGTTTAAAAAAGGTTTGGACAAGTTCCTGGAGGAAAGGTCCATAAACCACTATTAAAAAGGGACCCAGGATATCAATGCTTGACCCAGTACAAGCATTATGGAACCTGTGTCTTTTGGGGATATTGCTAGGTACGTAGGACCTAGATTGGCCACTGTTGGAAACAGGATACTGGGCTTGATGGACCTCGGTCTGACCCAGTATGGCATGTCTTATGTTCTTATGTTCTTATGTGCCGAGGCCTGCGCCTGCCTAGTCTCAAAATGTCAATCAAGAACAGGCCAATTCAGGACAGCTGAATACGTTGTGGGTTTTTTTTTTTTTTTGTACAAAGACATCTCTTAACCAAAAATTCCTTCAGCCGATGTGGAGAAGCTATTTCCACGCCAACACAATGCAGCAGAAAGAACTCCCTACGACAGGCATAGAAATCCACAGCCTTCCCGCTAGAGGAACGCCCCATTCCGTCTGCCTGCACCAAGCTGGACATTCCTTTTTTTTTTTTTTTTTCCTTTTTAAGGTCAACTAGCCCCTGCTGTTAGAAAATATAGCTTTCCCATTCCACAGTGGCAATTGAGTCAGCAAAGAAGAAGCCGAGAACCCGCAGCGAAGTTCTCATTATACCACCTGGTAAAGACTACACTTCTAGACCCATGAAGCAAAAAGCATGCAAGAGTGCACTGTGTCCTGCCAGTAGCTGATCGAACTTATCATGTGTGTCACTATGGTTTCATTCGGGATTGAAGGAATGCTCCGGGAAAATTCTTTGGGCAGACACCGATTCACCCTCTGAAAATTCAGAATCGGGCGAAACGAGCCTTCCTTCTTTGGAACCACAAAGTAGAGGGAGTATCAACCGTATTGGGCTGCCGGCACCGGCACCACCGCTGTAAGTTGAAGCAGCCGCTGGAGCGTTCCTGCGACCGCCTGAAACTTTTGCGGAGCTCTGCAGAAGGATTGGACAAAGGAAGCAAATACGAGCCGATGGAGCTCCCAGGCTGACGCCAAGCAGCGTGCAAGCCATCCCGCAAACACAGCATATGATGTATGCCTTCCAGAATCTGAGCTGCTGCTAGTGCTGTGAGAGAATGAGCCGGGCTGCGCGCATCTGGCCCCCAGTAAGACAGGCGCTGAACACTAGCAGATACTCTCCGTACTGGAGCCAAAATAGCCTCAAAGGCCAGAGTCCTATTCAGCGACCTCTCGCTGAGCCGCTTTTTACAGAAGGAAAAGGAACCCCATATAGCCAAAATGAAGACATTACAAATCTACCACCAAACCTTATAAATCGGACAAAGCCAAACTAAATGGGAATATTGTCCATCAAGAAACCACAGAACTATAAAATCCCTCTCAGAACATAATGCGTATGGCAGAGCATTCCACACCTGGGGCCTGGCCAAGGCACTCAGCCAAGCACCTTTTAGAACTGTCCAAGAGAGCTACCACCATAATTCCTTTTGACTTGAATATGTGTACAGCGGATCATAGCGCTATATCACAACAGCTAACCTCAAATATTACCCTGCCATAGCAACCGACTAACGCCTTATAGGACCTGCTATGGACAGCGGAAGGAAATTCTTGTAAACCAACATAGCTAGACCCTTTTTTTTTTTTTTTTTTTAAACCACCTTTGAAGGCCTACTGAAAAAGTGTAATCCATACTCTGCAGCTGGGTTAATTTATTTATGTATTGTATTTTATTTTATTTTTGCACATTTCAGGAAATTGCACCCATCCTATGCACTCTGTTCTAATAGTGATTTTCCATCTGCCATGTTCACTTACTACCATTGGAGAGGAATATGTAGTCAGAAGTTCGGATCCCGAGAGTTTTGGGCACAGTCGGGAAAGGGTGTATAGGACTCCAAAAATCAAGCTCCGGCCACCTCCAATGAAATCAAAGCAGATCAGCTAAAAATTACCCGAACTGCTGTTATAGCCTTGCAAAAGCTACCAGGTCCCACTGCACCTTGCTTTCCTTCCCCCCTTATCCTGAGGGATTCACCGTTGCCGGAGGCGTTGCTCCCCCCCTGCCAGCCTGCTACATCTGCCAGGGAGCTGAAGAGCGAAATAGAGAGCAGAACTCCTGGAAGTAAACAAATAGCGTCCAGCTCGTGGGGTTCAGGGCACCAAAAGCCCCCGAATAAATCAACCGTGGTCGCTCAAAATGAACAAGGCTCTCTCTCACTAGAGAGTTTCTTGTTCCTTTTGAAATCCTGCTCTAGAAATAGATGAGAACTGCCGGGGAAGGGCACGATAAGTGATCCCCCCTGAAGCTAGGAAACACCCAGGCACCTGGCAAAGAGGAGGCTGCCTGTGTGAACCTAAGGAGTAACACAATTTCTTATTTTACCACCCCCCTCCCCCAGGGATGGGGGCCCTGAATACCACATGTGAGTCATGAGCAACTGTGGCTGTTAGGACAACAGAGACCAACAAACCATACAGAATTTAAGAGCTGCAATCTTGGTTATATAAACAGGAGCTGCAGCATTACAGAGAATAAGCAATCAACTGCTGCATACACAGAGAAAGGCCCCATTGAGTGCATCCGCTGCCCTCTGGTGGCCATAGACCTTAGCCCAGGCACTCCTTGATTGACAGGTAACTGCTATATACTTCTGTATATCCTAAGGATTCCTAAACCTGTCCCTGTGAAAGACAGGCCTTTGGGCAACTGTCAGTATAGAATACACAAAGGCCCATTTCCAGCCGGACCCTTACAAATACCTGCTCTGGAACCTAAAACTGGCAATTTGCCTAACATCCTGGGACTTAACAGATGCTCCTCAGAGACATGATTAGAAGGGAAAGACCATGTGGAATCAATGCCACAACTGCTGTCCTATAAACTAAGAACAAACTCAAAAATAAAGAGGTCTAAAACACTAGGCCCAAAAAACTAGCTATTCAGCTTGTCTTCCTCACACAGGCCTCTCACTGCAACTCCCACCATGTGGTCCAAACACCCAGAAAGAAAAGGGCCCCAAAAAAGGGGGCCTCAGCAGACCGACAGAGCCCGAAGGCCTTACCTGCAGGGCAGAAAGCCACCCTGCCAGCTCCTACCACCTTAAAGTGCTCCGAGAGGATCGCTCAGCCGGTTCCACCGTGTAAATTAAATCCCGCAGCAACGGAGAGGCTCCGTCTCACACAGCTGCAGTGTGGATGTACGGGTCCCGGAGCTTTCTCCCGTAGCCAAGGGAGAGAGATCCGTACCAGTAAAGGCCTGCATCAAGCAAAAAATAAGTGAGGAGGGAAGGTGAGAGCTGCTACAAACTTAAAGAGGCCAGCTCAAATTTAAAACCACTGTAAATAAGGATATTTGCTCCTAACCAAAGTTACTAATCCCCGGTTGCCAATTAATCAAAGGCAATTGAATCAAAAATAAAGTTAAAGTAAATTAAAGGCAAAAATCAAAATCAGACTAGAATTTGCACACTAAATGCTCCTTATCTGCTCCCCCCAAGGGAGCTCAGGAGCAAGGCTGTCTACCAAAACAAATAAATCCTGCCGGTGAAAACGCGGCCCTCAAAATGGCCACTGCAAGCATTCCCGCTCAAAAAAGCACACTCTCTCACCCCCCCGCGGCAAGGCCCCGAGCACCCTGCAACCCCGGGAGCCGCCGCGAAGCCTGCCCTCCCATTTTAAACCAGCTTCCCAAAGCAGATCTGCGTGGGTACTTACCACCGCCGCCGATCCCGGGGGGGAAGGGGAGGGGGAGGGGAGTGAGGGAAAGGAGCCAACAGGACACCGGAGCACAGCCTTTTTAACGGCTTCAGCTCCGATTGATCTGGGCACAGCCTTCTCAGGCTTTTCAGCCCCTGTATCGCTGCTGCTGCAACTGCCCGCCTTCCACCTGCTCCTCACCCCTTCAACACGGGTTCGGGAGCAGGGAGGCCACGGATCAGCACTGTCTCCCCTGTGCTCGATTAGACGCTGGGGCAATGCAGAGAGGGAGGGGGAAGAACTCCCTGATCCTTTAGAAACAAAAAATAAAGGTCCACAGACACAGGAACCCTTACAGCAGCAGCAGATCTGACATAAAAGAAAACGAAGTAACCAAATCAAACAGGGAAAATAAACCAAAAGGAGTAAATTTCAAAAACCCAAGCTCTGCTTATTTGTTCTCACTGAGCCCAGCCCTGGGCTCAGAACCTCCAAGCTGCTTGGAGACTGAAAGTACTGGTGAGAGGGGGCAGTCCTTGCCTACTTATACTGGTGCCAGTAAAGCGATGATGTATTTCAGTCTCCAAGGCTGCTGGAGGAGGTTGACAACTCTATGGTTCCGGGACTGGACTAGAGGGACGCTAAGGAAGTACTTTGTTCACCTGAAATTTAATTAATCTCAGGTCCTAAATGTATGAAGATTGGAATAAACAGCTGCACCTGAGAGTGAATATGGCACCTCCTTCCCTTTAAGAGGTTTAAGCACCTATAAAGCTACGATTATCCCAGGGGTGGGTGGGTGTTGGGGAAGGAAGGAGAAAAAAAAGAGACTCATTAAAAGCAGGCTGCTACACAGTATGCTGTCCTTTGCTTAAGGTACTCTACGACCAATCTCCAGGGGGTGTCCCACAGCCCTTGCTTGGATAGTCTTGGGTTCTAAATATAACCAGAAAGCTCTCCTCTGTTTTAAATTTAAACTGAAAATGCTTTGCTGCTACTGGGCCCTGACTGATTTAACAAATACACTGGGTTCACAGATAAACTCTGCTGCTTCTCGTGATGTGATGCGAGGTGCGGCATGAAACCCAATCGGGTCGTCTCCCCTCTGTGGGAGTAGATCTAGGGGGTAAATATCACCCCCCCCCCCCCTCAATGGGGCTTGCAAAGTCCTCCATTCCTGGAGGGCCCAAGGGTACAGAAAGTGCAGGTGGCATCATCAAGGCCTGGTGCGGACAACACTTTCCCTGCTTCCGGCCCGGAGGCAGGGAGATCACCGGATCCCGGCCTCTGTGTCTGGCCAGGATCCACTGCAGATGATGCAAATTTGGTCCACCAGCCCCTGACGCTGCTTACCGCACCCCGGATAACGTGGTGCCTTGCTAGACATGTCTGCTCACAAGCATGAGCATGCATCGGCAGTAATAAAAAAAACTGCAGGAAAACAGGCCTCTTGTTCTCCCCTTTGGAGCCGACCATCCCAGTGTCACAATTCTGGCAATACTATATTCACGGTTGCGGAGCGTGTTAAAGGTATGTGCTGCCGACCCGACTTCAGGCTTCAAGAAGCAGAGGGGTGTGCGTGTGCGTGTATGGAGAGGAGCAACTACAGTGCGGCAACCACTAGGGCCTGCCTATAGCAGATCAAACCATTGATGATCTCTACTCTCTGCCAAGGTACAGTGAAGTTAAAGCAGCCCTTCTATTTATTTATTTATTTTTTAAATAAAAAACCATGCAAAGAAAATGGTGAAAAACTAAACTAAGGCCAAACACTCCTTTTGCAGACTCCTCAGGCAACTGTACTGACTTTCATCAGAAGTTGCCCACCCCCCTCCAGAAGAGCACTCCAGCCCAGGGGTGTCTCCTACACATCCCAAGGACTGCTGGTCCTGCTGATCTGCAAACCATCCTCCAACCTGGCGCAGCAGCCTTAAATCTTGCAGCTGTACAAAAACCAACAACCATTTGCTGAGATAGAGAAAATATTGAAGAGTGTCCCTATTGTATTGACTAAGGTACTAGTGGTGATGTCACAGCACTGTTCTAGTGTTTTCTCTGTCTCACATCTGCTGGTTAGAGGAGATAACCTGATAGTCTGGACTGGTCTAGCTGGGCACTCGAAGATGAATTTAGGCCTTACCTGCTAACTGACGTTGCTTGAGTGTCTGCAGTCCAGTACTGCACCTATGGGTATTGTCACCTCACCAGGAGCTTGGAGAATGAGCAAGTCATGTTTGATGACATCAGGGTATATATTCTGGTGGCACCTCCCACCAGCTCCAGTATCCTATTGACAAAGCAGACTCACAAAAGCAATGTAACAAACTATGAGAACTATATACAATGTTCCCCACCTCAGACAGAAAAACCCTCCCCTGCCGCCAGAGAGAGAGATCGCTTACCCTAGTGGAAGCCTCTGCCTTCGCCTGAACACTCCCAACTACACCATGGCAAGCCTCAAATATGTTCCTTGCATTCGCCATCCAATGCTTCTGCCCCACAAGATCATTCTTGGCCTCAACCATGCAGATTTTCTTCAGTACCTGAGATAACTATGGAGGCAAAAAGAGTAGTTACTCACCTGTAACAGGTGTTCTCCAGGAGCAGCAGGAATCAGTCCTCACATATGGGTGTCATCGACGCCGATGAAGCCCTAGCGGAGCATTTCCCCAGCTTTCCATGAAAGCCTTTGGGAATGCAGGCACACATGCGCGGTTCCCTTCCCGCCTAAAGGTGCCATCTTACCTCAGTCAAATGACATAGCTAAGAACAGCACACAAAAAGGTAAAAATAAACTATGTACAAATGCAACTCCCAGGGGAGGAGGAAGGGTTGTGAGGACTGATTCCTGCTGCTCCTGGAGAACACCTGTTACAGGTTAGGAACTACTCTTTCTCCAGGACCAAGCAGGAAGTCAGTCCTCACATATGGGTGACTCCCTAGCTCTGGGCTACCAAGGAACCCAGGCTGAACAAGAAAACTCCCTCTAGCCACAGCATTAAAGAAAGACTTTTCACTGACACAACCTCCACCGGTAGCCCAACAGAGGGCAGGAGGGCAGGAGTTGCTTAAACCTCAAAGAGATTCCGGAGTACTGCCTGGCCAAAAGCACTGTACCTACGGGACTCCCTCCCCAGACAGTAATGGGCCGCAAAGGTCTGGCTTGAAGACCAAGTTGCAGCCCTGCAGATGTCTACCAACGGTAAAGAGCGGAGATGAGCCACTGAGGCAGCCATTGCCCTGACACGGTGGGCCGTGACCCGACCCTGCAAAGGAAGGTCAGCCGCCTTGTAAGCCCAGGTGATACAGTCAGCTACCCAGATGGACAAGGAACGCTTGGACACAGCCAACCCCAACTTATTAGGGTCAAAAGACACGAAGAGCTGAGTAGCCCTTCTATGCCCCTGCGTACGGTCAAGGTAGAAAGATAAGGCCCTCCTACAGTCCAGGATATGCAGAACTGCTTCAGCCTGGCTTGCATGAGGCCTAGGGAAGAATGTTGGAAGAACCACCTCCTGGTTGAGGTGGAAAGAGGAGACAACTTTAGGGAGGAACTTTGGATGAGTCCTAAGGACTACCCTGTTCCTATAGAAGCAAGTGTAAGGCCTGTCACAGACCAGGGCCTGAAGCTCACTCACTCGCCTGGCCGAGGTTAGGGCTACCAAGAAGCGGGTCTTCCAGGACAGGAAGCGTAGAGGGCAAGTAGCCATCGGCTCAAAAGGTGGGCGAGTCAGTTGTTGCAAGACCACATTCAGCTCCCACTCAGGAGCAGGACGACGGATTGGAGGCTTGAGCAAAAGCAAGCCTCTGAGAAACCGGGACACCAAGGGGTGAACCGACAGAGAATGTCCTTCCACCAGTGAGTGGTGAGCTGCTAGAGCTGAGAGGTGGACCCGAACAGAATTGGACTTAAGTCCCAGATTGGACAAGTGCAGTAAGTACTGAAGCACTACTGGTACAGTACAGGAGAAAGGATCCTCTGTACGTAGCTGACACCACACAGAAAACCTTTTCCATTTGAGAGCATAGGTTTTCCCGAGTGGACTGTTTCCTAGAGGCTAGGACAACCTCCTCAACTCCCTGAGGTAGGCCCCAGAGAGCCAAAACTACCCTTGCAGCCTCAAGGCCATCAAATTGAGAGCTTTGAGATTGTGGTGCAGAAGTGAACCCTGATCGTGGGAGAGAAGGTCGGGTTGCAACCCCAGATGCAGTGGGGGATCCACCGCCAGTTGAAGGAGAAGTGGAAACCAAAGCTGTCTCGGCCACCTGGGAGCCACCAGCAGGACTGAGGCCTTGTCCTGAAGAATCTTGAATAGAGTTCGGGCCACCAAAGGCGTGGGAGGAAACACATACAGGAGGCCCTGAGACCATGGTATCAGAAAAACATCTGCTGCTACCCGCAGAGGATGCGGCTGTCTGGAGCAGAACCGAGGCAGCTGTTTGTTCAGTGGACTAGCAAACAGATCTATCAAAGGAAGATCCCATTTCAGGAAGATCTTCTGAACTACCAAAGGATGCAGCTGCCACTCGTGGGGCTGCAGAATTCTGCTCAACCTGTCGGCCAGGTAGTTTTCCTGGCCTGGAAGGTACACAGCCTTGAGGAGCATGTTGTGCTTGAGGGCAAATGAGCAAAGGTCCTGTGCCTCCTGACAAAGGAGCCTGGACCCAGTCCCACCTTGCTTGTTCACATAAAACATGGCTACCTGGTTGGTTGTCTGAACCAGGACAGATTGATGAGCCAGGGCAGGAGAGAAAGCTCTGAGTGCTAATCGAATAGCCCTGAGTTCTAATAGACTGATCTGCTGTGCGGCTTCTCAGGGAGACCACAGGCCCTGGGTGCACTTGTTCAGACAATGAGCCCCCCCAGCCCTGCAGGGAGGCGTCTGTGGTCAGTACTACTGTGTACCCCGGAATTTGAAAAGGCACCCCTTTCAGTAGATTGGGTGGGTGCAGCCACCAGTTGAGAGAGTCTAGAAAAGGTCTGGACACCCTTATCCTGTCTGAGGCTGCCTTTGGCCTGAGACCACTGACTCCGAAGGCACCACTGTGCAGGCCGCATATGGAGCCTGGCATTGGGGGTTACATGAACTGTTGAAGCCATGTGGCCAAGCAGCCTCAGGCAGAGTCTGGCGGAGACCACTGACCCGCTGAGAAACAGTTTGGCCAAGTCCATCAGTCTTTGGGCCCTTCCTGCTTGCAAGAATGCCTTTGCCAGGATAGTCCAGCCTTGCCTCTATGAACTCCAAGTTCTGGGAGGGGAGCAAAGTGGACTTTGCGAAGTTTATTGCAAACCCCAAGCTTTGAAGAAGAGCAATAGTTCTGAGGGTGGCCTGTCGGGCCTCCTGGCACGTCTGACCTCTTATGAGCCCGTCGTCCAGATAGGGAAAGACAAAGATGCCTTGAGTTCTCAGGTAGGCTGCCACCACTGCCAGGCATTTGGTAAAGACTCTGGGGGCGGAGGTTAGGCCTGTACTGATAATGGTTTCCTCCCACAATGAAAGAGTAGTTACTCACCTGTAACAGGTGTTCTCCAGGAGCAGCAGGAATCAGTCCTCACTTATGGGTGACGTCGGCGCCAACGGAGCCCTCGCGGAGCAATTTTCCCCAGCTTTCGCAGAAAGCTTTTGGGAATTGCAGCGCGCATGCGCGGTCCCCTTCCCGCCCAAGGGTGCCATCTTGCTCAGTCTGATGACATAGCGGAAAGACAGCAAAAAGTTAGCAAAAATATGCAATAAGAATGACTGCAACTCCAAGGGGAGGAGGGAGGGTAGCGAGGACTGATTCCTGCTGCTCCTGGAGAACACCTGTTACAGGTGAGTAACTACTCTTTCTCCAGGACCAAGCAGGAAGTCAGTCCTCACTTATGGGACTCCCAAGCTTAAGGCTACCAGAGATCTCAAGCCGAAAAGAGCTCCCTCAAGCTCAACAGTACAGCGGGAAGGAATCTTCTCTGAATACGAATCCGGCCGGTAGCCCAACACCAGGGCCGGAGGGTAGGAGTTGCCTAAACCTCAAAGAGATTGTGGTGGACTGCCTTTCCGAAAGCACTGTCCCTGCGGGACTCCCTCTCCAGGCAGTAATGAGCCGCAAAGGTCTGGCTTGAAGACCAAGTAGCGGCCCGGCAGATGTCTGCCAATGGAACAGAGCAAAGATGAGCAACGGACGCAGCCTTCGCCCTGACACGGTGAGCCGTGACTCGACTCCCTAAGGAGAGGCCGGCTGCCCCATAAGCCCAGGCGATACATTCAGCTACCCAGATGGACAAAGTACGCTTAGAGACAGGTACCCCCAACCAATTGGGGTCAAAAGATACGAAAAGCTGGACAGCCTTTCTATGCTCCCGCGTACGGTCAAGGTAGAAGGACAAGGCTCTTCTACAGTCCAGGGTATGCAGAACAGTCTCAGCCCAGCTGGTATGCGGCCTGGGAAAGAAGGTCGGAAGAACCACCTCCTGGTTGATGTGAAAGTGGGAGACCACCTTTGGAAGAAACTTAGGGTGAGTCCGTAGGACAACCCTATTCCTGTAGAACCTAGTGTATGGGGGCTCCGACACTAGGGCCTGTAGTTCACTTACGCGCCTAGGGGAAGTAAGGGCTACCAAGAAGAGCGTTTTCCAGGAGAGGAAACGAAGAGGGCAGGTAGCCATGGGTTCAAAAGGCGGACAGGTAAGCCTTTGCAGACCCACATTGAGGTCCCAGTCAGGAGCTGGAGGACGCAACGGAGGCTTAAGTAGAAGGAGGCCTCTGAGAAAACGCGCCACCAAGGGGTGCGAGGAAAGAGGCTGGCCCTTCACCGGTGAATGATGTGCCGAGAGAGCACTGAGGTGGACTCTGACTGAGTTGGATTTGAGACCTAGATCGGAGAGGTGAAGCAAATATTGCAGTACCACCGATACTAAACAGGCGAAGGGGTCCTCAGAGCGCTGAGAACACCAGACCGAGAAGCGACGCCATTTAAGGGCGTAAGATTTCCGGGTGGAAGGTCGCCGAGACGCTAGGACGACGGCTTCCACCTCCGGAGGAAGCAGAAGCGGAGCTAGGACTACCCTTTCAGCAGCCAGGCCATCAGATGCAGGGCCCGGAGGTTGGGGTGCAGAAGAGTACCCTGATCCTGTGTCAGGAGATCGGACTGAAACACCAGAGGAAGAGGGGTGTCCACCGCTAGCTGTAGAAGTAGAGGGAACCACGGTTGTCTCGGCCACCTGGGCGCTAACAGGATCACGGAGACCCTGTCCTGGACAACTTTGAACAATGTCCGGGACACAAGTGGTGTGGGAGGGAAGGCATACAGAAGACCCGTGGACCACGAGATGAGGAAAGCATCCGGTGCTACTCTGAGAGGATGCGGGTGCCGGGAGCAGAACCTGGGAAGCTGCCGGTTCAGGGGACTGGCAAAGAGATCCACGGTGGGAGAGCCCCACCGGCGGAAGATCTGCTGGGCCACTGCAGGGTTCAACCTCCATTCGTGCGGCTGCAGAATCCGGCTCAGTTTGTCCGCCAGGCAATTGTCCTGCCCGGGCAGGTAAACAGCCTTGAGGAGGATGTCGTGACCGACTGCCCAAGAGCACAGTCTCCGAGCCTCCTGACATAGGAGGGAGCCCGTGCCCCCCTGTTTGTTGACGTAGAACATGGCAACCTGATTGTCCGTCTGCACCAGTACAGACTGACAAGATGTGAGGTGAGAGAAGGCCTGCAGAGCTAGGTGGATCACCCGTAGCTCCAGGAAGTTTATCTGCTGGGCGGCTTCCCAAGGTGTCCAAAGGCCTTGAGTGCATGTCCCTTGACAATGCGCTCCCCATCCCAGGAGAGAGGCATCTGTCGTGAGCACCCGGGACTGTGGAGGAGCCTGAAAGGTCATGCCGAGTACCAGGTTGGGCAGGTGAAGCCACCATTGCAGAGAGGAGACCAGGCGGTCGGAAATCTGTATTAGGTCCGACAGCCGCCCTGTGTCCTGATGCCATTGAGTGCGAAGGCTCCACTGAGCAGGTCTCATATGTAGATGGGCATTCGGAGTGACATGGACCGTGGAGGCCATGTGCCCGAGCAGCTGCAGGAACTGTCTGGCAGAGACCGTTGACGTGCTGTTGAACCTGCGGGCCAGAGCTATGAGCCTGTTGGCCCGTTCCAGAGGCAAGAAGGCATGAGCCTGCAGAGTGTCCAGCCGTGCTCCTATGAACTCAAGATCCTGAGAGGGGAGCAAAGTGGACTTTGAGGTTTATGACGAACCCCAAGTGCTGCAGCAGAGCCACCGTGCGTTGAGCGGCCTGAGTGACCTCTGGGGCAGACGGACTACCGGAGGTAAATACACCTCTTGATTAAGATGAAAAGGTGAGACCACTTTAGGCATAAAGTGTGGATTGGTCCTAAGGACAACCTTATCATGATGGAACCTTGTATAAGGTGGATTAGCCACTAAGGCCTGTTCACTGAAGCGGCGAGCTGAGGTGACTGCAATGAGGAAAATAACCTTCCAGGAAAGAAATTTCAAGGAGGTGGTGGCTAAGTGTTCAAAAGGTGGCTTCATAAGCTGACCAAGAACCAGATTTAAGTCCCATGCCACCGGAGGAGGCCTAATGGGAGGCTTAGTTAAAGTTAGGCCTCTCATGAATCTTGCAATAAGAGGATGAGAGGAAATAGGCTGTCCATTAATAGGCTTAAGGGATGCTGCAATAGCACTCAAATGGACCCTTACTGAATTCGTCTTAAGGCCTGCATTGGAGAGATGCAGGAGATATTCCAATAGAGAATTCAAAGGTAGTGCTAGAGGGTCAAGACCCTTCTCAGTACACCAAATGGAAAACCTTTTCCATTAAAAAGCATAGGAACGTCTAGTAGGTGGTTTTCTGGAAGCATGGAGGATATCCTTCACTTGCTGAGAAAGATTCCAACCTTGAAGGTTGTCGCACCGCCGCCCTAGAGGCCAAGGTTGGTATGGGCAGGTCGAGTGGACATGAGAGTTTTTTTTAACTTTGAATTTTGGTCTTTATGTAAGGGTCGGGGTACTGTTCCCAGGACCTACCGGGGACCAAACTTCAAGAGAACACAATAGTCCGAATGTAGGGAAAGTAAGGCTTTATTTCCCTTTACGCACAATGGTTCAAACAGTGGAGACTACTTCAACAAAATAAAGAAACCTTGCTTCAGGCAAAAAGAAGAAATATATTCAAAACTTGCTTTGTCTACTGTTACTTCACAGGACTTTGTATAAAGCAATTACACAGGCTTTGCTATTGAGGACTGCTTACATTTCATGCAAAGACATTAGGCTTCCTGCCTGACAGTAGCTACAATCCATAGCGGTCTCAGGTGGGTCCTCGCTGAATTCCACCTGCATAGGCTGAGGGTCAGATAACTGTGAATCTGTGTCAATATACTCTTGTGGAGTGTATTGGGGCTTCTCATACAGCACATTCACTAGCTTCCAGTGTTCTGAGTCTAGGTTTGGGCCGCGCCCATGTGAAGGCTTGTTAGGGTAGTAACTTCCTTTGGCTTGCTGCCTTATGTTACAGAGTCTTTCTTTTACCAAAGGCTTGTGTCCTATCTCACGGACAGTTTGATAAGGAGGACACACTTCTGTATCTTGTGCTTCCTGTTTCAGTAAGTTATAATGCTTAGCAGAATAAAAAGGTGGTTTACCTTGTTTCTTAAGATTGTCCCAGTTAGTTGAGTCATGAGGCCTAGTCCTGCTGTAGTTCAGCCTTACTCGAGCAGTAGGCTTCTCAGACTTCAGCTGGCCTTCCTGTAGAATCAGCACTCTTTCACACCCACACCTTTTGGTATTTGAATAAGGAGTGTTACCTCTTACAGCAATGATTTCATCATTTCCCTGGTAACAGCCACAGTGTCCTGCATTTATTGCTGCCGGTTCCTCATATAAAACTCTGGGGTTTATTTCTCCCCTTGTGCTTTTCTTTCCAGTATCTCTCAGCCAAGAACTCCTGGAATTCTGTTGCACCGGACTTACTGCGCCTTCCTGCCAGGAACTCCTTCCTCTCTGGTATCTTTGCCAAGACTTCTTTTCTCTTTCAGCTTCTACCACAGCCTCTGCTTTCCGTTGCTGCTGCTGGTACCACCGCTGATGCTCTTCCTGGTGCGCTCTCTGGTGCTCTTCCTCCTGGTGTGTTTTCTGGTATGTGTCCTGGTGTGTCTCCTGGTGCGTCTCCTTTACTTGTCCTACTTCCTCCTTTTCAACTTCCCAGCCTTTCCTAAGAGGAACTCCCCCTTTCCTGGATTGGCTGTTAGGTTGCATTACATCATCAGTTCTAGAGTACAGTTCTCTAGGCCTTGGAAGGTCACTCCTGCTCCCCCTATCAGGCTCCTCATAGCATTGCAACTGATGTTGAAATCTTTCAGGATTTAAAACCTTTTTCTCCATGTGAATAGGCTCTGCAGTACCACAAGGTCTAGGTCTTCAGCAACCAAGCTCTGAGGTGAAGGGACTTGGGGTTTGGGAGGCACAAAGTCCCCTCCTCCTGGGACAGAAGGTCTGGAGCAGCTCCCAAGTCCAGGGAGGGAGCTTGAGAGAGATGCAGAAGTAGAGGGTACCACACTTGGCGTGGCCAGCGTGGAGCTATGAGGATCATAGATCCTTAATCCCTCTGGAGCTTGAACAGAGTCTTGGGAATCAGGGGAATGGGTGGAAAGGCATACAGGAAGTCTTGACCCCAGTGAAGGAGGAAGGCATCCTTGGCCTGAACTCCCTGACACGGAATTCTGGAACAGAACCGGGGAAGTTTGGCATTCCACGGACTTGCAAAGAGGTCTATGTCCGGGGTTCCCCATTCTTGGAAGATTCTGAGTACCTGGTCCATGTGCAGGGACCATTCGTGTGGAAGCAGAACTCGACTGAGTCTGTCTGCCCAAGAGTTTTGGATTCCTGGAAGGTATACGGCCAGGAGATGGATTTGATGCTCTCTGGCGAAGGCCCACAATCTTAAAGCTTCGTTGCAAAGTGACAGAGAGCCAGTTCCTCCTTGCTTGTTTATGTAAAACATGGCTACCTGATTGTCCGTATGAATGAGGACTGTCTTGTAGCTGAGCAGGGTATGGAAGACCTTGAGAGCTAGAAAAACTGCTCGGAGCTCCAAATGGTTGATATGTAGAGAGGTCTCCTGTGGAGACCAAGTGCCTTGAGTGGAGAGGTCTTGCAGATGAGCTCCCCAACCTGTTTGGGAGGCATCTGTTGTGAGGGTTGCTTGGGGTAACAACTGTTGGAAGGGGGACCCCAGCAACAGATTTTGGGTGGACTTCCACCACTGGAGAGACCAAAAGAGGTGCCTGGAGGTTGCTATTTTGTCTGACAGAGCCCCTGATGCTTGAGTCCACTGGGTGGACAAAGTCCATTGAGCTGCTCTCATGTGAAAGCGAGCATAGGGGACCACATGCACTGTGGATGCCATGTGGCCTAGCAGTTGTAGCATCTCTCGGGCAGTTAAATGGCTCTTTGACTGAATCTGGGAGGCTAACTGCACTAGGCGTAGGCAACGGGCCTGAGAAGATAGGCCCTTGCAGTGGTAGTATCTAGCCAGGCCCCTATGAACTCTAGGGACTGAGTAGGGGTGAGCTGGGACTTTGGGAGGTTTACCACAAGTCCCAGATACTGCAGAATGCGCCTTGTGCAGTCCAGGGAAGTCTGGGCCTCTGACGGAGATGGAGCTCGGATGAGCCAGTCGTCCAAGTATGGGAATACAAATATTCCCAGAGTGCGTAGAAATGCAGCTACTACTGCCATACATTTGGTGAACACTCTTGGAGCAGAGGCCAGACCGAAAGGAAGCACCCTGTATTGGTAATGCTTTCCTTGGAAAAGAAAACGGAGAAACCTTCTGTGAGATGGATGGATGAGGACATGTATGTACGCATCCTTGAGATCTAGAGAACAAAGCCAATCCTGACTCTGAAGGCATGGAAGGAGAGTGCCTAGAGAAAGCATCTTGAATTTCTCCTTGCATAGAAATTTGTTCAATTCTCTGAGATCTAATATGGGTCTGTAGCCCCGTCTTTGGGATCAGAAAGTAGGGGGAGTAAAACCCTGACCCTTGTTGAAGAAGAGGTACTTCTTCTATTGCCCCTTGGACAAGAAGGGTAGCCACCTCCTGACCTAGAAGGTCGAGGAGAGATGTTGGAGAATTGAAATGTCTCACCATGGTGTGAGGAGGAAGGTTTGAGAAATGAAGTTTGTAGCCCTCTCATGATGGAGAGGGTCCACTGCTCTGCTGTAATTTGCTCCCATCTGGGAGAAAAATGAGCTAACCTTCCTGGAATGGTGAGAGGCTCTGGCTGTTTCAGAGCCAGAAAGGCTAAGTTCTCTAGCATCAAGTCAAAAGCCCTGAGGAGGCTGGGTCTGCTGAGTTGCAGCAGCCCCTGTAGGCTTAGGCCTGGCCTGTTTAGGTTGCTGACGCTTAGCAGCAAAACGACCTGTAGATGATTGTTGGCCAGAAGCAGGATGGAATCTGCTTTTCTTGAAGAAATACTTCTTGAAAGGTTTTTTCTTGGCAGGAATGGAGGTTGACTTTGAAAGTCTATCCAAAGCAGAATTTTCTGCATCCATTTGAGTGGCTTTTATTTGCCAATCTTTGCCAAACAGGTTTTCACCTGTACAGGGAAGATTTCCCAAGCTATCCTGGACCCAAGATTCTAGATCAGAAGCTTGGAGCCAAGCAATTCTGCGAGCAGCTATGGCAATGGCCGAAGCTCTGCTGGCACCTTCAAAGGAGTCAAAAGCTGCACGGTTGGAAAACTGAAATATCTTGAGTATGCTTAAGCCAAATAAGGAATTCTTCCCTTTTATCCTCTGGAAGAAAAGGGAGGAAAGTGTGCAGTTTATCTGCAACTTCTTTCAGAAACATACCCATATAAAGACTATAGGAGTTGATTCTGGCAATGAGCATACTGGCTTGGAAGATTTTCCTACCAAAAGCATCCAAGGTCCTGCATTCTCTTCCTGGAGGAGCAGAGGAGTGTCTTTGTACTCTTTATCCTTTTCATAGCTGACTCCACCACAATAGAATGGTGAGGAAGCTGTGTTTTATGAAAACCAGGACAAGGAGGGACACGGTGTCCAATCTACGAGAATGAGTTGAGATAGTGAGAGGAGTCTCCCATAAGTCAATCATATGATCATAAAGAATCTCATGAATTGGCAAGGTGACTGCCTCCTTAGGAGCCTTAGAATAACCTAAAATATCCAATTTTTTAGCTCTAGGCTCTGATTCAGAGGTTACTGAAATAGAAAGTCCTTTAGCCACTTCTCTTATGAAGTCTTGAAAGGACAAGTCCTCTGGAGGAGACATTCTTCTTTTTGGAGAAGGCTCTTCAGGAAGGGCTATGGATACTTCAGCAGACTCCTCCGATGCATCAGAATCATCAGAGAAATCAAAGTATCGACTGTCAGGGTGCTCTTCCAGAGCTCGATACGCGTACCGAGCGGTATCGACATCAGGCGTCATCGGTACCGATGGGCATCCCTGGACAGGGAACCGCTGCAGTCGGCATCCTGGTTGATGTCGATGCAGTCGGTACCAGAGCTGATACCGACAACGGAGTTTGTTGTGGTATCAGCGGCGTTGCAGCTTGAATGAAGGCCGTGATAGCCTGCTGCATGGATAGGACATTCTGATCCATCGACGCCATGAATGCCTAGAATTCGGTACCGGAAGGTTGCGCCGGTACCCCAGAGCATTCTAACAGGTGATCGTCAAGGCCGTGCCATCGATGTCAACCTGTAACCCCATAGGTGGAGCTTTGGAAGCCAGAGCTTCCCGCTGGGGTTGTTTTGCCGGTGCAGGATCCTCAAGGGCAAGCCCGGAGGCATCTCAATGCTTGGAAGGAGATCTACCCTTCGAGGACTGGCTGGATTTATGTTTGGTTACCTGAGATCCATGGGAGGAAGCAGCAGCCCTGGAAGACGTTGATGCCACTGAAGCTGCATCAGAGGGAAACAGCACATAGAGCTTGGCTGCTCGGTTCTGTAACCCTCGTCTGGACATCAAGGAGCAGGACGAACAATCCAAAATGGAGTGGTCAGGACCCAAACATTTAAGACACCATTCATGGGTGTCGGTAACAGAAATAGTACCGCTGCACTTAGTGCATTTTTTAAACCCGGAGGCTGGTTTTTCTGTGAGGAAAATTCTTTGTGAGGCCTAAGGCCCAAAAGAGGAAAAATACACTAAGTGAGGGAAAAATATGTTTTGTTTTGTTTTTATAAGAAAAGAAAGACCGGCGGTACCGGTTCGACGTCGGGGAAGGCAGACGCGCGACCAAAGAAATAAAATAAAACAAATAACTTCTTCAGCAGTGACAGGAACACGACCTGCTGGCTCCGCGGCAAAGAAGAACTGGGGAGAGGCGGTTAGGAAAGGCGGGAAGGCAGCGCGCAGGCGCTGTGGGATGCTCCCAAAAGCATTCCTTTTTGGGAAGCTGGGGAGCGTTCCCACGCAGGCTCCATTGGTACTGACGTACCCATATGTGAATACTCATTCCTGCTTGTTCCTGGAGATCCGCACATACGCTATGGAAGTAGAACGCCTCCTGGACTTTAACAAGGTGGAGATGACCGCCGACGAGTATCCCCGAGAACTCAGCCTCGCCCTCTCAAGAGCCAGGCCGTAAGCGAGAACCGATCCACGTGAGGCATGAACAGGGGACCTTGAGACAGCAAGTCCGCTCGACAAGGAAGACGCCAGGGCTTTGCCACCAGTAACCTCACCAGGTCGACGTACCAGGGATGATGTGGCCAGTCCGGTGCTATCAGAATCACGTGACCTCTGAACTTCTCTACCCTTTGCAGAAGCCTTCCTATCAGAACCCACGGAGGAAAAACAAAGCAGCTGCCCCTCCGGCCAGGGCTGAAGAAGGGTGTCCAAGCCTTCGGACATCCGCTCCCTGCGCCTGCTGAAGAAAAGGCTGCACTTTGCTGAGGCGAGGGTCACCATGAGATCCATGACCAGCGTCCCCCACCTGCGGGCAAGCATATCGAACACCTCGGGATGTAAGACCCATTCCCCTGGATCTACGCGCACCCGGCTGAGGAAGTCAGCTTCCACATTGTCTACTCTTGCTACATGAGCCACTGACAGGTCTAAGAGATTTGCTTCCGCCCAGCCGCACAGGACTTCGGCTTCGCGTGACATGCTGCTGGTGCCCCCCTGTCTGCTGACAAAGGCAACCGCCGTCATGTTGTCCGACAACACTCTCACCGCCTTTCCCACAAGAATCTGCTGAAACTCCCGCAGAGCTAGGTGTACAGCTCTTAATTCTAAGCGATTGATCGTCCACTGTTTCTCCTGCGAATTCCAAGTGCCCTGTGCAAAGCTGCCTTGACAATGAGCCCCCCAGCCCAACAAGCTGGCGTCTGTCATCACTGCTACCCACGCGGGCGTCTCCAAGGCCTTCCCCCGCTCCAGACAGTCTGGGACCAACCACCAGAGCAGAGCCTGGCTGTCTCCTCTGGACAGACTAATTTCCGGGTCAGGGGATGTAACTGATGCGACCAGCGGCAAAGCAATGCCCTTTGTAAGGGCCTCATGTGAGCTCTTGCCCACGAGACCGTCTCTATCGACGCCACCATGGTGCCCAACAACTGCAGATAACACCACGCTGAGGGGGCCTTGAGCCTTAGGAATTTCTCTACCATACGTCACAAACACTGCACGCGCTGCTCCGTGAGGAACACCCTTCCAATGCTCGTGTCGAAGCGCACCCCCAGGTATTCCAGATTCTGTGACGGCCACAAGTGGCTTTTCGCCATATTGACGATCCACCCGAGACCTTCCAAGAATCGCACCACTCGGGCCGTGACCCTCTCGCTCTCGGCTTGCGACTTGGCCTGGATCAGCCAATCGTCTAGATAAGGGTGAACGAGAATGCCCTCCTTGCGCAGCGCTGCTGCCACCACAACCATCACTTTGGTGAAGACCCTTAGGGCAGTTGATAGTCCGAAAGGCAAAGCTTGGAACTGATAATGCCCAAAGGGCACCGCGAACCTGAGGAACTGGTGGTGATCCGGCCTTATCGGAATATGCAGATACGCCTCCGACAAGTCCAAGGAGGTGAGGTACTCCCCTTGCTGCACCGCTACTATGACGGAACGCAGAGTTTCCATGTGAAAATGCGACACCCGTAGGCACCGGTTGACTCCTTTGAGATCTAGAATGGGCCGAACTCCCCCGTCCTTCTTTGGAACAATAAAATAGATGGAGTACCGACCGCAGCCGTACAGGTCTGGGGGGACGGGAACTATCGCCCTGAGGTCTAACAACCTTTGAACCGTCTCCCGTAGGGCCGCACACTTTGCTACGGACTTTCCGGGGGACTGCACAAAAGCCTCTCGTACTGGATGCAAGAACTCCAGGGCGTAACCCTCCCGAATGACTTTGAGTACCCATTGATCCGAAGTAATTTGGGCCCAGGCAGGAAAAAACTCCCGCAAATGCCCCCCCCACGGGAACGAGGGACGAATGGGCCCTCATCTCATTGTGATTTCTTGAAATTAAGGGAGGAAGAGGAGGAAGCGAATCCGAAACCCCTCCCCAACTCCCCTGAATCCTCGAAACCCTTGGTTTCTATAGGGAAAACGACTCCTGTGGCCTGATGCGAATCGTTGGGAACGAAACAGGCGGAAATCTTGAAACTGCCCCGACCGCCCGGGGCCCCCCCCGAGACGACTTGGGCTTATCCTCCGGTAACCTCCCACCTTTAGACTCAGATCTTTTACAAGTTGTCTAAATCCTCACCGAACAGCAGACGGCCCTTAAAAGGTAGCTTACTTAATCTAGCCTTAGAGGAGCTATCTGCTGCCCAATTGCGCAACCATAAGTACCGCCGGGCTGCCACCGCCGACGCCATACTTTTGGATAGACCTCTCATAAGGTCATATTGAACGTTGTGATAAGGAAGCTTATCATAGCTCAGGTAGGAGCTATAGAAAAGATGATGTGACTCTGAACAAGCAACCTGTCAGTTTTGGTAGAAGTAAGAAAACAGAGTTTTCACATAAAAGACTACCAGTCCCAGAATGCACCAGGTTTCCAGCAGCCATGAGAGGGGCTGAAGTGAGAAAATGTGTGTGCAATCAAGAGAGCTATGAGGTAATCCCTAAGCACTCATCTCAAAGGGCAGGGCCTGATTTAACACAGCTGCGCTGGGTTAGGGAGGAGCACACATTAGGAAAGAATAAGAATAGAGCTTATTCTTCAGATAACAGCTTCAAGAACAGCTTCAGCCAGGGCTTCAAGAACAGTTTCAAGAACAGCTACAGAAAGAGCTTCAGCTACAGAGGGAGGAAGAGATACAGAGACAGAGACAGCAGCAGCTACAAGCTCAAGCCCCAGTATCACCTGGAGAAACAGAAGCCAAGCCAAGCGGATAGAGAAAGGAGGAAACTCTCTGGAAGGAAGAGAAGAAAGGCCATTGGAAGGTCTGGGAGATTCCAAGGCAGTACCCATACTGGGAGGTATTCCAAATGCCAGCAGAGTCCATTGGACTGGATTCAGCCAGAGGAATGGAGTGGCAGAGATAGGAATCACCAGTGGCTACCTGGAAAAGAGAAGACTGCATGTGGAAGGGACTTTCAGACCAAGGCCAGAAGGTATGTGAGAGGAGATCCAGTGTCCAGGGATCAAGATTGGAAGGCTGGACATCAGAATTGGATTACATACTGGCCAGGCTATACAGAGAGGAATTATGATGTTAGGAGAGGCTCAGGTATGAACACTGATCCAGACCCTATCTATAATAGAGAATGGCAGCAAGGGAATAAGCATTCTCATGATAGTGCCTTAATGAAAGACTCGTCTGTGCCAATGTATGATAGTGACCCTATGCTGATTGATGAAGGGGGAGATACAGCAGATGAAAATACAGTTTACATGGACTGTTCTCTATCTAAATGCTATTGCTAGCTTTCTGTGAGAAAACACATCAGCCATCACAAAGAAACCTAACTTTGTTCTTATTTCCACTGAAAACAGCTCTTAAAGCAGGATTTGGGTTCACACAGTAGCAGCCAGCCAGCTAAAGGCTTTCAGCTGGTCAATTGATAGTAATTAAAGCTGCACCTGATTGTGTGTGTGAGCAAGGGAGAATCACTGCTGGGATCTGCGTGGAAAATAAGCAGAAGTTAACCTAACAAGCAAAGCTTATTTATTTCTTTGTGCCTTTTTATTTGGTAATTATTTGCTAAGAAAACATTAGCTAATTGCCTGACAAGCTGAAGGTTGTTTTCTGGTTTACTTTGTGACTTTTTGTTATCCATTTAAACACTGCAAGCAAGTATCCTCATTTATATTGCTTCTAAGCATACTTGTGCTGGGTGAATTAAACCCCATCAATAAAAGTAGTATTTTATTGACCTTACCACTTGGTTTCACAACTTAATTATTGTCATCAGCTGTGTTTGGGAGTGAATGAACTACAATACCCACAATACCTTGCAAGAATCATATGAATATATGCATCGTCAAGATTGTGTAAGTTCTCACCCTAGGCAGCCGTCTGACAACGTCTGCTAGATAGGCTGCCCCCGATTCTAGCCGTGAAGCCTCTTCCGCCAAAGGACTCTGTTGCCCCTCTTGTACCTGCTGAGCCCAGCGGAGGCAGGTTCTAGCCACCCAAGCACCGCAAATAGCCGCCTGTAGGGAGATGGCATTGATGTCAAACACCTGCCACAACAGCACGTCCAATTTCCTCTCCTGAACATCCTTGAGGGCAGCACTACCCTCAACAGGGTACTTTTGTCCACTAAAGAAGAGCGGGACCTAGATGTGGTTGTGTCTGATGATCTTAAAGTAGCTAAACAGGTAGAAAAGGCGACGGCAAAAGCTAGAAGGATGCTTGGGTGCATACAGAGAGGAATGGCTAGCAGAAAAAAGGAGGTGATAATGCCTCTGTATAAGTCTGGTGCGACCTCATTTGGAGTATGGTGTGCAATTCTGGAGACCGCACTTTCAAAAGGATGTGAACAGAATGGAGTCAGAGAAGAGGGTGGCTACTAAAATGATTAGTGGGCTTCATTATAAAGCATATGAGGACAGACTTAAGGATCTTAATATGTACACCTTAGAGGAAAGGCGGGATAGAGGTGATATGATTGAGATGTTTAAATACCTCCGTGGCATAAATGTTCAGGGAGAGCGCCTCTTTCAATTGAAAGCAATTCTGCTACGAGGGAACATGAGATGAGGGTGAAGGGAGATAGATTCAGGAGTGATATGCGGAAATATTTCTTTATGGAAAGAGTAGTGTATCCATGGAATAGTCTCCCAGTGGAGGTGGTAGAGATGCGGACAGTAACTGAATTCAAAAAAGCATGGGACCAACACAGAGGATCTCTAAAGGTAAAAAGTGGACTGTTGTAGTTGTTGTTATGGAAGGACAAACTAGATAGGCCATGTGGTCTTTTTCTGTCATCATGTTTCTATGTTTAACAGGTATGGTTGTCTTCTTGGTCACAGCCGAAATGGCCGCGTCCACTTTGGGCGATTTAAATACCTCTTTGTCCTGATCCAACAACAGGTACAACCGGCTCATAACCCGAGAACCTTTCAAAGGGCCCTCCGGGACTTTCTACTCCTCCTGAATCTTTTCTCTAAATACCCTATGGACCGGGAACGCCCTCTGAGTCCGTCTGAACACCTGCAGCAAAGGATCCTCTAGCGTTTCCTCCTCTGCTGCCCCTGGCACTGGCATGTTGAGCGCCTTAAGAGACTCGGCAATGAGAGCTGGCAGCTCCTCTTCCCTGAAAACTCTCACCACCCTGGCCTGATCTTCAAACTTCAAGATCTCACCCTCTTCTAATTCCTCTTCCAAAGCCACATTGGGGCTCTCCTCATCTGACAACGGGTCCTCCAAAACCCCTGTAAGATCTGGCAAATCCCTTTCACCATGGGGCTTCTTGCTTCGAGGCGGGGAAGTCTGGATTCACGGGGATGCTGAGTGCTTTCTTTCCCCGTCGGACCCCACTGCTAGACTCTGATGCATCACATTGCTAAACGCGGACTGCTGCAGCAGGGCCACAAACTGCTGCGAAAAAATGGCAGACAGCTCTCTGGGGAAAACCACCTGAGGGGGGGGGGGGGCCGCTAGAACCGGGAGACGGCCCTGCCACAGGCTCCTCCTGCTCCAAACCTGGTAAAGAAGCATCCGAGGCCTCAGGCGCGGCCCCCGAGGTCCTATCTGCCTGAGTCGAAGGCTGCTCCGATTCCCCAGCCTCCCCACACAGGCCTTGCAGACCCCTGTATTAGAAACCTTCCTGGCCCCACACACAACACAGAGGGGCTTGGAAGGCATTATGAATAATTAATTCCTCTGTCTTAGGAAGAGCTCGGGAGGCGGCGTCCCCCCCCCCCCGGGACCAGACTCTTAACTGTCTAAAAACAAAAAACGCCGGCAGACCGGCAGATCCCCCTAAAATTCTGTGATAGGTCAGGCAGGCAAAACGTCTGCTGCCCCACGGATAAAGATGTCTAGTTCCCCCTGTTTGTTGTGTTTTTTTTTCTCTTGTGAATGGAACAAACGCTCCAGCAAAAGGAACCCCGGAGTTCCCCAAATAACTGCGCTGCTGAGCCGGCTGAGACCGTGCCGCTGCCATGTGGCTAAGTTAGTTAATTAATAGAAATATATAAGAAAAAGATTAAGAAATAAATGCAAAATCCACTTTATTGACACATGAGCGATATTTAATAATTCTTTGGTATAAACCAATCGTTCGGTAACTTGACCAAAAGAGATTGAGTATAACTACAGCAATGTGGCTAGGCCCAGCAACGAAAGCACGTCAAAATTGTGCTGCACCAAAGACAAGCTGGAGAGCACCTAAGCCCTTACCTTTAGAAGCTGTGCTCTAAACTAAGATGTTCTATTCGTGTGACGGCATCTGCCGCCTGATCAGCCGCCCCTGTACTGGACGTACTTAGCTCTCCGCCCGCGACCACAAAAATTCCTGAGGCAGAGGTTCATGTGGCGGGAAAGACGCCAGGCGCACTAGCAGGCAGGTCTCTGCGTGGCGTCGGCTAAACTCTCCTCACAATCTTAAAATACTGAAGCTGCTCAGCTGAATAGCGGCGCTGCCGACCCAGGCAAAACTTCTGAGGCAGGCCCCGTTCCAGAAAGAAGGGGGGGGGGGAACTTGTGCTACAAGCTTTAAAGTCACAGAAGCCCAATTAAGAACAGCAAACCTGATAACTCAAAAAAAGAAAGGAATTTAAAACTGTCCTAGATCCTCAATTGTTTCTCAAGTGAGCCCGAGACTCCCAGGCTCCCATCTATCCAGCTGCTTGGAGACTGAGGTAACTGGTGGCATGAGGCAGGCACCGGAGAGATATACTGATGTCACAAAAAGAGGAGTTTCTCAGTCTCCAAGCTGCTGGATAAGATGTGGAACCCAGAGGTTTCGGGACTAGACTGGGACACGATCAGGAAAGGAAATTTGCTCTTAACTAAAGGGAACTAATCCCTGCTTGACAATTAACCAAAGGTAACTGAATTAAAAGTAAAATTAAAGGTAAAAATCAAAAGTAAAATCAGAATAGAATTTGTCACACTAAATGCTCCTTATCTGTTCCCCCAAGTGAGCCCAGAAGCTAGGGTCACTATGTCCTCCTGCTGCACGGAGACTGGACACACTGGGGGCTGATGGGAGAGACCAGCAGGCTATATCCAGTGATGTCATGAGTTTTTAACATGCCCAGTCTCCAAGCTGCAGGAGAAGGTTCACTACCTAGAGGTTGAGGACTAAACTGGAGGAACGATAAGGAACAAACTGTTTTGCAAAAAGAAAAAGGGGATTCATGTCTGGGGAAAAAGATACTTGGTCCAAGTTGAATCTCATCAATATGTGATCAAAGAAACAAAAAAACACAGATAAGCAGGAACAAGATGGCAGATGTACAGAGTGTACGATATGAACTGACATTTGTGATTAGTCAGAGTGAGAAAAAGCAAACAGCATAAAGTACTACGAATATGGGTGTGGAAGGGAAAATAGCCATCATGGGCTTAAATAAGGACGTATAATATGACTAGCACCCGGAAACAAAAATTGGCTATGACCACTCAGTCACGTAAGCCTACTGAAAAAGTGTATGAAAGTGCGATAATACAGACTGAGCAGACAGTAATGGAAACTCACACGAGTTGAAGTTACCTCTGCTTCAGCAGGAACCTTAAAGGTGCTAGGACTTAAGAATGCGCTAAGCTAATAAGTCTAACTTGTTCTTACAGATCTTATAATAAAAAGGCTGCATTGAAATTACAAACTGTTTTTCCTGCTTTACTAAATTTGAATGGATTGGAACTTATATATTGAGGTATCACACGCAGCAGTAAGAAAAAAATCCTCAATAGAAGATAAATAATCTCTTTTTAAAGTATTTTTTCCTTTTCTGTTCCTTTAGTGAGTCTGCCTGTGGTATCACCTCACCCCAGCTGCTTGGAGACAGATACTGGAGCTGGGTGCCACTGGTATATATACCCTGATGTCAAACAGGACATGCTCAGTCTCCAAGCTGCTGGTGAGGTGACACTACCCACAGGTGTGGGACTGGAATGGAGGAAGGATAAGGAATAGTCCTTTTAAAGAGAAGACCCCAACATGCATGAATTCTCTCCTTCTCATGTACCTGCGCCTTCTGTCCCACCCTGGTACGTTAAACCAGCAGCAGAAATTGGTACTGGGACTGTGGATGGTATCAAGGGAAACATTATCCAGAGTTGCATCATGAAGCCTAATTATAAAACCCACAGCAAAAGATAATACAACAGCAGAGCTTAGGTGAACTCAGACCTTACCGTGCCAACATCCCAAGCAACATGACAGCAGCCCGTCGTTCCAACATAGAACACCGAGACTTTCCAGTGAATCGTTCCCATAGAAACTGGATAACAGTAGGCTGGATCTCATCTTTCTTTACAAACTCTGATATCTGAAGCCAGGGAAACAAACATCAACGTAACTGCAGAGGAAAGGGGGCAACTGAGTGCTGAATAAAGGTCTACATTGCCTTGCAGGTTCTGCCATTCCTAGAGGGTCTGCATTGCAAGTAAGGTAATATTGTGGGACTCTTGAATATAAACTGTCTGAAAGCGCTTAAAATTTTTTTTTAAATACTTTTGTTTTTGCTGCTAGTGTTTGTCTTCTCCCCATGCCTTTAATTTCAAAGAGGTAGGCAAGCTCTTTGAAGCTGCCGACTGCTAACTTTGCCAAGATGGGACAAAACCTCAAGGAGTCATTAGCGGAATGGGAACAGCTGGGGGATATAGAAAAAGCAATGGGCAAAACTGAAAGGGGATATTTAAAGAGCAACAAATCTTTTTGTTAGAAAGATAAATGTAAAATGAAAGAGGCCACTATGGTTCTCAAAAGAAATAGCTGAAAAGGTGGAGAGAGAGAGGTTGGCCTTCATAAAATACAAGAGATCACAGAAAGGAAAACAAGCATCAATATTTGGAAAAAAACTTAGAGAAGCAAGGAAAGTAATCAGGAAAGCAAAGATACAAAATGAAGAAGAAATAGCCAATGCAATAAAGCATAGTTACTCACCTGTAACAGGTATTCTCCAGAGACAGCAGGACTCAGTCCTCACATATGGGTGATGTCAGTGCCAACGGAGCCCTCCTGGAAGCATCTCCCCAGTTTTCAAAGAAAGTCTTTGGGAGATGTCACCATGCATGGGTGGTCCCCTTCCCGCCCAAGGGTTCCATCTTGCTCAGATGACATAACTAGAGCCGAAAAGAAGACAGCAAAACACAGCAACTGCACGGGGAGGAATGAGGGTTGTGAGGACCGTTTTCTGCTGTCCCCAGAGAACACCTGTTACAGGTGAGTAACTATGCTTTCTCCAGGAACAAGCAGGAAGTTAGTCCTCACGTATGGGACTACTTAGCTACAAGCTACCACGAACCTGTAGAAAACCACAGTCAAGCCGTGAGCAGCAGCACTTGAGTCTGAAGGGCAGACTCTGAAAGGACCCCAGTATCCAGGGAGAACCATCACTCCGTAGCCTAAACAAGAAGGGTCGGAGGGTAGTAGTTCCCTAAAAGCTGAGGAGATTACGGAGTATGGACTGGCCGAAGGTGCTGTCCCATTGGGACTCCTCCTCCAGGCAGTAGTGGGCTGAGGTGGTGTGGACTGAGGACCAGGTGGCAGCACAGCATATGTCTGCCACAGAGACAAGAGTGCAAGCTTGCAACTGAGGTCACCATAGCCCTGACGCTGTGCCATATCTTGGCACTACAGCGGGAGACCTGCCTGTTCATAGGCGATGGCAATGCAGTCTGACAACCAGGTGAATAAGGTCTGCTTGGTTACTGTCTCCCCCAGCCAATTGGGATCATAGGAGACAAAGTTGGGAGGCTTTGCGGTGACCCTGGGTACGCTGCAAGTAGGACAGGGCCTCTTACAATCCAAGGTATGGAGGACAGCCACCACCCTGTCAACATGAGGCCGTGGAAAGGTGGTGGGAAGCACCAACTCCTGAATGAGGTGGAATAAGCACACCACTTTCGGAAGGAATTTAGGGTGCATGTGAAGCACAACCCTGAATAGAAACAGGTGTAGGGTGGCTCTGCCACCAAGGCTTGAAGCTCACTGACCCTACAAGCGAATGTAAGTGCCACCAGGAAGACAAGCTTCCATGAGTACCGTAGGTGGCAAGAAGCCAGGAACTCAAATGGCAGCCCAGTGAGACATGATAGTACCACATTAAGGTCCCATTCAGCCAGAAGTCGGCGGATGGGGGGCTTAGAGAGGAGGCCCCATAAGAACTGGTTAATGAGGGGCTGTGCAGAGGGGTTTGCCCTTGATAACAAGGTGGTGCACCAAAAGAGCACTCGGCTGCATTCTGACGGAGTTGGACTTGAGTTCAGCCTGCAAAAGATGAAGCAGGTACTGCAGCACTGTCTGCAGCGGGCAGAACAGGTTGACCCATTGCTCTGTGCACCACACCGAGAATCTGTGCCAATTGAAGGCATAGGCCTGCCTCGTGGAGGTCTTATGAGAAGCTAGGACCTTCTCCACCTCCCTTGGCAGGTTGGATGGGAGCTAAGGCTACCTGTTCAGCAGTCATATTGTTAGCACCAGAGACCCTAGGTTGGGGTGGAGGTAGCCGTTCTCCTGAGTCAGTAAACCCATGGTGTTCCCCAGAGGGACTGGGGCCTCCATTGACAAGCGGAGCAGCAGCAGGAACCAAGATTGCCTGGGCCACCGCGGGGCATCAGATCAGCGATGCCTTGTTCTGGAGGACCTTGAAAAGGGTCTTGGTGACCAGTGATGTGGGTGGGAAGGCGTACAGGAAGACCTCAGACCATGGGATAAAAGGCATCTGCTGCCACCCGGAGCAGGTGAGGCTGGTGAGAGCAGAACGGGGCAGCTGAGCATTGGTCGGGCTAGCAAAGAGGTCCACTTGTGGGGGGCCCGAGGAAAAAGCTGTTGGGCTGCCCTGGGATCTAGCCACCATTCATGCGGCTGTAGGACCTTGCTCAGTCAGTCTGCCAGGGCATTGTCCTGGCCCGGCACACTTCTCAAAACCAGAACTTTCCCCCTCACTCAAAGAAAACACACACAAACCAGCAAATTACATGACTCTTCTGCCGTACCAAAATAGAATCTTAGGGCTCTGTTTATTGTACATAGTTCTCAATTTATGCTAGTTCAATGTGTTATGTTATGTACATAGTTATATGTATCTGATCCCTTTGTTTAATATAAATTGCATTTGATCTTGTGTAAAAAGTTGTATATAAATGCTAATAAATAAAAACAGACACTCACTACACCTCAGACAATCACTCACTACACCTAAACAATCAGACTCAGCATGAAAAAGGATAATCAACCTGATCCCTCAAAAGTACACCCTGAAATAGAATTCAGACTCCCAGTGTAAATAAGATGTAGATATACTCTGCCTGAAAACAGGTACCAGTGTAAATACAATGTAGATAGTTTCCCCAGTTACTTCCAAGTTGATCTCCCTGTTTATTGTAAATGCAACTCAGAGTGCCTGTGTTGTATAGTTGATGTTAAATGTAAACCGCACTGATCTAAAATAGCGCGGTATAGAAGAACTGTTAAATAAAATAAATAAATAAAAACACATTGTCCTCAGGAGCATTCCTTAACTGATTGCTTATGAGCAGGCAGAGAGTATAAGACCCTGTGCCTCCCTGCTTGTTCAGACAAAATATTGCGACCTAGTTGTCCATCTTGATCAGCACAGACTGGTACTGTAGGTGGTGGCAGAAAGCTATGAGTGTCAGTAATATGCCCCTGAGCTCCAGCAGGTTGATGCGTTGCTGACTCACCGCCCTGGGCCAGTTGCCCTGCATGCAGAGACTCCCGCAATAGGCCCCCACCCCAGCACGAAGGCATCCACGATGAGGAACCGCTGAGGTGCTGGGTTCTGGAAAGGCATGCCTGCCTGTAGGTGCTGTGTGGCTTTCCACCAGCTGAGCAACTGCCAGTGTGAGTGTAAAGCGCACCCTGTCTCGAAACTGGCCTGTGGCCTGTGTCTACAGGGAGCAGAGACCCCACTGAGCTGTCCTCAAATGAAGGCAGGCATTGGAGACAACATGGACTGCCGATGCCATGTGGCTGAGTAGACAGAGCTAGCTGACACATGGTGGTGGCGCTGTACCTCTGTGGCCAAAGCTACGAGGCGACTTACTCTGTCTAGGTGGAGGAAGGTCTTGGCTTTTAGGAGTGTCCAGTCGAGCCCCTATGAACTCCAGACCCTGTGTAGGGGTCAAGAGGGACTTAGGATGGTTTGTCATGAATCCCAGGAGTTGCAGGACATGGATGGTGCAGGCCAAGGCCTGCTGCACCTGTGTGGCCATGTCCCCCTTTATAATCCAGTCATCCAGATAGGGGAAGACAAAGACACTCTGGAGACGGAGGAAGGCCGCCACCACTGCTAGGCATTTGGTGAAGACTCTTGGATCAGAGGCTAGACCGAAGGGTAGCACCCTGTACTGGCAGTGGTTACCCCCAACCATAAATCTCTGGCTGGGATGAATAAGGAGTGGAGGTAGGGCAGCAATGTTCCAAGGGAGAGCATCTTGAATTTCTCCTGCACCAGGAAATTGTTCAGGTTTCACGAGTCTAGGATAGGCCTTAAGTCCCGTTCTTTTTGGGACAAGAAAGTATCAGGAGTAGAACCCCTTTCACCTGAGGTGATGGGGTACTGGTTCCACAGCCCTGTCCATAAGGAGGCCTGCAAGTTCCTGTAGTAGCAGACCCTGGTGCAGGGTAGTCAGAGAGGGCTCTCTTGGGAATGGGAGGCATCTGGTCCAGGCGAAGGATACAGTCTTCTGTGATTACTTGGAGTGCCCAGGAAGTCTGTGGTGATAGCAGGCCACCGATGGGCAAAGTGTACCAGATGACCCCCTGTTTGTAGCTGCTCCTCCCAAGGGTGGAGAGTCTATGCTCAGGGAGTCAAAAACCAGTTCCCAGAGAAGCAATGTCTGGAGATGAGGCTCTGGCTGTGTAAGTGGACTATCAACTGTCAATTGGTGTCTGCTGTAATTGACACTCCTTTTTCTGCATCATCTTGGGGAAACCTCCTGGAGGCATTTAAATGATGGCAGCTACTCCGCGGCCGCATGCCTGATGGGGCACGTGACCAAAGGGGATATGCCCCTTTAGGCACTGAAGGGGCACCATTTGGGGCCTAATTGAGTTCTCCTTGCTGCAAGAGATGCCCGAGGGACATGGGAAGAGGAAAAGTCAGTCTTTAAAGAAAGTTCCTTAAATGCCTGCCTCAACACCCAAGGGGTCTGGTTGGCCTGATGGATCAGCATGTTTGGCTCTTGGTGGAGCCGAAGGTAGGCTTAGATACAGATTTTCTTAATCTCTCCCTGCCTTCATCTGGAGCTTCTCTTAGTTCCATTGACAGGACTCCACCTTCTAACCCACGTTCTCTTCAAGCCTGTAATGATGGGGACTCATCTACCCCATTGTTGGCCCCAGATGCTGCAAAGGAAATGGCTTCATCAATAGGCCTATGAACTCAAGCTGTTGGTTTGACTTAATTGGTTCCTATCCAATTGTCCAATACTGTGGGTGCTCAGAAATGGACTCCGATGGTTAATTCCACAGAGGTTACATTACTTGATATTTGGAAGACAGTCTCTGAAACAAATATGTTGTCTGGGTTTATGGAATAAACTGCAACTTTTTCCCAGCAAACAATTGCAAAATTCCAAGAGGTATAATTAAGTATGTCCTTGGCGCTCAGTGGGTCGATAAAATAGAAGGTCAAGTTGGACTGTTGCAGTCTGCTAGCGCTACTAGACTAAAGGATACTTTAGTGTTGTATAAAAAATTTGAGACTTTAGAGAATGTTTGTAGAGCTAAAAATATTAGAGTTAAATTTTCCCAAGATACGTTTCATTCCACCGTTGGTTTTACTTAAAACAGTACAGTAAGGATGTATTGATGTTGTCTGAGGCTGATTCTATGATTGTTTCACATGTACATTATTTACCAGAGTGCTTGGCATAGTGGATTGACTATGTGGCTCGGGTGGGAGAGCAGACTGATGTTGACTTAACTGATTTCTTAGAAAATTCAAATGCAACTATTCCCATCCGGGTCACATTGGTAGTGTCTTTCTCCAATTTTGCTAACATAGTAATTATGAAAGCTTATTTCTCCAAGAAATTTTCTTTTCCATGGACAAATGATTTCCATTTTCCCTGATGTCTCTTGTTTTACTCAAAAAAAAAAAAAAAATAAAAAAGAAGAAACCTCCAAATTGTGACGACACACTAAGAATGCCACTAAAATATGTCAAAACAAAAAACCAAACCTGTGAATCCGTTTACTAAACCAAACCAAAGTCCAAAATAAACCAACAAATAGTAAAGGAGTTTTTTCTGTCGGGATCCATCGACCTGAGACAGGGAGAAGAAAAATTCCCCACTCCGTGTCGACAGAAGCCTTTTATAGAAAACTTTTATCAAATTGTTCAGGAAAGTATTCTAATAGTGAAAAACACTTATCTGGTGATGAATTAAAAGGGCAAGCACATAACAGCAATAAAGCAGCGACATGCATGTTTCGAGCCCCATAAGGCCCTGTATCAAGCTGAGTCCATTGTTTCTTGCGCCCTTAAACGCCGGATTCAACAGGCAATTTAAAACCCCCAGAAAAATCGCTGAGTGGCTGCTGAGACACGGACGTCATCAAACCAAAAAGATGTCAAGAAAAGGAAGGGGAGGAGCCAGACCGCAACACATACAAAAAAGCCAAAACATTTGAATGAATTGAATTGAAAAAATAATAATCTCACAGTAAACTCCACCAAACACATTCTAAATTCAGTCCAGCAGGAAAAACTGTGTTCAATCGGAAAATCCAACGTCGTTCACGCCGCTGCAATGCCTGTTCATGGTCCCCTCCCCGGGGATCCAAAGGAATGAAGTCTATGACCCTCCAGCGAAGTTCCTCAAAAGTGTGTAGATGTTGAAGACAATGTTCTAACAATGGGGGCCGAAAGAGTCTGAGTTGATAGATGAGAAGCATGCTCCAGTAAACGAATCCCCTCTTCCGTAGTGGCACAGAATCAACAATTGCGGCAAGGCCAATGGCCAGGGGGACGGTCATCACAAACAGGAACAAGTGGTGGGAGGACCGCATGCACTAAACGGTCACGGATGTTCCTACCCTGTGTATAAGCCAAACAAAGGGGCTTCTTAAAGCAGGCATGTAGTTGTAAAATTCCCCAATGCTTCTTCAAAAGCGCTGTAACTCGAGAAGTGTGTTGTGTGAAAGGGAGAATCCGTCACCATGTCCTGCTTCGATTCACCAGAAATGGCTGAAGCAGAATCAGAAGGGTCACCAACCCTTCCCAAAAGCCACTCCCGATGGGAGAATTGAGCCCTTACATATGCCCGATGTATCACTGACCGGGGATAGCCGCGATCCAACAATCATGCACAAAGATCTCAAGCCTGATCTTTAAAATCCTGTAAGGAAGAACAGATCCGGCGTAGGCGCAAAAACTGACCTACCGGAAGGCCATTTCGTAGAGAATGAGGATGGTGACTGTGATAACGTAAAAGATTATTGCGCTGGCTTGGTTTACGGAACAAAGTGGTGGTCAAAGAAATCCCCTGTTTAGTAACCAAAACATCAAGAAACTCCATTTTCTGTGAATCCACATGTAACGTGAACTGTATATGAGGTTTAATGCCATTTAACCAATCCACAAACAGAAACAGTTGGTCTTTAGTAGGTCCAGAGGAAAAAAATATCACCCAAAAAACGAAGCCAAAGGTGAACATGCTGAAATGCAGGAGCCACATAGATGAAACGTTCTTCCATATCAGCCAGATATAAAGTAGCTATTGAGGGTGCTACTGTAGCCCCCATCGCTATCCCATGGCATTGTTGTTAAAATTGACCCTGAAAAACAAAATAATTTTTGGTAAGCACCAGCCGAAGGAGATCCAGAAGGAAAGATTTGGGAATCCGGGAAAGCGACGTGGTAAAGGCAGACGCCAACAAAGATAACCCTCCTCCTGATCTATATTAGTGTATAGCGCTACGACATCCAGAGTGACCAATAAATGATCCAGAAGCCCAGAAACATCAGAAAGAAGAGTGAGAAAATGTGATGTATCCCGTAGGAAAGATCTGACACACCGAGCTTCCTGCCTCAAAAAAATGTCGCCAAACTGAGACAACGGTTCAAAAATAGAACCTCTGCAGGATACGATAGGACGCCCTGGGGGGTCCGACAAAGATTTATGTATCTTAGGTACAGTATACAAGACCGGTATGCGAGGATGGCTCTGTAACAAAAAAGTTGCTTCCCGTGAAGTAATCCAGCCTTGCAGGCGTGCTTTCTCCACCATAGGTTTTATCAACAATTGCAATTGAGGCGTAGGATCCGCCGGCAGAAGTTTATAATATTTAGGGTTAGCCAATTGAGACAAAATACCCTGGGTATAAGCTGTGCGAGATTGAATAACCACAGCACCACCTTTGTCTGCCCCCCGTATAACCAAAGCATTGTTTGCTGCCAATTCAACAAGGGCTGTCCGCTGTATATTAGATACATTAGAATAATGATGTGAAAAATGATGTGAAAAAAACTTCTCATCCTCCGACAGTTCTTGCAACACCAGAGACTGGTAAACAGAAATAGCAGGATCCACCATCCCTGGGGGAATCCATCGAGAAGGGGAACGCACTGGAGTTTACTGTGAGATTATTTTTTCAATTTATTCAAATTTTTTGGCTTTTTGTATGTGTTGCGGTCTGGCTCCTCCCCTTCCTTTTCTTGACGTCTTTTTGGTTTGATGACGTCAGTGTCTCAGCAGCCACTCAGCGATTTTTCTGGGGGTTTTAAATTGCCTGTTGAATCTGGCATTTAAGGGCGCAAGAAACAATGGACTCAGCTTGATACAGGGCTCGAAACATGCATGTCACTGCTTTATTGCTGTTATTTGCTTGCCCTTTTAATTCATCACCAGATAAGTGTTTTTCACTATTATAATACTTTCCTGAACAATTTGATAAAAGTTTTCTATAAAAGGCTTCTGTCGACACGGAGTGGGGAGTTTTTCTCCTCCCCGTCTCAGGTCGACGGATCCCGACAGAAAAAACTCCTTTACTATTTGTTGGTTTATTTTGGACTTTGGTTTGGTTTAGTAAACGGATTCACAGGTTTGGTTTTTTGTTTTGTCTTGTTTTACTCAAGCACAGAGGAAAGCTTTCCTTCAATTTAGGCCATGAGTTTTGGTGGCTGGAGGAAATTTTTTTTTCAATTTTCCTTGTAAATGTTTGCTTTCGTTAAATGATAAATATATTTTTACTGAACACTCACAGCTGGAGGGTCTTAATTGGTAGGGCTTTGAAGGGGTAAGTTTTGGCTAAATATCTAAAGGACTGGGATATTTACAGGGCTGGAGTTGGGATTGTTTTGTAATCAATATTTTGCTCTGATTACTAGCAACACTGTTTGTGGACTATGTAACAATTTGTCATTATTTCGTTTCTAAATGTTTAATAGTAATGGATTGGATGCTTGTTTAATTTCTTTATTACTACTTTTTTTTTTTAATTGAAAAATTTTTCAAAGTATACACACACACACATTTCCAAATGGGCAGGAATCAGGGACTGGGCGTGGGAGAGCCTTGGCCTGCTCCCTTGCCCTGGTGACCCTGCTGTGGGGGCCTGGTATTGGGAGTGGCCTTAGTAAGGTTGGCTCTTTCTCTGGAATGGGGGGCTCTTCCCCGGTGGGTTCTTCTTAGGGAGTGTGGAGGTCTTCCTGGAGAGTTGAGTCCTCATGAGGAATTCAGTCTCGATCTCAGCTGCCTTCTCCTCCATTGGTTTTCCGAAGAAGTTTTCACTGAGTCAGGGGACGTTAGATCTACTGCTCAAGGTCTGAGCCAGGCTTGGTGCTATGTACTGATGCCCGTGGTGGCTACTCTCACGTTTGACTGAAAGCTGTTGTAGGCAGCTTAAGACATGTACTTTGAGCACTCCCCAACGCACTTTATGAGGGTTTGGAACTGCTGGAGGTGAGCACCTCTGAGGTTCACTGAGAAACCTGCGAGTTCCTTAGCCAGGTCCAAAAGGTACATGCTAATATACAGTTAGTAGGCTTGGATTCGGCAGGCCAACATCGAGCACTGGTAGCATTTGCAGCCAAGGGCTTCGAGGGTGCGGGACTCCCTGCCCAAGAGTACAGAGGTGTGCATCTTATGGCTCTTCTGCCGGTGCATAGTTGACTCCACCACCATGGAGGTATGTGGCAGTTGCGACTTTCAGAATCCAGGGCCCCACTGGACTCGGTACATGGTGTCCAGGCATCGGCTGACTATGGGTACCAACGCCGACTTCTCCCACATGCGAAGGAGGAGCCGTCAAAGGATAGCGGTAACAGGAACAGTCAAGGCCTCCTTGGGCGAAGCCTCGTATAAGAGGATTTCAAGTTCGACACCTTCTCCATATCCCGAACAACTCAGATGCCACGTTGGGGGGGGGGGCGGAGGGGAGATGGGTCCGATGGGAGGTCATTGTGCCTCCACGTCTCCAGGGATGCCTTGTCCTTGAATTCCCAGTCAAAGTAGTCAGTTGAGGACTTGACGGCTGACTGGACCTGGGATGCAGGACCCGGATCGGTAGCCCAGTGACCCACTGCAGCTAGTTGGCCAGAACCATAAGTGCTCACCAGGGAGGACCTCTCTCCCGAGGAGTGGGAGCAAGACAGAGACCCTCCCTGAGGATTGACTTGGGGCTTCGGGCTCACGAGGATCGGCTCAGCGACGAGGAGTCCTCAATAATGGAGGTCCCCATGCTGTCAGTGGGCACACTTGTGGGGCTGGGCATCAGCGCTGCTGCATGGCAAGTAAGGCAGTAAAACTGCGCTTCAGCACCATCATCCTGTTTCCCACTCAGGAGGTGCAGCCTTCAATGCGGACCGGGTCCAGCATCGGCGAGGAGAGGGAGTACTCAATGAGACAAGCCTCTGGAGTCCAGGACCTGACACCGGAGGCCTACATGTCTGTTTTGGGAACCTTTACTGGCCGCTCCAACTCCTCAGGTTCTCCCCAGGGACTGTGGGACCTGGCTCGGGAATTGCCCAGCATGTCAGATTCCCAGGATGAGGTTCGAGGATTTCTTCTTTTGTTCCTGTTCCGGAGAACCCTTGTCAGAGTGTCTGCGTGCTCGGTCGGGCATCGCAGGGGCTTTATGCAACTGAGGACATGCAGGACTTTGGAGTATGAGGCTACTGGGGATACCAGGGCAGAGTCTGACCTGTGGAAGATATCGTCCTGCTTCTGCCGACGATGCTGGATGGCCTTGGCGGACATCCTTTTACAGATGACGCAGTCCTCCGGGTGATGGCCAGCTCCTAGACACCGGAGGCAGCAATCATGTGTATCGATGAGCGACACGGGTTTTGCGAAAGGATCACACTTCTTGAACCAGCTGGCCATTGGGGGAAAAAGTGCCAAGGCTAGGTCAAAGCCCCTGGAAGCGGCCAACAGATAGAAAAAAAGGTGCAAATCATGCTGGTGGAAAAAAATCCAAAAAACAGTTCCAAGATGCGATGTCGGGGCAAGCGAGCTCAGAGAATGGGAAAGGGACCAGTTGTAATTGGAGAAAAAAGTTTTTTTCACACAAATCAAATCATCAACTTTTTCCAGGGAATTAAGACAGACGTCTGTTGGACTCCGCAGAAGACTGAGCAAGATGGCACCCTTGGACAGGAAGGGGACCACACGTGTGGTGGCATCCCAAAGGCTTTCTTTGAAAGCTGGGAAGATGCTTCCGCGAGTGCTCAGTTTGTGCAGACGTCACCTATATGTGAGGACTGACTTTCTGCTTGTTGCTGGAGAATACTAAAGTACATATTAGACCCAGAATTGTAGCATTCAATGAAGTGGAGGGAGGAAGAAACAGAGGATTGGACACCTTTCTTGTTAAGGCAGTGGAAGCACAAAGACATACCATCTATAGGAAATGTAGTACACAAATTGGAGCCTGTGTGAGGTGGCAACATATTGAAACCATAATAGGCAAGCCTATAAGGAAACGTGGCACCGGTATGAGGAATGGAAGGAGGGGGTCATACAGGGAATCTTGGGAGAGCGGGGGGGGGGGGGGGTCAACTGTATAGAACAATAAGGTCGCTGAGGGGGGAGAGGAAGAGAGGGGCGGGCGGTAGGAAAATGGGGGGGGGGGAGGGAGGAAGAGGGAATATTTGGAGATCTGCAAATGGAAGTAAAGGTCAACAGAATGATGTGATGTTACAAGTTGCTGTGTAATGGCTAATATTATGAAACCTGTTCATTACGGATATTTCGTAAAGGGGGTGGGGGGAATTGAGTAGGAAGATGTAAATGGATGTCATGTTTGGAAGATTGTGAACATTTGTTTGGACATGTTTGAAAACTAATAACATATAAATTACTATTCTTTTTTTTGTCGTCTTTCCTTTTAGAATAGAAAGATTTCTTGGGAAAAGCCTTCCTCTTGGATGGGTCAGCTGTTTTTCTGGAAAGATGTTTTAGGATGAGATCATGTGTCTCAATCTCCCCTTCTTTTCCCCTCTAATCCTTGCCAAAAAAGGTTTTCTCCAGTACATGGGATATTGGCCAGTTTATCCTGGACCCATTGCTCGAGATCTGATGCCTATAACCACACCATTCTGCGAGTCCCAATGCAGACTGCTGAAGCTCTGCTTGTTGATTTGGAGGCATCAAAATAGGCTCCGGTAAAAACATAAGATATGCCATACTGGGTCAGACCAAGGTCCATCAAGCCCAGCATCCTGTTTCCAACAGTGGCCAATATAGGTCATATGTACCTAGCATTGATATCCTGGGTCTCTTCTTAATAATGGTTTATGGACCTTTCCTCCAGGAACTTGTCCAAACCTTTTTTAAACCCAGCTACACTAACAGCCTTTACTACATCCTCCGGTAACAAATTCCAGAGTTTGATTACACATGGAGTGAAAAAATATTTTCTTTTAATAGTCTTAAATAGTTTACCCTGTAGTTTCATTGCATGTCCCCTAGTCTTTCTATATTCTGATAACGTAAACAATCGATCTACGTTTACCCGTTCAACTCTGTTCATTAATTTATAGACTTCTATCATATCTCCCCCCAGTCGTCTCTTTTCCAGGTTAAAGAGCCCTAACCTTTTTTAGCCTTTCTTCATAGGAGTATCCTTCCATCCCCTTTACCATTTTGGTGGCTCTTCTCTGAACCGTTTCTAATAACGCTATATCCATTTTAAGATACGGCGACCAGAAGTGCACACAATATTCAAGCTGCGGTCTCAACATGGAACGATATAGAGGCATTATAAAATCTTTTATTTTCCATTCCTTTCCTTATGATACCTAGCATTCTATTTGCTCTCTTGGCCCCCGCTGCACACTGGGCTGAGGGATTTAACATGTTATCCACAATGAGGCCTAAATCTTTTTCCTGGGTGGTGGTTCCTAATGTGGAACCTTGCATCGTGTAACCATAGTTTGGGTTGTTCTTTCCTAGGTGCATAACTTTGCACTTGCCCACATTAAATTTCATCTGCCATTTTGATGCCCAGTCTTCAAATTTATCAAGATCCTCTTGCAATTTTTCACAATCCTCTTGGGTTTTAACAACTTTAAATAGTTTTGTGTCATCTGCAAATTTGATAACCTCACTCGTTATTCCCTTTTCCAGGTCATTTATGAATATGTCAAAAAGCAGGGGACCCAGCACAGATCCCTGGGGTACACCACTATTCACCTTTCTCCATTGGGAAAATTGGCCATTTAGCCCTACCCTCTGCTTTCTATCTTTTAACCAGTTCCTGATCCACAATAGTACACTGCCTCCTATCCCATGACTTTAGTTTTGCCAAGTCTCTGAAGAGGGAACTTGTCAAAGGCTTTCTGAAAGTCCAGATACACTATATCAGACTCACCTTTGTCCAGCTGTTTATTCACACCTTCAAAAAAACATAACAGATTAGTAAGACAAGATCTTCCTTGTCTAAAACCATGTTGGCTGTCTCCCATTAGGCCATGACTACCTACATGCTGAGTAATTTTATTCTATATGATGGTTTCTACCATTTTTCCCCGTACTGACGTCAGGCTCACCGGTCTGCAGTTTACCGGATTACCCCTGGAACCCTTTTTAAAAATTGGTGTTACATTTGCGATCCTCCAATCTTCAGGTATTACAGATGATTTTAATGAAAATTCACAGATTACTAATAGCAGGTCTCCAATCTCATATTTCTGTTCTTTCAACACCCTTGGATGTATACCATATAGGCCAGGTGATTTGCTACTCTTCAGTTTATCTAATAGTTGTAATACATCTTCCCGATGTATCGATATTTCCTTCAGTTCTTCCACACCTTTAAATACCAGCTCAATCATGGGTAATATCCCTACATCTTCCTCAGTAAAGACCGAAGCAAAGAATTCAGTCTCTCCGCTATCGCCTTGTCGCCTCTTAGTGCCCCTTTAACCCCTCTATCATCTAATGGACCAAATGACTCAGGTTTTTTTTGCTACGAATGTACTTGGAAAAAGTCTTTATTTCGCGTTTTTGCTTCTGCAGCAAGGTTCTTCTCAAATTCTCCCTTTGCCTGCCTTGCATATGACTTGCCAGTGCTTGTGCTGTTTCCAGGTTTCGTCATTTGGCTCTTTTTTCCCCATTTCCTGAAAGATGCTTTTTTGGCAACAGCCTCTCTGACCTCACCTTTAAACCATGCTGGCAGTTTTTCTGGACTTCCCTCCACTTTTCTTAAAGCGTGGAATACAGCTGGTCTGGGCTTCCAACATAGAAGCTTTCAACACCACCCAAGCTTGATGTAAGTTTAACTTTTGCAACTGCTCCTTTTAGTTTTTTCTTAACTATTTTCCTCATTTTATCATAGTCTCCCTTTCGAAAGTTGAAAGGTAGTACTGTGGATTTCCTTACTATCCCTCCTCCAATAATTAAATCAAACGCGATCATGCTATGATCACTATTGCCAAGTGGCCCCAACACCCTTATCTCTTGCACAGGATCTGGTGTTCCACTAAGGACTAGGTCTAATATGGCTTCCCCTCTGGTCAGTTCATGAACCAGCTGCTCCAAGAAACAGTCATTTATTTCATCTAGGAACTTTATCTCCCTAGCATATCCTGCCGTGATACTGACCCAGTCGATACCGGGGTAATTGAAATCACCCATTATTATTACTGCGCTGTAACTTGTTAGCTTCCTTGATTTCTTTGAGCATTTCATCATCCATTTGTTCATTCTAGCCAGGCGATCGATAGTACTCCCCCACTGCCATCGTCTTCCCCTTTTTACATGGAATTTCAATCCATAGAGATTCTACAGCAAATTTTGTTTCCTGCAAAACTTTAATCCTTTCTGACTCAATGCCCTCTCTAACAGAGTGCAACCCCTCCACCAATTTGATCAGCTCTATCATCATGATATAGTTTGTACCTAGGTATCAGTGTCCCACTGGTTGCCCTTCTTCGACCATGTGTCTGATATTCCAATCATATCTAACCTCATTTAGTACTGTATATTCTAACTCTCCCATCTTATTTTTTTAGACTTCTAGCATTTGCATACAAGCATTTTAGAGAATGTATTTTATTCATATTAATCTGGCTATTGGTAGACATGGGTAATTTGGGATCTTTAAGCTCTGTCTGCTCCATACTCGAGGGCATTTGGGCTACTTTACTCTTTTTTTTTGGAACCTCTATGCTTTTGGTAGTATCCTTCAAGGATACATTCTTCCGAACCATGCACTCTTGGGCGACTGTCAGCCTTCCCCTATTATCTAGTTTAAAAGCTGCTCTATCTCCTTTTTAAAGCTTAATGCCAGCAGCCTGGTTCCATCCCGGTTAAGGTGAAGCCCATTTATTTATTTTTATTTATTATTACAGTTGCTTATATACCGCACTATTCGGCATCAGCGCGGTTTACAGTATAACAAAGTGACCAAAACACACAGTCTGTTGGGTTTTACATCGAACAGGGTTACAAACTTGGATAACAGGGTTGAACTATATACATGCATTATATACATGAGATAGGCTATATACATGAATTAAAATTCTTATAATAGGGTTGAACTGTACGATAAATAATGAGTCCGTTGCGCTATATGTAGTACCATGAATATTTGAGACATTTTGAGTATGGACTGCGAAAAGGCGGTGTTTCTTAGGTGATGCTATCTAGATTCATCGCTGGCTGGGTAGTATTGGAGGAAGAGGTGAAATTTGATTGCCTTCCTGAATTGGGTCAGGTCTGCAATAGCTCGAATGTCTGGTGGGAGCGCATTCCAACATTTGGGGACGTAAAGACTGAAGGCCCTATTTGCTGTTGTGTTATTGCATTTAGTCAAGGTTTTCGGGGTTGTTAGTAGATTTAGGGCTGTTGACCTCCTGGCTCTGTTGGGGGGCACTGTATGGATGAGCTCAGTAAGCGCCGTGGAGGATATGCGCTTGATGGCCTTGAATGAGAGGATTAGTGTTTTGAAGATAATCCTTCCGTGTATAGGTAGCCAATGAAGCTGTTTTAAAATGGGAGTCACGTGGTCACTTCTGGCGGCTCCATGGAGTACCCTTGCTGCAGCATTCATGGCCAGTTGTAATGGGTTTAGTGTGGATTGCGGGAGACCTTGTAAGATGGAATTGGCAAAGTCAAAGTGCGGTAGGATCAGTGCTTGGAATATGGTCTGGAAGTCATCTGGCTCCAGTAGGGAGCGCAGATGCCTAAGTGAACGGATTTTAAAATAGACCGCTTTGACAATGTTGCTTATATGACATTTCATGTCCAGATGTTGGTCTAAGGTGACTCCCAGGTATTTTATTGTATCTTTGGTTTGTAATTCCGCTTCCTTGACCTTTATATGTGTTGGTGGGGTAAAGTCAGGGTCTCTAGCGATGAACAGTACCTCTTTTCTTGTGCTGGATGCGGAGGTTTTGTGATTGTAGCCAATCCGATATGGTATTGAACATTCTATAAGTGGTGTAAGGTCCATTTGAACGGTCGAAAAAGGCATATATAGGAGGATGTCATCCGCATATATCAGACAGCTCACGTTAAATGATCTAATGATGTTGCAGATGGGCTGCATGTATATATTGAATAGTAGAGATGACAATGAGGATCCTTGTGGCACACCTTGTGTTTGATGGAATTGTTTCGACTCTTCTGCTCCGGATTTAACATATTGCCATCGGCCATTTAGATAGGAACTGCACCAATCGAGCGCGGTATTGCAAATTCCCTTTTCTTTCAGTCGCCCGAGGAGGATCTCATGATGAACCGAGTCAAAGGCTGCAGCGATGTCTAAAAAGATGAGCACAAAGCCTTGTCGGATGTTGTCAATGCCTGTGAATATGTTATTGAATAAGAAGGAGAGAAGTGTTTCTACTCCATGGTACTCTCTGAACCCATGTTGGCAATGATCTAAGGGAGCTGTGTAATCTATATGATCCTGAATTTGCCTTTGGACCTCTTTCTCCAATATCTTTGCTAGTAGGGGAATACTAGCTATTGGTCTATACGAATCGGCCTGTTGTGGATCAAGTTTAGGGTTCTTCAATAAAGACCTGATTGAGGTTTGTTTGAGGGTTGTGGGGAAGGAACCAGTAGTAAATGAATGTTTTGTCAGTTTTGTGATGAATGGACTGAATTCCTTGCGTAGCTCCTTGATCCAAAAAGCCGGGCAAGGGTCTGTTTGTGCTGTGGAGGTATTGAGGGAAGTTATTGTATCTTCAATGCTTTTTCTAGATGGTGTAGAGAACTTGCATAAGGGGGTTAAGCCGGTATGGTCTTGGAACGAGGCTGTTGATACTTTGTCGGTCTGTATGATCTTTGACTGGAGATAGTCAGCGAATTTGAGGTTGGATATCCACGTGTTGTTCAGGAGATGGTTCCTTAGAAAGGGCTTGAACCAAGTTGAAAAGATCTCGTGGTTTGTTCAGAGATCTTTTCAGAGTATCAGTGTGGTGTTGTTTCATTTTTATTGAGATCGCTTCTCTGTGCCTTGTTAGGTGGAGTTGGTAGGCTGTCAAATCTTGTGTGGAGAGCGATCGGCGCCATTTTTTCTCTAGTCTGCGTAGTTGTGTTAGAGAAGCTCTCAATTCTTGGGAGAACCATGGGGCCGTATTTCTTATTCTCCTGGATGCGTTATTGCTTTGTGGATGTTGTGAGATGGCCTTGAGGTTGAGATTCCATGCGGCGACTAGTTCTTCCGGGTCGGATGTGGTTATGGTGAGGAGGGATTGGGTTTGTGAGAGGATTAACTCTCTGTCAAATGCGCGGAGGTTTCTTGTTGAGGTTCGAGCTGTGCTGTTGCATTTTCGGGTACTATGCTGCTGGCTGTCCCTGGTGGGTATTTGAAAAGTGATAAGTTTATGGTCAGACCAGGGGACGTCAATGATAGACAACATCTTGTTGTGGTTTTGCTCGAGGGCTGCATGTGGTGCGAACACCATGTCCAGGATGTTGCCCTTTACGTGTGTGGGTTTGTCGATGATTTGTGTAAAGCCCAGGTTCTCTATGGCTTCGAGGAATGCAGTTGCATGGCTTTGATGAAGTGAAGGGAGGTTAAAGTCTCCCATTATCCAAATAGGTGAGTTGAGGTTGTGAGCATTAGCAGCAAGGTCAATAATTGTGGGGAGGTCCTCAGGAGATGGAGATGGTGATCTGTATATTAGATTGATGGAGCATTGCTGGTTTTTGATGGAAGAGCCCCTCCTTTCCCCAGAATGTTCCCCAGTTCCTAACAAATCCAAAACTCTCATCTCTGCACCATTGTCTCATCCACGCATTGAGACTCTGGAGCTCTGCCTGCCTTTTGGGTCCTGCGCGTGGAAAGGGAAGCATTTCGGAGAATGCTACCCTGGAAGTTCTGGTTTTCAACCTCCTACCTAAAAGCCTAAATTTAGCCTCCAGAACCTCCCTACCACATTTTCCTGTCATTAGTACCGACATGTACCAAGACAGCAGACTCCTCTCCCCAGCACTATCGAAGACCTTATCTAGGTGGCACTTGAGGTCTGCTACCTTCGCACCAGGCAGGCAAGTTACCAGGCGATCCTCACATCCACCAGCCACCCAGCTATCTACATGCCTAATGATCGAATCACTAACTATAACGGCTGTCCTAACCCTTCCCTCATGGGCACATGACCCTGGAGAAACATCCTCGGTGCGAGAGGGTTTTACATCACCTGGAAGACAGGTCCTAGTTACAGGATCACTTATTGCCACACCAGGGTGATGCTCTCCTATCACGTGACCTCTCTCCTCCATGGCAACAGGGATGCTGCCAGACTGGAGGTGGGACTTCAGGACTATATCCCTATAGGTCTCATCTATGTACCTCTGTCTTTCTTATGTTTTCCAAGTCTGCTACTCTAGCCTCTAGAGAATGGACTCATTCCCTGAGAGCAAAGAGAGCTCCTTGTACCTAGTGCACACGTAAGACCTCACCAACTGGGAGAAAGTCATACATGTGACACTCAATGCAAAAGACTGGAAATCCCCCATCTCGCTGCTGGACTGCTGTCTGCATCTAAATTTTAAGCTCGTGTTTAGATCTAAGTTCTTTACTTACTAAGGGTTGCTATGGATATGTATACAAATAAAACTGTACCTAATACGTTTAATATGCCTTGTTCACATGAAGCTTAATTAATCTCAGGCCCTTAGTGTATGACTGATCTGGATAACGAGCTTCACCTGAGAGCACCTCCTTTCCTTTAAAATGTGTAAGTACCTATAAAGCTACGATTATCCCGGGTTGGGTGGGTGTTGGGGAGGAAGGGAGGGAACACTTATTAAAAAAGAGGGCTGCTACACAGAAACTTAGACGTGTTCGGCTCTTCTTGATGATTGTCTTGAATGCCCTTCACGTATCCTCAGGAAGCAGGGGGCTGAAAGTCTCCAGATCCCCGGTGACTTACTCCAGAAACATACCCATGTACAGAATGTAAGAGTTTATTATGGAGGCCAATATACATGCTTGGAAGCAGCGACGCCAAGGCATTGACTGTCCTTGGGTCTCTGCCAGGTGGCATAGATGAATGGTTCTGAAAGCTCTTCATTCAGCACATCGCCGATTCCACCATCTTTGAGTGAAGGGGGAGTGGAGATTTTTTAGAAGCCTGGGCACTCTGGTACTCGGTACATGGTATCAAGACTCTTGGTGACAGGCGGAACCAAGAGAGGGGTCTCCCATATTTGGAGCATATGATTCTGTAGGATCTGATGCACAGGTAACGTGATCACCTCCTTGGGCATGGGAGGATTTTGGAGTATCTTCAATTCCTCTGCCCTCTGTTCCTTTAAACAAAGCTACTGTGATGTTGAGCCCTGCTGCCCATGTCACGAATGAAGTCCTGAAAGAATGTATCTTCTGGTGGAGACTGACACCATTTCCTGAGGCAGCAAAGGATATGAAAGGATGTCTGGAAGTTTTCAGGAATCGAGTGATCCCTCGTTAGATTCTGAAGAAGTGGAATCAAAGTCTGGTTAGAAAAAGTATCGGCGGTGTTGGATTCGACCTCGATGCTTCATGGATGAAGGTTAGGAACATAAATGCCATACTGGGTCCATCAAGCCCAGTATCCTGCTTCCAACAGTGGCCAATCCAATTTCCCAAAAAGATACACATGTTCCACAATGCCTGCCCTGGGGTAAAGGTTGATGCAGATACTCTGAGTTATTGGAACCGAGAGCCAGGGCAGTTTGAGTCTGTTGGATACCAGGAATATTAGTCAGTTCCAACGAAGGTATCAAACTCGGGGTTCCGACGCCAGTTTGAGGGCTGGCATTGGGGCCAAAACACCTGGCTGTAAACTCGATGCTGAAGCCTGCACTCCTGTAGCTCTCGATGTTATCAGTACCGAGGCTGCCAAACTCCTCTGAGCATGCATTGGTCTAGGGAGAAGGGCGATACCTGGGTGAATCACCCACGGGGCTCTGAGGCAACATCCTAGAACATGGAACAAGTAGCTCTCTGGAGGTCAATGACTTGGGAGTGTCCTGGAGCCCCTCTTGTGTTTTGGAGGACAGATCCACCCACCGGGGTTGTTTGGCTGGCCAATGTACATCGGAAGCACACCTAGGGGAGTCACGATGCTTATGCTGGGACTGATCTCTGGTTTCTGTCTTTGATGCCGATGACTTGGGACAGCCAGAGACAGACTTACTTTTATGTCTGGACTTTGAAGAAACCAGAGACCCATGAGAGGACGTCAATGCCCTCGAAGTGGAAACAACTGAAAGCCAAGTCCAAGGTGAACAACGATCTGTACAGTCTGGCTCAGTTCTTTAGGCCTCTCTATCATTTGCTGGCACAAAGGACAAGTGGGTTGATGTTCAGGGCTCAAACATTTTAGACACCAGTCAAATAATAAATACATACAGAGGACTAGAGCCTCTTTCAACTTAAAGAAAACTCTGGAACAAGGGGACATAGGATGAAGGTGAAAGGGAATATATTAAAAAATATGCAGAAATCTCTCTATGGAAAAAGTGGCAGATGCGTAGAATAGTCTCCCAGTGGAGGTAGTGGAGACGAATACAGTATATGAATTCAAAAAAGCATGGAACACTAAAGGGAAAAAAGGACTACAGTAGTTGATATGGAAGGGCAGACCATGCAGTTACTGACCTGTAGCAAGTGTCCTACGTGGACAGCAGGAATAAATCCTCACATATGGGTGATGTTCCCAATGGAGACCCATGCAGGAACACTCCCCAGCTTCTACTGGAAGCTTTTGAGAGGCTCCACCATGCATGCATGCCTGCCTTCCCACCTGTCATGGCACCATTGGCTCTCCAGTACAACAGCAGCAAAAGTTGAAAAGCAACTCCTTGGGGGGATGTGGGAGGATTGTGAGGACTTATTCCTGCTATCCATAGAAAACACCTCCTACAGGTGAGTATAGTGTAGTTACTCACCTGTAACAGGTGTTCTCCAGGAACAGAAGGAATCAGTCCTCAATTATGGATGATGTCGGGAGATCAAGGGCTGCTCCAAGAGGGGTTTGCCCTCTACGGGGAAAAGATGCGCCGAAATGGCACTCAGGTGAATCCTTTCCTTTCTTAATATTGGCGTTCCTTTCTTCTTCCTGACACTATTTGTAGCATTTTTATTTTTCTAAACCACCTCGCTGCTTCAGCACATGCAGTATATCAAATATCCCAAATAAAGAAAAATAAAGATACTCCCCGGGGAAGAAGCAGGACAGCAACAGGGTAAAGTGCAGCATGTATCCACTTCAAACTATCTATAGGACCCAAGTGTCTGAGGTGATAAGAGCCACCTATGGGCAAAGTGGATGATCTGCCTCCCCCTCCACCTGAAGGAGCACCCCGACAGGGACTGGCAAATTGGTTCCTCAAGAGTGTAGCCAGTCAAAAACCCATCCCGGCTTTGGTTAAGGGGCAAGCTAGGCTTTCTGAGGTTTCTCTTGCTGCTGCTGCTGGTGGCGTGGGGCGCATGTGCGCCTTCGGCTGAACACGGAGGACTTTGGTAGTACCGATGCTTGTGCTGGTAGAAAGTCTGCTTGTACTGGTATTTCCTGCATGAGGGATCAGGGGATCATTTCTGAGAAACTGGAGAGGGTCACATGGTTCTTCTCCATCTCACTGATCAGTCCTCCACTGGTTTCCCGAAGAGGTTCTCACTCCAACAAGGCACGTACACCAGCTTGTACTGGGACCCACTTTTTGAGGTTCAAGGACTGGAGCCAACCAAGACAGTGTGCTCCGATGCCCTTTCTGCTAACTCAAAGGAATTGTAGCTGGTGCGGACCATGTATTTTGAGCAATCCTTACAATAGACCACAAAGGCGTGGCAGGAATCAAGGCGCTCCGAGGAAATCAGGGAGCTGAACTCAGACAGGTCCATCATGATGTCCTTAAGAAACACACTCATGTTTAGTTGATATGAGAGGTTCCTGGCCATCAGCATGGAGCCCCGTAAACATTTCAGACCTAAGAAATCAAGGGTCTTGGCTTCCCTGCCCACAGGCACAGAGGAATGGGTCTTGGGGCACTTAATCCGTTTCAAGGCAGACTCCACTACCAAGGAGTTGTGGAGCAGCTGAGGCTTCTTCAAGACCAAGGCCTTCTGGAACTGGTACATGGAGTCCAGCTACTAGTTGATGACTAGTACTGTGAGAGGGTTCTCCGGCATCCTCAGCAGCAGCCACTGCAAGATTTGGTGCACGAGCACCATAACTGCCCCTTGGGAGGCAAAGGGTATTGGAGGATCTTTAGCTCCTCTGCCATCAGCACATCCTTGGCCTCCAATGAGAAGGGAATGGCCTTGGCAACGTCCCTGACGAAGTCCTAGAAGGACATGTCCTCCGGGAATGACATCTGCTGCTTGTACAGAAGGGTGGGGTCTGAGGGCAGGTCCAGAGACACCCGGGTCAGACACCACCGATCCTTCCTCAGTCTCCCATCCCTCAGATTCAGACTCCAAGAGGCAAATGTAGCGCCGGGCCTCCTCTTGATGCCGTCCCAGTCAGGCAGAGAAATTGGGCATCTGTGAGATCAACTGTGCACTGAGGCATCGGAACCCAAGACACGGAGTGATGGCCATGGAAACCGGCGTCAATTCTAACAACCAACCTGATGCCTCAGCAGAGGTCGCATGGAAATAAAGGATGAGGTGAATGGAGTGAGACGCCTATGCTGATGCCGTGGCAGAATATGCTGAATTCAACTACCTGAAGAGGGACTCCCTCTGCTTCTCCTGGATCTTTATGCTGTCTCTCATCATTTGTGGGCAAAGAATGCATGAGGTGGGCTGGTGGTCGGGCCCAAGGCACTGCTGGCATCAATTATGCCGGTAGCTGATCAAAATGATGTGTACACACTTAGTACCCTTTTTAAAGCCACTGGATGACTGACATGCCCGAGAACACAGCGCAGCAAAGTCAAACGGTTCGATGTCACCAGCTACGAGAAAATCTGCAGAGAAAACAAAAAATTAAAAAAAAATCCAAACAGAGCCACAGAGAAAAGGGATGTCTGACCTAAAGTAGACGCAACTGATGAGAGGTGGTGGGACAAGGAAAGAAGAAAACCCATGAGGGGGTCAAAAAATTAAACTTTTTTGCCAATGGCAAAATCATGTCCTAGGGGCTTTGTGGAAAAAGATGCCTGGAAAGAAGATACTGCGGCAGGTGGGAAGGCAGGTGCAAATGCGTGGTGGAGCCTCCCAAAAGATTCCAATGGAAGCTGGGAGTGTTACTACATGGGGCTCCATTAGGGATGTCACCTATATATTTTATGTTTTTTCTATACCGCACTATTTACCATCAGCGCGGTTCACAGGCAACAACGATTGTGCGATGGGGAGTACTGCATTGCACTTACATTAAACAGGTTGGATAACAAGGAGAACAGGCAGATTATCACAGAGAGTGAACTATAATATAGGATTAAATAGTAGGTAAATCACCGGACAAGGCATTAATAATAAAAGAATATAGCAAAAACTATATACAGAGTGAGAACTATATAGCTTACAATTTGTATACAGAGTGAGAACTATATAGCTTACAATTTGTATACAGCATACAATTTATTGTAAATAACCATTAAGTGGGCATGTTGCCGCCTGCTTCCACGGACCCGAATGTATCGCCTGTGTATATAGTTTCTTATCTGAGTAGCTTGTACTGAGTAGCTTGTACATAGTTTCCCCAGTTAGCCATGTTGTAAACCCTGTTCCATGTAAGTACAATGCAGATGCCGCCTGCACGTTACAAATTTGTTTTAACTGTAAACCGAGCTGATTTTAAAGAGCGCGGTATAGAAAAACCTAAAATAAATAAATAAATATGTGAGGACTTACTTCCTGCTTGTCCACGGAGAACAGATAGGCCATATGGTCTTTCTGCCATCATGTTTCTATACATCTTAAAGTGGGTACCAGGTACTCACAATTTCCTGCAGACATCGGATAGTCCCCAAGGAGGCATCCATCATAAGGAGAGACAGACTATGAACCAGGGATTGGGCCTTCAGCCTGTGAGAGAAGAAATGCAGAACAAGTAATTTATTTATTTAGACAGTTTTGTATGCCACCTTATCCTTCAATCAAAGTGGTCACAACACAATTGGGGGATACATTTAACACGAGGGGATATGAGACACATACACTAATACTTACAGGGAACATGGGCAATGGAGGGTTAAATGGCTTGCCCAAGACCACAAGGAGCACCTGTGGGACTAGAAACCCCAGTCCTTCCGGCCCAAGGTTGCTGTCCTCTAGTGGGATTTGAACCCCCGACCTTCCGGCCTGAAGTACCTTGCCCCAACCACTAGGCCACTCCTCCACTCCAATGATGATCCAGTACAAAAACATTTCATGCAAAAAAGCGTAGGTACTCATCTGTAACAGGTGTTCTCCAGGGACAGCAGGAATCAGTCCTCACATATGGGTGATGTCAGCGCTGATGGAGCCCATGCAGAAGCATCTCCCCAGCTTTCAAAGAAAGCCTTTGGGATTGCTGCCATGCATGCATCCATCCTCTTACTGCCCAAAGGTGCTATCTTTCATGTTCCCTGTAAAATAGTTATCTCCAAGTTATAATGCCCTGGTTCAATGTAATTTCAGTTTGTTCAATGTAAACCGCACTGATGCAGAATAGCGCCGTATATAAGAGAATGTAAATAAACAAATAAATAAATCTTGCTTAGTCAGGTCCCCTAGCTAGAGCCCTACTAAGCAGATGGCAAGGGAAGGACAAAAATAGCAACTCTGCAGGGGAAGTGGGATAGTAGTGAGGACCGATTCCTGCTGTCCCTGGAGAATACCTGTTACAGGTGAGTAACTACGCTTTCTCCAGGAACAAGCAGGAAGTCAGTCCTCACTTACGGGACTCCCCAACTACAGGCTACTGAACCTGTAACCAAAAATGCCTCCGCGAGGCCATGAGCAGAAGTCGATGCCCAAAGGAGCCCGAGTCCTCAGGTCCCCGGGGCGAAGCTCTCGGTAGCCGAAGAAGGGTTGGAGGGCAGGAGTTGCTTATATCCAAATTACGGAGAACAGCCTGGCCGAAGGCGCTGTCCCAGTCAGACTCCCTCTCCAGGCAGTAGTGCACAGCAAAAGTGTTCCCTGAAGATCAGATCGCAGCCGGCAGATGTCTGTCAGGGACACTGAGTGCAGCAAAGCCACCAAAGCCGCCTTGGTTCGCACACCGTGAGCAGTGATTTGCCAATCCAGCAGGGTGACCGCCCTTGCCTGGGCGAAGGCGATGCAGTCTGCCATCCAAATGGAGAGGGTGCATTTGGTGACTGCCTGCCCCAGGCAATTGGGATTGTAGGCAACACAGAGCTGATCAGACTTGTGATGAGCCTGGGTGCTCTGGAGGTAGAAGGCTCATCACAAGCAGTCGAGTGTGTTTAATACTGCCAATGCCTGATCATTATGGGGTCTCGAGAAGGTCATTAAGACTATCTCCTGATTTAGATGGCAATCAAAGACAACCTTTGGTAGGAACTTGGGGTGAGTGCGGAGGACCACCAGCCTTTGATACTGTTCCTCATAGGAGGCTTATCAAACTCAGTAGCTCGGGGATGGGTACCAAGATGGTAAACTGGATAAGAAATTGGTTGACTGACAGACGACAGAAGGTGATGGTACATGAGCTCACTCGGATGAAAGGAAGGTGATTAGCGGGGTGCCCCAGGGTTGGGTCCTGGGCCCGGCACTGTTCAATGTATTTGTGAGTGATATTGTTGAAGGACTGAATGGAAAAGTCTGTCTTTTTGCAGATGACACAAAAACTTGCAAAAGAGTGGACTCCCCCCGATGGAGTGGATAACATGAGGAAAGATCTACAAAAGCTGGAAGAATGATCTAATGCTTGGCAATTACGATTTAATGCGAAAAAGTGCAGTGTCATGCACTTAGGTAGCAGAAATCCAAGGGAAATGTACGCGTTAGGGGGCGAGAGGTTGTTGTGCATGGTTCAGGAGAAAGACCTTGGTGTGATTATCTCTGATGATCTCAAGGTGGCAAAATAGTGCGACAAGGCGGTGGCAAAAGCAAGGAGGATGTTGGGCTGCATACAAAGAGGGATTACCAGCAGAAAGGAAGAGGTACTTATACCACTGTACAGGTCACTGGTGAGGCCTCACCTGGAATACTGTGTTCAGTTTTGGAGACCATATCTTGCAAAAGATGTAAAAAGACTGGAAACTATTCAGAGGAAGGCGAACAAAATGATTTGGAGCCTGCGTAAGAAATCTTATGAGAAGAGACTTGAAGACCTAAATATGTACACTTTGGAGGAGAGGAGGGATAGAGGAGATATGATTCAGACTTTTAAATATTTAGAGAGGAACGATTAACAAACAAACCTCTTCTAAAGACCGGGAAGCTGCAAAACCAGAGGGCATAACATGAAGCTGCAAGGCGGAAAATTGAAAGGCAATGTCAGGAAATATTTTTTCACTGAAAGTGTGGTGGATGCTTGGAATGCTCTCCCAATGGAAGTGGTGGGGGCAAACATGGTGACAGAATTCAAAACAGCATGGGACAAGCACAGCGGATCCCTTTACAACAGGATAAAAACAAAAACAACCAACTTCTCAACAAATAGGGGTGTCCTACATGGGAGCGGTGGGTCCACCCCTAAACAAAGACATGGGGAGGGGTGGCCTGCACAGAGCGACAGGTGCACCTACTCTTGCCGTATGGCTGGGCAGACTGGATGGACCATGCTGGCGTCATTTACTATGATACTATGTTCCCACAGAACCTGGTGTAGGGAGCCTTAGCCATGAGGGCCTGGAGTTAGCTGATTCGGCGAGCCGAAGTCAAAGCCACAAGGAAGACCACCTTTCAGGAGAGGTGCCGAAGCAAGCAAGTTGCCATCGGCTTGAAGGGTGATTGCGTAAGCTGCATGAGCACCACGTTGAGGCCCCACTCCACCAGAGGAGACCGAAAGGGAGGCTTGGAAAGTAAGAGGCCTTGCATGAAGCAGGAGACCAAGGACTGCCCCGAGAGGGGTTTCCCCTCGATGGGGAGGTGGTTCGCCAAAATGGTGCTCAGGTGTACCCTGAGAGTTGGATTTCAGCCCTACTTTCAAGAGGTGGAGGCAGTACTGCAGAACCCACTGGGTAGAGCAGGAGAACGGGTCGATCTGGAACTCGGAGCACCAGACTGAGAAGCGTCGCCACTTAAAAGGCATATGCCTGTCTCATCGAGTCCTTCCTTGACGCAAGAAGGACCTCCCTCTACCTCCTCCAGGTGGTGCAGCGGGACTAAGGAGACCCGTTCAGTTGCCAGGCTATAAGGGACAGTGAGGCCAGGTCGGGTGGAGCACCCGACTCTGTGTTAAGAGGTCTGGGGCACAGCCCAGGGGGACTGGAGGCTCAGACGAGAGCTGGAGCAGAAGCAGGAACCAAGGCTGTCGGGGCCACGAAGATCATTGAAGCTCGTTCCCGCTGAACCTTGCGGAGGGTCCTCACGAGAGGAGTGGGAGGGAAGGTGTAAAGAAACCTGGAGAATCAGTTTAAGAGGAACGCATCCGGGGACACCCTGCTCAGGTGTGGAACTGGGCCGCAGAAGCGAGGAAGCTGCACATTCACCGGGCTGGCAAACAGGTCCATGGATGGGGTCCCCCACCGATGGAACAAGAAGTCGGTGACCTCCAGATCCAGGTGCCACTCGAGTGGGCGGAACATCCTGCTGAGTTTGTCCACGAGGACATTCTCCTGGCTCGGGAGGTAGACCGCTCATAGGGTCATCCCACGGCAAAAAGCAAAAGAGGATCGCCTCCCAGCAGAGGAGGCGGGATCCCATTCCCCCCTCCTTGTTTATATAGAACATGGTTACCTGGTTGTCAATCTGCACAAGCACAGACTTCCCCCTCAGATGGCCCTGGAAGGCCCTCAGGGCCCACAGGACCGCCTGAAGCTCGAGCAAGTTGATCTACAGCTGAGACTCTTCGGGTGACCACTGCCCCTGGGTACATAATTCGCCGCAGTGGGCTCCCCAACCCAGCAAGGAAGTGTGTCAGGACGAGCTAGTGCTATGGGATCTGGAAGGGCATTCCCCAAAGGAGGCTTCGGGGGTCCCGCCACAAAGCGAGGGAGTTGTGGAGACAGAGACCCGGATAGGATCTCTGAGGTGGTCGGAGGCATGGCTCCATTGCGCCCTGAGGCACCACTGGGCTGTCTGCATGTGTATGTGACGAACAACATACACAGTGAAGGCCATGTGTCCTAGGAAGCGCAGCTTAACCCATACTGATTCGGTAGACCATAAGATTCTACTATCGCGACTCTACGAAAAAAGCATACAAGGTCTAGCATGGAACTGGTGTAAGTCATACCTCGAAGATCGCTGGCAACATGTTCGCATCGACTCCAAAACATCAGAACCATTCCTCCAAACGCAAGGGGTTCCACAAGGCTCCTCTCTATCGGCGCTCCTCTTCAATATATATATGCAGCCAATTTGCCAAATCACCAAATCATTTAATGTTTCCCGCCTCATTTACGCTGACAACGTGCTTATTTTCACCCCGATTGATATAACGAGTCCAAATTACACCAACTTAACCAACTGTTTCAATGCAATAGCAGATTGGCTTTTAGATCAAAACATGCGAATCAACTTCAAAAAGACTGAAGTTTTAATGGTCACAAGAAACAAGCTATTCTCCCCCCCTGCATTCCTCAAGGTACGGGACGCTGAGCTCCCAATCAAGAATACAATCCGTTACCTAGGTGTGATACTTGATCAACAACTGGATTTTACCTCTCACATAAAAAGCACGGTAAAAACTATTTACTTCAAGATAAAAACATTACGCCACCTAAGACCCATGCTAGAATACGACTTCCGCTCAATATTCCAAGCAATAGTCACTCCACACTTTGACTATGCGAATACTGTATTACATGGTCTTCCAAAGAACACCATTAACCCCCTGCAACTAGCAATGAATGCTGCGGCCCGTATCCTAGTTGGAGCATCAAAGAGAGACCATATCACGCCAATCCTTAGGGACCTTCACTGGCTCCCTATAGAATGTAGAATTAGCTACAAAGCTCTCATCATCACATTCAAGGCATTAAATAATCTATCACCAGCAATGACTTCAGACCTCATCAGTCTACCTCCCAAGACAAGATCCAGGAGACCACTCGCTGAAAATACCCTAGTCATTCCCAGTGAATCCACAAATTGGTCCCAATCAACAATCAACAGAGCATTTAAATCTTATGCACCTAGATGCTGGAATAAACTTCATCCAGATATCAGAGCAATACGAGACTTGAAGGAGTTCAGGAAGGTTATCAAGCACTACCTATTCACTGAGTACTTCCAGCCACCATAATGCTATTATAATATGTCATAAGACAGATTCATATGCATAACCATTCCACAAGACATACCTTCTAGAACTAAAAATTTTGATGTAATTACTCTGTTCATTAAAATCTCGCTGCTAGTTGATTTTATGTAAATAGTTCAATCGTTATTGTAGATAGTTACCCTTGTTACCCCAAGTTTATTGCCCTGTTATCTGTAACTCATACGTGTTTTCAAATGTACTGAGATCGTTTTGTTCCATGTAAACCGCGCTGATGCTAAAGAGCGCGGTATATAAGAAACTTTAAATAAATAAATAAATACCGTAATCCAAGCCCTGTTCTGGACCTGGGCCGCCATGGCTCGGAGGCGGTCTGCACGGTCCACGGGCAGGAAGGCAGTCACTCGCTGTGTCAAGGCATGCGCCGATAAACTTCAAGGTCTGCACCGGTTCGAGGTGGGACTTGGGGTAGTTGACCAAGAAGCCGAGGCATTTGAGGAGAAAGATAGTATGCAAAGCTGCCAGGCGGGCTTCACAGGCAGAGGTTCCCGTGATGAGCCAGTTGTCAAGGTACGGGAAGACGGGTATGTCCTGCCACCTGAGGAAGGAGGCAGCTGCGGAGAGACACTTTGAGAGAACCCGTGGCGCAGAAGCCCGAATGTATTGGTAGTGCTACCCCTGCACCTTGAAGCGCAGGTATTGCCTGTGTTGGGGGTGGACTAGGATGTGGGCGTAAGCATCCCTGAGATCAAAGGAGCACAGCCAATCGTCCTGCTGGAGGAAGGGCAGCAGGACGCCAAGCAACAACATTTTAAACTTCTCCCACACCAGAAACTTGTTTAGGTTCCTGAGGTCGAGGATGGGGCATAGGCCTCCCGTCTTTTTCAGAACAAGGAAGTAGCGGGAGTAGAACCCACGGCCTCGAAGGTGCAGCGGTACCTTCGACAAGGAGGTTGGGCAGCTCCCGCAAGTCTGGTGCTAGGGAAGCCGAGTCAGGTGAAGACTATCTGTCTCAGACCATCCGGAGGACCAGGTATCTGACGTGATCGACACCCACTGCGAGGCGAAAAGGGACAGACGTCCCCCCCACTGGTGGAAGTGCTGCCAAGGGGCGAGAGGCTATGCTGTCGGCATCAAAAGCCCTGAGTGGGTTGGGGTGGCACCAGGGGTTGGACCTTGGGCCCTTTAGGCTTGGGGTGGCCATGTGCTCCCTGCCATCCCCTGCTTGCCGGAAGGGTGGGTATCCCCGATAGAGGAGCACCTTTCTTTGGAAGAACGGCTTCTTGGTTTGCTGCTTCTTCCGAGGGAGTGGAGATCTTACGCGAGAGGCGGGTCCGCGTCACAAACTCAGTTTCTATCTCAGCGGCCTTATCCTCCATGGGCTTACCAAACAGTTTTTCGCAGAGGCAAGGGACATCCAGGCGCTTCTCCTGGACCCACTGCTCCAAGTCCGAGGAGTGGAAGCACGCCTGGCGTCGGGCCCTGATGCCTGCTGCCACCACTCAGGCAGAGGACTCAAATCCATCATATATGGCATGGGAGAGGTACTTCAAGCACTCCGCAACAGACCTCAGGAGGGTTTGGAACCAGAGAAGGGGTACACCCCCCCCTCCCGAAACCTGCGGAGAACCAGCCGAACTTCTTGGCGAGGTCGTGCAGGAACATGCCCATATACAATTGGTATGCCTGAATGTGGCATGTGAGCATGGACCCCTGATAGGCTTTGCGCCCAAGGACGTCAAGGGCTCTGGACTCCCTGTCTGGCGGGACCGAAAAGTGCAACTTCAGGCTCTTTTGCTTCCGCATCGTCGATTCAACTATCATGGAGGTGTGTGGAAGCTGGATCTTCCGGAAACTTGGGCCGAGTTGGACCCTATACATGGCATTCAGGCGTTTGCTCACAATGGGGATGGAAGCAGGTGTCTCCCACATGCGGAAGAGCAGCCTGGACACAATGGGAGGAACCGGGACAGTAAGAGACTCCTGAGGTGAGGACTCATACTATAAGATGTCGAGCTCCTCAACTCATGGCTCCTCTTCAGCCTGCGTAGCCAGGTTGAGAGACCGTGCCATGTCCTGCACAAACACTAGAAACGAAGTGTCCTCGGGTGGTGAACACCTCAGAGGCGGGCAGGGATGGGCCTCCGGGGAGGTATCCCCATCTGACTCCCAGCCAAGAGGTCTGAGAAGGAGTCACTCGAGTTGGTCGCCCCATCCAGAGACTGAGGTCCGCTTGGAGCCAGAGGCCTTAGAGGATCTGGAAGGCGAGCGAGACAGACGCCAAGGACCCTGAAGAGGACCACAGCTCTCGGGAGTTTACAGGGCGGGTTTGGGTGTCCCTCTCGAGGGAACCTCGGTCTCGAAGCGTGGGCCAGCAGTGCTGGGCATGAGCGCCTGCTGGGCAGCTAAGGCGGCTGAAACACTGTGCTCTAGTGCCAACATTTGGAACTCCCACTCAGACATGGGTCCCCGCGACGCTGACACCAGGTCTGGTGTGAAAGATGAGAGGGGGTCCTCACTGAGACAGCCCTCAGGAGACCGGGTGCCATCACTGGAGGCCTCCATGTCTGTACAAGGTACCTGTCGAGGCTGCTCCTTGTCCGACTCTCAGGAAAGCCGGGGGGGGGGAGGGGGAGGCTGAGCGCCCAAGCGCGGAAGCACTCATGCTTGTCTGGAGCCCACGACAGTGACTGAGGTCGTCTTCTTATACCTCTCCACTTCAGGGTACCCCTGATCGGAGTGTCGCCAAAGTGGGGGATCCCACCAGCGGAGGGACGACCGAGGGTGCCACTGGGGATTCTGTGGCTACCTTCTGGAAAATGTCATCGTACTTCTGCTTACGACTTAGCAGGGCTTTGGAGGACATTTTCTTGCAAAGAGAGCAGAGCTCCAGGTCATGGTAGGCCCCAAGACACTGAACAAGCAGTTATGGGTGTCCGTGAGTGACATGTTTTTGGAGCATCTGTCGCATTTTTTAAAACCGGTGGCCAGTGGGGCAAAAAGGGCCCCCGCTAGGTGGAAGACCTTTGTGGCCAGCAGTTGAGGAAAAAAGGGCACGAAACCCTCGAAAGAAAATTTCTTTTTACACGAAAGGACGTTCCCTTGCTTAAGAGAAAAGGAGAGCAGGGGAAGAACAGGTAGAGGACCGGTGCTACCAGAAAAAACACAGGCCAGAGGCCGAAAACGAAACACTTTTTCCAAGGGATGAGGACGTGCATCCAAAGGGCTCCGTGGAAAAAGGGATACTGAGCAAGATGGCACCTTTGGGTGGGAAGAGGACCACACATGTGTGGCAGCAATCCCAAAGGCTTTCTTTGAAAGCTGGGGAATTGCTCCTCGCGGGCTCCGTCGGTGCCAACGTCACCCATAAGTGAGGACTGGGTTCCTGCTTGCTCCTGGAGAATGAGAGACTCTCGCAAGACCCAAATGTCCGTTAGAGAACCAGCACTCTGGTAGCCTGAACACAGAAGGGTCGGAGGGCAGGATTTACCTAAACCCCAAAGTGATTACAGAGTACAGCCTGGCCAAAGGTGCTGTGCTGTCGGGACTCCCTCTCCAGGTAGTAGTTAGCTGCAAAGGTATGGACCGAAGACTAGGTAGTGGCCCGGCAGATTTCCGTCATGGGGACAGAACGCAGATTTGCCACGGAAGTAGCCATGGCCCATATGTGGTGCGACATGACCCTTTGGGTCTACTGAGATCTCTGCTTGCTCATAGGCAACGGTAATGCAGTCTGCCTCCCAAGTGGATAGAGTTTGCTTAGTCACTGGGAACCACCAGAAAGATGTGGTGCTCTGCGGTGGCCCAGAGTATGTTGCAAGTAAAAAGGACACGGCTATCTTACAATCCAGATTGTGGAGAATGGTCTCTGCCCTACAGTCATGGAGCCTCAGAAAGAAGGTGGGGAGTACCACCTCCTGGTTGAGGTGGAATGGGAACACCACCTTCAGCAGAAACTTGGGGTGTGTGCGGAGCACGACCCTGTTCTTGTAGAACCTTGTGTAGAGGGGCTATGCCATCAGAACTTTGAGCTCACAGACTCTGCAAGCTAATGCGAGTGCTACCAGGAAGGTGACCTGCCAGGATAGGTACCGGAGATGACAGGCAGCCAGAGGCTCAAAGAGGCTTAGCGAACTGTGAGAACACAACACCGAGATCCCACTCCACCATGGGGGGGAGGGGGGGTTTGGATAATATGAGGACCCACAGGAATCGGGCCACAAGGGGCTGAGCCAAGAGGGATTTTCCCCTCAATGGAATTGTGATGCACTGCGATGGTGTACTCTGACCAAATTGGACTTTAGTCCCACCAGCAACAGGTGAAGCAGGTAAAAACAGTGGCCATCTAGGTCAGACGTACCTAGCAGTTTCCCCAAAAAACAGGTTCCACAATGCTTGTACTGGGGCAAGCAGTGGATTTCCCGGGTCCCCTTTAATAAGGGTTTATGGACTTTTCCTCCAGAAACTTGTCCAAACCTTTTTTTAAATCCAGCTACACTAACAGCTTTTACCACATCCTCCGGTAACGAATTCAAGATACTGAAGTACCACTTGCATTGAGCAGGAGAACGGATTCGCTAGCCTTTCCGCACACCACACAGAGAATCGGTGCCACATGAAGGCGTATGCCTTTCTAGTGGAGACTTGACGAGAGGCGAGAAGAATCTTTTCCATATCCCGTGGAAGGTTGAAGGGGCCTAATGCTACCCTTTCAGCAGTCAAGCCATGAGTGCGAGAGACCCAAGATTAGGGTGTGGGAGAGAACCCTGCTCCTGTGAGTAGCCCTGGAGCTCGGTCCAAGGGAATTGGCGATGCCGCTGATAGGGACAGGAACAGTGGGAACAAGAGTTGCCTAGGCCACTGAGGGGTTATCGGCAATAGCGATTCTGTGTCACGCTGGACCTTGAATAGTGTCTTGGCTACCAGCAGTGTGGATGGGAAGGTGTACAGGCAGCCTTACATCCATGGGATGAGGAATGCATCCCACTGCCACACAGGACAGGTTCTGTTGGTGAGAGCAGAATCAGGGCAACTGTGTTGTCCAGGTTGGCGAACAGGTCCATTGAAGAACATAAGATATGCCATACTGGGTCAGACAAAGGTCCATCAAGCCAAGTATCCTGAAGGGATGTCCCAGAGATGAAACCGCTATGAGGATCAGTTGGATCCAGGCGCCACTTGTGCAATGGGAGGACCCTGCTCAGTTTGTCCACCAGGGCACTGACCTAGTCCAGGAGGTACACTGCCCTTCGGAGCATTCCTCTGCGTGCAGCATAGGAGCAGAGGACTACAGCCTCCTGCCAGAAGGGGTACAACCCTGTTCCCCCCCTATTTGTTCACGTAGAACATTGAGACCTGACTGTCAATCTGGATCAGCACTGAGTAGTGTCAGAAGGCTAGAAAGGCTTAGGATATTGCCCTGAGCTCTAGCAGGTTGATTTGCATTTGGGATTCCCCTCTGGGATCAGCAGCCTTGCGTCTGTAGGTTCCCATAATGTGCTCCCCAGCCCATTATAGTCCTCCATGTGGGGACTTTTTCGGGGCTGGATGCCTGGAAGGTAATCCTGGGCTGAAGACGATGTGGAATCTGCCAGCTGGCAGGTCACTTTCACTCTGTCCGAGCCTGCCTGTGGCTTGAGTCCACAGAAAGGAGACACTACTGGGCTGCCCTCATGTGCAAGTGGGCATATGGGGTCACGTGGACCATGGAGGTCATGTGTCCCGGAGAATGAGCCAGGCAGGTAGCGTCTGGCATCAGTGTTCCTCTGCATCCAACTCCCTGAGACAATCTGACTTCTCCTAAGAGAGGAAAGCTTTTGCCTGGAGGGTATCTAGTTGCACTCCTATGAACTCTAGGTGCTGGGCCAGAGTGAGGTGGGACTTGGGGTAGTTTATGACGAACCTCAGGTGCTGCAGGGTGTTGATGGTGCGACCGGTGGCACACTGTGCCTCTGCAGCCATATCCCCCTTAATGAGCCAGTCGTCCAGATAAGGAAAGAAAGGCCGCTTGGAGCCAGATGTGGGCCACGACGAGGCTAGACCAAAGGGCAGCACCCTGTACTGGTAGTGCTGTCCTCACCACGAACTGGAGGTATTTTCTGTGGTGACCCTATTCCCTCTATTTCTCCCTTGCTCTCCTCCTCCCCCATTCCTGTCATCTCTTCCCTCCGCTATCTCGGTGTCACTCTGGACTCTGCTCCGTCATTTCAGGAACTTATTTCTTCAGTGATTCAACGATCCTTTCCCTCTCTAAGACAAATCCGTGCTGTCCATCCTTTTCTCCCTATTTCCTCCTTGACCACTCTGCTCATCTCCCTCATCCTGTCTCGTTTAGACTATTGTAACATCTCTCTTGCCGAACTCCCCCAGTATCAAATGCGCAGGCTTCAGCTTGTCCAAAGTACTGCAGCTTGGATCCTCACACATGCTGTTTCAATCACATCACTCCTCTTCACTGCCTTCCTGTATCCTTCAGGATCCAGTTTAAAATACTCACCTTTGTCCATAAAGCCATTCACACAGGTGTCCCCCAGTACCTTCCAATTTGGTTCACCTTCACGCTCCAACCTTCACTCAGATCCATCCATGCCAACTGAATGTTCCTCCCCTCCCCTGCCTAGAATCTAGCCACACCACAGCTTTTTTCTTCCATGGCCCCAAGCTCTGGAATTTGCTCCCTCCCGCCCTCCGCCTTGAACCCTCCTTTGTCAAATTCAGGGCTGGCCTAAAGACCCATCTCTTCTGTGCTGCCATCGACCTGACCCCACCTTCCTCCCCCACTAGCCTCCTACATAGTTTGTTCTCCCCTATTAGTCCGTTCCTCTGAGTGTGGTGTCTGTCTGCTCATCTTTACTCTTGGCTCTATCACTTTCCAATCAAACCAATGGAGTTCTGTTTCCCTTTTTTGCAGCCTCCAACTTTGATTTTTATATTGTAAACTGCCCTAGTGCCTCGGTGTGGGCGGTATATAAAGCAATGAATAAAGATAAAGAATTACAATTTGCGTGCAGGCATCCTTTAGGTCTAAGGAGCATAGCCAATCTCCCTGCTGGAGGAATGACAGCAGTGCACCAAGGGAAAGCATCTTTAAATTCTCCATGATCAGAAACCTGTTGAGTTCTCCTAGGTCCAGGATGGGCCAGAGGATCCCAGTCCTCTTGGGTTCGAGGAAATACCTGGAATAGAAGCCTGTGGCCCAGAGATCTTGGGGCACTGGCTTGACTGCTTTGTTATTAAGCCTGCTAGCTCAGTGAGGAGCAGGGTCTGGAGTAGGAGAGGCCTGGTGGGCTCACCTGGGAAGTACGAGGGTGGCACTCGTAGGAGGAGGTAGCCCTCCCAGACTACCTGTAGCACCTAGATATTGGTAGTTATGGCTGTCCACCTGTAGACAAAAAGGGCTAGGTACCCCTGTGTGCAACAGAGGACCCCGGTCATGACCAGGCAGTCAAAAGCTTTCCCACAGGCGGGGCCAGAGCCTGGTATTTCAGGGTCTTTTGTATGCTAAAGCCTCCTATCTTCATCGGGAAGAAGAGCTTTCTTCCAGGGTCGCACCGAGGTGGTCTTTGAGAGGCTGGGTCTTGTTGTGTACTCTGTCTCTATCTCTGCTGCCTTAACCTCCATGGGCAACCTGAATTGTTTTCTCCTATGAAGGGGACATCTATCAATCTGTCCTGCACCCATTGTTCCAGGTCGGATGACTGCAGCCATGCCTGGCATCATGCCCTGAAGCCTGCAGCAGTCACCCTGGCTGATGACTCTAAGCCAACGTAGGCTGCCTGGGACAAAAACTTTGAGCATTCCTTTACTGCCAAGGTTAGGGTCTTGAACCTCTGTAGGAGTTCCCCATCAGGGCCAGATGAGATAACACCAAGCTGATACAGAACTGGTAGAACTGGATCTGGCATGTTAATATAGAGATCTGAAAGGCCTAGACTAAGGACTAGAAAAGGGGACTGTTACTTCTGGAGAGAGATCTGCAATTGTGAGTATATACTTCTGGGAATTTTCTGAAAGAAATTCTTTCTATTAAAGCTAATTAATCTGTGAACCCATTAATTTTTGTTAAATCAGTCAGGGCCTAGAAGCAGCAGTTTAAGTTTAAAACACAGAAGAGAGCTTTCTGGTTAAATTTAGAACCCAGCAGAGAGCTTGTAGTTTAATTTAATAGACACTCAGGGCCTAGCAGCAGCAAAGAGTTATAATGTAAATAAAATCAGAATATAGCTTACCTCAGCAGCACAGGATAGGGTACCGTGTAGCAGCCCTCTTTTAATAAGTGTTATTTTCCTCCCTCCCTCCCCAACACCCACCCACACCTGGGATAATCATAGCTTTATAGGTACTTACACATCTTAAAAGACAGGAGGTGCTCTCAGGTGAAGTTCGTTACCCAAATCATACACTAAGAACCTGAGATTAATTAAGCTTCAGGTGAACAAGGTATATTAAACGTATTAGGTACAGTTTTATTAGTATAAATATCCATAGCAACCCTTAGTAAGTAAAAAACAAAGATCTAAACACAAACTTAAAACTAAGATGCAGACAGCAGTCCAGCAGTGAGATGGGGGCTTTCCAGTCTTTTGCATTGAGTGTCACATGTATGATTTTCTCCCTGTTGGTGAGAAGTCTTACATGTGCACTAGGTGCAAGGCGCTCTTTGCTCTCAGGGAATGAATCCGTTCTCTAGAGGCTAGAGTAGCAGACTTGGAAAACATAAGAAAGAGAGAGATACATAGACGAGACCTACAGGGATATAATCCTGAAGTCCCACCTCCAGTCTGGCAGCATCCCTGTTGCCATGGAGGAGAGAGGTCACGTGACAGGAGAGCATCACCATGGTGTGGCAGGAAGTGATCCTGTAACTAGGACCTGTCCGCCAGGTGATGTAAAACCCTCTCGCACCGAGGAAGGTTCTCTAGGGCCATGTGCCCATGAGGGATAGGTTAGGACAGCCGTTACAGTTGGTGATTCGATCATTAGGCATGTAGATAGCTGGGTGGCTGGTGGACGTGAGGACTGCCTGGTAACATGCCTGCCTGGTGCGAAGGTAGCAGACCTCATGCGCCACCTAGAACATGTCTTAGATAGTGCTGGGAGGAGTCTGCTGTCTTGGTACATGTTGGTATCAATGACATAGGAAAATGTGGTAGGGAGGTTCTGGAGGTTAAATTTAGGCTTTTAGGTAGGAAGTTGAAAACCAGAACTTCCAGGGTAGCGTTCTCCGAAATGCTTCCCGTTCCACGCGCAGGACCCAAAAGGCAGGCAGAGCTCCGGAGTCTCAATGTGTGGATGAGACAATGGTGCAGAGATGAGGGTTTTGGATTTGTTAGGAACTGGGGAACATTCAGGGGAAAGGAGGGGATCTTCCGAATGGATGGGCTTCACCTTAACCGGGATGGAACCAGGCTGCTGGCATTAAGTTTTAAAAAGGAGAGAGAGCAGCTTTTAAACTAGATAATAGGGGAAAGCCGACAGTCACCCAAGAGCAGATGGTTCGGAAGAATGTATCCTTGAAGGATACTACCAAAAGCAGAGAGGTTCCAAAAAAGAGTAAAGTAGCCCAAATGTCCTCGAGTATAGAGCAGACAGAGCTTAAAGATCCCAAATTACCAATGTCTACCAATAGCCAAATTAATATGAATAAAAAAGTGTCTCTAAAATGCTTGTATGCAAATGCTAGAAGTCTAAAAAATAAGATGGGTGAGTTAGAACATATAGCCAAACTAAATGAGACCTCTCATAACTAAATGAGAGGTTACATATGATTGGAATATCAGAGACATGGTGGAAAGAGGACAACCAGTGGGACACTGATACCTGGGTACAAACTATATCGTAATGATAGAGCTGATCAAATTGGTGGAGGGGTTGCGCTCTATGATAGAGAGGTCATTGAGTCAGAAAGGATTAAGGTTTTGCAGGAAACAATTTGCTGTAGATTCTCTATGGACTGAAATTCCATGTAAAAAGGGGAAGGCGAAGGCAGTGGGGGTGTACAATCGACCGCCTGGGCAGAATGAACAAATGGATGATGAAATGCTCAAAGAAAATCAAGGAAGCTAACAAAGGTTACTGCGCAGTAATAATAATGGGTGATTTCAATTACCCCGGTATCGACTGGGTCAGTGTCAACGCAGGACATGCTAGGCAGATAAAGTTCCTAGATGAAATTTATGACTGCTTCTTGGAGCAGCTGGTTCATGAACTGATCAGAGGGGAAGCCATATTAGACCTAGTCCTTAATGGAACACCAGATCTAGTGCAAGAGATAAAGGTGTTGAGGCCACTTGGCAATAGTGATCATAGCATGATCGCCTTTGATTTAATTAGTGGAGGAGGGATAGTAAGGAAAGAGTAGTTACTCACCTGTAACAGGTGTTCTCCAGGAGCAGCAGGAATCAGTCCTCACATATGGGTGACGTCAGCGCCGACGGAGCCCTCGCGGAGCAATTTCCCCAGCTTTCAAAGAAAGCCTTTGGGAATTGCAGCGTGCATGTTCGGTCCCCTTCCCGCCCAAGGGTGCCATCTTGCTCAGTCTGATGACATAGCTAAAAGACAGCAAAAAAATTAGCAAAAACGAAATGATAGGACTGCAACTTCAAAGGGAGGAGGGAGAGTTGTGAGGACTGATTCCTGCTGCTCCTGGAGAACACCTGTTACAGGTGAGTAACTACTCTTTCTCCAGGACCAAGCAGGAAGTTAGTCCTCACATATGGGACTCCCTAGCTTAAGGCTACCGGAGACCTCAAGCGGAAAAATGAGCTCCCTCTAGCTCAGTAGCACAGAAGGAAGAAATCTTCTCTGAAAACGCCCCCGACCGGTAGCCCAACACCAGGGCCAGAGGGTAGGAGTTGCCTAAACCTCAAAGAGATTATGGAGGACTGCCTGCCCGAAATAACTGTCCCTGCGGTACTCCCTCGCCAGGCAGTAATGGGCCGCAAAAGTCTGGCTTGAAGACCAAGTAGCGGCCCGGCAGATGTCTGCCAATGGAACAGAGAGGAGATGAGCCACTGACGCAGCCTTCGCTCTGACACGATGAGCCGTGACGCGACCCTCCAACGAGAGGCCGGCTGCCCCATAAGCCCAGGCGATACAGTCAGCGACCCATATGGACAAAGTACGCTTGGAGACAGGTAACCCCAACTTATTGGGGGGTCAAAAGAAACAAAGAGCTGAACAGCCCTCCTATGCTCCCATATACGGTCAAGGTAGAAGGACAAGGCCCTCCTACAGTCCAGGGTATGCAGGACCATTTCAGCCCGGCTGGTATGCGGCCTGGGAAAGAAGGTCGGAAGAACCACCTCCTGGTTGAGATGAAAAGGAGAAACCACTTTTGGAAGAAACTTAGGGTGAGTCCGTAAGACTACCCTATTCCTGTAGAACCTAGTGTAAGGAGGATCAGACACTAGGGCCTGCAGTTCACTAACGCGCCTAGCAGAGGTAAGGGCTACCAAAAACAAGGTTTACCAGGAAAGAAAACGAAGAGGGCAGGAAGCCATAGGCTCAAAGGGCGGACAGGTAATCCGCTGTAAGACCACATTCAGATCCCATTCAGGGGCTGGTAGGCGCAAAGGAGGCGGCCTCGGAGAAAACGAGCCACCAAAGGGTGGTTGGAAAGAGGCCTGCCATCCACCGGTGCATGATGCGCAGAGAGAGCACTGAGGTGGACCCTGACAGAGTTGGACTTAAGGCCCATATTGGAGAGGTAAAGCAATTATTGCACCAAGCAGGAGAAGGGATTCTCAGACTGCTGAGCACACCACACGGAGAACCGACGCCACTTAAGAGCGTAGGACTTCCGGGTGGAGGGCCGCCTGGAGGACAAGACGACCTCTTCCACCTCCGGAGGCAGAAGGAGGGGAGCAAGGACTACCCTTTCAGCAGCCAGGCCATCAGATGAAGGGACCGGAGGTTGGGGTGTAGGAGAGTCCCCTGATCCTGTGACAGGAGATCGGGTTGAAACTGCAGAGGAAGAGGAGTGTCCACCGCCAGCTGCATCAGAAGCGGGAACCAGGGTTGTCTCGGCCAACGGAGAGCCACTAGGATGATCGAGGCTCTGTCTCTGAGAACCTTCAAGAGCGTCCGAGACACCAGTGGCATGGGAGGAAAGGCATATAAGAGGCCTGTGGACCATGGAATCAGAAAAGCATCCGCCGCCACTCTGAGAGGATGCGGTTGTCGAGAGCAGAATCGGGGAAGTTGCCGGTTCAGAGGACTGGCAAATAGATCCATGGTGGGGAGGCCCCACTTGAGAAAGATCCGCTGAACCACCAACGTGTCTAATCTCCACTCGTGTGGTTGGAGGATCCAGCTCAGCTTGTCTGCCAGGTAATTTTCTTGACCTGGGAGATAGACAGCTTTGAGGAGGATGCCGTGAAGGACGGCCCAAGAGCACAGTTTTTGTGCCTCCTGACAAAGAAGGAAGGAGCCTGTGCCCCCTTGTTTGTTCACGTAGAACATTGCAACTTGATTGTCCGTCTGGACCAGCACAGACTGGTGAGAAGTGAGGTGGGAGAAGGCTCTCAGAGCTAGGCGGATGGCTTTGAGCTCCAGGACGTTTATCTGCTGAGCAGACTCCCAAGGAGTCCAGAGGCCTTGAGTACATGTCCCTTGGCAATGTGCTCCCCAACCCAGGAGAGAAGCATCGGTGGTCAGCACCTGAGAAGGCGGAGGAGATTGAAAATCCACTCCCAGCACCAGGTTTGGCAGATGAAACCACAACCGCAGAGAAGAGACCAGCAGGTCGGACACCTGTACGGAGTCCGTCAGGCTCCCCGTGGCCTGATGCCATTGAGTGCGAAGGCACCACTGAGCAGGTCGCATGTTCAGGCAGGCATTGGGGGTCACATGGACCGTGGAAGCCATATGGCCGAGCAGTCTCAGAAATTGCCTGGCAGAGACCAGGGAATTGCTGTGAAAGTGGCTGGCGAGAACCATGAGCCTGTGGGCCCTGTCTAGAGGCAGGAAGGCCCGTGCCTGAAGTGTGTTCAACCTGGCGCCTATGAATTCGAGATTTTGAGAGGGGAGCAAAGTGGACTTTGCGAAGTTTATGACAAATCCCAAGTGCTGGAGCAGAGTCACAGTGCGATGAGTGGCCTCTTGGGAAGAATGGGCTCTGATGAGCCAGTCGTCCAGGTATGGAAACACAAAAAGGCCTTGAAGTCTTAGATAGGCCGCCACCACTGCTATGCACTTGAACACCCTGGGGGCTGAGGATAGGCCAAAGGGCAGTACTCTGTACTGGTAATGATTTCCTCCCACAACAAACCTGAGATATTGTCTGTGGCCTGGATGAATAAGGATGTGAGTATAGGCATCCTTTAGATCTAAGGAGCATAGCCAGTCTCCCTGCTGGAGGTAGGGCAGCAGGATTCCAAGGGTAAGCATCTTGAACTTTTCCCTTGCCAGGAACTTGTTGAGGTTTCTCAAGTCCAGGATGGGTCTGAGGCCTCCTGTTCTTTTTGGTATCAGAAAGTACCTGGAATAAAAGCCGTGACCTCTCAGGTGGTGGGGCACCGGTTCCACAGCCTGTTCCTGAAGAAGACTTGATAAATCCTGAAGGACTAAGTCCCTGTGAAGAGGGAGTCTTGGAGGCTCTCCTGGAAAGTAGGAGGGAGGTACCTGGTGAAAGTGTAGAAGATAGCCTTTCTGAACTATATGAAGCACCCAGGTATCTGATGTGATGGCTGACCACCTGTGTGCAAAGTGGACCAGCCGGCCTCCTGTGCTGAGAGAAACCAGCGGAGGGGAAGAGGCTATGCTGACGGAGTCAAAACCCCCCACCCTGCTGAGCAGGGGCCGGTGTTGTGGGCTTGGGGGCCTGCTGCCTACGGGACCCATTACCCTGTCCCTTGGCATGCTGACCCTGTTGGGGAGCTGCTGAGGCCTGATAATGAGGATAGTGTTTATAGGCAGCCGCCTTCCATCCCGAGTTCTCCTTCTTCTGAGAAGGGGCAGAGGTTTTTCTGGACAGCCGAGTCCTGGTCAGAGTCTCGGTCTCGATCTGTGCAGCCTTTTCAGCCATGGGATTGCCAAAGAGGTTTTCACCTCTGCAGGGGAGATCGACCAACTTGTCCTGTACCCATGGCTTGAGGTCGGATGACTGAAGCCAAGCCTATCGGCGGGCACCGATGCCGGCTCCGGCTACCCGAACCGATGCTTCGAAGCCATCGTAGGCTGCTCGAGAGATAAACTTCGAGCACTCTCGAATACCAGTGGACAAGGCCTGGAACCTCTGCAAAGGTTCCTCGGAGAGACCAGCAGAGAACCCGGCAATTTCCTTTGCCAGGTCTCGGAGATACATGCCCATGTAGAGCTGGTAGGTCTGGACTCGACAAGCAAGCATAGAGCCCTGGAAGCACTTCCTACCAAGGGCATCCAGGTTCTGGGCCTCCCGGTCGGGAGGCACCGAGGAGTACATCTTCTGACTCTTGAGTCGATGCATGGCCGATTCCACCACCATGGAATGGTGCGGTAGTTGTGCCTTTTGGAACCCGGGGTTCTTGCGGACTCGATAAATGGAATCGACCCGCTTGCTTAACACTGGTGCCGATGCCGGGCTCTCCCACATGCGGAAGGGAAGTTGCTCCAGCATCGGAGGAACCGGTACAGTAAAGGCCTCATTCGGGGGAGATTCATACTGGAGGGCATCGAGCTCTTCGGCTCGAGGCTCCTCCTTGGGATCCGTGGGGAATGCCAAGGCCTTGGCCATATCCCGCCCGAAGTCCGAGAACCAGGTATCCTCCGGGGGGGGACCGTCTCCGAGGTTCGGACTCAGGCGAGTCCGATGGGACGCACCGAGTCCGAAAAGTCCCTGGTGACTCTTCGTCCGTCTCCCAGGCAGACTCCTCGGAGGAGGAATCGAGCGGCTCAGGTCGGGTGGGCACCGATGCCCTCCGCCCCGATGCCGGCGTCGACGACCTCGGTCCCGAATGGGAGGCCGAGGGAGACCGTGACCGAGGATCGACTCGAGCTCGCATGGACTCGAGGATCGGCTCGGTCTCCGGGGTCGACTTGGACGTCGATGTCCCGGTGGTCGGGCAGATGCACCGGCGAGGCCAGCAATCAATGCCCGCTGCTGGTCCATGAAGGCAGCTAAACTGCTCTCCAAGGCCGTCAACCTGAGTCCGAGCTCAGGAGACCCAGCAGCCCCCGACTCGGGCCCCGACAGCGTCGGGCCCGACGTCGGCTCCTTCGGAGGCGAGTCCACGAGGACTACAGTACTCACGTGTCCAGGAGACCCCATCTCGAGACGAGGATGTTTCGAAGGCCTCTCCGACTCCGAGGACGGCTATCGGGGCTATGCGACCTGGCCCTCGAGGAACCAGGAGCGTCCACCGACGCCGCCCTCGCGGGTTTCTTCTTCCTATGATGTTCCCGGGCAGGAGACCCCCGCTCAGAGGAACTCCGACGATGCTCAGGACCGGAGTCCCGGGACGTCGAAGCCTCTGACGAGTTCTGGGCCCGGCCGGACGTGGAGTCAGAGAAGATTCGTTCTTTTTGATGCTGCCGACTCAACGCTTTTGAGGACATTTTGCCACACGGACCACAGATCGTCGGGTCATGATCGGGTCCGAGGCAGCGGAGGCAGCAGTCGCGTGTGTCGGTAAGAGACAAGTTTCTTACACCGATCACACTTTTTAAACCCGCTGGCAGCCATCGGGGGATAAAGGGCCCCTGCGAGGTCAAAAGACAGGGCTGCCAGTGAAAAAAGAAAAATGGCACGAACGCTAGTCACGAAGGACAAAAAACGAAAAAATAAAGAACGGACTCGATACCGGTGTAGCGGGTCCGGATTTCAAACCGAGAAAAGAATAGTCAATAAAATCAACTTTTTCTGCGGCGATCACAAACAGCGTCTGTAGGGCTCCGCGGAAAAAAAGACGACTGAGCAAGATGGCACCCTTGGGCGGGAAGGGGACCGCGCATGCGCGCTGCAATTCCCAAAGGCTTTCTTTGAAAGCTGGGGAAATTGCTCCGCGAGGGCTCCGTCGGCGCCGACGTCATCCATATGCGAGGACTGACTTCCTGCTTGGTCCTGGAGAAATCCACAGTACTACCTTTTAACTTTCGAAAGGGAGACTATGATAAAATGAGGAAAATAGTTAAGAAAAAACTAAAAGGAGCAGTTGCAAAGGTTAAAGACTTACATCAAGCTTGGGTGGTGTTGAAAAATACTATCTTGGAAGCCCAGAACTGCTGTATTCCACGCTTTAAGAAAAGTGGAAGTCCAAAAAACTGCCAGCATGGTTTAAAGGTGAAGTCAGAGGCTGTACCAAAAAAGCATCTTTCGGGAAATGGAAAAAAGAGGCAAACGACGAAACCTGGAAACGGCACAAGCACTGGCAAGTCAAATGCAAGGCATTGATAAGGCAGGCAAAGGGAGAATTTGAGAAGAAGCTTGCTGCAGAAGCAAAAATGCGAAGTAAAGACTTTTTCAAGTACATTTGTAGCAAAAAAACCTGTGAGAGAGTCAGTTGATCCAATAGATGATAGAGGGGTTAAAGGGGCACTAAGTCGACAAGGCGATAGCGGAGAGATTGAATGAATTCTTTGCTTCAGTCTTTACTGAGGAAGATGTAGGGATGTTACCCATGACTGAAGTGGTATTTAAAGGTGCAGAAGAATTGAAGGAAAGCACAGTTACTTACCTGTAACAGGTGATCTCCGGAACAGCAGGAATTAGTCTTCACACGTGGGAGACGTCACCGACGGAAATGCTCCCCAGCATCCAATCAGAAAGCCTTTGGGAGCATACCCCGCGCCTGCGCGGTGGCTTCCCGCCCTTCCTACTGCCTCTCCCCAGTTGAGTTTCATAGCTGAGCCAGAAGGATGTGAGGAGAGGAAGGAATAGAGAAAAAAGAGATACAACTCCTAGGGGAGGTGGGCGGGTTGTGAAGACTAATTCCTGCTGTTCCGGAGATCACCTATTACAGGTAAGTAACTGTGCTATCTCCAGGAACAAGCAGGAATGAGTCTTCACACGTGGGGACTCCCTAGCTAAGGATGCCCGGGGAGATCCCATAAGCGCAGCCCAGGACGGGATGGCATTTGCCCAGCCTGAATCCCCGGCATCCCCTGAGGGATGGAGGGCAGGAGTTGAATAGAGGAACAGCGAATCTAAAGACTACAGAGGGAAGTCCTTAGAGTGCAGAACAGGTATCATTAAGATACAGCAAAAAAAAACCCAGGTTACAGGAAGAGTAGTCAGAGGGATGCATAAATAGTATCAGTAAGCATTTAATGAGTAAATGACCTAGTACCATATAGAGCTTACCGGCCATTAAGTTTTAATGAATTAATGGTGTGAAACCCTGCAGAGCTTACCTACCGGGTTGCCGGAAGCAGACCTGTGATGAAGGCACCGTAGACGCAGTAGCGAAGTCGTCAAGGAAACTTCGCTGCAGCGAGGAGGAAGTTCCAAATCCGGAAGGCTAGGAGATCCAGGCGTCAGCTGGGTCAGGAGAAGGACGGCAGGTCTTCCAGGAGGCTTAGTGCAAAGCTGAGCACTCCCTTAGGAGTAGAGTCCAGAACTCAGAGGACTAACAGTAGAAGACTGGCCGAACCAGAGAGCCCATTCCGTAGAAGAGTAGGGGTGTACCCTGGAGCAGAAGGAGTACACAGGCTACCCTAGCGAGAGATAGGGAGACAAGGGCCCGAACCCCCGGGAGGAGGACCTAACTGAAAAGGGAGCTGTAAACTTCACAGCGGTAGAGTACCACCAGTCCGCGGCCCGATCGAGGAATAGGCAGGCGGACTGGCCGGACCCCGGGGGGGGCATGAGTATCGGCCATAGGGAAATTAGGCAGTAGAACACAGGTACTGTGAGCATCCGCCCCCAATATGCGCCAATCGCGCAGGTGATATCTAGTATATCTAAGCCGGTGGGCATGAGGGCACCCACTCCGGTACTAACGCAGGTATGCTGAGGGGCCTACCTCCCTGAGCATCACCCTGGTAAGGCGGATCTGCCATTGATCCACAGAACGTCCACCTGGGAAGGTGGCAGCAAGATCCATCAGTAGAGGGATCTATTCCGGAGGACAAGGGCAGATCGGCGAACCAACAGCGCGGTAGCATGGGGGACGGAGGATAGCACCAGTCCGGTAGAATGCCACAGGGGCTGGAGGCCCTATATGTGTCCCCAGGACCAGCACGCAGAAAACTCGCCCCCCGCAGAGACGGGGGACAGGAGGGCATATTCCTGGCAAGCATTGGGGGACTATAGCGGCAGGAGGGGAATTCCGGTACGGAAGCAATCAGCAGGGGGATACTGGCTGAGAAGGGTTCGGAGACGTACCAAAGGGTAATTAAGTTGGCCGTGGGCCATAGCTATCACGGAATAGAGGTGGTCTCCCTTCCAACGGAAGGAGAATACCTGAACCCCTAGATAAGCCGCCAAACCATTTGTCAACTGAACGAGCACAAGAGTAGAGCTCAATTTTTAAACTTCCGATAAGAGGGTTAAGTGCAGGCAGCCGCCCGCCTGAGCCTAAAAATGCTTAGTATGAGAGTCCTGGCTCGGGCCCGGGGGCATCAACCCGGGGTGAGAGGTCCCTTGCTTGGGTGCGCCTGGAGGGTGGGCGGAGGGCTGATATTTCCTCTTCCTAGGGAAGGGGGGTCTGGAGAGGCGTTTACCACCGCCGGGGGGCCGGGCCCTAGGTTGGCTGCTAACTCTGGGAAGGTTAGCGAAGCACTGTGCGACCTGACGCAAGGCTTCGCTATTGAAGAAGTGATCTCCGTCGCAGGGAGAATTACCCAGGTTGTGCTGTGCCCGTCTACACAACTCGGACGCCTGCAACCATGCTGTACGGTGTGCTCTAATGGCAACAGCAGAGGCTCTGCTGTCCGACTGGAAGGAGTCCAGCGAAGCACGAGAAAGGAACCCGGAGATATTCCTGCAGTGATAAAGGAGCAGGGAATATTCAAAGGCTTTGGTTGCAGATACGAAGAGGGATAACCGAGACAACCTCTCGGTAACCTCCCGGAGCGACAGACTCATATAAAATATATATGAAATAATTCTAGCCGTCAGCATAGACGTCTGGAAGGCTTGACGTCCTAGAGCAGTGATGGCTAACCTTTTTGAGCCCGAGTGCCCAAACTGCCGCACAAAACCAAAGAATTTCCTCAAAGTGCCAGTACGTCAATTAAAGCTCCATTTGCATAAGGTGCTTCATTTGCATAAATATTTGCATAATGTTACCATACACTAACTTTTAGTAAACATGCCTCTTAATGAGTATATGGATAAAGAAAGACTAAAAGGTTTCTACATTACTATAATCCAGTACCAACCGCCAGGCACATTAGGAACTACTACAAACGCTGCCCATTTAGAACCCATAGCAAACCCGCCGTATCCTAACAGCACTACCAGGACTCACAAAGCACCATACTCTACCTATCAAAAGGCAACACTGCAAATATTAAACCAATACATCTCAGAGAACAACAATACATGACCTACTGGGGAAAGAACAAGTGGCAATGTCAAATAGGAATTATATAAACAGAATACCTCAGCTCAGTTACACATGCAGAACAGACCATTACCAAACAAGGAATCACAATTTAGAAACAGGAAGACAATAATTAAACTGGGAACCCCAAAAGCCAAACTTGGAATATACAACAACACTGTAGAAATAAAACTATATATTAATTTCCTCTTGTACTAAACAAAGCGCAAAAATTAATGATGCACATTTCCCAGAGCTGACATATTCCAATTAATAAATTCAAAATAAAGAGATATTTTTCTACCTTTTGTGCATTTTTTTTCAGTTGCAATTGTTCCAGCCACTTTCTTCTGGTTTCTTCGTGTCTTCTGCTAACTCTCCATCTGCTGTCCATTTGTCCTTTCTTCCATTCTCTCTCTACATCTGCTTTAACATACTAATCTTTCTCCTTTTGCTCTTTCCTCATTCCTATATCATCTACTCAAAATTTACCCCTCCATCCTCAATCCCCACTTACTCTCCCAATACCCGGCCAATTGTAGATTTTTTATCCCTCCCACACAAAATATTTTTCCCCTCTCCATTTTACTCTCCCAGCCCCATCCCATTCTAATCCTCCCCCAACACCAGCTCCCTTCTAGTTCCAGCCTCACCCAGCATCCATTCCCTTCTAGTCCCTGCATCAGCCCATTTCCAGTCCTAGCAGCCCCCCAACCCATTTCCAGTCCTAGCAACCCCCCAACCCAATACCAGTCCTATCCCCCCCTCATCAACCCACTTCCAGTCCTAACCCCCCATCACCCCATTTTCAGTTTAAGCCCCCCCTATAACCCATTACCAGTCCTAACCCCCCATCAGCCCACTTCCAGTCAGCCCCCCATAGCCCATTGCCAGTCCTAACCCCCCCCCATCAGCCCACAGTCCATTACCAGTCCTAACCCCATCAGCCCACCTCAAGTCCTAACCCCTCCCCATCAGCCCATTTCTTGTCCCAGCCCCCCATAGCCCATTATCAGTCCTAAACCCCCCATAGCCCATTACCAGTCCTAACCCCATCAGACCACCTACAGTGTTAACCCCCCATCAGCCCATTTCCAGTCCTAACCCCACCCAACAGCCCACCTCAAGTCCTAACCCCTCCCCATCAGCAGTCCTAACCCCCCCTAGCCCATTAGCAGTCCTAACCCCCCCCTCTCTAGCCCATTAGCAGTCCTAACCCCCCCCCCCATAGCCCATTACCAGTCCTAACCCCCCATCACCCCATTTCCAGACAGCCCCCATCAGCCCCCAGCCCATTAGCAGTCCTAACCCCCCCTAGCCCATTAGCAGTCCTAACCCCCCCCCCAGCCCATTAGCAGTCCTAACCCCCCCCCTAGCCCATTAACAGTCCTAACCCCCCCAAGCCCATTAGCAGTCCTAAACCCCCCCCCTAGCCCATTAGCAGTCCTAACCCACCCCCCATGGCAAATTTAAAAAAAAAAAAAAGCAGCTGGCTCTGGCTTCTGCCGCGGCAGCGGCAGAATGCAATGTCCCGTGGGGCCCCCTCCGCCTGCTAAGCCCCTCTGCAAGGGCTTTCAGATTCGCGAGGGAGAGCGTCTCCCTCGCGTCTGTTAAGCCCGCAGGGGCTAATGGGAAATTTCCCATCAGTCCCTCGCGTCTAAAGGGGCTGATGGGAAATTTCCCATTAGCCCCTGCGGGCTTAACAGAGACGCGAGGGAGACGCTGTCTCCCTCGCGAATCTGAAAGCCCTTGCAGAGGGGCTTAGCGGGCGGAGGGGGCCCCGCGGGACACTGCATGCTGCCGCGTCAGCGGCAGCAGCCAGAGCCCGCTTTTTCTTTTTCTGCGGACCTTCACGCGTGCCAGCTGCAAGGCCTTCGCGTGCCACAGCTGGCACGCGTGCCATAGGTTCGCCATCGCTGTCCTAGAGTATCAAGCGTCTTTGAGGCGCGGCCTGGGGGGCGAGAAGCATGCTTCTCCTTGCTTCCGGCCTTCCTCAGCGCCGATTCCACCACAATGGACCGATGTGGAAGCTGGTGCTGCCGAAAACCCGGGGACGGAGGCACCCGGTACAGAGCCTGCGTCGCAGTCGACGGTGCCGGAACCCTCAAAGGCGACCGCCAAGCCCCCAGCAGGAGATCCTGCAGGGAGGGATGCAGAGGAAGCATCACGGCTGCCTGTTCCGCAGGGCCCGGGCTCGGGTCCGGGGTAGGGATGACCAGCAAGTCCGCCATGTCAAGGAGGAAATCCTGAAAAGGTGGCTCTGCCGGAGGAATTATGGCGGGGGAGGCTGCCAGGGCACACAAAGGCCGCTCGGGCCGATGCCCACTGGGCAGAGGAGGGGACCAACCGACCAGGATCGGGGCAGTCCCCATGGCGTCGTCGGCTCCTGGGATTGATTCCAAGCTAGGCATCGAAGGGGTCGATGGCACCGACGGCGCCGCAGGAATCGGCCTCGGCCCCGAACACGGGGGTGGCGCTGCTCCCGGCGATTGAAGCGGTTCCGCGGCCGCCGGAGGGCAGGGGCCAGCGGTCTCCGCTCTGCGTCGCGGGAGGGGACAGGGACCGATCCCAAGACGTGTAGTGTCCAGGCTTTCAAGGCTGGATACCGACTCCAGGCTGGGCATCGAACCGAGCAAGGAGATCGACTCCCTTCTAGAGGGCCCCGGCGGGGGCGACCGCGCCGGTGGTGGAGATCCCGGAGCGCGGATCGGAACCGCGTGGATCGGTGCCGCGAGCATCAGGGGTCCCCGAGGGCGGAGCTCGGTGGAGAGGGGGGTCATCTGACGCCAGCGCCGATGTCGATCGGTGGGCAATGCCCGATGCCGGGCTCCCTCTCGAACCCGTCCGACCCGGAGAGAAATCCTTCCGGGGCATACGGCCCGTCCGAGGGGACCCAGGTCACCCGACGAGTCCCTGCGGGGGGGAGTGCAAAGCCCATGCGCCGATGTTGGGGTACCGTTGCGGGGCGGCGCAGATCCAGATTGGGTTGAAGCGGTCGAAGACCCCAAGGCCCCTTCTCTAGGAAAGGGCGGGGCCCTCGACGGCCGAATCAATGCCGGGGAGTCGCCCGTGCGCTGGCCAACATACCCCGAGGTCCCCAGGGAAGGTCGATGGTAGTCCCTCATGCTCAACACCCCTGCCGTCGCCGGCAGAGCGGCGCCGCTTGAACCCGGTACCACCCTTGCGCAGGGATGGGATACCGGAGACCCGGTGCGGGTCGAAGCGAGCGGCCCCGAGGGGAGGGAGGCCAGATGCCCAACCCCGGTGCGGGGCGGAACCACCGACGCCCGCGCGCTCGAAGCGGGTACTACCTCCGCGCATGACCTGAACGTAGGGCCGTCAGACAGTGTCGAGTCAATCGGCCCCCGAGGTGCTGAGGGCAGCGGCTGGCGATCTCCGGTGGGGAGCGGGTCACAAGACACCGACGGGTCGGCACCGCCCAAAGCGGATACCACCCCCGTAGGAACGCCATACCGGCGCAAGTCGGTTGGCCCCAGAGGCGCCGAGGACCGCAGACGCCAATCCCTGGTGAGGAGCGGAACGCTCGACACCGACGGGTCGGTACTGCCCGAAGCGGGTACTGCCCACGCGCATGGCAGGGATGGAGGAACGCCAGGCTGGACCGAGTCGATCGGCCCCGGAGGCGCCGAGGACAGCAGCCAACGATCCCCGGTGAGGAGCGGAGCGCTCGACACCGACGCCGATGCGGGGGGCTCAGTACTACCCGGAGCGGCTACCATGCCCGAGCATGGCTGGGATGTAGGGAGGTCAGACCCGGTCGAATCGATCGGCCCCGAAGGCGCCGAGGACACCGGCTGACGATCCCTGGCGAAGAGTGGAACACTCGATGCCGACGCTGATGCCGGGGAATCGGCACCGCTCGAAGCGGGTACGTCCCTCGGGCATGGCTTGGGAATGTTCTGTGAGGAGCGAACCACAGGAACATCCCGAAACCCCGTAAATGCTTTGGAGCCCGAGGACTCCCGCCGGGGTATATCAGCCAAGGAGGACTTGAGGGGTTGGCCGGAGCCGTCACCATGCCGCGCATGAGACTCGCCCCTCAAGACTCGGCTAGTCTTAACAGACTGTTGCGTGGTTACCTGATCCTGGAGAGAAGAACAACCCGACGACCGTGCCTTGGGCGCGAAGACGTCGTCGAGGGATACCCGAAAGAGGGAGGGTCTTCTTCCGACACTGTAGCCCGGGGAATCCGGGAAAAAGGGGTCAGGCCCCAAACAGGAGAGGCACCAGGCATTGGAGTCCACGTGGAAAATTAAGTCCCCGCCGTGAGGCTGGGGGGAAGAAGGCTCCATGCCCCGGTCCTCAGCGCCCGGAGGGGGCGACGAAAATTAAATGAAAATAATTAAAAGAAAGAAAGAAAGAAAAGGGGGGGGGGGGCACGGAGGTGCCACCGTCGGCGGGAAAGCTGCGACTACAGAAAAAAGGAAAAATTTCTGCGGTGGTAGGAGGGACGTCCTGCCTGCTCCGCGGAAAATGAAAAACTGGGGAGAGGAAGGGCGGGAAGCCACCGTGCAGGCGCGGGGTATGCTTCCAAAGGCTTTCTGATTGGATGCTGGGGAGCATTCCCGTGCAGGCTCCGTCTGCGACGTCTCCCACGTGTGAAGACTCATTCCTGCTTGTTCCTGGAGATAGAGTAGTTACTCCCCTGTAACAGGTGTTCTCCAGGAGCAGCAGGAATCAGTCCTCATATATGGGTGTCATCGGCGCCGATGAAGCCCCAGCGGAGCATTTCCCCAGCTTTCTATGAAAGCCTTTGGGAATGCAGGCACGCATGTGCGGTTCCCTTCCCACCTAAAGGTGCCATCTTACCTCAGTCAAATGACATAGCTAAGAACAGCACACAAAAATGAAAAATAAACTATGTACAACTGCAACTCCAAGGGGAGGAGGGAGGGCTGTGAGGACTGATTCCTGCTGCTCCTGGAGAAAGCACAGTTACTTCCCTGTAACAGGAGATCTCTGGGAACAGCAGGAATAAGTCTTCACATATGGGTATCGTCGGTACCGACGGAGCCTGCGTGGGAATGCTCCCCAGCGTCCAGTAAGAAAGCTTTTGGGAGCATCCCACAGCGCCTGCGCGCTGCCTTCCCAACTTTCCCAACCACCTCTCTCCAGTTCGAGTTTTAAAGCTGAGACAAAGAGAGAGAGAGGAAAGGAAAGATAGAGAGATACAACTCCTAGGGGAGGTGGGTGGGTTGTGAAGACTTATTCCTGCTGTTCCCAGAGATCACCTGTTACAGGTAAGTAACTCTGCTATCTCCAGGAACAAGCAGGAATGAGTCTTCACATATGGGGGACTCCCCAGCTGAAGATGCCAGGGAGATCCCCAAGGTTGTGAGTCCCTGAGAAGTGCTCTACCTTCCCCCATGGATTTCGGGCATCCAACCAGGGATGGTGGGTAGGAGTTGATTAGGTATGGAACAGGTGTTGGAGAACAGCCTGACCAAACAAGGCGTCCCGGCGGGAGTCCTTGTCCAAGCAGTAATGGGTTGTGAAGGTATGAACCGATGCCCAGGTGGCCGCTCGACAGATTTGGTCGATGGATACAGAGTTTAGAAGAGCCATATAGGCTGCCATGGCTCTCACATTGTGAGCTGTGACATAGCCCTCCAGAGAAAGGTTCTTACTCTGGTAGGCAAAAGAAATACACTGAGCAATCCAATTTGACAGTGTTCTCTTAGAGACTGGAAGTCCTAAATGAGAGGGATCAAAAGCAACAAAGAGTTGAGAGGACTTTCTATGTTGCTGTGTGCTTTGTAAGTAAAAAGCGAGCGCTCTCTTACAATCCAGGGTATGGAAATTCCTCTCTGCACTTGATGCATGAGGTCCTGGAAAAAAGACAGGTAAATACACCTCCTGGTTCAGATGAAAAGCTGAGACCACTTTAGGCATAAAGTGTGGATTGGTCTTGAGGACTACACCTTGTCATGATGGAACCTTGTATAAGGAGGATTAGCCACCAAAGCTTGCAGCTCACTGATGCGGTGAGCTGAGGTGACTGCAATGAGAAAAATAACCTTCCAGGAAAGGAATTTCAAGGAGGTAGTGGCTAAGAGTTCAAAGGATGGCTTCATAAGCTGACCAAGAACTAGATTCAAATCCCATGCCACTGGAGGTGGTCTAATGGGAGGTTTAGTTAAAAGAAGGCCTCTCATGAATCTTGCAATAAGAGGATGAGAGGAAATAGGCTGTCCATTGAGAGGCTTGAGGGATGCTGAAATAGCACTCAAATGGACTCTTACTGAATTTGTTTTAAGGCCTGCATGGGATAAATGCAGCAGATATACTAGTAAAGAATTCAGAGGTATTGCAAGGGGGTTAAGACCCTTCTTTGCACACCAAATGGCAAACCTTTTCCATTTGAAAGCATAGGAACGACTAGTGGAAGGCTTTCTGGAAGCATGAAGGATATCCTTCACCTGCTGAGAAAGATGCAAATCTTGAAGGTCTAGGCCTTCAGCAACCAGGCCCTGAGATGGAGAGACTGGGGATTTGGATGCCATAATGTTCCCTCCTCCTGGGACAGGAGGTCTGGAGCAGATCCCAAGTCCAGGGAAGGAGCTTGAGAGAGATGCAGGGTACCACACTTGGCGTGGCCAACGTGGTGCTATGAGGATCATAGACCCTCGATCTCTCTGAAGCTCGAAGAGAGTTTGGGGAATTAGGGGAATGGGTGGAAAGGCGTAAAGGAAGCCTTGACCCCAGTGAAGGAGGAAGGCATCCTTGGCCTGAACTCCCTGACACGGAATTATGGAACAGAACCGGGGAAGTTTGGCATTCCACGGACTTGCAAAGAGGTCTATGTCCGGGGTTCCCCAAATCTGAAAGATTCTGGCTATCTGGTCCATATGGAGGGACCACTCGTGTGGAAGCAGAACTCGACTGAGTTTGTCTGCCCAAGAGTTTTGAACGCCTGGAAGATATATTGCCAGAAGATGAATTTGATGCTCTCTGGCAAAGGCCCACAATCTCAAAGCTTCGCTGCAAAGGGACAGAGAGCCAGTCCCGCCCTGCTTGTTCACGTAGAACATGGCTACTTGGTTGTCCGTGTGGATGAGGACTGTCTTGTAGCTGAGCAGGGTGTGGAAGACTCAGAGCTAGAAAAATTGCTCTGAGCTCCAAGAGGTTGATATGTAGAGAAGTCTCCTGTGGAGACCAGATGCCTTGGGTGGAGAGATCTTGTAGATGAGCTCCCCAACCCCTTGGAGAGGCATCTGTTGTAAGGGTTTGCTTGGGGTAACAACTGTTGAAAAGGGGACCCCAGCAACAGGTTTTGAGTGGACTTCCACCACTGGAGAGACCAAAAAAGGCGACTGGAGGTTGCTATTTTGTCTGATAGGCACCCTGATGCCTGGGTCCATTGGGTGGATAAAGTCCATTGAGCTGCCCTCATGTGAAGGCGAGTGTAAGAAACCACATGCACAGTGGATGCCATGTGGCCTAACAGTTGTAACATCTCTCGAGCAGTTAAATGGGACTTTAACTGAATCTGGGAGGCTAACTGCACCAAGCGTAGGCAACGGGCCTGGGGAAGATAGGCTCTTGCAGTTGTGGTATCCAGCAAGGCCCCTATGAACTCTAGTGACTGAGTAGGGGTGAGATGGGATTTTGGGATGTTTATTACAAGTCCCAGATACTGAAGAACACGCCTTGTGCAGGCTAGGGAAGTCTGGGCCTCTGACTGGGATGGAACTCGGATGAGCCAGTCGTCCAGATATGGGAATACGAATATTCCTAGAGTGCGTAGAAATGCAGCTACTACTGCCATGCATTTTGTGAACACTCTTGGTGCAGAGGCCAGACCGAAAGGAAGCACTCTGTATTGGTAGTGCTTTCCTTGATAAAGGAACCGAAGGAACCTTCTGTGTGTTGGATGAATGAGGACATGGGTGTACGCATCCTTGAGATCTAGAGAACAAAGCCAATCCTGACTCTGAAGGTATGGAAGGAGAGCACCGAGAGAAATCTTGAATTTCTCCTTGCATAGAAACTTGTTCAATTCTCTGAGATCTAAAATGAGTCTGTAGCCCCCTGTTTTCTTTGGGATAAGAAAATAGGGGGAGTAGAACCCTGATCCCTGTTGAAGGGGTACTTCTTCTATTGCTTTTTGGGCAAGAAGGGTAGCAATCTCCTGACCCAGAAGGTCGAGGAGAGATGTTGGAGAATTGAACTGTCTCACCATGGTGTGAGGAGGAAAGTTTAAGAAATGAAGCTTGTACCCCTCCCTTATGGAGAGGTTCCATTGCTCTGCTGTGATTTTTTCCCATCTGGGAGCAAAGTGAGCTAACCTTCCTGGAATAGTGAGGCGCTCTGGTTCTTCTAGAGCCAGAAAGTCTAAGTTCTCTAGTTGTATGTCAAAGGCCCTGAGGAGGCTGAGGCTGTTGGGCCGTAGCAGTCCTTGCAGCCTTAGGCTTGGCCTGTTTATGTTGTTGCTGACGCTTGGCAGCAAAACGACCTGCAGAAGATGTCTGCTGACCATAAAGAGGAGGAGTGGCCTAGTGGTTGGGGCAAGGTACTTCCAGGCCGGAAGGACGGGGGTTCAAATCCCACTAGAGGACAGCAACCTTGGGCCGGAAGGACTGGGGTTTCTAGTCCCACAGGTGCTCTTTGTGGTCTTGGGCAAGCCACTTAATCCTCCATAGCCCATGTTCCCTGCAAAATAGTTATCGCCAAGTTATAATGCCCTGTTCAATGTAATTTCAGTTTGTTCAATGTAAACCGCACTGATGCAGAATAGCGCGGTATATAAAAGAATGTAAATAAATAAATAAAATATCTCCCTTTTTTGGGATAAAAAGCCTTTTTGAACCACTTTTTTTATTTTTTTTTTAACAGGAGCAGAAGCAGACTTTGAAAGTCTATCTAAAGCAGAATTTTCAGCATCCATCTGAGTGGCCTTTGCTTGCCAATCCTTTCCAAAAAGGTTTTCACCTATACAAGGAAGATTTCCTAATCCATCTTGGACCCAGGGTTCCAAATCAGAAGCTTGTAACCAAGCAACTCTGCGTGCAGCTATGGCAATAGCCGAGGCTCTGCTGGCACACTCAAAAGAGTCAAAGGCTGCACGGTTGGAAAATTTGGAAACATCCTGGGCATGTTTAAGCCAGGTGAGAAACTCCTCCCTTTTATCTTCTGAAATAAAAGGGGTAAAAGTCTGCAGATGATCTGTAACTTCTTTTAGAAGCATCCCCATATAGAGACTATAGGAGCTGATTCTGGCAGTGAGCATGTTGGCCTGGAAAATTTTCCAGCCAAAAGCATCTAAGGTTCTGCATTCTCTTCCTGGAGGATTAGATGAGTGCCTTTTTGCACTCTAACTTCTTCATGGCAGACTCCACCACAACAGAGTGGTGAGGAAGTTGAGTCTTATGAAAGCCAGGACAGGGAGGAACACGGTACATGGTGTCCAACCTACGAGAATGAGGGGAGGTGGTTAGAGGAGTCTCCCATATGCCCAACATGTGATCATAAAGGATCTCATGAATTGGTAAAGTAGCTGCCTCCTTAGGAGCCTTAGGATATTGTAAAATATCCAATTGTTTGGCTCTAGGCTCTGACTCAGGGGCCACAGAGATGGAGAGGCCCCTGACCACTTCCCTAATGAAGTCTTGGAAAGACAAGTCTTCTGGAGGAGACATTCTCCTTTTTGGAGAAGGCGGCTCCTGAGGAAGGAGTACCGATGCTTCGACAGAAGCCTCTGATTCATCAGAGTCCTCGGAGTAATCGAAGTATCGCCTGTCTGGATGCTCCTGCAGAGCCCGATACGCGTACCGAGTGGTATCGACATCGGGAGTGATCGGTACCGGTTTGGTACCGATGGGCATCCTAGGACAGGGTATTGCTACAGTCGACACCAGGACCAAGCAGGAAGTCAGTCCTCACATATGGGTGACTCCCAAGCTCTGGGCTACCGAGGAACCCAGGCTGAAAAAGAGGACTCCCTCTAGTCCCAGCTGCAAAGAAAGGCTTTTCAAGGACACAACCTCCACCGGTAGCCCAACAGAGAGCAGGAGGGCAGGAGTTGCCTAAACCTCAAAGAGATTCCGGAGTACTGCTTGGCCAAAAGCACTGTCCCTATGGGACTCCCTCTCCAGGCAGTAATGGGTCGCAAAAGTCTGGCTTGAAGACCAAGTTGCAGCCCTGCAGATGTCTACCAAGGGCACAGAGCGGAGATGAGCCACTGAGGCAGCCATTGCCCTGACTCGGTGGGCCGTAACCCGACCCTGCAAAGGAAGGTCAGCTGCCTTATAAGCCCAGGTGATACAGTCAGCTACCCAGATGGACAAGGTACGCTTGGACACAGCCAACCCCAACTTATTGGGGTCAAAGGAGACGAAGAGCTGAGTAGCCCTTCTATGCCCCTGCGTATGGTAAAGGTAGAAGGATAAAGCCCTCCTACAATCCAGGGTATGCAGGACTGCTTCAGCCCGGCTTGCATGAAGCCTAGGGAAGAATGTTGGAAGAACCACCTCCTGGTTGAGGAAGAAAGAGGAGACAAACTTTGGGAGGCACTTTGGTTGAGTCCTGAGGACTACCCTGTTCCTATAAATTCTGGTGTAAGGCTTATCACAGACTAGGGCCTGAAGCTCACTTACTAGCCTGGCTGAGGTAAGGGCTATCAGGAAGAGAGAGTCTTCCAGGAGAGGAAGCGTAGTGGGCAAGTAGCCATGGGCTCAAAAGGTGGGCGAGTCAGTTGCTGCAAGACCACATTCAGCTCCCACTCAGGGGCAGGAGGACGGATGGGAGGCTTGAGCAAAAGCAAGCCCCTAAGAAAGCGGGACAACAAGGGGTGACCAGACAGAGAATGGCCCTCCACCAAAGAGTGGTGAGCTGCTACAGCTGAGAGGTGGACCTGAACAGAATTGGATTTAAGGCCTTGATTTGACAAGTGCAGTAAGTACTGAAGGACTACTGGCACAGTACAGGAGAAAGGATCAACTGTATGTAGCTGACACCACACCGAAAACCTTTTCCATTTGAGAGCATAGGTTTTCCGAGTGGACTGTTTCCTAGAGGCTAGGACAACCTCCTCAACATCCTGAGGCAGGCTCCAAGGAGCCAAGACTACCCTTGCAGCCTCCAGGCCATCAAATTGCGAGCTTTGAGATTGGGGTGCAGAAGGGAACCCTGCTCCTGTGAGAGGTCGGGTTGCAACCCCAGAGGTAATGGAGGATCCACCGCCAGTTGAAGCAGAAGAGGAAACCAAAGCTGTCTTGGCCACCAGGGAGCCACCAGCAGGACCGAGGCCTTGTCCTGAAGAATCTTGAAGAGAGTTCGGGCCACCAAGGGCGTGGGAGGAAACGCATACAGGAGGCCCTGAGACCAGGATATCAGAAAAGCATCAGCTGCTATCCGCAGAGGATGCGGTTGCTTGGAGCAGAACTTTGGCAGCTGCTTGCTTATGGGGCTGGCGAAGAGATCCATCAAAGGGAGATCCCATTTCAGGAAGATCTTCTGAGCTATTGAAGGATGCAGCTGCCACTCGTGGGGCTGCAGTATTCTGCTTAACCTGTCTACCAGGTAGTTGTCCTGGCCTGGAAGGTACACAGCCCTGAGGAGCATGTTGTGCTTGAGGGCAAAGGAACAAAGGTCTTGAGCCTCTCGACAAAGGATCCTGGACCCAGTTCCGCCCTGTTTGTTCACATAAAACATGGCAACTTGGTTGTCTGTCTGAATCAGGACAGACTGGTGAGCCAGGGTAGGAGTGAAAGCTTTGAGTGCTAACCGAATAGCTCGGAGTTCGAGAAGACTGATCTGCTGTGCAGCTTCCCAGGGAGACCACAGGCCCTGGGTGCACTTGCCCAGACAATGAGCTCCCCAGCCTTGCAGGGAGGGGTCCGTGGTCACCACTACTGTGTACCCTGGAATCTGAAAAGGCACCCCCTTCAGAAGATTGGGTGGGTGCAGCCACCAGTTGAGGGAGTTCAGAAATTGTCTGGACACCCTTATCCTGTCTTTGAGGCTGCCTGTGGCCTGTGACCACTGAGTCCGAAGGTACCACTGTGCAGGCCTCATATGGAGCCTGGCATTGGTGGTCATATGTACTGTCGAAGCCATGTGGCCTAGAAGCCTCAGGCAGAGTCTGGCGGAGACCAGGGACCTGCTGAGAAACTGATTTACCAAGGCCATCAACCTTTGGGCCCTGTCTACTGGCAAGAAAGCCTTTGCCAGCAGAGAGTCCAGTCTTGCCCCTATGAACTCCAAGTTTTGGGAGGGGAGCAAAGTGGGCTTTGCGAAGTTTAGGACAAACCCCAGGCTTTGTAGAAGAGCAATAGTCCTGAGGGTGGCTTGTTTGGCCTCCTGGCACGTCTGACCCCTGATGAGCCAGTCGTCTAGATAGGGGAAGACAAAGATTTCCTGATTTCTCAGGTAGGCCGCCACCACTGCTAGGTACTTTGTAAAGACTCTGGGGGCGGAGGTGAGGCCGAAAGGCAGCACTCTGTACTGATAATGGTTTCCTCCCACAATGAACCCAAGGTACTTTCTGTGGTCTGGATGAATGAGGATGTGAGTATACGCATCCTTGAGATCTAAGAAGCATAGCCAATCTCCCTGCTGGAGGTAGGGCAGAAGTGTCCCAAGAGTAAGCATCTTGAACTTCTCCTTCACTAGGAACTTGAGGTTCCTGAGGTCCAGAATGGGTCGAAGGCCACCGGTTCTTTTGGGCACCAGGAAATACCTGGAGTAGAAACCGTGACCTTGCAAGTAGGGAGGCACAGGCTCCACCGCCCTGTCCACCAACAGACCATGAAGATCTTGTAGCAGAAGGTCTGTGTGAAGGGGAGGCCTTAGAGGTTCCCCCAGAAAATATGGTGGAGGCAGTTGGTGAAAGTGCAGGGCATAGCCCCTGTGGACTATCTCCAGCACCCAACCGTCCCCTGTGATAAGGGGCCACTGGTGGGCAAAGAGGGCGAGGCGACCTCCCGTGCAGGGTTGAGAGAGCAGTGGAGGAGAGGCTATGCTCAAGGAGTCAAAAACCCCCACCCTGCTGAGTGGTAGCAGGGGCCTGAGGTTTGGGGGTTCTCTGCCTACGGGGCCCATTACACTGGCCCTTGGCTTGCTGACCCTGGGAGGCAGCTTGGGCAGCCTGATATTGCAGGTACTGTTTGTAGGTAGTGCCCTTACTCGGGTAAAGGGGCTTTTTACCCGAACCCTTCTTTTTATGAGAAGGCGCAGAGGTCTTCCTCGACAGCCTTGTTCGTGTGAGGTGCTCAGTTTTGAGCTGAGCGGCCTTCTCAGTCATGGGCTTGCCAAAAAGGTTTTCACCTCGGCAAGGGACATCGACCAACTTGTCCTGAACCCATGGCTCGAAGTCCAATGACTGCAGCCATGCCTGGCGTCGAGCCCGAGGCCGGCTGCCGCAACTTGGGCCGAAGCCTCGAAGCCATCGTAGGCGGCGCGGGACATGAACTTCGAGCAGTCCCAAATCCCCGAGGACAAATCTCTGCAAGGGTTCCCCGGAGAGACCAACAGAGAACCCGGCCAATTCCTTGGCCAGATCCCGCAAGTACATGCCCATGTACAGCTGGTAGGACTGGACACGGCAAGCAAGCATCGAGCCCTGGAAGCACTTTCTACCGACGCCATCGAGGTTCCGGGCCTCCCTGCCAGGGGGCAGCGCGGAGTGCATCTTCTGGCTCTTCAGACGATGCATGGCCGATTCCACAACCATAGAATGGTGTGGTAGCTGTGCCTTTTGACAACCAGGGCTCTTCCGGAGTCGATAGATCGAATCGACTCACTTGTTTAGAACCGGCACCGAGGCCAGTGCCTCCCACATACGGAAGAGGAGCCGTTCCAGCATCGGAGGAACCGGAACAGTAAAGGCCTCCTTTGGAGGACAGTCATACTGTAGGGCCTCGAGCTCTTCAGCTCGAGGCTCCTCCTTGGGGTCCGCCGGAATAGCCAAGGCAGCGGCCATATCTCGGACGAACTCCGAGAACCGAGTGTCCTCGGGGGGGGGGGGGGGGGGCCCGACGCTGGGGCTCAGACTGCGGTGAGTCCGAAGGGACGCACCGCGTCTTGAAGGTATCTGGAGACTCCTCGTCCTCAGTCTCCCAAGCTGACTCGTCCGAGGAGGAGTCAGGGTCCGACCCCGCGGGGCCCTGGAGCACCCGCCCTGACGCCGGACGCACCGGCATCGACGCCCTCGGTCCCGAACGGGAGGTCGAGAGAGACCGCGACCGAGGTAGACTCCGAGCCACGATGGACTCGAGTATCGGCTCGGTCTCCGGGGTCGACTTCGAAGTCGATGTCCCGGTGGTCGGGGCAGATGCGCCAGACAGGCTGGCCAACAGTGCCCGCTGCTGCTCCATGAAGGCAGACAATCTGTTCGCCAAGGCTGTCATCCTGACACTCAGCTCGGGAGACGCCGCAGCCACCGACTCGGGCCCCGGCGGTACCGGTCCCGACGTCGGCTCCCTGGGAGGAGAGTCCGAGGACTACGGGGCTTATGTGTCCAGCAGACTCCGGCTCCACGCCAGGAACTTTTGCAGGCTTCTCGTGTTCCACAGGCCCAGGGCGACGGTCGGGGGTCTTAGACCTGGCCCTCGAGGAGCCGGGGACCTCCTCCTCAGATGCCCTCGCGAGCTGCTTCTTCTTCTTGCGTTCCCGGTTGGGAGACCCCCTGTCTGAGGAGCTTCAATGGCGCTCGGGATCGGAATCCCGAGATGTCGAGGCCTCAGACGAGGTCCGGGCCCGGCCGGAGGCTGAGTCCGAGAAAAGCCTTTCTTTTTGCTGCTGGCGACTTCGGAGTGCCTTGGAAGAAATCTTTCCACATGGCCCGCACGACTGAGGGTCAGGGTCGTGGTCGGGGCCGAGGCATCGAAGGCAGCAGTCATGTGTGTCGGTGAGAGACATCAGTTTCTTACACTGATCACACTTTTTAAAACCGCTGGAAGCCATCGGGGAAAAAAAAGAGTTCCCGTGAGGTCAAAGGACCGGCCTTCCAGGGAAAAATGGAAAAAAGGGCATGAACGCCAGCCACGAAGGGCAAAAACCGAAAAAGAAGAATCGGGCTCGATACCGGTGTACCGAACCCGGCGGGAAGGGAACCGGCGTCGAACCGGAGAAAAAATAGCAAAAATCGCCTAAAAAATCTAATTTTAACCGGGAGAACAGGACACACATTCGGTGGGCTTCACGGGGGGGGGGGAAAAAAAAAAAAAAAAAAAAAAAGAGACCGAGGTAAGATGACACCTTTAGGTGGGAAGGGAAACACGCATGCGTGCCTGCATTCCCAAAGGCTTTCATAGAAAGCTGGGGAAATGCTCCGCTGGGGCTTCATCGGCGCCGATGACACCCATATGTGAGGACTGACTTCCTGCTTGGTCCTGGAGAAATATCGATACATCGGGAAGATGTATTACAACTATTAGATAAACTGAAGAGTAGCAAATCACCTGAGCCAGATGGTATACATCCAAGGGTGTTGAAAGAACTGAAATATGAGATTGCAGACCTGCTATTAGTAATCTGTGAACTATCATTAAAATCATCTCTAATACCTGAAGATTGGAGGATCGCAAATGTAACACCAATTTTTAAAAAGGGTTCCAGGGGTGATTCGGGAAACTACAGAACAGTGAGCCTGACATCAGTACCGGGAAAAATGGTAGAAACCACCATAAAGAATAAAATTACTCAGCATGTAGATAGTCATGGCCTAATAGGAGACAGCCAACATGGCTTTGGACAAGGAAGATCTTGTCTTATCTGTTATGTTTTTGTGAAGGTGTGAATGAAAGGTGGACAAAGGTGAGTCAGTTGATATAGTGTATCTGGACTTTCAGAAAGCCTTTGACAAGGTCCCTCATCAGAGGCTTTTGGCAAAACTAAAGAGTCATGGGCTAGGAGGCAGTGTACTACTGTGGATCAGGAACTGGTTAAAAGATAGAAAGCAGAGGGTAGGCTAAATGGCCAATCTTCCCAATGGAGAAAGGTGAATAGTGGTGTACCCCAGGGATCTGTGCTGGGTCCGCTGCTTTTTGACATATTCATAAATGACCTGGAAAGTGGAACAAGTGAGGTTAAATTTGCAGATGACACCAAACTATTTAGAGTTGTCAAAACCCAAGAGGATTGTGGAAAATTGCAAGAGGACCTTGATAAATTGGAAGACTGGGCATCAAAATGGCCGATGAAATTTAATGTGGACAAGTGCAAAGTTATGCACCTAGGGAAGAACAACCCAAGCTATAGTTACACGATGCAAGATTCCACATTAGGAACCACCATCCATAAAAAAGATTTAGGCATCATTGTGGCTACCATGTTAAAACCCTCGGCCCAGTGTGCAGCGGCAGCCAAGAGAGCCAACAGAATGCTAGGTATCATAAGGAAAGGAATGGAAAATAAAACAAAAGATATTATAATGCCTCTATATCATTCCATGGTGAGACCGCACCTTGAATATTGTGTGCAATTCTGGTCGCCGTATCTTAAAAAGGATATAGAGTTATTAAAAAAGGTTCAGAGAAGAGCCACCAAAATGGTAAAGGGGATGGAAGGATACTCCTATGAAGAAAGGCTAAAAAGGTTAGGGCTCTTTAACCTGGAAAAGAGACGCCTGAGGGGAGATATGATAGAAGTCTATAAATTAATGAACGGAGTGGAACGGGTAAACGTAGATCGATTGTTTACCTTATCAGAATATAGAAAGACTAGGGGACATGCAATGAAGCTACAGGGTAAACAGACTAATAAAAGAAAATAGTTTTTCACTCAACGTGTAATCAAACTCTGGAATTTATTACCGGAGGATGCATTAAAGGATGTTAGTATAGCTGGGTTTAAAAAAGGTTTGGATAAGTACCTGGAGGAAAGGTCCATATACCATTATTAAGAAGGGACCCAGGATATCAATGCTTGACGCAGTACAAGCATTGTGGAACCTGTGTCTTTTGTGGAAATTGTTAGTTACGTATAACCTAGATTGGCCACTGTTGGAAACAGGATACTGGGCTTGATGGACCTTGGTCTGACCCAGTATGGCATATCTTATGTTCTTATGCCTTCCAGCCAAGGGCATTGAGGGTTCAAGCCTCCCTGCCAGATGGTACCGACGAATGGGTTTTTTGGTTCTTAAGCCGGTGCACTACTGACTCTACGAGTTGTGGGGAAGCGGAATCTTTTGAAACCCAGGGCTTCGGGTATACCCAGTACATGGCATCGAGGCTCTTATTAACGATTGGAACAGATGCCGGTGTTTTCCACATCCAGATGAGGAAGCGGTCGAGGATCAAGGGCACTGGTACAGTGAAGGTTTCCTTAGGAAGTTCCTCGTATTGGAGTATCTCCAATTCCTCGGTGTATGGATCCTCCTCGGCCTTGGTCTCAATGGTGAAAGCCTTGGCTATGTCCCACACAAAATAGAGGAACGCAATGTCAAGCAGGAAATGGTGTTGGGTCATTGGGGGTCTGAGGGCCACATCATGGTTCACCTTGTATCCAGGGACTCTTTATCCTCTATCTCCCATTCGGACTCGAAGCCCGAGTACGTCAGACACCGCACGATCACCTAGGTTGAGGGCCGCTCTCGGCAGTCCATAACCTCCGGAGGAACATCAGTCTGAGTTATAGGTGCTCGCCGGGGAGGACTGGTGTCCCAAGGAATGGAACTGGGACTTCGTCTGGGGTAAGAGGCTCTCGAAGCCAGTGGCACTCAAGGACCGACTCGATGTCTGGGGAAACCCTTGATGTCATCGAGATTCCTGTCATCGGGGTGGAAGAACCGGACAAGCCGGACATTAATTCCTGCTGCATGGCCACTAGGGCAGATGTACTGCTCCATAGGGCTGCCATTCTGGTTTCCATACCAGTTGGCTCTGCAACCTTTGACATGGACAGTGAAGACTTTGGGCCTGGCGTTGGTACTGTCGAGGGGGAGTATTTGATGTGGATGTCCTCGGAGGCCTAAGGCTGGTCAGTGGGTGCCAATGACTTCTTATGGGGCAGCTTGGCTGGCCGTTCCAGCCCCGACTCCTCAGATTCACACCTGGGACTGCAGGTCCTGATGTGGGCTGTCTCCTTTTTTTCTAGATCCATCCTCAGAGGTGGTCTTCAAGGGTCGTTTCTTCTTGTGCTCCACCTCTAGGGATTTCCACTTGGAAGAACCATGGCTGCCGAACTCCAAGGAGGCTCTGGCTTTGCAGGGCACCAAGGTATCAGAGGGGGCCCTGGAGAATGGTGTCACCCGAGACTACAGCAAGGAGTCAGACTTCTGAAAAACCTTTCTGCTGCTGATGGTGGCTCTTCAAGCCTTTGAGGTCACGGTTCTGCAGAGCTCGCAGTCAGTCATCGTGCTCTGGCAGAGACAGAGGCAGCAGTCGTGTGGGTTGGGGAAACTGCTAGGTACGAATAGACGAACCCGAGGAGCAACACCGAGGTGAGCTGGCTCAGGGCAGAAAGAACACGTACGTCAACAGGACAAAATGCAACAATAAAAAAAAAAAAAAAATCACACCTTTCCCGTGGGAAACTGGACAACATCCGATAGACTCCATGGAAAAAAAAGCAACTGAGGCAAGATAGCACCCCTGTGCAAGAATTGGACCACACAAGCATGATGCATCTCCCAAAGGATTTCTTTGAAAGTTGGGGAGATTCTTCTGCACGGGCTGTCGGCACAGACATCACCCATACGTGAGAAGCGACTTCCTGCTCATTCCTGGAAAAGTATTGTAATCCTATTTTGTGACAAGCTTACTTGAACGGAGATTCAAAGAAAAAAAAGCATAGTTACTCACCTGTAACAGCATGAATCAGTTCTCACATATGGATGACATCAGTGCTGACAGAGCCCGCACCATAACCTCTCGCCAGTTTTCAAAGAAAGCCTTCGAGAGGTGCACCACACATGCATGGTCCCCTTTCCACTTAAGGGTGCCATCTTGCCTAAGTATGATGAAATATCTCAAGACTACAAAAAAAAAAAAAAAAAAAAAGCAATTCCACAGGGAGGAGGGAGGGTTGTGAGGACTGAATCCTGCTGTCCCAGGAGAATACCTGTTACAGGTTAGTATCTATACTTTCTCTGGGATCAAGCAGGAAGTCAGTCCTCATATATGGGACTCCCCAGGTTCAGGCTAGTAACCCCCCCCCCCCCCAAAAAAAAATACAAAAAAACCTGTAAAAGCCGTGAGAGACCGAAAAATAGTGAACCGAGAGAAGCAGCAATGGAGTCAAGGAGTAGCAAGACCCATGAGCGGCCCCAGGTGTCAAGCGAGGAACCAGTTCTCCAGTAGCCTGAACAAATCGAAAGGCCAGAGGGCAGGAGTTGCCTTACACCCCAAACAAATGGAGTACTGCCTGGCAAAGGGCACACTCCTGGCAGGATTCTCTCTCCACGCATTAATGAGCTGTGAAGGAATGGACTGAACCAGATGGCAGTACGACATCTCTCTGACAAGGAATCGGAGCGCATGTTCGCCACAGAGGCTGCCATGGCCCGGATGCCGTGCGGCATGACACGGTGCTCTAAGCAAGGGACCGGCCTGCTCGTAGGCGAAGACGATGCAGGCTGCCACCCAAATGGATCAGGTATGCTTAGAGACCGCTGTCCCCAGCTGATTTGGGTTGCAGGAGATGAAGAGCTGTGAGGAGCGACTGTGGACCTTGGTATGCTCCAGATAGTAGGCCAGGGCCCACTTACAGTCCACAGCATGGAGAGCAGCCACAGCCCTGTTAGCATGAGACTGTGGGAAAAAGGTGGAGAGCACTGCCTCCTGGTTGAAGTGGAATACAGATACTACCTTACGCAGAAACGGGCTGCATGCGGAGCAGAGCCATATTCTTGTGAAAGTTCATATAAAATGGGTGAAAGTTCATATAAGTCTGGAGCTCAGCAACCAGGCCGTCAGAGGCAGAAATCCCAGACTGGGGTACAGGAGAGAGCAGTCCTCATGTGAGAGCAGGACGGGGCACACGGCAGAGGAACAGGGGAAAAACACGGCTGCCGGGCCCACTGAGTAGCCACTAGTAATCAAGGTGGCTGTCGAGCTGGACCCTGAACAGAGTCTTGGAGATCAGCAGATTCGGTGGGAAGACAGAGGAGGTCCCCAATCCATGGAATGAGGAACACATCTGCCACCACCCGTGAGAGATATGACTGCCTGGAGCAGAAGTAGCGCAGCTGAGCATTGGCTGGACTGGCAAAGAGGTCCATCTGTGGGAGCCCCCAGAGATGGAACAGCCAGCAGGCCACTCAGGGGCCCAGCCATGACTTATGCAGTTGGAGGACCTGGCTGAGCTGGTCTGTCAGAATGTTGTCCTGGCCTGGGAGATAGACTGCCCGAAGCAGCATCCCGTATTTGCAGGTGAAAGAGCAGAGGCTCACCGCCTGCAGGCACAGGAGAAACTATCCCATACCTCCCTGCTTGTTGATACAGAACATCGCCACATGGTTGTTGGTCTGGATTAGTACCTCTTGGTGCTGTAGGTGGTGTTGAAAGGCCTGGAGAGCTAGCGCTATGGCTCAAAGCTCTGGGAGGTTGATCTGCTGTAAGCTCTCTACCCTAGTTACTAGGTCTGATTCCAGAGGGTATATATACTGATCCAAAATGAAAAATAAGCCCTCCACTTATACTCAGAAGAATACTTATGGTTATCACACAATGTTAATTTTGCATCGCCTAACTCTATCTCCTGTGTGCAGATTAACCAGTGACAAGAGGTCTCAGACTTTCAGCGGCAATGCTCCAGTTATTCTTTAGAGCAATATGCCTGATTGCATCAACGACCTCAATATATCTCTGGATTTTTTTCTTTTATACTTAAAAGTTCATTTTAAATGTTGTCTATTATCTCCAGATAACTTGCGATGCTTGAATAGTGCAAATTTTATCCCATGTCTCAGAATCATCTGAAGCTTTTAAACTATCACGTCTCAATCTTTTAATGCCATACGTGAGATTGTGCTTCACAGCTAAATCAATATGAGTTTCTGCTTGTTCGTGCGTGCATACTTATTTACTAAATATAGCATTTAATTTTGCTTATCTGGTCATCGCTGATCATATCCCCGACGCCATCCACTGGGTACCGCACTTTGCGTTTCGTTAGTCTTCTTCAGGGGGAATTGAAATGATCACGGCACGATTTATTACTTGAGGATAAAACAGTGCGATGTGTATGGACCAGACATTCCAATTTAAAAGATAGTTTGAGTCCAACACGGTTACGATCTTTATCAGAAACCATCGAGTTAGAAACAAGAGGTCATAAACCATGCGGGGCATGTAACATCTGTATGATAACTGAAGAGCTTACACAATTTGAATATCGAGGGCAATTGCACATTTTGAAACATTCCACAACATGTACATCTGATCATGTGGCTTATGCTTTGAAGTGCCCGTGCAAACTTCTCTATATAGGGAAAACTGAAAGATCATTAAAAGTTAGGATCAATGAGCATCGGAGCCGGCTCAAGTGTAAGTCATTAGAAGCCCCCATAGAGGCACACTGTGTGGAACATCAACATCAGTTCACTGACCTCAGATGTTTCGTGACTGAAAGAGTGTTGACTGGGCAAGGAGGGAAAACTCGAGCTCAAACTTTGGTGATTCAAGAGCAGCGATGGATTTTCCGTTTAGGCACGGTGGGAGCCACAGGTCTAAATAATTGGATTGAATGGCGTGCCTGCATTTAAGTTTGAATTTATTTTATTTATTTTACATTCTCTTATATACCGCGCTATTCTGCATCAGTGCGGTTTACATTGAACAAACTGAAATTACATTGAACAGGGCATTATAACTTGGAGATAACTATTTTACAGGGAACATGGGCTATGGAGGGTTAAGTGGCTTGCCCAAGACCACAAGGAGCACCTGTGGACTAGAAACCCCAGTCCTTCCGGCCCAAGGTTGCTGTCCTCTAGTGGGATTTGAACCCCCGACCTTCCGGCCTGAAGTACCTTGCCCCAACCACTAGGCTACTCCTCCACTGTTCAAATAAGTTAGTCCCTCAATGGGTGGGTATTATCACTGGATTGGCTGTTCGAATTACGTCAATGTTCTTTAAATTTTGGCATGTATAGCCACCCGCATGCGCGGCGTTTTTGTGGCACTTAGCAAACTAGGTTGGAAGGAAGCCCTGATGACTGCAAGTGTAAAGAGTAACCGCGAGTTTCATAGGTGGGTGATTTTTTTGAAACAGTAACATCCTGTTTAAGTCTGCAATGTAGTCGCATTGGTTAAACTGAAACATAGTAAATTTTGTGTTGTAGATCGTGCTATTAAAAGTTCAGTTGTGCAGTAATAAATCGTGCCGTGATCATTTCAATTCCCCCTGAAGACTAACGAAACGCGAAGTGCGGTACCCAGTGGATGGCGTCGGGGATATGATCAGCGATGACCAGATAAGCAAAATTAAATGCTATATTTAGTAAGTATGCACGCACGAACAAGCAGAAACTCATATTGATTTAGCTGTGAAGCACAATCTCACGTATGGCATTAAAAGATTGAGACGTGATAGTTTAAAAGCTTCAGAAGATTCTGAGACATGGGATAAAATTTGCACTATTCAAGCATCGCAAGTTATCTGGAGATAATAAATAAAAGTTCATTTTAAATGTTGTCTAAGTATAAAAGAAAAAAATCCAGAGATATATTGAGGTCGTTGATGCAATCAGGCATATTGCTCTAAAGAATAACTGGAGCATTGCCGCTGAAAGTCTGAGACCTCTTGTCACTGGTTAATCTGCACACAGGAGATAGAGTTAGGCGATGCAAAATTAACATTGTGTGATAACCATAAGTATTCTTCTGAGTATAAGTGGAGGGCTTATTTTTCATTTTGGATCAGTAAGCTCTCTACCTGCGACCAACTGCCCTGAGTGCAGAGGTTGTCGCAATGGGCTCCCCAGATCAGTTTGCAGGCATCCATGGTAAGGAACCTCTGGGGGATAGGGGCCTGGAAGGGCATCCCAGCCTGTAGATGCTGGAGCTGTTGCCACCAGACGAGGGAAGTCGACCAGAGGATGGGTCATGACCACTCTATCCTACAGGTGCCTTGTTAATTGCAACCACTGGAAGAGGACGACCCACTGAGTTGGCCACAAATATAAGTGGGTGTCTGGAGTGACATGCACCATGGATATCATGTGACCCAGCAGGAGAAGCAGGTGGGCAGACGCCAAGGGGTGACCCTGGACGTTCCCTGCGAGTGCCTTGAGGTGCTGGGCCCTGTCAGGAGGGAGGAAGGCCATCGCCTGGACGGTGTCCAGCAGTGCCCCTATGAACTCCAGGTGTTGTGCCAGATGGAGATGGGACTTTGGGTAGTTTATGACAAACCCCAAGAGCTCCAGAATGAGGATGGTGCAGGCTGTCGCCTGATGAGCTTCAGCGTTGATGCTTCTCTTTATGAGCCAGTTGTCCAAATAGGGGAAGACAAAAACCCCCTGAAGACCAAGGAAAGCGGCGATCACTGCCAGGCATTTGCTGAATACCCTTGGGGGGGAGGCCATTGCAAAGGATAGAACCATGTCCTGGTAGCGGCAACCTCCTATGAGGAAGCAGAGATACTTTCTCATAGGGGATGGATGAGGATGTGCATATACACATCCTTTAGTTAAAAGGAGCATAGTCAGTATCCTTGCCGTAGATATAGCAGCAATGGTCCTCAAGGGACAGAATCTAACTTCTCCTCACCAGGAACCGGTTGAGATCCCGCAAATCTAGAATCGGCCAAAACCCTCTGGTACTTTTGGGTACCAGAAAAGCAGGAGTAGAACCCCTTGCCCATGAGATGAAGGGGGGCAGGTTTCACTACCCTATCAGCAGACTTGCAAGTTCCCGCTGAAGCAAGCCCGAGTGAAGGGGAGGCATAGGGGGCTCCCTGGAAAGAATGGCGGGGCATCTTTTTGAGGTGGAGGAGGAGATAGCCCTCCAACACCTGTAGGGCCCATGCGCCGGTGGTGATGGTGGAGTGCCAGTCAGCGTAAAATACCAGATTCCCCCATCCCCATATGCTGTGGGTTAAGACTTCCTGGGAGGCAGAGAGACTATGTCCAAGTCAAAAGCCCCCTCCAGGTTGCGCTGGAGGCATGGTCTGAGGCTTGGGGTTCAAAGGCTTATGAGAGCCATGCCCTGGTGCCTTGACATGCTGGCCCTTTTGGGGAGCTGGGAAGGTCGAGTACTTAGAGTAGTTTCCATAAGCATTCCTTTTCTTCTGTTATAAGGACTTTTCAGCAAGGGTCAGCGGACATTTTGGAGAGCCTGGTCCTGGTCATGAACAGACTTCAGCTAAGCGGCCTTATCCATCATGGGCTTGCTGAAGAGGTTCTCTCCCCAGCAAGGGACATCGACCAACTTGTCCTGTACCCATTGCTCCAAGTCGAAAGGCTGTAGCCAGGTCTGGCGGCAGGCACTAATGCCCACTGTTGCCACTCCAAGTTGCCAACTCAAAGCTGTCATAGGCCGTTCGAGTCAAATTTGGAGAACTCTGACTGTGGAGGCCAAGAATCTGGTGAGTTCCCTCACCATGTTCCACAAGTACATGCCCATGTACAGCTAGTAGGCTTGGACCTGGCTGATTAGCATAGAGCCCTGCAAGCACTTCCTGCCCAGGGCCTCCATGGTGTGGGCTTCCCTGCCTTGGGGCACTGAGGAGTGCATTTCCTGGCTCTTGAACCTACGTATGGATGACTCCACCACCATGAAGTTGTGAGGCAGTTGAGCTTTTTGGAAGCAAGAGCTCTGGCGGACCCTATACATCAAGTCCAGCCACCTGCTCACAGTGGAAACTTAGGCTGGGGTCTCCCACATACAGAAGAGCAGCTGTTCCAGGATGAGGGGAATGGGCACTTTAAGGGCCTCCTTAGGGGGAGCCTCATACTGGAGGATCTCAAGGTCATCTGCCTGAGGCGGCTCCTTGGACTCTGTTGTGAAGGCAAGAGCCTTCGCCATATCCCAAAGTCCAGAAAGGCCAGGTCCTCGGGTGGAGAATGGTGCTGGGCTTTGGGAGGGGGAAGGGCAAAAGGGCACATCTCTGTGGTGCTCGGATTTGAGCTCAGCACTGGGGAAGCCGGAGCAGAACCAGACTGAGGGAACGTCTTCTCCTATAACTCCATTTCTTGTTGATTTGAGGGGTCATGGCCTGACAGGTCGCGGGAGGTACTGTCGTGGTCCGGTACAAGGCAGTGCAAGCAGCAGTCATGGGTGTCTGACAGACATGATTTGACTGCAACGATCACACTTTTTAAAACCACCGGGAGACAAGGAGGATCACTCACTAGAGGGGATAGACGACCCCTGGGAGAAAAAGGGCGTGAACACCTGTCGAGGTGAGCCTCGATGAAAAAAGAGAAAAGAGCCAAGAACAGCGCCAGGGATGGCACCAGTCCGAGGCGGGAAGAGGAATCGGTACGCAAACCGGTTAAAAATCATCTGAGAGTTTTTAAGAACTTTTCTGGGGACACAGGACATGCATCTGTTGAGCTCTGCGGAAAAAAGGACACTGAGCAAGATGGCACCCTTGGGCGGAAAGGGGGCCACAGATGCATGGTAGCATTCCCAAAGGCTTTCTTTGAAAGCTGGAGAAATGCTCTGCACGGACTCCATCAGCACAGATGTCACCCATACGTGAGGGCTGACTTCCTGATTGTTCCTGGAGAACTATGCTTTCTCTGGAAACAAGCAGGAAGTCAGTCCTCACATATGGGACTCCCTAACTACAGGCTACTGAAAGCCCATAGAGAAAAATCAGTTACCCTGAGGGGAAGCAGTAAGCAGCAAATGAGTATGCAGATGCAGACTGCATAGGACCCTTGTGTCCGATGGGACCAGCACTCCTGTAGCCTGAACACAGAAGGGCTGTAGGGTAGGAGTTGCCTTGACCCCAAAAAGATTAAGGAGCACGGTCTGGCTGAAGACATTGTCCCATCAGGACTTCCTCTCTAGGCGGCAGTAATGAACTGCGAAGGTATGGACGGAAGACCAGATGGCGGCTCGGCAGATGTCCACCATCGGAACAGAGTGCAGGTTTGCCACAGAGGCCACCATGGTCCTGACACAGTGTGCCATGACCCAGCCGTTCAGCGAAAGCCCCGCCTGCTCATAGGCGAGGGTGATACACTGCCACACAGGTAGAAAGCGTATGCTTGGTCACCACTTCCCAGTGTCTACCTGGGTCATATATGACAAAAAGCTGGGTATGTTGAATGTAGAAGGACAAGGCCCTCTTACAGTCCAAGTTGTGGAGGACAGTCTCTGCCCTACTAGCGTGAGGCCTCAGAAAGAAAGAGGGCAGCACCACATCCTGGTTGAGGTGAAAAGGCAATACTACCTTCGGAGCACAACCCTGTTCTTGTAGAACCTGGTTAAGGTGCCTCCGCTTCTAAGGCTTGGAGCTAGGTACCCCTGCGGAGCTGAAGGCAAACAGGAACACCACCTTCCACAAACAGTATCGCAGGTGGCAGGTAGCCAGGCGCTCAAAAGGCGGGCGAGTAAGCTGCGCTAGTACAACATTGAGGTCCCACTCTGTCAGTACCGGGGGTCTAGATAAAAGGAGTCCTCATGAAGTGGAACACCAACAACTGGGCCGAGAGGGGTTTGTCATCCATTGAGCCTGGAACGCAAGAGATGGAGAAGGTAATGCAGCACCAGCTGCACCAGGCAGGAGAAAGCACAGTTACTTACCTGTAACAGGTGATCTCTGGGAACAGCAGGAATAAGTCTTCACATATGGGTATGTCAGTACCGACGGAGCCTGCGCAGGAACGCTCCCCAGCATCCAAAAAGAAAGCTTTTGGGAGCATCCCACACACATGCGCGCTGCCTTCCCGCCTATTCACTTCCCTCTCATCAGTTATTTAATTTATTTATGTACATTCTCTTATATACCGCACTATTCTGCATCAGTGCGGTTTACATTGAACAAACTGAAATTACATTGAACAGGGCATTATAACTTGGAGATAACTATTTTACAGGGAACATGGGTTATGGAGGGTTAAGTGGCTTGCCCAAGACCACAAGGAGCACCTGTGGGACTAGAAACCTCAGTCCTTCCGGCCCAAGGTTGCTGTCCTCTAGTGGGATTTGAACCCCCGACCTTCCGGCCTGAAGTACCTTGCCCCAACCACTAGGCCACTCCTCCACAGTTGGGTTTGTAGCTGAGACCAAAGGAGGGAAGTAGACAAATTAGAGAGCGAGAGCGCGACACACACACACACAACTCCTAGGGGAGGTGGGTGGGTTGTGAAGACTTATTCCTGCTGTTCCCAGAGATCACCTGTTACAGGTAAGTAACTGTGCTATCTCCAGGAACAAGCAGGAATGAGTCTTCACATATGGGGACTCCCAAGCTAGAGATGCCTAGAGGAGGTCCCAGCATGTTGCAAATCTAATGGATGGGCCATGCTATTTCCCAGAACCTCAGGCATCCAAGGGATGGAGGGTAGGAGTTGAACTAAAAAGGGTGTGCTGTGGAACAGCTTGACTAAACAAGGCGTCTAGAGGGGAGCCCTTGTGTAGATCATAAATGTTAGTAAATATTGGATTCCAATTTTCTAATGTGGACCTTAGTCAAAAGTATTGCGAAAGTATTTGAGGCTAATATGGATCTGGTGCTAAAAACCAGTACATTTATCCTCAAAGAAAATACATCACTGTGAAGTAGAGGAAATAAATTTTGCAATACAGGTAGAGGTCAGAAGCCTAAATGGCTAGAGCTAATCCCAGAAGAAAAAACTGGGGGAGTTTAATGGGGTTGGACTTTGGATGAGAAGCTAAAGCTTCTGTAAGCCAAAGTTTGAAGCTCTTTGTCCTTGGAGCAGAATAAGGCTCTAGGAAAGAGAGGAGATAAATCTGACTGGTTTGCAGAAAAAGGATGGGTCTTTAAGACCCCTCTATCCAAATGAAAGAAAGAAACATTTGTAGTAGGCGGTGTAGCCTCCAATTTCTTCAAGATCAGTAATGTCTTACCCAAGCGATGTCACTTAAAATAATGGGTGGGAGGAGTGGCCTAGTGGTTGGGGCAAGGTACCACAGGCCGGAAGGTCGGTGGTTCAAATCCCACTAGAGGACAACAACCTTGGGCCGGAAGGACTGGGGTTTCTAGTCCCACAGGTGCTCCTTGTGGTCTTGGGCAAGCCACGTAACCCTCCATTGCCCATGTTCCTTGTAAGTATTAATGTATGTGTCTCATATCCCCTCGTGTTAAATGTATCCCCCAACCGCTTTGACCCGGTGAAAAGCGGGATATAAATGCAGCTAAATAATTAAATAAATAAATGAGTTTACATGGAGAGCTTCAGATGTAATGTAACTAGGAAGGTTATAGTAAAAGAAGGTAGTTTCTAATTACCATAGAAATTGGTTGTCCATTAAAACCCTATGGCATGCTGGAACAGCATTAATATGGACAGTAACAAATCTCCTTACTGGTTACACGTGGAAGAACCATGAAGGAGGTTACATGGAAACCAGTGTAATGTTCCTAGTTAGGATAGGTCTAGATTACTTTAAAAATTCTAGGCTTTGAATAACCAGAAATGAGATCTACATGAAAGGGTGCAGAGAAATCCAACATTTGCAGAAATACTCAACATACCGTTAGAAATACGACAGCACGATATCAGCCTTTTGACAAGAATGAAGTCCTTGAGAAGATATTGCCTCTCCTCACCCTCTACAGACCCTGACGATCTAGTATCGAACTGGAATAATGCACTTGAGGCTGCACACCAACCAGCCAACACCAAGAAACAATCAAGACGTGAACATGCACCTTGGTACTCACAAGATATACGAAAGTCTCTAATCCAGCTCCGCAAACTTGAAAGACACTGGCGCCGCTCACGGACTCCTGAGGCTCTCTGCACATACTCTGCCCACCTACAAGCTCACAGACAAATGACAATGGAAAAGAGAAAGCAACACCACTCAAACTCTAAAAAGATCCATGAACAGGCCCCGTGAACTATTCTCCATTGTTAGAACGCTCACAGGCGACCCTACCCCTCCCCAAGACCAAATGCCTCACCCACAAATCTACTCAAACTACCTTCAGTCAAAAATAATCCAAACAAACTTTAACACTTCCCCCACACCCCTCGTCAATGCAGACCTCACCCCTCAACCAGCTGCGCTGTCACAATTCCACGAGGTCTCCACCAAACAAATCGAGGAAATCTCATCTATCAACCTCACTACAGCACCTAATGACCCCTGTCCCTCCAGCTGGATAAAAGAGTTGTGATCCACCCTCAGCCCAACCATCAGTAGGATCCTCAACCAATCCTTTATAAAAGGCTACTTCCCGCAAAGCTTAAAGTTCACATCAATCCGCCCACTATTAAAAAACTGCAAACTCGACCCATCTAAAGTCGAGTCGTTCAGACCCATCTCAAGCATCCCACTACTGGCAAAAATTACAGAGAAGGTAGTTCAACTACAAATCCAACAGCACATTGACACTGAAGCACCACTGGACCATTCACAACATGGATTCAGAGAAGCACACGGTATAGAGACCATCCTTACTACATTATTCAACAACCTTGTCATGGGAATCGATGATATACACCAAGGATTCATCCTTATTTTTATGGACATTGCGGCCGCGTTTGATTCTGTGAACCATGAGACACTTTTAATCCGCCTCAAAGAAAAAGGTATACAAGGAACGGCCTTAGCATGGTGCAGGTCATATTTGAGCGACAGGTCACAACAAGTCAGGGTAGGATCCACTACATCCGATCCATTCACACTCAAACAAGGAGTCCCCCAAGGTTCATCCCTTTCATCTCTCATGTTTAATATTTATATGCAACCCATCTGCGACCTGATCCGTTCTTTCAATATTCAGTGCTTAGCATATGCAGACGACATCCTGATGTACTCATCCTTCAAGCTTGACCGACCAGATTTCTCAGCAATAATAAAATGCTTCAATGCTGTCTCCGAATGGCTCCTATCCCAAAACCTGCGCATTAATCACAGCAAGACTGATGTCCTTTTTATCACTCGCAATCAGAACTTCATACCACCGACATCTCTGCGAGTCAACAACTACGACCTCACAGTCAAACCTACCATCCGGTACTTGGGCATCATCCTCGACCAGAAGCTGGACATGTCACCGCATATCAAAAATATTGCCAAATCTATTTACCACAAGATACGTTCACTACGACACCTACGACCACTACTTGACCCGTCCGATTTCCGCACCATATTCCAAGCACTGGTAACCCCCCACCTTGACTTTGCTAACATCATCCTTCTTGGGCTCCCACAAGCAACATTGAACCCCCTGAGGTTAGCCATGAACTCCGCTACAAGAATACTTTCCGGAATATCTAGATCGGAGCACATAACTCCAGTGCTGATGAACCTACACTGGCTGCCTTTACAAGCTAGAATTGTCTACAAAGCCCTCGTACTAACCTTCAAGGCCTCAAGAAATCAGCCCACTACCCTGCTTACCAAGCTCATCCAACATATACCACCAAACAGATACAGACGCTCGTCATGCTTGAACAAACTAGAAGTGCCTAAAGCAATCACAAAATGTTCAAAGACAACATCCAATAGAGCCTTTTCACTATTTGTACCAGGAGCATGGAACTCCCTCCCCCCAGAAATTCGTTCCATTACCAATATCATCTCGTTCAAAAAGGCTATCAAACACCATTGGTTCCTAAAACACTATTCCGATCTCATCCCCCCTAGCCAACCCTGACATAATACACGTACTCACCAAGATTCACACTTAACACAACCCCAACTACAAAAGCCCTTAGCCTGACACTCCTCCTGTTACCTATCCACTCTTCACATTATAACCCTTAACCATGCCCTCATTTGATCTTTAATCCTCCACTTCTATAACACTGTACATAGTTTTTCCCCTGTTTATCCAAGTTTGTATCCCATGTTTTATTGTAAACCCAATGTAACTGCTACATTGTTGTATGTTCTGTTCCAATGTAAACCGCACTGATTGTAATAGCGCGGTATATAAGAGATGCAAATAAATAAATAAAATAGTCTTAACAAGTCTGGATCCTTCTATAACTTCAGTGTGGAGAAAAAGACACAATAAAAGGGAATACCATATTTGCCCATCTATGAGGGCAATATGAGTATAAAGCGTTCTTTGTTCAGCATAAGCTCCAATGAAGTATTGGGCATTAGAAGGAATGCACTAGACAAGGACAGACTGCAGTTAGAAGAGTTCCACTGGAGATGTGGAACAACTCAGGGAATTAAGCAATTCTTTATGCTTTCACGTGATCTAAGCCCTGGTTCATTTTCCCTAAAAGGAAATTTTTAAGGAAGATGGTAAGAGTAGGAAAAAAACGGTCATGTGGGAGCATGACTGGGCAAAGCCTTTTAACCATCTGGAAAATACCCACCAGGAATGGCTCTGACGCTCTCTGGCAAAGGCCCAGAGTTGCAGAGTTTTTTGTAGAATTGCAGCGAGCATGTTGTAGGTTGCTTAGGTGAGATCTGGCTGCTTAATTACCAGTGTGCAACCTAATCTATTCTGTGGGAGCCAAAGAATTGAAGAAGGCAAAGAATAGAAGACAGGCTGGTTGCTTGCAACGATAAATTGTCCAAGTAGGCTTTGGAACCTCTCTTGGAATTATCTGTTATTAAGGCAGCAGAAGAGGTTAGGTCCTATAGATTGGAAAAGGACCGACAGACATAATTAGAAGTGATAAAACTCAATTATGGTCTGATAAGTTGTCTTAAAAGAAATATTTGAAAAGATTGCAGAGGGGAGAAACTCTGTATGGAAATCACTTACTGGAGTAGGTATTGAAGACAACCCTATGGCTTAAAAGGTAAGCCCTCCAGTCAAATAGTATCACTCTTAGAGTAAAATCTCAACTAAGAGGGATAGAAAGTAATACAGAGTTGTGAAGACTTACAATTTGGTAAGTCTCTGAAAAAGGTAAAGCTCCCCTGCAGTCAAAAGTATGAGATATCCTCGTACAGGACAACTGTCAAGGTGAAGGGCATAGCATACCTTGTAATTAGTTGTAACTCCTCTGTTTACTTTAAAAGGAGAGGAGAAACCTGTTACCTGTAGGGCATGATTATCCTTAATAGCTCTAAGAGCTAAAAGAATGGATTGCTCTTGGAAAGATTGATGCCTAAAGTGGAGGATTGAGCCAGTGTATCACTGACCTCTCAGTAAGGATGAGAACTGTAAATGCTTCTGTTAAGTAGCGGTTCTGAAGCTCAACAGCAGAAAGATTTAATGAATAAAATATCAGAAACCCTGCGACTGCTGGGTTTGCAGAGCATGTTGAAGCTTTGGTTTTCTTAGCCTGGTATGATGTTGCCCTTCTTTGGAAACATCTGCATGATGGGTAGAAGATGAATAAACCTTTTTCCCTTTAGGGGGATAAAGTTTGTTAGGAGATTTTCTACTAGCTGCGATAGAGGAAAGTTTTGACAATCCTCTGAAAGCAACAATATCAGTGTTTAACTGATTAGCTTGGAATAAAGCATCCTTGTTAAAGAAATTTTCACCAGTACAAGGAGTATTTCCCAGCCTTTCTTGTACCCATTTGTCCAAGTCTGAAGCTTGGACCAGGCCATGCGTCGTGCTCCTATGGCTATAGCAGAAGTTCTGCTAACAGACTCAAAACAGTCCAGGGAAACACGATTAAGGAACTTAGAGACATTTTGAGCATGACTGACTAATAAGAAATAGTCTGCTCTTTTATGCTCTGGAAGAAAAGGGTTCAAAAACCTTAAGTTCTTTGTGACCTCTTCAAGAGATAATCCCATATAGAAAATATATGAGATAATTCTTGCTGAAAGCATGGATGCCTGGAAGCATCGACGTCCAAAGGCATCTAAAGTCCTAGACTCACGACCTGGTGGATAAAAAGAGTGCTTCTTTGCACTCAATACGCCTCATTGCTGATTCTACAACAATAGAATGATGAGGAAGTTGAGTCTTTTGAAAACCTGGAGAAGGTGGCACCTTGTACATAGTGTCAAGTGTCTTAGAATGTGGGGATACCGTTAAAGGAGTTTTCCACATTCTTAATAGTAGATCTTGTAAGATCTGATGCAAAGGAAGCATGATCACCTCCTTTGGAATCCAGGGGAATTGCAGGGTCTCTGAATCCCCTGGTAAGGATTCTTTACCAGGTATAGAAATGGCAAGTAACTTTGCCATATCAAGCAGAAAAGCTTGAAAAGAAATCTCCCCTGAGGAGGACCCTCTAAAATGAGGGGTAAAGGCTAGACTTGTTGAAAATTCAGCCTTGGTACCGATGGATTCATTCCAGTCATCGGGATCGGAAGACTTGAAAGGATGAAGCATCGGATTTTCCTTAAAACGATGTCTTCGGAAACACCCGAGGTTGGTACCAACTCCTCCATGCTAGACATCGATTCCAGGCTCGGCATCGAAGGAAGCAAGTCTGTCGAAGCAAGCATGGACGGTACCGACACCGATGCCGATACCGGTAACAAAGCAGATACCAATACTCGAGGAACGGTCTGCAGCAACTCTAGCGGTACCGAAGTAGCCGAGAGCGCTAGACTACGTTCATCGGTGAGGAGTGTTTCATCCATCACCATAGCCGATGCCGGGGTGTTGGTACTGCTCGAAGCGGCCACAACCACCGAGCATGGCCCAGGTATGTTCATCGAGGTAAGAACCCCGGGAACAACCTGAAGCTCCGTTAATGGTTTGGAGCCCGAAGACTCCCGTCGGGGCTTTATTACCAAAATGTCCTCGAGGGCAAGGCCAGAGCCATCTCGATGCTGAAAAGGAGATCTACCACTCGAGGACTGGCTAGTCTTTACAGACTTTTGCTTGGTTACCTGATCCTATGAAAAAGGAGATATTCGAGCTGGTGACATCGAGTGCGATGTGAACCGGGTATTGAGTTGTGCTCGATCCTGAAGACTTCTTCTGTTTGAGCTCCAGCAGGAGAGATACTCCAGTGGGCAATGGTCAGGACCTAAACATTTTAGACACCAAGTATGAGTGTCTGAAAATATATCTGTACCGCCACACTTTGACCATTTCTTAAGGATAGTGGCTGGCTTTTCCATAATGGAAGGATAGAGGCTGTGATAAGGAAGCTTATCATAGTTCAGGAGGGAGCTATAAAAGAGGTGAATTGGCTTTGAACAAGCAATCTGTCTTTGCTGGTAGAAATAATAAAACAGAATGTTTTCATAAAAGACTACCAGTCCCAGAATGCACCAGGTTTCAAACAGCCTCTAGAAGAGCTGAAGTGGGGAAACGTGTGTTCAATCAGGAGAGCTATGAGGTAATCCCCAATCACTCATCTCCAAGGGCAGGGCTTGATTCAGCACACCTGGGCTGTGCTAGGGTGGAGTGTCCCTCTAAGCAGGTTAAAAGTAAAAGATATTCTACACAGAGAGAGAACAGGCAGAACAGAGAGAACCAGGAGAGCAGACAGAAAGAGGAGAGAGGACTACAACAGCAGAAGCAACCTGGAAGGAAGAAAAGACAGACATCTTGGAGGTCTAAAGAAGGAGCCCACAGCAGTACATGTGTTAGGAGTGATTCCAGAGGCAAGCATTCTCCATTGGACTGGAGGAAGCCAGAGGAGTGGGGTTATAAAGCCAGGAATTCCCAGACGGCACCTTTGAAGGAGACGGCTGCATTTGTAAGGGGCCCTAAGACCGGTGCAAGAAGGTATGTGAAGAGAGATCCAGTGTCCAGGGGTCTTGATTGGAAGGCTGGACATAAGCTGGATTACTTACTGGCCAGGATACCTGGAGAGGAAACCTAACAGCAAAGGAAGCTCAGGTATGAACTTTGATCTATGCCCTAGCTCTTCTCCAGGAAGACAGCAGGGAAAGAAATATCCTGAGAATGATCAATTAAGGAATTCCTCTGAGCCAGACCATGATATTGATTCCATGATATTTGAGGAAAGAGATATATCAAATGATCAGAATGAATACATGGATTGCTCTCTGTCTAGGCTGCTGTTTTAAAGTACTTTCTCACTAATACAACCACCACCAAAAGGAACTGTAACTTGTTCTTTTATCTACCCAGAAAAGTCTCTGCAAGAAAGCTTTAGGGTAGGATTGAGCCACGTAGAGAGAGTGAACCAGCAAAGGGGTTTGCAGCTGGCTAATTATTGGTGATTGAGCCAGGCACAAGTGCACGTGAGCTCTGGAAGGAAACTTCTTTTTTTTTGTGTGTGTGAATAGAAGAAAGTTATCCTTGATAAAGAACAGGTTTTTTTGTTACTTTTGGGTTTTGTTTTTGCCTTTTGAAGCACTGCTAAGAATGTCATTAGCAGGAGCCACCAAAAAAGACCTTTTCTGTTTCCCATCAAGGTCTTTATTGATTTATTGCTTAAGAAGTTCAGTTACCTTATAATATGTTTTGTTTTTCCTGAGTGCAATACTTGAAGCAAGTGTCCTTTTGTGTTACCAAGTAAATCTGCGTGGGAGAATTAACCCCATGAATAAAATCGGTTTTTCTTTGCTTACACTCAAGCATCACAACTCATTTTGTGAACGGCTGATTCTGGTATAAGTGAACTACATCCCCCACAATCCTTTGCAAGTCATAATATTTTGCCTTTGCCAAGACTGTGGACATTCACGACCAGCGCCCCCGTTTACAAGGCCTAGTGGCCTAGAAACCGTGAGGCACTAAACAGGAAAAAATTTCTAAAGAAAAGAAGAAATTCTTTAGTAAAAAGAAAGAAAAGCACCGGCGGAACCGGTGGCGTCGAGGGAAGGCAGACGTGACCACAAAAAACTAAGAATAAAAAGAAGAGGGGAGTGGGGGGGGGGGGGGATTGTTCGCAGGGAAGAATTGTGAGGGGTGGTTTAAGGAAACGTAAGGTTGGTTTGGTACTTAATGTACTTTCATGTGGATTTTTTTACATGTGAAAAGTAAAAAAAAAGATAAATATTTAAAAAAATAATAATTTTCTGCGGTGGTTTAGATGAAAAGGCGAGACCACCTTAGGCATAAAGTGTGGATGAGTTCTAAGGACTACCTTGTCATGATGGAACCTTGTATAAGGTGGATTAGCCACTAGTGCTTGCAACTCACTGATGCGACGTGCTGATGTGATTGCAATGAGAAAGATAACCTTCCAAGCAAGGAATTTCAAGGAGGTAGTGGCTAAGGGTTCAAAAGGTGGCTTCATGAGCTGACCAAGAACCAAGTTTAAATCCCATGCCACAGGTGGTGGCCTAATGGGAGGCTTAATTAGAAGGCCTCTCATAAATCTTGCTATAAGAGGATGGGAGGAAATAGGTTGTCCATTTAGGCTTAAATGAAGCTGCAATAGCACTCAAATGGACTCTCACTGAGTTAGTGTGTATTGGATAAATAAAGGAGATAACCCCCATGCTATACCTCTGGAACCATTACTGGAGTAAGACCCTTCTGCGAACACCATATGGTAAACCTTTTCCACTTGAAAGCATAAGAGCATCTTGTGGAAGGCTTCCTGGAAGCATAAAGGATATCCTTTACTTGCTGAGGGAGGTTAAGATCATGGAGATCTAGGCCTTAAGCAACCAAGCCCTGAGATGCAGAGACTGGGGATTGGGATGCCATAACATTCCGTTCTCCTGAGATAGGAGATCTGGAGCAGAGCCCAACTCCAAGGAGGGAGCTTGAGAGAGGTGTAGAAGCAGAGGGTACCACACCTGCCGAGGCCAATGTGGAGCTATGAGAATCATACGCCCTCTGCCTCTCTGAAGCTTGAATAGGGTCTTGGGAATTAGGGGAATGGGTGGAAAGGCATAAAGGAAGTCTTGGCCCCAGTGAAGGAGGAAAGCATCCTTGGCCTGAGAGCCCTGAGCCGGGATTCTGGAACAGAACCGGGGAAGTTTGGCATTCAACGGACTTGCAAAGAGGTCTATGTCCAGGGTTCCCAAAATTTGAAAAATCTTGGCCACCTGGTCTGCATGTAGAGACCATTCGTGTGGCAGCAGAACTCGAATGAGTCTGTCTGCCCAAGAGTTTTGTATGCCTGGAAGATATACTGTCAGGAGATGAATCTGATGCTCTCTGGCGAGGGCCCATAGTCGCAAAGCTTCACTGCAAAGCGACAGAGCCTGTTTCCCCCTGTTTGTTCACATAGAACATGGCTACTTGATTGTCCATATGAATGAGGACTGTCTTGTAGCTGAGCAGGGTGTGGAACACTCAAAGAGCAAGGAAGATTGCTATGAGCTCCAAGAGATTGATGTGTAGATGAGTCTCCTGTGGAGCCCAAGTGCCTTGGGTGGAGAGGTCTTGTAAATGAGCTCCCCAACCCATTGGTGAAACATTTGTTGAGAGTTGCCTGGGGTAAGGGTTGTTGAAATGGGGACCCCAACAACAGGTTTTGAGTAGACTGCCACCATTGGAGGGACATAATGAGGCAACTTGTGTTTGCTATTTTGTCTGACATGCACCCTGATGCCTGGGTCCACTGAGTGGATAAAGTCCACTGGGCTGCACTCATATGGAGGAGAGCATAAGGAACCACATGCACAGTAGAAGCCATGTGGCCTAGCAGTTGTAGCATTTCTCGGGCAGTGAGGAGAGGTTTTAGCACTGCTTGAGAAGCTAACTGCACCATGCGAAGGCAACAGGCCCGGGAAAGATAGGCCCCTTGCCCTTTAGGTATCCAGCAAAGCTCCTATGAATTCTAGAGATTGAGTGGGAGTTAAACTGGATTTTGGGACGTTTATGACAAGAACCAAATACTGAAGGATACGCATTGTGCACAATAGCAAGGTCCTGGCCTCTGACTCTGATGGGGCTCAAATGAGCCAGTCGTCTAAGTAGGGGAAGACGAATATCCCTAGAGTGCGGAGAAATGCTGCTACCACAGCCATGCATTTCGTGAACACTCTTGGTGCTGAGGCCAGGCCAAAAGGAAGCACCCTGTATTGGTAGTGCTTTCCTTGGAAAAGGAACCAAAGGAACTTCCTTGAGTTGGGTGAATGAGAAAATGAGTGTACACATCCTTGAGATCTAGAGAACAAAGCCAATCCTGACTCTGAAGGTATGGCAGCAGAGTTCCTAAAGAAATCATTTTGATTTTATTTATTTATTTATTTTATTTATTTATTTAAAGTCTCTTCTATACCGCGCTATTCAGCATCAGCGCGGTTTACAATAAAAAGTGAACATACACATTTCCAATAGTACTTTGTGTTTACATATGAACAGGATAATCAACTTGGCTAACAGGGTAACTATGTACAACCACAAAATATACAATATATACAGGAATTTGTTCAATTCTCTGAGGTCCAAAATAGGTCCGTCTCCCTCTGTTTTCTTTGGAATAAGGAAATAGGGGGAGTAAAACCCTGTATCCTGTTGTTGAATGGGTACTTCTTCTATTGCCCCTTGGGCAAGAAGCATAGTGACCTCTTGATCTAACAGGCTGATGAGAGAGGTCTGAGAATTGAACTGTCTTACCATGGTGGAAGGGGGCATGCACAGGAAGTGCACCTTGTACCCCTCTCTTATGATGGAGAGTGTCCACTGCTCTGCTGTTATCTGCTCCCACCTGGGGGCAAAGTGACATAACCTTCCTGGAATGGTGGAAGGCTCTGGTCCATTCATTATTCCTTGATAGTCAAATCAAGCAGCTTAGCAGCATCTCACATTCTCTAGATGAAAGTCAAAGGCCTTGTGGAGGCTGAGACGGTTGAGGCTTAGCAGTCTTTGCTTTCTTTTGTTTGGGTGGTTGCTGACCCTTCCGGGTAGGCTGAACTGTAGAATGTCCCTGCTGGGAATAAGAGGGATAAAACCTCTTCTTTTTTGAGAAGAAAGAAATCTTTTAAGAAGTCTTTCTCGTAGGATCAGCAGTGGCTTTGGATAGCCTATCCAAAGTGGAGTTGTCAGCATCCAACTCATTGGTAAAGATGGGCAAGAAAAGGCCAAACAGGTTCTCACCAGTACAAGGAATATTGCCCAGTTTGTCTTGTACCCAGAGCTCCAAATCAGATGCCTGGAGCCAGGCTATTTTTCGTGCACCTATGGGAATGGCAGAGGTTCTCACCAGTACAGGGAATATTGCCCAGTTTGTCTTGTACCCAAGAGCTCCAAATCAGATGCCTGGAGCCAGGCAATTCTTCGTGCACCTATGGCAAAGGCAGAGGTTCTGCTTATGCACTCAAAACAATCAAAAGCTACACGGTTGACAAATTTGGAAACATCCTGGGCATGTTTGACCAATGTGAGAAAATCTTGTCTTTTATCCTCAGGAAGAAGAGGGCTCAAAACCTCTAAATCCCCAGTAATTTCCTTCAGGAACATTCCCATATATAAAATATAGGAACTGATCCTGGCAGAAAGCATGGAAGCTTGGAAAGTATGACATCCAAAAGCATCCAAAGTTCTGCATTTGCATCCTGGAGGATTAGAGGCATGTCTCTTTGCACTCCTAATCCTTCTCATGGCTGATTCCACTACAATAGAGTGGTGAGGAAGCTGAGTCTTCTGGAAACCAGGACAAGGAGGGACTCGATACATAGTATCCAGTCTATGAGAGTGAGGAGAGGTGGTAAGAGGCGTCTGCCACATTCTTAGCATGAGATCATGCAAGATTTCATGGATAGGTAGAGTAGCTGCCTCTTCAGGAGCTTTGGGATATTGTAAAATTTCCAACTCCTTTGTTCTGGGCTTTGATTCAGGAGTCACAGTAATGGACAGACCTCGAGCCACCTACCTGATGAAGTCCTGAAAGGAAATATCCTCTGGAGGAGACATCCTGCGCTTAGGGGAGGAAGGCTCCTCTGGGAGAAGCATTCCTGCATCGACAACTGTCAGAATCCTCAGATTCTTCTGAGGACTCGAAGTACCGTTTGTCCAGGTGCTCTTGAAGAGCCCGATACCCGTACCGACCAAAGTCGGTACCGGGAGTAATCAGTACCGGAGGGCATCGGATGACTGGGTGCCGGCAATGCGGACACCGATGTCGATGTTATCGGTGCCGGTACCGGTTGAACTGTCTGACGCGGTTCCGTGGGTGTCGATGCCACAAAGAGAGCTGCCAGACTGCGTTCAATAGCCAGGAATCTCTGGTCTATCGACGCTGCCGATGCCTGGATGTCAGTACCGGAGAAGACAGCCGGTACCCCAGAGCATGGCACCAGTAGTTCTGTCAAGGTTGAGGCCTCGAGAACGTCCTGGAGCCCCGATAATGCTTTGGAAGCCGAAGCCTCCCACCGGGGCAATTTTGCCAGTGCAGAATCCTCAAGGGCAACGCCAGGGGCATCTCGATGCTTAGGAGATCTACCCTTTGAGGACCACCTAGACTTGTGTTTAGTTACCTGAGATCCACGGGAGGAAGAGGAAGCCCTGGAAGACGTCGATGCCACCTAGGCTGCATCAGAGGGAAACAGGGTACTGAGCTTAGCAGCTCGGTTCTGCCGACCTCTTTTAGACATCATGGCACAGGCCATACATTCCGTGATGGAGTGGTCAGGACCTAAACGTTAAGACATCACTCATGGGTGTCGGTGACGGAGATGGTACCGCCACACTTGGTGCACTTTTTGAAATCTGAAGAGGGCTTTTCCTTTGTGGAGGAATTTTTGGGCCTAAGGCCCAAAAAGGCACGTGCACATGGAAAAAAGTAGTAAGTATTTTTTTTTTTTAAATAAAAGAAAGAAAGACCGGTGGTACCGGTAGAGCGTCGAGGAAGGCAGACGTGACCACAAAAAAAGAAAGGCAATAAGAAAAATTTTCTGCGGTGACAGGAACGACCTGCTGGCTCCGCAGAAAACGAAGAACTGGAGAGAGGGAGTTGGGAAAGGCAGGAAGGCAGCACGCAGGCGCTGTGGGATGCTCCCAAAAGCTTTCTGGACGCTGGGGAGCGTTCCCGCCCAGGCTCCGTCGGTACCGATGATACCCATATCTGAAGACTACATTCCTGCTTGTTCCTGGAGATCGGGTTAACCCCATGCTCTGTGCACCAAAATGAAAATTTTCACCACTTGAAGGCGTATGCTTTCCTGGTAGAGGACTTATGGGAAGCCAGCAGGATCTCTTACACTTTTTCTTAGAGGTTGAAAGGGGTTAAGGTCACCCTTTCAGCAGCCATGCTGTCAGTGACAGGGACCCCAGGTTGGGGTGCAAGAGAGCCCCTCCTCCTGCAATAGGAAGCCTGGGGAGTTCCCCAATGGGATGAGAGTCTCCACCGACAGCCGGAGGAGTAGCGGGAACCATGGCTGCCTGGGCCATCGAGGGGCTATCAGGATCAGCGAGGCCTTGTCGTGGAGAGTCCTGAATAACATTCTGGCAATTAGTGGCGTGGATGGGAAGGCTACATGAGACCTTCTGACCACGAGATGAGAAACGCATCTGCTGCCACCCGGGAGAGGTGGGCTTGCTGGGAGCAGAAGCAGGGCAACTGGTAGCTGTCCGGGCTGGCAAACAGGTCTATCCATGGACCCCCCCCCCCCCCGAGGTGAAAACCAGCTGGCCGCTCTGGGGTCCAGCTGCCACTTGTGCGGCTGGAGGACCCTGCTTAATCTGTCGGCCAGTACGTTGTCCAGGCCTGGCAGGTATACTGCCTGTAATATTCCTTATTGGACTGCATAGGAGCAGAGGGCCATCGCCCCGCGGCAGAGGATGCAAGAACCTGTGCTCCCCTGCTTGTTCACATAGATCACCACCTGGTCGCCTGTTTCGACCAACATTGGTTGGCGCCATAGGCGGAAGCAAAAGGCTTGGAGGGCTAGGTGTATCACCCGCAATTCCGGAAGGTTAATCTGCTGGTTCCTTTCGTCCTGCGACCAGCTGCCCTGGGTGCAGAGTTCCTTGCAGTGGGTTCCCCTTCCCAGCAGGGAGGTGTCCATCTTGAGAACCCTTAAGGGGCATGTAGTCTGGAAGGGCATCCCTACCTCAAGGTACTGGGGGTTTTGACACCAGGTCAAGGATTCAGCCAACTGGTGGGCCACAGACTGCTGCGGAGATACCCTGTGGCCTGTGTGCAGCCCTCATGTGGAGGCCATGTGTCCAAGTAGGCGTAGCGGGAGCCGAGCGGATACTGAGGAACGGTATTGTATGTCCAGGGCCAGAGCCCTGAGGTGATCGGCTCTGTCCCCGGGAAGGAAGGCCTTTGCCTGGAGGTCGTCTAGCCTTGCTCCTATGAAATCCAGATACTGTGTCGGGAGGAGGTGGAAGTTGGGGTAGTTTATTACAAACCCCAGATTTTGCAGGACCTGTATGGTATGTGCAATTGTCTGCTGCACTTCTGAGGCAGTGCCTCCCTTTATGAGTCAATCATCCAGGTAGGGAAAGACAAAGACCCCCTGGAGGCAGAGAAAGGCAGCCACAACTGCCAGGCACTTGGTGAAGACTCTTGGGGCAGAAGCCAAGCCGAAGGGTAGTATCCTGCACTGATAATGGCTTCCCCCACCATGAACCTCAGGTAATACCTGTGGTTGGAGCGAATGAGGATGTGTGTGTGTGTAAGCATCCTTCAGATCCAAGGAGCACAGCCAATCTCCCTGCTGGAGGTAAGGCAGCAATGTTCCAAGGGAGAACATCTTTAACTTCTCCCTCAACAGGAATCTGTTCAGATTGTGCAGGTTGAGGATGGTCCTTAGGCCGCCCCCCCCCCCCTCGTTCATTTTTGGTATGAGGAAGTACCCAGAGTAGAACCCTTTGCCCTTGAGATGGTGGGAAACTGGTTCTAACTCTCTGTCCTCGAGAAGGCCTGCTAGTTCCTTCATAAGAACATAAAATATGCCATACTGGGTCAGACCCAGGTCCATCAAGCCCAGTATCCTGTTTCCAACAATAGAAGGTCCAGGTAAAGGGGAGACCTGGGGGGCTCTCCTGGAAAGAAAGGGGGAAGTGTCTGGCCCAGATGGAGGAGGTAGCCATCCTTGATCACCTGGAGTGTCCAAGAATCAGTGGATGGCTAGCCTCCTTTGGGCATAGTGAATGAGATGTCCCCCCTGTGAGCTGTTGACCTCCTTGGGGAGGAGAGGCTATACCCAAGGACTCAAAAGCTCCCCCCTGGCTGAGGGGGGGGGGGATGATGCCTGGGGCTTGGAAGTCTTCTGCTTACGAGGGCCTTGCACATGTCCCTTGGCTTCCTGCCCTTACTGGGGCGTCAGAGAGGCCTGAAAAGGTAGCTAGTTTCTGTAAACAGCCCCTTTCCTCCAGTAGAAGGGCTTTCTACCCGAGCCCTTCTGTTGGGGAGGGGCAGATGTCTTCTTAGAGAGCCTGGCCTCCTCATGAACTCTGTCTCCAGCTCGGCAGCCTTGTTGGATTTCCAAAAATGTTCTTCTCCTTGGCATGGGACGTCGACCAATTTGTCCTGAACCCATTGCTCAAGGTTGGATGACTGTAGCCAAGCCTGGTGTCTGGCATCAATGCCCGCCGCCACTACTCGAACCGTCGACTTGAAGCAGTCATTGGCTGTCTGAGAAACTTGGAGCACTCATGGTCAGCCTTGGCCAGGTTCTTGAACCTCTCCAGGAGTTCATCAGAAAGAACAGCTGAGAACTTGGGGAGTTACTTCGCCAGGTCTCTCAGGTACATGCCCATGTACAGCTGGTATACCTGGATCCGGAAGATGAGCATCGAGCACTGGTAGCACTTTCTGCCGAGGGCGTCCAGGGTGCGTGCCTCCCTGCCGGGGGGGGGGGGGCACTGAAGAGTTCATCTGAAGTTCAGAAGTCGTCTGGACACCTTTATTCTGTCGGAGGTCGCCGGTGGCTTGTGTCCACTGATCTGAGGCACCATTGAGCAGCCTGCATGTGCAGATGGGCATTCGGGGTCACATGTACCGTAGAAGCATGTGGCCCAGGAGCCGCAGGTAGTGCCTGGCAGAAACACGAGAATTGCTTTGGAACTGGTCGGCCAAGTCCATAAGTCTGTGGGCCCTGTCCTCAGGCAAGTAAACTCTTGCCTGGAGAGAATGTCCAAAATGGCCCCTATAAACTCTAGGTTCTGAGAGGGGAGCAAAGTGGACTTTGCGTAGTTCATGACAAAGCCCAGATGCTGGAGAGAAAGTGTGGAGAGTGGCATGTCGGGCCTCCTGGAGTGACTGGCCCCTGATTAGCCAGTCGTCCAGGTAGGGGAAGACAAAAATACCCTGATTTCTGAGAAAAGCTGGCACCACCGCCAGGCATTTGGTGAAAATCCTGGGGGGCAGAGGTCATGCCAAAGGGAAGCACTCTGTACTGAAAGTGGTTTCCTCCCACCACAAATCGGAGATATTGTCTGTGGTCTGGATGGATGAGGATGTGAGTGTAAGCATCCTTTATATCTAAGGAGCACAGCCAGTCTCCCTGCTGGAGGTAGGGCAGCAGTATTCCAAGGGTAAGCATCTTGAACTTTTCCCTCTCTAGAAACTTGTTCAGATTTCGCAAGTCTAGGATAGGCCGGAGGCCTACTGTTCTCTTTGGTACCAGAAAGTACCTGGAATAGAAGCCTTGCCCTTCCAAGTGGTGTAAAATCAGCTCCACTCTTCACCTTAAAGACTGTAACTGCTTTCTTATAACCGTTAACCTAGCCCGAAAAACTCTTCAAATAGCAACTAGGTCTCAGACTAGAACTAGGCTGATCTCTGAACCACCTTAAACATGTAGGTTCAGTGCCTAAAATTGCATCAACGACCTAATATGTTGCTATTCATAATGTGAGCTAAAATTGGGCTCAATATTTTTATTCAATAGTAAACAAAAAATAGAAAGGTAATGCTTATCCAATAAAGTTGATAGACTTTCCAGGTGGTGTGGCACTGGTTCCACCGCCTGTTCCTTTAGAAGACTTGCCACCTCCTGAAGGAGGTGGTCCCTGTGCAGAGGAAGTCTTGGAGGCTCCCCTGCATAGTAGGAGGGGGATAGCTGATGGAAATGGAGCATATAGCCCTTCTGGACTATGCTCAGTACCCAGGCATCCCCCTGTGATAGCTGGCTCCTCCTGTGCTGAGTGGAGCCACCGGCGGAGGAGAGGCTATGCTGTGGGAGTCAAAAACCCCCTCTGCTGTGCAGGAGCCAGGGCTGGTGGCTTGGAGATTTCTGCCTACAGGGCCCATGCCCCTGCCCCTTTGGCCTTCTGGCCCTGTTGGGGAGCTGGAGAGGCCTGATACTGAGGTTAGGTTTTGTAGGCAGCACCCTTCCTCGGGAAAAAGGGCTTCTTCCCTGAGCCCTTCTTTTTTCTGAGAAGGGGCAGAAGTCTTTCTGGACAGTCTTGTCCTGGTGAGAGTCTCAGTCTCGATTTCTGCAGCCTTTTCAGTCATGGGCTTGCCGAACAGGTTGTCACCTCGGCAGGGAACATCAACCAACTTGTCCTGCACCCATGACTTCAGATCCGATGACTGTAGCAAGGCCTGATGGCGTGCACCGATGCCGGCCGCAGCTAACTGGGCCGAAGCCTCAAAGCCATCATAGGATGCTCGAGAGAGAAACTTTGAGCACTCGGATCCCTGTAGACAAGGCCTTGAGTCTCTGCAAGGGTTCCTCGGAGAGACCAAACGAGAACACAGCAATCTCCTTTGCCAGGTCCCGTAGGTACATGCCCATGTACAGCTGGTAAGTCTGGACATGGCAAGCTAGCATAAAGCACTTTCTACCAAGGGCATCCAGGTTCCGGGCCTCCCAGCCGGGAGGCACTGAGGAGTGCATCTGACTTTTAAGCCTGTGCATGGCCGAATCCACAAATATGGAGTTGTGCGGCAGCTGTGCCTTTTGGAACCCAGGGCTCTTACGGACTCGATAAATGGAATCGATCCGTTTGCTAAGAACCAGCGCCAAGGCCGGTGTTTCCCAGATACGGAAGAGCAGCCGTTCCAGCATCAGAGGAACCGGAAAAGTAAAAGCTTCCTTCGGAGGAAAGTCAATACTGGAGGGCATCAAGCTCTTCGGCTCCTCCTCGGCCTACGCCGACCGGGGAAATACAGTGTGCAGGAGAAGCTCTAACAAAGCCTTGGCCATGTCCCTGACGAAGTCCGAGAATCGAGTATCCTCCGGGGGGGACCTTCTCCAAAGCTCGGATTCCGGGGAGTCCGACAGGACGCATCGGGTCCGGAAGGTGTCAGGGGACTCCTCGTCCTCCGTCTCCCACGCCGACTCCTCCAAGGAGTTGTCGAGCAGCTCCGGCCGTGTGGGCCTTGATGCCAACCACCCCGATGCCGAGGGCACCAGCATCAACGACCTCAGCCCCGCACGGGAGGCCGAGGGAGACCTTGGCCGAGGATCGACTCAAAACTTGATGGACTTGAGGAATGGCTCGGTCTCCAGGGTCGACTTAGACATCGAGGTCCCGGTGGTCGGGGCAGATGCACCAGTCAGACCGGCGATCAGTACCCGCTGCTGCTCCATGAAGGCAGACAGGCTGCTCTGCAGGGCTGTCAACCTGAGACAGAGCTCAGGAGACTCCGCAGCCTCCGACGGCATCAGGCCCGACGTAGGTTCTCCTGGAGGAGAGCCCACGAGGACAACAGATGTTACCTGACTCGGGGACTCTGGCTCCAGGCAAGGCAGTTTGGTCGGCCGCTCCGACTCCGAGAGCCCGGGACGGCGGTCAGGGCTGCGCGACCTGGCCCTCAAGAGCTTCTTCTTCCTTTTGTATCCCGGACGGGAGACCCCCGTTCAGAGGGCCCACGACAGTGCTTGGGGTCAAACTCCTGAGATGTCGAGGCCTGGCCAGACGCAGACTCCGAAAACATTCTCTCACGTTGTTGCTGATGGCTCGAAGCGCCTTCAACGACATCTTGCCGCAAGGGCCACGGACAAGCGGGTTATGGTCGGGCCCAAGGCATCGAGAGCAGCAGTCGGGTGTGTCGGTGAGAGACATAGGTTTCTTACACCGATTACACTTCTTAAACGAACTGGCAGCCATCGGAGGAAAAGGGGCCCCTGCAAGGTCAAAAGAAAGGGCTGCCAGTGAAAACAGAAAAAGAGCGAACGCTAGTCACAAAGGACAAAACACGAAAAAGAAGATCCAGGCTCGATACCGATGTACCGAGCAGAGGCGGGATGGGGAACCGGCGTCAAAACAGACAAAAGGGACGCAGAAACAAACAAACAAAACAAAAAAAAAACCAAAAAAAAATCGCAGAAAAATCAACTTTTTACCGGGTGACACGAACTATGTCTTTGGGTTCCACGGAAAAAGAAAGACTGAGCAAGATGGCACCCTTCGGCGGGAAGGGGACCGTGCATGCGCGCTGCATTCCCAAAGGCTTTCTTTGAAAGCTGGGTAAATTCTCCGCACGAGGGCTCCGTCGGCGTCGGCACCAATATGTGAGGACTGACTTCCTGCTTGGTCCTGGAGAATACTGGCTCCATGCACAGTTAACACACTAAGTACTGGAGCATCCAAAATGGCTACTGTTCCTGCCATAACCACAGGAATCGCAGCAGAGAGCAAGGCATCTCCACTCTGTTGAGCTTGCGAACATTACATTTCGGCAAAAATCTGCTCCCCAGAGAACTTCCCTGTAAAGAGTAGTTACTCACCTGTAACAGGTGTTCTCCAGGAGCAGCAGGAATCAGTCTTCACATATGGGTGACATCAACGTCGATGGAGCCCCCATGCGGAGCATTTCCCCAGCTTTCTAAGAAAGCCTTTGGGAATAACAACCACGCATGCACGGTCCCCTTCCCGACCAAAGCTGCCATCTTGCTCAGTCAGATGACATAGCTAAAAGATAGCACAAAAAACAAAATGAACTATGTACAACTGCAACTCCCAGGAGAGGAGGGAGGGTTGTGAGGACTGATTCCTGCTGCTCCTGGAGAACACCTGTTACAGGCGAGTAACTACTCTTTCTCCAGGACCAAGCAGGAAGTCAGTCCTCACATATGGGTGACTCCCTAGCTCTGGGCTACCAGGAACCCAGGCTGAAAAATAGAGCTCCCTCTGTAAAGCCCCAGTATCAGGGAAAAAATTTCACTGAGAACAGATCCCACCGGTAGCCCAACAAGAGGGCTGGAGGGCAGGAGTTGCCTAAACCTTAAAGAGATTCCGGAGTACTGCCTGACCAAAAGCACTGTCCCTACGGGACTCCCTCTCCAGGCAGTAATGGGCTGCAAAAGTCTGGCCTGAGGATCAAGTTGCAGCCCTACAGATGTCTGCCAACAGTACAGAACGGAGATGAGCTACTGATGCAGCCATTGCCCGGACACGGTGAGCTGTGACTCGACCCTGCAAGGGAAGGTCTACTGCCCTGTAAGCCCAGGTGATACAGTCCGCCACCCATATGGACAAGGTACGCTTGGAGACAGGCAACCCCAAGTTGTTTGGGTCAAAGGAGACAAAGAGCTGATTAGCCCTCCTATGACCTTTAGTACGATCAATGTAGAAAGACAAGGCCCTTCTACAGTCCAAGGTATGCAGGACTTCCTCAGCCCGGCTGGCATGGGGCCTAGGGAAGAATGTTGGAAGAACCACCTCCTGATTGAGGTGGAAAGAGACTACCTTTGGGAGGAACTTAGGATGAGTCCTAAGGACTACCCTGTTCCTATAGAAACGAGCATATGGCCTGTCACAGACCAGGGCTTGAAGTTCACTCACTCGCCTGGCCGAGGTCAGTGCCACTAGGAAAAGAGCCTTCCAAGAAAGGAAGCGGAGAGGACGCGTAGCCATCGGCTCAAAGGGAGGGCGAGTAAGCTGCTGCAAGACCACATTCAACTCCCACTCAGGGGCTGGTGGACAGAGAGGAAGCTTTAGCAAGAGCAAGCCTCTGAGGAAGCAGGACACCAAGGGGTGAACCGATAAAGAGTGCCCTTCCACCAGCAAGTGGTGGGCTGCCAGAGCAGAAAGGTGTACCCCAACAGAATTGGACTTAAGACCCTGATTAGACAAGTGCAGCAGGTACTGAAGCACCACTGGCACAAGGCAGGAGAAAGGGTTCTCCTGGCGTTGGTCACACCACAAGGAGAACAGTTTCCACTTCAGGGCATAGGTCTTTCTGGTGGATTGCTTCCTAGAGGCCAAGACCACCTCTTCAACTTCCTGAGGCAGGCCCCAGGGAGCCAGCACTACCCTTGCAGCCTCCAGGCCATCAAATTGAGAGTTTTGAGATTGGGGTGCAGGAGGGAACCCTGATCCAGAGAAAGAAGGACTAGGACTGTTAGTATCCATTCAAAAGCGAGGATCTTAGACTTTAGGAAGACTAACTTTGCGAAGATGGGTCAATACCACAGGGAGTCGTTAGTTGGATGGGAACAGCTGAGGGATGTAGAAAAACAGTGGGAAAAACTGAAAGGGGATATTTTAAGGGCAACCAACCTTTTTGTTAAAATGGTAAATAAAGGTAAAAGGAAAAGGAGACCGCTATGGTTTTCGAAAACAGTAGCTGAAAAAGTGAAGAAAAAGGAGGCCTTCATGAAATACAAGAGATCACAGAAAGAGGAAGACAGGCATCTGTATTTGGAAAAACTTAGAGAAGCTAACAAAGTAGTCAAGAAGGCAAAGATTCAAAAGGAGGAGGAATAGCCAATGCAATAAAATGGGGGGATAAGACATTTTTCAGATATATTAGTGAGAAGAGGAAGGGCAAGAGTGGAATTGTCAGACTCAAGGGTGCAGGGGAGGAATATGTAGAAACTGATAAGGATAAAGCGGAATTGCTTAACAAATATTTTTGTTCTGTGTTCACAGATGAAGAAACAGAAGCAGGACCTCAGAAAACACCCACAAATAGGAACAGAAGCAAAGGACATCTTGAACAATTTTCAAATGACTGTTCGTGAGAAACTCTCTCAACTTAAAGTAGACAAAGCGATGGGACCGGATGGGATACACCCTAGAATACTGAGGGAACTTGGGGACGTTCTAGCAGCTCCACTGACTGACCTTTTCAATGCATCGTTGGAGTCGGGAGTGGTGCCAAAGGACTGGAGAGAGGCTCATGTAGTGTCATTACACAAAAGCGGAAGTAAAGATGTGGCTGAAAGCTACAGGCCGGTTAGTTTAACTTCGGTGGTGAGTAAATTATTGGAAATGCTGCTGAAAGAGAAAATAGTGAGGTTTCTGGAGTCCAGCGGATTACAGGATCCGAGGCAGCATGGATTCACCAGAGGCAGGTCTTGTCAGACAAATCTGATTTCTTTGACTGGGTGACCAGGGAGTTGGACCGAGGGAGAGCCCTAGATGTGGTGTATTTAGATTTCAGTAAAGCCTTTGACACTGTTCCTCACAGGTGACTTATAAACAAACTGAACACCCTAGGGATGGACCCAAAAGTTTCCGCTTGGGTTAGAAATTAGTTGGGTGGGAGGCGACAGAGTACATGTAAATGGAGCTCACTCTGAGGAGAAGGATGTTATCAGTGTGTGCCCCAGGGATCTGTCCTTGGTCAGATTCTTTTTAACATCTTTGTTAGTGATATAGCGGAAGGGCTTTCAGGTAAGGTTTGCCTCTTTGCAGATGATACCAAAATCTGCAATAGAGTAGACACCCAGGAAGGGGTAGATAACATGAGGAGGGATCTAGCTAAGCTTGAAGAATGGTCTAGAATTTGGCAGCTGGGATTTAATGTTAAAAAATGTAAGGTCATGCATTTGGGCTGCAGCAATCCAAGGGAGCAATATAGTATAAGGGGTGAAGTACTTTTGTCCACTAAAGAAGAGCGGGACCTAGGCGTGGTTGTGTCTGATGATCGTAAAGTAGCTAAACAAGTAGAAAAGGCGACGGCAAAAACTAGAAGGATGCTTGGGTGCATACGGAGAGGAATGGTTAGCAGAAAAAAGGAGGTGATAATGCCTCTGTATAAGCCTTTGGTGCGACCTCATTTGGAGTATAGTGTGCAATTCTGGAGACCGCACCTTCAAAAGGATGTCAACAGGATGGAGTCGGTGCAGAGGGTGGCTACTAAAATGATTAGTGGTCTTCATTATAAAGCATATGAGGACAGACTGAAGGATCTTAATATGTACACCTTAGAGGAAAGGCAGGATAGAGGTGATATGACAGATGTTTAAATACCTCCGTGGCATAAATGTTCAAGGAGAGAGCCTCTTTCAATTGAAAGCAACTTTTGCTACGAGGGGACATGGGATGAGGGTGAAGAGATGGATTCAGGAGTGATATGTGGAAATATTTCTTTATGGAAAGAGTAGTGGATCCATGGAATAGTCTCCCAGTGGAGGTGGTAGAGATGAGGACAGTAACTGAATTCAAAAAAGCATGGGACAAACACAGAGGATCTCTGAAGGTAAAAAGAGGACTGTTGTAGTTGTTATGGAAGGACAGACTAGATAGGCCATGTGGTCTTTTTCTGTCATATTTCTATATTTCTATGAAGATCGGGTTGCACCCCCAGAGGGAGTGGGGTGTCCGCCAGCTGTAACAGCAGCGGGAACCAGGGCTGCCTCGGCCATCTGAGGGCTACCAATATGACCGAGGCCCTGTCCCTTAGAATCTTAAACAAGGTTCGGGCCACCAGGGGCGTGGGAGGAAACACATACAGGAGGCCCTAGGACCATGAGATCAGGAAGGCATCCGCTGCGAATCTCGTGGGATGCGGTTGCCTGGCGCAGAACTGAGGCAGCTCCCGGTTCAGGGGACTGGCAAAGAGGTTTATGGATGGAAGTCCCCATTTCAGGAAAATGTTCTGAACCACCAAAGGGTGCAGTTGCCATTCGTGAGGTTGGAGAACCCTGCTCAATCTGTCTGCCAGGACATTTTCGTGGCCAGGAAGACAGACTGTCCTGAGCAGCATATTGTGTCGAAGTGCAAAAGAGCATAGGGCCTGTGCCTCCTGACACAGGAGCCTGGACCCTGTGCTCCCTTGTTTGTTCACATAGATCGCCGCCACCTGGTTGTCTGTCTCCACCAAGACAGACTGGTGGGCCAGGGTGTGAGAGAAGGCTTTGAGGGCTAAGCGTATCACCCGGAGTTCCAGCAGATTGATTTGTTGCGTGGCATCCTATGGAGACCACAGGTCCTGTGTGCACTTGTCCAGACAATGTGCACCCCAGCCCTGCAAGGAGACATCGGTTGTGAGTACCACAATGGAAACAGGTACCTGAAAAAGAATTCCCTGTAGAAGGTTGGGGGGCTGTAGACACCACTGCAGGGAGTTCAGGAAGGGTTTGGACACCCTTACTTTGAGGCTTCCTGTAGCCTGCCTCCACTGAGTTCTGAGACACCACTGTGCAGGCCTCATATTCAGGCGGGCATTGGGGGTCACATGCACTGTCAAAGCCATGTGGCCCAGGAGCCTTAAATAGAGTCTGGCGGAAACCAGTGGGTTGTCTAGAAACCGTCTGGCCAAGACCATCAGCCTTCCCGCTCTGATTTCTGGCAAGTAAGCTTTTGCTTGCAGGGAGTCTAACCGTGCTCCTATGAACTCCAGGTTCTGGGAGGGGAGCAAAGTGGACTTGGCAAAGTTTATGACAAAGCCTAGTTGCTGAAGGAGAGAGACAGTACGGAGGACTTGAAGGACTAGAAAAAGGGACTGTTACTTCTGGAGAGAGATCTGCAACTGAGTATATACTTCTGGGAATTTTCTAAAAGGAATTCTTTGTATTAAAGCTAATTAATCTGTGAACCCACTATTTTTTGTTAAATCAGTCAGGGCCTAGTAGCAGCAGTTTAAGTTTAAATTTAAAACACAGAGGAGAACTTTCTGGTTACATTTCATACCCAGCAGAGAGCTTGTATTTTAAATTTCATAAGAAGTTAGAGCCTAGCAGCAGCTAAGAGCTATAATTTAAATCAAATCAGAATATAGCTTACCTCAGCAACACAAGACAGGGTACTGTGTGCAGCCCTCTTTGAATAAGTGTTATTTCCCTCCCTCCCTCCCCACACCCACCCACCCCTGGGATAATCGTAGCTTATTAGGTGCTTACACATCTTAAAAGGCAGGAGGTGCTCTCAGGTGAAGCTCGTTACCCAAATCAATCATACACTAAGGACCTGAGATTAGTTAAGCTTCAGGTGAACAAGGTATATTACACGTATAAGGTACAGTTTTATTATAAATATCCATAGCAACCCTTAGTAAGTAAAGAACTTAGATCTAAACACAAACTTAAAACTAGGATGCAGACAGCAGTCCAGCAGCGGGATGGGGGCTTTCCAGTATTTTGCATTGAGTGTCACATGTACGATTTTCTCCCAGTTGGCGAGAGGTCTTACGTGTGCAATAGGTGCAAGGAGCTCTTTGCTCTCAGGGAACTAGTCCGTTCTCTAGAGACTAAAGTAGCAGACTTGGAAAGCATAAGACATACAGAGGTACATAGACGAGACCTACAGGGATATAGTCCTGAAGTCCCACCTCCAGTCTGACAGCATCCCTGTTGCCATGGAGGAGAGAGGTCATGTGACAGGAGAGCATCACCCTGGTGTGGCAGGAAGTGATCCTGTAACTAGGACCTGTCCTCCAGGTGATGTAAAACCCTCTCGCACCGAGAAAGTATCTCCAGGGCCATGTGCCCATGAGGGAAGGGTTAGGACAGCCGTTATAGTTGGTGATTCGATCATTAGGCATGTAGATAGCTGGGTGGCTGGTGGACGTGAGGATCGCCTGGTAACATGCCTGCCTGGTGCGAAAGCAGCGGACCTCACGCGCCACCTAGATAAGTTCTTAGATAGTGCTGGGGAGGAGTCTGCTGTCTTGATACATGTCGGTACCAATGACATAGGAAAATGTGGTAGGGAGGTTCTGGACGCTAAATTTAGGCTTTTAGGTAGGAAGTTGAAATCGAGAACTTCCAGGGTAGCGTTCTCCGAAATGCTTCCTGTTCCATGCGCAGGACCCAAAAGGCAGGCAGAGCTCCGGAGTCTCAATGCGTGGATGAGAATGGTGCAGAGATGAGGGTTTTGGATTTGTTAGGAACTGGGGAACATTCTGGGGAAAGGAGGGGCTCTTCCGAAGGGATGGGCTTCACCTTAACCGGGATGGAACCAGGATGCTGGCATTAACCTTTAAAAAGGAGATAGAGCAGCTTTTAAACTAGATAATACGGGAAAGCCAACAGTCGCCCAAGAGCAGAAGGTTCGGAAGAATGTATCTTTGAAGGATACTACCAAAAGCAGAGAGGTTCCACAAAAGAGTAAACTAGCCCAAATGCCCTCAAGTATGGAGCAAACAGAGCTTAAAGATCCCAAATTACCCATGTCTAACAATAGTCAAATTAATATGAATAAAATACATTCTCTAAAATGCTTGTATACAAATGATAGAAGTCTAACAAATAAGATGGGAGAGTTAGAATATATAGCATTAAATGAAAGGTTAGATATGATTGGAATATCAGAGACATGGTGGAAGGAGGACAACCAGTGGGACACTGATACCTGGGTACAAACTATATCGTAATGATAGAGCTGATCAAATTGGTGGAGGGGTTGCTCTCTATGTTAGAGAGGGCATTGAGTCAGAAAGGATTAAAGTTTTGCAGGAAACAAAATCTGCTGTAGAATCTATATTTATTGAAATTCCATGTAAAAGGGGGAAGGCGATGGCAGTGCGGGTGTACTATCGAGCACCTGGCCAGAATGACCAAATGGATGATGAAATGCTCAAAGAAATCAAGGAAGCTAACAAAAGTTACAGCGTAGTAATAATAATGGGTGATTTCAACTACCCTGGTATCAACTGGGTCAGTGTCACGTCAGGACATGCTAGGGAGATAATCTTCCTAGATGAAATAAATGACTGCTTCTTGGAGCAGCTGGTTCATAAACCGACCAGAGGGGAAGCCATATTAGACCTAGTCCTTAGTGGAACACCAGATCTAGTGCAAGAGAAGATTGTTGGGGCCACTTGGCAATAGTGATCATAGCATGATGGCCTTTGATTTAATTAGTGGAGGAGGGATAGTAAGCAAATCCACAGTACTAACTTTTAACTTTCGAAAGGGAGACTATGATAAAATGAGGAAAACAGTTAAGAAAAAACTAAAAGGAGCAGTTGCAAAGATTAAAGACGTACATCAGGCTTGGCTGTTGAAAAATACTATCTTGGAAGCCCAGACCAGCTGTATTCCACGCTTTAAGAAAAGTGGAAGCAAGTCCAAAAAACTGCCAGCATGGTTTAAAGGTGAGGTCAGAGAGGCTGTTGCCAAAAAAGCATCTTTCAGGAAATGGAAAAAAGAGCCAAATGACGAAACCTGGAAACAGCACAAGCACTGGCAAGTCAAATGCAAGGCATTGATAAGGCAGGCAAAGGGAGAATTTGAGAAGAAGCTTGCTGCGGAAGCAAGAACGCGAAATAAAGACCTTTTCAAGTACATTCGTAGCAAAAAACCTGTGAGAGAATCAGTTGGTCCATTAGATGATAAAGGGGTTAAAGGAGCACTAAGAGGCGACAAGCCAATAGCGGAGAGACTGAATGAATTCTTTGTTTCGGTCTTTACTGAGGAAGATGTAGGGATGTTACCCATGACTGAAGTGGTATTTAAAGGTGCGGAAGAATTGAAGGAAATATCGATACAACGGGAAGATGTCTTACAACTATTAGATAAACTGAAGAGTAGCAAATCAACTGGGCCGGATGGTATACATCCAAGGGTGTTGAAAGAACTGAAATATGAGATTGCAGACCTGCTACTAGTAATCTGTGAACTATCATTAAAATCATCTCTAAAGAGTAGTTACTCACCTGTAACAGGTGTTCTCCAGGAGCAGCAGGAATCAGTCCTCACATATGGGTGACGTCGGTGCTGACGGAGCCCTCGCAGAGCAATTTTCCCAGCTTTCAAAGAAAGCCTTTGGGAATTGCAGCGCGCATGCGCGATCCCCTTCTCACCCAAGGGTGCCATCTTGCTCAGTCTGATGACATAGCTAAAAGACAGCAAAAAAATTAGCAAAAACGAATTGATAGGACTGCAACTCCAAGGGGAGGAGGGAGAGTTGTGAGGACTGATTCCTGCTGCTCCTGGAGAACACCTGTTACAGGTGAGTAACTACTCTTTCTCCAGGACCAAGCAGGAAGTCAGTCCTCACATATGGGACTCCCTAGCTTAAGGCTACCGGAGACCTCGTGGAAAAATGAGCTCCCTCTAGCTCAGTAGCACAGAAGGAAGGAATCTTCTCTGAAAACGCCCCCGACCGGTAGCCCAACACCAGGGCCGGAGGGTAAGAGTTGCCTAAACCTCAGAGATTATGGAGGACTGCCTGACCGAAAGCACTGTCCATGCGGGACTCCCTCTCCAGGCAGTAATGGGCCGCAAATGTCTGGCTTGAAGACCAAGTAGCGGCCTGGCAGATGTCTGCCAACGGAACAGAGCGGAGATGAGCCACTGACGCAGCCTTCGCCCTGACACGATGAGCCGTGACTCGACCCTCCAACGAGAGGCCGGCTGCCCCATAAGCCCAGGCGATACAGTCAGCGACCCAGATGGACAAAGTATGCTTGGAGACAGGTAGCCCCAACTTATTGGGGTCAAAAGAAACAGAGCTGAACAGCCCTCCTATGCTCCCGCGTACGGTCAAGGTAGAAGGACAAGGCCCTCCTACAGTCCAGGGTATGCAGGACCATTTCAGCCCGGCTGGTGTGCGGCCTGGGAAAGAAGGCTGGAAGAACCACCTCCTGGTTGAGATGAAAAGGAGAAACCACCTTTGGAAGAAACTTAGGGTGAGTCCGTAAGACTACAATATTCCTGTAGCATCTAGTGTAAGGAGGATCAGACACTAGGACCTGCAGTTCGCTAAAGCGCCTAGCAGAGGTAAGGGCTACCAAGAACAAGGTTTTCCAGGAAAGAAAACCAAGAGGGCAGGTAGCCATAGGTTCAAAGGTCGGACAGGTAATCCGCTGCAAGACCACATTCAGATCCCATTCAGGGGCTGGAGGGCGCAAAGGAGGTTTAAGGAGAAGGAGGCCTCAGAGAAAACGAGCCACCAAAGAGTGGTTGGAAAGAGGCCTGCCATCCACTGGTACGTGATGCGCGGAGAGAGCACTTAGGTGGACCCTGACAGAGTTGGACCTAAGGCCCAGATTGGAGAGGTAAAGCAAATATTGCAAGTTAACTGCCACCAAGCAGGAGAAGGGATTCTCAGACTGCTGAGCACACCACACGGAGAACCGACGCCACTTAAGAGCATAGGACTTCCGGGTGGAGGGCTGCCTGGAGGCCAAGACGACCTCTTCCACCTCCCGAGGCAGCAGGAGGGGAGCAAGGACTACCCTTTCAGCAGCCAGGCCATCAGATGAAGGGATCGGAGGTTGGGGTGTAGGAGTCCCCCATGATCCTGTGACAGGAGATCGGGTTGAAACCCCAGAGGAAGAGTGTAAACCGCCAGCTGCATTAGAAGCGGGAACCATGGTTGTCTCGACCACCGGGGAGCTACTAGGATCATCGAGGCCCTGTCTCTGAGAACTATGAAGAGCGTCCGAGACACCAGTGGCATGGGAGGAAAGGCATACAAGAGGCCTGTGGACCATGGAATCAGAAAAGCATCCGCCGCTACACTGAGAGGATGCGGTTGTCGAGAGCAGAATCTGGGAAGCTGCCGGTTCAGGGGACTGACAAATAGATCCATGGTGGGGAGGCACCACTTGAGAAATATCTGCTGAACCACCAATGGATCCAATCTCCACTCGTGAGGTTGGAGGATCCTGCTCAGCTTGTCTGCCAGGTAATTTTCTTGACCTGGGAGATAGACAGCTTTGAGGAGGATGCCGTGAAGAACGGCCCAAGAGCACAGTTTTTGTGCCTCCTGAAAGAGAAGGAAGGAGCCTGTGCCCCCTTGTTTGTTCACGTAGAACATTGCAACTTGATTGTCCGTCTGGACCAGCACAGACTGGTGAGAAGTGAGGTGGGAGAAGGCTCTCAGAGCTAGGCGGATGGCTCTGAGCTCCAGGAAGTTTATCTGCTGAGCAGACTCCCAAGGAGTCCAGAGGCCTTGAGTACATGTCCCTTGGCAATGTGCTCCCCAACCCAGGAGAGAAGCATCGGTGGTCAGCACCTGAGAAGGCGGAGGAGATTGAAAATCCACTCCCAGCACCAGGTCTGGCAGATGAAGCCACCACCGCAGAGAAGAGACCAGCAGGTCGGATACCTGTACAGAGTCCGACAGGCTCCCCGTGGCTTGATGCCATTGAGTACGAAGGCACCACTGAGCAGGTCGCATGTTCAGGCGGGCATTGGGGTCACATGGACCGTGGAGGCCATATGGCCGAGCAGTCTCAGAAATTGCCTGGCAGAGACCAGGGAATTGCTGTGAAAGGGGCTGGCGAGAACCATGAGCCTGTGTGCCCTGTCTAGAGGCAGGAAGGCCCGTGCCTGAAGTATGTTCAACCTTGCGCCTATGAATTCGAGATTTTGAGAGGGGAGCAAAGTGGACTTTGCGAAGCTTAGGACAAATCCCAAGTGCTGGAGCAGAGTCACAGTGTGATGAGTGGCCTGAGTGGCCTCTTCGGAAGACTGGGCTCTGATGAGCCAGTCGTCCAGGTATGGAAACACAAACAGGCCTTGAAGTCTTAGATAGGCCGCCACCACTGCTAGGCATTTGGTGAACACCCTGGGGGCGGAGGATAGGCCAAAGGGCAGTACTCTGTACTGGTAATGATTTCCTCCCACAACAAACCTGAGATATTGTCTGTGGTCTGGATGAATAAGGATGTGAGTATACGCATCCTTTAGATCTAAGGAGCATAGCCAGTCTCCCTGCTGGAGGTAGGGCAGCAGGATTCCACGGGTAAGCATCTTGAACTTTTCCCTTGCCAGGAACTTGTTGAGGTTTTGCAAGTCCAGGATGGGTCTGAGACCTCCTGTTCTTTTTGGTATCAGAATGTACCTGGAATAAAAGCCGTGACCTCTCAGGTGGTGGGGCACAGGTTCCACAGCCTGTTCCTGAAGACGACTTGCTAACTCCTGAAGGAGTAAGTCCCTGTGCAGAGGGAGTCTTGGAGGCTCCCCTGGAAAGTAGGAGGGAGGTACCTGGTGAAAGTGTAGAAGATAGCCTTTCTGAACTACATGAAGCACCCAGGTATCTGACGTGATGGCTGACCACCTGTGTGCAAAGTGGACCAACCGGCCTCCTGTGCTGAGAGAAACCAGCGGAGGGGAAGAGGCTATGCTGACGGAGTCAAAAAACCCCACCCTACTGAGCAGGGGCCGGTGTTGTGGGCTTGGGGGCCTGCTGTCTACGGGACCCATTGCCCCGTCCCTTGGCCTGCTGACCCTGTTGGGTAGCTGCTGAGGCCTGATAATGAGGGTAGTGTTTATAGGCAGCTGCCTTCCTCGGGTAAAAGGGCTTTTTCCCCGAGCCCTTCTTTTGAGAAGGGGCAGAGGTTTTTCTGGACAGCCGAGTCCTGGTCAGAGTCTCGGTCTCAATCTATGCAGCCTTTTCAGCCATGGGCTTGCCAAAGAGGTTTTCACCTCTGCAGGGGACATCGACCAACTTGTCCTGTACCCATGGCTCGAGGTCGGATGACTGAAGCCAAGCCTGTCGGCGGGCACTGATGCCGGCTCCGGCTACTCGAGCCTATGCTTCAAAGCCATCGTAGGCTGCTCGAGAGATAAACTTCGAGCACTCACGAATACCAGTGGACAAGGCCTGGAACCTCTGCAAAGGTTCCTCGGAGAGACCAGCAGAGAACACGGCAATTTCTTTTGCCAGGTCTCGGAGATACATGCCCATATAGAGCTGGTAGGTCTGGACTCGACAAGCAAGCATAGAACCCTGGAAGCACTTCCTACCGAGGGCATCCAGGTTCCGGGCCTCCTGGCCGGGAGGCACCGAGGGGTCCATCTTTTGACTCGAGTCGATGCATGGCCGATTCCACCACCATGGAATGGTGCGGTAGTTGTGCCTTTTGGAACCCGGGGCTCTAGCGGACTCAATAAATGATATCGACCCGCTTGCTTAACACCGGCGCCGACGCCGGGCTCTCCCACATGCGGAAGAGAAGTCACTCCAGCATCGGAGGAACCGGTACAGTAAAGGCCTCCTTCGGGGGAGAGTCATACTGGAGGACATCGAGCTCTTCGGCTCCTCCTCGGGATCCGTGGGGAATGCCAAGGCCTTGGCCATATCCCGCACAAAGTCCGAGAACCGGGTGTCCTCCGGGAGGGACCGTCTCCAAGGTTCGGACTTGGGCGAGTCCGATGGGACGCGAGTCCGAAAAGTACCGGGTGACTCTTCGTCCTCCGTCTCCCAGGCTGACACCTCGGATGAGGAATCGAGTGGCTCCGGTCGGGCGGGCACTGATGCCCTCCGCCCCGACGCCGAGGGCTTCGGCGTCGACGACCTCAGTCCCGAATCGGAGGCCGAGGGAGACCGCGACCGAGGATCGACTCGAGCTCGCATGGACTCGAGGATCGGCTTGGTCTCCGGGGTCGACTTGGACGTCGATGTCCCGGTGGTCAGGGCAGATGCACCGGCGAGGCCAGTGATCAATGCCCGCTGCTGGTCCATGAAGGCAGCCAAACTGCTCTCCAAGGCCGTCAACCTGAGTCCGAGCTCAGGAGACCCAGCAGCCCCCAACCCGGGCCCGGCTCCTTCGGAGGCAAGTCCACGAGGACTACAGTACTCACGTGTCTAGGAGACTCCATCTCGAGACGAGGATGTTTCAAAGGCCTCTCCGAATCCGAGGACCCGGGACGGCTATCGGGGCTATGCGACCTGGCTCTTGAGGAACCAGGAGCGTCCACCGCCGCCCTCGCGGGTTTCTTCTTCCTATGATGTTCTCGGGCAGGAGACCCCCGCCCAGAGGAACTCCGATGATGCTCAGGACCGGAGTCCCGGGACGTCGAAGCCTCTGAAGAGGTCCGGGCCCGGCCAGACGCGGAGTCAGAGAAGATTCGTTCTTTTTTATGCTGCCGACTCAATGCTTTTGAGGACATCTTGCCACACGGACCACAGATCATTGGGTCATGATCGGGTCCGAGGCAGCGGAGGCAGCAGTCGTGTGTGTCGGTGAGAGACATAAGTTTCTTAAAACCGATCACACTTTTTAAACCCGCAGGCAGCCATCGGGGGAAAAAGGGCCCCTGCGAGGTCAAAAGACAGGGCTGCCAGTGAAAAAGAAAAATGGCGCGAACGCTAGTCACGAAGGACAAAAAAAACAAAATAAAGAACGGACTAGATACCAGCGTAGCGGGTCCGGGCGGGAAAAGGATCCGGCATCGAACCGAGAAAAGAATAGTAAATAAAATCAACTTTTTCTGCAGCGATCACAAACAGCATCTGTAGGGCTCCACGGAAAAAAAGAAGACTGAGCAAGATGGCACCCTTGGACGGGAAGGGGACCGCGCATGCGCGCTGCAATTCCCAAAGGCTTTCTTTGAAAGCTGGGGAAATTGCTCCGTGAGGGCTCCGTCGGTGCCGACGTCACCCATATGTGAGGACTAACTTCCTGCTTGGTCCTGGAGAATATCTGAAGATTGGAGGATCGCCAATGTAACACCACTTTTTAAAAAGGGTTCCAGGGGTGATCCGGGAAACTACAGACCGGTGAGCCTGACATCAGTACCAGGAAAAATGGTAGAAACCATCAAAGAATAAAATTACTCAGCATGTAGATAGTCATGACCTAATGGGAGACAGCCAACATGGCTTTAGACAAGGAAGATCTTGTCTTACTAATCTGTTATGTTTTTTTGAAGGAGTGAATAATCAGGTGGACAAAGGTGAGTCGTTGATATTGTGTATCTGGACTTTCAGAAAGCCTTTGACAAGGTCCCTCATCAGAGACTTTTGGCAAAACTAAAGAGTCATGGGATAGGAGGCAGTGTACTATTGTGGATCAGGAACTGGTTAAAAGATAGAAAGCAGAGGGTAGGGCTAAATGGCCAATTTTCCCAATGGAGAAAGGTGAATAGCGGTGTACCCCAGGGATCTGTGCTGGGTCCGCTGCTTTTTGACATATTCATAAATGACCTGGAAAGTGGAATAACGAGTGAGGTTATCAAATTTGAAGATGACACAAAACTATTTAAAGTTGTTAAAACCCAAGAGGATTGTGGAAAATTGCAAGAGGATCTTGATAAATTGGAAGACTGGGCATCAAAATGGCAGAAGAAATTTAATGTGGACAAGTGCAAGGTTATGCACCTAGGGAAGAACAACCCAAACTATGGTTACACAATGCAAGGTTCCACATTAGGAACTACCACCCAGGAAAAAGATTTAGGCGTCATTGTGGATACCATGGTTAAAACCCTCGGCCCAGTGTGCAGCGGCGGCCAAGAGAGCAAATAGAATGCTAGGTATGATAAGGAAAGGAATGGAGAATAAAACAAAAGATATTATAATGCCTCTATATCGTTCCATGGTGAGACCGCACCTTGAATATTGTGTGCAATTCTGGTCGCCATATCTTAAAAAGGATATAGCGATTTTAGAAAAGGTTCAGAGAAGAGCCACCAAAATGGTAAAGGGGATGGAAGGATACTCCTATGAAGAAAGGCTAAAAAGGTTAGGGCTCTTTAACCTGGAAAAGAGAAGGCTGAGGGGAGATATGATAGAAGTCTATAAATTAATGAACGGAGTGGAACGGGTAAACGTAGATCGATTGCTTACCTTATCAGAATATAGAAAGACTAGGGGACATGCAATGAAGCTACAGGGTAAACTATTTAAGACTAATAAAAGAAAATATTTTTTCACTCAACGTGTAATCAAACTCTGGAATTTGTTACCGGAGGATGTAGTAAAGGCTGTTAGTGTAGCTGGGTTTAAAAAAGGTTTGGACAAGTTCCTGGAGGAAAGGTCCATAAACCATTATTAAGAAGGGACCCAGGATATCAATGCTTGAACCAATACAAGCATTGTGGAACCTGTGTCCCTTGGGGAAACTGCTAGGTACATATGACCGAGATTGGCCACTGTTGGAAACAGAATACTGGGCTTGATGGACCTTGGTCTGACCCAGTATGGCATATCTTATGTTCTTATGAGGGTGACTTGCCTGGCCTCCTGGACAGTCTGACCCCTGATGAGCCAGTCGTCCAGGTAGGGGAAGACAAAAATACCCTGGTTTCTCAAGTAGGCCGCCACCACTGCCAGGCACTTTGTGAAGACCCTTGGGGTGGAGGTTAGGCCAAAGGGCAGTACCCTGTACTGAAAATGGTTTCCTCCTACCACGAACCGCAGGTATTTTCTATGGTCTGGATGAATGAGGATGTGAGTGTACGCATCCTTCAGATTTAAGGAGCATAGCCAATCTCCCTGTTGGAGGTAGGGCAGCAGTGTTCCAAGAGTAAGCATCTTGAACTTTTCCTTTTCCAAGAACTTGAGATTTCTTAAGTCCAGAATGAGCTGGAGACCTCCAGTCCTCTTTGGAACAAAAAAGTACCTGGAGTAGACGCCCTGCCCCAGCAGGTGGGGAGGTACAGGCTCCACCGCTCTGTCTTGAAGAAGGCCTTGCAGTTCCTGGAGAAGGAGTTCCTGATGCAGAGTAGGCCTTGGAGGCTCCCCTGGAAAGTAGGAGGGGGGTACTTGATGGAAATGGAGCAGATAGCCCTTCTGGACTATGCTCAGTACCCAAGCATCTCTTGTGATGAGCGGCCACTGGTGTGAAAACAGGACCAGCTGACCTCCTGTGCTGAGATGGGCCAGCAGAGGTGGAGAGGCTATGCAGTGGGAGTAAAAAAAAAAACCCTCCCTGCTGAGGAGGAGCAGGAGCTGGAGGCTTGGGGACTTTCTACCTATGGGGTCCATGTCCCTGCTGGGGAGCTGGGGAGGCCTCTTAGTGAGGGAAAGGTTTGTAGGCAGATGACTTCCTCGGGTAAAAGGTCTTTTTCCCTGAGCCCTTCTTCTGAGAAGGGGCAGATGCTTTCCTGGACAACCTTGTCCTTGTTAGAGTCTCGGTCTCGAGCTCAGTAGCCTTTTCGGCCATTGGCTTGCCGAAGAGGTTTTCACCCCGGAATGGGACATCAACCAACTTGTCCTGAACCCATGGCTTGAGGTCCGATGACTGTAGCCATGCCTGGTGTCGAGCACGATGTCGGCCGCCGCTACTCGGGCCGAAGCCTAGAAGCCATCGTAGGCCACCCAGGAGATGAATTTGGAGCACTCTCGGATCCCCGTGAACAAGGTCTTGAACCTCTGCAAAGGTTCCCCGGAGAGGCCAGCAGAGAACCCAGCTATTTCCTTAGCCAGGTCCCGCACGCACATGCCCATGTACAGCTGGTAGGACTGGACACGGCAAGCATCGAGCCCTGGAAGCACTTTCTGCCGATGGCATCCAGGATCTGGGCCTCCCTACCGGGGGGCATTGCAGAGTGCATCTTCTGGCTCTTCAGACAATGCATGGTTGATTCCACAACCATAGAATGGTGCGGCAGCTGCGCCTTCTGGAGTCCAGGGCTCTTTCGGACTCGATACATGGAATCGATCCGCTTGCACATAACCGGCGCAGAGGCCAGTGCCTCCCACATTCGGAAGAGGAGCCGTTCCAGCATCGGAGGAACCAGCACAGTAAAGGCCTACCTCGGGGGAGAGTCATACTGCAGTGCATCGAGCTCTTCAGCTCGAGGCTCCTCCTTGGGATCCGCAGGAACAGCCAAAGCCTTGGTCATGTCCCTTACAAACTCCGAGAACCGGGTGTCCTCCGGTGGGGAAACTACTCTGGGACTCGGACTGCGGTGAGTCCGAAGGGACACACCGAGTCCGAAAAGTATCAGGGGATTCATCGTCCTCCGTCTCCCACGCAGACTTATCCGAGGAAGAGTCAAGGGGCTCCGACCGTGTGGGCTCTGGTAGCAGCCGTCCCGACACTGGGGGCATTGGCGTCGCCGCCCTCGGTCCCGAACGGGAGGTCGAGGGTGACCCTGACCGAGTCCGGACTCGGGCCTTCATGGCTTCGAGAACCGGCTCGGTCTCCGGGGTCGACTTGGACGTCGACGTCCCAGTGGTCGGGGCAGATGCACCAGTCAAGTTGGCCATCAGCACCCGCTACTGATCCATGAAGGCAGACAGTCTGCACACCAAGGCTGACAGCCTGAGTCCAATCTCAGGAGACTCAGCAGCCACCGACTCGGGCCCCGGCACCGCCGGGCCCGACGTCGGCTCCCTGGGAGGAGAGTCCGAGGGCAACAGGACTTATGCGCTCGACGGACTCCGGCTCTATATGAGGCACCTTACGCGGCTTCTCCAGCTCCAAAGGCCCAGGGCGGCGGTCAGGGGTCCAGGATCTGGCCCTCGAACCATGGGTATCCTCCGACGCCGCCCTCACGTGCTTCCTCTTCCTCTTATGCTCCCGACTGGGGGACCCCCTTTCAGAGGAACCCCGACAAAGCTCGGGGGTCAGACTCCTGAGATGTCGAGGCCTCTGATGAGGTCCGGCCTCGGCCGGAGGCAGTCTGAAAAAATTCTCTCCTTCTGATGCTTCCGGCTCCTGAGTGCCTTGGTGGACATCTTTCCACATGGGACACAGACCTTGGGATGATGGCCTGGCTCGAGACAACGCAGGCAGCAGTCGTGTGTGTCGGTAAGAGACATGAGCTTCTTACAACGATCACACTTTTTGAAACCACTGGAGGCCATCAGGGAAAAAGGGCCCCCGCGAGGTCAAAAGACCGGCCCTCCAGGGAAAAAAAAAAAAAAAAAAAAAAAGAGGGCGAACGCATGCCACGAAGGGCAAAAAAACGAAAAATAGAGATCAGGTCGATACCGGCGTACTGAACCCAGGCGGTAAGGTGAACCGGCGTCGAACCGGACAAAAGAGGGAAAATCACAGAAAAAAAATCAAACTTTTCCGAGTGACACGGACTCATGTTCGTTGGGCTCCACGGAAAAAGAAAGACTGAGCAAGATGGCACCTTTGGGCGGGAAGGGGACCGCACATGCGTGAGTATTACCAAAGGCTTTCTTAGAAACAAACCAACAGCTCCCGGCACCATCAGCTCTCCCTGCAGGGGATCAAGCCTCCAGAGCGGGAGCCCGGCCTTCCAGCGTGCTGCCCAATCGGGGCAGGCGCTCAACATTTAAAAGCAGAGGTGCCATCCGGCGGGCTTGCGCCTGAGGGCCTCGCCAGAGGGTCCTTTGGCTTGGCCCTTAGGCACGGGCCCAAAGAAGAGGGTACACAAAATACCTGCTCCTGCTGTCCCTGCCTCATTCATCAGCTATCTAGCTCCAGACAGCGAACACTCATACTACTCCCACTCTACAACGCGTCATGAAACCACCTCCAGTCCACCCTGCCTAAGGAAATCAACCTAACTACTAAACTGCCTACAGACCTATAAGGTGAATTAACTTAACCACGTTTATAGTGTCTAATGCATATTTACTAATTCAAATTTGTGTTTAGCCATCCTCACTGTAATAACCTCACAATAACCTCCACCTCCCTCCACAGAGACTGCCCACTCCATCGGCTTTTAAACCACCATTCCACCGGCAGGCCCGCGCCTGAGGGCCTCGCCAGAGAGCCCTTTGGCATGGCCCTTAGGCGTTGGTCCATGGCGTTTGTCCTGAAATGAGCATTGAATATGTGGTCTGGATTGTCATACGCTTATATTATGGTAACCTGCTGTTCCCTTTCTTTTCTTTGCCTATCCTTTTGACTGTTTCTGTCCTCTACTCTTTCCTATCTTACAAATGGCGTTCCTTTCATATTTCCACAAATGATATATTATTGTAAACCGCTCTAATGCTTCGGCCTGAGCGGTATATCAAATTCAAATAAACAAACAAATGCCTATATAATCTCATTCTATTTATAATCTGTATGTTAAAGAGTTTACTGTATAGTGATCAAACAAATATTAATAATAACTATTGAGAGATCCATCCAAACAGAAGTTGATATTTAACCTGTTGACCTCACCAAACGCTCTCAGAAGCATAAACTCAAACTAAGTTAACTAGACACAATCAACACACCACAACTATGGCTATATCTTTGCTTTCTCTCACTCTGATTTACACCCTGACCAGTACCTTTTACGAAGCTACTGCTTTTACACAGGGTGATAACCCTATCCCACTACTTCTCAGCACAAGTAGGAAATACTACCATAACCAATACCAACCACCCCCAAATCCCTACCACAAAAGGCAGTCACATTTACTCTATGTCACACTTGAAACCACAACAACAACAAACCTTAAGGAAGAACAGAACCAAAAAGCCCTCAAATGCATCCTTATCAATGCACAATCCATCCGCAACAAATGGCCTGCCATCACAGACCTACTTTCAAATCTCAACCTAGATATCCTATTGGTTACTGAAACGTGGTTATCAGACACTGATAATGCTATACTAAATCAAATCACCCCACCTGATTTCTCGATCTTCACATGCAACAGAAAAAGAGGAGGTGGTGTCCTCATCCTACCAAAAACTGCACTACAATACCGGATTAACTTCACTAAGACAACGCCACACCTAAATATGTTAACAGTCTCCAACAAACATAACACTATAAACCTTATTTACAGGGCACCCGGCACCATGTCAGATGACCTCTCTGATGTGATCGACCTAGCCTGTAATCCTCAAGTCACCTACAAAACAAACTGGTTGATGGGAGACTTTAACCTTGCGTCCACTCAGCAGGAACTAGCTAATACCTTCCTAGAAACAATGTCCAATCTAGGCTACGAACAGGTCGTAAAAGACCCCACCCACCAACAAGGCAACCTCCTTGACCTAATCTTCGTTCCACCTAGAGATTCTAGCAGGCTAAGTCAAATTGAATTTTCAGTCACCCCTGTCCCCTGGTCCGACCATAACCTAATAACATAAGATATGCCATACTGGGTCAGACCAAGGTCCATCAAGCCCAATATTCTGTTTCCAACAGTGGCCAATCTAGGTCATACGTACCTAGCAGTTTCCCCAAGGGACACAGGTTCCACAATGCTTGTATTGGTTCAAGCATTGAAATCCTGGGTCCCTTCTTAATAATGGTTTATGGACCTTTCCTCCAGGAACTTGTCCAAACCTTTTTTAAACCCAGCTACACTAACAGCCTTTACTACATCCTCCGGTAACAAATTCCAGAGTTTGATTACACGTTGAGAGAAAAAATATTTTATTTTATTAGTCAAATAGTTTACACTGTAGCTTCATTGCATGTCCCCTAGTCTTTCTATATTCTGATAAGGTAAACAATCGATCTACGTTTACCCGTTCCACTCCGTTCATTAATTTATAGACTTCTATCATATCTCCCCTCAGCCGTCTCTTTTCCAGGTTAAAGAGCCCAAACCTTTTTAGCCTTTCTTCATAGGAGTATCCTTCCATCCCCTTTACCATTTTGGTGGCTCTTCTCTGAACCTTTTCTAAAATCGCTATATCCTTTTTAACATACGGCAACCAGAATTGCACACAATATTCAAGGTGCGGTCTCACCATGGAACGATATAGAGGCATTATAATATCTTTTGTTTTATTTTCCATTCCTTTCCTTATCATACCTAGCATTCTATTTGCTCTCTTGGCCGCTGCTGCACACTAGGCCGAGGGTTTTAACATGGTATCCACAATGACGCCTAAATCTTTTTCCTGGGTGGTGGTTCCTAATGTGGAACCTTGCATTATGTAACCATAGTTTGGGTTGTTCTTCCCTAGGTGCATAACCTTGCACTTGTCCACATTAAATTTTGATGCCCAGTCTTCCAATCAAGATCCTCTTGCAATTTTCCACAATCCTCTTGGGTATTAACAACTTTAAATAGTTTTGTGTCATCTGCTAATTTGATAACCTCTCGTTATTCCACTTTCCAGGTCATTTATGAATATGTCAAAAGGCAGCGGACCCAGCACAGATCCCTGGGGTACACCACTATTCACCTTTCTCCATTGGGAAAACTGGCCATTTAGCCCTACCCTCTGCTTTCTATCTTTTAACCAGTTCCTGATCCACAATAGTACACTGCCTCCTATCCCATGACTCTTTAGTTTTGCCAAAAGTCTCTGATGAGGGACCTTGTCAAAGGCTTTCTGAAAGTCCAGATACACAATATCAACCGACTCACCTTTGTCCACCTGATTATTCACTCCTTCAAAAAAACATAACAGATTAGTAAGACAAGATCTTCCTTGTCTAAAGCCATGTTGGCTGTCTCCCATTAGGTCATCGCTATCTACATGCCGAGTAATTTTATTCTTTATGATGGTTTCTACCATTTTTCCCGGTACGGACGTCAGGCTCAACGGTCTGTAGTTTCCCGGATCACCCCTGGAACCCTTTTTAAAAATTGGTGTTACATTGGCGATCTTCCAATCTTGAGGTATTAGAGATGATTTTAATGATAGTTCACAGATTACTAATAGCAGGTCTGCAATCTCGTATTTCAGTTCTTTCAACACCCTTGGATGTATACCATCCGGCCCAGGTGATTTGCTACTCTTCAGTTTATCTAATAGTTGTAATACATCTTCCTGATGTATCGATATTTCCTTAAATTCTTTCGCACCATTAAATACCACTTCAGTCATGGGTAACATCCCTACATCTTCCTCAGTAAAGACTGAAGCAAAGAATTCATTCAATCTCTCCGCTATCGCCTTGTCGCCTCTTAGTGCTCCTTTAACCCCTTTATCATCTAATGGGCCAACTGACTCACAGGTTTTTTTGCTACGAATGTACTTGAAAAGGTCTTTACTTCGCGTTTTTGCTTCTGCAGCAAGCTTCTTCTCAAATTCTCCCTTTGCCTGCCTTATCAATGCCTTGCATTTGACTTGCCAGTGCTTGTGCTGTTTCCAGGTTTCGTCATTTGGCTCTTTTTTCCATTTCCTGAAAGATGCTTTTTTGGCAACAGCCTCTCTGACCGCACCTTTAAACCATGCTGGCAGTTTTTTTGGACTTCCTTCCACTTTTCTTAAAGCATGGAATACAGCTGGTCTGGGCTTCCAAGATAGTATTTTTCAACAACACCAAGCCTGATGTACGTCTTTAACCTTTGCAACTGCTCCTTTTAGTTTTTTCTTAACTGTTTTCCTCATTTTATCATAGTTTCCCTTTCGAAAGTTATAAGGTAGTACTGTGGATTTCCTTACTATTCCTCCTCCACTAATTAAATCAAAGGCGATCATGCTATGATCACTATTGCCAAGTGGCCCCAACAACCTTATCTCTTGCACTAGATCTGGTGTTCCACTAAGGACTAGGTCTAATATGGCTTCCCCTCTGGTCGGTTCATGAACCAGCTGCTCCAAGAAGCAGTCATTTATTTCATCTAGGAACATTATCTCCCTAGCATGTCCTGACGTGACACTGACCCAGTCGATACCAGGGTAGTTGAAATCACCCATGATTATTACTGCGCTGTAACTTTTGTTAGCTTCCTTGATTTCTTTGAGCATTTCATCATCCATTTGGTCATTCTGGCAAGGCGCTCGATAGTACACCCCCACTGCCATCGCCTTCCCCCTTTTACATGGAATTTCAATCCATATAGATTCTACAGCAGATTTTGTTTCCTGCAAAACTTTAATCCTTTCTGAATCAATGCCCTCTCTAACAGAGAGCAACCCCTCCACCAATTTGATCAGCTCTATCATTACGATATAGTTTGTACCCAGGTATCAGTGTCCTACTGGTTGTCCTCCTTCCACCATGTCTCTGACACTCAAATCATATCTAACCTTTCATTTAGTGCTATATATTTTAACTCTCCCATCTTATTTTTTTAGACTTCTAGCATTTGCATACAAGCATTTTAGAGAATGTATTTTACTCATATTAATTTGGCTATTGTTAGACATGGGTAATTTGGGATCTTTAAGCTCAGTCTGCTCCATACTTGAGGGCATTTGGGCTACTTTACTCTTTTGTGGAACCTCTCTGCTTTTGGTAGTATCCTTCAAAGATACATTCTTCCGAACCATCCGCTCTTGGGCGACTGTCGGCTTTCCCCTAATATCTAGTTTAAAAGCTGCTCGATCTCCTTTTTAAAGCTTAATGCCAGCAGTCTGGTTCCATCCCGGTTAAGGTGAAGCCAATCGCTTCGGAAGAGCCCCTCCTTTCCCCAGAATGTTCCCCAGTTCCTAACAAATCCAAAACCCTCATCTCTGCACCATTGTCTCATCCACGCATTGAGACTCCAGAGCTCTGCCTGCCTTTTGGGTCCTGTGCGTGGAACAGGAAGCATTTCGGAGAATGCTACCCTGGAAGTTCTGGATTTCAACTTCCTACCTAAAAGCCTAAATTTAGCCTCCAGAATCTCCCTACCACATTTTCCTATGTCATTGGTACCGACATGTACCAAGACAGCAGACTCCTCCCCAGCACTATCTAAGACCTTATCTAGGTGGCGCGTGAGGTCCGCTACCTTCGCACCAGGCAGGCATGTTACCAGGCGATCCTCACGTCCACCAGCCACCCAGCTATCTACATGCCTAATGATCGAATCACCAACTGTAACGCCTGTTCTAACCCTTCCCTCATGGGCACATGGCCCTGGAGAAACTTCCTCGGTGCGAGAGGGTTTTACATCACCTGGAGGACAGGTCCTAGTTACAGGATCACTTCCTGCCACACCAGGGTGATGCTCTCCTGTCACGTGACCTCTCTCCTCCATGGCAACAGGGATGCTGCCAGACTGGAGGTGGGACTTCAGGACTATATCCCTGTAGGTCTCGTCTATGTACCTCTCTGATACCAACGATACAAATAACAGACTGCTGCCCAATTACAGGTAAACCTGAGAAACCAACCCGCTTCAAACAACTAGACAGAGCTGATCACTCAGCAGGTACTCCCAAAATTATCTAAACCATCTGTCAACCTTAACGAAATGCTCACAAACTGGAACACCCCCCTCCCTCAGTACGCCCAACATCCAAGCAATGACAAAAAACCTACAACCAATAGTCGTTCCTCCAAGAAGCAGAACGCTCCGTGGTTCTCCTCCAAACTACGATCCTCATTACTACATCTGAGAAAACTGGAGAGAAAGTGGAGACGGTCCCGCAGTTCAACAGATCAATCTACATATCTAGAACATCTGAAAAATCATAGGGACTCAACGTGGACAGAGAAAAAAATTCCATGCCGAGCTTCTTAACCGCTCGTTAAATAAGCCTCGTGACCTTTTCAAACTAGTAAAATCACTGACCAGCCAACCTCCCCAACCACAACAGGAGTATATCCAACCCCCGGCATACGCTAACTACATCCAATCTAAAGCAATAAAAGTAATCACTACTACACCTTGTGAATCCTATCAGAACCCCCACATACATTCTCCACTCACCAAGCTCTCACCACCATCAGTGAAAACCATCGAGGAAACAATTGCCAACATCAATACCACGACAGCACCGAATGACCCATGCCCAGCACACTGGGTCAGAACAATGCGCTCAGAACTAAGCCCATTCATAGCTGATATCGCAAAGCAATCTTTTACAACTGGAATCTTCCCGGACGCCCTTAAGAAAACATCCATACGACCTTTACTGAAAAATAACCAGCTCGATCCGAAGAAAGAGGACTCCTATCAACCAATCTCCAGTATCCCTTTCCTAGCCAAAATACTCGAAACAACAACTCAAAGACAGATTCAACAGCATATTGACACAACCTCCCCTTTAGACCCATGTCAACATGGCTTCAGAGAGGCGCACGGCGTAGAAACCCTATTAACCTCATTAACAAACACACTCACCAATGGGATAGACAACATTAAGAAAGGCTTTGCTTTGATCTTCCTGGATATTTCTGCAGCGTTCGACTCAGTTGATCACGAACTCCTCCTGATGAGACTCCACACAAAGGGAATCCATGACTGTGCATGGGACTGGTATAAGTCTTACCCTCAAGAAAGATGGCAGCAAGTTCGGGTCAGCAACAAGACATCAGAACCCTTCCAGCAAAGACGGAGTACAAGGATTGTCATTATCCGCACTATTTCTCAACATTTATATGCAGCCAATTTGTGACATAACCCGCTCCTTCGGCATATCGTGCCTCATGTATGCGGATGACGTCTTGCTATTCACACCTATAACGGTCACATGCCAAGATTTCACAATGTTGACTAAATGCTTTGACGCAACAGACTGGCTCTTTAATCAGAATCTACGTATAAATTTCAAAAAGACAGAAGTGCTATTTATCACACGGAACAAAGACTTCTCCCCGCCATCAACACTAAAAGTCAGAGACGCAGAACTTCCGGTCAAATCCAACATACGCTATCTAGGGGTAATATTAGACCAACACTTGGACTTCAAAGATCACATCAAGCGCACAGTAAGATCTATTTACTTCAAAATCAAAACCCTCTGCCACCTGAGACCCATGATGGAAAATGACGACTTCTGAACTATTTTCCAGGCCCTAGTGACACCTTTGACTATGCTAATACTACATGGCCTCCCAAAAAATACTCGGAACCCGCTTCAGTTAGCTATGAACGCGGCAGCTCGTGTCCTCTGCAGAGTATCCAGAAAAGACCACATCTCACCTATATTAAAAGAGCTTCACTGGCTCCCAATAAGTTGCAGAATCACTTATAAGGCCCTCATCACCTTTAAAGCATTCAATAAAACATCACCCTCCTCAATTGCTGATCTGCTCATTCACACCCCAACAAAAGATCCAGAAGAGCACTTGTGGAAAATACTCTAGTTATACCAAGTGGATCTATAAAACTTAATCAACCATCAATAGAGCATTTACAAGCTATGCCCCCAGGTGTTGGAACAAACTCCCTTCTAGCATAAGGGCAGTCAGGGACCTCACTCAATTTAGAAAGGCCCTCAAACATCACTTGTTCCTCATGCACTTTACACAGCTCGACGATTCCCCCCTCCACCCACACAATCATGTCAACCGTGAACACATACACACTAAGGTTAAATTAGACTTACCTGCTAATTGTTGTTCCTTAAGGAACTCTAGTCCAGTCCCGGAACCATAGAGTTTAGAATCTCCTCCAGCAGCCTTGGAGACTGAAATACATCATCGCTTTGCTGGCACCAGTATAAGTAGGCAAGGACCGCCCCTTCTTACCAGTACCTATTGACAAAGCACACTCAGCAGAGCAACAAATAAGTAGATTAAATAAGAATACATTCAACCCGTCAAACACAAGTTAGTTTTGGTTATAGATTTTGTCTTGCTTCTTATCTGTGTGTCTGTTTTTTTTTTTGTTTTTTTTTTTTTTTTCTAAACGAAATGTACAACCTGAAACTGAGCTGGCTAGCTAGCAACGCTATGGAAGAGGACCCCCCAAAGGCTCCATGCTGTGCTTCTTGACAACCTACACCAGCTAAGGTAACAGACCGGGAGGGATCCGGGACTGGACTAGAGTTCCTTAAGGAACAACAATTAGCAGGTAAGTCTAATTTAACCTTCCTTTTCGCGTCTCTAGTCCAGTCCCGGAACCATAGAGTATGTAACAGAGCAGTGAATATCAACGGGAGGGACCAGCAAGCCCAGCCTGAAGCACCGCCGAACCAAAACGAAGTCTCTTGACATCACCACATCCAGACGATAATGCTTCGCAAAGGAATGCAAGGACAACCAAGTCGCCGCCCTACAAATGTCGTCGACTGGAACTAAACTGAACTCCGCCCAAGATGCCGCCTGCGCTTGGGTCAAATGAGCCCAAAGACCCTCAGGAACCAATCTACCCTTCAGAAGATATGCCGAAGCAATCGCTTCCTTCAACCAATGAGAAATAGATGCTTTCGCCGCCGCCTCTCCTTTACGCGGCCAACTGAAGGCCACAAACAGCCTGTTTGACCTCCGAAAGGACGCCGTCCTAGAAAGATATTTCTTCAGAACTCGCCTAGCGTCCAATCGATGCAACTTGACCCCCGAATGCTCCTTTTGCTGCTCCGAGAACACCAGGAGTGAGACCACCTGGTTCACATGAAACGCGGAGACCACCTTAGGCAAGAACGCCGGCACCGTACGCAGAACCACCTTGCGATCGTAAAAAGAGAGATAAGGCTCCTTGCAGGAAAGCGCTTGCAATTCTGAAATCCTCCGCGCAGAACAAATGACCACCAGAAAAACTGTTTTCAACGTGAGATCTTTCAGAGAGGCCTTGGACAGCGGTTCAAACGGCGCACTGATCAAGGCCTCCAACACTAAATTCAAATCCCACGGTGGCACAGCACAGCGCCGCAGCGCGGCGGAGACATGAGCAGCACCGCCCGCAAAAATCTCCGAATGTCTCCATGAGTACCGAGCACCTGACCGTAGATCTTACCCCAGTAACAAGCGATGGCCGCCAGCTGCACGCACAAAGAGCTCGCCGCCAAACCCTTGTCCACGCCATCCTGCAAAAATGAAAGAATCTGAGACACCAAAGCTCGCAAGGGGTTAACACTGCATTCCGCGCACCAGGCCTCAAAAATGCACCAAACCCTGATGTACGCTAGGGAGGGAGATCGTCTACGCGCCTTTAACAAAATGGAAATGACCGCTGCCGAATATCCCTTCGCCGTCATCCGAGCCCTCTCAAGAGCCAAGCTGTAAGCGAGAACCGATCCACCTGGGGCATGCGTAACGGACCCTGACGCAAGAGATCGACCCGCTGAGGCAACCTCCACGGCCGGTCCGCCAGGAGCCGCACTAAATCCGCGTACCATGGTCGTCTGGGCCAGTCTGGCGCTACCAGAATCACCAGGCCGTGATGCCGCTCTATGCGCTGCACCACCCGGCCTATCAGAGCCCACGGCGGGAACACATAGAGAAGACCTCTTTCCGGCCACCGCTGTGCGACAGCGTCGAGGCCTTCCGACATCCGCTCTCGCCGTCTGCTGAAAAAGCACGGTACCTGCGCCGACTCGAAGCTCGCCATGAGGTCCATCGGAGGGACCCCCCAACGCCTCATCAACACCACAAACATGTCTGGGTGGAGAGCCCACTCCCCCGGGTCCACCGTGCGGCGACTGAGAAAATCTGCCTCGACATTGTCCACTCCGGCCACGTGCTGCGCTGACAGCCCCGCTAGATGTCGTTCGGACGAAGCCAAGAGACAACCGACCTCTTCCTCCAGCATCACGCTGCTGGTGCCGCCCTGCCGATTTATGTAGGCTACGGTCGTCGCATTGTCTGACAGAACCCAAACTGCCTGCTGACTGAAGCGCTCTTGAAACGCCCGCAGAGCTAAAAACACTGCTCATATCTCCAACCTGATGGGCCATTCCTTCTCTATCAGCGACCACCGCCCCTGGACAAACCCTGCCCTCGTAATGCGCCCCCCACCCCAGAAGACTGGCATCTGTGGTCAACAGTCTCCAGGAAGGAGTTTCCAAAGGCATGCCCGCAGCCAAGTTCTCCGGTCGCAACCACCAAAGAAGATCCAGCCGCACCTCCGGCGGACAGAGCAATTGTTGGGCTAACGCATCTCGCTGATGAGACCAACGCCGAAGAAGCGTGCTTTGTAACTGACGCAAATGCGCCCTGGCCCAGGGCACCACCTCGATCATGGCTGCCATCGTCCCAAGCAACTGGAGATACTGCCACGCCGTTGGAGCCGCCCTGGACAAAAACTGCCGTACCAGTCGCCTCAGCCCCTGCGCTCTCTGATCTGGCAGAAACACTGCGGCCTGCCCCGTCTCGAACCGCGCTCCCAAGTATTCCAAGGACTGCGAGGGAACTAACCGGCTCTTTGCAAAGTTGACCACCCAGCCGAGGCTCTCTAGCAGCTTTACGACCCGGGCCGTGGCGTCCATACTCTCTTCCCTTGATTTTGCCCGAATCAACCAATCGTCCAGGTAAGGATGCACGAGCACTCCCTCCTTGCGAAGCGCCGCCGCAACCACTACCATGATCTTGGTGAACGTCCGCAGCGCTGTAGCAAGCCCGAAGGGCAACGCTTGAAACTGAAAGTGTCCCATGGGGACCGCAAACCGCAGGAACTTCTGGTGCTCCTATCGAATCGGGATATGCAGATACGCCTCTGTGAGATCGAGCGACGTTAGGAATTCTCCGGGCCTGACCGCCGCAACAGAACGCAGTGTCTCCATCCGAAAGTGAGTGACCCGGAGACACCGATTTACCCTCTTCAAATCTAGAATAGGCCGAAACGTTCCTTCCTTCTTTGGCACCACGAAATAGATGGAGTATCGACCGCATCCGCACTGATCCGGCGGAACAGGAACCACCGCGCGGAGCTGCAGCAGCCGCTGCAGCGTGTCTGAGACCGCGCGCCACTTGAGAGGAGCTCTGCAAGGTGACTGGACAAAGGAATCTAACACGGGATGGTGAAGCTCTAGCGCATACCCCTCTCGGATGACCTCTAGAACCCACTGATCTGACGTAATGTGGACCCAGGCAGGGTAAAACTCCCACAATCGCCCTGCCATGGGAACTACCTCCACCTGAGTCCGCCTTCTTTCATTGCGACTTTTTAGCAGACGAGGACTGGAAGGGGGAATAACCTCTGCCGGTGCTTCGGAAACCCCGAAACCCCTGGCTTCGAACCGGAAACCTTCCACGCTGGGGCTGGCTAAAACGAGATAATCGAAACCTACGAAAGTCGAAGGGTTCTCCGTGGCACCGCATTAGTCCGTATCTGCTTCGGCTTATCTTCCGGAAGGCGACCCCCCTTACACTCTCCCAGATCTTTGACCAGCTTCTCCAAATCCTCCCCAAACAGCTTCCCCCGAAACGGTAGCTTGCTGAGGCGAGTCTTAGAGGAACTATCGGCCGCCCAATTCTGCAACCAGAAATACCTACGAGCCGCTACCACCGAGGCCATACTCTTAGCCAAGCCGCGGATCAGATCATAGTGGATGTCCGCCAAATAAGCGGACCCGGACTCCAAACACGCTCCATCCTCCACCTGCGCAGCCGCCAGATCCCCCTGCAATCTCTGGGCCCAGCGCAAACAGCCTCTCGCCACCCACGCCCCTGAGGCCTGCATTGAGAGAGCGCACACATCAAAAACCTGCTTCAATAGCGTATCTAATTTCCTGTCCTGCACGTCCTTCAACGCTGCCGCCCCTTCCACCGGGATCGTAGTTTTCTTAGTAACCGCCGATACCGCCACATCTACCTTTGGAGAGCGAAATAGTTCCCTATCGAAATCTGACAACGGATAGAGGCGCGCCAAGGCCCGGGAACCCTTCAGGGCCGACTCTGGCGAATCCCACTCTTCCTGAATCATACTCCGAAACACTCTATGCAGAGGGAAGACCCACTGGGACGTCCGCACCGCCTGCAACAAGGGATCCTCCAGAGTATCTTCCGGCCCCGCCGTTTCAGAGGGCATATTGAGGGTCTTGAGAGTCTCGGCTATCAAGGCCGGTAGTTCCTCGCGCCAAAAGACCCTGACGACCCTACTCTGCTGTTCCGCGTCAGATAATTCTCCTTCCTCCAACTCCTCACCAGAGAGTTCCTCCAAATCCGCGTCTTCTGTTACCAGATCGTCACCCAGGCGCAACACCGGGGTCTCATCCCCCGTCCCCTTGCTAATCTTCGAGGGAGGGACGCCCTCCTCAGGCAGGATCAGGGAGCCCCACCGCTTCTGGCCCTCCGATCCCCGAGACTGCGAGACCATCCCGGGCTGCAGAAGCGCAAAGGTCTGCTGCATGAGGGCAAAGAAATCCAGCGGGATTACCGGAGCCGCCCCCAGAAGGTTCATCCCTTGCACACCAGAGGACCCCTCCCCTGAGGACGACTCCGGCCCTGGTACCATTGGGTCTAGCGATGGAGGCAGGACATACCCTGCACTTGATGGACCTGCCTCCGGCGCCACAGTAGTCGCTGTTGCCGTACTCTCCATCACCGCAGACTCCAGTGTGCTAGCCCCACACACCCGAGTCTGCCAGCAATCCGCGCCTCGCGCCACACACCACAGCGCGCAATTTTGCGGGCATACTAACTCTCAAAACCCCCACTCTAAAGCCCCCCCTACAGGCACTGTACGAAAAGCCCCCGAGCCGGAGCTCCTCCGCCAAGCCAGACAGGCCCGCGGTTCTGTGCTTTTTTTTTTTTTTTTTTTTTTTTTTATTAAGGCAACTGCCGCCCCCCCCCCCCAAAGAAGAATCTCCTAGGCCGCTACCAAAACGAGAGCTAGAAACGGGCAAACAAACACCCCCAAAACAAAAAAGTAAAATCTAAAACTAAAAGGAATACCCCCGGGTTACCAACACAAAATGGCCGCCGCCATGCGGCCAGCCACCCTGACACTACTAAAGAAGCCTGCTGCCTACCCAAGCGCCTAACGCGCTCACGGCCCCGTGATTTTAAGGACAGCTCCCTCACTCACCGCTCCATCCTGGCAGAGAGAGAACAATCACCAGCCACACCGGAGCTCAGCCGAACCGCGGCTTCTGTTCCGACGCCTGGAAACAAGCAGGGCTGACTTGCGCAAGCCTACGGCACTGCCGGTAAGCCTTCCACCTGCTCCTTACCCTTAGAAGCGGGTTCGGGAGCAGGGAGGCACACAACTTAATCCTGCCAAGTGCACTGCAGCAATGCTCGTTTAAGCCCCGGGGCCTGAAAAAGGGAGGGGGGGCTGAAGAGGGAGATGGAGCCAGAGGAAGAACTCTTCAGCAAAAGCCCTGCTCCTGCAACAAACAGCAATGGACAAATTAAACTAAAGTATTCTAAAATAATCTAAAATTAATATTCAAAAGAAAATTTAAACCCAAGCACCCCAGAAATTAGAAAAAGGGATGTATCCAATCTAACTCTGCTTATTTGCTTAGACTGAGCCCAACCCAGGCTCAGAATCTCCTTCAGCTGCTTGGAGACTCAAAGTACTGGTGAGAAGGGGCGGTCCTTGCCTACTTATACTGGTGCCAGCAAAGCGAAGATGTATTTCAGTCTCCAAGGCTGCTGGAGGAGATTCTAAACTCTATGGTTCCGGGACTGGACTAAAGAGACGAAAAGGAAAGCTGCATTCTGAATGTACACCATATGATATTACAGAAATAGTAATTACACTTACCTGGTAATTGTAGTTCCTGGAGAGTCCAGTTTAGTCCTCCACATCGGGTAGTGCACCTCCTCCTGCAGCTAGGAGACTGGACCAATCAAATTCTTCCCTGTGAGGATGTATACTGCTAGAGCTCCCATCAGCCCCCCAGTGAACTGTCAACAAGCAAACTTAAGAGAGTAATAGATAGAACAGCAAGGAAACCCCTCCCCAAAGTAACTCGACTCCATCCCCAAACGAGGGAGCCGTAACTGTGCACATCGCGTCCAACTGGACCACTGAGCAAAAAGAAGGCACTGCCACACCAGCAAAGAAAAAGAACAAACGAGCAAGGAGAGCAGAGGACCCCGGACTCGAGGGATCCCAGGCAAACAGCTTAAGCAGCTCTATCTCACCCGGTAGCAGCATGCCGGACGGAAAGAATCTCTCGGGAGGGAATGAGGACTAAACTGGACCCTCCAGGAACTACAATTACCAGGTAAGTGTAATTACTATTTCCTGAGCGGTCCTCCAGTTTAGTCCTCCACATCGGGATGTAACAGAGCAGTGATCATCGGGAGGGACCAACCCACCCGGCGCGCAAAACCGCAGAACCAAAGCAGGAATCCCCGGATGCCAAAACATCCAGCCGGTAGTGCTTACTAAAGGCATGGAGCGACGACCAAGTAGCCGACCTACAAATGTCCACTGGCGGAACCAAACTGTGCTCCGCCCACGACGTCGCCAGCGCTCGAGTGGAATGGGCCCGCAAACCCAGCGGAACCGCCCTGCCATGCAAAATATATGCTGACGCAATCGCTTCCTTAATCCACCTAGCAATAGAAGACTTCGACGCCGCCTCCCCCTTTCGTTTACCACCGAACAGGACGAACAGGCAGTCCGTCTTACGGAGCGACTCGGTGACTCAGATATCGGCGGAGCACCCGCCCAACGTCCAGACGATGCAGCTCGCGAGACGCGTCCGTATCCGGGGAGTCAAAGACCGGGAGAAAAACGGCCTGATTCAAATGAAAAGGAGAAACCACTTTAGGAAGGAAAGAAGGGACAGGTCGCAAGACCACTCTGTCTCTAGAGAACGATAAGAATGGCTCCCGGCAGGAAAGCGCCTGCAACTCCGAGATACGCCGAGCCGAACAGATGGCCACCAAGAACACAGTCTTCAATGTGAGATCCTTGAGAGACGCATGGCGAAGGGGCTCAAAGGGCTTCTGAACCAAAGCTTGCAACACCAAATTCAAATCCCATGGAGGAATGTTACCCTGCGCGAAGGACGCAGACGAAGCACGGCCCGCAGAAAACGTTGCACATCCACGTGAACCCCCAGGGGAACCCCCAAGACCTTACCCCTGTAACACGCTAGGGCCGCCAATTGTACTTTCAGAGAGCTAGCAGCAAGACCCTTGTCAAAGCCGTCTTGCAAAAAACTGAGAATGGCCGGAATGGAAGCCGTCGCGGCCCGGAGATCGTGCCGCGAACACCAATCTTCAAAAATGCACCATATGCGCACATACGTGAGCGACATAGAAGGCTTACGCGCACGAAGAAGAGTTGCAATAACAGCTGTAGAATAGCCTTTCCGTCTCAACCGAGCCCTTTCAATAGCCATACCGTAAGCGAGAACCGATCCACCTGCGGCATCCGCAGCGGCCCCTGAATCAAGAGATCCTGCAAGAGCGGCAACCGCCACGGAACCCCGACGAGAAGTCAAATCAGATCCGCATACCACGGACGGCGGGGCCAATCTGGAGCCACCAGAAGAACCTTTCCCGGATGTGCCTCTATACGTTGAATCACCCGTCCGATCAACACCCACGGAGGAAAGACGTAGAGGAGCCCGGAGGTCGGCCACGGGCAAATGAGCGCGTCTATGCCCTCGGACATGGGTTCCCGGCGCCTGCTGAAGAACCGAGGCGTTTTGGCCGACTGAAAAGTCGCCATGAGATCCATGATCGGCGGCCCCCATCTGCGTACTATTTGAGCGTACACTTGCGGGTGGAGTTCCCACTCCCCGGCATCCACCCGCACCCTGCTGAGGAAATCCGCCATCACATTCTGCTTCCCGGCGATATGTACTGCCGAAATTGCTAGAAGTCGAGGTTCTACCCACTGGAACAACAAGTCGGTCTCTTCCTCCATTGCTCTGCTTCCCGTGCCGCCCTGACGGTTGAGATATGCTACCGTTGCCGAGTTGTCTGAGAGAATCCGCACTGCACGGCACATCACTGAGGATTCGAACGCCTGAAGCGCCCACCTCACCGCCCGCAACTCGAGACGGTTGATCGACCAAGACACTTCCAGAGCCGACAACGCTCCCTGCGCGAAGCGACTGTCGCAATGAGCCCCCCAGCCCATCAGACTCGCATCCGTTATGACCGGCATCCATAGCGGCTGCTCCAGAGGAACCCCCGCCTGCATCGTTTGAGCTCAGCCACCATCGTAACGACTGCCGCACTCGCCTCGGGCAAGGCAACCACCTGCTCAGCGAATCCATTTGATTCAACCAACGCCGCAAGAGGGCTCGTTGCAGTGGACACATGAAACCTGGCCCAGGGGACCACATCCAGAGTCGCCGCCATCGTTCCCAAGACACGAAGGTACCACCAAGCTGACGGGGCCGGAAACGCTAAAAACTTGCGAACGAGAAGGCGCAAAGCTTGAGCTCGGCGATACGGCAGAAAAACTAACCCTTTCGCCGTATCGAAGCAAACTCCGAGATATTCGAGGGACTGAGTCGGTACTAAATGGCTCTTTTTGTGGTTGACCACCCAACCAAGGATCTGCAGCAGAGCTATGACTTTGTCCGTGGCTTGCAAACTTTCCGTCTCGGTCTTTGCTCGAATTAACCAATCGTCAAAATAAGGGTGAACCAAAACACCTTCCTTCCGCAACGCTGCTGCGACGACCACCATGACCTTGGTAAAAACACGGGGCGCCGTGGCCAGGCCGAAAGGCAGCGCCTGAAACTGGTAATGACCCCACGGAAGGGCAAACCGCAGGAACTTTTGATGAGCCGCCCTGATCGGAATATGCAAGTAGGCCTCCGAAAGATCGGGACGCGTAAGGAACTCTCCCTGACGCACGGCAACTAAGACGGATCTGAGAGTTTCCATGCGAAAATGAGGCACCCGCAGGCAACGATTCACCCCCTTGAGATCCAGGATAGGACGAAGGGAACCATCCTTTTTTGGCACCACGAAATAAATAGAGTACCGACCCGCACCGAGAACGGAAGCTGGAACAGGCACCACCGCCCCCAAGTCTAGCAGGCGGTTCAACGTTACGCGGACGGCGGACACTTTGAGGACTCTTGCAGGGCGACAGAACGAAAACATCCCGGAGAGGACAAGCAAATTCCAGCGCGTACCCCTCCCGGATGATCTCGAGGACCCACTGGTCCGAAGTTATCTGGACCCAGGAAGAAAGAAAATGACGAAGACGACCCCCGATCACTGGACTTCCCTCCGGGGTCCGCCTCGCTTCATTGCGGCTTGCGATTAAAGGAAGAGGAGGACGAAGGAGAGGCAGTCGAGAAACCTCTTCCTGCTCCTCGAAACCCCCGAAATCCTGAGGATCGAGAAGCCAGGCGTCCGCGCTGGAAACCCCCAAGTCTGGAAGACCGGAACCGGCAAAAATCCCGAAACTGACCTCTAGCCGAAGACAGACCTCTATTCTGGCGAGGCTTATCCTCCGGAAGCCTCCTGCCCTTAGATTCTCCTAGGTCCTTGACCAACTTATCCAGGTCATCTCCGAACAGCTTGCCTTTAAAGGGAAGCTTACTGAGACGCGCTTTAGAGGATCCATCAGCAGCCCAATTACGAAGCCAGATAGATCGGCGCCATGACGGAAGCCATACTGTTAGCCAAAGTCCGGATCAAGTCATAGTGAACATCTGCCAAATACGCGGATCCCGATTCTAAGCGGGCAACTTCCATCAACCCTTGTTGGTCCAGATGGGAATCCTGACGCAAATGCTGAGCCCATCGCAAACAAGCCCGGGAAACCCAGGCCCCACAAATAGAAGTCTGCAAGGCCAAAGCATTAGTCTCAAAGGCCTGCTTCAATAAACCATCCACCTTTCTATCCTGGGTGTCCTTCAAGGCCACACTGCTCTCAACCGGAATTGTAGTCTTCTTAGTTACCGCCGAAACCGCAGCGTCAATCCGTGGCGAACGAAATTTCTCCTTGTCCGCCAGAGGGTAAAGACGATTCATCGTTCTGATACCCTTCAAGCCGGAGTCAGGATGATCCCACTCAGCCTGAATCATCTGATCAACCACTCTATGAACCGGAAACACTGTTTGAGAATCTCGGACCGCTTGAATGAGAGGATCCTCCAAAACCTCTTCTTCCCCGTGGCGCCAGACCGTCAGATTTAGGGCTTGCAAAGATTCAGTAATCAAGGGAATCAGTTCTTCCCTGGGAAAAATGCGGATGATCCGAGCCTGGTCCTCTGGCTCCGGAATCTCTCCTTCCTCCAAGTCTTCGACCCGGTCTTCAGGTTCCACATCAGACCAGTCCGGCTCTGGCCACAGGATATCCGAGAGTTCAATTTCAGAAACTCGGAGCCGCTTGGCTGCCTTAGAGGCGTCTCCCCTCGTCTCCTCCGCCTGGAGAGACGGCGGAGCCGATGGGGCCGCACACGGCTCAGAGCCCTTCCCCAAGTGGCCCCTCTGAAAAGCTTGATGCATAAGAAGTACGAACTCAGGAGAAAAATCCCCCCAGGAAACCTTGCTAGGTCCCCTTGCCGGAGCACTACCTGGCGCAGAGGGAGTAGGTGGAAGGGAAGGAACGAGAGCCCCTGGAGTCAGCTCTTCCCCCCCTAAAACTGGAGGGTCCCCGGATTCCTGAGGGACACTGGCGTCTATGGGCTGCTGAAGCACTGGTGGACTGCAGGCGCAGCCCTTGCAAACCCCCGCGTCAGAGACAGAGCCTTTGCGGGAGCCACAAATGACGCACTGCGGTCGTCAGGACATGGAGAGAAAACCGCAAGAGTGCAGAGATGTTGCAAGAAAAAGACAGGCCCAACCACAAACAGATTTGCAGCACACACACAGCCTGTCCTGCAACTGAACTTTGTTACTGCTTTTTTTTTTTTTTTTTTTTTTAGAGGCACCGCAGCTCCCTGCTCACAGCCTACAATAAATCAAAAATAAAATGGTCCCTGCCGAGCCAGGACGCACAGCACAGAACATGCCGCAGCACGGCCCCCGAATAAGAAACGGGAGCCGAAAACAAAATGGCCGCCAGCACTTCGAGGAAACGAAAAAAGGCGCGAAAAGCTGAAGAGTAACATGAAAGAAAATAAACCAAACCGCAGCGATCCCGCAGACCCGAAGCATGGTGGACACTGAGAAAACCGGCCAAAATGCCACTTATCCCGAAGCCAGGAAGGGGCACAGCAACGGAGCTCACCCAGATGAAAAGCAAGCTGCAATGGCCCCGCGGCGTGAGGAAACACCGACCGGGGCACTAAGCTAACTGGGATCCTCCGAGTCATGTCATCACCTGGAAAATAGCCCCCAAATTAGGAGATGGTGATGTTTGCCAGAGTCTCCCTCCGATCTGTCCTGGAGGAGAGATCACAGGCAATGAAACTGCAGCCGACGTGCCTTAGCTGAGCAGTAAGCAGACGGGCAGTGCAAGCTCGGCTCCCTCCTACAACGGTATTTAAAGGGACAGACCCCTAAAGGGTAAAATAAAAGAAAAAAGCACAAGGGGCAAAACGAATGAAAGAAAAACAAAAGTATGAGGACCAAAAAACCCAAAGTGAGCCCGTAGTAGGCTCACACCGCCTCCTGCTGCAAGGAGACTGGACACACTGGGGGGCTGATGGGAGCTCCAGCAGTATACATCCTCACAGGGAAGAATTTGATTGGTCCAGTCTCCTAGCTGCAGGAGGAGGTGCACTACCCGATGTGGAGGACTAAACTGGAGGACCGCTCAGGAACTTCAACTATTCTTGACCAGGAGAGTACAAACACGCAGTAATCTAATTCTCATTGTAAAACCCGTTATGAGTTCAACCTGTTTAATCACTTGTAGCATAATTTCATATGTATATAGCTTCCCCAGTTAAATCCTTGTTAAAACCCTGTTTTATGTAAACGTAGGACAAAATCTGTATGTCCAAGTGGGTTTTTTTTGTTGTTTTTTTTATACTTTATGTCCAAGTGTTTATTGTTCGATGTAAACCGCACTGATGAGAAATAGCACGGTATATAAGAAATGTTAAATAAATAAAATAAAATAAAAATAGAAAGCTGGGGAAATGCTCCACATGGGGGCTCCATCGACGTTGTCACCAATATGTGAGGACTGACTTCCTGCTTGGTCCTGGAGAAGCATGGTATTCTGACTCACAGCTGTGACAAAAATTGGTCTTTGACAGGCAGCCCAGGCATATCCCATAGGCCACACAAACAGCCTTAGGCATACTGATGATCAGAAGGTCAGGCCCCCAATGAGAACAGTGCACCAGAACTCTACCAGACCATGGGTAAAGAGGCGACCAGGCAGCGTTTTCCCTTCACTGTAGCACTAACCCCCACAGGTTTCAATGTAGTGCCGAACTCCGCGGCTGCTGCTTTCCCTCAGCTGGTCATCAGAGAATAAACTCGTTGGGCCAGCTTAAAAGGCACAGTGTGCTAAAAACCCAGAGTGTCAGAGAATTGGGGGGGGGGAGGGAGGAAGGGCCTGACTAAACTGGACCCTTTGTAAGACCCACTTCCAACCAGGGACCGCAGTCGACCCAACAGCCTTGTGAGGGGGGGGGGGGAGTGGTTTAGCTCCAGCCGTCTTCAAGTTCCTCTTTCTGCTAAGAACGGACTCCTCCTTTAATAATCCTTTTTTGTTTGTGTATGCCAATTGTCCCTTCAGTCTAGGCAAGACTGTACTGAGTTCATTCCACCTGCTGGATACAGAGCATACTGACTTAAGGGGGAGTAGTTCTGCTCCCTTTTACTGTGACATTACATAAGTCTTCATCTGCTAGAACTGGGACACAACCCAGGAGTCTGGACTGAAATGACGTTATGGAAGTACCTAGGTTTTTGGTTTTTTTTAGTATTTATATAGATAACTAAAATATATAGATAACTATTAGTACTTGCTTAGGTTTTATTTTAGGAAAAGCAATATATAAAACTAAACCAAATCAAGCTGAGACAAGGAGCAGGCATGCAAGGGGCCCAAAGCCCAGGGAAATACAGTGTGCAGGAGAAGCTCTAACAAAAAGTGAGGCACAGAGACAGGCAGATGCTGGGAAGTGAAGGTAGCACTTTTTACCTGGCTGATTCGCCAATGGGAGTCAGATAAAGTGTCCTGTACGCATTCACCACAGCTTCTCTTACACCTGTCTCTTTGGACCACACCAATGGCAACATCCTGCGAATACCAATTACGGCTTGTAAGATGCCGAACTGCGAGACCGTCACAAAGAACTCAATCGCCTCCTGTACAACTGGAAGATGAGAGACATGATGAGAAATCAGTTAAGTGCCCTCTCCTCCCTCCATTAGGCTGCCATCCCCATCCCTTTATCTTCTCTGCATCTGATGCTTATGCCCAGTGCCCTCTCCTCCCTCCATTAGGCTGCCATCCCCATCCCTTTATCTTCTCTGCATCCGATGCTTATGCCCAGTGCCCTCTCCTCCCTCCATTAGACTGCCATCCCCATCCCTTTATCTTCTCTGCATCCGATGCTTATGCCCAGTGCCCTCTCCTCCCTCCATTAGACTGCCATCCCCATCCCTTTATCTTCTCCACATCCGATGCTTATGCCCAGTGCCCTCTCCTCCCTCCATTAGGCTGCCATCCCCATCCCTTTATCTTCTCCACATCCGATGCTTATGCCCAGTGCCCTCTCCTCCCTCCATTAGGCTGCCATCCCCATCCCTTTATTTTCTCCGCATCCGATGCTTATGCCCTTCCTCCATACCACTGCCACCTCTAACCATACCTAACACAATGGCCTGCCCTCCCTCCCATCCAAAACAACTGTGCTGCTCATCTCCCACATACCTGAAACTGTTTTCTCATACATCATTTTACTGATCACGTTAATGGCTTCTTCAATTTTGATAGCAAAGTTAAAGGCATCTCTCAGGTACTGCACAAGCATCTCCTGTTTCTGTAGCTGAGATTGGTGTGCTTGATCTGTATTTTCTGCTCCTGGATTCTCCCCTGTGGGCTCCATTCTCTCACAGTCGCTGTTTCTCACATTATGCTCTTTATCTGCATTAGAATCACAAAACTACACTTTAAGTAATGAGCAACCTAGGGATTATGCCCAGAGCTCCTGTAATCTAAGGACAGTGCCAAGGCCATGCAAGCTGTTAAGTAGGGGTTCAGGCCATTTTAGTGATGAATCTGAAATCGTTTGAGAATGTCCAAGTTGTAATATTTCCTTAAACAGAGGAATGGAGCAGAGGAGAGGACACAGTAAATCTCTGCACTGAAGTGGACACCTGTGCCAAGGGTGGGAAGAATTCACTTCCAGAGTTACATTTTCACTCTTAGTACCTTTGAAGAGGTTCTCGAGCAAACTTAGAAGTCTCCCTGCCTCATCATCTTCCATGCTTCCTGGGAAAACCTTAGTGCCCTTAAAGTGTGATATGGCTGCTTGTGCAAGGATAATGGCATGCCTAGGAAAAACAAAATTAAGGTCAGAATGTGACGTACAAAGGAAAAAAGGTCAGGGAGAATCAAGTAGCACACGCCCCACCGCTTACTTATAATTTAAGTTTTTCAGCAGCAGGACAATGCGTTCTGAAATGGCTTCTGGAATCTCTCCTTCTCTGATCCCAACTTCTGCATACTCCTCTTCCTCAGAATGTCCCTGCAGGATGGTCTGTAAGCAGCTCTGGATCTCTGGCAGCATGGCTTCCCACTCCTCCTCTGTCGAAACTAGAGTAGCTGTAGATGCACAACAGAGATTTTGTAGATGTGGTCTCCACATGAGGAGCCATCTACAGAGACACCAAAAGAGCAAAGACAATTCAAAAGTAAGGCCATTAAGTGAAATTAGATCTTACCTGCTAATTGTCTTTCCTTGAGGACCTCCAGTTCAGTCCCAACATTTGGGTTGTCAGCTCTGACGAGCAGCTTGGAGACTGAGCATGTCATCTCTGATGACATCAGTGTTCTTAGGCAGCTGGCACCACACAACAGCCCCAGTAAGTTATTGACAAAGCAGGCTCACAGAAGCAACAAATAAGATACAAGAACCTTAACACATTAACTTTAAACAGACTCAGAGCAAGAACCACCCCCTCCAATGGAAAAAAAAAGCAGCAGCCTGCCCTGGAACAGACATTGAAATACTCAGAGGCACTGGCCTCAGATCAACACCTCACCAGAACACCTCCCTGTCCTCCTCATTACACCTGTCCATACTCCCATCCTCCAGGAAGAATGAAATAAAAAAAACAAAAATGTACTTCTGGTCCGGGATCGTAACCCCCACTAAAATTGGGAGGTGCAGGATTGCACTGAAGGTCCTCAAGAAAAGCAAATTAGCAGGTAAGGTCTAATTTCACCTTCCTTATTGTCCCTCTAGTGCGGTCCCAGTTTAGTACTGCTCTGGGATGTACCAGAGCAGTACTAAACTCAGGAGGAACCTGCGAGCCCAGCCTTAATGACTGCCACACCAAAACTTGCATCTCTCTTTGCTTGCACATCCAACCAGTAATGTTATACAAAAGTATGCAGGGACACCCAGGTGGCTGCCCTGCAGATATGTGCCAGCGGAACCAGGCTAAACTTGGCCCATGAAGCCGCCTGCGCCCTGGTGGAATGCGCCTGCAGGCAACTGCTTATGCTGAAAAATGTAAGCAAATGAAATGGTCTTTAAAACATTGAGAAACAGAGGCCTTGGAAACTGCCTCTCCCCCTTATGCAGTCCTCCAAACAGAATGAACAATTGGTCTAACTTTCAAAACAGCTCCATCCTCTTCAGGATGCACCATAGAGCTCTTCAGACTTACAAGAGGCGCAGCCTCAGATCCTGCCAAGCCTCTTCTGTCCCAGCTAAGACAGGTAGCAACCAGCTGGTTTACATCTATTTATTTATTTGGTTCTTCTATACTGCCCCTTCCAGAGATCAGGGGCGGTTTACATTTAACACAACATATTACAAACAACAGAGGTTGAACTATTAACAGAGGTACTTTTAACATGAAGCAACTCTCCTATAGCAAGTTTCCCCATTCACCACCAAAATCATCGAGAAGATAATTCAACAAGCAACACCAAGACCACCTGGATACCAACAATATACTGGACCGGCAACAACATGGATTACACCCATTCTATGGAGTCGAGACCCTCATGACATCACTACTGAACACCCTTATCAAAGGTACGCAGACCAAACACTCTGGATATGCTATGCTCTTCCTGGACATATCCGCAGCCTTTGACACCATCTCCCACAACATCCTCCTACATAGATTACTACTACTATGAGCATTTATAAAGCGCTACCAGTCAAACACAGCGCTGTACAGACATGTAGAAGACAGTCCCTGCTCATTAGAGCTTACAATCTAGTCAAGACAAAAAACAAAAAACACAGAGCAACAGTCTGTTCAGGGCAAAAATAAACCATGGCATTTACAACCTAGACAAGACAAAGGACAGAAGTCAAGATCTGAAAGCGACAGTGAAGAGGTAGGTTTTCAAGATGACTAGGGAGGGTACCTGGCATATAACACAGGTAGGTTGTTCCAGGCGTAAGGTGCTGCTAGGTGAAAGGAGCGAAGTCTGGAGTTAGCAGTGTGAGTGGAAGGCCTGGATAGAAGTAGTTTGTTAGAAGAGCGAAGTTCCCGAGAGGAGTTGTAAGGAGAGATAAGAGTTGAAAGGTATGGAGGGGCTGCAGAGTGAATGCATTTATAGGTTAGGAGGAGAAGTTTGAACTGGATGCGGAAACGGATAGGGAGCCAGTGAAGTGACTTGGAGAGGAGTAATGTGGGCATGGCGAGGCTGGAAGAAAATTAGTCGAGCACCAGCACGTTGGATAGATTGAAGGGGAAAGAGATGGCTAACAGCGAGATCAGCAAGGAGAAGGTTGCAGTAGTCGAGGCGAGAGGTGATTAAGGAGTGGATGAGCATTTTGGCAGTGTGTTCAGAAAGGAAGGGGCAGAGTTTACTAATGTTGTAGAGAAAGACACGGCAGGTCTTAGCTACGAGCTGGATATGTGTGGAGAAGGAGAGAGGAGTCAAATATAACCTCCAGATTGCGGGCCGAGGAAACAGGAAGGATTATAGAGTTATCGACAGACTGAGAAAGGAGGGAGAGGAGGGGGAGGCATTGGAAGGGAAAGATAAGGAGTTCAGTTTTGGCCATGTTCAATTTCAAGCGGTGTTGAGACATCCAGGCAGCAATGTCAGAAAGGCAGGCAGAAATCTTGGTCTGGATTGCTGGAGATATTTCAAGCCTAGAGGTAGATTTGGGGAGTCATCGGCATAGAGGTGGTACTGGAAGCCATGGGAAGAAATAAGCGCACCAAGGGATTGGGTATAGAGAGAGAAGAGGAGTGGACCCAGGACGGATCCCTGGGGTACGCCAAACTGGAAGCGGGGTAGGAGAGGAGGAGCAGCCACCAGAGCAAACACTGAAAGAGCGATGGGAGAGGTATGAGGAGAACCAGGATAGTATCGAGCCTTAAAACCAAGCGAGGAGAGGGTAATGAGGAGAAGGTTGCGGTAAACCGTTTCAAAAGCAGCAGAGAGGTCGAGAAGGATGAGGAAAGAGTAGAGGCTATTAGATTTAGCCAGGAACAAGTCACTGGAGACTTTGGTAAGAGCCGCTTCAGTAGAGTGTAAGGGACGGAAGCCGGACTGTAAAGGATCCAGGAGGGCATGAAAGGAGAGGAAGTTGAGGCAGCGGCGGTGGACTGCACGTTCAAGTAGTTTAGATATGAAGGGAAGGAGGGAGATGGGTCGAAAGTTGGAAGGACAGGTGGGATCGAGTGAGGGTTTCTTGAGAGGCATGACCACAGCATGTTTGAAGTCAGTGGGGACAGTTGCAGTGGAGAGCGAAAGGTTGAGAATATGAGAGATGGAAGGGACAACGGTGGGGAAGATGGGGCATAGGAGATGGGTGGGGCATAGGATCAAAGGAACAGGTGGTGGGTTTGGAGGAAGAAAGAAGGAGTGTGGTTTCCTCAGAGATCACAGGGAAGGAAGAGAGGGTAGCAGAGGTAGCAGGGATGGGTGGGGGGGAGAAATGGGGAGGTAGATGAAGAAGTGGGGAATTGGAGGGTGATCTTGTGGATTTTCTCATGGAAGTAGTTGGCCAGGGTTTGGGCCCTGATTGGCCTTATGATGGAGAGCAGGAGGGGCTCCCTCGCTCCTGCTGTCTGTTGCGACGCCGATCAGGGGCTCGGCTGAAGCCGGTGGCGAAGACTTAAGGAAATCGGCATCAAGGACATCGTACTTCAATGGTTCGGCTCCTACGTGACTAACAACTGATACGCACAAGCATGGCAACCTCCCCTCCTTTCGACAGCAACAAGGAGTACCCCAGGGCTCCACACTATCTGCCATGCTCTTCAATATCTACCTGCAACCACTCTGCTCGATCATACGAGCTCATAACATCAACCACCATATCTACGCAGACAATGCTCTATGGACTGATCACAACCACCAACCCAACAAAGAATCACCTGTCAGACTGCTTCATTGAGGTCTACAGCTGGCTACAAAGGAAAAAGTAGTTACTCACCTGTAACAGGTGTTCTCCAGGAGCAGCAGGAATCAGTCCTCACATATGGGTGACATCGACGTCGATGGAGCCCCAGCGGAGCATTTCCCCAGCTTTCAATGAAAGCCTTTGGGAATACTGCACGCATGCGTGGTCCCCTTCCCGCCTAAAGGTGCCATCTTGCTCAGTCCAATGACATAGCTAAAAAACAGCACACAAAAATGTAAAATAAACTATGTACAACTGCAACTCCCAGGGGAGGAGGGAGGGTTGTGAGGACTGATTCCTGCTGCTCCTGGAGAACACCTGTTACAGGTGAGTAACTACACTTTCTCCAGGACCAAGCAGGAAGTCAGTCCTCACATATGGGTGATTCCCAAGCTTTGGGCTACCAAGGAACCCAGGCTGAACAAGAGAACTCCCTCTAATCCCAGCATCAAAGAAAGGCTTTTCACTGAAAGAACCTCCACCGGTAGCCCAACGGAGGGCTGGAGGGCAGGAGTTGCCTAAACCTCAGAGATACCGGAGTACTGCCTGGCCAAAAGCACTGTCCCTACGGGACTTCCTCTCCAGGCAGTAATGAGCTGCAAAAGTCTAGCTTGAGGACCAAGTTGCAGCCCTGCAGATGTCTGCCAACGGTAAAGAGCAGAGATGAGCTACTGAGGCAGCCATTGCCCTGACACGATGGGCCGTGACCCGACCCTGCAAGGGAAGGTCAGCCGCCCTGTAAGCCCAGGTGATACAGTCAGCCACCCATATGGACAAGGTACGCTTGGACACAGCTAACCCCAAATTATTAGGGTCAAAAGATATGAAGAGCTGAGTAGCCCTTCTATGTCCCTGCGTACGGTCAAGGTAGAAGGATAAGGCCCTCCTATAGTCCAGGGTATGCAGGACCGCTTCAGCCTGGCTTGCATGAGGCCTAGGGAAGAATGTTGGAAGAACCACCTCCTGGTTGAGGTGGAAAGAGGAGACAACCTTAGTGAGGAACTTTGGATGAGTCCTAAGGACTACCCTGTTCCTACAGAAGCGAGTGTAAGGCCTGTCACAGACTAGGGCCTGAAGCTCACTCACCCGTCTGGCCGAGGTTAAGGCTACTAGGAAGAGTGTCTTCCAGGAAAGTAAGTGGAGAGGACAAGTAGCCATCGGCTCAAAAGGTGGGCGAGTCAGTTGCTGCAAGACCACATTCAACTCCCACTAAGGAGCTGGAGGACAGACAGGAGGCTTGAGCAAGAGCAAACCTCTGAGAAAGCAGGACACCAAGGGGTGAACCAACAGAGTATCCCTCCACCAGTGAGTAGTGAGCTGCTAGAGCTGAGAGGTGGACCCGAACAGAATTGGATTTAAGGCCCTGATTGGATAAGTGCAGCAGGTACTGAAGCACCACTGGTACAGCACAGGAGAAAGAATCCTCTGTACGCAGCTGACACCACACAGAAAACCTCTTCCACTTCAGGGCATAGGTTTATCTAGTGGACTGCTTCCTAGAAGCCAGGACGACCTCTTCAACTTCAGGAGGTAAGCCCCAAGGAGCCAAAACTACCCTTGCAGCTTCCAGGCCATCAAATTGAGAGATTTGAGATTGGGGTGAAGAAGAGACCCCTGGTCTTGAGAAAGGAGGTCGGGCTGCAACCCTAGAGATAGTGGAGTGTCCACTGCTAGCTGAAGCAGAAGTGGGAACCAAGGTTGCCTCGGCTACCTGGGGGCTACCAGAAGGACTGAGGCCTGGTCCTTTAGAATCTAGAACAGGGTTTGGGCCACCAGAGGCGTGGGAGGAAACACATATAGGAGGCCGTGGGACCAGGAAATCAGAAAAGCATCTGCTGCTAGTCTCAGAGGATGTGGTTGCCTGGAGCAGGACCGGGGCAGCTGTCTGTTCAGGGGACTGGCAAAGAGATCTATGGATGGAAGTCCCCATCTCAGGAAGATCTTCTGAACTACCAAGGGATGGAGCTGCCACTCGTGTGGCTGCAGAATTCTGCTCAACCTGTCTGCCAGGTAATTTTCCTGGCCAGGGAGATAAACCGCCTTGAGCAACATGTTGTGCCTGAGCGCAAACAAGCAAGGGTCCTGCGCCTCCTGACAAAGGAGCCTGGACCCAGTGCCTCCCTGTTTGTTCACATAAAACATGGCTACCTGATTGTCTGTTTGCACTAAGACAGATTGGTGAGCCAGGGTTTGAGAGAAAGTCTTGAGGGCTAAGCGAATAGCCCGAAGCTCCAGTAGATTGATCTGCTGCTGGGCCTCCCAGGGAGACCACAGGCCCTGGGTGCACTTGCCCAGACAATGTGCTCCCCAGCCCTGTAGAGAGGCATCGGTGGTCAATACCACTGTGAACTCAAGTGGCTGAAAAGGCATCCCTTCCAGTAGGTTAGGGGGATGCAGCCACCAACGTAGGGAATGCAGGAATGGTTTGGACACCCTTACTCTGTCTCTGAGGCTCTCTGTGGCCTGCGACCACTGAGTTCTGAGGCACCATTGTGCAGGCCTCATATGAAGCCTGGCATGGGGTGTGACATGCACTGTCAAAGCCATGTGGCCAAGACGCCTCAGGCAGAGCCTGGCGGAGACCAGTGCTGCTGAGAAACTGGTTTGCCAAGGTCATCAGTCTTTGGGCTCTGTCTTCTGGCAAGAAAGCTTTTGCCTGCAGAGAGTCTACTTTCTGCCCCTATGATCTCTAAGTTTTGGGAGGGGAGCAAAGTGGACTTTGCAAAGTTTATGACAAACCTCAGATGCTGTAGTAAAGAAATCGTTCGGAGGGTGGCTTGCCTGGCCTCCTGGCACGTCTGACCCCTGATGAGCCAGTCGTCCAGATAGGGGAAGACAAAGATACCCTGATTTCTCAATTAGGCCACCACCATTGCCAGGCATTTGGTAAAGACTCTGGGGGCGGAGATGAGGCCAAATGGCAGCACTCTGTACTGATAATGGTTTCCTCCCACAATGAACCTGAGGTACTTTCTGTGGTCTGGATGAATGAGGATGTGAGTGTACGCATCCTTTAGATCTAAAGAGCATAGCCAATCTCCCTGCTGGAGGTAGGGCAGCAGTGTTCCAAGAGTAAGCATCTTGAACTTTTCCTTTCGTAAGAACTTGTTGAGATTTCTGAGGTCGAGAATAGGCCTGAGATCCCCTGTTCTCTTTGGTACTAGGAAGTACCTGGAGTAAAACCCGTGGCCTTGTAGGTGAGGAGGCACAGGCTCCAACGCCTGGTCTTATAACAGACCCTGGAGCTCCTTCAGGAGGAGGGCTGTATGGAGAGGAGGCCTTGGAGGCTCTCCTGGAAAATAGGGAGGAGGCAACTGATGAAAATGAAGCAGGTAGCCCTTGTGAACTATGCTTAAGACCCAGTTGTCCACTGTAATGGGTGGCCACCGGTGGGCAAACAGAGTTAGGCGACCTCCTGTGCAGGAATGGGACAGCAGGGACAGAGAGGCTATGCCTTGGGAGTCAAAACCCCCCACCCTGCTGAGTAGGAGCAGGAGCCGGAGGTTTGGGGGCCTTTCTGCCAATGGGGCCCATGTCCCTGCCCCTTGGCCAGCTGACCCTGTGGGGGAGCGGGGGAGGCCTGGTAAGGTGGGAACTGTTTGTAGGCAGTCGCCTTCCTCGGGTAAAGGGACTTTTTACCCGAGCCCTTCTTCTTTTGGGAAGGGGCAGAAGTCTTTCGAGACAGCCTTGTCCTCGTGAGGTGCTCGGTCTCAAACTCAGCAGCCTTCTCGGCCATGGGCTTTCCAAAAAGGTTTTCACCTCGGCAAGGGACATCGACCAACTTGTCCTGAACCCATGGCTCGAGGTCCGATGACTGCAGCCATGCCTGGCATCGAGCTGCGATGCCGGCAGCTGCAACCCAGGCCGAGGCCTCAAAGCCATCGTAGGCCGCTCTGGACATGAAAGAGCATTCCCGGATCCCCGAAGACAAGGACTTGAACCTCTGCAAAGGTTCCCCGGAGAGACCAGCAGAGAACTCAGCAAGCTCCTTGGCCAGGTCCCGCTAGTACATGCCCATGTACAGCTGGTAAGACTGGACACGGCAAGCAAGCATCGAGCCCTGGAAGCACTTTCTACCGAACGCATCCAGGTTCTGGGCCTCCCTGCCAGGGGGCACAGCGGAGTGCATCTTCTGACTTTTCAGACGATTCATGGCCGATTCCACCACCATGGAATGGTGCGGTAGCTGCGCCTTTTGAAAACCAGGGCTCTTACGGAGTCGATAAATGGAATCGACCCGCTTGCTCAGAACCGGCGCCGAGGCCGGTGCCTCCCACATCCAGAAGAGGAGCCGTTCCAGCATCGGAAGAACCGGCACAGTAAAGGCCTCCTTCAGAGGAGAGTCATACTGGAGGGCCTTGAGCTCTTCGGCTCCTCCTCGGGATCCGCCAGGATCGCCAAAGCAGTGGCCATACCCCGCACGAACTCCGAGAACCGAGTATCCTCCGGAGGGGACCAACTCCGGGGCTCAGACTGCAGTGAGTCCGACGGGATGCACCAAATCTTGAAGGTATCGGGGGACTCCTCATCCTCCATCTCCCAGGCTGACTCGTCCGAAGAGGAGTCGGGCTCCGACCGCGCGGGGCCCGGCAGCACCCGCCCCGATGCCTAAGGCACCGGCATCGACACCCTCGGTCCCGATCGGGAGGTTGAGGGTGACCGAGACCGAGGACAACCTTGAGCCTTCATGGTCTCGAGTATCGGCTCGGTCTCCGGGGTCGACTTCGAAGTCAATGTCCCGGTGGTCGGGGCAGATGCTCCAGTGAGGATGGCCATCAGTACCCGCTACTGATCCATGAAGGCAGACAGTCTGCACTCCAAAGCTGTCAGCCTGAGACCCAGCTCAGGAAACTCAGCAGCTACCGACTCGGGCCCCGGTGGCGCCGGGCCCGACGTCGGCTCCCTGGGAGGAGAGTCCGAGGACAACAGGACTTACGTGTCCAGCAGACTCCGGCTCCACCTGAGGTACTTTTGACAGCTTCTCCTATTCCAGGGGCCCGGGACGGCGGTCGGGGGTCCGAGACCTAGCCCTCGAAGAGCCAGGGACCTCCTCCGACGCTGCCCTCGCGAGCCGCTTCTTCCTCTTTCGTACCCGCTCGCGGGACCCCCTTTCCGAGGAACCCCGACGATGCTCGGGGTCAGACTCCCGAGACGTCGAGGCCTCAGACGAGGTGTGGGCCCGGCCGGAGGCTGAATCGGAGAAAAGCCTTTCCTTCCGGTGCTGACGACTTCACAGTGCCTTAGTGGACATTTTTGCACACGGTCCACAGATCTTAGGATCCTGATCAGGACTGAGGCACCGAAGGCAGCGTCGTGTGTCGGTGAGAGACATTAGTTTCTTGCACCAATCACACTTCTTAAAACCACTGGAAGCCATCGGGAAAAAAAAAAAAGAGTCCCCCGCGAGGTCAAAGGACCGGTCTTCCAGGAAATAGGAAAAAAAGGGCGCGAACGTCAGCCACGAAGGGCAAAAACTGAAAAAATAAGATCGGGCTCGATACCGGTGTACCGAACCCGGCGAGAAGGGAAACCGGCGTCGAACCGGACAAAAACCACAAAAATCGCAAGGAATAGACGAAAAAAATCTAACTATTTTCCGGGTGAACTAGGACACACGTCCAAAGGGCTCCACAGAAAGAGACTGAGCAAGATGGCACCTTTAGGCGGGAAGGGGACCGCGAATGCGTGCAGTATTCCCAAAGGCTTTCATTGAAAGCTGGGGAAATGCTCCGCAGGGGCTCCATCGACGTCGATGTCACCCATATGTGAGGGCTGACTTCCTGCTTGGTCCTGGAGAACAACCTATCCATCAACATTAAAAAAACAGAAGCCGTCATAGTAACCAAGGACCCCAACTTCACCCCACCTCATCTTGGGAACCACCCAAATACAAATTCAACCCCACATAAAATATTTGGGAATCAGATCAGGCGCTCACATTTAACCAACAAATTTAAAAAAAAGACTACTAGAACAATATTCCACGAAGCAAAGACAGTGCAACGGCTCAGGCCACTCATTGATCCATAGGACTTCAGAACAGTCATGCAGGCTATGACGCTCCCCCACCTGGACTACTGTAATATAATTTATCACGGACTACCCACCACCCACACCAGCCCACTACGAGCTGCCTTAAACATCACAGCAAGAATCACCCAGAAAGCGAAAAAACATGATCACATCACTCCAGTCCTGAGAGAGCTGCACATACTACCACTCGAAGCAAGGACCAAATACAAATCTGCCCTGCTTATCTACAAAGCACGCCTTCAAACGCAGACTTCTCAACTCCGCTCTCTACTACCCCAGCCCACCCTCAACAGGCCAATCCGACAGACCACCAGCAACATCCTCACTATCCCCCACGAACGAACGAAGTTCAATCAACGGACCTGCAAGAGCTTTCGAACCATACACACCCTCCCTCTGGAACTCACTGCCGAGCCAAATCCGAAACAGAGACCTTTCCACATTCCGAAAACAACTAAAAACGATCCTGTTTCATGAATATCTTGGACCAGAAACAGACATCTCTCACTGACAACTCTTCCAGACCTTCTGACCTATCCCCAGAACTACCTAAGAGACTTATGTCAATTGTCTAAGTTCATAAGAACATAAGATATGCCATACTGGATCAGACCAAGGTCCATCAAGCCCAGTATCCTGTTTCCAACAGTGGCCAATCTAGATCATACGTACCTAGTAGTTTCCCCAAAAGACACAGGTTCTGCAATGCTTGTACTGGGTCAAGCATTGATATCCTGGGTCCCTTCTTAATAATGGTTTATGGACCTTTCCTCCAGGAACTTCTCCAAACCTTTTTTAAACCCAGCTACACTAACAGCCTTTACTACATCCTCTGGTAACAAATTCCAGAGTTTGATTACACGTTGAGTGATAAAATAGTTTAAATAGTTTACCCTGTAGCTTCATTGCATGTCCCCTAGTCATAGTAACATAGTAAATGACGGCAGATAAAGACCAGCATGGTCCATCTAGTCTGCCCAGCAAGATGGCAAGAGTAGGTGCACCTGTCACTCTGTGCAGGCCACCCCTCCCCATGTCTTTGTTTAAGGGTAAACCCACCACTCCATGTAGGACACCCCTATTTGTTGAGACGTTATATGGTTCAGAAGTTAGATGGTACCGTTTATTTTGTTTTTATCCTATTGCTGTAAAGGGATCCACTGTGTTTGTCCCACGCTGTTTTGAATTCCGTCACCGTGTTTACCCCCACCACTTCCTTCAGGAGGGCATTCCAAGCATCCACCACCCTTTCAGTGAAAAAATATTTCCTGATATTGCCTTTCAATTTACCACCTTGCAGCTTCATGTTATGCCCTCTAGTTTTACAGCTTCCCCATCTTTGGAAGAGGTTTGTTTGTTCATCATTTCTCTTTAAGTATTTAATCTGATAACGTAAACAGTCAATCTACGTTTACCTGTTCCACTCCGTTCATTAATTTATAGACTTCTATCATATCTCCCCTCAGCCATTTTGGTGGCTCTTCTCTGAACCTTTTCTAATAACGCTATATCCTTTTTAAGATACGGCGATCAGAATTGCACACAATATTCAAGGTGCGGTCTCACCAAGTCATTACTTTCTCTTCAGATCATCAGTGTTGGCTCCCTTGGTGACGCCCCCCCCCCCCCCACCCTGTGAACTGATTACTGTCATCCCCCCCCCCCCTTTTCTGTTAAACCGCTTTGAACCGGGATATAAATACAGCTAAATAAATAAATATATATAGTTGTCTGAACTGATGACTAGTAACTATTTACAGTATGCCATTTGTGTGTATTTCTGTGAGTTTAGATATGAATAAGGGTTATTGATTGGGGGGGGGGGGAGTACAGAGGGTTGGGTGGTGATCATAAGGTGAGGTGAGGTAAGAGTTTGTGAGGTTGGGTTGGATGTTGGGTTGGAGGTGAGGTTGGATGTTACCGTAGTGTTCAGTAAAGAGGTATGTTTTGATTTCTTTTCTGAATAACTAAAGGTCTCTGGTTGCACGGATTGACAATGGCAGTGAGTTCCAGAGACTAGGAGCAGTGTACAAGAAGGCTCTGGAGCTGGTGGACTGTTTTGTCTTACATGAAAAAACCAAGAGCACCTTTTGGTAAAAAGGATGGTACAGGCCGCAGGACCACCTTTTCCTTAGAGAGAGGAAAGGCTCCCAGCACGAAAGAGCCTGTAACTCCGAAATTCTCTGCACAGAACAGCTAGCCACTAGAAAACCAGTTTTCAAAAAGTTAAAATATTTAATGTACAGGCTCCCAGTGGCTCAAAAGGCTCTACTGTTAAAGCAGTCAGTACCAGGTTAAGGTTCCAAGGTGGGACCACTGCCTTACTGGAGGGCGCACCTGTTTAACTGCCCTAAGGAAATGGACCACATTTGGATGAGTTCCCAAGGAAACTCCCTGGACTCTACTACAACAGGTAATGGCTGCCATCTATACTCGCAGAGAACTACAGGCAAGGCCCTTTTCCAACCCCGCCTGTAAAAAGGCCAGGACGTCTGACAATGACAGCAGGTGGCAGCCATGCTCCTGGCACGAAGCCTCAAATATTCTCCAGACCTGGACATACAAAAGCGAGGTGGAGCATTTATGGGCCTTCAACAATGTGGTAATTTCTGGAGCTGAATAGCCCCTCAAAAATCACACCCTCTGAAGAGTCAAGCCATAAGTGAGAATCGATCCACCTGTGGCATCCGGTCAACCCCTGTGAAAGGAGTTCAGGCTGGGCCGCCACAGCTGGTCCACTGTTAGTCTGAGCAGATCCACATACTATGCTCTGCGTGGCCAATTGGGAGCAATGAGAACCACCAGTCCTGGATGTGCCTCGATCCTTTGAAGTAGATGTCCTATGAGTACCCATTGAAACACATACAATAGGCCTGTCGTGGGCCAATACTGCATCAAGGCATCGAGCCTTTCCGATATTCACGCCCTCCGTCTGCTGAAGTGCATCGCCTTGGCAGACATGAAGGTTTCTATCAGATCCATGACTCGCTGACCCCACCTGCTCACCAGCTGTGCAAAGACGACCTGATGGTATCAAAGGGGGGGGAGGGGTGAACCCCACTTCATAACACATTGCTAAAAGCATTCCTTGTATTATACAGCTTAAACCCTATTAAAGTGCACAATGGCCTGATGCAGACTTGTAGCAAAGGCCTAACTGTGGCCACTGTCCTTGTTGCTGGGCAGATTTCAGGGGCTGGTCAGGCGGGTCAGGGGATGTAAGTATGTAAGTGATAGCTGGTTTGGAGACATTCTTTAAGCATTGGGGCTTTTCCTGACAGGCATCAGGTCAGAAGTCAGAGACCTAAATAAATGAAAGAAAAGAAGGAAAAAGTGCTGATGTATGCATATAGGCTATAGTCTTGTTCTGTGAAAAACAGGAAGCACCTGTATCCAAGAAATGTATATAAATCAGAGAAACAGTCAGTGGAGAAGAGACAAATGAAATCCTTCCATCTGTCTATGGTCAGTGAGTAACCTGACATAATAATCCTGTCTCTTAGCCCAGATTCTGCACTTACCAAGTTTGTGATATCGCTTGTAAGGGAAGCTGCCCTCCTTATAGCCATTTGTATTACTTATAATAAAGTAGTAAACTTTTACTCTAAGTATCAGAGTCTGATTGGATCAGTGTGGGGTGCATTATATATCTTTGAGATGTAACACGGCAGCACAGTCTGAAAATCCTCAAGAGACCTCGTTGAGCCACTACTCCCAAGGATGTACATGAACACAACTGAGATAGTCAGCAGTCATGTTCTCTGTTCCTGTGACATGAGCTATCCAGAGTGCCTGCAGATTTTCTTCTGCCCACTCCAACAATGGGCCTCTCATTCTCGAGCTGCATACTGCTTGTACCTCCTTGTTGGTTGATATAAGCCACCGTTATGGCATTGTCCAAGAACACTTGCACCGCCTGCCCATTCATGAGGCTGCAAAACTGCATCAGTGCCAGAAAAACAGCTCTCATCACTAAGAGATTGACAGACCACCCCTGCTGTTCCGTGACCAACCGCCCTGCGTTATCCGATCCTGACAACAGGCCCCCCCCCCCCCCCCAAGCTCAAGAGACCGGCATCAGTCAATGGTATCCAGATGGGTGTCTCCAGTAGCATGCCAACAACGTCTCTAGTCTCAACCCCCAAAGGAGGGCTATCCGTGTTACCCAGGGGCTGGGCAACAGATGTATCAAGAGGTGCTGCAGCGCCAACCACCTGCGCAGCACTGCTCTCTGCAAAGACTTCATGTGGGCACAAGCCCATAGAACCAACTCGATGGCTACTGCCATAGTTCCCAGGAGTTGCAAATAATGCCAAGAAATGAGAATGCGCATCCTGAGGAACTGCGGAACCTGCTGATGTAACGCCTGCACCCTTGCCTCCAGCAAGGACACATTGTTCATGATCTATCTTTGTTTCTTTATATACCACCCACACCATAGGTACCAGAGCGGTTTACAATAGGCAAAAAAAACCAAGGGTCGGAACAAAATCGCTGCAGGAAGAAAAGGGATAGAGGAAACAGAACTCCATTAATGTGATAGGAAAGGGACAGAGGTAGAGAAAGAGAGAGAGTGTACGAGTGGGTTGAGGTCAGACAAACTGAGGTAGACGAGACAGGCCTAAGGAGGGGCCCTGGGGACGGAGGATGAGGGTGGGAGATCGTAGGCCATGCAAAAAAGGTAGGTCTTTAATCCAGTTTTGAATTTGCTAAAGGATAGGTCGTCTGGATACACCAGGTCTTGGGACGGCACCAACAGACTCTTGGCGAATTTGACTACCAAGTCAAGCTCCTGTAGAAACCGACACTCACTGTAGCCTTTTTGCTCTCCACTGCAGACTCTGCTCTGATGAACCAATCATTCAAGTAGGGATGCACCAGAATGCCCTCTTGTCGCAACATCCGCAGAACCATTGTGTGGCCAAAGGGCAATGCTCTGAACTGGAAGTGCCCCACTGGTACAGCATACCGTAGAGATCGTTGATGCTTGGGGCGAACTGGGATGTGCAAGTAGGCCTCGATAAAGTCAAAAGAGGTTAGACATTCACCTTCCCGGATGGCCACAATGACCAGAGTTTCCATGCAAAAGCGGGGTACACATGGACAGCGACTGACCTGATTGAGATCTAGGATAGGTTGAAAGGTAGCCTCTTTTTGAGAACCACAAAATAAATGAAATATAGACCATAGCCACATTGGTTTTTGGGGATCTCTACTATGACCTAACAACTGCCTGAGCTGGTGGAGGGTGCCCGGCACTGCCTTTACCTTGTCCACTGCTCAGCAGGATGACCTTACAAAGGTCTCCATCAGATGCCAGATAAACTCCAGTGCGTAGCGCTCTCTGATGACCTCCAAGACTCACTGGTCAATGGTGATGCAGACCCAGGCCAGATAAAACTCATGCAGCCAACCCCCCATGGGATCTATGTCCGGCCAGACCTTCCTCATTTCAATGTGGCTTTTTGTGTGCTGTTCTGGCGGCGGAGTAAAACCTTCGGCCTGTGTCCAACGCAAACAGGCCCTGGCTACAAATGCCCTGCAAACCAATGTCTGCAATGACGGCACATTTATGTCAAATGCCTGTTTCAGCAACATCTCCAACTTTCGGTCTTGAACATCTTTCAGAGCAGAGCTCCCTTCCACCGGTAATGGTGGTCTTAGTAACTACTGACACCACCGCATCCACCCTTGGGGAGTGCAGAATCTCCCCGTCCTGCTCCGGAAGAGGATGGAGTCAGAACATCATCCACGTGCCCTTCAGGCCACCTTCCGGAACATCCATCGTAACATAGTAAATGACGGCAGATAAAGACCAGCATCGTCCATCTAGTCTGCCCACTAGATAGTTAAGTTTATTTTCATTTTATCCTGTTGCTGTAAAGGGATCCACTGTGTCTGTCCCATGCCATTTTGAATTCTGTCACTGTATTTGTCCCCACCACTTCCATCGGGAGGGCATTCCAAGCATCCACCACCCTTTTAGTGAAAAAGTATTTCCTGACATTGCCTTTCAATTTACACCCTTGCAGCTTCATGTTATGCCCTCTAGTTTTACAGCTTCCATGTCTTTGGAAGAGGTTTGTTTGTTCATTATTTCTCTTTAAGGATTTAAAGGTCTGAATCACATCTCCTCTATCCCTCCTCTCCTCCACACTGTACATATTTAGGTCTTCAAGTCTCTTCTCATAAGGCTTCTGACACAGGCTCAAAATCATTTCTGTTGCCTTCCTCTAAACAGCTTCCAGTCTTTTTACATCCTTTGCAAGATATGGTCTCCAAAACTGAACACAGTATTCCAAGTGAGGCCTCAACAGTGACTTATACAGTGGCATTAGTACCTCTTCCTTTCTGCTGGTAAAGACCTCCACTGGCTTCCAATCAGCTCCCGCATCAAGTACAAGACAGTCCTAAACATATTTATTATTACAGGCTCTTATATACCGCTCTATTCAGAATCAGCGCGGTTCACAATATAACATACCATAACAACAAACTGTTAGGTTTTACAGAGAACAAGGTCAGAGAACTTGGATAAAACATGGGACGTCATTACTGCAACTATTTACAAGAGTATTTACAAGAGTATTTACAAGTATACATAACAGGATTTGTTCTTAGTTTGGGTAGTGATTAAGATTGGTTAGTTGGTCAAGTAATATTGGGGGAAGAGGTGGGATTTGAGTGCCTTTCTGAAAAGGGATAGATCAGTGATAGCACGAATCTCTGGGGGTAGAGCGTTCCAGTACTTAGGGGCATAGAATCTGAAGGCCCTGTTAGATGTCACTGATAGGCATTTTGTCGCTGCTTTAGGGATGATTAGAGTATTTGTTTCTCTCAGTCTCCTGGATCTGTTGGGTGGGACGGCCTGAATGAGGTCTATTAGAGAGGAGGAGGTGATGCTTTTAGTGGTCTTGAAAGTTAGTAGTAATGTTTTGAACAATATTCTGCCATGTATGGGGAGCCAGTGGAGTTGCTCTAGGATGGGTGTTACATGGTCCCTTCTTGATGCTCCGTAGAGGACTCTAGCAGCGGTATTCATGGCGAGTTGCAAAGGGTTTAATGTGGAGTGTGGGAGGCCTTGGAGAATGGCATTGGCATAGTCAAGGTGTGGTAAGGTTAAGGCTTGAAATATAGTTCTGAAGTCATCAGGATCAAGCAGGGGGCGAAGATGTCGAAGAGTCCGGATCTTGAGGTAGATTGCTCTGACTACGTTGGTTATGTGTAGTTTCAGATCCATGCGTTGGTCAAAAGTGACTCCAAGGTAGCGAATGGAAGGTTTTGATTGGAGCTCAGCTTCTTTCACCTTTATATGGGATGGGGGGGTGAAAAGTGGGTCCCTGGTGATGAAGAGAACCTCGGTCTTTTTGTGTTGAATTCGGAGGTTCTGGGATTGAAGCCATTCGGATACTGCATCAAAACATTTAGCTAGCGGGGAAAGGTCCATATGAACTGTGGAGAAAGGCATATATAGGAGGATGTCATCTGCGTATATCAAGCATTCAACCTTGAAGGACCTGATGATGTTGCAAACCGGTTGTATGTATATATTGAAAAAGAGTGAGGATAGGGATGATCCTTGTGGTACGCCTTGCTTTTGGTGGTAAGGTGTGGATGTTGTGGTCCCTGAGGTAACGTACTGCCATCTCTGATCAAGGTATGACTTGCACCACTCCAGGGCAGTGTTATTGATGCCTTTTTCTTTTAGTCGCCCTATTAACAGATCGGGATGTACAGAGTCAAAAGCCGCAGCAATGTCTAAGAAGATGAGAGCAAAGCCTTGGCGGATGTTATCAATGCCTGTGATGATGTTGTTGCAGAGAGTGGTAAGGAGGGTTTCAACACCGTGGAACTCTCTGAAGCCATGTTGGCAGTGGTCAAGAGGGGAGACGGTGTCAATGTGGTCCTGTAACTGTCTTTGAGCTTCCTTTTCAATTATTTTCGCTAGTAGGGGTATGCTAGCTATGGGTCTATAGGATTCAACCTTTTGTGGGTCGAGTTTGTGGTTTTTCAAGAGGGGTCTTATGGATGTTCTCTTGAGGGCTGGTGGGAAGGAGCCGGTTGTAAAGGATAAGTTCATCATTTTAGTGATGATGGGGCTGAGATCTTGGCGTAGTTCCTTTATCCAGTGGGCTGGGCAAGGGTCAGTTTGTGCAGTAGTCGTGTTAAGAGCAGCGATGGTGTCTTCAACATGTTTTCTGGATGGTGTGGAGAACATGGATAGGTTTGATATGCATATGGTGACTTGAGAGGAGATTGTTGCAATGTTGTTGGTTTGAAGCAACTTGGATTGCAGGAAATCGGCGAATGCTTGGGGATGGATGGGTTCAGGATGTTTTGGTGAAGGTTCTTTAGATAAGGTTTTGACTAAGTTGAAAAGATCGCGTGGTTTATTTAGTGATCTTTTCAGCGTATTGGTATGGAATTGTTTCATCTTGGCCATGACTGACTCCCTGTGCACAGATAGATGTGCTTTATAGGCTGCTTGGTCTTCTGAGGAGTGTGAGCGACGCCATCGTTTCTCCAGTTTTCTTAGGTGTGTGAGGGAGGCTCGTAGGTCAGGGGAGAACCAAGGAGAAGATTTTCTTTTCTTTGGGTTGTTACCCTGGACTGGTTGCAGTGCAATGGTACTGATAGTGCTGTTCCAGGATGTGATCAGATTTTCCAGATTGAGAGAGGTGTCATGTAGGAGAGGGAGGGTTTCCATAACTATATTCCATAACTATATTCACAATCAAACACCGGACCTCAGCACTCAGCCTACAATCACTCATACAACCAGACACCAGCACAAGGCCAAGGAGGAGAGGCACCTCCTGCACCATCAATAGACCAAAGGACTACACAAAGGCTTGCAAGAGCACCACAAGAAGAGCTCTATCGATGGCAGCACCTGCAATATGGAACGCCCTCCCTGATGAACTACGATCGACAGAAGACATTAAGGTCTTCCAAAAACAACTCAAGACAACGCTCTTCATCAAGCATTACGGTGACAGAGTAGTTACTCACCTGTAACAGGTGTTCTCCAGGAGCAGCAGGAATCAGTCCTCACTTATGGATGACATCGGCGCCGATGAAGCCCCCGTGCGGAGCATTTCCCCAGCTTTCAAAGAAAGTCTTTGGGAATACTGCACGCATGCGCGGTCCCCTTCCCGCCTAAAGGCGCCATCTTGCTCAGTCAATTGACATAGCTAAAAAACAGCACACAAAAATGTAAAAATTAACTATGTACAACTGCAACTCCCAGGGGAGGAGGGAGGGAGGGTTGTGAGAACTGATTCCTGCTGCTCCTGGAGAACACCTGTTACAGGTGAGTAACTACTCTTTCTCCAGGAACAAGCAGGAAGTCAGTCCTCACTTATGGGACTCCCCAGCTTCAGGCAACCGGGGACCCAGAGAGTTGAAAAATGAGCTCCCTCTAGCCGCAGCATCAGAGAAAGGATTTCACTGAAACCCACCCCCACCGGTAGCCCAACCAGAGGGCTGGAGGGTAGGAGTTGCCTAAACCTTAAAGAGATTCCGGAGCACTGCCTGACCGAAAGCACTGTCACTACGGGACTCCCTCTCCAGGCAGTAATGGGCTGCAAGTGTCTGGCTTGAGGACCAAGTTGCAGCCCTGCAGATGTCTGCCAATGGTACAGAGCGGAGATGAGCTACTGAGGCAGCCATTGCCCTGACACGGTGGGCCGTGACCCGACCCTGCAAAGGAAGGTCAGCTGCCCTGTAAGCCCAGGTGATACAGTCAGCCACCCAGATGGACAAGGTACACTTGGAGACAGGTACCCCCAAGTGATTGGGGTAAAAAAATACAAAGAGCTGAGTAGCCCTCCTATGCCCCTGCGTACACTCAAGGTAGAAGGATAAGGCCCTCCTACAGTCCAGGGTATGCAGGACTGTCTCAGCCCGGCTTGCATGGGGCCTAGGGAAGAATGTTGGAAGAACCACCTCCTGGTTGAGATGGAAAGAGGAGACAACCTTGGGGAGGCACTTAGGATGAGTCCGAAGGACTACCCTGTTCCTATAGAAGCGAGTGTAGGGTCTGTCACAGACCAGGGCTTGAAGATCACTCACTCGCCTAGCCGAAGTCAAGGCCACTAGGAATAGAGTCTTCCAGGATAGGAAGCGTAGAGGACATGTAGCCATTGGTTCAAAAGGTGGGTGAGTAAGTTGCTGCAAGACCACATTCAATTCCCACTCAAGAGCCGGTGGACGGAGAGGAGGCTTGAGCAATAGTAAGCCTCTGAGAAACATGGACACTAAGGGATGAACCGACAAAGTGTCCCTCCACCATTGAGTGGTGAGCTGCCAGAGCAGAGAGGTGGACTCGAACAGAATTGGACTTAAGGCCCTGATTGGACAAGTGCAGAAGGCACTGGAGCACTACTGGCACAGTGCAGCAGAAAGGATCTTCCTTGCGTTGCTGACACCACATGGAGAACCTCCTCCACTTCAGGGCATGTGTTTTCCTGGTGGATTGCTTTCTAGAGGCCAAGACCACCTCTTCTACCTCCTGAGGCAGGCCCCAGGGAGCCAAGACTACTCTTGCAGCCTCCAAGGCCATCAGATTGAGAGATTTGAGATTGGGGTGCAGAAGGGAACCCTGATCCTGAGAGAGAAGGTCGGGTTGGAACCCCAGAGGCAGTGGTGCCTCCACTGCCAGTTGAAGCAGCAGTGGGAACCAGGGCTGCCTCGGCCACCTGGGAGCAACCAGAAGTACTGAGGCCTTGTCCCTGAGAATCTTGAACAAGGTTCGGGCCACCAGAGGCATGGGAGGAAACGCATACAGCAGGCCCTGGGACCAAGAAATCAGGAAGGCATCTGCCGCCACCCTTATGGGATGCAGTTGCCTGGAAGAAAACCTGGGCAGTTGGTGATTCAGGGGACTGGCAAAGAGATCCATGGATGGAAGTCCACATTTCAGGAAAATCTTTTGAACCACCAAAGGGTGCAGCTGCCATTCGTGGGGCTGCAGAATTCTGCTTAATCTGTCTGCCAGAAAGTTCTCTTGGTCAGGAAGATAAACAGCCCTCAGCAACATCTGGTGTCTGAGGGCAAAGGAGCAAAGGGCCTGGGCTTCCAGGCATAGGGGTCTGGACCCAGTGCCGCCCTGTTTGTTCACATAGAACATGGCTACTTGATTGTCCGTCTGAACTAGTACAGACTGGTGAACTAAAGTGTGAGAAAAGCCTTGAGGGCTAAGCGAATAGCTCGCAACTCTAGTAGGTTGATCTGTTGCGTGGCTTCCCAGGGGGACCAGAGACCCTGAGTGCAGCTCCCCTGACAGTGTGCACCCCAGCCCTGTAAAAGTCATCTGTTGTCAACACCACCTGAAAAGGCACCCCCTGAAGCAAGTTGGGGGGGGGGGGGTGTAGCCACCACTGAAGGGAAGTCAGGAATGGTTTTGACACCCTGACTTTGTCTGCTAGGTTCCCAGTGGCTTGTTTCCACTGAGTTCTGAGGCACCACTGTGCAGGCCTCATGTGGAGGCGGGCATTGGGAGTCGCATGTACAGTCGATGCCATGTGTCCTAGGAGCTGCAGAGCCTGGCAGGAACCTTTGGCAGGCTGAGAAACTGGGATGCCAACTCCATGAGCCTTTGAGCTCTGTCCTCTGGCAAGTAAGCCCTTGCTTGCAGAGAGTCCAGCCGTGCCCCTATAAACTTGAGGTTCTGGGAGGGGAGCAAAGTGGACTTTGCGAAGTTTATGACAAAGCCTAGGTCTTGAAGGAGTGATATAGTCCTGAAGGTGGCCTGGCCTGGCCTCCTGGTAAGTCTGAACCCTGATGAGCCAGTCGTCCAGATAGGGGAAGACAAAAACACCCCGAGTCCTCAAGTAGGCCGTCACCACAGCCAGGTACTTTGTAAAGACTCTGGGGGCGGAAGTTAGGTCAAAAGGCAGTACTCTGTACTGGTAATGGTTTCCTCCCACAATGAACCTAAGGTACTTTCTGTGGTCTGGATGAATGAGGATGTGAGTGTACGCATCCTTTAGATCTAAAGAGCATAGCCAATCTCCCTGCTGGAGGTAGGGCAGAAGTGTTCCAAGGGTAAGCATCTTGAACTTCTTTCTCCAAGAACTTGTTGAGGTTCCTGAGGTCTAGGATAGGCCTTAGGCCTCCGGTTCTCTTTGGCACCAGGAAGTACCTGGAGTAGAAACCGTGCCCCTGTAGGCGAAGAGGTGCAGGCTCCACCGCCTTGTCCAGAAGCAGACTTTGAAGTTCTTGGAGGAGGAGGAGGGATGTGTGCAGGGGAGGCCTTAGAGGCTCCCCTGGGAAGTAGACAGGAGGTAACTGCTGGAAATGAAGCATATAGCCCTTGTGGACTATGCTTAAGACCCATGCATCCCCTGTAATGGGTGGCCACCTGTGGGCAAACAGGACTAGGTGACCTCCTGTGCAGGAATGGGGCAGCAGAGGTGGAAAGGCTATGCTGAGGGAGTCAAAAACCACCTCCCTGCTGAGTGGGAGCAGGAGCCAGAGGCTTGGGGGTCATCTGCCTACGGGGCCCATGTCCCTGCCCCTTGGCCTGCTGCCCCTGTTGGGGAGCTGGGGAGGCCTGGTACTGAGGGAAAGGTTTGTAGGCAGTCGCCTTCCTCGGGTAAAAGGACTTTTTACCCGAGCCCTTCTTTTTGTGAGAAGGGGCAGAAGTCTTTCTGGACAGCCTTGTCCTAGTCAGGTGCTCGGTCTCGAGCTCAGCCGCCTTCTCAGCCATGGGCTTGCCAAAATGGTATTCACCTCGGCAAGGGACATAGACCAACTTGTCCTGCACCCAGGGCTCGAGGTCCGATGATTGCAGCTATGCCTGGCATCGGGCTCCGATGCCGGCTGCCGCCACACGAGCCGAAGCCTCGAAGCCATCGTAGGCCACTCGGGACATGAACTTGGAACAGTCCTGGATTCCTGAGGACAAAGTCTGGAACCTCTGCAAATGTTCCCCGGAGAAGCCAGCAGAGAACCCGGCAAGCTCTTTCGCCAGGTCTCGTAAGTACATGCCCATGTACAGCTGGTAGGACTGGACACGGCAAGCAAGCAGAGCCCTGGAAGCACTTTCTGCCGAAAGCATCCAGGTTCTGGGCCTCCCTGCCGGGGGGCAGCGCAAAGTGCATCTTCTGGCTCTTCAGATGATGCATGGTCGATTCTACCACCATGGAATGGTGCGGCAGCTGCGCCTTCTGGAAGCCAGGGCTCTTACGGAGTCAATAGATGGAATCGACCCACTTGCTCAAGACCGGCGCCAAAGCCAGTGCCTCCCACATCCGGAAGAGGAGCCGTTCCGGCATCGGAGGAACCAGCACAGTAAAGGCCTCCTTCGGAGGAGAGTCATACTGGAGGGCCTCGAGCTCTTCAGCTTGAGGCTCCTCCTCGGGGTCCACGGGAATCGCGAATGCCTTGGCCATGTCCCGCACGAACTCCGAGAACTGGGTGTCCTCCGGGGGGGGGAGACGTAATCCGTGGTTCGGACTGCGGTGAGTCCGAAGGGACACACCGAGTCCGGAAGGTGTCGGGGGATTCCTCGTCCTCCGTCTCCCACGCTGACGCATCCGTAGAGGAGTCGAGGGGCTCCCACCGCACGGGTCGAGGTGGCACCCGCCTCGACACCGAAGGCACCGGCGTCGATGCCCTCAGTTCCGAGCAGGAGGTCGAGGGAGACCTAGATCGAGGATGACTGAGCCTTCATGGTCTCGAGTATCGGCTCGGTCTCCAGGGTCGACTTTGACGTCAATGTCCCGGTGGTTGGGGCAGATACACCAGCGAGGCTGGCCATCAGTAGCCGCTACTGATCCATGAAGGCAGACAATCTGCACTCCAAGGCTGTCAGCCTGAATCCAAGCTCAAGAGACTCAGCAGCCACCAACGTCGGCTCCCTCGGAGGAGAGTCCATGAGGACTACAGGACTTACGTGCAATGTTCCCTCTAATTTTCTGTAGGCTGTGTGCGCATAAAATATCAGCTGTGTGCAGCTTTTGAAGGAAGGTTAAATTTTTGTGCGCCACATAACGACACTCGGAGTTATATACTTTAAAATTTGACTACACGTCAGAATACAGTATGAAAATCAATGTGGTGTAAATCAAATTAAATGAAAATAGACGATTACTAAATGAAGCGGGAAATTTCTAGTAATTACAATAACAACTTTTAAATTTTAAAGACATCTGTGTTTTCTATCAGAATCAGAGCCATAATTTTTGTGCGCTCTGTTGTAAAGTATGTGCGCTCACTCTGCGAGGTGTGTGCGCGCGCACACGCGCACAGCTTAGAGGGAACAGTGCTTACGTGCCCGATGGTCTCCGGCTCCACATGAGGTACTTTCTTGAACTGAAGTGAGCTCACCTACACACACTAAACTCGATTCTTCTTCCTTGTGAGGCTCCTCTTGGTGCATTTACGCTAGTGAGTAGCATCTGGAATGTTTCTCTGAAGCATCCAACAGTAGTCTGCCATCATTGTAATGCTCTATTTTCCCTGGTATCTCCTTTCCATCTCTTTAATGTCTTGGTGGAATCGTTCACCTTGTTCCTCACTCACAGCTCTCAAATTTTCAGGAAAGTAGTCAAGGTGGGACTGTAGGAAATGCCCTTTCAAACTCATCAGGCAACCTAAAGCTTGAAATTCCAAAGCTGTAAGTTCTAAATTGTTATATGTAAAAAACAGCTCGCTCTGTTTTCTGTTGTTCCATGTGAACCGCATCTGATCAATGGAAGAAGCGGTATATAAAAAATCTGTTAATTAAATTAAATTAAATTGAAATGCTTTCAGCATTTGTCCGACGATCTTTTTGTAGTGAGGATCTTTGTTATTGCCTAAAAATTTCTGTACGACTTCTTTAAATGCAATCCACCCTTCTTTTTGAGGATCCGTCATACTATTGACAAACTCTTGATCAACTATAAGCCTTCTCATGTCTGGTCCGACGAACACACCTTCCTTCAATTTTGCCTCCAACAGGCCTGGAAACTTGGTGACCAAGTATTTGAAGCATTCTCCATCTCTTGGAAGTGATTTTACGAACTGCTTCATCAATCCCAATTTTATGTGGAGAGGTGGTAGAAGAACTTTATGGGAAGGTACCAAAGTTTCTCGGAGGACATTTTTTTCACCGACTGTTAACACCCTCGGCTGCCAACTCTTCTTGGTCCAGTGATTTTGTCGGTCTCGACTGTCCCATAGACACAGAAAACAAGGATATTTGGTATACCCAGCTTGTTGCCCGAGCAGCATGCACAAGACCTTCAAGTTCCCAAACACTTGCCAACCATGGTCTTCATATTTAAGTTTATGAAGAACCAATTCCAAGTTCTTGTAGGCTTCCTTCAAGTGTACGGAATGACCTACAGGTATGGAAGCGTAAAAACCGTTGTGGAATAAAACTGCTTTGAGACTTCTTTTTGAAGAATCTATAAAAAGACACCATTGCTCTGAATCATATTGGATTTTAAATTGACCCATCAGACCTTCGACATCGATGCAATAAACCAACTTGTCTTCCTGGCTGAAGTAAGGAACGAACTCCTTTTCATGATGTCTGAACCATGAAGATGACACTCCTGGCAACAATAAATTTCTGCTTTTCAGCCTTGATCCGAGTAACTCAGCGGCATCTTTGGGAAGATTCAAGTCTCTTACCAAATCATTCATCTCCTCCTGAGAAAACAATTTTGGTCTTGTATCATCTTCAAAGTCAGAACTTGATTCGTCATCTGGTTCAGGTATGACTTCACCTTCATCGAGCTAGGTATCTCTTCCAAGGTAGCAGGGGGCTTGGGTACTGGTATATCTGTGCCATGAGGGATGGGACGAATTGCCGAGAGAAGATTGGGGTATGAAATGGAATGCTTCCATTTGGAATTAAACCCTTTCACATCGCACGAACAAAAGTAACAGTCGTCACTATGGTTCTTTTCCTCTCGCCATACCATAGGAATCCCATAACGGAAAGATTTTTTCTTACCCTTGAACCAGTTTCGGAGGTCCTCAACACACCGTTTGCACACTTTGAGACGCCCAGACTTTATCTTGATCTCCAATTTTTAGTCCAAAGTATACTTTTTCACAAAGTCTAATATTCTGCTGTTGCTTCGACACTGTATATTCACCACAGATGAAACAAACTGTCTGGCGAATTAATACACTTTCGTGGAGCCATAACATAACGGTTGAAGAATGACGAGCTAACAGGAATTGCGATGAAAAAGTGTGAACAGCCTAGAACAGCGATGGCGAACCTATGGCACGCGTGCCAGCTGTGGCACGCGAAGGCCTTGCAGCTGGCACGCGGGAAGGTCCGCATTTAAAAGGTCCCAAATTTAAAAAAAAAAAAAACCAAACAAACCGGCTGCTTCTGCCGCGGCAGCCTCAAGAGCTCTGCCGCGGCAGCCTCAAGAGCTCTGCCGCGGGGCCCCCCCCTGCCCGGCAGAGCCTCCCTGCATCATCTACCTTCAAGTCGCAAAACGCGGTCTTCTTTCAGAGCCGCGAGAGTTTCCTTTCTCGCGAACAGAGCCGCGAGAAAGGAAACTCTCGCGGCTCTGAAAGAAGCCCGCGTTTTGCGACTTGAAGGTAGATGATGCAGGGAGGCTCTGCCGGGCAGGGGGGGGCCCCGCGGCAGAGCTCTTGAGGCTGCCGCGGCAGAGCTCTTGAGGCTGCCGCGGCAGAAGCAGCCGCTTTGTTTGGGTTTTTTTTTTTTAATTTGGGCTGATAGGGGGGAAGGGGGTTTAGGACTGGTAATGGGCTATGGTGGGGAGGCTAAGACTGGAAATGGGCTGATGGGGGGGGGTTAGGACTGGTAATTGGCCATTGGGGGGGCTAAGACTGGAAAGGGGCTGATGGGGGGGGGTTAGGACTGGTAATTGGCCAGGGGGGGGGGGTAGGACTGGTAATTGGCCAGGGGGGGGTTAGGACTGGTAATTGGCCAGGGGGGGGGTTAGGACTGGTAATTGGCCAGGGGGGGGGGGTTAGGACTGGTAATTGGCCAGGGGGGGGGGGGCTAAGACTGGAAAGGGGCGGATGGGGGGTGCTAAGGCTGGAAGTGGGCTGGTGATGGTGATGGTGATTTGGGGGGGGGTAGGACTAGTAATGGGCTATGGGGGGGGGCTAAGACTGGAAATGGGCTGAGTGGAAGGAGGGCTTGAACTGCAAATAGCTGATGGGATTGGGGCTTGGAATGGAAATGGGTTGTGAGGGGGAGGGAGCTAGGACTGGAAATGGGTGAGGGGGGGCTAGGACAGGAAATGGGCTGATGGAGGGGCTAGAATAGTACTGGAAATTGGATGTTGGGGTGGTGATAAGATTGGAAATGTGATGAGGTGGGGTGTAGGAGTGAAATGGACTCAAGAAGGGGCTAGAACTGGAAGTAGGCTCATGGGGGGCTTGGATAGTAAAGGGGCTGAGTGGAGGGGAGCTAGGATTTGACATGGGTTGATGGTGGGGCTAGGAAAAGACTAGAAATGGGCTCATGGGGGGCTGGGTTTGGAAATGAGCTGATGGAGGGACTCGGATGGGACTGCAAATAGATGGGGGAGCTAGGACTGGAAATGGGCTTATGGGGGGTTAGGACTGGAAGTGGGTTGATGAGGGGGGCTAGGACTGGTATTGGGTTGGGAGGTTGCTAGGACTGGAAATGGGTTGGGGGGCTGCTAGGACTGGAAATGGGCTGATGCAGGGACTAGAAGGGAATGGATGCTGGGTGAGGCTGGAACTAGAAGGGAGCTGGTGTTGGGGGAGGATTAGAATGGGATGGGGCTGGGAGAGTAAAATGGAGAGGGGAAAAATATTTTGTGTGGGAGGGATAAAAAATCTACAATTGGCCGGGTATTGGGAGAATAAGTGGGGATTGAGGATGGAGGGGTAAATTTTGAGTAGATGAAATAGGAATGAGGAAAGAGCAAAAGGAGAAAGATTAGTATGTTAAAGCAGATGTAGAGAGAGAATGGAAAAAAAAAAACCAAGAAGACAGAAGAAAGGACAAATGGACAGCAGATGGAGAGTTAGGAGAAGACACGAAGAAACCAGAAGAAAGTGGCTGGAGCAATTGCAACTGAAAAAAAATGCACAAAAGGTAGAAAAATATCTCTTTATTTTGAATTTATTAACTGGAATATGTCAGCTCTGGGAAATGTGCATCATTAATTTTTGCGCTTTGTTTAGTACAAGAGGAAATTAATTTATAGTTTTATTTCTACAGTGTTGTTGTATATTCCAAGTTTGGCTTTTGGGGTTCCCAGTTTAATTATTGTCTTCCTGTTTTTAAATTGTGATTCCTTGTTTGGTGATGGTCTGTTCTGCATGTGTAACTGAGCTGAGGTATTCTGTTTATATAATTCCTATTTGACATTGCCACTTGTTCTTTCCCCAGTAGGTCATGTATTGTTGTTCTCTGAAATGTATTGGTTTAATATTTGCAGTGTTGCCTTTTGATAGTTAGGGTATGGTGCTTTGTGAGTCCTGGTAGTACTGTTAGGATACGGCGGGTTTGCTATGGGTTCTAAATGGGCAGCGTTTGTAGTAGTTCCTAATGTGCCTGGCGGTTGGTACTGGATTATAGTAATGTAGAAACCTTTTAGTCTTTCTTTATCCATATACTCATTAAGAGGCATGTTTACTAAAAGTTAGTGTATGGTAACATTATGCAAATATTTATGCAAATGAGGCACCTTATGCAAATGAGGCTTTAATGGACGTGCTGGCACTTTGAGGAAATTCTTTGGTTTTGTGCGGCAGTTTGTGCACTCGGGCTCAAAAAGGTTAGCCATCACTGGCCTAGAACCAAGAACCTGATGATGATTCGTGCACAAGTGTGGCATGCAGGAGAAAGCAGCTCTGTGTCTGTACACGGGAGACGTCACAGTGCTGGCCACGCCCCCCTGCACTGACCGGAGCTGCTGCTATCTGCCCTGTATCTCCCTCCCACTGGATTCTTCAGGAAAGATTAACCCCTTCTACCATTAGAAGCACGGACTTAAAACTTGCTTAGCTTATGTACATATTGGTCCAATGGTAAATTCTCAACTTCAAAACGAAAAGGGATAATCTATATAACACACTGAAACCACCACCACCACAATGCCTCATGATATTTTGACCTTGACACTGTCTATGATGTTTATACTGTTGAACTCACTTTTACTAACTGTACATAGTTAAATGTACATAGTTCTACAAAATTAAAAAATTTAATAGTTAAAAGTTTAATTGTTAATGTACATAGTTCATGAAATGTTCAATGTAAAAACAGAAATGCCTTTCTGTCTCCTTAACTGTTATATGTAACCCGCACCTGATCGAAAGGTTGCGGTATATAAAAGTTTGTTAAATAAATAAAATAAATTGCTGACCATCAGATTTACAGTGCTATATTTTTTTTTACATAACCCGGACAACCCCTTTAAGGTTTTTTTGGCATTTTATATCTTAAATGCACTTATGTGAATTAATTAAAAGTAATTTGAAAAAAACTTTGATAAATTTGAAGACAATATTGCATATTGTGGCAAATCATGACGTCTAGGTGTTTTCAATTTGTTTTCAGCACACCAAAATACATGGAAATTAGATGAAAATAATCAAACAGCTTTTTAGTCGCAGGCCTGTGTAATCAATTTGTTATCTATTTCTTCGATTTGAGTTGGAGGTCTGTAGACTACAGCAGTATGGATGACAGTGCCATCTTCTCTTTCCAATACAATCCAGAGCGCTTCTTCTTTTCCCCATGCCCCCTGCATTGCAGTAGCTTTAATATTGCTTTTCGTTTGCGCTCCAAAATCTTATACCCCTATAATTCAAAAGCTTTCCTCAATATAACTGTTCAATATAAAATTGGCAAGGTCTCAGACTTCCCGGCGCTATCTTGGCTGTCAGTAAACCAACAGAGCCGCGCCAACTAGCATCAACGACCTGCCAAATTAATGACCAGTTTTACAATGCAAATAAAGGCTTTCCAAAATATTTAAAACAGGTAATAGTGAAAATCATGTCAATTATCTTAACCATCACCCTACCAAAGTGTATACATAAATGTTATTTAAAGAATTCACATTTGTAAAGATAACTCTTGAATTAGTCTGAAAAGATGTCTTTGAAATCTCAATATGTATTCTCTGAGTCCAAAGGAATGTTCCCAGTCTCAATGTATGTTGTCTAAGTCTTTCGGCCAGCTTCATAGGCTTTTTGATACAGTTGGCCGGTTTAGCTATTCGGCATAACTACTTTCAGTTTGAAGGAGAAATTTTTCAGCAGATTTCTGGGGTGGCAATGGGCGCTACATGCGCCCCTTCAGTGGCCAATCTGTTTGTGAGAGACTTTGAAGTAAATTGGTTACAGGAGTCTTGCCCCTTTTGGACCCACATTCGCTTATGGCGTCGCTATATCGACGATATTTTCGTGATATGGCAGGGGGGGAGGGAGACCTGCAGGATTTTCTTTCATGGCTTAATCATTTAGACCCCCATATACAATTCACTAGTACTTGTCATACAGAAGTTATTACTTTTTTGGACGTACGAATTAATCGCAATGTCACGGGATGGTAAACGAAGGTTTATAGAAAACCAACTGATCGAAATACACTGTTGCACTACAATAGTGCTCACCCCCGTACTTTAAAAGATGGATTACCTTTTTCACAGTTCATTCGGTTCAGACGCAACTGTTCGCATGAAGAAGATTTTTTGACACAGGCTCGAGAACTTAAGACCTGCTTCCAAATGAGGGGGTATCCAAAGCAAGTTATAAATCGAGCTTACCGTCGGGCTAAGTACAATCATCGGGCATCTTTATTAATGGCTCAGCCAAAGGAGACAGAAGATACACTAGTTAATTTTATTACAAAATTTTCTCCGTTAAGTTATTCAGTACAAAAAATTTTGAGGAAACATTCAAATATACTACAGAGCGTGGAGGGGCTCTCGAGCTATCACATCAGATGTGTATGGCAAAGACAAGCTAACTTGAAGGAATTAGTCAGTCCCACACAGCTACGCCCACAGCATATCCAAACAATTTCCACTGTAGAAACACGAGGGCATTCTCCTTGTGGTCACTGTGGGATGTGTGGTATGAATTTACAAATTGATTGTTTTACCTATCATAATATGTCATACACTTTGAGGGGCTTCACTTCTTGCCATTCCACTTTTGTGATTTATGCACTTCGATGTCCGTGCCATTTATTATATATAGGAAAGACGATACGACCTTTACGGGTGCGATTGGGCGAGCACAAAAGTCGGTTGAAGTGTAAGGCGATACAAGCTCCAATAGTACAACATAGTCTATCGTTGGGCCATTCCTTTGAGGATTTTAAATGTTTTGTGATTGAGCAAATTCATCGGGGGAGAGGAGGTTAAACGCGTGAACAAACCTTGACATTTTGTGAACAGCGATGGATTTTCATCTTAAAGTCGGTGGAACCAACGGGGCTTAATAATATGATTGAATGGCGAGCATGAATGCAATAAGATTGGATATAGCAAAGGGTGGAACTAGCATCTAATCTAAGCTCCTCCTATAAAACTCTTTAGCTGAGGCATGAGCGCATGCGCGGCGTTTTTTTGAAAGCGAAGGTTAATCCTTGAAGGCGCGGGCAGCATCCTTTTTACAGAAACCCATTGGTTAGTAACAGTTTCACAATATAGATGGTAGCCTGGTTTTGGGAGAATGGGCTCAGTTTCTTTAATCGATTGATGTCAAGAAGATTGGCTGTTATTTTGTTTCTTGTTTATAGGAGACCACGAGAAGTAGGATCTTTTCTCAGAGATTCTAACTGGCGGAGCCAGTGGTTTCGGAATATGAGCTAATTCAGTATCCTTTGTGAAGACAGATTGATATTTTTTCTGAAGAAAATGATTTGACATCCCTTATAAAGCATTTTTGCTTAAACCGATTTCATATCTGTTATGAAGACAGACTGACATCTTCTCTGAAGAAAGTAATTTGACATCTCCCAGAAAGCATTTTTGCTTAAATTTCCCCTGAAGAATCCCGAGTGGGAGAAACGCGTAGGAGCGCGACTAAGACAGCGTTGGGAAGACTTAGACAACATACATCGAGACTGGGAACATTCCTTTGGACTCAGAGAATACATATTGAGATTTCAAAGACATCTTTTCAGACTAATTCAAGAGTTATCTTTACAAATGTGAATTCTTTAAACATTTATGTATACACTTTGGTAGGGTGATGGTTAAGATAATTGACATGATTTTCATTATTACCTGTTTTAAATATTTTGGAAAGCCTTTATTTGCATTGTAAAACTGGTCATTAATTTGGCAGGTCGTTGATGTTAGTTGGCGCGGCTCTGTTGGTTTACTGACAGATAGCCAAGATAGCGCCGGGAAGTCTGAGACCTTGCCAATTTTATATTGAACAGTTATATTGAGGAAAGTTTTTGAATTATAGGGGTATAAGATTTTGGAGCGCAAACGAGATTTAACGTTATATCAGTATACGCTCTGTGAACACGCCTTTAATTAGCGTTAATATTGCTTTTGACATACAAGGCTGCTCCTCCTCCTTTTCCAATTTCTCTGTCTCTTCTGAATAGATTATAGCCAGCTATGGCTATATCCCATTCATGCAAATCATTAAACCATGTTTCTATAATGACCACAATGTCCAAGTCCATTTCCACCATTAGGGCTTCCAGGTCAGGAACTTTGTTGACAGTTTCAAGCATTTGTGCTCATTGCTTTCCAGCATTTAACTGGCTTGCATGTATTTTGCATTGATTTTGTTCTGCCCACTTCTTCCCACTTGCCGTTGATGTGTGGTTTAAAAGTATGGCTGTTTCTGATGTTATTCTGCTTTTGCTGGGAGTGATGTCTGAACTTGTCCTTCCCCATCCGTCACCCCCTTTTTCTAGTTTAAATGCAAATCCACATACTGCCTGAAGTTTTCACTTAGGATTCTTTTCCCTGCGACAGAGAGATGTAGTCTATCAGCACAGTATAGTCTCTTGTTGGTCCATCTGTTTCCCCCATCGCCTATAAATCTGAATCCTTATTTGCACCAGTTCTGGAGCCATGCATTAAAGCTGTTTATGCGATGCAGCCTTTCTGCCCCCTTAACAACAGGTAGAACCTCTGAGAATGTTACAGTGTTAATGGGCTTGAGTTTCTCTCCCAGAGTTTGGAGGTCCACTGGAACTGTAGAGGCACTGTTTCTAGCCAGGTCATTTGTACCCAAGTGGATGACATCAATTTTGGAGTGCTCACTTTCTGCGCTAAGTACATCAACAATTTGGTTTGTATTTCAGTTGGCTGAAGAGCCTTGGAGGCATTTGATTATCTTCTCTCCTTTGAACTGTGCTCCCAAGTTGGTGCCTCTGATGATGGAATCTCCAGGTAGTAGTAGTTTTCTGTTTGGTGAGTTTTTCTTCATATTTGGTGCTTTAGCAGGAGATTGGGCATTGACTGTCTCATTTAAGAGCCCTTCAATTACCATGGATTGAGCATCCTCATTAACCAAAGCAGAGAAGGCATTATGCAGGGACATCCCTGGATGTATAGGGTATGTCTGTGTTGCAGGTCGCAATCTACCCGAGCCCACAGTGATCCATTTGTTCCTGGAATGTTTGATTCTTTGTGAGAGTGGTGGTGGACTGTGTGTGGTTTGTATCCTAGAAGAGGTGCGTTTCATTGCAGCTAGAGTCAATTCTTTATGCATGGCAGCTAACTTGAGGCATATAGGAAAAGCTCTTAGGTTCCAAATGATTCTTCTCAGAATGAATACACTACAGTTATTGCACTGAATACACAACATGCTGATTAAGCTGTCCTAGAAGGAGAAGAAAAAAAGGCGGGCTTAACACCAAATTAAAAGGATAGATGTCAACATATGTGATCACTATATAGGCAATGCAGCCCTGGGGTGGGCGGGAACCTAAGTGTCCCTGGCCAGTAGGCCTTACATGAACTGAGTGCACACTCTGATATCTGATTTAAGGGCTACACAAGGAATGTAGGCAGTCAGAATAGAGAAATTAGACTTACCTGCTAATTGTTGTTTGAGTAACACCAGTCCAGTCCCGCACCTCTGGGATGTATCAGAACAGTTAAACTAATGGGAGGGACTCGCACAACTAGCCTGAAGCACTGCCGATCTGAAACTAGTGTCCCCCGCCGGCTGGACATCCAGGCGAAAATGTTCAGATAAAGTATACCACCTTACAGATCTCCACTGGCAGAACTAAACTATACTCTGCTCACGAGGCTGCCTGAGCCCTCGTAGAATACATCTGGCAACCCTGCTGGCACTGCTCAAGATGTATGCAGGCATGATTGCTTCACTGATCCATCTGGAAATGGAGGCTTAACTGCCGCTTCACTTTTGCACGACTCGCCAAACAGAACCAGACAGTCTGATCTTCAAAAGGACGAAGCCCTTTTCACAAACCTTCACATCCAAGTGGCACAACTGTGGAGTGGCAGAGCGCATATCTGCTCTCGTCCACATCCGAGCTCGCCAGAGCCAGTAAGGAAATAGCTTAATTTACATGAAATGCTCACACCACCTTGGGCAAAAATGAAGGTACCGGGCGCAGGACCACTTTCTCCTTGGAAAAGGAAAGGAATGGCTCCTTGCATGACAGGGTCCGAAGCTCCGAAATCCTGCGTGCCGAGCAAATTGCCACCAGGAATACCATTTTCAGAGTCAAATCCTTCAGGAAAGCTCAACTCAATTTTTTTTTTATTTTTATTTACATTCTCTTATATACCGCGCTATTCTGCATCAGTGCGGTTTCATTGAACAAACTGAAATTACATTGAACAGGGCATTATAACTTGGAGATAACTATTTTACAGGGAACATTGAGATGTGCAACTCTTATGTTCATTGTAAACCGCACTGATGTCGAATAGCGCGGTATAAAAGACTGCAAATAAATAAATAAATAAACATGGGCTATGGAGGGTTAAGTGGCTTGCCCAAGACCACAAGGAGTACCTGTGGGACTAGAAACCCCAGTCCTTCCGGCCCAAGGTTGCTGTCCTCTAGTGGGATTTGAACCCCCGACTTTCTGGCCTGAAGTACCTTGCCCCAACCACTAGGCCACTCCTCCACTCCAACTCAATGGCTCAAAGGGTTCCCCAGGCAGCACTGTCAGCACAAGATTGAGATTCCAAGGCAGTACCACTGCCCTCTTTGGCAGACGGAGGTGGGTCACCGCCCCTAAAAAGCTCGGCCCATCTGGGTGTGTGTACCCAATGGCCCCCTGTGGACTTTCCCGCGATAACCGGAAATCACCGCCAGTTGCGCCCTCAAGGAACTGGCAGCTAGACCCTTATGAAAACCAGATTGCAAGAAAGCCAAGATGTCCGGGACGGAGGCAGTAGAAGGACGTGCCTGCCACTCTCCGCACCATGATTCAAAGATGCACCCTATGCAGATGCACACCAGGTTCGTAGACCACCTCTGGGCCTGTAGCAAGGTCACTATCCCCCAGCCCGATTATCCTCTCTTCTTCAACTTTGCCCTTTCAAGAGCCAGGCCGTAAGCGATAATTGATCCAACTGGGGCATAGGAAGTGGCTCCTGTGTCAAGAGGTCCTTCCAACCGGAAGCCACTACAGTCAATCTGCCAGTATCTGAATCAGAACAGATTACTCCACTTTAAACTCGCAATTATAATGCAGATTACCAGCAATTATTTGTTTAAAAAATTTTCTTAAGTATTTTTTAACTACTATCGAATTCCCATATGTAGTCTCAGACTTTTTGCGCTTTAAACCTCCTCACAAGTAAGGAACATACTGCGCTTGCATTGCATCAATGACTACTGGGAAAATTGATTTGTGTGTTAACTTTTGTTCATATATCACCGGTATTCTACCACCGTCGTGTTCTAAAATATCATTGGCTAGTGTAAAAGTTATTAAACATGCTTATCTTCATCCGTTGTTTCCCAACACTCTTTTAGTGGTTCTCTCGATCTTTCTCTACGCCTCCTTAGGCACCTCTTGAGCGTTTCACTCCTCTGTGGAGTTTCATCAGGAGGATCTGCAACCAAGAAGAAAACCTCTAAAATACTTAACGTCAATCTTCCTTCTTATACTCTATTGCTCGATAATTATGGCTTGAGATTTAAAACAATTTATATCGTACAAAACTGCTTTTTCGCTATTTCTTAGTTTAACTCACTGTTGACTGCTGCCCACGTCTCTTTGCTTCTTCTTTTGAAAAAACGCCGCGCATGCGGTCTTACTCCCCCGTCTCCTTTTAAATCTCAAGCCATAATTATCGAGCAATAGAATATAAGAAGGAAGATTGACGTTAAGTATTTTAGAGGTTTTCTTCTTGGTTGCAGATCCCTCCTGATGAAACTCCACAGAGGAGTGAAACGCTCAAGAGGTGCCTAAGGAGGCGTAGAGAAAGATCGAGAGAACCACTAAAAGAGTGTTGGGAAACAATGGATGAAGATAAGCATGTTTAATAACTTTTACACTAGCCAATGATATTTTAGAACACGACGGTGGTAGAATACCGGTGATATATGAACAAAAGTTAACACATAAAAAATCAATTTTCCCAGTAGTCATTGATGCAATGCAAGCGCGGTATGTTCCTTACTTGTGAGGAGGTTTAAAGCGCAAAAGGTCTGAGACTACATATGGGAATTCGATAGTAGTTAAAAAAATACTTAAGAAAATTTTTTAAACAAATAATTGCTGGTAATCTGCATTATAATTGCGAGTTTAAAGTGGAGTAATCTGTTCTTATCTATATTAGTTTATATACTCCGAAAAGACCGGATACAATTTTAGTATCTGAATCAGGTCAGCATACCACTGGCACCTCGGCCAGTATGGTGCCAACAGAATTACAAATCCCCAGTGCACTTCTAGCTATTGCACTAACCAGCCTATGAGTGCCCAATGGGAAAAAAAAAACATAGAAGACCCTCATCGAGCCACTGCTGGATTAGAGCATCCAGGCCCTTGGACTTCCTCTCTTCTGCTGCTGAAAAACCGGCAGGCCTTGGCCAACTTGAACACTGCCATTAGGTCCATGACCGGTGTGCCCCATCGGCAGACCACCTGCTCGAACACCTCCTGATTGAGCTGCCACTCTCCAGGATCCATGCACACTTGGCTGAGGTAAGCTGCTGTCACACTGTCAACTCCTGCTACGTGAACCACCGATAACGTCTGGAGACGAATCGCTGCCCATCCAAACAGCTTTTCGGTCTCCTCCTCCAGGGCTGCACTGCCTGTGCCTCCTTGCTGGTTGATGTAAGCCACCATGGTCATATTGTCCGAGAGGACTTTGACAACCTTTCCCTGCAACCATTGCTCAAACCTTTCTAGCACCAAGGTCACCGCTCGCATCTCAAGAACAAAGCATCCTTCGCAAAGGGCTCTCCAACCTGACAGGCTGGCATTGGTCATCAGAGGAACCCACACTGGGGATTCCTTCCAAACTCCCCACATACAGCCATCAACTGAGGGCTCTCCTGGCGTTCCGCGGGCAGGGGAGTACTTGGGGCAGGGGTGGACTGATGGGACCATCGACTGAGCAGAGTCCCCTGCAGCAGTTGCATGTGTGTCCTTGCCCATGGGACTAGATCTAGAGTGGCCGCCATGGTACCCAGAACCTGCAGATGCCGCCACTCTGATCGCCTTGCCATATTCAGTGTCTGCCGTATCCACTGTCGTAGCTCCTGCACCTGGCGAACCGTCAGGAAAATCCTGCCCACAGATATCAAAGCATGCTCTCAAATACTCTAGCTCCTGGGCCGGCCATAACTGACTCTTGGCCAGGTTAACCCCAACAGAGACTTTGAAGGAACTCTCCCACCCATGCTGTTGCTCTTTTCGCTATCATCCCTGGACTTCGCCTGGACCAGCCAATCGTTTAGGTACGGGCGGACGAGAAAGCGTAGTTACTCACCTGTAACAGGTTTTCTCCAGGGACAGCAGAAATCAGTCCTCACATATGGGTGACGACGGAGCCCTCGTGCGGAGCAAATCCCCAGCTTTCACAGAAAGCCTTTGGGATTGCATCACACATGTGCAGTCCCCTTTCCGCCCAAGAGTGCCATCTTGCTCAGTTCAAATGACAAAGCTAAAAAGACGGCAAAAGGATAAAATTTAATCAAAGGACTGCAACTCCAATGGGAGGAGGGAGGGTCGTGAGGATTGATTCCTGCTGTCCCTGGAGAACACCTGTTACAGGTGAGTAACTACGCTTTCTCCAGGAATAAGCAGGAAGTCAGTCCTCACATATGGGACTCCCTAGCTATAGGTTAACGAGAACACATAGCTGAAAAATGGCTCCCTCTAAAAGAGCTGAAGCAGCTGTAATAGGAATTCACAGAGAACGGAACACCCCATGGTAGCCTGACACCAAAGGGTCAGAGGGTAGGAGTTGCCTAAACCTCAAATAGGTTATGGAGTACCGCCTGGCCGAAAACACTGTCCCATCGGGACTCTCTATCCAAGCAGTAATGGGCTGCAAACGTCTGAAACAAAGACCAGGTTGGGGCCCGGCAGATGTCTGCCAGCAGAACAGAGCAGAAGTGAGCCACTGATGCAGCCTTAGCCCTGACACGGTGGGCCGTGACTCGACCCTGCAACGCGAGGTCGGCTGCCCTGTACGCCCAGGCGATACATTCTGCCACCCAGGTGGACAATGTGCGCTTGCACAAAAGAACAGACACCCAAGACTGGCAGTATTTTCAGGTTTGGAGAAACCCCTTTATTTAATTTAATGTTTTTTCTATACCGTGCTATTTATCATCAGTGCGGTTCACAGGCAACAGTTGTGCAATGTAGAAAGGTCTACATTGGATTTACATTAAAAAAAGGGAGTTTAAACAAGGATAACAGGTAAACTATATACAAAACGGTAACAAGGTTCTACATGTAGTTCGGCACTATTTATTGTCCCCTACGCATTTCGGCTTCCAGGCCTTCTTCAGGGGAATATTTTGAGGGTGCAAAACCTCAAAAAGACAATCACAATTAAAACAAAATAAACAATATCAAAATTAAAAGTAATAAAACATGCAATAGATAAAATCATAAATAGTAATAAAGCAACAAAAAAACATTGCCGCTTACATTCACATTCATAAAAATCATAATCACAAAGGAGAGGACACATGTAAAATGTGTTCTCAATCTATATGCATCTTAAAATACAAAAAAAAAAGAGATGAGGACATAGATAAAAACATAAGTATGTCTGATACCTTCACTGCAAAAGGCTTCTGTCAAATAAAGTGCATTCGTCACTAAAATGAATAAAAATAGCCAATAAATATCACGTAAAACACTAAAATGATTAATAAAAAGTTAAATAGATTCAATAAGTGCCATATAATATTATTAGCAAATGGTCTGCATAAAAAATAGATAACATGCTTGAAAATTGAATAATTAATGATAAATAAGAACATAAGATATGCCATACTGGGTCAGACCAAGGTCCATCAAGCCCAGTATCCTCTTTCCAACAGAGGCCAATCTAGGTCATACGTACCTAGCAGTTTCCCCAAAAGACACAGGTTCCGCAATGCTTTTATTGGGTAAAGCATTGATATCCTGGGTCCCTTCTTAATAATGGTTTATGGACCTTTCCTCCAGGAACTTCTCCAAGCCTTTTTTAAACCCAGCTACACTAACAGCCTTTACTACATCCTGAGGTAACAAATTCCAGAGCTTGATTACACGTTGATGGAAGAAATATTTTCTTTTATTAGTTTTAAATAGTTTACCCAGTAGCTTCATTGCATGTCCCCTAGTCTTTCTATATTCTGATAACGTAAACAATCGATCTACATTTACCCGTTCCACTCCGTTCATTAATTTATAGACTTCTATCATATCTCCCCTCAGCCGTTTCTTTTCCAGGTTAAAGAGCCCTAACCTTTTTAGCCTTTCATAGGAGTATCCTTCCATCCCCTTTACCATTCTCTTCTCTGAACCTTTTCTAATAACGCTATATCCTTTTTAAGATACGGAGACCAGAATTGAACACAATATTCAAGGTGCGGTCTCACCATAGAAAGATATAGAGGCATTATAATATCTTGTTTTATTTTCCATTCCTTTCCTTATGATACCTAGCATTCTATTTGCTCTCCTGGCTGCCGCTGCACACTGGGCCGAGAGTTTTAACATGCTATCCACAATGACGCCTAAATCTTTTTACTGGGTGGTGGGTCCACATTAAATTTCATCTGCCATTTTGATGCCCAGTCTTCCAATTTATCAAGATCCTCTTGCAATCTTCCACAATCCTCTTGGGTTTTAACAACTTTAAATAGTTTTGTGTCATCTACAAATTTGATAACCTCACTAGTTATTCCACTTTCCAGGTCATTTATGAATATGTCAAAAAGCAGCGGACCCAGCACAGATCCCTGGGGTACACCACTATTCACCTTTCTCCATTGGGAAAATTGGCCATTTAGCCCTACCCTCTGCTTTCTATCTTTTAACCAGTTCTTAATCCACAGTAGTACACTGCCTCCAATCCCATGACTCTTTCATTTTGCCAAAGGTCTCTGATGAGGGACCGTGTCAAAAGCTTTCTGAAAGTCCAGATACACTATATCAATCGACTCACCTTTGTCCACCTGTTTATTCACACTTCCAAAAATACATAACAGATTAGTAAGACAAGATCTTCTTTGTCTAAAGCCATGTTGGATGTCTCCCATTAGGCCATGACTATCTACATGCTGAGTAATTTTATTCTTTATGATGGTTTCTACCATTTTTCCCGGTACTGACATGAGGCTCATCGGTCTGTAGCTTCCCAGATCACCCCTGGAACCCTTTTTAAAAATTGGTGTTACATTGGCCATCCTCCAATCTTCAGGTATTAGAGATGATTTTAATGATAGTTCACAGATTACTAATAGCAGGTCTGCAATCTCATATTTCAGTTTTTTCAACACCCTTGTATGTATACCATCCGGCCCAAGTGATTTGCTACTCTTCAGTTTATCTAATAGTTGTAATACATCTTCCCGATGTATTGATATTTCCTTCAATTCTTCCGCATGTTTAAATACCACTTCAGTCATGGGTAACATCCCTACATCTTCCTCAAAGCAAAGAATTCATTCAGTCTCTCCGCTATCGCCTTGTCACCTCTTAGTGCCCTTTTAACTCCTCTATCATCTAATGGACGAACTGACTCAGGTTTTTTGCTATGAATGTACTTGAAAAAAATCTTTATTTCGCGTTTTTGCTTCCGCAGCAAGCTTCTTCTCAAATTCTCCCTTTGCCTGCCTTATCAATGCCTTGCATTTGACTTGCCAGTGCTTGTGCTGTTTCCAGGTTTTGTCGTTTGGCTCTTTTTTTCCATTTCCTGAAAGATGCTTTTTTGGCAACAGCCTCTCTGACCTCACCTTTAAACCATGCTGGCAGTTTTTTGGACTTCCTTCCACTTTTCTTAAAGCGTGGAATACAGCTGGTCTGGGCTTCCAAGATAGTATTTTCAACAACAGCCAAGCCTGATGTACGTCTTTAACCTTTGCAACTGCTCCTTTTAGTTTTTTCTTAACTGTTTTCCTCATTTTATCATAGTTTCCCTTTCGAAAGTTATAAGGTAGTACTGTGGATTTCCTTACTATTCCTCCTCCACTAATTAAATCAAAGGCGATCATGCTATGATCACTATTGCCAAGTGGCCCCAACAACCTTATCTCTTGCACTAGATCTGGTGTTCCACTAAGGACTAGGTCTAATATGGCTTCCCCTCTGGTCGGTTCATGAACCAGCTGCTCCAAGAAGCAGTCATTTATTTCATCTAGGAACTTTATCTCCCTAGCATGTCCTGACGTGACACTGACCCAGTCGATACCGGGGTAGTTGAAATCACCCATTATTATTACTGCACTGTAACTTTTGTTAGCTTCCTTGATTTCTTTGAGCATTTCATCATCCATTTGGTCATTCTGGCAAGGCGCTCGATAGTACACCCCCACTGCCATCGCCTTCCCCCTTTTACATGGAATTTCAATCCATATAGATTCTACGGCAGATTTTGTTTCCTGTAAAACTTTAATCCTTTCTGAATCAATGCCCTCTCTAACAAAGAGCAACCCCTCCATCAATTTGATCAGCTCTATCATTACGATATAGTTTGTACCCAGGTATCAGTGTCCTACTGGTTGTCCTCCTTCCACCATGTCTCTGACACTCAAATCATATCTAACCTTTCATTTAGTGCTATATATTCTAACTCTCCCATCTTATTTTTTAGACTTCTAGCATTTGCATACAAGCATTTTAGAGAATGTATTTTACTCATATTAATTTGGCTATTGTTAGACATGGGTAATTTGGGATCTTTAAGCTCAGTCTGCTCCATACTTGAGGGCATTTGGGCTACTTTACTCTTTTGTGGAACCTCTCTGCTTTTGGTAGTATCCTTCAAAGATACATTCTTCTGAACCATCCGCTCTTGGGCGACTGTCGGCTTTCCCCTAATATCTAGTTTAAAAGCTGCTCTATCTCCTTTTTAAAGCTTAATGCCAGCAGCCTGGTTCCATCCCGGTTAAGGTGAAGCCAATCCCTTCGGAAGAGCCCCTCCTTTCCCCAGAATGTTCCCCAGTTCCTAACAAATCCAAAACCCTCATCTCTGCACCATTGTCTCATCCACGCATTGAGATTCCGGAGCTCTGCCTGCCTTTTGGGTCCTGTGCGTGGAACAGGAAGCATTTCGGAGAATGCTACCCTGGAAGTTCTGGATTTCAACTTCCTACCTAAAAGCCTAAATTTAGCCTCCAGAATCTCCCTACCACATTTTCCTATGTCATTGGTACAGACATGTACCAAGACAGCAGACTCCTCCCCAGCACTATCTAAGACCTTATCTAGGTGGCGTGTGAGGTCCGCTACCTTCGCACCAGGCAGGCATGTTACCAGGCGATCCTCACGTCCACCAGCCACCCAGCTATCTACATGCCTAATGATCGAATCACCAACTATAACGGCTGTCCTAACCCTTCCCTCATGGGCACATGGCCCTGGAGAAACGTCCTCGGTGCGAGAGGGTTTTACATCACCTGGAGGACAGGTCCTAGTTACAGGATCACTTCCTGCCACACCAGGGTGATGCTCTCCTGTCACGTGAACTCTCTCCTCCATGGCAACAGGGATGCTGCCAGACTGGAGGTGGGACTTCAGGACTATATCCCTGTAGGTCTCGTCTATGTACCTCTCTGATACCAACGATACAAATAACAGACTGCTGCCCAATTACAGGTAAACCTGAGAAACCAACCCGCTTCAAACAACTAGACAGAGCTGATCACTCATCAGGTACTCCCAAAATTAACTAAACCATCTGCCAACCTCAACGAAATGCTCACAAACTGGAACACCCCCCTCCCTCAGTACACCCAACATCCAAGCAATGACAAAAAACCTACAACCAATAGTCGTTCCTCCAAGAAGCAGAACGCTCCGTGGTTCTCCTCCAAACTACGATCCTCATTACTACATCTGAGAAAAGTGGAGACGGTCCCGCAGTTCAACAGATCAATCTACATATCTAGAACATCTGAAAAATCATAGGGACTCAACGTGGACAGAGAAAAAATTCCATGCCGAGCTTCTTAACCGCTCGTTAAGTAAGCCTCGTGACCTTTTCAAACTAGTAAAATCACTGACCAGCCAGCCTCCCCAACCACAAACAGGAGTATATCCAACCCCAGGCATACGCAAACTACATCCAATCTAAAGCAATAAAAGTAAAAACTACTACACCTTGTGAATCCTATCAGAACCCCCACATACATTCTCCACTCACCAAGCTCTCACCCCCATCAGTGAAAACCATCGAGGAAACAATTGCCAACATCAATACCACGACAGCACCGAATGACCCATGCCCAGCACACTGGATCATAACAATGCGCTCAGAACTAAGCCCATTCATAGCTGATATCGCAAAGCAATCTTTTACAACTGGAATCTTCCCGGACGCCCTTAAGAAAACATCCATACGACCTTTACTGAAAAATAACCAGCTCGATCCGAAGAAAGAGGACTCCTATCAACCAATCTCCAGTATCCCTTTCCTAGCTAAAATACTCGAAACAACAACTCAAAGACAGATTCAACAGCACATTGACACAACCTCCCCTTTAGACCCATGTCAACATGGCTTCAGAGAGGCGCACGGCGTAGAAACCCTATTAACCTCATTAACAAACACACTCACCAATGGGATAGACAACATTAAGAAAGGCTTTGCTTTGATCTTCCTGGATATTTCTGCAGCGTTCGACTCAGTTGATCACGAACTCCTCCTGATGAGACTCCACGCAAAGGGAATCCATGACTGTGCATGGGACTGGTATAAGTCTTACCTTCAAGAAAGATGGCAGCAAGTTCGGGTCAGCAACAAGACATCAGAACCCTTCCAGCAAAGACGGAGTACCACAAGGATTGTCATTATCCGCACTATTTCTCAACATTTATATGCAGCCAATTTGCAACATAACCCGCTCCTTCGGCATATCCTGCCTCATGTATGCGGATGACGTCTTGCTATTCACACCTATAACGGTCTTTTTCCTGGGTGGTGGTTCCTAATGTGGAACCTTGCATTGTGTAACCATAGTTTGGGTTGTTCTTCCGTAGGTGCATAACTTTGCACTTGTCCACATTAAATTTCATCTGCCATTTTGATGCCCAGTCTTCCAATTTATCAAGATCCTCTTGCAATTTTCCACAATCCTCTTGGGTTTTAACAACTTTAAATAGTTTTGTCTCATCTGCAAATATGACAACCTCGCTCGTTATTCCTCTTTCCAGGTCATTTATGAATATGTCAAAAAGCAGCGGACCCAGCACAGATCCCTGGGGTACACCACTATTCACCTTTCTCCATTGGGAAAATTGGCAATTTAGCCCAACCGTCTGCTTTCTATCTTTTAACCAGTTCCTGATCCACAGTAGTACACTGCCTCCTATCCCATGACTCTCTAGTTTTGCCAAAAGTCTCTGATGAGAAACCTTGTCAAAGGCTTTCTGAAAGTCCAGATACACTATATCAACCGACTCACCTTTGTCCACCTGTTTATTCACACTTTCAAAACATAACAGATTAGTAAGACAAGATCTTCCTTGTCTAAAGCCATGTTGGCTGTCTCCCATTAGGCTATGACTATCTACATGCTGAGTAATTTTATTCTTTATGATGGTTTCTACCATTTTTCCCGGTACTGACGTGAGGATCACCGGTCTGTAGTTTTCCGGATCACCCCTGGAATCCTTTTTAAAAATTGGCGTTACATTGGCGATCCTCCAATCTTCAGGTATTAGAGATGATTTTAATGATAGTTCACAGATTACTAATAAAAGAACTGAAATATGAGATTGCAGACCTGCTAACACCCTTGGATGTATACCATTCCGCCCAGGTGATTTGCTACTCTTCAGTTTCTCTCATAGTTGTAATACATCTTCCCGATGTATCAATATTTCCTTCAATTCTTCCGCACCTTTAAATACCACTTCAGTCATGGGTAACATCCCTACATCCTCCTCAGTAAAGACTGAAGCAAAGAATTCAGTCTCTCTGCTATCGCCTTGTCATCCCTATCATCTAATGGACCAACTGACTCTCACAGGTTTTTTGCTACGAATGTACTTGAAAAAAATCTTTATTTCGCGTTTTTGCTTCCGCAGCAAGCTTCTTCTCAAATTCTCCCTTTGCCTGCTTTATCAATGCCTTGCATTTGACCTGCCAGTGCTTGTGCTGTTTACAGGTTTCATCGTTTGGCTCTTTTTTCCATTTCCTGAAAGATGCTTTTTTGGCAACAGCTTCTCTGACCTCACCTTTAAACCATGCTGGCAGTTTTTTGGACTTCCTTCCACTTTTCTTAAGAACATAAGAACATAAGACATGCCATACTGGGTCAGACCGAGGTCCATCAAGCCCAGTATCCTGTTTCCAACAGTGGCCAATCTAGGTCATACGTACCTAGCAATATCCCCAAAAGACAGGTTCCTCAATGCTTGTACTGGGTCAAGCATTGATATCCTGGGTCCCTTTTTAATAGTGGTTTATGGACCTTTCCTCCAGGAACTTGTCCAAACCTTTTTTAAACCCAGCTATACTAACAGCCCTTACTACATCCTCCGGTAACAGATTCCAGAGTTTGATTAAAGCGTGGAATACAGCTGGTCTGAGCTTCCAAGATAGTATTTTTCAACAGCCAAGTATGATGTACGTCTCTAACCTTTGCAACTGCTCCTTTTAGTTCTTTAACTATTTTCCTCATTTTATCATAGCCTCCTTTTCGAAAGTTAAAAGGTAGTATTGTGGATTTCCTTATTATCCCTCCTCCACTAATTAAATCAAAGGCAATCATGCTATGATCACTATTGCCAAGTGCCCCCAACACCCGTATCTCTTGCACTAGATCTGGTGTTCCACTAAGGACTAGGTCTAATATGGCTTCCCCTCTGGTCGGTTCATGAACCAGCTGCGCCAAGCAGCAGTCATTTATGTCATCTAGGAACTTTATCTCCCTAGCATGTCCTGCTGTGACACTGACCCAGTCGATATCGGGGTAATTGAAATCACCCATTATTATTACTGTGCTATAAGTTTTGTTAGCTTCCTTGATTTCTTTGAGCATTTCATCATCCATTTGTTCATTCTGGCCAGGCGGTCGATAGTACACCCCCACTGCCATCGCAGTCTCCTTTTTACATGGAATTTCAATCCACAGAGATTCTACAGCAAATTTTGTTTCCTGCAAAACTTTAATCCTTTCTGACTCAATGTCCTCTCTAACAGAGCGCAACCCCTCCACCAATTTGATCAGCTCTATCATTACAATATAGTTTGTACCCAGGTATCACAGCGTCCCACTGGTGGTCCTCCTTCCACCATGTCTCTGATATTCCAATCATATCTAACCTCTCATTTAGTGCTATATATTCTAACTCTCCCATCTTATTTTTTTAGACTTCTAGCATTTGCATACAAGCATTTTAGAGACTGTACTTTATTCATATTAATTTGGCTATTGGTAGACATGGGTAATTTGGGATATTTAAGCTCTGTCTGCTCCATACTAGAGGGAATTTGGGCTACTCTACTCTTTTTTGGAACCTCTCTGCTTTTGGTAGTATCCTTCAAAGATACATTCTTCCGAACCATCCGCTCTTGGGCGACTGCCGGCTTTCCCCTATTATCTAGTTTAAAAGCTGCTCTCTCTCCTTTTTAAAGGTTAATGCCAGCAGCCTGGTTCCATCCCGGTTAAGGTGAAGCCCATCCCTTCGGAAGAGCCCCTCCTTTCCCCAGAATGTTCCCCAGTTCCTAACAAATCCAAAACCCTCATCTCTGCACCATTGTCTCATCCACGCATTCAGACTCCGGAGCTCTGCCTGCCTTTTGGGTCCTGCGCGTGGAACGGGAAGCATTTCGGAGAACGCTACCCTGGAAGTTCTGGATTTCAACTTCCTACCTAAAAGCCTAAATTTAGCCTCCAGAACCTCCCTACCACATTTTCCTATGTCATTGATACCGACATGTACCAAGACAGCAGACTCCTCCCCAGCACTATCTAAGACCTTATCTAGAAGGCGCGTGAGGTCCGCTACCTTTGCACCAGGCAGGCATGTTACCAGGCGATCCTCACGTCCACCAGCCACCCAGCTATCTACATGCCTAATGATTGAATCACCAACTATAACGGCTGTCCTAACCCTTCCCTCATGGGCAAATGGCCCTGGAGGAACTTACTTGGTGCGAGAGGGTTTTACATCACCTGGAGAACAGGTCCTAGTTACAGGATCACTTCCTGCCACACCACGCCGCGCATTCTTGGGCGTTAAAAACATTTTCAAGAAGATTTTGAAAGAACCCCATACGTGGGCATCACCACTCATAAGTTTTGTCATTTTTAGTATGATGGCTTTTTACTACGGTTGAGGATGGTCTGCATTCTTGGTCATTTCATCCCTGAAGAAACGCAGAGTGAAACGCGATAGTAGTACTCGGGATCGGCGTTGGGGAACCATTTTTCTAGACCACACCATACTCCTCGATTAAAGATAAGCAGAATTTTCTATCCATCATTTATGGCAAATGAGATATGTTGGACATTAACTAAGCAACTGAATAGGCACCACTGGGAAGCACTTGATACATTTTTCTAAAAAAAAAAAAAACGGGAGGTCGTTGATGCTAACAGACTTTGTTTTCTCCCTATGGGAGATTTACTAGTCATCAGTCTGAGACCTGCCCTTAAGTAAAGTTTAATTGTTTGTCTTCTCCAGTATCAGCATACATAGATTTTCAGCTACTACTGGTTAAAATCGGAGTGTTTTGTGACATATTTTCAGTCAAATAACAGCTACAAAACAGCACACAAAAATGTAAAATAAACTATGTACAACTGCAACTCTCAGGGGAGGAGGGAGGGTTGTGAGGACTGATTCCTGCTGCTCCTGGAGAACACCTGTTACAGGTAACTACTCCTTCTCCAGGACCAAGCAGGAAGACAGTCCTCACATATGGGTGACTCCCTATCTCTGGGCTACCAAGGAACCCAGGCTGAACAAAAGAACTCCCTCTAGTCCCAGCATCAAAGAAAGGCTTTTCACTGACAGAACCTCCACCGGTAGCCCAACAGAGGGCAGGAGTTGCCTAAACCTCAAAGAGATTCCGGAGTACTGTCTGGCCAAAAGCACTGTCCCAACGTGACTCTCTTTCCAGAGAGTAATGGGCCGCAAAGGTCTGTCTTGAAGACCAAGTAGCAGCCCTGCAGATGTCTACCAACGGTACAGAGCGGAGATGAGCCACTGAGGCAGTCATTGCCCTGACACGATGGGCCGTGACCCGACCCTGCAAAGGAAGGTCAGCTGCCTTGTAAGCCCAGGTGATACAGTCAGCCACCCAGATGGACAAGGTACACTTGGACACAGCCAACCCTAAATTATTAGGGTCAAAAGAGATGAAGAGCTGAGTAGCCCTTCTGTGCCCCTGTGTACAGTCAAGGTAGAAGGATAAGGCCCTCCTACAGTCCAGGGTATGCAGGACTGCTTCAGCCTGGATTGCATCAGGCCTAGGGAAGAATGTTGGAAGAACCACCTCCTGGTTGAGGTGGAAAAAGAGGAGACAACCTTGGGGAGGAACTTTGGATGAGTCCTGAGGACTACCCTGTTCCTATAAAATCTGGTGTAAGGCCTGTCACAGACCAGGGCCTGAAGTTCACTCAATCGCCTGGCCGAGGTGAGGGCTATCAGGAAGAGTATCTTCCAGGATAGGAAGCATAGAGGACAAGTAGCCATCGGCTCAAAAGGTGGGCGAGTCAGTTGCTGCAAGACCACTTTCAACTCCCACTCAGGAGCACGGATTGGAGGCTTGAGCAAGAGCAAGCCTCTGAGAAACCGGGACACCAAGGGGTGGACCGATAGAGATTGGCCGTCCACCAGTGAGTGGTGAGCTGCTAGGGCTGAGAGGTGGACCCGAACTGAATTGGACTTAAGTCCCTGATTGGATAAATGCAGTAAGTACTTTAGCACTACTGGTACCGTACAGGAGAAAGGATCCTCTGTACGAATCTGACACCACACAGAAATCCTTTTCCATTTGAGAGCATAGATTTTCCTAGTGGACTGTTTCCTAGAGGCTAGGACAACCTCTTCAACTTCCCGTGAGAGGCTCCAGGGAGCCAAAACTACCCTTGCAGCCTCCATGGCATCAAATTGAGAGCTTTGAGATTGGGGTGCAGAAAGGTACCATGATCCTGAGAGAAGGTCGGGTTGCAACCCCAGAGGCCGTGGGGGATCCACTGCCAACTGAAGCAGAAGTTGAAACCAAGGCTGTCTGGGCCACCTGGGAGCCACCAGCAGGACTGAGGCCTTGTCCTGAAGAATCTTGAATAGAGTTTGGGCCACCAAGGGCGTGGGAGGAAACGCATATAGGAGGCCCTGAGTCCAGGGAATCAGAAAAGCATCTGATGCTACCTGCAGAGGATGCGGTTGCCTGGAGCAGAACTTTATACCGTAGAAAAAAATGTACCTACAAAAAACAACAACTGTAATGTGTCTATCGAGAAAAGAACCACTGGTCTCAGACTAAATCCAGCACTTCTCCTCTGTAGTCTTTCTGTAGAGGTAATGTGCCCCTTTGCATCAATGACCAGAAAGGGTTCTTAATCCAACAGATTTTTCTCAAGCAGTTTTTTAGTATTTAAGGTCATTTTTCATACTTCAGAAATCTCTGGAAAAAGAGGATGCACTTTAAAAATATATCAAAATTAGTTAACATCATACATATGCAAGAATATTAGCAAACAATGCCATGCTTACCATTAAATTGTGTAAGCTTTACTACCGGCATGCAACCAAACGGCTTAAAGTCTTCCAAACCGAATCCTTTCTTGTGGAGATGCCGCGCATGCCCTGTCTCCCGCTTGCCATGGAAGCAATCCCAAAACACTGAGTCTTATCCATAACCACCACGGCTCCCCCCTTGTCTGCTCGACATATGACGATAGTCGAATTAGATTGTAAATCTTTAAGGGCAGTTCTCTCAGCCATCGTAAAGGTGCAGGAGCCTAGTCTCCGCTCCCGTTCTAATTTGGTTACGTCCTGCATGATCAATTCCATAAAAAGAGTTAAAGCTGGGGGTATGGGTTCTGGAGGCACCCATTTGGATTTAGTGGGTAATGGTAGACGCCGTAATTCCAAAGGGGTGTCCATCATTGTCTCAACTTGAGTTGCCTCAGATGTCGCAAAACACACTTTTAAATGAAGTTTTAACTTGTTTTAACTAGTTTGAACTTCTGGGACCAGCGTAGACATGCCCTTGCTACCCAAGCCCCACAAATGGAGGCTTGCAAGGAAAGGGCATTGATCTCAAACACCTGTCGCAACAAGGAATCAATCCGCCTGTCCTGCGCATCCTTAAGAGCTGCACTCCCCTCAACAGGGATGGTAGTCTTCTTAGTTACCGCAGACACAACCGCGTCCACCTTGGGCGGCTTAAATATATCCTTATCCGGCTCCACCAGAGGATACAGCCGAGCCATGAGCCTGGCCCCCTTGAGGGCCGCCTCCGGAGTATCCCATTCCTCCTGGATCATCTCCTTAAAAATCCGATGAATAGGGAAGGACCTCTGGGATTTCCGCACCGCCTGCAAAAGCGGATCCTCCAGCGCAGGATCCGCTGCAGAGCCCAAGACCGGAACATTCAAGGCCTTAAGGGTTTCTGAAATCAAGGCGGGCAGCTCTTCCTTATGAAACACTAACAATGCGAGATTGCTCCTCAGGTTCCAACAGTTCACCTTCCTCTAAATCCTGTTCTCCATCAGAGTCCTCCAACACCTCAGACTCCCCCAAGTCCTGCTCTTCACCCTCCAAGCAGAGCTTGGGCCGCTTGCCAGCACTGCTCTCTACGACATCCTCCAACCGAGCCCCCTGTCTCTTACCTGTCCGGGCCACTGCCCCCGAGAGCCCAGTCCCCCCTGAACCAGGCCTCCCAAGAGCCTGCTGTAAGAGACAAAAAATTGTGTGAAAAAATCGCCCCCAGGCCCCCCTGCAAAGGGTCTTGAGGGCAGGGACCGTCAGGCGCTGACGAGGGCCCCGGCAAGGGCTCCGTAGCCAACACCGGGGGCTCTGAAGAATCCTTCAACACTTCCCCCTCGGTGGACAGGGCCCCCTCTAACTCCTTATCAGACATAGACGACTCAAGGGTACAGCCTCTGCACAAACCAACCTCTGATACAGAGCTCTTACGGGCCCCACACAAGAGGCACCTAGCTTTCCCAGGCATGCAGCGCGTGCTCCTGAAAGCGCCTACCCAGAAGAAGCCAGAAGCCAACTTTGGGGGAACCGCAAAACGGCACCAAAAACCAAAACTGAATCTGTCACAGCTCCTGCGCCTGAAACTCGGCGTTACCTTTTTTTCTTTTTAACACGAGCGGTGCACCCCGAAGAGGCTAACCAGGCCCGCCCGCAGAAGCTGCCGTTCCCGCGCTTTTCCACGCGGCCAGCAGCACAACCAGAGCTCCCCTGCCGGCTGTTGCGGCTCTCCGCGGCCCTCTGCAAATCGCTTTCACCGCCGCTGACACCAGCGCGAGTTAAGGCAAGGCAAGGCAAAAACACTCACCCCGTGCTGCTCCCGCTGCCACGTGCTGTCCGCGCCGCCGGGCCGCCTTCAGACTCCCACAACGGAGGCGCACTATCGCGGCACTACCCTCTACGGCCCTTTTCCCACCTCGGGGGAAAACGTTGCCAGAGGCCCCTGCACGACTCCCACACACACCTCTAACCACCCACAGTGCCAGAGAGAGGGGGGAGAAGGGGGGAGGCTCACCAGCCCAAAATCCAGCAAATTAGCAGCGCAGCACCCCAGCCGCAAAATTAAAGGGCCAGAGCTCTGCAAGCCAGTACTTGAAGTACTCAGCGCTATACCAATATATAAGTACTTCCTGTAATCTTAATCCTCTATCTTAAATTTCCTTTTTTTTTTTTTTTTTTTAAAGCTTAATTATGCCTTTGCTCCAGTGAGTCCCGGATCCACAACCTCCCGCTGCATGAAGACTGAGCAAAACTGGGGCTGGGGGCGGTCCCTGAACTACTTGTACTGGGTTCACTTAAGAAATGGACATGCTCAGTCTCCTGGCTGTGGGAGGAGGTACACAACTCTGTTCCGGGACTCGACTAGAGCTACGATAAGGAAACACTTTTAAATGAAGTTTTCGGAGTAGATGTTCCATATCGACCCTAAACTGAAACCCATCGAACTTAATTTCAGGAACAAAAGACATGCCTTTATTTAGAACTTTCAGATGATCCTCCGATAAAAATGCTTTGACGAGTTACGGTGTTTTGGGATTGCTTCCGTGGCAAGCGGGAGACAGGGCAAGTCTAGGGCACAGACGTTGCTAGTTCAAGAAACACTGGATTTACCGACTGAACACGGTTGCTCCTGGAGGTCTCAATGCCATGGTGGAATGGGGGGCTTGTGTTTAGATCTCAACCTATATCAGCTCATATGTGGGAGAGAATGACTGATTTTTAACACATTTAGTTTCCTCCCCCTTTTTTGGCTATTTAAACCCAGCAACTCCCGCTGATTTTCTTATCTCACATGCGTGGCGTCTCCACAAGAAAGGTTTCGGTTTGGAAGACTAAGCCGTTTGGTTGCATGCCGGTAGTAAAGCTTACACAATTTTATGGTAAGCGTGGCATTGTTTGCTAATATTCTTGCATATGTATGATGTTAGCTAATTTTGATCTATTTTTAAAATGCATCCTCTTTTTCCAGTGATTTCTGAGAAGCATGAAAAATGACCTTAAATACTAAAAAACTGCTTGAGAAAAATCTGTTGGATTAAGAACCCTTTCTGGTCATTGATGCAAAGGGGCACATTACCTCTACAGAAAGGCTACAGAGGAGAAGTGCTGGATTTAGTGTGAGACCAGTGGTTCTTTTCTCCATAGACACATTGCAGTTTTTTTGTAGGTACATTTTTTCTACGGTATGAAGGTCTACTCCCCCTTATTGCAATAGATAAAACCCTCAGTAATCTGACCTGTAACGTCGTGGAGCAGAACTTTGGCAGCTGCATGTTCAGTGGACTGGCAAACAGATCTATGGATGGAAGTCCCCATTTCAGGAAAATCTTCTGAACCACCAAAGGATGGAGCTGCCATTCGTGGGGCTGCAGAATCTTGTTCAACCTGTCGGCCAGGTAGTTTTCCTGGCCAGGGAGGTACACAGCCTTGAGGATCATGTTGTGCTTGAGGGCAAACAAGCAAAGGTCCTGTGCTTCCTGGCAAAGGAGCCTGGACCCAGTTCCACCCTGCTTGTTCACATAAAACATGGCTACCTGGTTGTCTGTTTGAATTAGGACAGACTGATGAGCCAGGGCTGTAGAGAAAGTCTTGAGGGCTAGCCAAATAGCCCCGAGTTCGAGGAGATTGATTTGCTGTGCGGCTTCCCAGGGAGTCCACAGGCCCTGGGTGCACTTGCCTAGACAATGGGCTCCCCAGCCCTGCAAGGAGGCAACCGTGGTTAACACCACTGTGAACCCAGGAATCTGAAAAGGCACCCTTTGCAGCAGATTGGGTGGATGTAGCCACCAACTGAGAGATTTCAGAAATGGTCTGGACACCCTTATCCTGTCCCCGAGGCTGCCTGTGGCCTGTGACCACTGAGACCGAAGGCACCACTGTGCAGGACTCATATGGAGCCGGGCATTGGGGGTCACATGAACTGTCGAAGCCATGTGGCCTAGAAGCCTCAGGCAGAGTCTGGCGGAGACCAGTGACCTGCTGAGAAACTGACTTGCCAAGTTGATCAGTCTTTGGGCTCTGTCTTCGGGCAAGAATGCCTTTGCCAGCAGAGAGTCCAACCTTGCCCCTATGAACTCCAAGTTTTGGGATGGGAGCAAAGTGGACTCTGCGAAGTTTATGACAAACCCCAGGCTTTGAAGAAGCGCAATAGTTCTGAGGGTGGCTTGTCTGGCCTCCCTGCACGTCTGACCCCTGATGAGCCAGTCGTCCAGACAGGGGAAGACAAAGATACCCTGATTTCTCAGGTAGGCCGCCACCACAGCCAGGCATTTGGTAAAGACCCTGGGAGCGGAGGTTAGGCCAAAAGGTAGTACTCTGTACTGATAATGGTTTCCTCCCACAAAGAACCTGAGGTACTTTCTGTGGTCAGGATGAATGAGGATGCGAGTGTACGCATCCTTTAGATCTAAGGAGCATAACCAATCTCCCTGCTGGAGGTAGGGCAGAAGGGTTCCAAAAGTAAGAATCTCGAACTTTTCCTTCTCCAAGAACTTGAGGTTTCGGAGATCTAGAATAGGTCAAAGGCCACCGGTTCTCTTGGGTACTAGGAAATACCTGGAGTAGAACCCTCGACCTTGTAAGTGGGGAGGCACAGGTTCCACTGCCCTGTCCACCAACAGACCTTGCAGCTCCTGAAGGAGAAGTTCTGTATGCAGGGGAGGGCCTTGGGGGCTCCCCTGGAAAGTATGGAGGAGGCAGTTGTTGGAAGTGTAGAGCATAGCCCGTGGACTATTCTAAACACCCAACTGTCTCCTGTTATGAGTGGCCACTGGTGGGCAAACAGAGCGAGGCGACCTCCTGTGTAGGGTTGGGAGAGCAGGAACGGCGAGGCTACGCCTAAGGAGTCAAAAAACCCCACCCTGCTGAGTGGGAGCAGGGGCTGAAGGCTTTACCCTGCCCCTTAGCCTACTGACCCTGAGGGGCAGCTTGGGCAGCCTGATACTGTGGGTACTGTTTGTAGGCAGTGCCCTTCCTTGGGTAAAAGGACTTTTTACCCGAGCCCTTCTTGTGAGAAGGGGCAGAAGTCTTTCTAGACAGCCTTGTCCATGTGAGGTGCTCGGTCTCGAGCTGTGCGGCCTTCTCGGTCATGGGCTTGCCAAAAAGGTTCTCACCTCGGCAAGGGACATCGACCAACTTGTCCTGAACCCATGGCTCGAGGTCCGATGACTGCAGCCATGTCTGGCGCTGAGCCGCGATGCCGGCTGCTGCAACACGGGCCGAAGCCTCGAAGCCATCGTAGGCAGCGCAGGACAAACTTAGAGCATTCCCGGATCCCCGAGGACAAGGACTTGAACCTCTGCAAGGGTTCCCCGGAGAGACCAGCAAAGAACCCAGCCAGCTCCTTGGCCAGGTCTCGCAAGTACATGCCCATGTACAACTGTTAAGACTGGACACGGCAAGCAAGCATCGAGCCCTGGAAGCACTTTCTACCAAAACCATCCAGGTTTCGGGCCTCCCTGCCAGGGGGCACCGCGGAGTGCACCTTCTGACTTCTCAGGCGATGCAGGGCCGATTCCACCACCATGGAATGGTGTGGTAGCTGCGCCTTCTGAAAGCCAGGACTCTTCCGGAGTCGATAGATCGAATCGACCCGCTTGCTTAAAACTGGCGCCGAGGCCGGTGCCTCCCACATACGGAAGAGGAGCCGTTCCAGCATCGGAGGAGAGTCGTACTGCAGGGCCTTGAGCTCCTCGGCTCAAGGCTCCTCCTCGGGGTCCGCAGGGATAGCCAACGCCGTGGCCATATCCCGAACGAACTCCGAGAACCGGGTATCCTCCGGAGGGGATCTACTCCGGGGTTCAGACTGCGGTGAGTCCGATGGGATGCACCGAGTCTTGAAGGTGTCAGGGGACTCCTAGTCCTCCGTCTCCCATGCGGACTCGTCCGATGAGGAATCGGGGTCCGACCTCACGGGTCCTGCGAGCACCCGCCCCAATGCCACCGGCGTCGACACCCTCGGTCCCTAATGGGAGGCCGAGGGAGACCACGACCGAGGTCGACCTTGAGCCTTTATGGCCTCGAGTATCGGTTCGGTCTCCGGGGTCGACTTCGATGTCGATGTCCCGGTGGTCGGGGCAGATGCGCCAGACAGGCTGGCCATCAGTGCCTGCTGCTGTTCCATGAAGGCAGACAGTCTGCTCTCCAAGGCTGTCAACCTGAGACCCAGCTCAGGAGACTCAGCAGCTCCCGACTCGGGTCCCGGCGACGTCGGCTCCCTGGGAGGAGAGTACACGAGGACTACAGGGCTTACGTGTCCAGCAGACTCCGGTTCCAGTCGAGGAACTTTGGAAGGCGTCTCCAGTTCCACAGGCCCAGGGCAACGGTCAGGGGTCTGAGATCGAGCTCTCAAGGAACCCGGGACCTCTTCCGACGACGCCCTCACGAGCCGCTTCTTCCTCTTGCGTTCCTGGTCGGGGGACCCCCTGTCCGAGGAGCCAAGACGGTGCTCAGGATCCGACTCCCGAAATGTCGAGGCCTCAGATGAGGTCCGGGCCCGAGTCAGAAAAAATTTCCTTTTGGTGCTGACAACTTCGCAGTGCCTTGGAAGACATTTTCCGACATGGTCCACACGTCTTAGGGTCGTGATCAGGACCGAGGCACCGAAGACAGCAGTCGTGTGTGTCGGTGAGAGATATCAGTTTCTTGCACCGATCACACTTCTTAAAAACGCTGGAAGCCATCGGGGAAAAAAGAGTCCCCGTGAGGTCAAAGGATCAGCCTTCCAGGGAAAATTAAAAAAGGGCGCGAACGCCAGCCACTAAGGGCAAAAACCGAAAGAAGAAGATTGGGCTCGATACCGGTGTACCGAACCCGGCGGGAGGGGAACCGGCGTCGAACCGGAGAAGAATAAAAGATCGAATCGCAAAAAAGTCAAACAATTTTCCGGGATGACTAGGACTCACGTCCGGTGGGCTTCACGGAAAACTAGAGACTGAGCAAAATGGCACCTTTAGGCAGGAAGGGAACCGCGCATGCGTGCCTGCATTCCCAAAGGCTTTCATGGAAAGCTGGGGAAATGCTCCGCAAGGGCTCCATCGACATCGATGTCACCCATATGTGAGGACTGACTTCCTGCTTGGTCCTGGAGAACAGTTAATATTCTGTTACCCATATTGTAATCTCCCAAACAAATAGTTGGAAAAACACAAGGCGGACAGTATAACATGTAAGATAACTTTTTATAGGGATAAACACCCTCATATAAAGAGACCTTCATCTAGAAAACTATCTTGGGCTTGTATTTATATTCCAAATTAAAGAATGAAATCAGTACTGTTATGGCACTATTATAGTGCAGGAAAGAACGGTGTTAGCTTCTCAAGTACATTAGAGAAGTTAACCATTTACTTCTGTAAAACTATGCGTCTTGTAAAGGGAATGGAACTTCAAATGTTTAGTAATATATTCCTTTATTACAACTATTTATTTTTACATATTTTAATATATGATAGAATGTTTTCGCTTGGTGTAACAATTCACCTTGGTATTACAATAAGGCATTACATTGTTCTTTGGCGATTTGCGCCATTGACATGTTACTTTTAAAAAAGCACTCAGTGAGTCTCTCTTGCTGTTGCAGTGCTCCACCTCTTGTCATGTCATTTCATAGGTTTTTTTTAATATTGATTTCATTCTTTAATTTGGAATATAAATACAAGCCCAAGATAGTTTTCTAGATGAAGGACTCTTTATATGAGGGTGTTTGAGGCCAGCTGAGAACCCGGCAATCTCCTTTGCCAGGTCCCTCAAGTAAATGCCCATGTACAGCTGGTAAGTCTGGATGCGGCATGACAGCAGAGGACCGGAAGCACTTTCTCTTGAGGGCATCCAGGTTCCGGGCCTCCCAGCAGGAGGCACCGAGGAGTGTCTTTTTTGGCTCTTGAGCCTGTGCATGGCCGATTCCACAACCACGGAGTTGTGCGGCAGCTGTGCTTCTTGGAACCCGGGGCTCCTGCAGACTCGATAGATGGAATCGACCCACTTGCTGTGAACTGGCATCGAGGCTGGCGACCGCCACATGTGGAGCATCAGCCGTTCCAGCATTGGAGGAAGCAGAACAGTAAGGGCTTCCCGAGGAGGAAAGTCATACTGGAGGGCTTCAAGCTCCTCCTCTGTGTCCACCGGGAATGCCAAAGCCTTGGCCATGTCCCTGACGAAGTCCGAGAACCGGCTATCTTCCGGAGGGGACATAATGGGTCCGATGAGTGTCTGGGGACTCCTCATCTTCTGTCTCCCATGCTGACTCCTCTGAGAAGGAATCAAGTGGCTCTGGTCCCGACTGCCCAAACGCCGATGGCACCGGCATCGATGACCTATGTCCCAAACGGGAGGTCGAGGGAGACCTTGGCCAAGGATCGACTCAAGTCCGAAGAGTCTAGAGGATCGGCTCGGCCTCTGGGGTTGACTTGGACATCAATGTCCCAGTGGTCAGGGCAGATGGACCAGTGAGACCGGACATCAGTGCCCACTGCTACTCCATGAAGGCAGACATGCTGCACTCCAGCGCCACCATCCTGAGACCAAGCTCAGAAGGCTCCGCAGCCTCTGGCTCGGGTCCTGAGGCCGGTTCTCCTGGAGGAGAGTCTACAAGGACAACAGCAGTTACCTTCTTCGGCGTCTCTGGCTTCATGCGAGGCAGCTTTGCAGACCGCTCAGACTCCGAGGACCCGGGGCGGCGGTCAGGACTCCGACTTGGTCCTCGAGGACCCAGGTCTATCAGAGGCATCCAACGATGCCACCTTCACGAGTTTCTTCTTCCTCCAGTGTTCCAGGGAGGGAGACCCCCCTCAGAAGACCCCCGAAACACTTTCAGAAAGCTCCTGAGACATCGAGGCTTCTGAAGAGGTCCGGACCCGGGGGAATGTGGATTCGGAGGAAATCCTTTCATGCTGTTGCTGCCTACTCCTAAGTCCCTTGGAGGACATCTTCCCACACGGGCCACAGACCTTCAGGTCATGGTCGGGCCCGAGGCAGAGGAGACAGCAGTCGTGTGTGTTGGTGAGGGACATTAACCTTTTACACCGATCACACTTCTTAAACCCGCTGGCAGCCATCGGGGGAAAAAGGGCCCCTGCAAGGTCGAATGACCGGGCTGCCAGTGAACAATGAAAAGAGCGCGAACGCTAGTCACCAAGTCCAAAAAACAAAAAAGCGTGACCGGACTCGATACCGGTGTACCGAGCCGAAGGCGGGAAGTGGAACTGATGTTGAACTGGTAAAAAAAGAAAAAATTTCTCACTTTTAAACACTTTTTTCTCGGGGACACTGGGACAATGTCCGTTGGTCTCCATGGAAAAAAGGAGACTGAGCAAGATGGTACCCTTGGATGGGAAAGGGACCGCATATGCGTGATATAATCTCAAAGGCTTTCTTTGAAAGCTGTGGATTTGCTCCGAAGAAGGCTCCGTCGGTGCCGACATCACCCATATGTGAGGACTGACTTCCTGCTTGTTCCTGGAGAACTCCTTCCTTGTAGCGAGCTGCTGCCACCACCACCATGACCTTGGTGAAGGCATTGAGGGTGGTCGCCAGACCTAAGGGCAACGCTCGAAACTTGAAATGGCCTCTTGGTACTGCAAAGCGGAGAAACTGCCGATGTTCTGGATGGATGGGAACGTGCAGATACGCCACTGCGATATCTAGAGTCGCCCAAAATCTCCACTTCCTACCGCCATTATTACTGTGAAAATGCAGTGCCCTCTAATTCAAGAATTGGGTGAAAGGAACCTTCCATTTGGACATCACGAAATACATGAAGCACGGAGTGGAGGAGTGGCCTAGTGGTTGGGGCAAGGTACTTCAGGCCGGAAGGTCGGGGGTTCAAATCCCACTAGAGGACAGCAACCTTGGGCCGGAAGGACTGGGGTTTCTAGTCCCACAGGTGCTCCTTGTGGTCTTGGGCAAGCCACTTAACCCTCCATAGCCCATGTTCCCTGTAAAATAGTTATCTCCAATTTAAAATGCCCTGTGCAATGTAATTTCAGTTTGTTCAATGTAAACCGCACTGATGCAGAATAGCGCGGTATATAAGAGAATGTAAATTAAAAAAATAAAAATAAATAAATACTGGTCTCGCGGAAGCAGTTCCATGGCTCTCAGCTGCAGGACACAAGTCAAGGTCTCTTCAACTGCTGCCAACACTGCTGCGCCCACTTTGAGTGATCAAAGGAGCTCATTCTTGCTCCGGCAGCGGGTATAGGCGCGTCATGGATTGCACCCCTTTAAGGCCAACCTCCGGCAGATCCCACTCATCCTGGATCATCTGTCCTACTACTCCATGTACTGGTAAGACTTTCTGCGATTTCCGTATCGCCTGGAACAGAGGATCCTACAGCGCCTCTTCCTCTGCAGGGAGGTTAGCAGGCATATTAAGGGCCTTGAGGGTCTCCAAGGTACACAGAATGTGAACCCTTTGGGTACAAGGAATTATATTAGTACCCGCTTGTAGTGATTGTAAACCACCCTAATGGCCTTCGGCCTGGGCAGTATATCGAGAAATTGCATAAACATAAGCATAAAGATGAGCACTGGTAGCTTCTCCTGGCAGAAAACCCAAACAATCTGGGCCTGATCCTCCTGTTCTAGGCTCTCTCCTTCTTCCAACTCCTTCTGCAGATCTAGCTCCGTGTCAAGGTCTTCTCCCATCCAGCACCTCCGACAACAGCGATTGCTGCCACTAAGCCTCTAGCCCGCTTAGATGCCACTGCTCCTGACTCGTGCTCTTTTGCATCTGACATCCTCTTAGCCCTGTGTTCTGGGGCTGAGGAGCCACTTGGTAGGCAAAATGCCTTCTGCAAAAGTAAGAAAATCTCTGGTGAGAACTCCCCCAGGAGCCCTACTTCTCCCTGAGCTCAAGGGGTGGATGGTCCGGGCATTGTGCAGGGACCGGGGGCTGGATCCATTGAAGGTAACATGGTGCCCCCCGCCCCCAGGGTCTCTTGCAACTGGGAGGGACTCTCCTGCCTCATCTTGTCCTGCAGGTCCTGCTCGCATGACAGCCTCTTGTGTGCAGTTTAGGCAGACACCTGCCTCCAAGACCACACCACACCACATCAGGGACTGCATATCTTGACAATTTTTAGATTGCGCTGCAGTGTTGTATCTTAAAGATATGAAATGAACCTTGCCCTGATCCAATCAAACTGACACGTTCTCCGAGTAAAGCTTACGGTTTTCTTCTAATACTACAAATGGCTATAAGGGAGTACAGCTTCCCTTACAAGCAATATTACAGAATAGGTACATAATCTGGGCTAAGCAAAGAGATGATCATGTCAGGTTAACTGACCATAGACAGATGGAAGTATTTCATTTGCGTCCAATCCACTGAATGACTATCTTTCAAATTACATGCATTTGTGTCTGACTTTTTATCTGACCCTTTTCAGGAGAAAGCAACAATGTCTCAAACAAGTGCCAGTTACATCACCAGACCTAGCACAACAGCCCTCTGAAAATCCACCCAGCAACAAACAATGGCCACATGTCTGCATCAAGTCATTTTGCACTGAATCAGTTTTGAGCTGTAAAACAAGGAATGCTTAAGGATTAAGTGGGGTTCACGCCCCTTGATACCATCCTATACCATGCACTGCAGTCTGGCTGGCATGGTGGGAAGAGCTGGGGGAACTCCCCAGGAACGCCCTCAATCTGTACCCGGGTAGGTAAAAGGATCCCTAGCACAGTGCACCCCAACAGGATCAGGCACAGAGCACTAGAGTACTTCAACTAAAATAAAATCAAACCAAAATCTAATTAACAAACTGAAATTAAAAAGAAACTGCAAATGGCCCCCTAGGAGGAGACTGCTCTGTCCTGTTTAACCCCCTGCTGTGTTTTGGGTGCCCGGGAGAGGCAGCCACTGGAGAATAAACACATGCGGGCCTGAATAAGAAAAAATTGTGTCTAAATGCAGCAAGGGGGGGGAGTTTCCCATACCGCTGCAGGCTCCCAAACATGCAGATGTATGCTGCTCTGACTCCTTGTGTTCTGGCGGTTGCTAGGGGTTCTTGCTGTCCTTCCCCCCCCCCTCCCCCCCCCCAGGGCCACTCTTACCTTGGAGCCTCTTTGCCACATGGCTTTTCTACCCCTCACACTCAGCCTTCCTTCCCGGCTTCGGCGCTGAGGAGGGTGACTCGGGGCTGCCAGCTTTCACTCCTGTCAAGCAACTGCAGCAGCTCCTCACCTGATAACGGGTTCGGGAGCAGCCAGAAGTATCGGACTGAGGAAGGCCCCCACATAACTACCCCCCAAAATCCTGGGGGATAGAGGGGGAAGAAGGAATATCCTCCCCTCAGCCCTATTGTCCCCCGGGTTCTCTGATCTGATTTTTTTTTTTTTTTACACCACACACTTCTGCCTTTAAAAACAAAGAAACCTGCACCTTAACAGGGGAAATAAAAGAAAACTGTAACTAAACCTATCTCCTTAGTTGTCTCTTCAGTGAGTCCAGCACACTGGCTCACAATCTCCAGCTGCTCGGAGACTGAGCTTACTGGGGCTGGTGCCAGCTGCATATGTACATTAGTGTCATCAAAAAGATGACATGCTCAGTCTCCAAGCTGCTGAAGGAGGTACACTACCTAGAGGTGCAGGACTGGACTAGAGGGACGACAAGGAAATTCCAGTTTTCTTTTGCTGTTTTCTTGCTTCCCCCCATCCCAACTTAATGGTAGCAGCTAATTGCAGGTATTAGGCCTCTCTACAGATAGAGCTGAAGCCTGCCTCTGCTACCAAGCACCGGGCTACACTGTCCTTCCTCCAGGAGCCCCGCACCTCGGAGGTGAACTGCTGATGCTCTTAGCCAGGAAACCCCTGGAAAGAGAAGGCAAAATGCCCAAACCAAGGATTCCTCCAAGAACAAGAGAATCCCTGAGGGCAGCAAATTGGATAGCCAGACCAGACAGAAGTCCACCATCTGCTGAGACAGAGAAAATACTGAAGCTCACCCCTAGGGGCACAGGTTTATCTAGCAGGGGTGATGTTGCTAAGATTCTGGAATTTTCTCTGTGTCATCTGCTGACAGGGGACACTACCCATTTGTCTGGACTGGTGTAGCAGGCTGCACTTGAATGTGTGTTGGAGCCGCTCATGTAGAACATACACTGGTACCGCTTGGGCTCAAGGCACGCAAAGATGAAAATGCTCACAGCACACATTGGAAAAGGACAGGAAGCCCAACACAGCAGCAACAGTTGACAAGGTCCACTTACACCCCAAACCGAGTTTGGGAGCCTCTAACAAGAATAATGAAGAGGTCAAGCCTTGGTACTCACTCCCTGGGAGCCCTAGGCAGGACAAACCATGCCAGGCTCAGTGCTAATCCCCAGACGCTGTTTTTTTGTTTTTTTTTTAAACAGGCTTGCAGTCACATACCTCTAAGCCATCTTTAGTCTTAGGGGTAGAGCAGGGGGCATTGAGGCTGTGTGAGGCAGCTTAAATCCAATCCTTTCAATTTTCTGGCTGCTCAACTGATCCTTAACAGGATAACAGCATGGAGCAGAACCAAATTTTCTTTCCTTCTAAAGCTACCAAAAGGACTGCAGTCTAGTGGAACCTCCCACATCATGCTTAAGTGAGAGAATCACCCACACGCTTATTCAATCTTTCCTCAATCAATCCTCATTTGTTCAGATTTTATCAGAACTGAAAAAGATCTAACCACCATCTGCTGGAGACAGAAAAATACTGAGCTGCCTCTTAGTGGGTCAGGCTGATAGAGGCATGAGAGTGATATCATTGAAACCTGGGCATTTCATTGGCTATCTCCATGCATCTACCGATAGGACACAACACACTTGTCTGGACTGGTCTAGGAGGACTATATTGAAACTGCTGCTGAAGCTTCCAAACAAAACGTGAGAGTAGAGGGCATAAGCCTCTGAGAAATCCAGAAGGACAGGAATCCTCCACCCAGGTTGCTATGCTAATAAGTCAAAAGGTTTCCATATGGCAAATGTCTTGCTTATACCACTCTTACCATAGTGATGTCACTGAAATGTTGGGGTCCTTTGTCTCCATTTCCTGACAAGAGTAACAAACCCAATGTATCTAGACTGGTCTTGTATCATCCCATAGACACTATTAACCCAGACTACTCACAGATAATCACCTGCCTGAGTGACATAACAGTCTGGCTCGCTGCACACAACCTAAAAATAAACTTTAAAAAAACAGAAGTACTCTGTTTCTAGAAATCCGAGCTTCACACCACCTAGCAAAATTCAGTTACAAGAAATAGAATTTGAAGTCAAGGAGGAGGTACATAAGAACATAAAATATGCCATACTGGGTCAGACCAAGGTCCATCAAGCCCAGTATCCTGTTTCCAACAGTGGCCAATCTAAGTCATACCTACCTAGCAGTTTCCCCAAAAGACACAGGTTCCACAATGCTTGTATTGGGTCAAGCAGTGATGTATTGGGTCAAGCAGTGATATACTGGGTCCCTTCTTAATAATGGTTTATGGACCTTTCCTCCAGGAAGGAGGAGTGGCCTAGTGGTTGGGGCAAGGTACTATAGGCCGGAGGTTCAAATCCCACTAGAGGACAGCAACCTTGGGCCGGAAGGACTGGAGTTTCTAGTCCCACAGGTGCTCCTTGTGGTCTTGGGCAAGCCACTTAACCCTCCATTGCCCATGTTCCCTGTAAGTATTAGTGTATGTGTCTCATATCCCCTCGTGTTAAATGTATCCCCCAACCGCTTTGACCCGGTGAAAAGCGTGATATAAATGCAGATAAATAAACAAACTTCTCCAAACCTATTTTAAACCCAGCTACACTAAGAGCCTTTATCACATCCTCCGGTAACAAATTCCAGAGTTTGATTACACGTTGAGTGAAAAAAAAGTAAATTAGACTTACCTGCTAATTGTTCCTAGAGGAACTCCAGTCTAGTCCCGAACTTCTGAGTTGTGATCCTCTCACAGCAGCTTGGAGACTGAGACACGTCATCTTTTTTCTGATGACAAACTGGGATAACCTTACTGGATCCACCTCCTCCCTCCAGTAACCTACTGACAAAGCAGACTCACCAGAGCAACTATTAAGTAATAACCAAACTCAACTTAACCATAACAGCGGGTCACTGACCCTACCCTGAAAACTGTTAGCGAGAGGCACTGAGGTCAAACCCCCTCTTCACACGACAAAGAGAGAAGATTAAGAAAAAGAGCCTCCTGCTGTCCACATGGAACACTTACCTGTAAATCCACCGTCGCTTTAGGCTGCCGAATACCAGGGAGGGATACGGGACTAGACTAGAGTTCCTCCAGGAACAATTAGCAGGTAAGTCTAATTTACTTTTCCTAATCGTCCCTCCAGTCTAGTTCCGAACTTCTGAGTAAATATCAGAGCAGTAAAGAAAATCAACGGGAGGGACCCGCTAGACCAGCCTGAAGCACTGCCGATCCAAAACAAGTATCCCTCTCCTCCTGAAGATCGAGCCGGTAGTGCTTGACAAAAGAATTCAGCGAGGAATAGGTAGCCGCCTTACAAATCTCCACTGTGGGCACTAACTGGGATTCAGGCCAGGACGCTGCCTGCGTCCGCATCGAGAGCGCCCGAAGCCCCTCGGGCACTGGCTTGCCTTTCAAAATATATGCGGACGCGACCGCCGCCTTAATCCATCTAGAAATGGTAGCTTTGGAAGCCGCTTGCCCTCGCCGTGACCCTCCAAAAAGCACAAAGACGATCTGATCGCCGAAAAACTCCTGTTCTACGGATGTAGATCCTCAATGCCCGTCGCACGTCCAAACAATGCAGCCTATGGGCTGAAGAATCCCTGGAGGCTTCGACGAAAACCGGCAATGAGACTATCTGGTTTACATGAAACACGGAGACCACTTTGGGCAAAAAAGATGGCACGGGTCGCAAAACTACCTTAGACTCATGGAACTCCAAAAAAGGCTTCGTACACGACAATGCTTGCAACTCAAAGATGCACCTAGCCGAGCACATCCTTCAACGACGCTCCCAACAATGGCTCGAACGGCTCGTTAACCAACGCCTCTAAGACCAGAGGCAGATTCCAACTAGGGACCACCGACCTACGAGGAGGCCGCAGAAGAGATGCCGCTCGCAAAAAACATTTAACATCCGGATGACCACCAAAGGGCTTACTACATATCTTCCCCCTATAACAGGCCAAAGCCACCACCTGCACCCACAGGGAAGCGGCCACTAAACCCGTCTCCAGGCCGCATTGCAAAAAGGCTAACACCTGCGGAATGGAGGCTCTCATCGCCTGTGCCTGGTGGCCCACACCAGGCCTCAAATATCCACCAGACGCGCACATATGCCAACGAAGTAGAATGCTTCCTTGCTCTTAGCAACGTAGACACCACCAAATATCCTCTTGCCGTCAACCTAGCCCTTTCAAGAGCCAGGCCGTACGCGAGAATTGTTCCACTTGAGGCATGTAAAGCGGCCCTTGGAACAAAAGGTCTGGCCGACGTGGCAGACGCCACGGCTTTCCCACCATGAGCAACTGCAGATCTGCATACCAAGGACGCCTCGGCCAATCTGGCGCTATCAGCAACACCTTGCCCTTGTGATGCTCAATCCGCTGTATCACCCTGCCTATCAACACCCACGGAGGAAACACATACAGCAAGCTGTTCCTGCAGCCAAGCCTGTATGAGAGCATCCAGACTCTCCGATTTCCGTTCCCTTCTGCTGAAGAAGCGATCGACCTTTGACAATCGGAAGGTCGCCATGAGATCCATCAACGGAAGCCCCCAACGAAAAACAAGCATTTTGAACACCTCCGGATGCAGACTCCACTCTCCCGGATCTACTTGTATGCGGCTCAAGAAATCGGCCTGCACATTGTCCACCCCCGCTACATGTGCCGCCGACACTGCTTGTAGATTTTGCTCGGCCCACTCGAACAGCTGCTCTGCCTCTTCCTCCAGAGGGGCACTGCTAGTCCCTCCCTTGGCGATTGATGTACGCTACCGTCGTGGCATTGTCAGAAAACACCCGCACCGCCACATTGTAAAGGGAAGGCTGAAATGCCTGTAGCGCGAGCCGTACTACCCTCAACTCTAATCTGTTGATGGACCAGGACCTCTCGTCCTCTGCCCACTGACCTTGGACGAATGCCCCTTGAAAGTGTGCTTCCCATCCGAAGAGACTGGCATCTGTGGTCAGGGTGAGCCAAGACGGCGCTTCCAGCGGCATCCCACCCTCGAGATGCTTCACCTGAAGCCACCACTGCAACGCTAGATGCGTCTCCGGCAAGCAGGGCAACCGCTGAGACAACTGATCTGACTGATGAGACCACCGCCACAGCAGTGCCCTTTGTAACGACCTCATGTGCGCCCTTGCCCACTGGACGAGGTCTATCATTGCTGCCATGGTCCCAAGTAACTGCAGGTACTGCCACGCCGTGGGAGCCGCCCTGTTCAGAAAATGCCAGACTAGATGACGTAGTCCTAGTGCTCGCTGCTGGGGAAGGTACACTCTCCCTGCTTGCGAATCAAACCGGGCCCCTAAATACACTCTCCTGAGCCGGAAACAAGTTGCTCTTTGCCCTGTTGACTACCCAACCAAGTTCTTGCAGGAACGCTACCACCTTTTCCGTTGCCCCTACGCTTTCGTTTCTGGACTTTGCACGAATCAAACAGTCGTCCAAGTAAGGATGCACCAGCACGCCCTCCTTTCGCAACGCCGCCGCCGCCACGACGACGACCACCATCACCTTGGTGAACGTCCTGGGGGCTGTGGCCAAACCGAACGACAAAGCTCGGAACTGAAAATGTCCCATGGGCACCGCGAACCGAAGATATTTCTGATGTTCCGAACGGATCGGAATGTGCAAGTATGCTTCTGACAGATCCAGAGAGGTGAGAAACTCCCCCTTTCGCACCGCCACTATAACTGACCGCAAAGTCTCCATACGAAAGTGGGACACCCGGAGACACCGATTCACTCCTTTGAGGTCTAAGATCGGACGAAATGTCCCGTCCTCCGGCACGACAAAATAAATGGAGTATCGACCTAACTCGCGTTGGTCTTGGGGAACTGGAACCACCGCCTTGAGGTCGATCAGTCTCGTGAGAGTCTCTCGCACAGCGGCGGTCTTGACCGGCAACTTGCATGGGGACTGCACAAAGAATTCTCGTACCGGTCACTGAAACTCCAAGGCATACCCCTCTCGAATCACCTCCAACACCCACTTGTCTAATGTGATTCGGGCCCAGGCAGGAAGAAACTCCTGGAGACTATCCCCTACAGACTCCTCCCTTGCCTGGGCCCACCAGACTTCATTGGTTCTTACGGAGACCTGAGGAAGCGGACGGCGCTCCAAAGTCTCTTCCGGCCCCCCGAAATCCACGAAACCCTGGCGATCTGCTAGGAAAACATGCTCTGAGCTTGGCCGAACCTAGGGTATCGAAATCTCCTAAATTCTCTCTGCTGCTCTTTTGGGGCATAGCCCATCAGCACTCCTAACCCCCCCCCCCCCCCCCCCCCCCCCCACACCCCAACCCCCCACCACCCCCCCCAGCGAATTTTTTTTTTTTTAAAGCTGTCTTCTCCCGCTGCCGGGGCCGCCGCGGCAGAATCGAGTGTGCCCTCCCCCTCTATCCGCTCTCTCGTCGCAGCTCAGTGACACGCGCCGGCTTTCAGAGCGCGAAGGGATTAGTTTCCCTTTCGCGGCTCTGTTAAGCCCGCGGGGGCTGATGGGAACTTCCCATCAGCCCCCGCGGGCTTAACAGAGCAGCGAGGGAGAAACTCTTCCCTCGCTCTCTGAAAGTCGGCGCGTGTCACTGTGAGCTGCGACGAGAGAGCGGATAGAGGGGGAGGGCAGGCTGTGCTGGGCAGGGGGGGCCCCGCGGCACACTCGATTCTGCCGCGGCGGCCCCGGCAGCGGGAGAAAAGAGGAAATTAGACTTACCTGCTAATTATGGTTCCTGGAGTGGAACCCGTCTAGTCCCGGAACCTCTGGGTTGTCAATCTTATCCAGCAGCTTGGAGACTGAGAAACTCCCACTTTTGTGACCTCACGAGTATATCCCTCCGGTGTCCACCTCCAAACGTCAGTAACCTATTGACAAAGCAGACTCACCAGAGAAACAAGTAAATATACCTACTACAGGTAATGGCCAAAGGGAAAACCACAGGGACGAAGCAACAGCCCCGTCCTCACTGTGACGATAGACCCTCGAACAGATCAGAATCTTAACGGAAAAGAAGGAACGGAGAGAAAGAAACCCCCCGAAAGGAAGGCCTCTGACCCCCACCCCCGAGTACTCATACAACAAGTAATCTGGTGTATGCACTGGTTTTTTTTTTTTTTACACAACAGAAGGAAGAAAGGACAAATCTTACCGGTAAGTCTGTGAAACACTTCAGGCAGTAGAGCGCATGCCCAGCCGGGGAGGGACCCGGGACTAGACGGGTTCCACTCCAGGAACCATAATTAGCAGGTAAGTCTAATTTCCTCTTCCTGATCGTGTCCCCCGTCTAGTCCCGGAACCTCTGGGTCAGTACCAGAGCAGTAGAAAATAATTAAGCACGGGAGGGACCCGGCAAACCAGCCTGAAGAACAGCCCTTCCAAAGGAGGACTCCTCCATCCTTTGCACATCCAGACGATAGTGTTGAACAAAGGTATTCAAAGAGGACCACGTGGCCGCCTTACAAATGTCGCCTGGTGACACCAAGCGATGCTCGGCCCACGAAGTGGCTTGCGCTCTAGTGGAGTGTGCCCGTAGCCCTTCCGGCACAACCCGACCCTTCAGCACATAGGCGGAGGCAATCGCCTCCTTGACCCATCGGGAAATGGTGGCCTTGGAAGCCGCGTCGCCCTTCCTCGGACCCCCAAACAACACAAAAAGCCTGTCAGAGTTCCGAAAAGACTCTGTGCGCCGTAGATATTTCTTCAAGATTCTGCGAACATCCAATAAATGTAGGTTCCGTGAGCAAGAGGCAGAGCCAGCCTTAGAAAAAACAGGCAAAACGATTTCCTGGTGCAGATGAAAAGGCGATACGACTTTCGGGAGGAACGCCGGCACAGGCCGCAAAACCACCTTACCCGAAAAAAAGGAAAGGTAGGGCTCCCTGCAGGACAGCGCCTGAAGCTCGGACACCCGACGCGCCGAACAGATGGCCATTAAAAACACCGTCTTCAGCGTGAGGTCTTTAAGAGAGGCCTCCGCTACGGGCTCGAAAGGAACCTGCTCTAAAGCCTCCAGGACGAGAGGAAGATGCCACCTAGGAAAAACAGTTTGAGAAGGCGGCCGAACCAGAGCAACCGCTCGGAAAAAAACGCATCACAACCCGGTGCGACATAACGGACTGACCTTGGACTCGGCCCCGGAAACAGGACAAAGCCGCCGCCTGGACCCGCAGCGAGGCCGCCGCCAGCCCCTTGTCAAAGCCATCTTGTAAAAACGCTAGAATCTGAGGAACAGAGGCCTGCAGGGGTCTGCACCTTTTGTCCCCGCACCACGCCTCAAAGATGCGCCATACACGAATGTACGCCAGGGACGTGGAACGCTTCCTGGACTTCAATAAGGTGGAAACAACCGCCGCGGAGTACCCCTTGGATGTCAACCGCGCCCTTTCAATAGCCAAGCCGTAAGCGAGAATCGATCCACGTGGGGCATGAGAAGAGGTCCCTGAGAAAGAAGGTCCTCCCGACAAGGGAGACGCCAAGGCTTCGCCGCCACCAGCCTCATCAGATCCCCGTACCAAGGACGGCGGGGCCAATCCGGCGCTATCAAAATCACGGACCCCTGGAATTTTTCTATCCTTTGTAGCACCCTGCCGATCAAGACCCAAGGGGGAAAGACAGAGCAGTTGATCCGCCGGCCAAACCTGAATCAGAGCATCCAGACCCTCTGACATCCGCTCGCGGCGCCTGCTGAAGAAGCGATTTGCCTTTGCGGACGCTAAGGTCGCCATGAGATCCATGACCGGGAAGCCCCACCGGCGAGCTACCATCTCGAAGACGTTGGGATGAAGGACCCATTCCCCCGGATCCACGCGCACCCGACTGAGGAAGTCGGCTTCCACATTGTCCACCCCCGCAATATGAGCGGCCGACAGGTCGGAGAGAGTCAACTCCGCCCAGGCACACAGAGCCGCGGCCTCGGCCTCTAAGGCGACACTGCTGGTGCCTCCCTGCTTGTTGATATAGGCCACTGCTGTCGCGTTGTCGGACAGCACCCGGACCTCCTTGCCGGCAAGCAAGGGGCGAAACCTCTGCAGGGCCAGACTCGCCGCCCTCAGCTCGAGGCGGTTGATCGGCCACGCTGCCTCCTGGGGGGCCCACCGACCTTGAACGAAGCGGCCCTGACAATGGGCGCCCCAGCCCAGCAGACTGGCATCCGTCGTGACGGCTACCCAGTCTGGGGCCACCAGGGACTTTCCCTACTCCAACGACTCGGGAACCAGCCACCAGAGCATATCCTGCAGGACCTCCGCCGGACAAACCAGCCTCCGAGACAGCGGGTCCCTCTGATGCGACCACCGACTTAACAAGGCGCGCTGCAACGGCCTCATATGAGCCCGTGCCCACGGCACCGTCTCTATGGACGCCGCCATGGTGCCCAGCACTTGCAGATAATGCCAAGCCGAGGGAGCCCTGCGCAACCGGAACCGCTCCACCAGCCTGCGGAGGTGCTGAGCTCTTTGCGCCGTGAGAAACACCCTGCCCAACTGGGTGTCGAAACGCGCACCGAGATATTCCAAGTTCTGAGATGGGAGCAAGCGACTCTTCGCCACATTGACCACCCACCCCAGACTTTCCAGGAACGAAACTACTCTGGCTGTTGCTCGCACGCTCTCGGCATGGGATTTTGCTCGGATCAGCCAGTCGTCCAGGTACGGGTGGACGAGGATGCCCTCCTTGCGCAGAGCCGCCGCTACCACAACCATGACTTTGGTGAAGACCCGCGGAGCCGTGGCAAGCCCAAAGGGCAACGCTTGGAACTGATAGTGACCGAACGGGACCGCAAACCGGAGGAATCGGTAATGGTCCGGCCGGATGGGAATATGCAGATAAGCCTCCGAGAGGTCCAGCGACGTAAGGAACTCCCCGCGCTGAACCGCCACAATGACGGACCGCAGAGTCTCCATGTGAAAATGAGACACTCGAAGACAGCGGTTGACACGCTTGAGATCCAAAATGGGACGTACTCCCCCGTCCTTCTTTGACACCACGAAATAAATGGAGTAGCGACCGCACCCGCATTGGTCTGGAGGCACGGGAACGATGGCCTTGAGGTCGAGTAGCCTTTGTACCGTCTCCCGAAGGGCCGCCCGCTTCACGACGGACCGACCGGGAGACAGCACAAACGCGTCCCGCACCGGACGGAGGAACTCCAGGGCATAACCGTCTCGAATGACCTCTAGGACCCACTGATCCGAGGTGATTTGGGCCCAGGCAGGAAGAAACCCCTGCAAACGCCCCCCCACTGGGATGAGGGGCGCCTGGGCCCCCCTCGCTTCATTGCGGTTTCTTGAAGGTAGTCGAGGAGGAGGTCGAGGCACCGAAGCCCTTGCCCGCTCCCCGAAACCCACGAAAGCCCTGCGACCTGTTGGAGAAACGGCCGCGCTGGCTCGGGAAAAACCTTTGGGAGCGAAAACGCCGAGAATCGCGCACGAGCCCCCTACCTCCCGGTGCTCCACGGGCCACCTTGGGTTTATCCTCCGGTAACCGCCCGCCCTTGGATTCACCGAGATCCTTGACCAGCTTCTCCAAGTCCTCACCAAACAGAAGACGACCCTTAAAGGGAAGTTTACTCAATCGAGCCTTAGAGGAGTTATCTGCTGACCAATTGCGGAGCCATAAATAGCGTCGGGCTGCGACAGAGGAGGCCATACTCTTGGAAAGCCCACGCATAAGATCATACTGAAGATCTGCCAAATAAGCTGTCCCGGACTCCAGGCGGGCAGCCTCTTCCGCCACCGCGCTGGGCTGCCCCTCCTGCATCCGCTGGGACCACCGCAGGCAGGCCCTAGCCACCCACGCACCACAGATCGCTGCCTGGAGCGAAGTGGCATTGACCTCGAAAACCTGCCGCAACAAGGCATCTAATTTCCTGTCTTGCCCATCCTTAAGGGCCGCACTGCCCTCCACGGGAATGGTCGTTTTCTTAGTAACTGCGGAGACGGCCGCATCCACCTTAGGCAATTTAAACACCTCTCTATCTTGATCTAACAAGGGATACAACCGCCCCATAACCCGGGAGCCTTTGAGCGGGGCTTCGGGCAGATTCCATTCCTCCTGAATCATTTCCTGAAAAACCCTGTGAACCGGGAACGCTCGTTGAGTCCTCCGAAACACCTGCAACAAAGGATCCTCCAAGGACTCATCAGCTGACGTCCCTGGGACCGGCATATTGAGCGCCTTAAGCGTCTCGACGATGAGGGCAGGAAGTTCATCCCTCCGAAAGACTCGCACAATCCGGGACTGGTCCTCCCTCTCTGAGATCTCACCTTCCTCCAGCTCCTCATCCAACTGAAGGCTGTGCGACTCCTCATCCGAAAGAGGATCCTCAGAAACCTCCGACTGCGCCCCGAGGTCACCTGTTATTCGAGGTTTCTTACCCTCCACCGAAGCGCAGTCCGCTCGAGGAGAAGCCGAGCGCTTACGTGTACCCCCCTTCGGAGGTTGCTGCTGCGTAGGGCCGCCAAAGACGGACTGTTGCAGGAGAGCAACGAACTGTTGGGAAAAAATAGAGGACAAGTCCAATGGCAACGCTGGTAAGGCGGAAGGGACAACCGAGCCGGATGAAGGACCCGCCACTGACTCCAACGGAGAAGCGTCCAGCCCCCCTGGCACGGCAATGTCCGCAGTGGAAGCCGGGACGGCCTCCTGCTGAGCTGGTTCCGAAGCCGTCTCCCCGGAGTCCCCCACACAAGACTTGCAGACGCCGGTAGACGTTTTCCGCGTCCCACACACCAAACACAGGGACTTGGAAGGCATGACAAAAAATACACTGCCCCGGGCCTTGCCTAGGGTAGCAAACACCAAAGCAGGCAGGCAAGGAGTCCTCAGACTAAGAGCCAACCGTGGAATTACCACACCAAACCGCCTTAACCCCAGCAGCAGAAAAGGCCCAGAGCCCCCCCTGTCAAGAGATTCACCCTTCACAGCGCCGTGCTTGTCAGGGTTATTTATTTATTTATTTTTATTTTTATTTTTTTTTTTTTAAGAAACGCTGAAGCACTCAACCGCCTGCTGCGGCCCCCGGACCCCCTGTGCCGAAGGCCAGAAGAGCCGGCACGCCGACACCACGCGGCAGGGCCGCAGGGAGCAAAAGCGCGCGAAAACGCTCTGAGGGGAAAGGAGCTCGCTGCCCGTCGCAACACTCACCTCCGGCCTGCGATCACGAGGAACGAGCGTGCAGGAAGCAGGGCTGCGGCCGTCTGCCCCGGGAGCGCTCGAGACGCCGCAGGCCCGAGAAGCACTCCCGAAGGAAAGCAAATTTGTTGCTTGTCAGCCGCCGGCCGCGTGCACCGGAGGGAGCCGCCAGACGCACGAGCAGGCAAGACCTCTGCGTGGCGTCGGCTCAACTCCGGACAAACAGTCTATGAAGCAGTGCTATGCAGCTGCTGCAGGGAGACCGCTCTTCTTATCGCTGGTGCTTGAAGGGGCCCCACTCCCCAAAGAAATGAGCAGGGAGACAGAGAGGAGGGAAGAGACAGGGAGGGAGAAGTAGACAAAGCTAGAAATAAAGATGCTGACCTGTGCAGAGAGAAAAGCCACAGACCGAAGGTAGAGGGAGACCCCGGGACTGAACTAACTGCACCACACCAAAGAATTAAAGCCAACCACTTAAAAGCAATTATCTAATTGTTTCTCTTATGAGCCCGGACCCCCGGGCTCCCATGTATCCAGCTGCTTGGAGACTGAGGTAACTGACGATTGGAGGCGGACACCGGAGGGATATACTCGTGAGGTCACAAAAGTGGGAGTTTCTCAGTCTCCAAGCTGCTGGATAAGATTGACAACCCAGAGGTTCCGGGACTAGACGGGGGACACGATCAGGAACAGCTTTTTTTTTTTTTTTTTTAATTTTACTTGCGGACCTTCCCGCGTGCCAGCTGCAAGGCCTTCGCGTGCCACAGCTGGCACGCGTGCCATAGGTTCGCCATCGCTGTCCTAGACCAATCACTAAACATGATCTCCCATATAAAATCAATCACAAAAATTTCAAATTATGCACCATCCAACACCTTAGGCCGTTGTTAGAAGAACATGGCTTCAGAACAGTCCTACAAGCACTCATTACCCCCCACATTGATTACTGCAACAGCAACCTGCAAGGCCTCCCAAAGAAATCTATTCATCAGGTACAACTGGTCCAGAACTTGTCAGCACGCATCTTACATAAGGCACACCGCACTGATCCCATCACCCCAATCCTCTTTAACCTTCATTGGTTACCAGTTGGAGCAAGGATGAAATACAAATATTTGATGACCATATTCAAGCACCATAACAAAATAGCCTTAACCCCCATCAACCCTCCTCATATCCTCTACAGAATCCAGACTTCGAAGAAATTGATTACAAAACACCTATATTATACCAAACAACATCCGTAATACCAACCACTCTACCAGCTCCAGAACCTTTTCTTATGTTGCCCCTGCACTATGGAATGCCCTCCCTAACAACCTAAGAGCAAAGATCTCCTTCAGTTCAGAAAAGACCTAAAGACATACTTATTCATTGAGAACTATGGAAGCTGCCATAATATGGCCCAAACTGCAGATACATAGACACAATTAGATTCTCTGGTTCATTAAGAATGCTAAGATTACTGCAAGACTGTACATAGTTACTCCAACATTGTACATGGTTTCTGTAAGATAGTTCCCATATGTTAACTGTACATAAGTTATCATGTTCAATGTAAAGTGTTCAACTCTTCTATGAAAACCACCCGTGATCTCTGGAAGGGGTAGTATATAAAATAAAGACATTGTGAATGTGCACAGGAGACACAAGGGATATACCTGAAGTGGATCTTCTCTGTTGCTCCCTCATCCCCTTTAATTTTCTTGTCTCTTTCTCCAGCGGCAACTGCAGATCCACACTGCTCAGCTAAATGGGGAAATAGGAAGAGTAAAAACCATGTTCCCTCCATATTACCATTATAGCTGTGCCAAGACAGACTAGGACTGTAGGTAAAGAAGCACTATGGTATACACATACCTTGCAGGTGAAGGGGTTGTTGGCAAGGAAAGCTGCCAGTAACTGGATGGCCATCTTACACACATTCACAGACTTGTCAAAGAGACGTCCCACCACTAATGTAACCACTGCATGGAAACGGTTCAGAGGGAGAGCCTGGTGAAAAACAAGAGGCCTGAGAACACAGCAACAACACAGTTTAACCATGAGAATGAGGGCATAAAGTAGTGAAATGAAGGAGGGCCTTTCGCACCCCCCTTGCAGGCTTCCTCCCTTTGCAAACCCATAAGTTACCTTGCAAGCATTAGCTTGACCTCAGCAAAGTCTGCAATGTTCTGCAGTCAGAAATGAAGGGGGTTAACCTTGCTGTCCTAATTCAAACCAAGGCTTAAGCTACTCGTAGTCCCCTCTCATGCAAAACATTCTTAACTCTATGCTGTTATGTCACTGTTAATATCAGGCAGCATTATGACCTATGCAGACAACCCTCGAAAAACAACCACGTGATATTGAATCCAAGCCCACCAGACCCTGAGCCCCCTGACAAGTAACACAGTCCCCCCAAAGTCATCAAGATCGCAGATGAGCCAATTTGTACTTAGTTGAGTTATTCCATGACATATGCTGTTAATCTACTTGTATATAGTTACCCTGTTAAAACCTGTGCATATCCCCATGTTTCATTGTAAGTTCAATGCAGTTCAGACCTCCTGCACTGCACAGTTAATTTGCTTGTATACAGTTACCCTGTTAAAACCATGTTTTATTGTAAGTTCAGTGCAGAGCTCCTGCACTGTTCAGTTTTGTTAGATGTAAACCGTACTGATCCCAAAGAGCGCGGTATATAAGAAAGTTAAATAAATAGTCTTGTGAAGGCCAATGTTTTCTGTAAAAGAAACCATAATGCTACCCAGAGTGCTGACTGCAAACTTGCTAGACCTCTCTAATTTCGGTGGAAAATACAGCAGCTGACCTGTGGCCAAGACCTTCTCCCACTTCATAAAGTTTCTTGTGGACAAGCTGATAGCAAACTCCCCTTCGCATTAGTCCAATTGTAGAAAGAGAAATTAGGCCTTGCCTACTAATCTTCTTTCTTCGAGTCCTTCCAGTCCAGTCAAATGTTTTTCTGCCTTCCTACTAGCAGATGAAAAACACTGGTGTGCAGTCCATTTCTCACCAGTATTTCTGTAACAAAGCAGACTCCATAAAGAATGACTGCTATTGTAGTTAAACATGAGTGGAGAGTAGTCTAATGGTTACAGCATTGGATTAAAGAACCAAAGCCCAGTTTGAATCCCATTGTTGCTCCTTGAGACTGGGAAACTCACTTAACTCTCCCATTGCCTCAGGTACAAACAGCCTATATCCCTTTGGGGACAGAAAAAATATCTACTGCACTTGAGTGTAACTTGCTGAGCTAAATTAATTCCCCTTACTTAAAATTTTAAATATAGAATCATGCATTTAGGCTGCAAAAATCCAGTGGAGTGGTACAGTATGAGAGGTGAAGTACTTCTGTCCACGAAAGAAGAGAAGGGCCTGGGTGTGATTGTTTCTGATGATCTTAAAGTGGCTAAACAGGAAGAAAAAGTGATGGCGAAAGCCAGAAGAATAAATTAGACTTACCTGCTAATTGTTGTTCCTTGCGGAACTCTAGTCCAGTCCTGGAACCATAAAGTTGTGAACCTCCACCAGCAGCTTTGGAGACTGAACATCTTCATCTCTTTGATCATCCAGCTATATGCAGCCCCAAGGACCGCCCACACATCAGTACCTATTGACAAAGCATACTAAGCAGAGCAACAAATAAGTAGATATAACAGTGGAAAAAAGGATCCTGACCCTAAAGTTCCCACTACGAGCAAAAATTCTCTTTTTTTTTTTCTTCTTTTTCCAATTGCGTAAGAACCACCTCCCGCCTACGGGAAGGCGGACCAGAACGGCCGTGGCGACCCTTGTGCAAAACGCATGCAACAAGAGGCGCCACCGCTCACCCCCAAGATTTGACCCCGAAAGGAAACTAAGGCATGCTGCAAGCAGAGGAGCTCTGACCGAAAGTATAGAGAACAAAAACCCTGGCAGACTCCTATAATGAATGTACCTTCTTGGCTAACAGCGAGAACAGATAGACAGGGAGGGATCCGGGACTGGACTAGAGTTCCGCAAGGAACAACAATTAGCAGGTAAGTCTAATTTACTCTTCCTTAGCGTCCCTCTAGTCCAGTCTCGGAACCATAGAGGATGTAACAGAGCAGTAAATCTCAACGGGAGGGCCTCGCTAGTCCAGCCTGAAGCACCGGAGACCCAAACTGCGCATCCGACGACGCCTGCACATCCAGACGATAGTGCTTAGCAAAGGTGTGCAAGGACAACCATGTCGCCGCCGACAAATATCCACCGCCGGTATCAAGCTCACTTCTGCCCAAGACGCCGCCTGCGCCCTAGTCGAGTGAGCACGAAGCCCGGCAGGAACCATCCTGCCGTGTAAAAGGTATGCCGACGAAATCGCCTCTTTCAACCAGCGGGAAATGGAAGACTTAGACGCCGCTTCCCCCTTGCGCGGACCGCCAAATGCGACAAATAGGCGATCGGACTTACGGAAGGCCGCCGTTTCCCTCAAATACCGACGAAGAGCTTGACGGACATCCAACGCGTGCAAGGAGTTATCCGCGTGCTTGCCCCGTTCCTTGGCAAACACCGGGAGAGACACCACCTGATTCATGTGAAACGCCGAAACTACCTTAGGCAAAAACGCGGGAACCGGTCGCAATACCACCTTGTCGGCAGAGAAAGACAGATAGGGTTCCCTACACGAAAGAGCCTGCAACTCCGAGATCCTGCGAGCTGACGAGATCGCTACCAGAAACACCGTTTTCAACGTCAAGTCCTTCAACGAAGCTTGCGCCAAGGGTTCAAACGGCAAAGCCACCAGAGACCTCAACACCAAATTCAAGTCCCACGAGGGCACTAAAGCCCTGCACGGAGGACGCATAAGCAACACCGCTCGCAAGAAGCGCTTCACGTCCGCATGGGACCCCAATAACTGGCCCTGAACCTTGCTCGAAAACACGCAAGAGCTGCAAGTTGGACCCTCAACGAACTGGCCGCCAGGCCCTTGTCCACCCCTGCTTGCAAGGAGGACATACGCTAGCGACGTAGACCGACGCCGCGTCCGCAACAAGGTAGCAATGACCTCCGGAGAATAACTTTTGGCTCTCATTCGCGCCCTCTCAATAGCCATGCCGTAAGCGAGAATCGAGCCACCTGAGGCAACTGCAGCGGCCCCTGCAGAAGGAGATCCGGCCGAGGAGGAAGGAGCCATGGATCGGCCACACTCAACCGCACCAGATCCGCATACCAAGGCCGATGAGGCCAGTCCGGGGCAATCAGAACCACGGGACCCGGATGCCGTTCGATCCGCTGTACCAGGCGACCCAGCAGAGCCCACGGAGGAAAGACATACAGCAGCCCGTACCTTGGCCACCTTTGTGCCAATGCATCGAGGCCTTCCGACATGCGTTCCCGACGCCTGCTGAAGAACCTTTCGACCTGCGCGGACTCGAAGGTCGCCATGAGGTCCATTATCGGCAGACCCCAACGACGGACCAGCAACGCAAATACCTCGGGATGTAGAGACCACTCTCCGGGGTCTACCCTGCGACGACTCAGAAAGTCCGCCTCCACATTGTGAACCCCCGCGATATGCTGGGCCGACAGACACTGAAGATGCCGCTCTGCCCAATCCAGAAGCAGATCCGCCTCCGCTTCCAACGCCGCGCCGCCTGTGCCTCCCTGGCGATTTATGTAGGCTATACCGTGGAGGCATTGTCGGATAGCACCCTGACCGCCGCTCCCTGCAGCCAAGGCTGAAACGCTGTCAGAGGCAACCCACATGGCTCTCATTTCCAGTCGGTTGATGGACCACCGGCTCTCCCGCGAGGACCATTGGCCCTGAGCAATCTGGCCCTCGCAATGAGCCCCCCAGCCGCTCAAACTGGCATCCGTCATCAGCAGATGCCAGATGGGAGACTCCAAGGGCATACCGTTCACCAGAGAGCGCCGACGCAACCACCAGCGAAGGCTGCGCCGAACCCCCAAGGGGCAAACTAACTGACGAGCTAGCGAGTCGGACTGATGACACCATCGACGCAGCAGCGCTCGCTGCAGGGGTCGCATGTGCGCCCTTGCCCACGGAACTACCTCGATGGTCGCCGCCATCGTGCCGAGAAGCTGAAGGTATTGCCAAGCCGAGAACTCCCGTCTCGCTAGAAACTGCTCCACCAGCCGCCTCAAGGCCCGCGCTCTGTGCACTGGGAGAAAAACCTTCCCGTTGCCGGTCTCGAAACGTGCCCCCAAATATTCCAAGGTCTGCGAGGGAAGAAGGCTGCTCTTCGCCCGATTGACCACCCAGCCTAACGACTGCAAAACCTGTACGACCCGTGCCGTCGCCCGGAGACTCTCCTCCCTCGACTTCGCCCGGATCAACCAGTCGTCGAGATAGGGATGCACGAGGACACCCTCCTTCCGCAGAAACGCCGCTACCACCACCATGATCTTCGTGAAGACCCGTGGCGCCGTCGCTAGGCCGAAGGGCATGGCTTGAAACTGAAAATGGCCCATCGGCAGCGCAAACCGCAGAAATCTTTGATGTTCCCGGCGAATGGGAATGTGCAAATAGGCCTCCGTAAGGTCTAGGGACGTTAGGAATTCCCCCTCGCGGACCGCCGCTATGACCGAGCGCAGCGTTTCCATGCGAAAATGCGACACCGAGGCACCGATTCACTCTCTTTAAATCCAGGATTGGTCGAAAGGTGCCCTCCTTTTTCGGCACTACGAAGTAGATGGAGTATCGACCGGACCCTAACTGCCCCTCCGGCACAAGGGCGACCGCCCGGAGCCGAAGCAGCCGGGAAAGTGTATCGGATACAACTCGTCGTTTCCAGGGAGCGCTGCATGGGGACATAACGAAGGAATCGAGCACCGGTCGATGTAGCTCGAGCACATATCCCTCTCGTATCACTTCTAACACCCACCGATCGGATGTGATAGCGGCCCAGGCAGGGTAGAAATCCCGCAGTCTGCCCCCTACTGGAATCACCGCCACCGGAGCCGACCTCGCTTCATTGTGACTTTTTGGGGACCTGCGCCTGGAAGGAGCCAAAACCTCTACCTGCCCCCCCAAATCCGCGGAAACTCTGTCCGCGCCCCAGATATCTGGAACGCTGGGACTGACCAAAGCGGGAGGCACGAAACCTCCGAAAGGACTGCTGAGACGCCCGGAAGGTGAAGGTCGGCTTCCCCTGCTTGGGCTTATCCTCCGGAAGCCGACTCCCCTTAGAATCCCCGAGATCTTTTACCAACCTATCCAAGTCCTCTCCAAATAACTGCCTGCCCTTAAACGGCAGCTTACTAAGGCGAGCTTTAGAAGAGCCATCAGCCGCCCAATTGCGTAACCAAAGAGAACGACGCGCCGCTACCACCGACGCCATGCCGTTAGCTAACCCCCTAATGAGGTCATAGTGGATATCCGCCAAAGAAGCGGTACCCGACTCCAAACTGGACGCCGCGGCCTCTTGTTCCGCCGACTGGGGCCCCTGGAACTGTTGAGAACAGCGGAGGCAACTGCGCGCCACCCAGGCCCCGGCCACCACCGCCTGCATTGACAGGGCAGCAACATCAAACGCCTGTCTCAACAAGCTATCAACTTTCCGATCCTGCGGGTCCTTCAATGCCGCAGCACCTTCCACCGGGATAGTAGTCCGTTTAGTAACCGTGGAAACTGCCGCGTCCACCTTCGGCGAACGAAAGAGCTCTCTATCAGCCTCCAACAGAGGATACAATTTAGGCAACAGTCTAGCCCCGCGCAAAGAGGACTCTGGACTGTTCCACTCCTCCTGGATCATAGCTTTAAAAACCCTATGGAGCGGAAAGACTCTGTGGGAAGTGCGCACCGCCTGCATCAAGGGATCCTCCAACTTGTCCTCCGCAGTGGCATCTTCCACGGGTATGTTCAATACCTTGAGGGTTTCGGCAATCAGTGCCGGAAGTTCCTCTTTATGAAATACACGCACTATTCTACTACTCTGCTCGTCGTCCAACAACTCGCCGTCTTCTAAATCCTCCGCAGACTCCAGCTCGAGAGCCTCCCCCAGCCCCTCGTGTAACTCGTCCCCAGGAGGCGCAGAATCCGCAACACTCGGGGGCCGGCTCTTCTTTTGTGGACCAGTGTCTCCCTCTACTGAAAGTGGACGCTTTAGCCCACGGCGGGGCAGGACCGAGCCTCCCCCCGCCGGCTGCAAGAGAGCCAGAGCCTCCTGCATGAGAGAGAAAAAGGCGGGCGGAACTCCCAGGGATCCCTCCTGGACGCCCCCCGCCAACAGGCGCTCCGGCACTGCAGAAATCCCCGGACCAAGGACCGTCTCTGCCTGCTCTGATGTCCCTCCTGAAGATACAGGTGGGAGATCTGCACTGGAGCCCTCCAGAGGGTCCTCCATGCCAGCACCCACAGCAGAAGTGGCACAGACTCGGGCTTCCAAATTACTACTTCTACGAATGCCACAGACCAGACACCGAGGACTAGGAGGCATGGCTATGCACACAGCCCTTTGCCAGCAAAGCAGGAACACCTTGCTGAAGCAAACAGAGCAGAAAAAAAAAATTGCGATTTTAAAAGTGCTCAAAAATGCTCCAAATTGCAGGATTAGATAGAGCTGGAGTCAATTAGCTGATATCTGACCAAGAAATGCAAAAACGAAGCTCCTATCCCTAAAAAAAACACGAAGAAAAACAACTTTGAAAAAAATCCAAAATGGCCGCCGGACCCGATCCCGCCAAAAAAAGGACCAGAAAAAATACCCAAAAGGTCTAAAACACTCCCCAGAGCTGATTCCAGGCCACCCCAAGGCCTCCACCACTGCCTTTAGAAAGAAAAAGCTTCAAACTCTACTCACCCACACACAGGAGTGGAGGGGGGTCAAAACACTGAGAGTGCTGTCCAGCGTGCCTGTCACAAGCTCTGAGTAGCAGTTATCAGAGTCAATAACAGAGTAATAACCGCTCAGGGCAGCTCGGGGAACCCCTAAATCAGTCAGGGGACCCTCAGAGCCTACTGCTGTATTCAATTGCTGCCTGTAATTGTCTTCAACCTTCTCCTCACCCACCAAGGGGGTTCGGTAGAAAGGAGACCTGTGTCCTGTGCAGCTCCCCTGCTTGTTTGACCTATGGGGAGACTGACAGAGAGAGACAGAGAAAAAAACAGATTAGAGAAAGACAGAAGGGACACAGTCAAAGATTTTCTCCACAGCAGCAGCCCAGCACCTAAATCTAGAAAATAATTAAACACTAAAGCTCTGCTTATTTGTTCCTAAGGAACCCAGTTCTGGGCTCTGACTTCCAAGCTGCTTGGAGACAGATACTGATGTGTGGGCAGTCCTTGGGGCTGCATATAGCTGGATGATCAAAGAGATGAAGATGTTCAGTCTCCAAAGCTGCTGGTGGAGGTTCACAACTCTATGGTTTCGGGACTGGACTAGAGGGACGCTAAGGAAGTATGCTTGGGTGCATAGGGAGAGGAATGGCCAACAGAAAAAACTGAGGCAATAGTGCCTCTGTATAAGTCTTTGGTGAGATCTGATTTAGAGTACTGTGTGCCGTTGTGGATACTGCACCTTCTAAAGGATATAAACAGAATGAAGTCAGTGCAGAGTGGCAATCAAAATGGTCAGTGGTCTTTGTTATAAACCATATGGGGTCAGAACTAAAGATCTCAGTATGTGTACTATGATGAAGAAGCCCATACTGAACATATGGAATTAGAAGAAAAGGATGATTTTACCTTTAAACAAACTGACAGTCAGGCTGCACACATGTTTCAGCGTTTGCAAGAGAGGCAAGCAAAGGGAAACAGGAGCTAGGCTGACACACCCAAGCTCTGACGTAACTGCAAGCCTGGAACCTAATTACACGCACCTGTTCAGGAAGGCAGACCCAAGGCTCAGGGAACAGGAATATAAACCCTGGCTAGAAGAAAGCAATGGAGGACTTGGTGATTGGAGTCTCGCTGAGAGAGCCGGTAATAGTGTTGATGAGAGTATTAACTGGAGAGGTGGTTGGAGAGACGATTGGAGAAGAGCTGGGAGGAGACCTTTGAGGAAACCCAGCTGCAGTTCTGGAATTGAAGCAGACAGAGCAGAAGGAGAGAAAGGACAGACTGCTGTCAGAAACCTGCCTAGAGGGAGAGAGCAGAGAGACCTTCAGACCTCATTGCCAGATAAAAAGCTTCAAGGAGCTCACAGGTGGGAACCTAGCTCTAAACCCAGACGTCTGCAAAGCTCAGTTTGGGACTGGGAACCAGAGCAGTGCTCCAGACAAGAACTCCAAACAGGGAATCAGAGAGCGTTTCCCTACAGCTGGAAAAAGCTAGCTGAACAAAGCCAGAGAGGAATCTCCACAACCTCAGGTATTTCCAATCCTTACCATATAGAACTGTGCCCAAAGGAAGCACTAGAGGTCTTAGGGGGAAATTATCCTAAGTCGTATAATAACAGCTTAAAGTCAAACTCCTTAGTTCCAGAGTTTGAAGAGATGCAACAGGACTTTAATGAGAGTGACTCAGCAGAAGTGCCTATGGACTGTACACTGTGTTTGGCAGATGATATAGAATCCCTTTGCTAAATGTGTATGAGGGAGCTGAGTGTGAACAAAAGCGTAGTTACTCACCTGTAACAGGTGTTCTCCAGGAGCAGCAGGAATCAGTCCTCACATATGGGTGACGTCGGCGCCGACGGAGCCCTCGCGGAGCAATTTTCCCCAGCTTTCAAAGAAAGCCTTTGGGAATTGCAGCGCGCATGCGCGGTCGCCTTCCCGCCCAAGGGTGCCATCTTAGCCAGTCAGATGACATAGCTAAAAAAGACAGCATAAAAAATTTGCAAAAAACTTAAGCAGATGATTGCAACTCCAAGGGGAGGAGGGAGGGTTGTGAGGACTGATTCCTGCTGCTCCTGGAGAACACCTGTTACAGGTGAGTAACTACGCTTTCTCCAGGACCAAGCAGGAAGTCAGTCCTCACATATGGGACTCCCAAGCTTAAGGCTACTGGAGACCCTAAGCACAAAAATGAGCTCCCTCTAGCTCAGCAGCACAGAAGGAAGGAATCTTCGCTGAATTATTACCCACCGGTAGCCCACATCCGGGATGGAGGGTAGGAGTTGCTCAGACCTCAAAGAGATTACGGAGGACTGCCTGTCCGAAAGCACTGTCCCTGCGGGACTCCCTCTCGAGACAGTAATGGACCGCAAAAGTCTGGCTCGAAGACCAAGTAGCGGCCCGGCAGATGTCTGCCAGCGGAACAGAGCGGAGGTAAGCCACTGACGTAGCCTTTGCCCAAACGCAATGAGCCGTGACTCGACCTTCCAAGGAGAGTCCGGCTGCCCCATTAGCCCAAGTGATACAGTCCGCAACCCAGATGGACAGAGTACGCTTGGAGACCGGGAGCCCCAATTTATTGGGGTCAAAAGACACAAAAAGCTGAGCAGCTTTACGGTGCTCCCGCGTACGGTCAAGGTAGAAGTTCAACGCCTTTCTACAGTCCAGGGTATGGAGGACCGTTTCAGCTCGACTGGAGTGTGGTCTGGGAAAGGTGGTCGGAAGTACCACCTCCTGATTGATGTGAAAAGGGGAGACCACTTTTGGAAGAAATTTTGGGTGAGTCCGTAGGACTACCCTATTTTTGTAGAACCGAGTGTAAGGGGGATCAGACACGAGGGCCTGCAATTCACTTACGCGTCTAGCGGAAGTGAGGGCTATCAAGAACAATGTTTTCCAAGAAAGAAAACGGAGAGAACAGGTAGCCATAGGTTCAAAAGGCGGACAGGTGATCCGCTGTAAAACCACATTCAGATCCCAGTCAGGCGCTGGCAGGCGCAGAGGTGGTTTAAGCAGAAGGAGACCTCGGAGAAACCTCGCTACAAGAGGGTCGCTGGAAAGAGGTCTGCCGTCCACCGGCACATGATGTGCTGAAAGAGCACTGAGGTGAACCTTGACAGAGTTGGACTTAAGTCCCAGATTAGAGAGGTATAGCAAGTACTGCAGGATCACCGACACCGGACAGGAGAAGGGATCCTGAGACTGTTGGGTACACCAAACGGAAAAGCGACGCCATTTAAGGGCGTAGCATTTGCGGGTAGAAGGTCGCCGAGAAGCTAGGACGACCTCTTCCACCTCTGCCGGCAGAAGAAGGGGAGCAAGGACTACCCTCTCAGCAGCCAGGTCATTAGATTGAGAGATCTGAGGTTGGGGTGTAGCAGAGACCCCTGATCCTGAGTGAGGAGATCCGGTTGTAACCCCAGAGGGAATGGATCCTCTACCGCTAATTGCAGCAGGAGTGGAAACCACGGCTGTCTGGGCCAGCGAGGGGCCACCAGGATCATGAAGGCTTTGTCTCGGAGAACCTTGAACAGAGTCCGAGAGACTAGCGGGATGGGAGGGAAAGTGTACAGAAGGCTCTCCGACCATGAGAGTAGAAAAGCGTCTGCCGCAACTCGAAGGGGATGTGGCTGACGAGAGCAGAAGCGAGGAAGTTGCCGGTTGAGAGGGCTAGCAAAGAGATCCATCGTGGGGAGGCCCCACTAGAAAGAGCTTCTGAACTACCAAGGGATCCAGGCGCCACTCGTGCGGCTGGAGGATCCTGCTGAGTTTGTCCGCCAGGCAATTTTCTTGGCCTGGGAGATAAACTGCCTTGAGAAGAATGCCGTGACAGACGGCCCAAGAGCAGAGCTTCTGTGCTTCCCGACAGAGAAGGAAGGAGCCCGTGCCCCCCTGCTTGTTCACGTAGAACATGGCAACTTGATTGTCCGTCTGGACAAGGACGGACTGGTGAGAGGTCAGGTGGGAGAAGGCCTTGAGAGCCAGGCGGATCGCTCTGAGCTCCAGGAAGTTGATCTGCTGAGCAGACTCCCACGTGGTCCAGAGGCCCTGAGTACGTGCCCCTTTGCAATGTGCTCCCCAGCCCAGGAGGGATGCATCTGTCGTCAGCACCCAGGCCGGCTGAGGTGACTGGAAAGGCATGCCGAGTACCAGGTTCGGCCGATGAAGCCACCACTGGAGAGACGAGATCAGCGGCTCGGAGACGCGCACTAGGTCTGCTAGGCCGCCTGTGGCTTGTTGCCACTGCTTGCGGAGACACCATTGAGCAGGCCGCATATTCAGGCGGGCATTGGGGGTCACATGGACGGTGGAAGCCATATGGCCGAGTAGTCTCAGGAAGCGCCTGGCGGAGACCAGGGGCTGGCTGCGAAAACGGTCGGCTAGGTCCATGAGCCGTTGAGCCCTGTCGAGCGGTAGGAACGCTCGTGCCTGAGGAGTGTGCAGCCTTGCGCCGATGAACTCGAGATCCTGTGAGGGGAGCAAAGTGGACTTTGCGAAGTTTATAACAAAGCCCAAGTACTGCAGAAGAGTCGGCGTGCGGCGTTGGTGACCTCCGGAGCGGACGCTGCTCTGATGAGCCAGTCGTCGAGGTACGGAAAGACATAGAGGCCGTGAAGCCGGAGATGGGCCGCCACCACCGCGAGACATTTTGTGAAGACTCGCGGTGCGGAGGACAGGCCAAAGGGCAGTACTCTGTACTGGTAATGATTTCCTGCCACCACAAACCTTAGGTATTGGCGGTGGCTTGGGTGGATGAGGATGTGCGTGTAGGCATCCTTTAGATCCAAGGAGCATAGCCAATCTCCCTGCTGGAGGTAGGGCAGAAGGATTCCAAGGGTAAGCATCTTGAACTTTTCCCGCACGAGGAATTTGTTGAGGTTGCGCAAGTCCAGGATGGGTCTGAGGCCTCCTGTCCTTTTTGGTACTAGAAAATACCTGGAATAAAAGCCTTGACCTCTCAGGTGGTGGGGCACCGGTTCCACCGCCTGTTCCTGTAGAAGACCTGCTAACTCCTGAAGGAGTAATTCCCTGTGCAGAGGGAGTCGTGGAGGTTCTCCCGGAAAATAGGAGGGAGGGACCTGGTGGAAGTGGAGAAGATAACCGTCTCTCACGACTTGAAGCACCCAGGCATCTGAGGTGATGCTGGACCACCTGTGGGTGAAGTGAACCAGCCGGCCTCCGGTGCTGGGAGGAACCAGCGGAGGGGGAGAGGCTATGCTTAAGGAGTCAAAAGCCCCCACCCTGCTGAGCAGGGGCTGGTGGTGCAGGCTTGGGGGCTTGCTGCCTACGGGACCCGTTACCCCGTCCCTTGGCCTGCTGGCCCTGTTGGGGAGCTGCAGGGGCCTGATATTGGGGGTATTGTTTGTAGGCAGCCGCCTTTCTCGGGTAAAAGGACTTCTTTTCCGAGCCCTTCTTTTTCTGGGAAGGGGCGGAGGTCTTCCTAGAGAGCCTAGTCCTGGTGAGAGTCTCCGTCTCGATTTGTGCAGCCTTATCAGCCATGGGCTTCCCAAAGAGGTTTTCGCCTCGGCAGGGGACATCGACCAACTTGTCCTGCACCCAGGGCTCAAGGTCAGACGACTGAAGCCAAGCCTGTCGGCGGGCACCGATGCCGGCTGCGGCCACTCGAGCCGATGCTTCAAAGCCATCATAGGCTGCTCGGGATATGAATTTTGAGCATTCCCGAATGCCAGAGGACAAGGCCAGGAACCTCCGCAAGGGTTCCTCGGACAAACCAGCGGAGAATCCGGCTAGCTCTTTAGCCAGGTCTCGGAGATACATGCCCATGTATAGCTGGTAGGTCTGGACACGACACGCAAGCATAGAGCCCTGGAAACACTTCTTACCAAGGCCATCCAGGTTACGGGCCTCCCTGCCAGGAGGCACCGAGGAGTGCATCTTCTGGCTCTTAAGACGATGCATGGCCGATTCCACTACCATGGAATGGTGTGGTAGCTGTGCTTTTTGGAAGCCAGGGCTCTTGCGGACTCGATAGATAGAATCGACCCGCTTGCTCAGGACCGGCGAGGAGGCCGGACTCTCCCACATGCGGAAGAGTAGTCGTTCCAGCATGGGAGGAACCGGTACAGTAAAGTGTTCCCTGGCGGGAGAGAGTCATACTGGAGGGCGTCGAGCTCTTCGGCTCGAGACTCCTCCTCGGGATCCGCAGGGAAGGCCAAAGCCTTGGCCATATCCCTGACGAAGTCCGAGAACCGGGCATCCTCCGGGGGGACTGCTTCCGAGGTTCGGACTCAGGTGAGTCCGAGGGGACACACCGAGTCCGAAAAGAATCAGGTGACTCTTCCTCTTCAGACTCCCAGACCGACTCCGACGAGGAATCGGTGGGGTCGGCCCGGGCAGGGCGCGGCGCCTGCCGCCCCGACGCTGAGGGAGTCGGCGACCTCGGTCCCGAACGGGAGGCCGAGGGTGACCTCGACCGAGGATCGACTCGAGTACGCATGGACTCGAGGATCGGCTCGGTCTCCGGGGTCGACTTAGACGTCGACGTCCCGGCGGTCGGGGCAGCGGCGCCAGCGAGGCCAGCGAGCAGTGCCCGCTGCTGGTCCATGAAGGCAGACAGTCTGCTCTCCAAGGCCGTCAACCTGAGTCCGAGCTCAGGTGACCCAGCAGCCCCCGACTCGGGCCCCGACGGCGTCGGGCCCGACGTCGGCGGTCTCGGAGGCGAGTCCAGGAGGACCACAGGACTTACCCGAGCAGGCAGCTCCGACTCCAGGCGAGGTCGCTTCGGGAGGTGCTCCTTCTCCAAGGACCCGGGACGGCTATCGGGGCTATGCGACCTGGCCCTCACGGAGCCAGGAGCGTCCACCGACGCCGCCCTCGCGGGTTTCACCTTCCGTCGATGGTCCCCGGAGGGAGAACCCCTGTCGGAGGAACTCCGGCGACGGTCCGAGCTGGAACCTCTGGACGCGGAGGCCTCCGACGAGGTCCGGGTACGGCTGGGGTCAGCGAAGATCCTATCCCGCTGATGCCGCCGACTTCTCAACGCTTTGGAGGACATTTTGCCGCAGGGCCCACAGATCATTTCTTCATGATCCGGGCCCAGGCAGCGGAGGCAATTGTCGTGTGTGTCAGTTAGTGACATATTTCGGTCACACTGACCACACCGCTTGAAACCACTGGCAGCCATCGGGGGAAAAAGGGCCCCGGCGAGGTCAAAGGACCGGGCTGCCAGGAAAAAACCGAAAACGAAACTAAGTCAGAAAAACCGAAAAAAGAGAAAATTATGAGTAAAAATCAACTTTTTCGCGGGGACACGACGGGTACGTCTGTAGGGCTCCGCGGAAAAAAGAAGACTGGCTAAGATGGCACCCTTGGGCAGGAAGGCGACCGCGCATGCGCGCTGCAATTCCCAAAGGCTTTCTTTGAAAGCTGGGGAAAATTGCTCCGCGAGGGCTCCGTCGGCGCCGACGTCACCCATATGTGAGGACTGACTTCCTGCTTGGTCCTGGAGAAGGGAAAGATATTTTTCTTTGTGAGACACGTTTTGTGAGCAAAGAGTGTGAAGCTCATTCAGTTTAAGTTCTGTAAATATCCTCGAGCAAACACCTGAAGAGTATCCTGATTTAATCTGCACTGAATCTTTTTGTTGGGGAATAAATTCATGTCATTTTGCCTTACCACTGGTCTCACAACTATTTCCTTATCAGAGGGCAAAGGAACTACCACCCCCAGCAGGCATATCGGGAGCAAAAGGTTTTCTCTCACCTTCTGCAAGGAGCATATAATGGCAACCACAACCCTCTGAGCCCTAGGCGGAGGGCTGGGGCTTGACAGTACTTTAGAAGGTGAAATTAGGCCTTACCTGCTAGTTTTCTTTTAGTCCCTCCAGTACAGTCCAGACTCCTGAGTACTGTTCCCCTTCCAGCATATGGAGGCTGAGAATTCTAGGCTTTGGCAACATCATAGTATAAGGAGGCTGAGCTCCACCCTCCAAGCCAGTATTCTAATGTCAAAGCAGACTCAGGAAGACCTCCATGAAAACATAGGAACACAGTCACTAGCATAACTATATACATTACTAAATCTGAATGAGTTGTGGTGAGAGGACCTGCACCCTGAGAGGTACAAGGCCTTAGCCAGCTACAGGTCTTTCCCAAACAAATCAGAAGACCAGCCTTTCCAACACCAGAGGAAGCCGTTTCTCCTTTCCATGTTCACCACATGCCTAACCCTCTGGTACTTTTCCAAAATCCTGGAAACATGCACTAGTCTGTCCTCTTATCAAGAACCTTTCCTAAACCCTGCTGACCCTGCCCACTATCGCCCTGTTTCCAACTTTCCCTTTATTTCCAAGATCCTTGAAAAAGTAGACTTTTCCCAGTTCTCCTCATCTGTATTCCACACACTTTCTGCACCCACAACAATATGGTTTTTGTCCTGACCATAGTACTGAGACCATCCTTCTGTCCTTCCTCAACGAACTGCACATCTCTCACAATCAGAGTGATGTTTCTTTAGCTGTCTCCTTGGACCTCTCAGCTGCCTTCGGCCTCTATCACACCATCCTTCTTTCCTGTCTGTCAGACGGCTGCCTAGGGTGAGAACTTACACAATCTTGACGATGCATATATTCATATGATTCTTGCAAGGTATTGTGGGTATTGTAGTTCATTCACTCCCAAACACAGCTGATGACAATAATTTGAGTTGTGAAACCAAGTGGTAAGATCAATAAAATACTTCTTTTATTGATGGGGTTTAATTCACCCAGCACATGTATGCTTGATAGCACTATAAATGAGGTTACTTGCTTGCAGTGTTTAAAATGGATAACAAAAAGTCACAAAGTAAACCAGAAAACAACCTTCAGCTTGTCAGGCAATTAGCTAATGTTTTCTTAGCAAATAATTACCAAATACAAAGGTACAAAGTAAAGAATAAACTTTGCTGGTTAGGTTAACTTCTGCTTATTTTCCACGCCGATCTCAGCAGTGATTCTCCCTTGCTCACACACACAATCAGATGCAGCCCTAATTACTATCAATGGACCAGCTGAAAGCCTTTAGCTGGCTGGCTGCTACTGTGTGAGCCCAAATCCTGCTTTAAGAGCTGTTTGCAGTGGAAATAAAGAACAAAGTTAGGTTTCTTTGTGATGGCTGATGTGTTTGCTCAGAGAAAACTAGCAATAGCATTTAGATAGAGAACAGTCCATATAAATAGTTTCATTTGCTGTATCTCCCTCTTCATCAATCAGCATATGGTCACTATCATACATTGGCACAGACGAGTCTTTCATTAAGGCACTATCATGAGAATGCTTATTCCCTGGCTGCCATTCTCTGTTATAGATAGGGTCTGGATCAGTGTTCATACCTGAGCCTCTACTGCTATCATTATTCCTCTCTGTATAGCCTGGCCAATATGTAACCCAATTCTGATGTCCAGCCTTCCAATCTTGATCCCTGGACACTGGATCTTCTCTCACATACCTTCTGGCCTTGGTCTGAAAGTTCCTTCCACATGCAGTCTTCTCTCTTCCAGATAGCCACTGGTGATTCCTATCTCTGCCACTCCATTCCTCTGGCTGAATCCAGTCCAATGGACTCTGCTGGCTTTTGGAATACCTCCCAGTATGAGTACTGCCTTGGAATCTCCCAGACCTTCCAATGGCCTTTCTTCTCTTCCTTCCAGAGAGTTTCCTTCTCTCTCTATCTGCTTGGCTTGGCTTCTGTTTCTCCAGGTGATACTGGTGCTTGTAGCCGTTGCTGAAGCTCTCCCCTCTGTATCTCTTCCTGAAGCTCTTCTTGAAACTGGGCTGGAGCTTGTAGTAACTGTTATCTGAAGAAGAATAAGCTCTATTCTTATTCTGTCCTAATGTGTGCTGCTCCCTAACACAGCGCAGCTGTGTTGAATCAGGCCCTGCCCTTTGAGATGAGTGCTTAGGGATTACCTCATAGCTCTCTTGATTGCACACACATTCTCTCACTTCAGCCCCTCTCATGGCTGCTGGAAACCTGGTGCATTCTGGGACTGGTAGTCTTTTATGTGAAAAACTGTTTTCTTGCTTCTACCAGAACTGACAGGTTGCTTGGAAGAGATACCTAGCTCCGATGAAGGTGAAGTCATACCTGAACCAGATGACAAATCAAGTTCTGACTTTGAAGATGATACAAGACAAAAATTGTTCTCAGGAGGAGATGAATGATTGGTAAGAGACTTGAATCTTCCCAAAGATGCTGCTAAGTTACTCGGATCAAGGCTAAAAAGCAGGAATTTATTGTTGCCAGGAGTGTCATCTTCATGGTTCAGACATCGTGAAAAGGAGTTCGTTCCTTACTTCACCCAGGAAGACAAGTTGGTTTATTGCATCGATGTCGAAGGTCTGATGGGTCAATTTAAAATCCAATATGATTCAGAGCAATGGCGTCTTTATAGATTCTTCAAAAAGAAGTCTCAAAGCAGTTTTATTCCACAACGGTTTTTACGCTTCCATACCTGTAGGTCATTATGTACACTTGAAGGAAACCTACGAGAACTTGGAATTGGTTCTTCGTAAACTTAAATATGAAGACCATGGTTGGCAAGTGTGTGGGGACTTGAAGGTCTTGTGCATGCTGCTCGGGCAACAAGCTGGGTATACCAAATATCCTTGTTTTCTGTGTCTATGGGACATTCGAGACCGACAAAATCACTGGACCAAGAAGAGTTGACAGCCGAGGGTGTTAACAGTCGGTGAAAAAAATGTCCTCCGAGAAACTTTGGTACCTTCCCATAAAGTTCTACCACCTCTCCACATAAAATTGGGATTGATGAAGCAATTCGTAAAATCACTTCAAAGAGATACAGAATGCTTCAAAATACTTGGTCACCAAGTTTCCAGGCCTGTCGGAGGCAAAATTGAAGGAAGGTGTGTTCGTCGGACCAGACATTAGAAGGCTTATAGATGATCACGAGTTTGTCAATACCATGACAGATCCTCAAAAAGAAGGGTGGATTGCATTTAAAGAAGTCATACAGAAATTTTTAGGCAATAACAAAGATCCTCACTACAAAAAGATCGTTGGACGAATGCTGAAAGCATTTCAAGCTTTAGGTTGCCTGATAAGTTTGAAAGGGCATATCCTCCAGTCCCACCTTGACTACTTTTCTAAAAATTTGGGAGCTGTGAGTGAGGAACAAGGTAAATGATTCCCCCAAGACATTAAAGAGATGGAAAGGAGATACCAGGGAAAATGGAGCAATACAATGATGGCAGACTACTGTTGGATGCTTCAGAGAGACATTCCAGATGCTACTCACAAGCGTAAATGCACCAAGAGGAGCCTCACAAGGAAGAAGAATCGAGTTTGGTGTGTGTAGGTGGGTTCATTTCGGTTCAAAAAAGGATTTTCATGAAAATATTGTAATAAAAATTTAATTTTATAAGTCTATTTCCATTTATTTTGACGTATTGCCTTATTTAACAGTTACCTAAATTGTCAGGAAACGTGATGTCCTATAACAAAATTGAGGTCATTTTCGGATTCAGCGCACCAAAAAACAGATTACGTGGAATAACCAAAACAGCTCTCGAAAAAAATTATTGCCTCTCGTTTTGAAGACATTGCATTTAGCACAGTGACTTACCTGTAAACAGGTGATCTCTGGGAACAGCAGGAATAAGTCTTCACATATGGGTACGTTGGTACCAAAGGAGCCTGCGTGGGAATGCTCCCCAGCGTCCAATCAGAAAACGTTTGGGAGCATCCCACAGCGCCTGCGTGCTGCCTTCCCGGCTTTCCAACTGTCTCTCCTCAGTTGAGTTTTATAGCTGAGACAAAGAGGGAGAGAGAGGGAAAGGAAAGAATAGAGACAACTCCTAGGGGAGGTGGGTGGGTTGTGAAGACTTATTCCTGCTGTTCCCAGAGATCACCTGTTACAGGTAAGTAACTGTGCTATCTCCAGGAACAAGCAGGAATGAGTCTTCACATATGGGGAATCCCTAGCTGAGATGCCTGGGAGATCCCCAAGGATATGAAAACCTGAAAAGGTGTCTGTGTCCTCCTATGGATCTCAGGCATCCATCCAGGGAAGGAGGGCAGGAGTTGTTTAAGAATGGAACAGGTGTCTGAGGACAGCCTAACCAAACAAGGCATCCCGGTGGGAATCCTTGTCCAAGCAGTAATGGGCTGTGAAGGTATGAACAGAGGCCCAGGTGGCTGCTCGACAGATCTGGTCGATGGACACAGAATTTAGATGAGCCATAGAGGTGGCCATGGCCCTCACATTATGAGCTGTGACATGGCTCTCCAGAGAAAGGTTCTTACTCTGGTAGGAGAAAGAAATACACTGAGCAATCCAATTGGACAGTGTTCTCTTAGAGACTGGAAGTCCCTAATGAGAAGGATCAAAAGCAACAAAAAGCTGGGAAGACTTTCTATGTTGCTGTGTCCTATGTAAGTAAAAAGCAAGAGTTCTTTTACAATCCAGAGTATGAAGATTCCTCTCTGCACTGGATGCATGAGCTGGAAAAAAGACAGGTAAATATACCTCTTGATTAAGATGAAAAGGTGAGACCACTTTAGGCATAAAGTGTGGATTTGTCCTAAGGACTACCTTGTCATGATGGAACCTTGTATAAGGTGGATTAGCCACTAAGGCCTGCAGTTCACTGATGCGGCGAGCAGAAGTGACCGCAATGAGGAAAATAACCTTCCAGGAAAGAAATTTCAAGGAGGTAGTGGCTAAGGGTTCAAAAGGTGGCTTCATAAGCTGACCAAGAACCAAATTTAAGTCCCATGCCACCGGAGGAGGCCTAATGGGAGGTTTAGTTAAAGTTAGGCCTCTCATGAATCTTGAAATAAGAGGATGAGAGGAGATAGGTTGTCCATTGATGGGCTTAAGGGATGCTGCAATAGCACTCAAATGGACTCTTACTGAATTTGTCTTAAGTCCTGCATTGGAGAGATGCAGGAGATAGTCTAACAAAGAAGTTAAAGGTAGTGCCAGAGGGTCAAGACCCTTTTCAGCACACCAAATGGAAAATCTTTTCCACTTAAAAGCATAGGAACGCCTGGTGGAAGGTTTCCTGGAAGCATGGAGGATATCCTTCACCTGCTAAGAAAGATTCAAGTCTTGAAGGTCTAGGCCTTCAGTAACCAAGCTCTGAGGTGAAAGGACTTGGGGTTTGGGTGCCACAAAGTCCCTTCCTCCTGACACAGAAGGTCTGGAGCAGCTCCCAAGTCCAGGGAGGGGGCTTGGGAGAGATGCAGAGGTAGAGGGTACCACACTTGGCGTGGCCAGCGTAGAGCTATAAGGATCATAGATCCTTGATCCCTCTGGAGTTTGAACAGGGTCTTGGGAATCAAGGGAATGGGTGGAAAGGCATACAGGAAGCCCTGACCCCAATGAAGGAGGAAGGCATCCTTGGCCTCAACCCGACACGGAATTCTGGAACAGAACAGGGGAAGTTTGGCATTCCACGGACTTGCAAAGAGGTCTATGTCAGGGGTTCCCCATTCTTGAAAGATTCTGAGTACCTGATCCATGTGCAGGGACCATTCGTGTGGAAGCAGAACTCGACTGAGTCTGTCTGCCCAAGAGTTTTGGATTCCTGGGAGATATACTGCCAGGAGATGGATTTGATGCTCTCTGGCGAAGGCCCATAATCTTAGAGCTTCGTTGCAAAGCGACAGAGAGCCAGTTCCTCCTTGCTTGTTTATGTAAAACATGGCTACTTGATTGTCCGTATGAATAAGGACTGTCTTGTAGCTGAGGAGGGTATGAAAGACCTTGAGAGCTAGAAACACTGCTCGAAGTTCCAAGAGGTTGATATGAAGAGAAGTCTCCTGTGGGGACCAAGTGCCTTGGGTGGAGAGGTCTTGTAGATGAGCTCCCCAACCTGTTTGGGAGGCATCTGTTGTGAGGGTTGCTTGGGGCAACAACTGTTGGAAGGGGGACCCCAGCAACAGATTTTGAGTGGACATCCACCATTGGAGAGACCAAAAGAGACGTTTGGAGGTTGCTATTTGGTCTGAGAGAGCTCCTGAAGCTTGAGTCCACTGGGTGGACAAAGTCCATTGAGCTGCTCTCATGTGTAGGCGAGCATAGGGTACCACATGTACTGTGGAAGCCATGTGGCCTAGCAGTTGTAGCATCTCCCTGGCAGTTAAGTGGCTCTTTGACTGAATCTGGGAGACTAGCTGCACTAGATGTTGGCAACGGGCCTGAGGAAGGTAAGCCCTTGCAGTGGTGGTATAGTGGTGGTATCCAACCAGGCCCCTATGAATTCCAGGGACTGAGTAGGGATGAGCTGGGACTTTGGGAGGTTTACTACCAGTCCCAGATACTGCAGAATGCGCCTTTTGCGGTCCAGGGAAATCTGGGCTTCTGACTGAGATGGAGCTCGGATGAGCCAGTCGTCCAGGTATGGGAAGACAAATATTCCCAGAGTGCGTAGAAATGCAGCAACTATTGCCATGCATTTGGTGAACACTCTCGGAGCAGAGGCCAGACCAAAAGGAAGGACTCTGTATTGGTAATGTTTAACCTGGAAAAGAAAACATAGGAATTTTCTGTGAGATGGATGAATGAGAACATGTGTGTATGCATCCTTGAGATCTAGAGAACAAAGCCAATTCAGACTTTGAAGGTATGGAAGGAGAGTGCCCACAGAAAGCATCTTGAACTTCTCCTTGCATAGAAATTTGTTCAATTCTCTGAGATCTAGAATGGGTCTGTATCCCCCTGTCTTCTTTGGAATGAGAAAATAGGGGGAGTAGAACCCTGACCCTTGTTGAAGAAGAGGAACTTCTTCTATTGCCCCTTAGGCAAGAAGGGTAGTTATCTCCTGACCTAAAAGGTCGAGAAGAGATGTGGGAGAATTGAAGTGTCTCACCATGGTGTGGGGAGGAAGGTCTGAGAAATGAAGTTTGTAGCTCTCTCTTATGATGGAGAGGGTCCACTGCTCTGATGTGATTTGCTCCCATCTGGGAGCAAAAAGAGCTAACCTTCCTGGAATGGTGAGAGGTTCTGGCTGTGTTAAAGCCAGAAAGGCTAAGTTCTCTAGCATCAAGTCAAAAACCCTGAGGGGGTTGGGACTGCTGGGTTACAGCAGCCCCTGTAGACTTAGGCCTGGTCTGCTTAGGTTGCTGACGCTTAGCGGTAAAGCGACCTGTAGAAGATTGTTGGCCAGAAGTGGAAGGAAACCTGCCCTTCTTGAAAAAAGACTTTTAAAAATTCTCTCTTGGCAGGAATGGAGGTAGACCTTGAAAATCTATTCAGAGCAGAATTCTCTGCATCCATTTGAGTGGCTTTAATTTGCCACTCTCTGCCAAACAGATTTTCACCAATACAGGGCAGATTTCCTAAGACATCTTGAACCCAGGGCTCTAAATCAGAAGCCTGGAGCCAAGCAATTCTGCGAGCAGCTATGGCAATGCCTGAGGCTCTACTGGCACCTTCAAAGGAGTCAAAGGCTGCCCTATTTGAAAACTTGGAGATGTCTTGAGTATGCTTAAGCCACATGCAGAATTCTTCCCTTTTATCTTCTGGAATAAAAGGGAGGAAAGTGTGCAGCTTTTCTGCCACTTCTTTCAGAAACATACCCATATGAAGGCTATATGAGTTGATTCTGGCAATAAGCATACTGGCCTGGAAGATTTTCCTACCAAAAGCATCCAAGGTCCTGCATTCTCTTCCTGGAGGAGCAGAAGAGTGTCTCTTTGTACTCTTTATCCTCTTCATAGCTGACTGTACCACAATGGAATGGTGAGGAAGCTGAGTTTTCTGGAACCCAGGACAAGGAGGGACACGATACATAGTGTCCAACCTGCGAGAATGAGGAGAGAGAGTGAGAGGAGTCTCCCATAAATCAATCATGTGTTCATGAAGAATCTCATGAATTGGTAAGGTGACTGCCTCTTTAGGAACCCTAGAGTATCCTAAAATATCTATTTTTTTTGCTCTAGGCTCTGATTCAGAGGTTACTGAAATAGAGAGTCCTTTAGCTACTTCTCTTATGAAGTCTTGAAAGGACAAGTCCTCTGGAGGAGACATTCTTCTTTTTGGAGAAGGCTCCTCAGGAAGGGCTATGGATACTTCAGGAGACTCATCTGATGTATCAGAATCAGAGGAATCGAAGTATCGCCTGTCAGGGTGCTCTTCTAACGCTCGATACGCGTATCGAGTGGTATCGACATCGGGCGTCCCCAGTAGCCCTGGACAAGGAACCGCAGCAGTCGGTATCCTGGTCGATGTCGATGCAGACGGTAACGGCATCGGCGCCGGTACCGGAGCCGATACCGACAACGGAGCTCGTTGCGGTACCGCCGGCGTTGCAGCTTGAATGAAGGCTGAAATAGCCTGCTGCATGGACAGAACATTCTGATCTATCGACGCCATGAATGCCTGGAGGTCGGTACCGGTAGATTGTGCAGGTACCCCAGAGCATTCTAACAGGTGATCGGTCGAGGCCGTGCCATCGATGTCAACCTGTAACCCCATAGGAGTAGCTGTGGAAGCCGGAGCTTCACGCCGGGGTTGTTTGGCTGGTGCAGGATCCTCGAGGGCAAGCCCGGAGGCATTTCGATGCTTAGAGGGAGATCTACCCTTCGAGGACCTGCTAGGTTTATGTTTGGTTACCTGAGATCCTTCAGGAGAAGAAGACCTGGAAGATGTCGATGCTACTGCCGGTGCCTCAGCGGGAAACAGCACATGGAGCTTAGCTGCTCGATTCTGTAACCCCCGTTTAGACATTAGGGAGCAGGACGGACAATCCGGAATGGAGTGTTCAGGACCCAAACATTTAAGACACCATTCATGGGTATCTGTAACAGAAATAGTACCGCTACACTTTGTGCATTTTTTGAACCCGGAGGTTGGTTTTTCTATGAGGGAAATTTTCTTGTGGGCCCTGAGACCTTAAGAAGAAAAATACACCAAGTGAGGAAAAAATATCGATTTTTTTTTTTTTTTTTAAAGAAAGAAAGAAAAGACCGGCGGTACTGGTCCGGAGTCGGGGAAGGCAGACACGCGACCAAATAAATAAAATAAAATAAAGAACTTCTTCAGCGGTGACAGGGCTCGACCTGCTGGCTCCGCGGCAAAGAAGAACTGAGGCGAGCTGGTTAGGAAAGGCGGGAAAGCAGTGCGCGGGCGCTGTGGGATGCTCCCAAAAGCTTTCCTTTTTGGGAAGCTGGGGAGCGTTCCCGCGCAGGCTCCGTCGGTGCCGACGTACCCATATGTGAAGACTCATTCCTGCTTGTTCCTGGAGATCTGTGCTATCTCCAGGAACAAGCAGGAATGAGTCTTCACATATGGGGACTCCTTAGCTTTAGATGCCAGGGAGAGAGCCCATAAGTTGTGTGTCCCTGGGACAGGGCTGCACTTCCCCACCTGGATCTCTGGCATACCATGAGGGATGGTGGGTAGGAGTTGATTAAGTATGGAACAGGTGTTTGAGAACAGCCTGACCAAACAAGGCATCCCTGCGGGAGTCCTTGTCCAAGCAGTAATGGGCTGTGAAGGTATGAACCGAGGCCCAAGTGGCTGCTCGACAGATGTGGTCGATAGACACAGAGTTCAGATGAGCCATTGAGGCTGCCATGGCTCTCAAATTGTGAGATGTAACATGGCCCTCCAGAGAAAGGTTCTTGCTCTTATAGGCGAAAGAAATACATTGGGCAATCCAGTTAGAAAGTGTTCTCTTGGAGACTGGTTGTCCCAAATGAGAAGGATCAAAGGCAACAAAGAGTTGGGAAGACTTTCTATTTTGCTCTGTCCTTTGTAAGTAAAACGCCAGAGCTCTTTTACAGTCCAGGGTATGAAGATTCCTCTCTGCACTTGATGCATGAGGTCTTGGAAAAAAAACAGGTAGGCAGACCTCTTGGTTGAGGTGAAAAGGCGAGACCACCTTAGGCATAAAGTGTGGATTAGTCCTAAGGACCACCTTGTCATGATGGAACCTTGTATAAGGTGGATTAGCTACTAGTGCTTGCAATTCACTGATGCGGCGTGCTGATGTGATTGCAATGAGAAAGATAACCTTCCAAGAAAGGTATTTCAAGGAGGCGGTAGCTAAAGGTTCAAAAGGCGGCTTCATAAGCTGACCAAGAACCAAATTTAAATCCCATGCCACTGGGGGTGGTCTAATGGGAGGCTTTGTTAAAAGGAGGCCTCTCATGAACCTTGCTACAAGATGAGAGGAAACAGGTTGTCCATTGAGAGGCTTGAGGGAAGCTGCAATAGCACTCAAATGGACTCTTACTGAATTTGCCATAAGGCCTGCATTAGACAGATGGAGATACTCCAGCAACGATTCCAGAGGTATGGCACGGGGATTAAGACACTTCTCAGAACATCAAATGGCAAACCTCTTCCACTTGAAAGCGTAAGAATGTCTAGTGGAAGGTTTTCTGGAAGCATAAAGAACATCTTTCACTTGTTGAGAAAGATGAAGATCCTGGAGATCTAGGCCTTCAGCAACCAAGCCCTGAGATGCAGAGACTGGGGATTGGGATGCCACAACTTTCCGTCCTCCTGAGAGAGGAGGTCTGGAGCAGACCCTAACTCTAGGGAGGGTACCACACTTGCTGTGGCCAATGTGGAGCTATGAGAATCATGTGGCCCCTGTCTCTCTGAAGCTTGAACAGGGTTTTAGGAATTAGGGGAATGGGTGGAAAGGCATACAGGAAGTCTTGACCCCCAATGAAGGAGGAAAGCATCCCTTGCCTGAGCCCCCTGAGCCAGAGTTCTGGAACAGAACCGGGGAAGTTTGGCATTCCACGGACCTGCAAAGAGGTCTATGTCTGGGGTTCCCAAAATTTGAAAAATCTTGGATATCTGGTCCATATGTAGGGACCACTCGTGTGGAAGCAGAACTCGACTGAGTCTGTCTGCCCAAGAGTTTTGAACACCTGGAAGATAAACTGCCAGAAGATGAATGTGATGCTCTGGCGAGGGCCCACAGTTGCAGAGCTTCTTTGCAAAGCGACAGAGCCAGTTCCTCCCTGCTTGTTTATGTAGAACATGGCTACCTGATTGTCCGTGTGGATAAGGACTGTCTTGTGGCTGAGCAGGGTGTGGAAAACCTGAAGAGCAAGGAAGATTGCCCTGAGTTCCAAAAGATTGATATGTAGACAAGTCTCCTGTGGGGACTAGATGCCCTGGGTGAAGAGGTCCTGAAGATGAGCTCCCCAGCCCATTGGAGAAGCATCTGTTTTAGGAGTTGCTTGGGGTAGAGACCGTTGAAAGGGGGACCCCAGCAACAGGTTTTGAGGGGACTTCCACCACTGGAGGGACAAAATGAGGCGACTTTTGTTTGCTATTTTGTCTGACAGGCAGCCTAATGCCTGGGTCCATTGGGTGGATAAAGTCCACTGCTCTCATGTGAAGGCAAACATATGGTACCACATGAACGGTGGATGCAATGTGGCCTAGCAACTAACATCTCTCGAACAGTTAGCTTCTCAAGCAGAGTTGAAACCCCTACTAACTGCATCAAGCGAAGGCAACGGGCCTGGGGAAGATAGGCCCTTGCCCTTGTGGAATCCAGCAACGCCCCTATAAACTCCAGGGACTGAGTAGGGATCAAATTGGATTTTGGGATGTTTATTACCAGCCCTAAATACCGAAGGATACACATTGTGCAGGTTAGAGAAGTCTTGGCCTCTGATTGAGTGGGAGCTCGAATGAGCCAGTCGTCCAGGTAAGGGAAGACAAATTCCCAGGGTGCACAGAAAAGCAGCAACTACTGCCATGCATTTCATGAACACCCTTGGTGCAGAGGCCAGACGAAAAGGGAGCACTCTGTATTGATAGTGCTTCTCCTGAAAAAGGAACCGAAGGAACCTTCTGTGAGTTGGATGGATGAGAACATGAGTGTACGCATCCTTGAGATCTAGAGAACAAAGCCAATCCCGACTCTGAAGGTATGGCAGCAGAGTTCCTAGAGAAACCATCTTGAATTTTTCTTTGACTAGGAATCTGTTCAGCTCTCTGAGATCTAAGATGGGTCTGAAGCCCCCTGTTTTTTTGGAATAAGAAAATAGGCGGAGTAGAACCCTGTGCCCTGTTGAGAAGGCACTTCCTCTATTGCCCCCTGGGCTAGAAGAGTGACAACCTCCTGCTCCAACAGGCTGAGGAGGGAGGTTGGAGAATTGAACTGGTGCACTCTTGTGAGAGGGGGCAAGCTTGAAAAATGAAGTTTGTACCCCTCTCTTATGATGGAGTGTCCAATGCTCTGCTGTAATTTGCCCCCATCTGGGAGCAAAGTGACATAACCTTCCTGGAATGGTGGAGGGCTCTGGTCCTTCTAGAGCCAGAAAGGCTAAGTTCTCTAGCAGAAAGTCAAAGGCCCTGAGGGGGCTGAGATTGCTGGACTGGAGCAGGCCTCGCAGTCTTTGCTTTGCTCTGTTTGGAGGATTGCTGACGTTTGTTAGGGAACTGAGCTGCAGAAGATGCCCGCTGACTATAAGCAGGATAGAATCTTCCCTTTTTAGAAAAAGGTGTTTTCTTGAACAACCTTTTCTTAGCCGGAGCAGCTGTGGATTTGGATAGTCTATCCAAAGCAGAATTTTCAGCATCCATCTGATTGGCTTTTGCTTGCCAATCCTTACCAAACAGGTTCTCACCTGTACAAGGGATATTTCCCAATTCATCTTGGACCCAGATCTCCAAATCAGATGCTTGAAGCCAAGCACTCCTACGTGCACCTATGGCAATAGCTGAGGCCCTGCTTACACATTCAAAGGAGTCGAAAGCTGCACGGTTGGAGAATTTGGAGATATCCTGGGCATGTTTGAGCTCAGTGAGAAATTCTTGCCTTTTATCTTCAGATATAAAAGGACTTAAAGTCTGAAAATGGTCAGTGACGTCTTTTAAGAACATTCCCATGTAGAGACTAAGAATTAATTCTCGCAAGCAAGCATGGAAGTTTGGAAGACTTCTTCCAAAAGCATCCAGGGTTCTACATTCACGTCCTGGAGGATTAGAGGCATGTCTTTTGGCACTCCTAATCTTTCTCATTGCAGACTCAACCACAATAGAGTGGTGAGGAAGTTGAGTTTTATGGAAACCAGGACAAGGAGGGACATGATACATGGTGTCCAACCTGCGAGAATGAGGTGGGGTTAGAGGTGCTTCCCACATCCTTAACATGAGATCATACAGAATCTCATGAATAGGTAAGGTAGCTGCCTCCTTAGGAGTTTTAGGATATTGTAAAATATCTAACTCCTTGGCTCTGGGCTCTGACTCTGGGGCCACTGTAATAGAGAGGCCCCGAGCCACCTCTCTGATGAAGTCTTGAAAAGACAAGTCCTCTGGAGGAGACATCCTTCGTTTAGGAGAGGACTCCTCCTGTGGAAGAAGCATCACTGCATCGACAGACTCTTCAGAATCCTCAGAGTCTTCGGAGGAATCGAAGTATCGTCTGTCCGGATGCTCTTGCAAAGCCCGATACCCGTACCGACCGGGATCGGTATCGGGAATAACCGGTACCGGAAGGCTTCAGAGGACAGAGTACCGGCATAGTGGACACCGATGCCGATGCCACCAGTACCGGGATCGGTACCGATGGCAATGCTAGTGCCGGTACCGGCAGAGTAGTCTGTTGCGGTACCACAGGTGTCGATGCCACAAGGAAAGCCGCCAGACTGTGTTCTATGGACAGAATCCTCTGATCCATCGATGCCGCCAATGCCTGGAAGTTGGTACCGGTGGATGCCACCGGTACCCCAGAGCATGGCACCAAGAGATCTGTCGAGGCCACGTCATCAAGATCATCCTGGAACTCCAATGATGATGCTTTAGAGGCCGAAGCCTCCCGCTGGGGTAGTTTTGCCGGTGCAGAATCCGAGGTCAAGGCCAGAGGCATCTCGATGCTTAGGAGATCTACCCTTCGAGGAACGGCTGGATTTATGTTTAGTTACCTGAGATCCATGTGAGGAAGAAGCAGCCCTGGAAGATGTCGATGACACCGAAGCCGCATCAGAGGGAAACAGGGTACTGAGCTTGGCAGCTCGGTTCTGTCGACCTCTTAGACATCATGGAACAGGGCACACAATGTGTTATGGAATTGTCAGGACCTAAACATTTTAGACACCAGTCATGGGTGTTGGTGACGGAAACGGTACCGCCACATTTTGTGCACTTTTTAAATCCTGAGGCAGGCTTTTCCATAGTTAAGGAAAAAAGGTTCTGGGCCTAAGGCCCAAAACTCAAGTGCACCTGAAGAAAAAGAATGGAAAAAAGGGGTTTTTTTACAAGAAAAAAAGAACAAAGACCGGCGGTACCGGTACAGCGTCGAGGAAGGCAGATGCGACAGAAAAGAAATAAAGAAAAAATAAGGAAATTCTTCTGCGGTGACAGAAACACGACCTGCTGGCTCCGCGGAAAAAGAACTGAGGAGAGACAGTTGGAAAGGCAGCATGCAGGCGCTGTGGGATGCTCCCAAAATCTTTCTGACTGGACGCTGGGGAGCGTTCTCGCGCAGGCTCCGTCGGTACTGACATACCCATATGTGAAGACTCATTCCTGCTTGTTCCTGGAGATAGCTCATTTTTGACGTTTCACCGTGTAAATTTATCCAGTAGGACATCAACATCCCAAATAAGCCTTGAATGATGTAATATTGCATCACATTGCATAATACCAGCATGCAGACATCATCCAGAGTTGATTGCATCATTTTATGATGCAATGCAATACTACTGCCAGACGGCTGCTGAAGCCATCTGACGTCAGCAGTGTACTATATGCATTTGGAAAGGTTGAGCATTTAAAATATTTCAGACTGTGTGCGAGACAGTTTAAGCTACTGTTACATGTAACTTATCATATAATTTTAGCCATTTAGGTACAATACAGAACAGTAATGCCACGAAATTGCGTTAATACCGTCGACAATTTCTGCTACATTTGTGGGGAAGTGACATTTGCCAACCAGAAGAAAAGTATCACTTCTCAACTGAAGAAGGCATATCAATCTTTACTTCGGATGCAAGGAAGCATGAAAGTGGAGACGCTCTCGCTCCCAAGCCCACAAAACAGCGTACCTTGAACACCTGAAGTCCCACCATGAAAAAATATACCGCAGAATGAGCGATTACCATGCCCAGCTCCTACTCTGCTCAATTAACAAACCCAGAGACCTATTCACCCTAACGAGATCCCTAATTAAAGAACCATCCCCCACCCAACCGGACCCAATACCCCCTAAGTCATACACTGACTTCCTCCATTCCAAGACCCGCACAGCAAATAGGCGGAGACCAGGGACCTGTGCAGAAACTTGCTTGCAAGGTCTATGAGCCTTTGTGCTCGGTCCACTGGTAAGAATGCTCTTGCCAGCTGAGAATCCAACCTTGCCCCTATGAATTCCAAGTTCTGGGAGGGGAGCAAAGTGGACTTTGCGAAGTTGATGACAAAGCCCACCTTTTGGAGCAGGTATATGGTTCTGTTGGTGGCCTGCTAGACCTCGAGAGACTTCTGGCCTCTGATGAGCCAGTTGTCTAGGTAGGGAAACACAAAGATGCCCTGATTTCTCAGGTAGGCTGCTACCACTGCCAGGCACTTGGTGAAGACTCTGGGAGCGGAAGTCAGCCCAAAAGGCAGTACCCTGTACTGATAGTGGTTTCCCCCCACAATGAACCTGAGGTACTTTCTGTGGTCTGGATGAATGAGGATGTGAGTGTAAGCATCTTTTAGATCTAAAGAGCATAGCCAATCTCCCTGCTGGAGGTAGGGCAGAAGAGTTCCAGGAGTAACCATCTTGAACTTTTCTTTCACAAGAAACTTGTTTAGGTTTCTAAGATCCAAAATGGGTCAAAGACCACCGGTTCTTTTTGGCACCAGGAAATACCTGGAGTAAAAACCGTGACCTTGGAAGTGGGGAGGCACAGGCTCCACCGCCTTGTCCAACAGACCCCTGATCTCCTGGAGGAGAAGGGCTGTATGCAGGGGAGGCCTGAAAGGCTCCCCTGGAAAGTGTGGCGGAGGCAGTTGGTGAAAATGCAGGGCATAGCCTCGATGGACTATGTCCAGCACCCAACTGTCCTGAGTTATCAGGGGCCACTGGTGGGCGAACAAGGCTAGGCGGCCTCCTGTGCAGGGCTGGGTCTGCAAGGGAGGTTTGGCTGTACTCAAGGAGTCAAAAAACCCCACCCTGCTGAGTGGGAGCAGGGGCCGGTGGCTTGGGGGCAGTCTGACTACAGGGCCCATTACCCCGGCCCTTGGCTTGCTGACCCTGTGGGGCAGGTTGGGCAGCCTGATATTGTGGGTACTGTTTGTAGGCAGTGCCCTTCCTCGGGTAATAGGGCTTTTTACCCGGGCCCTTCTTTTTATGTGAAGGGGCAGAGGTCTTCCTGGACAGTCTTGTCCTGGTGAGGTGCTCAGTCTCGAGCTGTGCGGCCTTCTCAGCCACAGGCTTGCCAAAAAGGTTTTCACCTCGGCAAGGGACATGGACCAACTTGTCCTGAACCCATGTCTTGAGGTCCGATGACTGCAGCCACGCCTGGCGTCAAGCCACGATGCCGGCAGCCGCAACTCGGGCCGAAGCCTCGAAGCCATCGTTGGGGGCGCGGGACATGAACTTAGAGCATTCCCGTATCCTCGAAGACAAGGACTTAAAACCCTGCAAGGGTTCCCCGGAGAGACCAGCAGAGAACCCAGCCAACTCCTTGGCCAGGTCTCGTAAATACATGCCCATGTACAGCTGGTCACGACAAGCAAGCATGGAGCCCTGAAAACACTTTCTGCCGACTCCATCAAGGCTGCGGGCTTCCTTACCAGGAGGCACCGCGGAGTGCATCTTCTGACTTTTCAGACGATGCATGGCCGATTCCACAACCATAGAATGGTGCGGCAGCTGTGCTTTCTGGAAGCCAGGACTCTTGCGGAGCCGATAAATAGAATCAACTCGCTTGCTCAAAACCGGCACCGAGGCCGGTACCTCCCACATTCGGAAGAGGAGCCGCTCCAGCATCAGAGGAACCGGGACAGTAAAGGCCTCCTTTGGAGGAGGGTCGTACTGCAGAGCATCGAGCTCCTCGGCTCGAGGCTCTTCCTCGGGGTCAGCCGGGTTAGCCAGGGCAGTGGCCATATCCCGGATAAACTCCGAGAACCTAGTATCCTCCGGAGTGGATCTACTCTGGTGTTCAGACTCAGGTGAGTCCAAAGGGACACACCGAGTCTTAAAGGTGTCAGGAGACTCCTCATCCTCGGTTTCCCATGCAGACTCGTCCGATGTCGAGTCGGGGTCCGACACCGCGGGGCCCCTGGGCACCAGCGTCGAGACCCTCAGTCCTGAACGGGAGGTCGAGGGAGACCTTGACCGAGGACGACCGAGCCGCAAGGGACTCGAGTATCGGCTCGGTCTCCGGGGTCGACTTGGAAGTCGATGTCCCGGTGGTCAGGGCAGATGTGCCAGACAGGCTGGCCATCAATGCCCGCTGCTGATCCATGAAGGCAGACATTCTGCTCTCCAAGGCAGTCAACCTGAGACTCAGCTCGGGTGACGCAGCAGCCCCCGACTTGGGCCCCGGCAACGCTGGGCCCGACGTCAGTACTCGGGGAGGCGAGTCCGAGGACAACAGGACTTACATGTCCAGCAGACTCCGGTTCTATATGAGGAACTTTGGTCGGCTTCTCCTGGTCCACGGGCCCGGGACGACGGTCGGGGGTCTTAGACCTGGACCTTGAGGGTCCAGGGACCTCCACCGACACCGCCCTCGCGAGCCGCTTCTTCCTCTTACGTTCCCTCTCGGGGGACCCCCTGTCCAAGGAGCTCCGACGCCTCTCGGGATCGGAATCCCGAGATGTCGAAGCCTCAGACGAGGTCCGGGCACGAGCAGAGGCCGAGTCGGAGAAAAGCCTTTCACTTTGCTGCTGACGACTTCGGAGGGCCTTGAAAGACATTTTTCCACATGGCCCGCATGATTTAGAATCATGGTCCGGGCCCAGGCACCGAAGGCAGCAGTTGTGTGTGTCGGTGAGAGAATCCTTTTACACTGATCACACTTTTTAAAACCACTGGAAGTCATGGGGGAAAAAAGGGTCCCCGCAAGGTCAAAAGACCGGCCTTCCAGGGAAAAAGAAAACGTTTAGGCACAAACGCCTAGCCACTAAGGGCAAAAACCGAAAAATAAAAAGGGGGTTCGATACCGGTGTACCGATCTCGGCGGGAGGGGAACCGACGTCAAATCCAAAGAAAAGCAGCAAAATAACGCTAGAAAAAAAATCTACTTTTAACCGGGAAAACAGGACACACGTCCGATGGGCTTCACGGAAAAAAAGAGACTGAGGTAAGATGGCACCTTTAGGCGGGAAGGGAACCGTGCATGCTTGCCAGCATTCCCAAAGGCTTTCATGGAAAGCTGGGGAAATGCTCCATTGGGGCTTCATCGGCGTCGATGACACCCATAAGTGAGGACTGACTTCCTGCTGGGTCCTGGAGAAGAAAGTGTTTCTGAAAAGAAGTGAAAAAGAAACAGATTCATGTGAACGTCGGAAGCACGCTTCAGTTTTCATTGGGTATGTTTCGTATTACAGCAGGTGTTTAATAGTATGGTTGGGGTTGTATAAGAATTTTTCAACACATTTAAATTATGTCTAACGAAGAAATAAAAGGGAATCACACTCTGTTTACTTGCAGCGAATTGTTCCTTTGAAGAAATTCCTTAATTTGAGAATGTTCCCCTGAAGAACCTCAGTAATGGCGCCATTGAGTGGCGTTGGGAAACAATAAAATAACTGAAAGGAAATAGCTAAACAATTGAAGAATGTTCAAGGAATCATCATTGTTTTAAAGATAAGTGTGAAACAATATTGATTGAGGGAAATTGCAAGTGACTTACCAGAAAAGCCGGAAAGTTAGTCATTGATGCTAAAAGGCGCCGCTGGATACTAAGTATCATTGTTGAGGCTGCCGAGGAGTCAGACAACTTCCGTGCCACAGGGTAACGAATTTCAAATTAATCCCCTACTTTATGTTAGAAAATTTGTTTTGATGGAGTAAGATTTTATTAGTTGTATGCATTTTGCATTACTCCTAAAGATTTGACCAATATATATTGCAGGGTGATGCGAAACAAGCATAGAATGCTTTTCGCCTAGTGTCAACAAACTTTCTCGGGAATGTTAGGGCAGAAAACTACAAGGAACTAGTAGAAGACATGCTGATGCAATATCAGAAACTTGGCTGCAATATGTCTCTAAAGATCCATTTCCTTGATTCACATCTCGATTTCTTTCCTGACAACTGTGGTATGGTTAGTGATGAATAGGGCAAACGTTTTCACCAGGATATCGCAACGATGGAGCAAAGATACCAGGGAAAATGGTCCACTACAATGCTGGCTGACTACTGCTGGACACTCCCAAGAGAAGCTCCCGAACAGCTGTACAAGAGACAGGCGAAAAAATCTAAGTAGTCTATGACTTGGTTTTTTACAGGTATTAACCGAAGGTCTATTATATTTACTATTGACATGCATTTCGTGATGTAAACATTAATTCTTCTGGATTACAAAAAAACTAGAGCCAACTTTGCAATTTCACTGTCATATTCGTGTTCAGCATATAAAAATTGATAAGAAATGACTATTTTTATTTCAGTAACATGACTTTTGTAAAAATGTGTTGACCAGTGTTATTTACATATATTCATGTTGAGAGGCAGGGGTAAGGAGAAGTGGGTGGAGGGAGAATGGGGGAAATAAGGGGGGAGGAGTAAGTAGTGGTAGCAGAGGGGTTGGGAGTATTAGCAGGGGGGGGGGGGGAGTCTTAAGGGGGCTGAGAGAAGTGTTCTTGGAAGAGTTAGTTTTTGAGTTTCTTTCGGAATTCAGAATGGTCCAGGCAAGTACGAAGTTCAGATGGAAGGACGTTCCATAAGGAAGGGGTACAAAGGGAGAAGGCCCTATTACAGGTGGATTGTTTGTTTGTTTTTTTTCTTTGCTGCTGGTATGTTTAGGTTGTTGCATTTTGCTTTATTGTAAAACGCCCTGATATCGAAGGTGCGGTAATTCAAATGCTGAAAGAGTAGTTACTCACCTGTAACAGGTGTTCTCCAGGAGCAGCAGGAATCAGTCCTCACATATGGGTGACAGACGTTGATGGAGCCCCCGTGCGGAGCATTTCCCCAGCTTTCTAAGAAAGCCTTTGGGAATACTGCACGCATGCACGGTCCCCTTCGCGCCTAAAGGTGCCATCTTGCTCAGTCTGATGACACAGCTAAAAGACAGCACATAAAAATGTAAAAATGAACTATGTACAACTCCAACTCCCAGGGGAGGAGGGAGGGTTGTGAGGACCGATTCCTGCTGCTCCTGGAGAACACCTGTTACAAGTGAGTAACTACTCTTTCTCCAGGACCAAGCAGGAAGTCAGTCCTCACTTATGGGACTCCCCAGCTTCAGGCTACCAGGGACCCAGAGCTGAAAAATGAGCTCCCTCTAGCCGCAGCATCAGAGAAAGGATTTCACTAAAACATACCCCCACCGGTAGCCCAACCAGAGGGCTGGAGGGTAGGAATTGCCTAAACCTCGAAGAGATTCTGGAGCACTGCCTGACAGAAAGCATTGTCCCTATGGGACTCCCTCTCCAAGCAGTAATGGGCCGCAAAAGTCTGGCTTGAGGACCAAGTTGCAGCCCTGCAGATGTCTGCCATCCGTACAGAGTGGAGATGAGCTACTGAAGCAGCCATTGCCCTGACATGGTGAGCCGTGACCCGACCTGCAAGGGAAGGTCAGCTGCCCTGTAAGCCCAGGTGATACAGTCAGCCACCCAGATGGACAAGGTACGCTTGGAGATAGGTAACCCCAAGTTATTAGGGTCAAAAGATACGAAGAGCTGAGTAGCCCTCCTATGCCCCTGAGTACGTTCAATGTAGAAGGATAAGGCCCTTCTACAGTCCAGGGTATGCTGGACTGTCTCAGCTTGGCTGGCATGGGGCCTAGGGAAGAACGTTGGAAGAACCACCTACTGGTTGAGATGGAAAGAGGAGACAACTTTTGGGAGGAACTTAGGATGAGTCCTAAGGACTACCCTGTTCCTATAGAAGCGAGTGTAAGGCCTGTCACAGACCAGGGCTTGAAGCTCACTCACTCGCCTGGCCGAGGTCAGGGCCACTAGGAATAGAGTCTTCCAAGAAAGGAAGTGGAGAGGGCATGTAGCCATCGGCTCAAAAGGTGGGCGAGTCAGTTGCTGCAAGACCACATTCAATTCCCACTCAGGGGCCGATGGACGGAGGAGGCTTGAGCAAGAGCAAGCCTCTGAGAAACCTGGACACCAAGGGGTGAACAGACAAAACGTCCCTCCACCATTGAGTGGTGAGCTGCCAGAGCAGAGAAGTGGACCTGAATAGAATTGGACTTAAGGCCCTGATTGGACAAGTGCAGCAGGTACTGAAGCACTACTGGCACAGTGCAGAAGAAAGGATCTTCCTTGCATTGCTGACACCACAAGGAGAACTTTCTCCACCACTTCAGGGCATAGGTTTTCCTGGTGGATTGCTTTCTAGAGGCCAAGACCACCTCTTCCACTTCCTGAGGCAGGCCCCAGGGAGCCAACACTACCCTTGCAGCCTCCAGGCCATCAAATTGAGAGATTTGAGATTGGGGTGCAGAAGGGAACCCTGATCCTGAGAGAGAAGATCGGGTTGCAACCCCAGAGTTAGTGGGGTTTCCACTGCTAGTTGAAGCAGAAGTGGGAACCAGGGCTGCCTCGGCCACCTAGGGGCTACCAGCAGTACCGAGGCCTTGTCCGTTAGAATCTTGAACAAGGTTCGGGCCACCAGAGGCGTGGGAGGAAACACATACAGGAGGCCCTGGGACCAAGAAATCAGGAAGGCATCCGCTGCTAACCTCAGGGGATGCGGTTGCCTGGAACAGAACCTGGGTAGCTGCCGGTTCAGGGGACTGGCAAAGAGATCTATGGATGGAAATCCCCAGTTCAGGAAAAATTTTTTGAACCACTAATGGGTGCAGTTGCCACTCGTGGGGTTGCAGAACCCTGCTCAACCTGTCTGCCAAGAAGTTCTCCTCGCCAGGGAGATAAACAGCCTTGAGAAACATGTTGTGCCTGAGCGCAAAAGAGCAAAGGGCCTGTGCCTCCTGACACAGGAGCCTGGACCCAGTGCCTCCCTGTTTGTTCACACAGAACATGGCCACTTGATTGTCTGTCTGTACCAGAACAGACTGGTGAGCCAAGGTGTGAGAGAAGGTTTTGAGGGCTAAGCGAATAGCCCGGAGTTCCAGTAGGTTGATCTGTTGCGTGGCCTCCCATGGAGACCACAGGCCCTGGGTGCACCTGTCCAAACAATGTGCACCCCAACCTTGCAAGGAGCCATCGGTCGTCAACACCACTGTGGAAACAGGCACCTGAAAAGGCACCCCCTGTAGTAAGTTGGGGGGGGGTGTAGCCACCATTGTAGGGAGTTCAGGAATGGTTTGGACACCCGTACTTTGTGAGGCTTCCTGTGGCTTGCTTCCACCGAGTTCTGAGGGACCACTGTGCAGGTCTCATGTGGAGGTGGGCATTGGGGGTCACATGCACTGTCGATGCCAAGTGGCATAGGAGCTTTAGACAGTGACGGAAACCCGTGGCATGCTTAGAAACTGGTTTGCCAAGTCTATGAGCCTTTGTGCCCTGTCTTCTGGCAAGTAAGCCTTTGCTTGCAGGGAGTCCAGCCGCGCCCCTATGAACTCCAGGTTCTGGGAGGGGAGCAAAGTGGACTTTGCGAAGTTTATGACAAAGCCTAGGTGTTGGAGGGAGACAGTTCGGAGGGTGGCTTGCCTGGCCTCCTGGTAAGTCTGACCCCTGATGAGCCAGTCGTCCAGGTAGGGGAAGACAAAAACACCTTGATTCCTCAAGTAGGCTGCCACCACTGCCAGGCACTTTGTAAAGACCCTTGGGGCGGAGGTTAGGCCAAAGGGCAGTACTCTGTACTGGTAATGGTTTCCTCCCACAATGAACTTAAGGTACTTTCTGTGGTCTGGATGAATGAGGATGTGAGGGTACGCATCCATTAGATCTAAGGAGCATAGCCAATCTCCCTGCTGGAGGTAGGGCAGAAGTGTTCCAAGAGTAAGCATCTTGAACTTTTCTTTCTCCAAGAACTTGAGACTCCTGAGGTCGAGAATAGGCCTGAGGCCACCGGTTCTCTTTGGTACGAGGAAGTACCTGGAGTAGAAACCGTGACCTTGCAGGCGGGGAGGTACAGGTTCCACCGCCTTGTCTAGAAGCAGACCTTGAAGTTCTTGAAGGAGGAGGTCTGTGTGCAGAGGTTTTGGAGGCTCTCCTGGGAAGTAGGGAGGAGGCAACTGCTGGAAATGGAGCATATAGCCCTTGTGGACTATGCTCAATACCCAAGCATCTCCTGTAATGGGTGGCCACCTGTGGGCAAACAGGGCTAGACGACCTCCTGTGCAGGGATGGGGCAGCACAGGTGGAAAGGCTATGCTGTGGGAGTCAAAAATCCCCTGCCTGCTGAGTGGGAGCAGGAGCCGGAGGCTTGGGGGTCTTCTGCCTATGGGGCCCCATGTCCCTGCCCCTTGGCCTGCTGACCCTGCTGGGGAGCTGGGGAGGCCTGGTACTGAGGGAAAGGTTTGTAGGCAGCTGCCTTCCTCGGGTAAAAGGCCTTGTCCTAGTCAGGTGCTCTGTTTCGAGCTCAGCAGCCTTCTTGGCCATGGGCTTACCAAAAAAGTTATCACCTCGGCAAGGGACATCGACCAACTTGTCCTGCACCCAGGGCTCGAGGTCCGATGACTGCAGCCATGCCTGGCGTCGGGCCCCGATGCCAGCTGCCGCTACACGGGCCGAAGCCTTGAAGCCATCGTAGGCCGCTCGGGACATGAACTTTGAGCATTCCCGGATTCCCAAGGACAAGGTCTTGAACCTCTGCAAAGGTTCCCCGGAGAGGCCAGCAGAGAACCCGGAAATTTCCTTTGCCAGGTCTCGTAAGTACATGCCCATGTACAGCTGGTAGGACTGGACACGGCAAGCAAGCATCGAGCCCTGGAAGCACTTTCTGCCGAGCGCATCCAGGTTCCGGGCCTCCCTGCCGGGAAGCACCGCAGAGTGTATCTTCTGGCTCTTCAGACGATGCATGGCTGATTCCACCACCATGGAATGGTGTGGCAGCTGCGCCTTCTGGAATCCAGGGCTCTTACGGAGTCGATAGATGGAATCAACCCGCTTGCTCAAAACCGGCGCCGAGGCCAGAGCCTCCCACATTCGGAAGAGGAGCCATTCCAGCATCGGAGGAACAGGTACAGTAAAGGCCTCCTTCGGAGGAGAGTCATACTGGAGGGCCTCGAGCTCTTCAGCTCGAGGCTCCTCCTCGGGGTCCACGGGAATCACCAAAGCCTTGGCCATGTCCCTGATGAACTCCAAGAACCAGGTGTCCTCCGGCGGGGACCTACTCCGGGGCTCAGACTGCTGTGAGTCCGAAGGGACACACCGAGTCTGAAAAGTATCGGGGGGACTCCTCGTCCTCTGCCTCCCACGCGGACTCATCCGAAGAGGAGTCGGGGGGCTCTGACTGCACGGGTCTCGGTGGCACCCGCCCCGACGCCAAAGGCACCAGCGTCGATGCCCTCGGTCCCGAGCGGGAGGTCGAGGGTGACCGTGGACGACTTCGAACCTTCATGGTCTTGAGTATTGGCTTGGTCTCCAGGGTCAACCTAGACGTCAATGTCCCGGTGGTCGGGGAAGATGCACCAGTGAGGCTGGCCATCAGCACCCGCTGCTGATCCATGAAGACAGACAATCTGCACGCCAAGACTGTCAGCCTGAGTCCAAGCTCAGGAGACTCAGCAGCTACCGACTCGGGCCCCGGCGGTGCCGGGCCCGACGTCGGCTCCCTAGGAGGAGAGTCCTCTAGGACAACAGGAGTTACGTGCCTAGCAGACTCCGGCTCCACGCGAAGTATCTTGGACGACTTCTCCTGCTCCAAGGGCCCGGGGCGGCAGTCGGGGGTTCAAGACCTGGCCCCTGAGGAACCAGGGTCGTCCTCCTACCTCATGAGCCGCTTCTTCCTCTTATGTTCCCGATCAGGGGACCCCCTGTCCGGGGGACCCCCTGTCCGAGGGACCCCAGCGATACTCGGGGTCAGACTCCCGAGATGTCGAGGCCTCAGACGAGGTCCGGGCCCGGCCAGAGGCAGAGTCAGAAAAAATCCGTTCTGATGCTAGCGGCTTCGGAGTGCCTTGGTGGACATTTTGCCACAAGGGACACAGACCTTAGGATCATGAGCCAGTCCGAGGCATCGAAGGCAGCAGTCATGTGTGTCTGTGAGAGACATCAGTTTCTTACACCGATCACACTTTTTGAAACCATTAGAAGCCATCGGGGAAAAAAGAACCCCCGCGAGGTCAAAGGACCGGCCTTCCATGGAAAAGACAAAAAAGGGCGAACGCCAGCCATGAAGGGCAAAAAACGAAAAATAGAAGACGGGCTCGATACCGGTGTACTGAACCCGGCGGGAAGGGGTACCGGCGAACCAGAGAAGAACGACGAAGAAATCGCAAGAAAAAGTCAACTTTTCTGGGTGACACGGACAGACATCCGTTGGGCTCCACGGAAAAAGAAAGACTGAGCAAGATGGCACTTTTAGGTGGGAAGGGGACCGCGCATGCGTGCAGTATTCCCAAAGGCTTTCTTAGAAACTGGGGAAATGCTCCACATGGGGGCTCCATCGACGTCGATGTCACCCATATGTGAGGACTGACTTCCTGCTTGGTCCTGGAGAATAAAGAATTCTCAATGGAGAAAGGTGAATAGTGGGATCTATGCTGGGCCCATTGTGGGGGAGGGGGGTTAACATCTTCAGAAATGACCTGAAAATGGGAACAAGTGAGGCAATCCAATTTGCAGATGAGACAAAATTATTCAAGGTTGTTAAAACCCAAGAGGATTCTGAAAAATTAGAAGGCTGGATGTCGAAATGGCAGACGACATTTAATGTTGACAAGGGCAAAGTTATGCACTTAGGTAAGAACCACCCAAACTACGGTTACACGATGCAAGGTTCCACATTAGGAACCACCACTCAGGAAAGATTTAAGTGTCATTGCGGATAAAACGTTGAAACCCTCCATCCAATGTGCAGAGGCAGCCAAGAATGCTAGAAATCGTAAGAAAAGGAATGGAGAATAAAACCAAGGATATTATAATGCAAACATAGAAAAATGACAACAGAAGACCACATGGCCTATCTACTCTATCTCTATCATTCCATGGTGCGACTGCACCTTGAATATTGTGTGCAATTCTGGTCGCCATATTTTAAAAAGGATATAGTGGAATTAGAAAAGGTACAGAGAAGAGCCACCAAAATGGTAAAAAGGATGGAAGGATACCCCTATGAGGAAAGGCGTAGAAGGTTAGAGCTTTTCAACTTGGAAAAGAGATTGCTGAGGGGAAATGATAGAGGTCTAACAATGAATGGAATGGAAAAGAAAAACGTAGATCGGTTGTTTATTTGGTTTTATATACCGTGCTATTTTAAATCAGTGCGGTTTACATTGTAACAACTTAATACATAAAACAGTATACATAGAACATTTGAACTTGGTACATAAAACAATATAAACATAGGAAAGTTTAAAGATCTTAGAGTTATAATACTAAGTCTTTATAACATGTGATAGTGGATTACAAAACAACTATTTACAATCTATTGTTATTGGGTAAGTTGGGGCAAGATCATCGTAGTGGGCTATGTTGCATGTTTTAAGTATAGCTGGAAGAGGAGTTTTTATTGCTTTTCTAAAGGTGGAGAGGTCGGTGATTAGTTTGATTGGAGCAGGTAGGGAGTTGCAGAGCGGAGTCTGGTAAATTGGGAGCATTTACTAGCCATAGTTGGAATAGCTAGAGTGTTAGGTTTATTCTTCTGACTCTGCTGTCAGGTGTCCAGTTTACGAGATTTGAGGGATGTAGCAGAAAGATGGTGAAGGATTTTAAATGTAACAAGGAGGGCCTTGAACTTGAGGCGACTGATGATCGGAAGCCAATGTAGCTGCATTAGGAGAGGTAACATGCTCATGTTTGGAGACTCCATAGATGGTTCATGCAGCATATTCATGACCATTTGTAATGGATTGAGGGTGTAGGCAGGTAGACTATGCAGAATGTTAGTGTAATCAAAATGAGGAATGATGATAGCTTGGAAGATGCTGCAGAAGTCAGCAGGTTCAAGTAGAGGTCGTAGTTGACGAAGGGAGCGAATTTTGCAATAAACAGCCTTGGTGATATTGTTTATATGTGCTTCCATATTCAGTTGTTGGTCCAATGTGATGCCTAGATATCTCTCACTTTTAGTCTTCAGTTTGGCATCCTTAACTTGTATGGAATCTGGTGGTGTGAATGTTGGATCCTTTGATATGAATAAAAGTTCTGTTTTATTAAAGTTGACTTTCAGATTGTGAGACTTTAGCCAGTCAGATATTTATGCCATCAAAATATAGACACAATGAAGCTACAACGTAAGCCATTTAAGACTAATAAGAGAAAAAACATTTTCACTCAACGCATACTCAAACTCTGGAATTCATTACTAGAGAATGTAGTAAAGGCTGTTAGTGTAGCTGTTAGTATAAAAAAAAAGAGGCTAAATAAAATAATGGTTTATGGACCTATTTTTCTACATATAAGTCAATGCAAAAACAGTCTAACTAGAACAGTAAATGGAAACATTACAAGGACCATAATGTAAACAAGTAACATTGTAAACAATTGTTAAATGCTGACAAATTTAAGCTAGTTATTTACAAGGAGGTAGCAAGTAGCAGAATCCTGTGAGCATTATTCCCTAATCTGCGCTTTGTCCATAATGTTTTAAGAAAAGCAGAGTCTTTAGGTTTTTATGGAATTCACTGGTGAGCTGAATGGCTTAATTGAGGTGGTAGAGAGTTCCAGAGGGTGGGAGTGTATTGAGCAAAGGCTCTTATTGACTCTTTGGCTACTTGAGGATTTGTCCCCAGGACAAGCATTGTGGAACCTCTGTGCCTTTTTGGAAACCTGATTCTGATCTGGATTTGCCACTGTTGGGAAAACAGCATACTGTGCTTGATGGACTTTGGTCTGACTCAGTACAGCATTTCTTATGGTCTACGGGGATTGGGAGAACAGCCTGTAACTGGAGCAACCGTTGGAGAGTATCCTTGACAGCCTGCATTTTGGCAGGTGCTTTGCAAGGTGACAACAGAAAGGCAGCCATGAGTGAACATATGAACTTCAGAGCATACCCCTCATGAATGACTTCCAGGACCCATAGGTCAGAAGTGATCTAGACCTAGGCAGGGTAAAACTTGTGAAGACTACCACCGACTGGCACCATCCTTGCCTAAAGCATCCCTTATCTCATTGTGCTTTCTTGGAGCTGGCTCCAGTTCCTGAGAAGAAACCACGGCCTGTTCCTGTTGCCCCAAAAAGGCCGACCCTGAGAGGGGTACCACACCCTCTGATACAGAGTGAAGTGCACTGCTTGAAAACGACTGGACTGACCTCTTGACTTATATGCCTTGGGATTGTCTTCTGGAAGCTTAGCCAGCTTAGACTCCAATTCCTTAACTAACTTCTCCAAGGCATCCACAAACAGGAGCTTACTCAGACAAGTCTTAGAGGACATGTCTACAGATCAGTTACGCAACCACCGGAGCCATCGAGTTGCCACCACTGAGGCCATTCCCTAAATATGCTAAATATGCTGCTCCAGACATCAGCCGAGCCACCTCAGGCATAGTCTGCAAAACTTATGTACTGTGCCTAATATAATTTGCGACCAATGCATTCAAGCCCTAGCCACATAAGCCCTGCAGACAGAAGCCTGCAAGGCCAAGGCATTCATTTCAACTTCTTATCATGCACATCCTTCAATGCCACACCCCCTTCCACGGGGATTGTGGTGGTCTTGGTCACTGCGGAGACAAAGGCATCCAGCTTAGGCAACCTCAGGAGATCCTTTTCACTCAACAGAATGGGATACAGCCATTTCATAACACAATCACCACCCAATCCCGCTTTGGGATCTTCCCACTCCAAAATCAATCATCTGCTTGAGGGCCCTATGGGCAGGAAAGAGTCTCAGACACCCTAATGCCCTGTAAGAGGGGATCTCCCAAGGGAGGCTTCAGTGTTTCCAGAGGAACATTCAGGGCTGCCAAAGAATGTGCAATCAAAGATGCAAACTCTACCTGATGAAACCACCATCACAATACTGTGATCTTCTCCCAGAGGAATCTCTCCTTCCTCCAGGTCCAGACCCGAGACCACTGTTCCCTCTAAGCTGTGCGCGTGCGCACACACCTTGCCGAGCGAGCGCACATACTTTACAACAGAGCGCACAAAAATTACGGCTCTGATTCTGATAGAAAACACAGACATCTTAAAATTTTAAAGTTATGATTGTAATTACTAGAAATTTCCAGCTTCATTTAGTAATCGTCTATTTTCATTTAATTTGATTAAAATCAATGTGGTGTACATACTGTATTCTGACGTGTAGTCAAATTTTAAAGTATATAACTCCGAGTGTCGTTATGTGGCGCACAAAAATTTAACCTTCCTTCAAAAGCTGCACACAACTGATATTTTATGCGCACACAGCCTACAGAAAATTAGAGGGAACATTGCCCGAGACCACCTCCCAGAGGACTCTTCCATCAGTCAGAGGCTACAGTGTCCTGAAATGTGGTCTTCTTCCAAAATTCTAGGTCTAGAGCAGTGGTTCTCAACCCAGTCCTCTGGGACCCCCAGGCCAGTCAGGTTTTCAGGGTATCCACAATGAAATGCAAGAGATAGATCTGCATACAATGGAAGCAGTGCATGCAGCTCTCTCATGCATATTCATTGTGGATATCCTGAAAACCTGACTGGCCAGGGGGTGCCAGAAAACTGGGTTGAGAACCACTGGTCTAGAGTTCCCCCAAAGATTCCAACAGCGAGGAACTCCCGAAGGACTGCTTCTGCCCTTTAGGAGGCGCTCTGATGCTTGAGACTCACCAGGCCCTGCTTTATGCAATATGTTTGGTGGAGTAATAAATTAAACTCCAGGGAGAAAGTTCTCTTCAGAACTGTCGCAACACTCACCCCCCCTGGGAGCAAGGACCAAATCTTGTCTCCCTGAGGAGTCAAAAATATCTGGCTGCAGTGGGAACAAAATGGCTGCGGTTTCCACCAAAACCATAGGAACTGGAGATTGAGCGAAATTAAAATTTACAGATTTTGCCGGTTCCTGCATTACCAGGGAACCCTGAAGACTACTGCCTGCCGCACAGTCTTCAGCCTCACATGCCCTACAAAATCCCGCTGTGGACAGGTAAACTTAACTGCTGCCGCAGGCCACACAAACAGCCTTCTCCGATGGCACTGCAATGTGTGGGAACAATCAAAACCTTTAGCACCAAAAAGAGAACCCTTTCAAATCAGCAAACCAGAAATTCTCCCACAGCTTACCCCAGACCCACAGAGGCCCCAGAGTCCTGCAGAAAAGCAGACATCCAAAAATAAGCTGATGCAGAGGAAATTTAACACGGCAGACCCAGTTTCTCTGCGGCGGCCAATAAAGAGTAGTTACTCACCTGTAACAGGTGTTCTCCAGGAGCAGCAGGAATCAGTCCTCACATATGGGTAACGTCGGTGCCGACGGAGCCCTCGCGGAGCAATTTCCCCAGCTTTCAAAGAAAGCCTTTGGGAATTGCAGCGCGCATGCGCGGTCCCCTTCCCGCCCAATGGTGCCATCTTGCTCAGTCTGATGACATAGCTAAAAGACAGCAAAAAAATTAGCAAAAACAAAATGATAGGACTGCAAATCCAAGGGGAGGAGGGAGGGTTGTGAGGACTGATTCCTGCTGCTCCTGGAGAACACCCGTTACAGGTGAGTAACTACTCTTTCTTCAGGACCAAGCAGTAAGTCAGTCCTCACAGATGGGACTCCCTAGCTTAAGGCTACCGGAGACCTCAAGTGGAAAAATGAGCTCCCTCTAGCTCAGTATCACAGAAGGAAGGAATCTTCTCTGAAAACGCCCCCGACCGGTAGCCCAACACCAGGGCCGGAGGGTAGGAGTTGCCTAAACCTCAGAGATTATGGAGGACTGCCTGTCCGAAAGCACTGTCCCTGCGGGACTCCCTCTCCAGGCAGTAATGGGCCGCAAAAGTCTGGCTTGAAGACCAAGTAGCGGCCCGGCAGATGTCTGCCAACGGAACAGAGCAGAGATGAGCCACTGACGCAGCCTTCGCCCTAACACGATGAGCCATGACTCGACCCTCCGAGAGGCCGGCCGCCCTATAAGCCCAAGCGATACAGTCAGCAACCCATATGGACAAAGTACGCTTGGAGACAGGGAGCCCCAACTTATTGGGGTCAAAAGAAACGAAGAGCTGAACAGCCCTCCGATGCTCCCGCGTACGGTCAAGGTAGAAGGACAAGGCCCTCCTACAGTCCAGGGTATGCAGGACCATCTCAGGCCGGCTGGCGTGCGGCCTGGGAAAGAAGGTCGGAAGAAGCACCTCCTGGATGAGATGAAAAGGAGAAACCACCTTAGGAAGAAACTTAGGGTGAGTCCGTAAGACTACCCGATTCCTGTAGAACCTAGTGTAAGGAGGATCAGACACTAGGGCCTGCAGTTCACTAACACGCCTAGCAGACGTAAGGGCTACCAAAAACAAGGTTTTCCAGGAGAGAAAACGGAGAGGGCAGGTAGCCATAGGTTCAAAGGGCGGACAGGTAATCCGCTGTAAGACCACATTCAGATCCCATTCTGGGGCTGGTGGGCGCAAAGGAGGCTTAAGGAGAAGGAGGCCTTGCAGAAAACGAGCCAAAGAATGGTTGGAAAGAGGCCTGCCGTCCACCGGTGCATGATGCGCAGAGAGAGCACTGAGGTGGACCCTGACAGAGTTGGACTTAAGGCCAAGGTTGGAGAGGTAAAGCAAATATTGCAAGACCACTGCCACCAAGCAGGAGAAAGGATCCTCACACTGCTGAGCACACCATACGGAGAAGCGACGCCACTTAAGAGCGTAGGATTTCCGGGTGGATGGCCGCCTGGAGGCCAAGACGACCTCTTCCACCTCCTGAGGCAGCAGGAGAGGAGCAAGAACTACCCTTTCAGCAGCCAGGCCATCAGATGAAGGGACAGGAGGTTGGGGTGTAGGAGAGTCCCCTGATCCTGTGACAGGAGATCGGGTTGAAACCAATGTTCCCTCTAATTTTCTGTAGGCTGTGTGCGCATAAAATATCAGCTGTGTGCAGCTTTTGAAGGAAGGTTAAATTTTTGTGCGCCACATAACGACACTCGGAGTTATATACTTTAAAATTTGACTACACATCAGAATACAGTATGTACACCACTTTGATTGCACTAGAAAATATTGTAGAACTTGTGAAAACCGTAAATACACAACAACTTTTAAATTTTAAGACGTCTGTGTTGTTTTCTATCAGAATCAGAACCGTAATTTTTGTGCGCTCTGTTATAAAGTATGTGCGCTCGTCCGGCAAGGTGTGTGCGCGCGCACACACGCACAGCTTAGAGGGAACAGTGGTTGAAACCCCAGAGGAAGAGGAGTGTCCACCGCCAGCTGCAGCAGAAGCAGGAACCAGGGTTGTCTCGGCCACTGGGGAGCCACCAGGATCATCGAGGCTCTGTCCCTGAGAACCTTGAAGAGCGTCCGAGACACTAGTGGCATGGGAGGAAAGGCATACAAGAGGCCCGTGGACCATGGAATCAGAAAAGCATCCGCCGCTACTCTGAGGGGATGCGGTTGTCGTGAGCAGAATCTGGGAAGTTGCCGGTTTAGAGGACTGGCAAACAGATCCATGGTGGGGAGGCCCCACTTGAGAAAGATCCGTTGAATCACCAACGGATCCAACCTCCACTCGTGTGGTTGGAGGATCCTGCTCAGCTTGTCTGCCAGATAATTTTCCTGACCTGGGAGATAGACAGCTTTGAGGAGAATGCCATGGTTGACGGCCCAAGAGCACAGTTTTTGTGCCTCCTGACAGAGAAATTGCAACTTGATTGTCCGTCTGGACCAGCACAGACTGGTGAGAAGTGAGGTGGGAGAAGGCTCTCAGAGCTAGGCGGATGGCTCTGAGCTCCAGGAAGTTGATCTGCTGAGCAGACTCCCAAGGAGTCCTGAGGCCTTGAGTACATGTCCCTTGGCAATGTGCTCCCCAACCCAGAAGAGAAGCATCGGATGTCAGTACCTGAGAAGGCGGAGGAGATTGAAAATCCACTCCCAGCACCAGGTTTGGCAGATGAAGCCACCACCACAGAGAAGAGACCAGCAGGTCGGATATCTGTACTGAGTCTGCCAGGCTTCCTGTGGCCTGATGCCATTGAGTGCGAAGGCACCACTGAGCAGGTCGCATGTTCAGGCGGGCATTGGGGGTTACATGGACCGTGGAAGCCATATAGCCGAGAAGTCTCAGAAATTGCCTGGCAGAGACCAGGGAATTGCTGTGAAAGTTGCTGGCGAGATCCATGAGCCTGTGGGCCCTGTCCTGAGGCAGGAAGGCCCACGCCTGAAGAGTGTCCAACCTGGCGCCTATGAATTCGAGATTTTGAGAGGGGAGCAAAGTGGACTTTGCGAAGTTTATGACAAATCCCAAGTACTGGAGTAGAGTCACAGTGCGATGAGTGGCCTGAGTAGCTTCCTGGGAAGACTGGGCTCTGATGAGCCAGTCGTCCAGGTATGGAAACACAAAAAGGCCTTGAAGTCTTAGATAGGCCGCCACCACTGCTAGGCATTTGGTGAACACCTTGGGGGCGGAGGATAGGCCAAAGGGTAGCACTCTGTACTGGTAATGATTTCCTCCCACAACAAATCTGAGATATTGTCTGTGGTCTGGATGAATAAGGATGTGAGTATACGCATCCTTTAGATCTAAGGAGCATAGCAAGTCTCCCTGCTGGAGGTAGGGCAGCAGGATTCCAAGGGTAAGCATCTTGAACTTTTCCCTCTCCAGGAACTTGAGGTTTCGCAAGTCCAGGATGGGTCTGAGGCCTCCTGTTCTTTTTGGTATCAGAAAGTACCTGGAATAAAAGCCGTGACCTCTCAGGTGGTGGAGCACCGGTTCCACAGCCTGTTCCTGAAGAAGACTTGCTAACTCTTGAAGGAGTAAGTCCCTGTGCAGAGGGAGTCTTGGAGGCTCCCCTGGAAAGTAGGAGGGAGGTACCTGATGAAAGTGTAGAAGATAGCCTTTTTGAACTATATGAAGCACCCAGGTATCTGATGTGATTGCTGACCAGCCGGCCTCCTGTGCTGAGAGAATCCAGCGGAGGGGAAGAGGCTATGCTGACGGAGTCAAAAGCCCCCACCCTGCTGAGCAGGGGCCGGTGTTGTGGGCTTGGGGGCCTGCTGCCTACGGGACCCATTACCCCGTCCCTTGGCCTCCTGACCCTGTTGGGGAGCTGCAGAGGCCTGATAATGAGGGTAGTGTTTATAGGCAGCCGCCTTCCTCGAGTAAAAGGGCTTTTTCCCCGAGCCCTTCTTCTTCTGAGAAGGGGCAGAGGTTTTTCTGGACAGCCGAGTCCTGGTCAGAGTCTCGGTCTCTATCTGTGCAGCCTTTTCAGCCATGGGATTGCCAAAGAGGTTTTCACCTCTGCAGGGGACATCGACCAACTTGTCCTGTACCCATGGCTTGAGGTCGGATGACTGAAGCCAAGCCTGTCGGCGGGCACCAATGCCGGCTCCGGCTACCCGAGCCGATGCTTTGAAGCCATCGTAGGCTGCTCGAGAGATAAACTTCGAGCACTCCCGAATACCAGTGAACAAGGCCTGGAACCTCTGCAAAGGTTCCTCGGAGAGACCAGCAGAGAACATGGCAATCTCCTTTGCCAGGTCCCAGAGATACATGCCCATGTAGAGCTGGTAGGTCTGGACTCGACATGCAAGCATAGAGCCCTGGAAGCACTTCCTACCGAGGGCATCCAGGTTCCGGGCCTCCCGGCCAGGAGGCACCGAGGAGTGCATCTTTTGACTCTTGAGTCGATGCATGGCCGATTCCACCACCATGGAATGGTGCGGTAGTTGTGCCTTTTGGAACCTGGGGCTCTTGCGGACTCGATAAATGGAATCGACCAACTTGCTTAACACCGACACCGGGCTCTCCCACATGCGGAAGAGAAGTCGCTCCAGCATCGGAGGAACCGGTACAGTAAAGGCCTCCTTGAGGGAGAGTCATACTGGAGGGCATCGAGATCTTCGGCTCGAGGCTCCTCCTCAGGATCTGTGGGGAATGCCAAGGCCTTGGCCATATCCCCACGAAGTCCGAGAACTGGGTGTCCTCCGGGGGGGGGACCGTCTCCAAGGTTCGGACTCGGGCGAGTCCGATGGGACGCACCGAGTCCAAAAAGTTCCCGGTGACTCTTCGTCCTCCGTCTCCCAGGCCGACTCCTCGGAGTAGGAATCGAGCGGCTCCGGTTGGGCGGGCACCGATGCCCTCCGCCCCGACCAGCGTCGACGACCTTGGTCCCGAACGGGAGGCCGAGGGAGACCGTGACCAAGGATCGACTCGAGCTTGCATGGACTCTAGGATCGGCTCGGTCTCCGGGGTCGACTTGGACGTAGACGTCCCGGTGGTCGGGGCAGATGCACCGGCAAGGCCAGCGATCAATGCCTGCTGCTGGTCCATGAAGGCAGCGAAACTGCTCTCCAAGGCCGTCAACCTGAGTCTGAGCTCAGGAGACCCAGCAGCCCCCGACTACAGTACTCACGTGTCCAGGAGACTCCATCTCAAGACGAGGATGTTTTGAAGGCCTCTCCGCCTCTGAGGACCCGGGACAGCTATCGGGGCTATGCGACCTGGCCCTCGAGGAACCAGGAGCGTCCGACGCCGCCCTCGTGGGTTTTTTCTTCCTATGATGTTTCCGGACAGGAGACCCCCGCTCAGAGGAACTCCGACGATGCTCAGGACCGGAGTCCCAGGATGTCGAAGCCTCTGACGAGGTCCAGGCCCGGCCGGACGTGGAGTCAGAGAAGATTCTTTTTTGATACTGCCAACACTTTTGAGGACATTTTGCCACACAGACCACAGATCATCGGGTCATGATCGGGTCCGAGGCAGCGGAGGCAGCAGTCGTGTGTGTCGGTAAGAGACATTCTTCTTACAGCAATCACACTTTTTAAACCCGCTGGCAGCCATCGGGGGAAAAAGGGCCCCTGCGAGGTCAAAAGACAGGGCTGCCAGTGAAAAAAAATGGCGCGAACGCTAGTCACGAAGGACAAAAACCGAAAAAATAAAGAACAGACTTGATACCGGCGTATCGGGCCCGGGCGGGAAAAGGATCCGGCGTCGAACCGAGAAAAGAATATTAAATAAAAATCAACTTTTTCAGCGGCGATCACAAACAACGTCTGTGGGGCTCCGTGGAAAAAAGAAGACTGAGCAAGATGGCACCCTTGGGCGGGAAGGGGACCGCGCATGCGTGCTGCAATTCCCAAAGGCTTTCTTTGAAAGCTGGAGAAATTGCTCTGCGAGGGCTTCGTCGGCGCCGACGTCACCCATATGTGAGGACTGACTTCCTGCTTGGTCCTGGAGAAAAGCTGACTCCTCAATGAGATGTCTTCCTGTAGGCTGATACACAGTGCTCCAAGAACCTATATCCCCCCTCCCTCCCGCAGGGCCTTGCAACCAACCAAATGGAGTTTGTAACCTCGGGACTGAAATACTACCACAGGCTGCTTTTTCACCAGAATGCCTGTCGAGATCTTTGATCAAATGAATACTGCCTCTATTTGTAATTATCCCCCTTTTTCCTTCGTTTCAAGGCAATTTATTCTCCCTCAGTGTAGCCCAGACTACATGGAGCTCTTCCCCATTTGCTAGAGACTGAGGATACTGGCTTGGAGGGAAGAGCTCAGTCTCTTTATATTGTGACATCACTAAAGCCTAGAAGGTGAAATTTCCTTACTGTTTATTTCCTTTCCTGGAGTCCGGCTAGACCAGTCCAGACAAGCAGGTTAAGTCCCCCTGCCAGCAGATGTCGTCAAGACAATCAGAGCTGTGATTTCACCGATGGTATATATGCCAACCTGGACCAGGAACCCCTCTACAAGACCCCAACACTGCTCTGAAAATCAGTATCACTGGAGAAGTATCAAACCTATTGAACTCGAGAGAACTATGTATAACGAGCGTGTAGGAGCACCCCATGCTGCTGAAGCTAAAAAGAACTGACTGCAGGGGAGGGTGCTGGAATGGTCTTGCCGGACTCCAGGAAAGGAAATTAATGGTAAGGACATTTCACTTTCCTGAGTGTCCAACTAGACCAGTCCCGACAAGTGGAAGGTACCCAAGCTACTCTCCCTCTGGGTGGGACAAGAGTGCAGTCGAGAGCACCTGCGACCCAAAGCGAGCCGCCATCCACGCCTGCACATGCGGCAGTGACCAAACATACACCAAGACACCCATGTAGCTGCTCAGCAAATATATACAGGAGACATGAACCTGCATCCTGCCCAAGACATGGCCTGAGTGCACATAGCATGCGCTTTGAGCGGCTGCAGGGATGGGACCATCGGCTGAGCAGATAAGCCGCCAAAATCGCTTCTTGGATCCAGCAGCCCAAGGATGCCTTAGAGGCTGCCTGGCCCTTCAGAGATCCGGAAAAGAGAACAAAGATGATCTGATAAGCAGAATGGATGTGTGACCTTGAGGTAGGGCAGGAACACCCGTCTCACATCAAGCAGGTGTAGATTCTTGTCCCGTCCTGAGCATTGCTCTGGCGTAAAGGCCAGGAGGGAAATTACTTAACATGGAAAGCGGATAGCAAATTGGGCAGGAACGAGTGAACCGTCCTTAAGGTGACCCCTTCCGGAGAAAAGGTCAGATAAGGATCCCGACAAGACAAGGCCTGCAACTCGGAGATGCACCTCACTGACGAAATGGCAACCAGAAATGCGGTCTTTAGGGTAAGGTGCTTAAGTGCAGCCCTCTTCAAGGGCTCAAAGGGGGCGTGAGCGAGGGCGCACAGCATGACCAAGGTCCCAGGAAGGAACTATGGGATGGGTTGGAGGCCAAACCTTCCGAGCCCCACAGAGAAACTGACAGACATCTGGGTGACGCCAAGGGTCAGCCTGCAATGGTCCCTTGAAAAGCCGCCAAAACAGCTGCCTGTACTCGCAAGGAGTTCGAAGCTAAACCCTTGCGCAACCCTTCCTACAGAAAGTCCAGAATTGTAGGAATAAGGGGCACTGTTGTGCAGGTGGTTGGTGCAGTACTATCAGCTGCGCAGTAATCACCCTGCCAGAGGTGGGTCAAGGTGGCTCTCAAATGGTGGTTGCGCTCATACATGCTATTGATCGGGATGACCCTAGACACACTGCATTGGATCCTGGTGACAACCGATGCCAGCCTGTAAGACTGGGGAGCTCTTGTGAAGCCTGGATAGCCCAGGGCCTCTGGTCACTGCAGGAGAATACATGATCCTTCAATTGGTTGGAGATGAGAGCAGTGTACCTGGTGCTACAGAAATTCCAACCCTTCCTGCAGAGAAAGGCTGCGAGAGTCTTCAGACAATGCCACCATGGTGGCTTACATCATTCGACAAGGGGGGGCACAAGCAGCGCACAGTTGGAAATCAAGGTCTGCCTGTTGGAATGGGTGGAGTATAACCTACTGATGCTCTCTTCAGCTCATGTAGTTGGGAAGGAGAATCTGACAGCCAACTACCTCAGTTGGGTTCATCTAGATCCAGGCGAGTGGACACTCAATGCAGTGAGTTTTACTCAGTTGGAGAGGTACTGGCAACCTTCAAGTCCACGAAAACAGCTCCGTTTTACAGCCAGAGATGAGAACACATGTTGGAGAGGCTCAATGCGCTGGTACAGAGGAGGCCTCGGTGGAAGGTCTCCTCTGTATCCCTCCCCCCTCCCCCTCCCCATGGGAACTGATTGGGCAAATGATGCAAAGGATCAAAACACATCTGGGTCTAGTTATCCTGGTCGTGGCAGATTAGCCGCATCATCCATGGTATGCTGATCTGATCCATCTGACAGAAGACCATCTGTGATATCTGCCAGCTTGGGTTGACCTGCTAGCGCAGGATCCATTTCTGATGCCTCAAGTGGATAGATTCTTACTTACAGCCTGTCTCAAGAGAGGGTTAGGTTAAGTAGAAGAGGTTATGCTGTTAATGGCCCATAAGCGCTTCACCTCCCTGGTCTATGTTTGGGTGTGGAGAGTCTTCGAGGACTGGTGTGGGGAGCATAGGTAACATTCCCTCTCAGCCTCTGTTCTGGATCTGCAAATATCCTTCCCCACCTAAGGAGTCTATCACGTTCCCAGTGCCACCGATTCTCGATCACCTCTTGTTCAGGATGTGGCACACCATGGATGGAGTAACGACTAGTGTCCTTGACACAGGAAGTCAAGGATTGCTCCGTGGTGTCAGCACGTGCCAGGTGCTTCACCTCCTGAAAAAATGGCCTCGACTGTGCACATCACCCCTTTTTGCCTGTCTTCATATGTGCCAGGCCCAGTTGACTCTGTACTCGGTAGAAGCAGGTGAAGGAGTGCCTGATGGACAGGGTCCCTGTGACCTCGCCATCTCCCTCGCCTGGTGGCAGAACCTGGAGAATCTCCTGGCGGGGCCCTTTCAGACCCTCTTCCATCAACTGGTCCCTACCACAGACGCCTCAAAACTCAGCTAGGGCATCCACCTCAATGGCCTCCAGACTCTGGGTCTGTGGTCAAGGGAGTCTTGAAGGACTAGAAAGGGGGGCTGTTACTTCTGGAGAGAAATCTGAAATTGTGAGTATATACTTCTGGGAATTTTTCTGAAAGGAATTTTTTTCTTTTAAAGCTAATTAATCTGTGAACCCACTATTTTTTGTTAAATCAGTCAGGGCCTAGTAGCAACAGTTTAAGATTCAATTTAAAACACAGAAGAGAACTTTCTGGTTACCTTTCATACCCAGTAGAGAGCTGTAGTTTAAATTTCATAGTCACTCAGGGCCTAGCATCAGCAAAGTACTTTTAGTTTCAAATTAAAACAAAGAGAGCTTTCTGGTTAACTTTAGAATCCAGCAGAGAGCTTGTAGTTTAAATTTCATAATAGGTTAGAGCCTAGCAGCAGCAAAGAGCTATTATTTAAATCAAATCAGAATATAGCTTACCTCAGCAGCACAGGACAGGGTACTGTGTAGCAGCTCTCTTTTAATAAGTGTGACCTAGATTGGCCACTGTTGGAAACAGAATACTGGGCTTGATGGACCTTGGTCTGACCCAGTATGGCATATCTTATGTTCTTATGGAGGAGAGCCTCCATCAGATCAACTTTCTCAAGCTCAGGGCGGTGGCTCATGCCTTCTGAGTTTCCCCATCGCTTCAGTATCTTAAAAAGGATATAGTGGAATTAGGGTACAAAGAAGATCCACAAAATGGTAAAGGGGATGGAAGGCTACCCCTATGAGGAGAGGGTTAAAATGTTAGAGTTCTTCAACCTGGAAAAGAGACAGCAGAGGGGAGATATGATAGAGGTCTATAAATTAATGAATGGATTGGAATGGGTACTCCTGATTAGGTGTCAGTAGCTTCAAAGAGCTAAGACAGATACTAAAGCAGTTTTAAACCTACCCACTAAAGAAAATAATTTCCCCTTTTTAAACTAAAGCACCAAGAAAATGTAACTTTTAAAAATGTACCAAAACTCTTAAGAGCTCCCAGGCAGAGAGCTGTAATTTAAAAAGCCACAAACTCTTACCTTTGCTTGAAATGTATAGCCCCTGTTAATAATGCCTGGCCGTTAATAATGCCTGGCCCTTAAACTCACAGCCGGATAGTACAGTCAAGAGTAGCTGCGGCTCCTGAACCTGTAATCGGATGAGGAGCCACGTGGCGACAGGCCAGGCCGCAGACAACATGTCGCCTTCACTCCCGCCTTCTACACTGATGCTACAGCCAGAAGCTGTGCCTCAGATGGTGAGGTAAGCAGCTCTTCGGTAGCTCTTTTCTTTGGGCTGCAGGTACTGTGAGGAGCCAGTTTATTTCCTTTTTCTTCCTCAGTTCTCCTTTGTGCCACAGAGTTTAGCTATTGTACTGTGTGGCTCGGAGTAGTTGCCGGATGCGTGGGAAATTGGTCGGGCAGGCCATGTTTTTTTTCCCTGAGAGGTTTGTTTGTGCAGGGAGCTCTGAGGTGGTTAGCAATCCCAGGGCTTGTTTGATTTGTTCTCCTTTGCTGGAAATTGATTGCGCAGATCATTTAGGATTAACAAAAAAAAAAAAAAGAAGGAGGGAGAAAAAAGGAAAAAGATTAACAGTATGAGTTTACCTCTGGTTTTGTGGTCTTGGCATACACCTTTGTTCATCAGAGCAGGGTGATGCTGACCAGGCAGCAGTGTCTTCTGTGCAGAGTGTTGCGGTCCTTTATATCTGAGAAGGGGACTTATCGCTGCTGCATAAAGGTACAAGAACTTCTGGAAGATGACGTAGGGCAGCATGGGAGACGGTGCTCCTCAGCGGAAGTAGGCAGTCACTCGCAGGCCCAGGAGGGGGACAGCCTAGCCACAGAGGTGTTCCTGGAGACTTTCACTCCCAAGTTTGAACCTTACACCAGGGAACTTGCTGACCAAAGGCCCTCTACTTCCCAGTGGCTCGGTCGCAGGGCCCCGGGGGGGGGATGTTTCTCCAGAATTTGTCTTCTATTGCATAGGACGTACTGTGCATGAAGCTACAGAGTCTGGACCATTCAGGGTCAGGACAGCCACTAGCCCTAAAGAGACTGGCGGCAACCCTGGAGCATGAAGCGCAAGAGCAGATGGCTAAAAGTAGATGCAGAGAAGAATCAGGTGAGTTCTTGCCTAGTGCGGAAGGGCCAGACAAGATAGGCCTGAACTCTGACGTGGACATACCTGCAGAAAAACCTTCAAGAGGAGGGGTCCCGGACTGTGAGAGAGTTCTGTAGGGAAGAACTGGCAGCAATTATGGAGACTCTGAAGGCATCAAGTATGCCTGCAGAACTGCCAGCAGAGGAAAGATCTGCTGCTGCAGGCAGTGCAAAAGCCACAAAATGTTTTTCTGGTTCATAGAATGGTGAAGCAGATGATCCAGGAGGCGTGGGACCTCCCAGAGACTGGTCTTAAGGGGGGTGTGGGCCATGACACAGCTTTACCCACTGCCAGAACAGGAGCGGGAGTTGTTCTGCTTGCCAAAGATTGATGCCGCTTTGTCGGTGGTTACTAAAAAGACCACAATCCAGTAGAGGACAGTGCGGCCCTCAAGGATTCCCAGGATAAGAAGCTAAAAACCTTTTGAAACAGGTGTTCAGTATCAGCACGTTGTCCTTGTGGGGTTTTGGTGGCTTGAGCCTGCATGCGCTTGGTGCAAGGAAAAGGGGAGCCCGGGGAGGAGCCTCCGGACCCGACAGAGGCAGCCTCTCGAGTGAATCAGGAGCCGCCTACCTTGCTGACACGTTCTACGATTTGATAAGGGGTCTTTCCAAGGGCATGGCCTCAGTGGTAGCGGCTCATCACTACCCCTAGTTGCGGAATTGAGCTGTGGTTGTCGCCTTCAAATCCTGGCTTAGAAAGCTGCCTTTCCAGGGGAAGCTCCTGTTCAGTGAGGAGTTGGAGAGGTTTGTGAAGGAATTGAAGTCAAAAGGAGGCTGCCTCCCTGACAAGCAGAAGCAATCCCATCCTACAGTACCCCCCTAGAGGTCAATCGAGAGACGTCCGGTGTTTGATTGTTGCAGTTTATCCCATTCCAGAGAGGCTGATTGGCCACTCGGAGGCAAGGTTTTCAGGGTACAGGGCTGGGCTATTTCACTTTCACATCTTTCTCAGGACCTAAAAAACAATGAAAGGAGGGGGGCCCAGGAGGTGTAACCCATGGGAGGAGTTTTACCCTGCCTGGGTCCAGATCACATCTGACCAATGGATGCTAGAGGTCAGAGGGTTATGCGTTGGAGTTCCCCAAGCCATTAACTCCTGCATTTGTACAATCTCCCTGCAAGGCCTGGGCCAAGGCCCAGGTGGTCAGTGATACCCTCGAACACCTACTTCAGTTGGGAGCGATCGTAAGGGTCCCAGAGTCTTGATACGGCACCGATCGATACTTGATTTATTTTGTGGTTCCCAAAAAGGAGAGCTGCTTCTGTCCCATTCTTGACTTCAAGCTTGTGAACAAGTGCGAGTTCTTCTGTTTCACATGGAAATGTTGAGGTCCTTTATTGTCGCAGTGAGAAAAAGGGAGTTCTTGACGTCCCTAGATCTCAGAGGCCTATTTGTATATCCCCGTGCATCCAGAGCACCATAGTTTCCTAAGCACTGCTGTGCTCATGGGACATTTCCAGTTTCGGGACTTGCCCTCTGGCGTGGCAATGGCTCCCTGCACCTTCACCAAGGTGATGGTGGTGGTGGTGGTGGCGCTTTGCCAGGAATGCATTCTGCTGCCACCCATACCTTGATTTCTCTGGAACAAGCAGGAAGTCAACCCTCACATATGGGTGATGTTGACGCCAACAGCCTGCGCAGAGCAGATCCCCAGCTTTCAAAGAAAGCCTTTGGGAATTGCTACCAAGCATGCGTGGTCCCTTTCCCGCCTGAGGGTGCCATCTTTCTGTCTCTTTTTTCCACGGAGCCAATTGGATGTAGTCCGCAGTGTCCCGGGAAAAGTTGATTTTTTTCTTTGTGCCTTTTGGCTTCACCGGTTCGACACCGTTACTCTTCCCGCCTCAGTATCGGGTCGGTCTCTGAGTTTTGTTTCACTTTTTCTTTGAGGCGTCTTCGCGCCCTTTTTTCCCCAACGCTGGCAGTTCGAAGGGTCTTCGACCTTGCTGGGGTCCTTCCCCCCCCCCCCCAATGGCTACCAGCAGGTTCAAGAAATGCGAGCGATGTGGGAAAATAATGACCCTCACCGATACCCACAACTGTTGCCTCCGGTGCCTCGGCCCAGACCACGACCCGATGGTCTGTGTAAGAGGATGTTCTCTAAGGCCTTGAGGAGCCGCAGGCAGCAGCACAACAAGATTTTTCCTGATATCCCTGGGCCTCCAAGAGCCAGGACTTCATCTGAGGCCTCCATGTCTTGGGAGGAGCACTCCGAACCCGAGCATCGTTGAGTTTCCTCAGAGTGGGAGTCTCCCTCGAGGGAACACAAAAGAAGGAAGAAACCCTTGAAGGCTGCGTCTCTGGACAGTTCCCAACAACCTGGCTCCTCTTGGGGCCGGTGCAGAGCCCCGAGCGCCTGCCCAGGATGTCAGAGAAGGAGCGCCCGGCCAAAGTTCCTTGTAGGGAAAAAGATCAGCCTAAGGCAAGTACGAACTGTCCCTGTCGAGGACTACCCTCCAGGGGAACTGGCTGCAGGGCTGAGCGGGACAGCACCTGAGCCAGAGGCTGTGGAGCCTCCTGGACTGGAATCTAGGATGGCAGCTTTGGAGCACAGTTTTACTGCCTTCATCAGACAGCAGCTGATGCTGATGTCCAGCATGTCCAGTTCCTCTGCCCTGACCACCGGGCTCTCGACGTTGAAGTCGACCCCGGAGGCCCAGCCGATCATCAAGACCTTTTGGGCTTAAGTCGATCCCCGGCCAAGGTCACACTCGGCTTTCCACTCGGGGGTGAGGTCATCACCGCCAAGCCTGAAAGAGTCGGGGCAGATGACGCCGGGGCCCTTTGCCCGAGGAGTGCCAAGAGTCCTCCTCCGAGGCCTCTGCCTGAGAGATGGAGGACGAGGAGTCCCCGGACACCCGATGGTATCGGGATGTTCCTTCTGATTCCCCGGTATCTGAACCTTGGAGGTGGTCCCTACAGGAGGATATGGGCTTTTTGGACTTAGTTTGGGATATGTCCAAGGCTTTGGCTTTCCCCAAGGAGTCCGAGGAGGATTCTTGAGCCGATGCGCTCGAGATCCTCCAGTATGAAGCTCCCCCTAAGGAGGCCCTCACGGCACCTGTCCCTCCGATCCTTGAACGACTTATGCTCTGCATGTGGGAGACACCAGCATCGACGCCGGTAATCAGCAAACGGCTCGACTCGAAGTATCGAGTCCTCCGGAACCCTGGGTTCCAAAAATAGCAAAAGCCACTCAACTCCATAGTTGTGGAGTTGGACATGCACTCCTTGGTGCTCCCTGGTAGGGAGGCTCGCATCTTGGATGCCCTCGGCAGGAATTGTTTCCAGGGTGCGATGCTGAATTGTCGGATCCAGGCATACCAGCTGTACATGGGCATGTACCTGAGACATGTCGAAGGAAATCACCGGGTTCTCGGCTGGTCTGAGGAGCCTGCAGCATTTCAAGGGCCTATCCAAAGCTGTCCGTGAATGCTCCAAAATTATGTCTCAGGTGGCTTATGACTGGTTAGAGTCAGCAGCCTGGTAGCTGCAGCGGGCATCAGTGCACACTGCCAAGCTTGGCTGCAGTCATCCAACCTCGAGCAGTGGGTTCAGGACAAGTTGGTTGATGTCCCATGCCAAGGGGATAACCTCTTCGGGAAACCCATGACCGACAAGGCTGCAGAGCTGGAGACCACATTCATGATGAGGACACTGCTCTCTAGGAAGACCTCTGCCCCTTCTCGTAAGAAGGGCTTGGGTAAAAAGCCCTTTTACCCGAGGAAGTCCACTACTTACTGAAACAAACCACCTTACCAAGCCTCCCCAACAGGGGCAGCAGACCAAGGGACAGGGGCATGGCCCGTGTAAGCAGAAGGCCCCCAAACCCCAGGCTCTGGCTCTGACCCAGCCTAGTGGGGGTTTTTGACTCCTGCAGCATGGCCCCTCTTCCAGCTGGAGCTAGGCAGCCCACAGGAGGTCGGCTCGCCTTGTATGCAAACTCAGGTGGGGAACCATCACCACCGATTCCTGGGCCTTACAAATGGTCAGGGAGGGATACCTCCTCCATCTAGCCCAAGTGCCTCCACACTATTTCCCAGGAGAGCCTATCAGGTCTCCCTTTCACCGGGGCCACCTTCTGAAGAAGTTGGGAGGTCTTCGACGACCAGGTGGTGGAACCGGTGCCCCAACATCAAGGGTTCAGGGGTTCTACTCCAGGTACTTCCTTGTGCCAAAGAGGACCAGGGGCCTAAGGCCCATCCTCGACCTGCGCAACCTCAACCAATTCCTGGTGAGGGAGAAGTTCAATATGCTCTCCCTTGGAATATTGCTGCCTTACCTCCACCAGAGAGACTGGCTGTGCTCCTTAGACTTAAAGGATGTTTACACTCACATCCTAATCCACTCAAGCCACAGACAATACCTATGCTTTGTGGTAGGGGGCAATCATTACCAATACAGGGTGCGCCCCTTTGGCCTTGCCTCGGCCACCAGGGTATTCACAAAGTACCTGGCGGTGGTCGCTGCCTCTCGGGCTTAAAGGGATCTTTATCTTCCGACGAATGGCTTATCAGGGACACTTCAGCCCCCAAGGTGCAGCAGGCCACAACTCGCACTATTCAGGTCCTGCAGCACTTGGAGTTTGTTAACTACCCCAAGTCCAACCTTTGCCCAGCACAAGAGCTGGAATTCATTATGGCAAGGATCAACACCCTTCAGTCAGAGGCCTTCCTGCCTGCAGACAGGGCAAACAGACTCATGGCCATAGCCGAGGACATAAAGCACTGTTTCTCAGTAACAGCAAGGCATCTGCTGTGCCTCCTCAGGCACATGGCCTGCACGGTCCATGTCACTCCGGATGCCCGCCTCCACATGCAAACAGCGCAGTGGTGCCTCAGGGACCAGTGGTACCAAGCCACAGGACACCTCCAGGACAGGGTCAGAGTGATCGGGCATCTGGTACAGTCCCTGACCTGGTGGCTCTTGCCCCATCACCTGGAGGTGGGAATGCCCTTCCAGGTTCCTCACTATTAGAGAGTCCTCACCACAGATGCCTCCCTGCTGTGTCTGGAACCCATGGCAATGGGCTCCCCAGCCCAAGGGGTTTGATCCCAGGATGAGAGTGCCCAACAGATCAACCTGTTGGAGTTGCGTGCAATCCGTCTCGCCCTGAAGGCTTTAAGACAGTGCCTGGGCCACAGGTCTGTTCTAGTGCAAATGGACAACCAAGTTGCCATGTTCTATGTGAACAAACAGGGGGGCACGGGGCCCAAGATACAGCCATAGAGCCCAACACTTGTAGGTAAAGAGTAGTTACTCACCTGTAACAGGTGTTCTCCAGGAGCAGCAAGAATCAGTCCTCACATATGGGTGAAGTCGGCACCGACAGAGCCACCGTGCGGAGCATTTCCCCAGCTTTCAAAGAAGCCTTTGGGAATGCAGCCAGCATGCGCGGTCCCCTTCCTGCCCAAGGGTGCCATCTTGCTCAGTCTGATGACATAGCTAAAAGACAGCAAAAAACAAAATAAAGTATATGACTGCAACTCCAGGGGAGGCGGGAGGGTCGTGAGGACTTATTCCCGCTGCTCCTGGAGAACACCTGTTACAGGTGAGTAACTGCTCTTTCTCCAGGACCAAGCAGGATGTCAGTCCTCACATATGGGACTCCACAGCTCTAGGCTAACGGGAACCCAAAGCAGAAAAAATGGCTCCCTCTCAAGAGCCTCAGCATCTGTGATAAGAATATCCTCTGAGAACACCCCCGTACGGTAGCCCAACACAAGGGACGGAGGGTAGGAGTTGCCTGAACCTCAAAGGGATTATGGAGTACCGCCTGTCCGAAAGCACTGTCCCTAAGGGACTCTCTCTCGAGGCAGTAGTGGGCTGCAAAAGTCTGGCTTGAAGACCAAGAAGCAGCCTGGCAGATGTCTGCCAACGGAACAGAGTGGAGATGAGCTACTGACGCGGCTTTCGCCCCGACACGATGGGCCGTGACTCGACCCTGCAAGGGAAGGTCGGCTGCCTTGTACGCCCAGGCAATACAATCTGCTACCCAAGTGGACAACGTACGCTTGAAGACAGGTAACCACAATTTATTAGGGTCAAAGGAGACGAAGAGCTGAGTAGCCCTTCGATGTCCCGCGCGTACTTTCAATCTAAAAGGACAACACCCTCTTACAGTCCAGAGTATGCAAGACTGTCTCAGCCAGGCTGGTATGCGGCCTGGGAAAGAATGTCGGAAGAACCACCTCCTGGTTGAGGTGGAAAGAGGAGACAACTTTTGGAAGGACCTTCGGATGAGTACGAAGGACCACCCTGTTCCTATAGAACCATGTGTACGGTCTATCAGAAACCAGAGCTTGTAGTTCACTCACAGGTCCGGCCGAGGTAAGAGCTACCACGAAGAGCTCCTTCCAAGAAAGGAAGCGTAAATGGCAAGTACCCATCGGCTCAAACGGTGGGCGAGTAAGTTGTTGCAAGACCACGTTAAAGTCCCACTAAGTGGCAGGTGGACAAATCGGAGGCTTGAGCAAAAGCATGCCTCTAAGGAAGCGTGACACCAAGGGGTGAATTGACAGCAACTGTCCCTCCACTGGTGAGTGGTGTGCTGAAAGAGCACTGAGGTGGACCTGAACAGAGTTGGACTTGAGGCCTAGGTCTGACAGATGAAGTAGGTATTGTAGCACTACTGGCACCAGGCAGGAGAAAGGATCTTCATTGAGCTGAGCACACCACACTGAGAACCTGCGCCATCTGAGTGTATAGGACTTTCTGGTGGATTGCCTCCTCGAGGACAAGACCACCTCCTCAACTTCCCTAGGTAGAAGCAAGGGAGCTAGCACTATCCTTTCAGCAGTCAGGCCATCAGATTGAGGGATCTGAGATTGGGGTGGAGAAGGGAACCATGATCCTGAGACAGGAGATCGGGTTGCAACCCCAGAGGGAATGGAGTTTCCACTGCCAACTGCAGAAGTGGAAACCACGGTTGCCTCGGCCATCTGGGGGCTACCAGAATCACCGAGGCCTTGTCCCACAGAATCTTGAACAGAGTTCGGGCCACCAGGGGCATGGGAGGAAACGCATACAGGAGGCCCGTAGACCAAGAGATCAGAAACGCATCTGCTGCCACTCTCAGGGGATGCAGCGGCCTGGAGCAAAACCTGGGCAGCTGACGGTTCAGTGGACTTGCAAAGAGATCGATGGATAGAAGTCCCCATCGTAGAAAGATCTGCTGAACCACCAGTGGATTCAACTGCCATTCGTGAAGCTGGAGAATCCTGCTTAGTCTGCCAAAGTTCTCCTAACCAGGTAAATAAACAGCTTTGAGAAACATGCCTTGTTTGACTGCAAAGGAGCAAAGGGCCTGCGCTTCCTGACATAGGACTCTGGACCCTGTGCCCCCTTGCTTGCTCACACAGAACATTGCTACCTGATTGTCTGAACTAAGACAGACTGGTGAGAGAGGGCATGAGAAAAAGTCTGTAGGGCCAAGCGGATTGCTCGCAGCTCCAAAAGATTGATCTGCTGTGTGGCTTCCTGAGGAGACCAGAAGACTTGAGTGCACGTGTCCTGGCAATGTGCACCCCAGCACTTTAAGGAAGCATCGGTCGTCAGCACCCTGGTGCGTGCTGGGGCCTGAAAGGGTACCCCCCTGAGGGGGTTTGGGAGATGTAGCCACCACTGCAAGGAGTCCAAGAGTGGTTTGGACACCTTTACTCTGTCTCGGAGGTCAAATGTGACTTGTGCCCACTGAGCTCTGAGGCACCACTGAGCCACCCGCATGTGCAGACGGGCATTTGGGGTCACATGTACCGTGGATGAAATGTGGCCCAGGAACCACAGGAAGTGTCTGGCAGAGACCTGAGAACTGCTTTGGAACTGGTTGGCCAAGTCCATCAGTCTGAGGGCCCTGTCCTCGGGCAAGTAGGCTCTTGCCTGCAGGGTGTACATAAGAACATAAGATATGCCATACTGGGTCAGACCAAGGTCCATCAAGCCCAGTATCCTGTTTCCAACAGTGGCCAATCTAGGTCATACGTACCTAGCAGTTTCCCCAAAAGACACAAGTTCCGCAATGCTTGTACTGGGTCAAGCATTGATATCCTGGGTCCCTTTTAATAATGGTTTATGGACCTTTCCTCCAGGAACTTGTCCAAACCTTTTTTAAACCCAGCTACACTAACAGCCTTTACTACATCCTCCGGTAACAAATTCCAGAGTTTGATTACACGTTGAGTGAAAAAATATTTTCTTTTATTAGTCTTAAACAGTTTACCCTGTAGCTTAATTGTATGTCCCCTAGTCTTTCTATATTCTGATAACGTAAACAATCGATCTATGTTTACCTATTCCACTCCGTTCATTAATTTATAGACTTCAATCATATCTCCCCTCAGCCGTCTCTTTTCCAGGTTAAAGAGCCCTAACCTTTTTTGCCTTTCTTCATAGGAGTATCCTTCCATCCCCTTTACCATTTTGGTGGCTCTCCTCTGAACCTTTTCTAATAACGCTATATCCTTTTTAAGATACGGCAACCAGAATTGCACACAATATTCAAGGTGCGGTCTCACCGTGGAACGGTATAGAGGCATTATATCATCTTTTGTTTTATTTTCCATTCCTTTCCTTATGATACCTAGCATTCTATTTGCTCTCTTGGTTGCCGCTGCACACTGGGCCGAGGGTTTTAACATGTTATCCACAATGATGCCTAAATCTTTTTCCTGGGTGGTGGTTCCTAATGTGGAACCTTGCATTGTGTAAGCATAGTTTGGGTTGTTCTTCCCTAGGTGCATAACCTTGCACTTGTCCACATTAAATTTCATCTGCCATTTTGATGCCCAGTCTTCCAATTTATCAAGATCCTCTTGCAATTTTTCACAATTCTCTTGGTTTTTAACAACTTTAAATAGTTTTGTCTCATCTGCAAATCTGACAACCTCGCTCGTTATTCCTTTTTCCAGGTCATTTATGAATATGTCAAAAAGCAGCGGACCCAGCACAGATCCCTGGGGTACACCACTATTCACCTTTCTCCATTGGGAAAACTGGCCATTTAGCCCAACCCTCTGCTTTCTATCTTTTAACCAGTTCCTGATCCACAGTAGTACACTGCCTCCTATCCCATGACTCTCTAGTTTTGCCAAAAGTCTCTGATGAGAAATCTTGTCAAAGGCTTTCCGAAAGTCCAGATACACTATATCAACCGACTCACCTTTGTCCACCTGTTTATTCACACTTTCAAAACATAACAGATTAGTAAGACAAGATCTTCCTTGTCTAAAGCCATGTTGGCTGTCTCCCATTAGGCCATGACTATCTACATGCTGAGTAATTTTATTCTTTATGATGGTTTCTACCATTTTTCCCGGTACTGACGTGAGGCTCACCGGTCTGTAGTTTTCTGGATCACCCCTGGAATCCTTTTTAAAAATTGGCGTTACATTGGCGATCCTCCAATCTTCAGGTATTAGAGATTACTAATAAAAGAACTGAAATATGAGATTGCAGACCTGCTAACACCCTTGGATGTATACCATTCCGCCCAGGTGATTTGCTACTCTTCAGTTTCTCTCATAGTTGTAATACATCTTCCCGATGTATCGATATTTCCTTCAATTCTTCCGCACCTTTAAATACCACTTCAGTCATGGGTAACATCCCTACATCCTCCTCAGTAAAGACCGAAGCAAAGAATTCAGTCTCTCTGCTATTGCCTTGTCATCCCTATCATCTAATGGACCAACTGACTCTCACAGGTTTTTTGCTACGAATGTACTTGAAAAAAATCTTTATTTCGCGTTTTTGCTTCCGCAGCAAGCTTCTTCTCAAATTCTCCCTTTGCCTGCTTTATCAATGCCTTGCATTTGACCTGCCAGTGCTTGTGCTGTTTCCAGGTTTCATCGTTTGGCTCTTTTTTCCATTTCCTGAAAGATGCTTTTTTGGCAACAGCCTCTCTGACCTCACCTTTAAACCATGCTGGCAGTTTTTTGGACTTCCTTCCACTTTTCTTAAAGCGTGGAATACAGCTGGTCTGGGCTTCCAAGATAGTATTTTTTAACACCCAAGCTTGATGTAAATCTTTAATCTTTGCAACTGTTCCTTTTAGTTTTTTCTTAACTATTTTCCTCATTTTATCATAGTCTCCCTTTCGAAAGTTAAAAGGTAGTACTGTGGATTTCCTTACTATCCCTCCTCCACTAATTAAATCAAAGGCGATCATGCTATGATCACTATTGCCAAGGGGTCCCAACAACCTTCTCTTGCACTAGATCTGGTGTTCCACTAAGGACTAGGTCTAATATGGCTTCCCCTCTGGTTGGTTCATGAACCAGCTGCTCCAAGAAGCAGTCATTTATTTCATCTAGGAACTTTATCTCCCTAGCATGTCCTGCCGTGACACTGACCCAGTCGATACCGGGGTAATTGAAATCACCCATTATTATTACCACGCTGTAACTTGTTAGCTTCCTTGATTTCTTTGAGCATTTCATCATCCATTTGTTCATTCTATTCTTGGTGTCTATTCTTGCCCCTATAAACTCTAGGTTCTGTGAGGGGAGCAAAGTGGACTTTGCGTAGTTTATGACAAAGCCCAGATGCTGAAAAAGAGAGACAGTGCAAAGAGTGGCTTGTCTGGCCTCCTGGAGAGACTGACCTCTGATGAGCCAGTCATCCAGGTATGGGAAGACAAAGATTCCCTGATTACTGAGATAGGCCGCCACCACCGCCAGGCATTTGGTGAAAACCCTGGGGGCGGAAGTTAGGCCAAAGGGAAGTACTCTGTACTGGAAATGGTTTCCTCCCACCACAAATCTGAGATATTGTCTGTGGTCTGGATGAATGAGGATGTGAGTATAAGCATCCTTTAGGTCTAAGGAGCATAGCCAGTCTCTCTGCTGGAGGTAGGGCAGCAGTATCCCAAGAGTAAGCATCTTGAACCTTTCCCTCTACAGAAACTAGTTTAGGTTTCACAAGTCTAGGATAGGCCTGAGGCCTCCTGTCTTTTTTGGTACCAGAAAGTACCTGGAGTAGAAGCCTTGCCCTTTCAGGTGGTGAGGCACTGGGTCTACTGCCTGTTCCTTTAGAAGACTTGCCAACTCCTGAAGGAGGTTTCTGTGCAGAGGGAGTCTTGGAGGCTCCCCTGGAAAGTAGGAGGGGGGTATCTGGTGGAAGTGGAGCATGTAGCCCTTTTGGACTATGCTGAGGACCCAGGTATCCCCCTGTGAAGGTTGGCCACCTGTAGATGTATAGGGTCAGCCGACCTCCTGTGCGGAGTGGAGCCAGCTGTGGAGAAGAGGCTATGCTGTGGGAGTCAAAACCCTGCTCCCTGCTGTGCAGGAGCCAGAGCTGGCGGCTTGGGGGTCTTCTGCCTACGGGGCCCATGCCCCTGCCCCTTGGCCTACTGGCCCTGTTGGGGAGCTGGAGAGGCCTGATAGTGAGGGTAGGATTTGTAGGCAGCACCCTTCCTCGGGAAAAAGGGCTTCTTCCTCAAGCCCTTCTTTTTCTGAGAAGGGACAAAAGTCTTCCTGGAATGCCTTGTCCTGGTGAGAGTCTGAGTCTCGATTTCTGCAGCCTTTTCAGTCATGGGCTTACCAAAGAGGTTTTCACCTCGGTAAGAGACATCGACCAACTTGTCCTGCACCCATGGCTCCAGGGTCTGATGACTGTAGCCAGGCCTGACGGTGTGCACCGATGCCAGCCGCGGCTACCCAGGCCGAAGCCACGAAGCCATCATAGGCTGTTGAGAGAAACTTCGAGCACTCTCGAATCCCTGTTGAAAAAGCCTTGAACCTCTGCAAAAGTTCCTCGGAGAGGCCAGCTGAGAACCCGGCAATCTGCTTTGCCAGGTCTCGTAATTACATGCCCATGTACAGCTGGTAGGTCTGGACACGGCAAGACAACAGAGCCCTGGAAGCACTTTCTACCGAGGGCATCCAGGTTCCGGGCCTCCCGGCCAGGGGGCACCAAGGAGTACATCTTTGACTATTCAGATGGTGCATGGCCGATTCCACAACCATGGAGTGGTGCGGTAGCTGCGCCTTTTGGAACCCAGGGCTCTTACGGACTTGATAAATGGAATCAACCTGTTTGCTAATTACCGGCGTTGAGGCCGGTGCCTCCCACATATGGAAGAGCAGCCATTCCAGCATCGGAGGAACAGGTACAGTAAAGGCTTCCTTCGGAGGAAAATCATACTGGAGGGCATCGAACTCCTCGGCGTATGCAGGGAAGGCCAAGGCCTTGGCCATGTCCCTCACGAAGTCCGAGAACTGGGTATCCTCCAGGGGGGACCATCTCCGAGGCTCGGACTCCGGTGATTCCGAAGGGACGCACTGGGTCTGGAAGGTGTCCAGGGACTCCTCGTCCTCCGTCTCCCACTCCGAGGAGGAATCGAGCGGCTCCAGCCATGTGGGCCTCGGTGCCATCTGCCCCGATGCCGAGGGTATTGGTTTTGATGACCTCAGCCACACACAGGAACTTGAGGGGGATCTTGACCAAGGATCGACTCGAGACTTCATCGACTCGATCTCCGGTGTCGACTTAGACATCGAGGTCCCGGTGGTTGGGGCAGATGCACCAGTCAGACCGGCGATCACCCGCTGCTGTTCCATGAAGGCAGCCAAGCTGCTCTCCAAGGCCATCAACCTGAGTCCAAGCTCAGGAGACTCAGCAGCACCCGACTCGGGCCCCGACGTCAGCTCCCCCAGAGGAGAGTCTACGAGGACAACTGCACTTACATGAGTCGGGGACTCCGGCTCCACACGAGGTAGCTTGGAAGGCCTCTCCGATTCCGAGAGCCTGGGGCGGCGGTCAGGGCTATGCGACCTGGCCCTCGAGGAACCAGGAGCCTACACAGACGCCCTCGTGAGCTTTTTCTTCTTTCGGTGCTCCCGGGAGTGAGACTCCCTTAAAGAGGAAACCCGACAGCGCTTGTGGTCGGACTCCAGAGATGTCAAGGCCTCTGACGAAGTCCAGGCCCAGCCAGATGCTGAGTCAGAGAAAATTCTCTCACGTTGATGCTGACGTCTCCGAAGTGCCTTTGATGACATTTTGCCACACAGGCCACAGGCCAGCAGGTCATGGTCGGGCCAGAGGCATCGGAGGCAGCAATCAATGTGTGTTGGTGAGACAAATTTCTTGCATCGATCATACTTTTTGAAGCCGCTGGCAGCCATCGGGGGAAAAAGGGCCCCTGCAAGGTCAAAAGACCGGGCTGCCAGTGAAAACCCAAAAAGAGCGCGAACGCTAGTCATGAAGGACAAAAACCGAAAAACACAAGTCTGGACTCGATACCGGTGTACCGAGCCCAGGCGGGAAGGGGAACCGGCGTTGAACCGGATAAGACAACGCGAAAATCGCAAAAAAAAAAAATCAACTTTTCCAGGGTGACAAACTCACGTCCGTCAGAATCCTCGGAAAAAGGAAGACTGAGCAAGATAGCACCCTTGGGTGGGAAGGGGACCGCGCAGGCGCGCTGCATTCCCAAAGACTCTCTTTGAAAGCTGGTGAAATACTCCGCACGGGGGCTCCGTCGGCGCCGACGTCACCCATATGTGAGGGCTGACTTCCTGCTTGGTCCTGGGGAATACCATATCGGGTCTTTCATGCGGAGAAAGCGTAGTTACTCACCTGTAACAGATGTTCTCCAGGGACAGCAGGAATCAGTCCTTACATATGGGTGACGTCGGTGCCGACAGAGCTCTAGTGCGGAGCAATTTCCCCAGCTTTTAAAGAAAGCCTTTGGGAATGCCACGCGCATGCGTGGTCCCTTTCCCGCCCAATGGTGCCATCTTGCTCTGTCAGATGACATAGCTAAAAAGACTCTCCAATTAAATTCCAGGCTATGATTCTTCTCTATTCAACTTTCCATATTTTAGAATCGCTTTGCAAACAAAGATCAATGTATCACCTATCTAAGAAGAACATTAAGGTCTCAGACTCTTCACGGCACAAGCATTCAGGACAATGCCCCAGCTCATGTGCCCATTTGCATCAATGACCTTTAACTGTTCATCTAGTAATTTCTGTGATTATTTATAATCAAAATATTTTTCAAACTAGTAGTGCTTATCTTAGCGATTTCCCCGATGCCACCATCCGGCTCCGTGAGTGTGTTTCACAGACGTGGGTTTCTTCAGGGGGTTTTCTTATGAATGAAGCACTGAGTTATCCACCGTGCCATTACTATCCTCTGTTGCTTGGCGTGTTCTTTTATTCAATAATACAGCACTATCAATGAAATAATTACAGTTAATTCCACTCTCATGCCTTATTTTATTATAAGAAAATCTCCAGCTAATCATGCTCAGTCCCATTCACATACCTCGGTAATGCATCGGTGCCGTGTGTACCTTTGAGCCTACCGGTCCCAAAAAAACGTCACGCATGCGGGTACATGCTCCAGCCAGCTTTTAAATGCTATGGTGTTACGTATTCCAATATCTTGTTTCTGCTTAATTCAATATCAGGACTAATATTCCTCGGTTGCGTTGTTCCACAGATTGAATTATTGTCACTCTTATCATTGTTCATGTAATTTGCTAAACAATATCAACTATATTAGATCTCTTTAGAATTCTAATCTTAGAATCCATTATTCTTACTTAACCTTCAATTGTCCAATAGCTAGTGCACATTCTACATACGTTCCTTATACCCACTTATTATACATTACTGTTATTCTGGGGGCCCTTACGGAGATGTATTTTGCCTAATATATCTATATCATGACTCATCAACATCTGATATTTTATTGGTGTAGATAGATTAAAGGCATGCTCCCCATTCAATGGTGCTGTTCAGACCTTCTGGGTCTACTGTTCGTAATTTATAAATCCACCGTTCACAAATAAGCAAGGTTTGTTCCCGTGGCTTTCCCCCTCTACCTAACAGTATTTGCTCTATGCAAAAACATCTCAATTACTCAAATTTATGTTGTTGTGAACAATGTATTACTATTGGAGCTTCCATAGCTTTGCATTTTAACCTACTGCGATGTTCATTAATCCTAATATTAAAAGGTCTTATACTTTTCCCAATGTACATTAACCCACAGGGACAAGTAATGCAATACACTACATAACTGGACGTACAGGTGGTTTGGTGTTTTAACTTATATACTACTCCTCAATGTTCAAATTCCACTCTCTCTTCTGTTATACTGCACACATTACAACCACCACATCTCCGGGGTCACTTCATCTCGATTCTCAATGGATCCACCATTGGTCACAATACCGTGGGACTAAGCCATTCCTTCAAATTTCTTTGTCTTGTCCATACACATCTGATATTGTGTTGAGTCAATCCAGGAAGAACACTCAAGACATTACTATGTTTTTTAATGATTCTTTTTATGTATCTACTATACAGTGAAAATTTTGTGACCATATTTACGGTGGTATTATCCTTTTCTCTACCCATACGGGTTTGTAAAAGTAAACCGCGATTGGTATACAGCACCCTCTTAAATGCAGTTTTCACTATATAATCAGGATATCCTCTTTGTTTGAAATCCTGTATCAACATCTGACTGCTTCTTAAAATCCATTTGATCAAAGCAGTTTCTTCGGTACCTAATGAATTGTGATAAGGGTAAACTATCCCTCAAATTGTTTAGGATGACTACTGGTATAATGGAGAAACGTATTTCTATCTGTTTGTTTTTTATATACCGACGTAATCCATCCATTACTACTTTTCTTTATTAACACATCCAAAAAAAACCCCATACTTTCCATATGATAGGAAAGCATAGTTACTCACCTGTAACAGGTGATCTTCAGGAACAGCAGGAATTTAGTCCTCACATATGGGTATCATCGGTACCGACTGAGCCTGCGCGGGAACGCTCCCCAGCGTCCAATTAGAAAGCTTTTGGAAGCATCCCACAGCAACTGCGTGCTGCCTTCCCGCCTTTCCCAGCTGCCTCTCTCCAGTTGAGTTTTAAAGCTGAGACAAAGAGAGAGAGAGGGAAAAGAAAGATAGAGAGATACAACTCCTAGGGGAGGTGGGTGGGTTCTCAGGACTAAATTCCTGCTGTTCCCGGAGATCACCTGTTACAGGTGAGTAACTATGCTATCTCCAGGAACAAGCAGGAATGTAGTCATCACATATGGAGACTCCCTAGCTTTAGGTGCCAGGAAGAGACCCCAGAAGTGTGTCCCTGAACAGGGCTCCACTTCCCCCCATGGATCTCTGGCATCCTACCAGGGATGGCGGGTAGAAGTTGATTAGGTATGGAACAGGTGTTGGAGAATAGCCTGACCAAACAAGGCATCCCGGCAGGAGTCCTTGTCCAAGCAGTAACGGGCTGTGAAGGTATGAACCACGGCCCAAGTGGCTGCTCGACAGATGTCATCGATAGACACAGAGTGCAGATGAGCCAATGAGGCTGCCATGGCTCTCACATTGTGAGCTGTGACATGGCATTCCAGAGAAAGGTTCTTACTCTGATAGGCGAAGGAAATACACTGAGAAATCCAGTTAGACAGTGTTCTCTTGGAGACTGGAAGTCCCAAATGAGAAGGATCAAAAGCAACAGAGTTGAGAGGACTTTCTAGGTTGCTGTGTTCTTTGTAAGTAAAGAGTAGTTACTCACCTGTAACAGGTGTTCTCCAGGAGCAGCAGGAATCAGTCCTCACATATGGGTGACCAACATCGATGGAGCCCCTGCGGAGCATTTCCCCAGCTTTCTATGAAAGCCTTTGGGAATACTGCACGCATGCGCGGTCCCCTTCCCGCCTAAAGGTGCCATCTGGCTCAGTCAAATGACATAGCTAAAAAACAGCACACAAAAATGTAAAATAAACTATGTGCAACTGCAACTCCCAGGGGAGGAGGGAGGGTTGTGAGGACTGATTCCTGCTGCTCCTGGAGAACACCTGTTACAGGTGAGTAACTACTCTTTCTCCAGGACCAAGCAGGAAGTCAGTCCTCACATATGGGTGACTCCCTAGCCCTGGGCTACCAAGGAACCCAGGCTGAACAAGAGAACTCCCTCTAGTCCCAGCATCAAAGAAAGGCTTTTTGCTGAAAGAACCTCCACCGGTAGCCCAACGGAGGGCAGGAGTTGCCTAAACCTCAGAGAGATTCCGGAGTACTGCCTGGCCAAAAGCACTGTCCCTACGTGACTCCCTCTCCAGGCAGTAATGAGCTGCAAACGTCTGGCTTGAGGACCAAGTTGCAGCCCTGCAGATGTCTGCCAACGGTACAGAGCGGAGATGAGCTACTGAGGCAGCCATTGCCCTGACACGATGGGCCGTGACCCGACCCTGCAAGGGAAGGTCAGCAGCCCTGTAAGCCCAGGTGATACAGTCAGCCACCCATATGGACACGGTATGCTTGGACACAGGTAACCCCCAAATTATTAGGGTCAAAAGTGATGAAGAGCTGAGTAGCCCTTCTATGTCCTTGCGTACGGTCAAAGTAGAAGGATAAGGCCCTCCTACAGTCCAGGGTATGCAGAACCGCTTCAACCTGGCTTGCATGAAGCCTAGGGAAGAATGTTGGAAGAACCACCTCCTGGTTGAGGTGGAAATAGGAGACAACCTTAGTGAGGAACTTAGGATGAGTCCTAAGGACTACCCTGTTCCTATAGAAGCGGGTGTAAGGCCTGTCACAGAACAGAGCCTGAAGCTCACTCACCTGTCTGGCCGAGGTTAAGGATACTAGGAAGAGTGTCTTCCAGGAAAGTAAGTGGAGAAGACAAGTAGCCATTGGCTCAAAAGGTGGGCGAGTCAGTTGCTGCAAGACCACATTCAACTCCCACTATGGAGCTGGAGGACAGACAGGAGGCTCGAGCAAGAGCCTCTGAGAAACCGGGACACCAAGGGGTGAACCGATAGAGAGTGTCCTTCCACCAGGGAGTGGTGAGCTGCTAGAGCTGAGAGGTGGACCCGAACAGAATTGGACTTAAAGCCTTGATTGGATAGGTGCAGCAGGTACTGAAGCACCACTGGTACAGCACATAAGAACATAAGATATGCCATAGTGGGTCAGACCAAGGTCCATCAAGCCCAGTATTCTGTTTCCAACAGTGGCCAATCTAGGTCATATGTACCTAGCAGTTTCCCCAAGGGACAGAGGAAGAAAGGATCCTCTGTACGCAGCTGACACCACACAGAAAACCTCTTCCACTTCAGGGCATAGGTTTTTCTAGTGGACTGCTTCCTAGAGGCCAGGACTACCTCTTCAACTTCAGGAGGTAGGCCCCAAGGAGTCAAAACTACCCTTGCAGCTTCCAGGCCATCAAATTGAGAGATTTGAGATTGGGATGCAGAAGAGTCCCCTGGTCTTGAGAAAGAAGGTCGGGATGCAACCCTAGAGGTAGTGGAGTGTCCACTGCTAGCTGAAGCAGAAGTGGGAACCAAGGTTGTCTCGGCCACCTGGGGGCTACCAGAAGGACCGAGGCCTGGTCCTTTAGAATCTTGAATAGGGTTCGGGCCACCAGAGGTGTGGGAGGAAACGAACATAGGAGGCCCTGGGACCAGGAAATCAGAAAAGCATCTGCTGCTAGTCTCAGAGGATGCGGTTGCCTGGAGCAGAACTTGGGCAGCTGCCTGTTCAGAGGACTGGCAAAGAGATCTACGGATAGAAGTCCCCATCTGAGTAAGATCTTCTGAACTACCAAGGGATGGAGCTACCACTCGTGGGGCTGCAGAATCCTGCTCAACCTGTCTGCTAGGTAATTTTCCTGGCCAGGGAGATGAACCGCCTTGCTCAACATGTTGTGCCTGAGCGCAAACAAGCAAAGGTCCTGCGCCTCCTGACAAAGCAGCCTGGACCCAGTGCCTCCCTGTTTGTTCACATAAAACATGGTGGCTACCTGATTGTCTGTCTGCACTAACAGACTGGCGAGCCAGGGTTTGAGAGAGAGTCTTGAGAGCTAAGCGAATAGCCCGAAGCTCCAGTAGATTGATCTGCTGCTGGGCCTCCCAGGGAGACCACAGGCCCTGGGTGCACTTGCACAGACAGTGTGCTCCCCAACCCTGTAGAGAGGCATCGGTGGTCAATACCACTATGAACCCAGGTGGCTGAAAAGGCAACCCCTTCAGTAAGTTGGGGGGATGCAGCCACCAATAAAGGGAGTGCAGAAATGGTCTGGACACCCTTACTCTGTCTCTGAGGCTCCCTATGGCTTGCGACCACTGAGTTCTGAGGCACCACTGCGCAGGCCTCATATGAAGCCTGGCATTGGGAGTCACATGTACTGTTGAAGCCATGTGGACGAGAGCCTCAGGCAGAGTCTGACAGAGACCAGTGACCTGCTGAGAAACTGGTTTGCCAAGGTCATCAGTCTTTGGGCTCTGTCCTCTGGCAAGAAAGCTTTTGCCTGCAGAGAGTCTAGCCTTCCCCTATTCAAGTTTTGGGAGGGGAGCAAAGTGGACTTTGCGAAGTTTGACAAACCCCAGATGTTGGAGTAGAGAAATAGTATGGAGGGTGGCTTGCCTGGCCTCCTGGGACGTCTGACCCCTGATGAGCCAGTCGTCCAGATAGGGGAAGACAAAAATACCCCGATTTCTCAAGTAGGCCACCACCACTGCCAGGCATTTGGTAAAGACCCTGGGGGCAGAGGTGAGGCCAAATAAAATCCGGACCCTCCGTCATTTGCGTCAGTTGCTTGAACCTGATGACTTTCGTTCAGTCTTTCAAGCCTTAATAATGCCCCACTTGGACTACGCCAATGCTATCCTCCATGGCCTACCAAAGAGCACGATTAACCCCTTACAATTGGCCATGAACTCGGCTGCAAGAATCCTTTATGGAGCCTCCAAGAGAACCCACATCACTCCAATACTGAAACAGCTACATTGGCTTCCGATGCAGTCCAGGATCTCTTTCAAGATACTAACCTTGACTCACAAAGCGATTAATAACAACTCCGCATCTTCTATCACCGACCTGATATCAATTACACCCCCTAATCGTGCAAGGAGATCAACTGCCTCTAACTCCCTTGTATTACCTAAGGCAATCACGAAGTGCTCTCAAGCCACTAGATCCAGAGCCTTCTCTTACTTCGCACCATTATGTTGGAATGCCCTACCAACAGACATCAGAACCATCAGTGACCTTTCTCAGTTCAGGAAGGCACTGAAGCACCACCTGTTCTTGCTTCACTACAATGTTTCCGACACCGTCTCACACCAACCCACCTCTACATCCCAGGTCAACACGTTAAACCCATGCGCTCTATAGTCTTAACATGAAGAGCGGCAATCTCACCTTGCTTCCGCTCTCATCAGGAATCATATAGCTGCACTTAGCGGCTTTGTATATAGTTGCCTTTTGTACATAGAACATAATAAACTATGTTCTCTGTTTAAGAAACCTGTTTAATGTAAACCTGTTTAATGTATTGCCCTGTTCATTGTAAGCACTGATCAATTTTGTGAAGTGTAATTTCTGTTCACTGTAAACCGCGCTGATGTCGAATAGCGCGGTATAAAAGAAACTTTAAATAAATAAATAAATGGCAGCACGCTGTACTGATAATGGTTTCCTCCCACAATGAACCTGAGGTACTTTCTGTGGTCTGGATGAATGAGGATGTGAGTGTACGCATCCTTTAGATCTAAAGAGCATAGCCAATCTCCCTGCTGGAGGTAGGGCAGAAGTGTTCCAAGAGTAAGCATCTTGAACTTTTCCTTCTGTAAGAACTTGTTGAGATTTCTGAGGTCGAAAATAGGCCTGAGATCCCCAGTTCTCTTTGGAGTAGAACCCGTGGCCTTGTAGGTAGGGAGGCACAGGCTCCACCGCCTAGTCTCGTAACAGACCCTGGAGCTCCTGTAGGAGGAGGGCTGGAGAGGAGGCCTTGGAGGCTCCCCTGGAAAATAGGGAGGAGGCAACTGATGAAAATGAAGCAAGTAGCCCTTGTGGACTATGCTTATGACCCATTTGTCCCTTGTGATGAGTGGCCACTGGTGGGCAAACAGGGTTAGGCGACCTCCTATGCAGGGATGGGACAGCAGAGACGGAGAGGCTATGCCTTGGGAGTCAAAAACCCCCACCCTGAGTGGGAGCAGGAGCCGGAGGCTTGGGGGCCTTCTGCCTACAGGGCCCATGTCCCTGCACCTTGGCCTGCTGACCCAGTGTGGGAGCGGGGGAGGCCTGGTAAGATGGGAACTGGTTTGTAAGCAGTTGCCTTCCTCGGGTAAAAGGACTTTTTACCCGAGCCCTTCTTCTGTGAAGGGGCGGAAGTCTTTCGAGACAGCCTTGTCCTCGTGAGTTGCTCGGTCTCGAGCTCAGCAGCCTTCTCGGCCATGGGCTTGCCAAAAAAGCTCTCACCTCGGCAAACTTGTCCTGAACCCAGGGCTCGAAGTGCGATGACTGCAGCCATGCCTGGCGTAGAGCCGGGATGCCGGCTGCCGCAACACGGGCCGAGGCCTCAAAGCCATCGTAGGCCGCTCGGCACATGAACTTAGAGCATTCCCGGATCACCGAAAACAAGGACTTGAACCTCTGCAAACGTTCCCCGGAGAGACCAGCAGAGAACCCGGCAAGCTCCTTTGCCAGGTCCCGCAGGTACATGCCCATGTACAGCTGGTAAGACTGGACACGGCAAGCAAGCATCAAGCCTTGGAAGCACTTTCTACCGAACGCATCCAGGTTCGGGGCCTCCCTGCCAGGGGGCACCGCGGAGTGCATCTTCTGACTTTTCAGACGATGCATGGCCGATTCCACCACCATGGAATGGTGCGGTAGCTGCGCCTTTTGAAACCCAGGACTCTTACGGAGTCGATAAATGGAATCAACCCACTTGCTGAGAACCGGCGCCGAGGCCGGTGCCTCCCACATCCGGAAAAGGAGCCATTTCAGCATCGGAGGAACCAGCACAGTAAAGGCCTCCTTCGGAGGAGAGTTATACTGGAGGGCCTCGAGCTCTTCGGCATCCGCCGGGATCGCCAAAGCAGTGGCCATATCCCGCACGACCTCCGAGAACCGGGTGTCCTCTGGAGGGGACCTACTCAGGGGCTCGGACTGCGCTGAGTCCGACGGGACGCACCAAGTCCGGAAGGTATCGGGGGGACTCCTCATCCTCCGTCTCCCAGGCGGACTTGTCCGAAGAGGAGTCGGGCTCCGACCACTTGGGGCCCGGCAACACCCGCCCCAATGCCAAAGGTACCGGTGTCGATGCCCTCGGTCCCGACCGGGAGATCGAGGGTGACCACGACCGAGGACGACCTCGAGCCTTCATGGTCTCGAGTATCGGCTCGGTCTCTGGGGTCGACTTCGACGTCAATGTCCTGGTGGTCGGGGCAGATGCGACAGCGAGGCTGGCCATCAGCACCCGCTGACGTCGGCTCCCTGGGAGGAGAGTCCGAGGACAACAGGACTTACTTGTCCAGAAGACTCCGGCTCCACCCGAGGTACTTTTGACGGCTTCTCCTGTTCCACAGGCTCGGGGCGGCGATCTGGGGTCCGAGACCTAGCCCTCGAGGGGCCAGGGACCTCCTCCGATGCCGCCCTCGCGAGCCGCTTCTTCCTCTTTCGCTCCCGCTCGGGGGACACCCTCTCCAAGGAACCCCGACGATGCTTGGGGTCGGATTCCCGAGACGTCGAGGCCTCAGATGAGGTCCGGGCCCAGCTGGAGGCCGAATCAGAGAAAAGCCTTTCCTTCTGGTGCTGACGACTTCGAAGTGCCTTAGTGGACATTTTTCCACACGGTCCACAGATCTAAGGGGCATGGATCCGGACCAAGGCACCGAAGGCAGCAGTCGTGTGTGTCGGTGAGAAACATTAGTTTCTTGCACCGATCACACTTCTTAAAACCACTGGAAGCCATCGGGGGAAAAAAAAAAGAAAAAAAAAAGAAGAGTCCCCGTGAGGTCAAAGGACCGGCCTTCCAGGGAAAAGGAAAAAAAAGGGCGCGAACGCCAGCCATGAAGGGCAAAAACCGAAAAAATAAGATTGGGCTCGATACCGGTGTACCGAACCCAGTGAGAAGGGGAACCGGCGTCGAAGCGGAGAAAAAACCGTGAAGAAATTGCAGGTAACTAACTAAAAATTCAAACTATTTTCCGGGTGAACTAGGACATACGTCCGACAGGCTCCACGGAAAAAGAGACTGAGCAAGATAGCACCTTTAGGCAGGAAAGGGACCGCGCATGCGTGCAGTATTCCCAAAGGCTTTCATAGAAAGCTGGGGAAATGCTCCGCAGGGGCTCCATCGACATCGATGTCACCCATATGTGAGGACTGACTTCCTGCTTGGTCCTGGAGAAAAGGCTAAAGCTCTTTTACAGTCCAAGGTATGAAGATTCCTCTTTGCATTTGATGCATGAGGCCTTGGAAAAAAAAAAAAAGGGTAGGTAGACCGCTTGGTTCAGATGAAAAGGCAAGACCACTTTTGGCATAAAGTGTGGATGAGTCCTAAGGACTACCTTGTCATGATGGAACCTTGTGTAAGGTGGATCAGCTACTAGCTCTTGCAACTCACTAATACGGCATGCTGATGTGATTGCAATGAGAAAGATAACCTTCCAAGAAAGGAATTTCAAGAGGTAATAGCTAAAGGTTCGAAAGGTGGCTTCATGAGCCGCCCAAGAACCAGGTTTAAGTCCCATGCCACCAGTGGGAGCCTAATGAGAGGCTTAGTTAGAAGGCCTCATAAATCTTGCTAAAAGAGGATGAGAGGAAATAGGCTATCCATTTAGAGGCATAAAGGAAGCTGCAATAGCACTCAAATGGACTCTTACTGAATTAGTCTCAAGACCTGCATTGGATAAATGAAGGAGATAATCCAGCAATGATTCCAGAGGTATCGCAAGGGGGTTAAGACCCTTTTGCGAACACCATATGGTAAACCTTTCCCACTTGAAAGCATAAGAGCGCCTTGTGGAAGGTTTCCTGGGAGCAAAAAGAATATCTTTTACTTCCTGAGGGAGATTAAGATCATGGAGATCTAGGCCTTCAGCAACCAAGACCTGAGATGCAGAGACTGGGGATTCGGATGCCATAACATTCCGTCCTCCTGAGATAGGAGATCTGGAGCAGACCCTAACTCCAGGGAGGGAGCTTGAGAGAGATGTAGAAACAGAGGGTACCACACCTGCCGTGGCCAATGTGGAGCTATGAGAATCATATGGCCTCTGTCTATTGAGGCTTGAACAGGGTTTTGGGAATTAGGGGAATGGGTGGAAAGGCATACAGGAAGTCTTGACCCCAGTAAAGGAGGAAAGCATCCCTGGCCTGAGCCGGAATTCTGGAACAGAACCAGGGAAGTTTGGCATTCCACGGACTTGCAAAGAGGTCCATGTCCGGGGTACCCCAAAGTTGAAATATCCTGGCTACCTGGTCTGCATGCAGAGACCACTCGTGTGGAAGCAGAACTCGACCGAGTCTGTCTGCCCAAGAGTTTTGAATGCCTGGAAGATACACTGCCAGGAGATGAATCTGATGCTCTCTGGCGAGGGCGCAGAGTCGCAAAACTTTGTTGCAAAGTGACAGAGAGCCTGTTCCCCCCCTGCTTGTTCACATAGAACATGGATACCTGATTGTCCATATGAATGAGGACCGTCTTGTAGATGAGCAGGGTGTGGAACACTCGCAGAGCAAGGAAGATTGCTCTGAGCTCCAAGAGATTGATATGTAGATGACTCTCCTGTGGAGACCAGGTGCCCTGGGTGGAGAGGTCTTGCAGATGAGCTCCCCAACCCACTGGAGAAGCATCTGTTGTGAGAGTTGCTTGGGGTAAGGATTGTTGAAAAGGTGACCCCAGCAACAGGTTTTGAGTGGACTACCACCACTGGAGGGACAAAATAAGGCGACTTGTGTTTGCTATTTTGTCTGACAGGCATCCTGATGCCTGGGTCCATTGTGTAGATAAAGTCCACTGAGCTGCCCTCATATGGAGACGAGCATAGGGAACCACATGCACAGTAGATGCCATGTGGCCTAGTATTTGTAACATTTCTCGAGCAGTTAGATGAGGCTTTTGCACTGCTTGAGAAGCTAACTGCACCATGCGAAGGCAGCGGGCCTGGGGGAGAAAGGCCCTTGCCTTTCTGGTATCCAGCAAAGCTCCTATGAACTCTAAAGACTGAGTGGGAGTTAGACTGGATTTTGGGATGTTTATTACCAGCCCTAAATACTGAAGGATATGCAGTGTGCAGGATAGAGAAGTCCTGGCCTCTGACTCTGTTGGTGCTTGAATGAGCCAGTCGTCTAAGTAAGGGAAGACGAATATCCCCAGAGTGCGGAGAAATGCAGCTACTACAGCCATGCATTTCGTGAACACCCTTGGTGCTGTGGCCAGGCCAAAAGGAAGCACCCTGTATTGGTAGTGCTTTTGCTGAAAAAGGAACCGAAGGAACCTTCTGTGGGTTGGATGGATGGATGAGGACACGAGTACGCATCCTTGAGATCTAGAGAACAAAGCCAATCCTGACTCTGAAGGTATGGCAGCAGAGATCCGAGAGAAATCTTGAATTTCTCCTTGTCAAGGAATTTGTTCAATTCTCTGAGGTCTAAGATAGGTCTGTAACCCCCTGTTTTCTATGAGATAAGAAAATAAGGGGAATAGAACCATGTACCCTGCTGATGAATGGGTACTTCTTCTATTGCCCCTTGGGCAAGAAAGAGTAGTTACTCACCTGTAACAGTTCTCCAGAAGCAGCAGGAATCAGTCCTCACTTATGGGTGACATCGGTGCCGATGGAGCCCCCATGCGGAGCATTTCCCCAGCTTTCTATGAAAGCATTTGGGAATACTACACGCATGCGCGGTTCCATTCCCGCCTAAAGGTGCCATCTTGCTCAGTCAAATGATATAGCTAAAAAACAGCACATGTAAAATAAACTATGTACAACTGCAACTCCCAGGGGAGGAGGGAGGGTTGTGAGGACTGATTCCTGCTGCTCCTGGAGAACACCTGTTACAAGTGAGTAACTACTCTTTCTCCAGGACCAAGCAGGAAGTCAGTCCTCACTTTTGGGACTCCCCAGCTTCAGGCTACCGGGGACCCAGAGCTGAAAAATGAGCTCCCTCTATCCTCAGCATCAGAAAAAGGATTTCACTAAAAACATACCTCCACCGGTAGCCAACCAGAGGGCTGGAGGGTATGAGTTGCCTAAAACTCAAAGAGATTCCGGAGCACTGCATGACCGAAAGTACTGTCCCTGCGGGACTCCCTCTCCAGGCAGTAATGGGCCACAAAAGTCTGGCTTGAGGACCAAGTTGCAGCCCTGCAGATGTCTGCCAACGGTACAGAGTGGACATGAGCTACTGAGGCAGCCACTGCCTTGACACGGTGGGCTGTGACCCAACCCTGCAAAGGAAGGTCAGCTGCCCTGTAAGCCCAGGTAATACAGTCAGCCACCCAGATGGACAAGGTACGCTTGCACACAGGTACCCCCAAGTTATTGGGGTCAAAAGATACGAAGAGCTGAGTAGCCCTTCCATGCCCCTGCGTACGCTCAAGGTAGAAGGACAAGGACCTCCTACAGTCCAGGGTATGCAGGATTGTCTCAGCCCGGCTTGCATGGGGCCTAGGAAAGAATGTTGGAAGAACCACCTCTTGGTTGAGATGGAAAGAGGAGACAACCTTGGGGAGGAACTTAGGATGAGTCCTAAGGACTACCCTGTTCCTATAGAAGCGAGTGTATGGCCTGTCACAGACCAGGGCTTGAAGTTCACTCACTCGCCTGGCCAAGGTCAAGGCCACTAGGAATAGTGTCTTCCAGGATAGGAAGCGTAAAGGACATGTAGCCATGGGCTCAAAAGGTGGGCGAGTAAGTTGCTGCAAGACCACATTCAATTCCCACTCAGGGGCCGGTGGACGGAGAGGAGGCTTGAGCAATAGTAAGCCTCTGAGAAATCTGGACACCAAGGAGTGAACTGACAAAGAGTGCCCCTCCACCAGAGTGGTGAGCTACCAGAGCAGAGAGGTGGACCCGAACAGAATTGGACTTAAGGCCCTGATTAGACAAGTGCAGTAGGTACTGGAGCACTACTGGCACAGTGCAGGTAAAAGGATCTTCCTTGCGTTGTTGACAACACAAGGAGAACCTTCTCCACTTTAGGCATACGTTTTCCTGGTAGATTGCTTTCTAGAGGCCAAGACCACCTCTTCCACTTCCTGAGGTAGGCCCCAGAGAGCCAAGACTACCCTTGCAGCCTCCATGCCATGAGATGGAGAGATTTGAGATTGGGATGCAGAAGAGAACCCCGATCCTGAGAGAGAAGGTTGGGTTGGAATCCCAGAAGCATGGGTGTCTCCACTGCCAGTTGAAGCAGCAGGGGGAACCAGGGCTGCCTCGGCCACCTGGGAGCAACCAGAAGTACTGAGGCCTTGTCCTTGAGAATCTCGAACAAGGTTCGGGCCACCAGGGGCGTGGGAGAAAACGCATAGAGCAGGCCCTGGGACCAAGAAATCAGGAAGGCATCCGCCGCCACCCTTAGGGGATGCGGTTGCCTGGAATAAAACCTGGGCAGTTGGTGATTCAGGGGACTGGCAAAGAGATCCATGGATGGAAGTCCCCATTTCAGGAAAATCTGTTGAACCACCAAAGGGTGCAGCTGCCATTCGTGGGGCTGCAGAATTCTGCTTAAGCGGTCTGCTAGAAAGTTCTCCTGGCCAGGAAGATGAACAGCAACATCTGGTGCCTGAGGGCAAAAGAGCAAAGGGCCTGTGCTTCCAGACAGAGGCCTGGACCCAGTGCCGCCCTGTTTGTTCACATAGAACATGGCCACTAGAACTTCTGAACTAGAACAGATTGGTGGGCCAAGGTGTGAGAAAAAGCCTCGAGGGCTAAGCGAATAGCCCGCAGTTAAAGTAGGTTGATCTGTTGCGTGGCTTCCCATGGGGACCAGAGGCCTTGGTGCAGCTCTCGACAGTGTGCACCCAAGCCTTGTAAAGAGGCATCGGTTGTCCACACCACTGTGGGGGCAGGCACCTGAAAAGGCACCAACTGCAGCAAGTTAGGGGGGTGTAGCCACCACTGAAGAGACTTCAGGAGAGGTTTTGATACCCTTACTTTGTCTGCTAGGCTCCCTGTGGCCTGCTTCCACTGAGTGCTGAGGCACCACTGTGCAGGCCTCATGTGGAGACGGGCATTGGGGGTCACATGCACAGTCGATGCCATGTGTCCCAGGAACTGCAGACAGAGCCTGGCAGGAACCGATGGCAGACTGAGAAACCGGGATGCCAACTCCATGAGCCTCTGAGCTCTGTCCTCTGGCAAGTAAGCCCTTGCTTGCAGAGAGTCCAGCCGTGCTCCTATGAACGAGGTTCTGGGAGGGGAGCAAAGTGGACTTTCGAAGTTTATGACAAACCCCAGGTCTTGAAGGAATGTGACAGTCCTGAAGGTTGCCTGCCTGGCCTCCTGGTAGGTTTGGCCCCGGATGAGCCAGTCCTCCAGATAGGGGAAGACAAATATTCCTCGAGTCCTCAAGTAAGCTGCCACCACAGCTAGGCACTTTGTAAAGACCCATGGGGCGGAAGTTAGGCCAAAAGGCAGTACCCTGTACTGGTAATGGTTTCCTCCCACCACGAACCTGAGGTACTTTGTGGTCTGGATGAATGTGGATGTGAGTGTATGCATCCTTTAGATCTAAGGAGCATAGCCAATCTCCCTGCTGGAGGTAGGGCAGACGTGTTCCAAGAGTAAGCATCTTGAACTTCTCTCTCTAAGAACTTGTTGAGGTTTCTGAAGTCTAGGATAGGCCTTAAGCCTCCTGTCCTCTTTGGCACCAGAAAATACCTGGAGTAGAACCCGTGCCCCTGTAGGTGAGGAGGTACCGGCTCCACTGCCTTCTCCAGAAGCAGACCCTGAAGTTCATGGAGGAGGAGGGCGGTGGTGTGCAGGAGAGGCCTCAGAAGTTCTCCTGGAAAATAGACAGGAGGTAGTTGTTGGAAATGAAGCATATAGCCTCGGTGAATGATGCTTAAAACCCAAGCATCACCTGTAATGGGTGGCCACCGGTGGGCAAACAGGGCTAAGCGACCTCCTGTGCAGGGATGGGACAGCAGGGACGGAGAGACTATGCCTTGGGAGTCAAAACCCCCCTCACTGCTAGGTAGGAGCAGGAGACGGAGGCTTGGGGGTCTTCTGCCTACGGGGCCCATGTCCCTGCCTCTTGGCCTGCTGCCCCTGAGGGGGAGCTAGGGAGGCCTGGTATTGAGGGAAAGGTTTGTAGGCAGACACCTTTCTCGGGTAGAAGGACTTTTTACCTGAGCCCTTCTTTTTGTGAGAAGGAGCAGAAGTCTGTCTGGACAGCCTAGTCCTGGTCAGGTGCTCGGTTTCGAGCTCAGCGGCCTTCTCGGCCATGGGTTTGCCAAAAAGGTTCTCACCTCGGCAAGGGACATCGACCAACTTGTCCTGAACCCAAGGCTCGAGGTCCGATGACTGCAGCCATGCCTATCATCGGGCTGCGATGCCAGCAGCCACCACACGAGCCGAAGCCTCAAAGCCATCATAGGCCGCTCGGGACATGAATTTGGAACAGTCCCGGATACCTGAAGACAAAGACAGGAACCTCTGCAAAGGTTCACCGGAGAGACCAGCAAAGAACCCGGCAAGCTCCTTTGCCAGATCTCGGAGAAACATGCCCATGTACAGCTGGTATGACTGGACATGGCAAGCAAGCATCGAGCCCTGGAAGCACTTTCTGCCGAAAGCATCCAGGTTCCGGTCCTCCCTACTGGGGGGCACTGCAGAGTGCATCTTCTAGCTCTTCAGTCGATGCATGGCCGATTCCACCACCATGGAATGGTGCGGCAGCTGCGCCTTTTGGAAGCCAGGGCTCATACGGAGTTGATAAATGGAATTGACTCACTTGCTCAAGACCGGTGCCAAGGTCAGTGCCTCCCACATCCGGGAAGAGGAGACGCTCCAGCATCGGAAGAACCGGCACAGTAAAAGCCTCCTTCGGAGGAGAGTCATACTGGAGAGCCTCGAGCTCTCCTCCTCGGGGTCGGCGGGAATCGCCAAGGCCTTGGCCATGTCTCACACGAACTCCGAGAACCGGGTGTCTTCCGGAGGGGACCTACTCCGGGGCTCGGACTGCGATGAGTCTGACGGGACGGACCGAATACGGAAGGTATCGGGGGACACCTTATCCTCCGTCTCCCAGGCTGACTCATCGGAAGAGGAGTCAAGGGGCTCAGACCGCGCGGGTCGAGGTGGCACCCGCCCTGATGCCGAAGGCACCAGCGTCGACGCCCTCGGTTCCGAGCGGGCTCTTGCGTTCCCAGTCGGGGGACCCCCTGTCCGAGGAACCCCGGCGATGCTCGGGATCAGATTCCTGAGACGTCAAGGCCTCAGACGAAGTCTGGGCCCAGCCGGAGATAGAACACGAAAAAATCCTTTCCTTCTAGTGCTGACTGCTTCGAAGTGCCTTAGTGGACATTTTACCACACGGGCCACAGATCATGGGGTCATGATCTGGGCCGAGGCACCGAAGGCAGCAGTCATGTGTGTCGGTGAGAGACATTAGTTTCTTGCACCAATCACACTTCTTGAAACCACTGGAAGCCATCGCGGAAAAAAGGGCCCCCGCGAGGTCAAAAGACCGGCCTTCCAGGGAAAAACAGAAAAAAGGGCGCTAACGCCAGCCACGAAGGGCAAAAACCGAAAAATAGAGAACAGGCACGATACCGGTGTACCGAACCCGGCGGGAAGGGGAACCGGCGAACTCGAAGAAAAAGTGAAGAAATCTTCAGAAAAAAAAGTCAACTCTTCCTGGGTGACTAGGACGAACATCCGAAGGGCTCCACGAAAAAAGAGACTGAGCAAGATGGCACCTTTAGGCGGGAAAGGGACCGTACATGCGTGTAGTATTCCCAAAGGCTTTCATAGAAAGCTGGGGAAATGCTCCGCACCGGGACTCCATCGGCGCCAATGTCACCCATAAGTGAGGACTGACTTCCTGCTTTGTCCTGGAGAAGGATTGCGACCTCCTGACCTAACAGGTTGATGAGAGAGGTCGGAGAATTGAACTGCTTTACTATTGTGGAGAGTGTCCAATGCTCTGCTGTTATTTGCCCCCATCTGGGGGCAAAATGACATAACCTTCCTGGAATGGTGGAAGGCTCTGGTCCCCCGAGAGCCAGGAAGGCTAAGTTCTCTAGTTGAGAGTCAAAGGCCCTGTGGAGGCTGAGCCTGCTGGGCCGGCAGAGGCCTAGCAGTCTTTGCTTTCTTCTGTTTGGGTGGTTGCTGACCTTTCCTGGCAAGCTGACCTGCAGAACGTCCCTGCTGAACATAAGCGGGATACTTTTTTTTTTTTTTTTTTTAGAAAAGAATGGTTTCTTGAACAATTTCTTTCCAGCAGGATCAGCAGTGGACTTGGATAATCTATCCTAGGTGGAATTTTCAGCATCCATTTCATTGGCCTTTTCCTGCCAATCTTTACCAAACAGGTTCTCACCAGTACAAGGGATGTTTCCCAATTTGTCTTGTACCCAGAGCTCTAGATCAGATGCCTGGAGCCAAGCAATTCTACGTGCACCTATGGCAATAGCTGAGGTTCTGCTTATGCACTCAAAGCAGTCAAAGGCTGCACAGTTCGAAAATTTAGAAACATCTTGGGCATGTTTGACCAATGTGAGAAAATCCTGTCTTCTATCCTCAGGAAGAATAACCCTCAAAGTCTCTAAATCACCTGTGACCTCCTTCAGGAACATTCCCATGTATAGACTATAGGAACTGATCCTGGCAGAAAGCATGGAAGCTTGGAAGACACAACGTCCAAAAGCATCCAGGGTTCTGCACTCACGTCCTGGAGGATTAGAGGCATGCATCTTTGCACTCTTGATCCTTCTCATAGCTGATTCCACTACAATAGAGTGGTGAGGAAGCTGAGGTTTTTGGAAACCAGGACAAGGAGGGACTTGATACAGAGTATCAAGTCTGTGAGAATGAGAAGAGGTGGTAAGAGGTGTCTCCCACATCCTTAACATGAGATCATATAAAATCTCATGAATGGGCAAGGTAGCTGCCTCCTTAGGAGTTTTGTGATATTGTAGAATTTCCAACTCCTTGGCCCTAGGCTCTGTCTCAGGGGCCACAGTAATGGACAGGCCCCGAGCCACCTCCCTAATAAAATCCTGGAAGGAAATAGTCTCTGGGGGAGACATCCTGCATTTAGGGGAGGAGGGCTCCTCTGGGAGAAACATCGCTGCATTGACAGAACTGTCAGAATCTTCAGATTCTTCTGAGGACTCGAAGTACCGTCTGTCCGGATGCTCTTGAAGAGCCCGATATCTGTACAGAACCAAAGTCGGAGTAACCGGTACCGGAGTATCGGTATCGGAGGTCATCGGATGATTGGGTATCGGCAAAGCAGACACCGATGCTATCGGTACTGGTACCGATGCCAGAGCCGGTGGAATTGTCTGTCGCAGTTCTGAGGGTGTTGATGCCACAAGGAAAGCCGCCAGACTGTGCTCAATAGCCAGGACTCTCTGGTCTATCGACGCTGCCAATGCCTGGATGTAGGTACCGGAGGAGACCACCGGTACCCCAGAGCATGGCACCAGTAGTTCTGCCGAGGTCGAGGCCTCGAGAACATCCTGGAACCCTGATAATGCATTGGAAGCCGAAGCCTCCCGCCAGGGCAATTTTGCCGGTGCAAAATCCTCAAGGGCAACGCCAGAGGCATCTCGATGCTTAGGAGATCTACCCTTTGAGGACCGGCTGGACTTATGTTTAGTTACCTGAGATCCACGGGAGGAAGCAGCAGCCCTGGAAGACGTCGATGCCACTGAAGCTGCATCAGAGGGAAACAGGGTACTGAGCTTGGCAGCTCGGTTCTGCCGAACTCTAAGACATCATGGTACAGCACATACAATCCGTGATGGAGTGGTCAGGACCTAAACATTTTATATTGTCGGTGACAGAAATGGTACCACCACACATGGTGCACTTTTTGAAACCTGAGGCAGGTTTCTCTATGGTAAGAAAACGTTTATGGGCCTGAGGCCCAAAAAGGCGCGTGCACCTGAAGAAAAAGGAGATTTTTTTTTTTTTTTAAAGACAGAAATAAGAAAAAAAACTGGCGGTACCGGTAAGGTGTCGAGGAAGGCAGACGCTACCACAAAAAAGAAAGAAATAAAAAATAATTCTTCTGCGGTGACAGGAACACGACCTGCTGGCTCTGCGGAAAAGAAGAACTGGAGAGAGGCAGTTGGGAAAGACAGAAAGGCAGCACGCAGGCGCTGTGGGATGCTCCCAAAAGCTTTCTAATTGGACGCTGGGGAGCGTTCCCGTGCAGGCTCCATCGGTACTGAAGACACCCATATGTGATGAACTACATTCCTGCTTGTTCCTGGAGACTGCGTAAACTGAAAGCACAGTTACTTACCTGTAACAGGTGATCTCTGGGAACAGCAGGAATAAGTCTTCACATATGGGTACGTCGGTACCGATGGAGCCTGCGGGGGAACGCTCTCCAGCATCCAATCAGAAAGCTTTTGGGAACATCCCACAGCGCAAGCGTGCTGCCTTCCCGCCTTTCCAACTGTCTCTCCTCAGTTGAGTTTTATAGCTGAGACAAAGAGAGAGAGAGAGAGAGAGAGAGAGAGAGAGAGAGAGAGAGAGAGAGAGAGAGAGAAAGAGAGAGGGAAAGGAACGAGATAGAGAAACAACTCCTAGGGGAGGTGGGTGGGTTGTGAAGACTTATTCCTGCTGTTCCCAGAGATCACCTGTTACAGATAAGTAAATGTGCTATCTCCAGGAACAAGCAGGAATGAGTCTTCACATATGGGGACTCCCTAGCTTTAGATGCCAGGGAGAGAGCCCATAAGTTGTGTGTCTCTGGGACAGGGCTGCACATCCCCACCTGGATCTCTGGCATCCCATGAGGAATGGTGGGGGTAGGAGTTGATTAAGTATGGAACAGGTGTTTGAGAACAGCCTGACCAAACAAGGCATCCCGGCGGGAGTCCTTGTCCAAGCAGTAATGTGCTGTGAAGGTATGAACCGAGGCCCAAGTGGCTGCTCGACAGATGTGGTCGATAGACACAGTTCTGATGAGCCATTGAGGCTGCCATGGCTCTCACATTGTGAGCTGTGACATGGCCCTCCAGAGAAAGGTTCTTGCTCTGATAGACGAAAGAAATACATTGGGGAATCCAGTTAGAAAGTGTTCTCTTGGAGACTGGTTGTCCCAAATGAGAAGGATCAAAGGAAACAGAGTTGGGAAGACTTTCTATGTTGCTGTGTCCTTTGTAAGTAAAAAGCGAGAGCTCTTTTACAGTCCAGGGTATGAAGATTCCTCTCTGCACTTGATGCTTGAGGTCCTGGAAAATAGACAGGTAGGCAGACCTCTTGGTTGAGGTGAAAAGGCGAGACCACCTTAGGAATAGTGTGGATTAGTCCTAAGGACCACCTTGTCATGATGGAACCTTGTATAAGGTGGATTAGCTACTAGTGCTTGCAATTCACTGATGCGGCGTGCTGATGTGATTGCAATGAGAAAGATAACCTTCCAAGAAAGGTATTTCAAGGAGGTGGTAGCTAAAGGTTCGAAAGGCGGCTTCATAAGCTGACCAAGAACCAAATTTAAATCCCATGCCACCGGAGGTGGTCTAATGGGAGGCTTCGTTAAAAGGAGGCCTCATGAACCTTGCTACAAGAGGATGAGAGGAAACAGGTTGTCCATTTAGAGGCTTGAGGGAAGCTGCAATAGCACTCAAATGGACTCTTACTGAATTTGTCTTAAGGCCTGAATTAGACAGATGGAGATACTCCAGCAACGATTCCAGAGGTATGGCACTGGGGTTAAGACCCTTCTCAGAACACCAGATGGTGAACCTTTTCCACTTGAAAGCATAAGAACGTCTAGTGGAAGGTTTTCTGGAAGCATAAAGAACATCTTTCACTTGTTGAGAAAGATGAAGATCCTGGAGATCTAGGCCTTCAGCAACCAAGCCCTGAGATGCAGAGACTGGGGAGTGGGATGCCACAACTTTCCGTCCTCCTGAGAGAGGAGGTCTGCAGCACACCCTAACTCTATGGAGGGAGCTTGAGAGAGATGTAGAAGCAGAGGGTACCACACTTGCCGTGGCCAATGTGGAGCTATGAGAATCATGTGGCCTGTGTCTCTCTGAAGCTTGAACCGGGTTTTGGGAATTAGGGGAATGGGTGGAAAAGCATACAGGAAGTCTTGACCCCAATGGAGGAGGAAAGCATCCCTTGCCTGAGCCCCCTGAGCCGGAGTTCTGGAACAGAACTGGGAAGTTTGGCATTCCACAAACTTGCAAAGAGGTCTATGTCTGGGGTTCCCCAAATTTGAAAAATCTTGGATACCTGGTCCATATGTAGGGACCACTCATGTGGAAACAGAACTTGACTGAGTGTCTGCCCAAGAGTTTTGAACACCTGGAAGATAGACTGCCAGAACATGAATGTGATGCTCTCTGGTGAGGGCCCACAGTCGCAGAGCTTCGTTGCAAAGCGACAGAGCCAGTTCCTCCCTGCTTGTTTATATAGAACATGGCTACCTGATTGTCCGTGTGGATAAGGACTGTCTTGTGGCTGAGCAGGGTGTGGAAAACTCGCAGAGCAAGAAAGATTGCTCTGAGTTCCAAGAGATTGATATGTAGACAAGTCTCCTGTGGGGACTAGATGCCCTGGGTGGAGAGGTCCTGAAGATGAGCTCCCCAGCCCATTGGAGAAGCATCTGTTGTGAGAGTTGCCTGGGCAGAGGCTGTTGAAAGGGGGACCCCAGCAACAGGTTTTGAGGGGACTTCCACCAATGGAGGGACAAAATGAGGAGACTTGTGTTTGCTATTTTGTCTGACAGGCAGCCTAATGCCTGGATCCATTGGGTGGATAAAGTCCACTGAGCTACTCTCATGTGAGGGTGAGCATATGGTACCACATGAACGGTGGATGCCATGTGGCCTAGCAACTGTAACATCTCTCGAGCAGTTAGTAGGGGTTTCAACTCTGCTTGAGAAGCTAACTGCATCAAGCGAAGGCAATGGGCCTGGGGAAGATAGGCCTTTGCCCTTGTGGTATCCAGCAACGCCCCTATAAACTCCAGGGACTGAGAAGGGATCAAATTGGATTTTGGGATGTTTATCACCAGCCCTAAATACTGAAGGATACGCATTGTGCAGGCTAGAGAAGTCTTGGCCTCTGAGTGGGAGCTCGAATGAGCCAGTCGTCCAGGTAAGGGAAGACAAATATTCCCAGGGTGCGCAGAAAAGCAGCAACCACTGCCATGCATTTTGTGAACACCCTTGGTGCAGAGGCCAGACCAAAGGGGAGCACACTGTATTGATAGTGCTTGTCATGAAAAAGGAACCGAAGGAACCTTCTGTGAGTTGGATGGATGAGAACATGAGTGTACGCATCCTTGAGATCAAGAGAACAAAGCCAATCCTGACTCTGAAAGTATGGCAGCAGAGTTCCTAGAGAAACCATCTTGAATTTTTCTTTGACTAGGAATCTGTTCAACTCTGAGATCTAAGATGGGTCTGTAGCCCCGTTTTCTTTGGAATAAGAAAAAAGGGGGAGCAGAACCCTGTGCCCTGTTGTTGAAAAGGCACTTCCTCTATTGCCCCCTGGGCTAGAAGAATGGCAACCTCCTGCTCCAACAGGCTGAGGAGGAAGGTTGGAGAATTGAACTGATGCACTCTTGTGAGAGGGGGCAAGCTTGAAAAATGAAGTTTGTACCCCTCTCTTATGATGGAGTGTCCAATGCTCTGCTGTAATTTGCCCGCACCTGGGAGCAAAGTGACATAACCTTCCTGGAATGGTGGAGGGCTCTGGTCCTTCTAGAGCCAGGAAGGTTAAGTTCTCTAGCAGAAAGTCAAAGGCCCTGAGGGGGCTGAAGTTTGCTGGGCTGGAGCAGGCCTCGCAGCCTTTGCTTTGCTCTGTTTGGAGGATTGCTGACGTTTGTTAGGGAACTGAGCTGCAGAAGATGCCCGCTGACTATAAGCAGGATAGAATCTTCCCTTTTTAGAAAAAGGTGTTTTCTTGAACAACCTTTTCTTAGCAGGAGCAGCTGTCGATTTGGATAGTCTATCCAAAGCAGAATTTTCAGCATCCATCTGATTGGTAAAGATTGGCAAGCAAAAGCCAAACAGGTTCTCACCTGTACAAAGGATATTTCCCAATTCATCTTGAACCCAGATCTCCAAGTCAGATGCTTGAAGCCAAGTAATCCTATGTGCACCTAAGGCAATAGCTGAGGCTCTGCTTACGCATTCAAAGGAGTCGAAAGCTGCACGGTTGGAGAATTTGGAGATATCCTGGGCATGCTTGAGTCCAGTGAGAAATTCTTGCCTTTTATCTTCAGACATAAAAGGACTTAAAGTCTGCAAATGGTCAGTGACTTCTTTTAAGAACATTCCCATGTAGAGACTATAAGAAATAATTCTCGCAGCAAGCATGGAAGCTTGGAAGACTTCTACCAAAAGCATCCAAGGTTCTACATTCACGTCCTGGAGGATTAGAGGCATGTCTCTTGGCACTTCAAATCTTTCTCATTGCAGACTCAACCACAATAGAGTGGTGAGGAAGTTGAGTTTTATGGAAACCAGGACAAGGAGGGACACGATACATGGTGTCCAACCTGCGAGAATGAGGAGAGGTGTTTAGAGGTGCTTCCCACATCCTTAACATGAGATCATACAGAATCTCATGAATAGGTAAGGTAGCTGCCTCCTTAGGAGTTTTAAGATATTGTAAAATATCTAACTCATAAGAACATAAGAAATGCCATACTGGGTCAGACCAAGGTCCATCAAGCCCAGTATTCTGTTTCCAACAGTGGCCAATCTAGGTCAGATGTACCTAGCAGTTTCCCCAAGAGACAAGTTCCACAATGCTTGTACTGGGTCAAGCATTGATATCTTCGGTCACTTCTTAATACTGGTTTATGGACCTTTCCTCCAGGAACTTGTCTAAACCTTTTTTAAACCCAGCTACACTAACAGCCTTTACTACATCCTCCGGTAACAAATTCCAGAGTTTGATTACACGTTGAGTGAAAAAATATTTTCTTTTATTAGTCTTAAATAGTTTACCCTGTAGCTTCATTGCATGTCCCCTAGTCTTTCTATATTCTGATAAGGTAAACAATCGATCTACGTTTACCCGTTCCACTCTGTTCATTAATTTATAGACTTCTATCATATCTCCCCTCAGCCGTCTCTTTTCCAGGTTAAAGAGCCCTAACCTTTTTAACCTTTCTTCATAGGAGTATCCTTCCATCCCCTTTACCATTTTGGTGGCTCTTCTCTGTACCTTTTCTAAAATCGCTACATCCTTTTTAAGATACGGCGACCAGAATTGCACACAATATTCAAGGTGCGGTCTCACCATGGAACGATATAGAGGCATTATAATATCTTTTGTTTTATTTTCCATTCCTTTCCTTATCATACCTAGCATTCTATTTGCTCTCTTGGCCGCCGCTGCACACTGGGCCGAGGGTTTTAACATGGTATCCACAATGACGCCTAAATCTTTTTCCTGGGTGGTGGTTCCTAATGTGAAACCTTGCATCGTGTAACCATAGTTTGGGTTGTTCTTCCCTAGGTGCATAACCTTGCACTTGCCCACATTAAATTTCGTCTGCCATTTTGATGCCCAGTCTTCCAATCTATCAAGATCCTCTTGCAATTTTTCACAATCCTCTTGGGTTTTAACAACTTTAAATAGTTTTGTGTCATCTGCAAATTTGATAACCTCACTCGTTATTCCACTTTCCAGGTCATTTATGAATATGTCAAAAAGCAGCGGACCCAGCACAGATCCCTGGGGTACACCACTATTCACCTTTCTCCATTGGGAAAATTGGCCATTTAGCCCTACCCTCTGCTTTCTATCTTTTAACCAGTTCCTGATCCACAATAGTACACTGCCTCCTATCCCATGACTCTTTAGTTTTGCCAAAAGTCTCTGATGAGGGACCTTGTCAAAGGCTTTCTGAAAGTCCAGATACACAATATCAACCGACTCACCTTTGTCCACCTGTTTATTCACTCCTTCAAAAAAACATAACAGATTAGTAAGACAAGATCTTCCTTGTCTAAAGCCATGTTGGCTGTCTCCCCATTAGGTTGTGACTATCTACATGCTGAGTAATTTTATTCTTTATGATGGTTTCTACCACTTTTCCCGGTACTGACGTCAGGCTCACCGGTCTGTAGTTTCCCGGATCACCCCTGGAACCCTTTTTAAAAATTGGTGTTACATTGGCAATCCTCCAGTCTTCAGGTATTAAGAGATGATTTTAATGATAGTTCACAGATTACTGATAGCAGTTCTGCAATCTCATATTTCAGTTCTATCAACACCCTTGGATGTATACCATCCGGCCCAGGTGATTTGCTACTCTTCAGTTTATGTAACAGTTGCAAGACATCTTCCCGATGTAGCGATATTTCCTTCAATTCTTCCGCAGCTTTAAATACCACTTCAGTCATGGGTAACATCCCTACATCTTCCTCAGTAAAGACCGAAGCAAAGAATTCATTCAGTCTCTCCGCTATCGCCTTGTCGCCTCTTAGTGCTCCTTTAACCCCTTTATCATCTAATGGACCAACTGACTCTCTCACAGGTTTTTTGCTACGAATGTACTTGAAAAAGTCTTTATTTCGCGTTTTTGCTTCCGCAGCAAGCTTCTTCTCAAATTCTCCCTTTGCCTGCCTTATCAACGCCTTGCATTTGACTTGCCAGTGCTTGTGCTGTTTCCAGATTTCGTCGTTTGGCTCTTTTTTCCATTTCCTGAAAAATGCTTTTTTGGCAACAGCCTCTCTGACCTCACCTTTAAACCATGCTGGCAGTTTTTTGGACTTCCTTCCACTTTTCTTTAAGCAAGGAATACAGCTGGTCTGGGCTTCCAAGATAGTATTTTTCAACACCCAAGCTTGATGTACATCTTTAACCTTCGCAACTGCTCCTTTTAGTTTTTTCTTAACTGTTTTCCTCATTTTATCATAGTCTCCCTTTCGAAAGTTAAAAGGTAGTACTGTGGATTTCCTTACTATCCCTCCTCCACTAATTAAATCAAAGGCGATCATGCTAGGATCACTATTGCCAAGTGGCCCCAACACCCTTATCTCTTGCACTAGATCTGGTGTTCCACTAAGGACTAGGTCTAATATGGCTTCCCCTCTGGTCGGTTCATGAACCAGCTGCTCCAAGAAGCAGTCATTTATTTCATCTAGGAACTTTATCTCCCTAGCATGTCCTGACGTGACACTGATCCAGTCGATACCGGGGTAATTGAAATCACCCATTATTATTACTGCGCTGTAACTTTTGTTAGCTTCCTTGATTTCTTTGAGCATTTCATCATCCATTTGGTCATTCTGGCCAGGCGCTCGATAGTACACCCCCACTGCCATTGACTTCCCCCTTTTATATGGAATTTCAATCCATATAGATTCTACAGCAGATTTTGTTTCCTGCAAAACTTTAATCCTTTGAGTCAATGCCCTCTCTAACAGAGCGCAATCCCTCCACCAATTTGATCAGCTCTATCATTACGATATAGTTTGTACCCAGGTATCACAGTGTCCCACTGGTTTTCCTCCTTCCACCATGTCTCTGATATTCCAATCATATCTAACCTTTCATTTAGTGCTATATATTCTAACTCACCCATCTTATTCTTTAGACTTCTAGCATTTGCATACAAGCATTTTGGAGAATGTATTTTATTCATGTTAATTTGGCTATTGTTAGACATGGGTAAATTGGGATCTTTAAGCTCTGTCTGCTCCATACTTGAGGGCATTTGGGCTACTTTACTCTTTTGTGGAACCTCTCTGCTTTTGGTAGTATCCTTCAAGGATACATTCTTCCGAACCATCCGCTCTTGGGCGACTGTCGGCTTTCCCCTAATATCTAGTTTAAAAGCTGCTCTATCTCCTTTTTAAAGGTTAATGCCAGCAGCCTGGTTCCATCCCGGTTGTGAAGCCCATCCCTTCGGAAGAGCCCCTCCTTTCCCCAGAACGTTCCCCAGTTCCTAACAAATTCAAAACCCTCATCTCTGCACCATTGTCTCATCCACGCATTGGCTCTGGGGCCACTGTAATAGAGAGGCCACGAGCCACCTCTCTGATAAAGTCTTGAAAAGACAAGTCCTCTGGAGGAGACATCCTTCGTTTAGGAGAGGACTCCTCCTGTGGAAGAAGCATCACTGCATCGATACTCTTCAGAGTCCTCAGAGGAATCGCAGTATCGTCTGTCTGGATGCTCTTGCAAAGCCCGATACCCGTACCGACCGGGATCGGTATCGGGAATCACCGGTACCAGGGTATCGGTACCGGAGGGCTGCAGAGGGCAGAGTACTGGCATAGCGGACACTGATGCCGATGCCACCGGTACCGGTGCCGACGGCGATGCCCGAGCCAGTACCGGCAGAGTAGTCTGTTGCGGTACCACAGGCGTCGATGCCACAAGGAAAGCCGCCAGACTGCGTTCGATGGACAGAATCCTCTGATCCATCGATGCCGCAAATGCCTGGAAGTCGGTACCGGTACCCCAGAGCATGGCATCAGGAGATCTGTCGAGGCCACGCCATCGAGATCATCCTGGAACCCCGATGATGATGCTTTAGAGGCCGAAGCCTCCCGCCGGGTAACTTTGCCGGTGCAGAATCCTCGAGGGCAAGGCCAGAAGCATCTCGATGCTTAGGAGATCTACCCTTCGAGGACCGGCTGGATTTATGTTTAGTTACCTGAGATCCATGTGAGGAAGCAGCAGCCCTGGAAGATGTCGATGCCACCGAAGCTGCAGAGGGAAACAGGGTACCGAGCTTGGCAGCTTGGTTCTGCCGACCTCTTAGACATCATGGAACAGGACACACAATCTGTAATGGAATGGTCAGGACCTAAACATTTTAGACACCAGTCATGGGTGTCGGTGACGGAGAGAGAGTACCCACCACATTTTGTGCAATTAAATCATGAGGCAGGCTTTTCCATCTTTGAGGAAAAAGGTTTTGGGCCTAAGGCCCAAAACTGAAGTGCACCTGAAGAAAAGAAAAGGAAAAAAGTTTTGTTTTGTTGTTTTTACAAGAAAAGACGACAGACCGGCGGTACCGGTACAGCATCGAAGAAGACAGACGCGACACAAAAGAAATAAAGAAAAAATAAGAAAATTCTTCTGCGGTGACAGGAACACGACCTGCTGGCTCCGCGGAAAAACAACTCAGGAGAGACAGTAGGAAAGGCGGGAAGGGTGCTGTGGGATGTTCCCAAAAGCTTTCTGACTGGACGCTGGGGAACGTTCCCGCGCAGGCTCCGTCAGTACCGACGTACCCATATGTGAAGACTCATTCCTGCTTGTTCCTGGAGATTATTTGGATCTAATTTATTCAGCCACCCAAAAAATCCATCTAATGTACTTATGGACCCCTTCCAAAGCATAAATATATCAATATATCTATGCCATAAAATAATTTGTTCTATGTATGGAGATGTTTCTAACCATTGTCTTTCATATGCTTCCATAAACAAATTTGCCACTGAAGGGGCACATGTTGCCCCCCATGGAAACCCCTGTTAATTGCTGATATAATTTATGCTCAAACTCAAAATAGTTTTGAAAAATCATTAATTTGGCTAACTGCGCAATAAACGCTATATGTTCTGTTGTCAAATCCCCTCTATTCTGCGAAGATGTTATAATAACTCCATAGGCTGCTGTCTGTGGGATACTTGTATAAAGTGCTGAAACGTCCAACGTTACTAGCACTACTTCTTGAATGGATGCCCACTCTGAATACTCCATCAATATTTATAAAAAAGGTGATGTCTCTATTAGCTGGAGATTTTTTTTATAAAATAAGGCATAAGGCATGAGAGTGGAATTAACTAATTATTTCACTGATAGTGCTGTATTATTGAATAAAAGAACACGCCAAGCAACAGAGGATAGTAATGGCACGGTGGGTAACTCAGTGCTTCATTCATAAGAAAACCCCCTGAAGAAACCCACGTCTGTGAAGCGCACGCACGGAGCCGGATGGTGGCGTCGGGGAAATTGCTAAGATAAGCACTACTAGTTTGTGTAAAGGGTCTGTTTCTTACCACTTGTCACTTGCATTCCAGAGTCATCAGTTTGAAAAATATTTTGATTATAAATAATCTCAGAAATTACTAGAACAGTTAAAGGTCACTGATGCAAATGGGCACATGAGCTGGGGCATTGTCCTGAATGCTTGTGCCGTGAAGAGTCTGAGACCTTAATGTTCTTCTTAGATAGGTGATACATTGATCTTTGTTTGCAAAGCGATTCTAAAATATGAAAAGTTGAATAGAGAAGAATCAGCCTGGAATTTAATTGGAGGAACATTTTTTGTGATAAACAGATTAACCCTCTGATAGTAGACAATATATATATATCGTGAATAGCTAAAGAGACAGCAAAAAAATAATAAAAAGCAATAATAGGACTGCAACTCCAGGGGAGGAGGGAGGGTTGTGAGGACTGATTCCTGTTGTTCCTGGAGAACACCTGTTACAGGTGATTAACTACACTTTCTCCAGGAACAAGCAGGTAGTCAGTCCTCACATATGGGACACCCTAGCTACAGGCTACCGAGAACCTACAGCTGAAAAAAGGCTCCCTCTAGGCGAGCCGCAACAGCAGCGAGAGAACTTTCTCCGAGAATGCATCCCCCACGGTAGCCTCACACCAGAGGGCCGGAGTTGCCTAAATCTCAAATAGATTCTGGAGTACCGCCTGACCGAAAACACTGTCCTGTCGGGACTCCCTCTCCAGGCAGTAATGGGCTGCCAAAGTCTGGCTTGAAGACCAAGCCATGGCACGGCAGATGTCTGCCAACGGAACAGTGCGGTAATTAGCTACTGATGCGGCCTTAGCCCTGACACAGTGGGCCGTGATACAACCCTGCAGCTGAAGGTCAGCTGCCCTGTATACCCAGGCGATGCAGTCTGCCACCCAGGTGGATAATGTGCGCTTGGGACCGGTAGACCCAGTTTACTAGGGTCATAGGAGACGAAGAGCTGAGAAGCCCTTCGATGTCCCCGCGTACACTCCAGGTAGAAGGCGAGTGCCCTCTTACAGAGTCCAGGGTATGCAGAACTGCTTCCGCCCTGTTGGTATGTGGCCTGGGAAAGAAGGTTGGAAGAATCACCTCTTGGTTGAGGTGAAACGAGGAAACCACTTTTGGGAGGAACTTGGGGTGTGCGCAGAGCACTACCCTGTTCTTGAAAAAACGTGTGTACGGCCTGACATGAGAGCCTGCAGCTCACTCACATGTCTAGCCGACGTGAGTGCTACCAGGAAGAGCACCTTCCAGGAGAGGAAGCGCAGATGGCAAGTGGACATCCGCTCAAAAGGAGGGCGAGTAAGTTGCTGCAAGACCACGTTGAGATCCCACTCCACCGCCGGAGGGCAGATTGGAGGTTTCAGCAGGAGCAGGCCCCAGCCCCTGAGAAACCTGGCTACCAAGGGGTGAGCCGAGAGAGGCTGCCGGTCTATCGGTGCATGGTTAACCGACAAGGCACTCAGGTGGACCCTGACTGAGTTAGACTTGAGGCCTAGCTCTGAGAGATGTACTTTAACACCTTGGGAACCTGAGATGAGAAGGGTTCTACAGTACGTTGGTAACACCACACTTGAAACCTGTGCCATTTACATGCATAGGATTTTCTGGTGTATGGCCTCCTGGAGGCTAACACTTCTTCTACCACTTCGGGTAAGAGAAAAGGTGCAAGGCCTACCCTCTCAGCAGCCAGGCCATCAAATTGAGGGATCTGGGATTGGGGTGCACTAGGGAACCCTGCTCCTGGGTGAGGATGTCGGGATGTATCACCAAGGGGAGAGGGGTTTCCACCGCCAGTTGAAGAAGTGGGAACTAAGGCTGTCTGGGCCACCTGGGCGCTACCAGGATCACCCAGGCCTTGTCCCTGCGAATCTTGAAGAAAGTTTGTGCTACCAGAGGTGTAGGCGGAAAAGCGCACAGGAGGCTTCCCGACAAAGGGAGAAGAAACGCATCTGCTGCTACCCCGAGGGGGTGCGGCTGTCTGGAGCAAAAGCAGGGCAACTGACGATTCTGTGGACTGGCAAAGAGATCTATGGACGGGAGGCCCCAGTAGTTGAAAATCTGCTGGGCAATCTCCCTGTTCAGTTGCCATTCGTGGGGTTGAAGAACCCTGCTCAGTTTGTCTGCCAAGCAGTTCTCCTAGCTGGGTAGGTAAACTGCATGGAGAGACATGTGTCGAACTGCGAAGGAACAGAGATCCAGAGACTCCTGGCAAAGGATTCGCTAACCTGTGCCGCCCTGTTTGTTCACACAGAACACAGCTACCTGTTTGTCTGTCTGTACTCTGACAGACTGGTTAGAGAGAACAGGAGCAAAGGCTTTTAAAGCCAAGCGAATGGCCCGGAGTTCCAACAGGTTGATCTGGAGTGTGGCCTCCTGAGGAGTCCATTGACCTTGAGTGCAAGAGCCCTGACAAAGGGCTCCCCAACCCATCAAGGAGGCATCTGTGGTCAGCACCCTGGTATGCACAAGAAGCTGGAACGGTACCCCCCGCAGGAGTTTCCCTGATTGTGACCAACACTGCAGGAACTTCACTAGGGGTTTGGATACTGCCACTCTGTCGGACAGACGTTCCGTGGCCTGTGACCCCTGGTCCCGCAGAGTCCACTGAGCTGTTTGCATATGCATGCGTGCGAAAGGAGTAACATGAACTGTGGAGGTCATGTGGCCGAACAGGCATAAGAACCTCCGCGCTGACACCTGGGGTACTTGACTCACCATGCCCACCTGAGACAGCAGGCGATCTACCCAATCCAGTGGCAAGTAGGCCCTCGCCTGTACAGTGTCAAGCTTTGCCCCTATGAACTCCAAGTTCTGGGTGGGGAGCAAAGAGGACTTTGCGTGATTGATGACGAACCTCAAATGCTGAAGCAGAGCTATTGTGTAAGCTGTGGCGTGGTGCGTCTCCTGAGCTGACTGGCCCCTTATGAGCCAGTCGCCTAGGTAAGGGAACATAAAGATCCCCTGGCTCCTGAGGAAGGCCGCTACCACAGCTAGGCACCTGGTGAAAACCCTTGGAGCGGAAGCTAGACCAAAGGGAAGCACTTTGTATTGAAGTGGTTTCCTCCGACCACAAACCTGAGGTATTGTCTGTGGTCTGGATGTATGTGTAAGCATCCTTTAGGTCCAAGGAGCATAGCCAGTCTCCCTGCTGGAGGTAAGGCAGAAGTATCCCAAGTGAAAGCATCTTGAACTTTTCCTTTACCAAGAACTTGAGATTTCGAAGGTCTAGGATGGGGCGAAGGCCTCCTTGTCTTTTCGGTATCAGGAAATACCTGGAGTAAAAGCCTTTCCCTATAGGTGGTGGGGCACCAGTTCCACCACCTGATCCTTGAGAAGACGAGCCAACTCCTGCAAGAGGAGGTTCCTGTGCAAGTGCGGTCCAAGATGCTCTCCTGGGAAATAGGAGGTAGGCACTTGGCTGAAATGGAGCAGATAGCCGTCCTGGACTATTCATAGAACCCAAGTGTCGGATCTAATGGCTGGCCACCTGTGGGCGTACAGGGACAGTCAACCTCCTGTGCAGAGCCAAACCACTGGTGGGAGAGCAACTATGCAGAGGGAGTCAAAAACCCCCTCCCTGCTGGGTAAGAGAAGGAGCTGGAGGCTTGGGGGTTTGAGGCTTACTAGGGCCATTCCCCCGTCCCCTAGCCTGCTACCCCTGCTGAGGAGCTAACATAAGAACAGTCTTGAAGGACTAGAAAAGGGGACTGTTACTTCTGGAGAGAGATCTGCAATTGTGAATATATACTTCTGGGAATTTTCTGAAAGGAATTCTTTGTATTAAAGCTAATTAATCTGTGAACCCACTATTTTTGTTAAATCAGTCAGGGCCTAGTAGCAGCAGATTAAGTTTAAATTTAAAACACAGAAGAGAACTTTCTGGTTACATTTCATACCCAGTAAAGAGCTTGTAGTTTAAATTTAATAGCCATTCCGGGCCTAGTATCAGCAAAGTACTTTTAGTTTAAATTTAACACACAGAAGAGAGCTTTCTGGTTAAATTTGGAACCTAGCAAAGAGCTTGTAGATTAAATTTCATAATAAGTTAGAGCCTAGCAGCAGCAAAGAGCTTGTAGTTTAAATCAAATCAGAATATAGCTTACCTCAGCAGCACAAGACAGGGTACCGTGTAACAATCCTCTTTTAATAAGTGTTATTTCCCTCCCTCCCTCCCCCAACACCCACCCACCCCTGGGATAATCGCGGCTTTATAGGTACTTACACATCTTAAAAGACAGGAGGTGCTCTCAGGTGAAGCTCGTTACCCAAAATCAATCATACACCAAGGACCTGAGATTAATTAAGCTTCAGGTGAACAAGGTATATTAAACGTATTAGGTACAGTTTTATTAGTATAAATATCCATAGCAACCCTTACTAAAGTAAAGAACAAAGATCTAAACACAAACTTAAAACTAAGATGCAGACAGCAGTCCAGCAGCGAGATGGGGGATTTCCAGGCTTTTGCTTTGAGTGTCACATGTATGATTTTCTCAAAAGTTGGTGAAAGGTCTTACGTGTGTACTAGGTGCAAGGAGCTCTTTGCTCTCAGGGAATGAGTCCGTTCTCTAGAGGCTAGAGTAGCAGACTTGGAAAACATAAGATAGAGGTACATAGACAAGACCTACAGGGATACAGTCCTGAAGTCCCACCTCCAGTCTGGCAGCATTCCTGTTGCCACGGAGGAGAGAGGTCAAGTGACAGGACAGCATCATCCTGGTGTGGCAGTAAGTGATACTGTAACTAGGGACCTGTCCTCCAGGTGATGTAAAACCCTCTTGCACTGAAGAAGTTTCTCCAAGGCCATGTGCCCATGAGGAAAGGGTTAGGACAGCCGTTATAGTTGGTGATTCGATCATTAGGCATGTAGATAGCTGGGTGGCTGATGGATGTGAGGATCGCCTGGTAACATGCCTACCTGATGCGAAGGTAGCGGACCTCACACGCCACCTAGATAAGGTCTTAGATAGTGCTGGGGAGGAGTCTGCTGTCTTGGTACATGTCGGTACCAATGACATAGGAAAATGTGGTAGGGATGTTCTGGAGGCTAAATTTAGGCTTTTAGGTAGGAAGTTGAAATCCAGAACTTCCAGGGTAGCGTTCTCCAAAATGCTTCCCGTTCCACGCGCAGGACCCAAAAGGCAAGCAGAGCTCCGGAGTCTCAATGCGTGGATGAGACAATGGTGCAGAGATGAGGGTCTTGGATTTGTTAGAAACTGGGGAACATTCTGGGGAAAGGAGGGCCTCTTCCGAAGGGATGGGCTTCACCTTAACCAGGATGGAACCAGGCTGCTGGCATTAACCTTTAAAAAGGAGAGAGAGCAGCTTTTAAACTAGATAATAGGGGAAAGCCGACAGTCGCCCAAGAGCGGATGGTTTGGAAGAATGCATCCTTGAAGAATACTACCAAAAGCAGAGAGGTTCCAAAAAAGAGTAAAGTAGCCCAAATGCCCTCGTGCATGGAGGAGATAGAGCTTAAAAATCCCAAATTACCCATGTCTAACAATAGCCAAATAAATATGAATAAAACAGTCTCTAAAATGCTTGTATGCAAACGATAGAAGTCTAAAAAATAAGATGGGAGAGTTAGAATATACAGCACTAAATGACAGGTTAGATATGATTGGAATATAAGAGACATGGTGGAAGGCGGACAACCAGTGGGACACTGATACCAGGGTACAAACTATATCTTAATGATAGAGCTGATCAAATTGGTGGAGGGGTTGCGCTCTATGTTAGAGAGGGCATTGAGTCAGAAAGGATTAAAGTTTTGCAGGAAGCAAAATTTGCTATAGAATCTCTATGGATTAAAATTCCATGTAAAAAGGTGAAGGCGATGGCAGTGGGGGTGTACTATCGACCACCTATCCAGAATGAAGAAATGGATGATGAAATGCTCAAAGAAATCAAGGAAGCTAACAAACGATACAGCTCAGTAATAATAGGTGATTTCAATTACCACGGTATCAACTGGGTCAGTGTCACGGCAGGACATGCTAGGGAGATAAAGTTTCTAGATGAAATAAATTACCTTCTTGGAGCAGCTGGTTCATGAACCGACCAGAGGTGAAGCCATATTAGACCTAGTCCTTAGTGGAACACCAGATCTAGTGCAAAAGATAAGGGTGTTGGGGCCACTTGGCAATAGTGATCATAGCATGATCGCCTTTGTTTTAATTAGTGGAGGAGGGATAGTAAGGAAATCCACAGTACTACCTTTTAACTTTCGAAAGGGAGACTGTGATAAAATGAGGAAAATAGTTAAGAAAAAAACTAAAAAAAGAGCAGTTGCAAAGGTTAAAGACTTACATTAAGCTTGGGTGTTGTTGAAAAATACTATCTTGGAAGCCCAGACCAGCTGTATTCCACGCTTTAAGAAAAGTGGAAGGAAGTCCAAAAACTGCCAGCATGGTTTATAGGGGAGGTCAGAGAGGCTGTTGCCAAAAAAGCATCTTTCAGGAAATGGGAAAAAAGAGCCAAACGACGAAACCTGGAAACAGCACAAACACTGGCAAGTCAAATGCAAGACGTTGATAAGTCGGGCCAAGGGAGAATTTGAGAAGCTTGCTGCCGAATCAATAACGCGAAATAAAGACTTTTTCAAGTACATTCGTAGCAAAAAACCTGTGAGTCAGTGGGTCAATTAGATAATAGAGGGGTTAAAGGGGCACTAAGAGACAACAAGGCGATAGCGGAGAGACTAAAAGAATTCTTTGCTTTGGTCTTTACTGAGGAAGATGTAGGGATGTTACCCATGACTGAAGTGGTATTTAAAAGGTGCAGAAGAATTGAAGGAAATATCGATACATCGGGAAGATGTATTACAACTATTAGATAAACTGAAGAGTAGCAGGTCACCTGGGCCGGATGGTATACATCCAAGGGTGTTGAGAGAACTGAAATATGAGATTGCAGACCTGCTATTAGTAATCTGTGAACTATCTTTAAAATAATCTCTAATACCTGAAGATTGGAGGATCGCCAATGTAACACCCGTTTTTAAAAAGGGTTCCAGGGGTGATCCGGGAAACTACAGACCGGTGAGCCCGAAGTATGGGGAAAAATGGTAGAAACCATCATAAAAAATAAAATTACTCAGCATGTAGATAGTCATGGCCTAATGGGAGACAGCCAACATGGCTTTAGACAAGGAAGATCTTGTCTTGCTAATCTGTTATGTTTTTTTGAAGATGTGAATAAACTGGTGGACAAAGGTGATATTGTGTATCTGGACTTTCAGAAAGCCTGTGACAAGGTCCCTCAGAGACTTTTGGCAAAACTAAAGAGTCATGGGATAGGAGGCAGTGTACTACTGTGGATCAGGAACTGATTAAAAGATAGAAAGCAGAGGGTAGGGCTAAATGGCCAATTTTCCCAATGGAGAAAGGTGAATAGTAGTGTACCTCAGGGATCTGTGCTGGGTCCGCTACTTTTTGACATATTCATAAATGACCTGGAAAGTGGAACAACGAGTGAGGTTATCAAATTTGCAGATGAGACAAAACTATTTAAAGTTGTTAAAACCCAAGAGGATTGTGGAAAATTGCAAGAGGATCTTGATAAATTGGAAGACTGGGCATCAAAATGGCAGATGAAATTTAATGTGGACAAGTGCAAAGTTATGAACCTAGGGAAGAACAACCCAAACTATGGTTACACAATGCAAGGTTCCACATTAGGAATCACCACCCAGGAAAAAGATTTAGGCGTCATTGTGGATAACATGTTTATTTTATTTATTTATTTAGCATATATTTGTATACCGCTATTTCCAGCGATCAGGAGCGGTTTGATTTTGTAAAACAGAGAAAGGCCAGATCAAAGGCAAATTACAAGAATTACAGCGTGATTTACAAGGTTATATGATAGGTTGTTAGAACAAAGCCAGTCATTTTCAATTATGTGTACAACATGATTCATGGGTTATGCACAACATACAGTTAGAAGGGGGGGAGAGGGAAATTTACATATATACATTTTACACTTGATTACATTTCGGAGCGTAAAAACATTTACACTTGACTACTTTTTGGTGATGCAGATAATGGTTGAAAATGCATTTCTGTTCAAGACAAGTTGTAGGCCTGTTGAAATAAGTATGTCTTCAGGTTTTTTTCTGAAGATCAACAGGTCGTTGATTGAGCGCAGCTCAGGCGGAAGTTGGTTCCAGAGTGAGGGGGCAGTATAGGAGTATGCCCTGTTGCTTGTGGCTATTTTAACTGATCTTATACTTATTGGTACCTGCAGGTTGTTTATGGTGTTGGTTCTCCTATTTCTATTGGCAGGTTGTAAGTTGATAAGGTTAGTGAGGAAAGTTGGTGCCAGGTTATGGATGAGTTTAAATGTGGTCGTTAGGGTTTTGTATCTTATACGAGCTGTGATGGGGAGCCAGTGTAGTTCAACTAGAACTGGTGCGATGTGTTCTGCCAAGCCTGTTTTAGTGATGATTCTGACTGCGACGTTCTGTGACATCTGGAGTATGCTTAGAGTTTTTTTTGGAAGGCCCTGAAGGATTGCATTACAGTAATCAAAGTGAGGTATGATGAGGGCTTGAGCTACTGTCCTAAAATCGGAAGCTTCAATGATGTTCCTTAGTGGCTGTATAACCCTGAGCTTGTGAAAAATGGCTCTGTTTACTATGCGGAGGTGTTTTGTCATCTTTAGTTCACTATCAAGTGTTACTCCGAGGTATTTTATTTCATTCTTTGTGTGATAAGTATTTTCGCATAGGGAGATTGTAGCTGGTGGCTTGAACTCTGGTTTTCTTGAGATGTACATGACTTCGGTTTTTTTATGGTTTATGGCCATGTTGCTTCGTTGAAGCCATGTTTGCATCTCTTCTATGCATTCTTCAAGCTGTGAGTAGTTTGGGTTATTTGTGTCGAGTTGAGTATAGAGCATAATATCAGCGTATATGTGATAATGGATTTTATGCTTTTTGAATATTTCGCAGATTGGCTTCATGTACACGTTGAAAAGAAGCGTGGATAGTGCTGAGCCTTGTGGTATGCCCTGAGTTTGGGGGAAGCCTCTGCTTTTTCGTTGTTAAACTGTACTTGTTGCATTCTGTCGGAGATATACGACGAAAACCATTTTAGTGGGGTTCCCGTTATTCCTATATCTTCTATTCTGTTTAGGAGTGTTTGATGGTGAACCGTATCAAAGGCTGCTGAGATGTCAATGAATATGAGAATGAACATTTTCTTTTTGTTTTCAATCCCTTTGAGTAGGTTGTCTAGTAGTGCAATAAGCAGGGTCTTGACCCCATGGTGTGGCCTGAAGCCGTATTGGTGCTCGTCTAGTGTTCCGTTGTTGTCCAGGTGGTCTTGTAATTGTTGTAGGACCGCCTTTTCAATAATTTTTGCTAGCAGTGCTATGCTGGATATTGGGTGATAAGATGCTGGGTCTTCCTTGAGTGTTTTGTTTTTTAGTATTGGTCTAATGATGGATTTCTTAAGTTGTGTTGGCATGGTGCCCTGTTGGAGTGATTGGTTTATGTGAGCGATTTGGTGGGTGGTTTCTGCTTTCGTTGCTTTAATCCATGCAGCTGGGCATGGGTCTAGGGGAGAGGTTGTGGTGTTGATGCTGGCAATTATATTCATGACGTGTTTGTCTCCAATGCTGCAAAAATTGCTCCAGTGGGTGATGTGGGTTTGAGTCGTCATCATGGTAGGTTTTGGCGTGGGGGAGGTCACATCCAAGGGTGGTAATGGTTTAGGTCCGATCTGTGGGTTTAGTTTGCCAGCATAGTGATCTGCTAGGGCTTGGACCTTGATTTTGTCGTTGTATTGATCATCTTGCACTGTTTTGGTGAGGGATTTGACCAGGGCGAACAGCTCTCTGGGCTTGTTTAGGGCTTTGTTTAGTAAGTTTGTGTGATGCGTTCGTTTTGACAGGTTGACTTCGTTTTTGTATTTGGTGAGTAGGGTTAGGTATTCTGTTTTGTGTTTGTTGGTTTTGCTTTGTCGCCATTTTCTCTCTATTCTTCGTAGTTCTTTCTTTAGGGTGGTCAGGGTTTCTGTGTACTATGGTTCGGTTTTGGGCTTGGGTTTATTATTTGTTGCTTTCCATTTTGGTTCTGACATCTCTTGAATTCCTGAGTTCCAGCTGGTTATTAGACTGTCGAGGTCAGTGCTTTCCAGGTCTATGTGTGATGTGATGGAGTTGATGAGGGCTTCGCTGTTGTATTTATTAAAACTTCTGCGTGTGTGTGTTGGTTGTTCAGATTTTGGGTTACTAGGTATCGCGGGTAGGTACATCTTGATCTCAACTTGGTGGTGATCTGACCATGGTACTTGAGTTATTTTTATTTCAGAATTTTTTTGCTTGTCTGGTTGTTGTTCTGTGGGTGTGAATACCATATCCAGGGTATTTCCTTTGTTATGTGTCGCATCATTTATTATTTGTTTGTAACCAAGTTGTTCCATGGCGTCAATGAAAGTGTTAGCTTGGCATTGTGGTAGTGAAGGTAGGTTTAGATCTCCCAGGATGATTTGGTGTTTCCTGATTGCCGTGGTTGAGACACATTCTAGTGCTGTGGCCAGTGTCTCTGGGTGTGATGCCGGGGGTCTGTAGATTAGGCAGATTGCTATAGCGTTGTTTTCCACTTTGAGTATGTCAATGTCCTTGCTTGTGCTGAGGGAGGTGCAGGTAAGTGATAAGGTGGATTTGGCTGCAATTAGGACTCCTCCACCTCTTCTGGACGTACGAGGGCAGTTGAAAATCTTGTATCCAGGAGTGGTTATTTGGTTTGTTATCGCAGCGTCGGCATCGGTGATTCATGTTTCAGTGATGCATAGGATGTCAGGCTTGTCATCTGTGATGTTGTGTATGATGTGTGTTTTGTTCCTTATTGATCTGGCGTTGATAAGGATGATGGTATAGTGGTCTTGCGTCTGTTGGTCTTTCCGTTTGTGTTTGTTTTTTCTTGCTAAGTGTTTGATATGGTTCGATCTTTTCGGTTTGGAGTATTGGGGATCTCGTGATGCTGGCTGGTTCACGAGGGGAGGTTTTAGATTTGGTGGTAGTGTGTGCTCTGGGTGGGAGGGGTGGCGGGGAAAATATTTATTGCATTGATTCTGTTGAGGCAGTGCTGTTATTAAAAGAGAGTGGTAGATGTAATAGATTGGACATGTGGTACAGGGTAAGGTGCAGGTTAGGGTTGAGTGTGAGTGTTGGTATAATTAGGTACATAGATAATAGCAGCGTATAATTGAGGAGCTCCATTTTGCCTGCTATGTTGGTTGTTACTCTGTTGGGGAACTTTTGCTCTTTAAGTTTTGAAATGGGTGGGACTAGTATAATAGATCCAATATGCAACTTCTTCTCTAATGCAGTGGGTCAGGGATCAGTTGGAAGGTCCTGTGTTTCTATCTGTAGTTTTTACATAACCTGTAGGGCTGAAAACATTTGCAAATATCTGTGCTTAAATACGTTACATGTATATATATGTGAGTAATTTACATGAGCATATATGTAGCTATAGGTATGCAGAGTTACAGGTACATTGACACAGCAAAAGTCACTACTACTGCGTTGAGGGAGTCCTATGGAGATGAGTTTGAGTTCAGCATGGAAAGGTAGCGAGGAAGTCTGTGTAACTGTACTGGAGTAAATTTATATTTAAGCGTGGATGTACTTACAGCTGGGTTTGCTGGTGCCGGCTGGGATGGGTTTCAAGTGAGCTCGACCTGTGAGGGGAGCTCGAGCTTAGCTGGGCTTCTCACTGAGGTTGGGACTGGAGATCGGTGGGTTTCCTGCCAGCTGTTTGCAGAGCTTGCTTCTATTCACTGGATTCGTTGCAGTCAGCTGGGAAGGAGGTATCAGCGAGCTCTACCTGCACTGGGAGCCCAAGCTTTGTTTGGCTTCTGTTGCCAGGTTGGTCTGTGGGGCTGGTCAGACGTTCCGATGCGTAGGACCTGGGGTGTAGTGGTCGGCGGCTCTTCTTTGTGTTGCCGGCCCACCGCCTAAGGGCCACGCCAAAGGGCCCTCTGGCGAGGCCCTCAGGCGTGGGCCCGCCAGGCGCAGGCGTGCCCTGCAGGGACGCCGCTTTTGAAGGTGGCTGGCTGACGCTGAGATCGATCCATCCCACTGCCCCGATTGGGCAGGAGCTCCTGGTGACTCAGCGGTGGGTGGTGTGCACGGACAGCGGCTCCCTCAGTGCAGGGATGCCGCTTTTGAAGGTGGCTGGCTGCTGCTGAGATCGCTCCCACTGCCCCGATTGGGCAGGAGCTCCTGGTGACTCAGCGGTGGGTGGTGTGCACGGACAGCCAAGAGAGCCCTCGGCCCAGTGTGCAGCAGCAGCCAAGAGAACAATTAGAATGCTAGGTATCATAAGGAAAGGAATGGAAAATAAACAAAGGATATTATAATGCCTCTATATTTTTCCATGGTGAGACTGCACCTTGAATATTGTGTGCAATTCTGGTCGCCGTATCTTAAAAAGGATATAGCGTTTTTAGAAAAGGTTAAGAGAAGAGCCACCAAAATGGTAAAGGGGATGGAAGGATACTCCTATGAAGAAAGGCTAAAAAGGTTAGGGCTCTTTAACCTGGAAAAGAGACGGCTGAGGGGAGATATGAAAGAAGTCTATAAATTAATGAACGGAGTGGAACGGGTAAACGTAGATCAATTGTTTACGTTATCAGAATATAGAAAGACTAGGGGGCATGCAATGAAGCTACTAGGTAAACTATTTAAAACTAATAAACGAAAATGTTTTTTCACTCAACGTGTAATCAAACTCTGGAATTTGTTACCGGATGATGTAGTAAAGGCTGTTAAAGTAGCTGGGTTTAAAAAAGGTTTGGACAAGTTCCTGGAGGAAAGGTCCATAAACCATTATTAAGAAGGGACCCAGGATATCAATGCTTGACCCAGTACAAGCATTGTGGAACCTGTGTCTTTTGGGGAAACTGCTAGGTACATATGACCTAGATTGGCCACTGTTGGAAACAGGATACTGGGCTTGATGGATCTTGGTCTGACCCAGTATGGCATCTCTTATGCTCTTATTAGCGTGTCCATCCAGATGCCAATGGCCCCAGCGACGACGACATCGGTCCTGAACGGGAGGTCGAGGGAGACCTTGGCCGAGGATTGACTCGAGTCTGCATGAACTCGAGGATCGGCTCTGCCTCTGGGGTCGACTTAGACGTCAAGGTCCTGGTGGTCGGGGGAGATGCATGGGTGAGACCGGCTATCAGCACCCACTGCTGGTCCATGAAGGCAGACACGCTGCTCTCCAAGGCTGCCAACCTGAGACCCAGCTCAGAAGGCTCCACAGCCCCCGGCTTGGTTCCCGACGCCAGTTCTCCCGGAGGAGAGTCCATGAGGACAACAGGCATTACCTTGTCCGACACCTCCGGCTCCGTACGAGGTATTTTAGCAGGCCTCTCCGACTCGGCAAACCGGGGCGGCGTTCAGCACTCCGTGACCTGGAACCCGAGGGCTCCGGACAATCGGACTCCTCCAGAGACGCAGCCCTCGCGGGTTTCTTCTTCTTACAGTGCTCCCGGGTGGGAGACCCCCTTTCATAAGACCCTCGACGGTGCTCGGGTTCAGAGTCCCGAGACGTCAAGGCTTCTGACGAGGTTCTGGTCCAGACGGATCCAGACTCAGAAAATAGTCTCGTGCTGGTGCTGCCTGCTCGTCAGCGCTTTGGAGGACATCTTGCCACACGGACCGCAGACCACTGGGTCATGGTCGAGTCCGAGGAGGCAGATGTCATGGGTGTCGATGAGGGACATAAGTTTTTTACACCGATCACACTTCTTGAACCAGCTGGCAGCCATCGAGGAAAAAAGGGCCCCTGCGAGGTTGAAAGACCGGGCTGCCAGTTAAAAGAAAAAGAGCGCGAACGCTAGTCACTAAGGACAAAAACAAAAAAGGTTATTCGGACTCGATACCGGTGTACTGAGCAGAAGCGGGAAGGGGAACCGGTGTCAAACCGGTACCAAAAACAATCAACTTTTTCTGAGGAAAATGGGACGACGTCTGTCGGGCTCCGCGGAAAAAAAGACTGAGCAAGATGGCACCCTTGGGCGGGAAGGGGACCACGCATGCGTGAGGCATTCCCAAAGGCTTTCTTTGAAAGCTGGGGAAATTGTCCCGAAGGAGGGCTCCATCAGCGCCGACGTCACCCATATGTGAGGACCGACTTCCTGCTTGTTCCTTGAGAAAAACTGTTGCAGCTGTTCTTGCTGCATAAGCATTCTGTCCACTGGCAGGGCCACTAGTCCCTTAGGCATCTGAAAGAGAGCTCCCAGGTACACTGCAATGGTTGGAGTCAGCCAAGGTTCTGCAGATAAATCAACGACATGTGCTGTTGACGCTGTCGCTCTCTTCTCTGGATTTCGCTCAAATGAGCCAAAAGTCTAGATAGGGATGAAAACGAATCCCTTCCAACAAAGCCCTGCCACCACCACCACTGTGGTAATGATGTGAGAGGCAGTAGCTAGTCCAAATGGCAAGGCCCAAAACTGGTAGTGTCCCAAAGGCATGGCGAAGTGCAGGTACTGCTATAATCAGGCTGAATGGGAACGTGCAGGCAGGCCTCTGAGGTCAAGAATTCTCCCTTCTGAGCACAATGACCAAATGGAGCGTTTCCATAAGAAAATAAGGGCACTTTTAAACAGCGATTCGCGTTTGAGGTTAAAGATGGGTCGGAAAGAGCCTTCTTCCTTGGTAACTACGAAATTGATGGAGTATCGACAATACATACATCGGTCTTCTGGAATTTTCACCACCACTTGCTACAACTATTACTTATTTGTATACTGCTACAAGCATATGAAGCACTGTACAGACACATAAGAGATGGTTCCTGCTCCATCTAGTCAAGACAGACAAGGTAACTGAGGGTAAGGAAATCTCTAGTGGAATGTTAAAGCTTGCAATTTGCAATGGTGCTGTAGTGTGGACCACATGGCCTCAAGCTTTCGAGGCGCCCTGCAGGGAGATTGGACAAAAGCATACATAAGAGGCTGGGCAAACACCAACATGTAACCCTTTTGGATAATTTCCAGCACCCACTGATCAGACATGATCCTGGTACAGGTGGCATGAAAGTCCTCAAGACGACCCTCTATGGGAACTAACTCTGTCTTGGCCTGCACGGCCTCACTGTGATTTCTTAGAGGCCAAAGATAAAGGGTTATAGAATCCCCCTACCTAATCCTAGAAAGCCCTGAAACCCTTGTCCCTGTAAGGAAAGCATCCTCCCTGGTAGGGTGCAACCCGGACTGCCCGGAAACACCAGAAGTACTACGACTGACCCTTCACTGGAGAAGAGGGATTTCTGTTTGTCTTCAGGGAGTGAGCCACCTTTCAACTCCCAGATCCTTCACCAATTTATCCAGGTCATCACCAAACAAAAGATAACCTCAAAATGGGTGTTTACTGAGCCGTGACTTGGAAGAGAAATTTGCCGACCAGTTACACAGCCACAAGTAGCGATGAGCGGCCACCACCACAGGCCATACTTATGGACAAGTCCCAAATCAAATCATAAAAGGCATCCGCCAGGTAAGCCACTCTGGACTCCAGCTTGGCTGCCTCCAGGGGGATGCAGCATTGACTCTCCAGAGACCTCCAAAATAGTTTGTGAACATCAGAAACATGCACGTGTCACAAAAGCACCGCAGACTAATGTCTGCAGTGTTAGGGCATTGCTATCAAACGCCTACGTAAGTAAGGTCTCCAAGTAGAGATCCTGCATCAGCCGAACTGCCCTCCATGGGACTAGTGGTCTTTAACTGCTAAAACTATGGCATCCACCTTGAGAGTGGAACATCTCCTTTTCCTGATCCAGAAGCAGGCACAAACGGGCCATGGCCTGTGTTCCTTTCAGTCTCGCTTCCGGGACTTCCCATTCATCCTGAATCATCTCCTTAACCACCCTGTGCAAGGGAAAGCATAGTTACTCACCTGTAAGATGTTCTCTGAGGACAGCAGGTATCAGTCCTCAGATATGGGTGACATCGGCGCCAACAGAGACCTTGCTGAAGCATCTCCCCAGCTTTCAAAGAAAGCCTCTGGGAGATGTCACCATGCATGCTTGAACCCCTTCCAACCCAAGAGTGCCATCTTGTTAGTCAGATGCCACAGCTAGGAAAGCATAAAAATAAAATAAGGTAAAGGAGGCAACTGCAATGGGAGGAGGGAGAGTTATGAGGACTGATTCCTGCTGTCCCTGGAGAACACCTGTTACAGGTGAGTAACTATGCTTTCTCCAGGAACAAGCAGGTACTGTCCTCAGATATGGGACTCCATAGCTCCAAGATGCTGGAAGCTGAACCATGACAGCAGTGACAATCATGAGTTGAAGATGAGTCCCTAATTGAGAGACTCTGCAAGATTCTAGTTCCAGAGGGGCCATCACTGAACACAGAAGGGTCGGAGGGCAGGAGTTGCCTATACCCCAAATAGATTACGGAGTACTGCCTGGTCAAATGCACTTTCCCGATGGGACTTAAGAACATAAGATATACCATACTGGGTCAGACCATGGTCCATCAAGCCCAGTATTCTGTTTCCAACAGTGACCAATCTAGGTCATACCTACCTAGCAGTTTCCCCAAAAGACACAGGTTCCACAACGCTTGTATTGGGTGAAATATGGATATCCTGGGTCTCTTCTTAATAATGGTTTATGGACCTTTCCTCCAGGTTATTTCTCCATACCTTTTTTAAACCCAGCTATGCTAACAGCCTTTACTACATCCTCCCGTAACAAATTCGAGAGTTTCATTACACGTTGAGTGAAAAAATATTTTCTTTTATTAGTCTTAGTTTACACCCTGTAGCTTCATTGCATGTCCTAGTCTTTCTATATTCTGAAAACAAACAATCGATCTACATTTACCCATTCCACTCCGTTCATTAATTTATAGACTTTTATCATATCTCCCCTCAGCCGTCTCTTTTCCAGGTTAAAGAGCCCTAACCTTTTTGCCTTTCTTCATAGGAGTATCCTTCCATCCCCTTTACCATTTTGGTGGCTCTTCTCTGAACCTTTTCTAATAACGTTATATCCTTTTTAAGGTTCGGCGACCAGAATTACACATTAAAGGTGTGGTCTCACCATGGAACGATACAGAGCCATTATAATATCCTTTGTTTTATTTTCCATTCCTTTCCTTATGATATCTAGCATTATATTTGCTCTCTTGGCCGCTGCTGCACACTGGACCTAGGGTTTTAACATGTTATGCACAATGACACCTAAATCTTCTTCCTGGGTGGTGGTTCCTAATGTGGAACCTTGCTTCATGTAACCATAGTTTGGACTGTTCTTCCCTAGGTGCATAACTTTGCACTTGCCCACATTAAATTTCATCTGCCATTTGGATGCCCAGTCTTCCAATTATCAAGATCCTCTTGCAATTTTCCACAATCCTCTTGGGTTTTAACAACTTTAAATAGTTTTGTTTTATCTGCAGATTTGATAACCTCACTCGTTATTCCCTTTTCCAGGTCATTTATGAATGTGTCAAAAAGAAGCAGACCCAGCACAGATCCCTGGGGTACACCACTATTCACCTTTCTTCATTGGGAAAATTGGCCATTTAGCCCTACCCTCTGCTTTCAATCTTTTAACCAATTCCTGATCCACAATAGTACACTGCCTCCCATCCCATGACTCTTTAGTTTTACCAAAAGTCTCTGATGAGGGACCTTGTCAAAGGCTTTCTGAAAGTCCAGCTACACTATATCAACCAACTCGCCTTTGTCTGTTTATTCACACCTTCAAAAAAAGATAACAGATTAGTAAGACAAGATCTTCCTTGTATAAAGCCATGTTGGCTGTCTCCCATTAAGCCATGGCTATCTATATGTTCAGCAATTTTGTTCTTTATAATGGTTTCTCCCGGTACCGACGTCAGGTTCACCGGTCTGTAGTTTCCCGGATCACCCCTGGAACCCTTTTTAAAAATTGGCATTACGTTCGCCATCCTCCAATCTTCAGGTATTACAGATTACTAATAGCAGGTCTGCAATCTCATATTTCAGTTCTTTCAACACCCTTGGATGTATATCATCCGGCCCAGGTAATTTGCTACTCTTCAGTTTATCTAATAGTTGTAACAACATCTTCCCGATGTATCAAAATTTCCTTCAATTCTTCCGCACCTTTGAATACCACTTCAGTCATGGGTAACATCCCTACATCTTCCTCAGTAAAGACTGAAGCAAAGAATTCATTCAGTCTCTCCGCTATCACCTTGTCGCCTCTTAGTACCCCTTTAACCCCTCTATCATCTAATAGACCAACTGACTCTCACAGGTTTTTTTGCTACGAATGTACTTGAAAAAGTCTTTATTACGCGTTAATGCTTCCGCAGCAAGCTTCTCAAATTCTCCCTTTGCCTGCCTTATCAATGCCTTGCATTTAACTTGTCAGTGCTTGTGCTGTTTCCAGGTTTCCTCGTTTGGCTCTTTTTTCCATTTCCTGAAAGATGCTTTTTTGGCAACAGCCGCCTCTCTGACCTCACCTTTAAACCATGCTGGCAGTTTTTTGGAGTTCATTCCACTTTTCTTAAAGCGTGGAATACAGCTGGTCTTGGCTTCCAAGATAGTATTTTTCAACAACACCCAAGCTTGATGTAAGTCTTTAACCTTTGAAATTGCTCCTTTTAGTTTTTTCTTAACTATTTTCCTCATTTTATCATAGTCTCCCTTTCGAAAGTTAAAAGGTAGTACTGTGGATTTCCTTACCATCCCTTATCCATTAATTATATCAAATGCGATCATGCTATGATCACTATTGCTGAGTGGCCCCAACACCCTTATCTTTTGCACCAGATCTGGTGTTCCACTAAAGACTGTCCAACATGGCTTCCCCTCTGGTCCGTTCATGAACCAGCTGCTCCAAGAAGCAGTCATTTATTTCATCTAGGAACTATCTCCCTAGCATGTCCTGCCGTGACACTGACCCAGTCGATAATGGGGTAATCGAAATCACCCATTATTATTACTGTGCTGTAACCTTTGTTGGTTTCCTTGATTTGTTTCAGCATTTCATCATCCATTTGTTCATTCTGGCCTGGCCAGATAGTAAACCCCAACTGCCATCACCTTCCCCTTTTCACATGGAATTTCAATCCATAGAGATTCTACAGCAAATTTTGTTTGCTGCAAAACTTTAATCCTTTCTGACTCAATGCCCTCTCTAACAGAGCGCAACTTCTCCACCAATTTGATCAGCTCTATCATCATGATATAGTTTGTACCCAGGTATCAGTGTCCCACTGGTTGTCCTCCTTCCACCATGTCTCCGATATTCCAATCATATCTAACCTCTCATTTAGTGCTATATATATTCTAACTCTCCCATCTTATTTTTTAGACTTCTAGCATTTGCATAGAAGCATTTTAGAGACTGTATTTTATTCATATTAATTTGGCTATTGGTAGACATGGGTAATTTGGGATCTTTAAGCTCTGTCTGCTCCATACTTGAGGGCATTTGGGCTGCTTTACTCTTTTTTGGAACCCCTCTGCTTTTGATAGTATCCTTCAACGATACATTTTTCCGAACCATGCGCTCTTGGGCGACTGTCAGCTTTCCCCTATTATCTAGGTTAAAAGCTGCTCTATCAGTTACGCAGATAAGGAAAAGCCTTTTGGCTTTTCGCCCTAGAGTTGTGGCTCTAGTAGCATCTTTTCTTCTGAAATTTCCTTCAAAATGTTTTGTGGTTTATAAGCAAAAAACTTATGCTTTCATTGAACCTAGGCAGCTCAATGAGTTCTTAATAGCTAGGGAGGAAATTGTGGTAGAGGTCTAAGACATCCCATCTGGCTGACATTTAAGCCTTCTCATGTTTGCCTGTTTAATTGCTGTGATGTAGATTTTGCATCAAGAGATTTTTCCTAATACGCCCCTGTTATTTACTTTTGTATTGGGGTCTAAATAATATGGATGACATGAATTTTGATGTTACCTTGATATTTTAAGTTTGCTTTTGTGGTATTTGATTTATTAATCATGTCATTATCCATTGTTTCTTTTTCATTCATGTTATTTACCTGGATGTTGTAATTCATATAAACTTTATAAATAAAAAATTAAAAAGCTGCTCTCTCTCCTTTTTAAAGCTTAATGCTAGCAGCCTGGTTCCATCCCGGTTAAGGTGAAGCCCATCCCTTCGGAAGAGCCCCTCCTTTCCCCAGAATGTTCCCCAGTTCCTAACAAATCCAAAACCCTCATCTCTGCACCATTGTCTCATCCACGCATTGAGACTCCGGAGCTCTGCCTGCCTTTTGGGTCCTGTGCGTGGAATGGGAAGCATTTCGAAGAACGCTACCCTAGAAGTTCTGGATTTCAACTTCCTACATAAAAGCCTAAATTTAGCCTCCAGAATCTCCCTACAACATTTTCCTATGTCACTGGTACCGACATGTACCAAGACAGCAGACTCCTCCCCAGTACTATCTAAGAGCTTATCTAGATGGTGCGTGAGGTCCGCTACCTTCGCACCAGGCAGGCATGTTACCAGGCGATCCTCACGTCCATTTGTTCTCCAGGCAGTAGTGAGCTGCAAACGTGTGAATTGAAGACCATATGGTGGCTTTGGAGATCTCAGTTACCGGCACGGAGAACAGGTTCACCACCGTGATGGCCATCGCTTGCATGCGATGCACTGTGATCAGGTGCTCCAGGGAGCGTCCAGCTCACTCATAAGAGAGGGCAATACAGTCCACCATCCAAGTGAACAGAGTTTGCTTAGTCACAGGGAGTCCCAGTCTGCTGGGGTCATAAGACACGAAATGTTGAGGAGCTTTGCAGTGGGTATGAGTCCACTGTAAGTAGGACGACAGGACCCATTTGCAATCCAGTCTTGGACTACAAAAGGGGACTGCTACTTCTGGAGAGAGATCTGCAATAATAAGTATTTACTTCTGGGAATTTTTCTAAATCTTGGAGGGAAAAAGGAATTCTTTAGCTTAAAGCTGATTAATCTGTGAACCCAGTTTATTTGTTAAATCAGTCAGGGCCTAGTAGCAGCAAAGTTTTCAGTTTAAATGTAAAACACAGAAAAGAGCTTTCAGGTTAAATTTATAACCCAAAACTCCGTCTATCCAAGCAAGGGCTGTGGGACTCCCCCTGGAGATTGGTCACAGATTACCTTAAAAGCATAGGACTGGGTACTCTACAGCAGCCAGCTTTAAATAAAACAAAGGATATTATTATGCCTCTATCGTTCCATGGTGCGACCGCACCTTGAATAGTGTGCGCAATTCTGGTTGCTGTATCTGAAAAAGGATATAGCGTTATTGGAAAAGGTACAGAGAAGCGCCATCAAAATGGTAAAGGGGATGAAAGTATACCCCTATGAAGAGAGGCTAAAACGGTTAGGGCTCTTCAATCTGGAAAAGAGACAGCTGAGGGGAGATAAGATAGAGGTCTATAAATTAATGAATGGAATGGAACGGAACGGGTAAACGTAGATCGATTGTTTAGGTCATCAGAATATAAAAAGACTAGGGGACATGCAATGAAGCTGCAGGGTAACCTATTTAAGACTAATAAGAGGAAACATTTTTTTCACTCAACGTGTAATCAAACTCTGGAATTTGTTACCGCAGGATGTAGTAAAAGCTGTTAATGTAGCTGGGTTTAAAAAAAGGTTTGGATAACTTCTTGGAGGAAAGGTCCATAAACCATTATTAAAAGGGACCCAGGATATCATTGCTTGACCCAATACAAGCACTGAGGAACCTGTGTCTTTTGGTGAGACTGCTAGGTACTTATGACCTAGATTGACCACTGTTGGAAACAGGATACTGGGCTTGATGGGCCTTGGTCTGACCCAGTATGGCATCTCTTATGTTCTTATGAGCTACTAGTTCCTCCCAGCCAGTGTGAGGCCGTGGGAAAAAGGTGGAGGACGACAACCTCATGATTGAGGTGGAAAGGAGATACCACCTTCAGGAGAAATTTCAGATGCATACGGAGCACTAACCTGTTCTTATAGAACCTTATATATGATGGATCCGCCACCAGAGCCTGGAGTTTGCTCATACTTCATGTGGATGAGAGAGCCACCAAGAAGGCCACCTTCCAAGAGAGGTATTGCAGGTGGCAAGTGGCTAGGGGATCGAATGGAGGTCTGAAGAGCTGTGAGCACCACATCAAGGTCCCACTCTGCCACCAGAGGCCCCGGAGGAATCTGGAGATCAGGGGCTGGTCCATGAGGTGTTTTCCCTCGACAGGGTGGTGGCGAGTGGCTATCACGCTGGGATGCATCCTGATAGTTTAACACTTCAGCCCAGTGTTTGACAGGTGCAGTAGGTACTGGAGCACCAATTGCACATGGCAGAAGGGGTTCTCCCTCCTTTCTGCAAACTAGGTAGAGAACCATCTCCACTTAAAGGCATAAGCTCGTTTGGTGGAGGGCTTTCGGGAGGCCAGTAGGATCTCCTCGATTTCTCTTGGAAGAATGAAAGGGGCCAATGCTACCCTTTCAGCAGTCACGACGTCAACTTTAGCAACCCCAGATTCGGGTGCAGAAGGAAGCCCACTCCTGAAACAGGAGATCTGGGTCTCAGCCCACCAAGATTGGGCGTGCCACCAACAGGGAGAACAGCACTAGAAACCATGGCTTTCTGGGCTACCTGGGGGCAATTAGCCTAGCTATGTTACTATGATGCCCACTTTATCTGGACTTTGAAGAGGATCCTGGCAACCGGGGAAGGGGGTGGGTGGGAACACAGTAGGCCATTGGACCACAAGATCAGGAAGGCATCCACTGCCACACTCTGGGTGCAGCTGGTGCGAACAGAAGCAAGGCAGCTGCGTGTTCGGAGAGGCAAAAAGGTCCATCATGGGCCTGCCCCAGAGGTAGAAGAGCCATTTTGCCACCCTGGGTGTTTCAGGCACCACTCATGTGGGCAAAGGACTGTCCTCAGCCTGTCTGATAGGCAATTGTCATGGCCCAGGAGGTAAACCACTCGTAGGGGCATGCTGTTGCAAGCTGCAAAAGGGAGGATGGTCATCGCCTCCTGGTAGAGGGAGTACGAGCCCGTGTCCCCCGGCTTGATACAAAACATGGCGACTTGGTTGTCAGTCTGGATCAGTATGGGCTGGTGTCGCAGGTACTGGCGGAACGCTTGTAGGGCCAGGAAGATTGCCCTGAGTTCTAGGAGGATGATCTGTAGCAGAGATTCCTCCTGAGACCAACTGCCCTGTGTGCAGCGGTCCCCACAATGCACCCCTGAACCCAGGAAGGAGACATCCGTGGTCAAGATCCTCCGAAGCACAGGTGCCTGTAAGGGCACTCCTGCCTGGAGGTAGTACAAGTTTTGCCATCAGTTGAGGGATTCCGTCAGTTGGTGGGAAACCCTGACCCTGTCCGGTATCCTGCAGGTGGCTTGAGTCCACTGTGAACGGAGGCACCACTGGGCTGTTCGCAGGTGCAAGCAGCTGAGTCCTCTACTGGACCGTAGATGCCATATGGCCCTGTAGGCGGAGGTTAGCTGGCACTGACCAGCAGGGTTGTACCTCTGCCAGATGTGAGGCATTCTGCTCGTTCTCTGGTGAGGACAGCCTTGACCTGTAGCGTATCCAGCTGAGCACCTATGAACTCCAGGTCTTGTGCTGGAGAAAGGTGGGATTTGGGGTAGTTGATGACGAGCCCCAGGGGCCTACTGGAGGATTGCACACTCTGACTTGCCTCAGAGGCTGTGTTGCCCCTGATTAGCCAGTCATCTACGTAGGGGAAGACTACGGACCCTTGCAGATGCAGGTGGGTGGCCACCACTGCCATGCATTTGGTAAAGACCCTGGGCGAGGAGGCCAGGTCAAATGACAGCACTCTGTACTGGTAGTACCCTCCTTCTACCACGAACCTTAGGTACTGCCTGTGAGAGGGGTGGATTAGGATGTCTGTGTACGCATCCTTTAGATCCAAGAAGTACAGACAATCTCCCTGGTGGAAGTAAAGCAACAATGTTCCAAGGGAGAGCTTCTTGAACTTCTCCCTCACCAGAAAATTCTTTAAGTTCTGTAGGTCTAGTATGGACCTGAGGCCCCCAGTTCTCTTTAGCTCAAGGAAGTATCTGTAGTAGAGACTTTTTCCCATAGGTGTTTGGGTAGAAGCTCTACTGCGTTGTCCCTGATCAGGCCTGCGAGCTCTGTGAACAGTAGAGTCTGGCTTGATGGACCTTGGTCTGATCCAGTGTGGCATCTCTTATGTTTTTATGTTCTTATGGTCACACCGGCTCTCCTGGGAAGAACCTGAGTAGCATCTGCTGTATATGTAGGAGGTATTCCTCACTTACCAGTTTGCAGTGCCCACTGGTCTGAGGTGAAATGGGCCCACCTGTGGGCAAAGAGCGCCAGGCAGCCCACCTGTGGGCTGGTGAAGATCTCCCGGAGGAGAGGAGGCCCTGCCCTGGGAGTCAAAAGCTCCCCATGTGATAGGTGGGAGCTGTGGCCTGGGGCTTTGGTGAATTGCTTTCCGAACTCCTTGACCTTGCCTCTTAGGGTGAGAACCTTACTGCTGGCCCAAGAAGGGCTGGTATAGGGTGAGAACCTTACTGCTGGCCCAAGAAGGGCTGGTATTGGTGACTGTGTGAAAGGACCCTTTTTTATTCGGGAAAAGAGGTCTTTTCTCTAATGGTTTCTTGTGAGGAAGTGATGAGATCTTTTTAGAAAGCCTCTGGCGAGTCACCATGTCTGCCTTGATCTCGGCCGCCTTATCGGTCATGTATTTGCAGAACAGGTTCAACCTGGTGCAGGGGACGTTGAGCAACTTGTCTTGGACCCATTGATCGAGGTCAGAGGACTATAGACAGGCTTGGTGTCTGGTGCAAATGCTGGCTGCTGTGACTCAAGCCGCTGACTAGAAATAGTCATAGGCTGCTCAGGAGAAGAAATAGGAGCAGTCAATACCAGAGGTCAGAGATTGGAGCCATTGGAGGGGCTACCCGACCAGGCCCACCAAAAACCCCGACAGCTCCTGGGTAAGAGCCTTGAAGTACATAAGTCATAGGGTTTGATCCAGCAACCCAGCATTGAGCCCTGGTAACCCTTGCACCCAAGAGTAGCCTCCCTTTCGGGGGGGGGGGGGGGGAGAAACAGAGAACTGGGTCTTTTGGCTTCTAAGTTTTTGCATGGTCAACTCGACAAGCATGGAGTTATGTGGGAGCTGGGTCTTGTGCAACCCGGGGCCTTTCCGGATATGATACATGGCATCAGTTCACCACCAGCACAGAAACCAGTGTCTCCCACATTCTGAGCAGTAGCCGCTCCAGGATCAGCTATACGGGCAATGTGAGGGTTTCCTTGGGTGGAGCCTCATATTGGAGAATCTTTAGCTACTTGGTACGTCTTCCTCTGCCTCGGTCTGCACAGAGGGGGCTCTGGCCATGTCCTTGATGAATTCATGGAAGGCTACGTCCTCCAGAGAATGGTGCCGGAAGAGACGGGTCTGAGGGAATCTCTGTATTTTTGGTTTCCGAGGATGCCTTATCATCGGTCTCCTCCTCAGAGTCGAGCAGTGATGACAAATCTGAGGCCCTGACACTAACTGCTTCGAGGCTGGTGCTGAAGGGCCAACAGCCTCCGGAGGACCTGGGGTCCGAGTTGCGGAAACTAGCCAGGAAAGATCAAATACCCAAGGAACAGAACCAGGACCTTGACCGGCACTGAGGACTTACCTAAGGACAGTGGCGCTTGGAGCTCGGCTCTATGACATTCTTGCAATAAGGGGCCTGGTCGTCAGGGCAGATAATGCTGACGAACTAACCATCATTGCCTGCTGCAGTGCCAGGATATTAGTGATATTCTGCTCCAGGGCTGCCATTCTGGTTTCCAAGCCAAAAGGTTTTGCAGCTTTCAGCGCGGGCAAAGAGGATCTCTGGACCGGCGCCAGCACTCTGTGTCCTTGACAAGGACTATGATCGAAGAACCTTGCATGGTCTCCGCCGGCCGAGGGATCCTGCGGGTTTAACCTTTGCGGACTTCCAACTTTTTCTTCTTTTTTTTCACCCAGGACAAAGGTCTTCCTTTCGGGACTCCGAGGACGCTCGAGCCTCATAGGAAGTACTGGGCTTGGAGCTCGGCGTAGGGGAAGCCGGGACCAAGATGGACCTAGGGAACAGTTTTTCCTCCAATTCAGACTTTTTTTTTTTTTTATTGGTCTTAGGCGTCATAGCCTGCAACAGGTCATAGGAGGTGCTGTCATGGTCCAGTCACAGACTACGCAGGCAGCAGTCATGGGTGTCTATCAGACATGGTTTGACTGCAGCAGTCACATTTCTTGAATCCACTTGGAGGACATGGTGGGGAACACCCAGATGGGGTCGATGACCACCAGATGAAAAAAAGGCACGGATACCAGTAGAGGCAGGCCTCTATCAAAAAAGGAAAAAAACATAGAAACATGACAGAAAAAGACCACATCGCTTATCTAGTCTGTCCTTCCATATCAACAACTACAACAGTCCACTTTTTACCTTTAGAGATCCTCTGTGTTGGTCCCATGCTTTTTTGAATTCAGTTACTGTCCTCATCTCTACCACCTCCACTGGGAGACTATTCCACGGATCCACTACTCTTTCTGTAAAGAAATATTACTGCATATCACTCCTGAATCTATCTCCCTTCACCCTCATCCCATGTCCCCTCGTAGCAGAACTTGCTTTCAAATGAAAGAGGCTCTCTCCCTGAACATTTATGCCACGGAGGTATTTAAACATCTCAATCATATCACCTCTATCCCGCCTTTCCTCTAAGGTGTACATAATAAGATCCTTAAGTCTGTCCTCATATGCTTTATAATGAAGCCCACTAATCATTTTAGTAGCCACCCTCTGCACCGACTCCATCCTGTTCACATCCTTTTGAAGGTGTGGTCTCCAGAATTGCACACTATACTCCAAATGAGGTCGCACCATAGACTTATACAGAGGCATTATCACCTCCTTTTTTCTGCTAGCCATTCCTCTCCGTATGCACCCAAGCATCCTTCTAGCTTTTGCCGTCGCCTTTTCTACCTGTTTAGCTACTTTAAGATCATCAGACATGACGCCTAGGTCCCGCTCTTCTTTAGTGGACAAAAGTACTTCACCTCTTATACTGTATTGATCCCTTGGATTGCTGCAGCCCAAATGCATGACCTTACATTTTTTAACATTAAATCCCAGCTGCCAAATTCTAGACCATTCTTCAAGCTTAGCTAGATCCCTCCTCATGTTATCTACACCTTCCTGGGTGTCTATTCTATTGCAGATTTTGGTATCATCCGCAAAGAGGCAAACCTTACCCGACAGTCCTTCCGCTATATCACTAACAAAGATGTTAGAAAGAATCGGGGCAAGGACAGATCCCTGGGGCACACCACTGGTAAAGCGTAGTTACTCACCTGTAACAGGTGTTCTCCAGGAGCAGCAGGAATCAGTCCTCACATATGGGTGACGTCGGCGCCGACGGAGCCCTCGCGGAGCAATTTTCCCCAGCTTTCAAAGAAAGCCTTTGGGAATTGCAGCGCGCATGCGCGGTCCCCTTCCCGCCCAAGGGTGCCATCTTAGCCAGTCAGATGACATAGCGAAAAGACAGCATAAAAATTTGCAAAAAACTAAAGCAGATAATTGCAACTCCAAGGGGAGGAGGGAGGGTTGTGAGGACTGATTCCTGCTGCTCCTGGAGAACACCTGTTACAGGTGAGTAACTACGCTTTCTCCAGGACCAAGCAGGAAGTCAGTCCTCACATATGGGACTCCCAAGCTTAAGGCTACCGGAGACCCTAAGCACAAAAATGAGCTCCCTCTAGCTCAGCAGTACAGAAGGAAGGAATCTTCACTGAATTATTACCCACCGGTAGCCCCCATCCGGGATGGAGGGTAGGAGTTGCTCAAACCTCGAAGAGATTTCGGAGGACTGCCTGTCCGAAAGCACTGTCCCTGCGGGACTCCCTCTCGAGGCAGTAATGGACCGCAAAAGTCTGGCTCGAAGACCAAGTAGCGGCCCGGCAGATGTCTGCCAATGGAACAGAGCGGAGGTAAGCCGACGTAGCCTTCGCCCGAACACAATGAGCCGTGACCCGACTTTCTAACGAGAGTCCGGCTGCCCCATAAGCCCAAGCGATACAGTCAGCAACCCAGATGGACAGAGTACGCTTGGAGACTGGGAGCCCCAATTTATTGGGGTCAAAAGACACAAAAAGCTGAGCAGCTTTACGGTGCTCCCGCGTACGGTCAAGGTAGAAGTTCAATGCCCTTCTACAGTCCAGGGTATGCAGGACCATTTCAGCTCGGCTGGAGTGTGGCCTGGGAAAGAAGGTCGGAAGTACCACCTCCTGATTGATGTGAAAAGGGGAGACCACTTTTGGAAGAAATTTAGGGTGAGTCCGTAGGACTACCCTATTTTTGTAGAACCGAGTGTAAGGGGGATCAGACACGAGGGCCTGCAATTCACTTACGCGTCTAGCGGAAGTGAGGGCTATCAGGAATAAGGTTTTCCAAGAAAGAAAACCGAGAGAACAGGTAGCCATAGGTTCAAAAGGCGGACAGGTGATCCGCTGCAAAACCACATTCAGATCCCAGTCAGGTGCTGGCGGGCGCAGAGGTGGTTTAAGTAGAAGGAGACCTCAGAGAAACCTTGCCACGAGAGGGTCGCTGGAAAGAGGTCTGCCGTCCACCGGCACATGATGTGCTGAAAGAGCACTGAGGTGAACTTTAACGGAGTTGGACTTAAATCCCAGATTAGAGAGGTAGAGCAAGTACTGCAAGATCACCGACACCGAGCAGGAGAAGGGATCCTGAGACTGCTGGGCACACCAAGCGGAAAAGCGACGCCATTTAAGGGCGTAGCATTTGCGGGTAGAAGGGCGCCGGGAAGCTAGGACGACCTCTTCCACCTCTGCCGGCAGTAGAAGGGGAGCAAGGACTACCCTTTCAGCAGCCAGGCCATCAGATGTAGAGATCTGAGGTTGGGGTGCAGTAGGGACCCCTGATCCTGTGTTAGGAGATCTGGTTGAAACCCCAGAGGGAACGGATCCTCCACCGCTAGTTGCAGCAGGAGTGGAAACCACGGCTGTCTGGGCCACCGAGGAGCTATCAGGATCATGGAAGCTTTGTCTCGGAGAACCTTGAAAAGAGTTCGAGAGACTAGCGGTATGGGAGGAAAGGCATAGAGAAGGCCTTTCGACCATGAGAGCAGAAAAGCATCCGCCGCTACTCGAAGGGTATGCGGCTGCCGAGAGCAGAAGCGAGGAAGTTGCCTGTTGAGAGGACTGGCAAAGAGATCCATCGTGGGGAGGCCCCACTTCAGAAAAAGTTTCTGAACTACCAAGGGATCTAGTCGCCACTCGTGCGGCTGGAGGATTCTGCTGAGTTTGTCCGCCAGGCAATTTTCTTGGCCTGGGAGATAAACTGCCTTGAGCAGAATGCCGTGGCTTACGGCCCAAGAGCAGAGTCTCTGTGCTTCTCGACAGAGAAGGAAGGAGCCCGTGCCCCCTGTTTGTTCACGTAGAACATGGCAACTTGATTGTCCGTCTGGACAAGGACGGACTGGTGAGAAGTCAGGTGGGAGAAAGCCTTGAGAGCCAGACGGATCGCTCTGAGCTCCAGGAAGTTGATCTGCTGCGCAGACTCCCACGTGGTCCAGAGACCTTGAGTACACGCCCCTTGGCAATGCGCTCCCCATCCTAGGAGAGAAGCATCCGTCGTCAGCACTTGAGCCGGCGGAGGAGACTGAAAAGGCATTCCGAGTACCAGGTTCGGCCGATGAAGCCACCACTGTAGAGAATAGGCCAGCGGGCCGGAGATCCGCACTAAGTCGGCTAGGCCGCCTGTGGCCTGTTGCCACTGCTTGCGAAGGCACCACTGAGCAGGCCGCATATTCAGGCGGGCATTGGGGGTCACGTGGACGGTGGAAGCCATGTGGCCGAGTAGTCTCAGGAAGCGCCTGGCCGAGACCAGGGACTGGCTGCGAAAACGGCCGGCTAGGTCCATGAGCTGTTGAGCCCTGTCGAGAGGCAGGAAAGCTCACGCCTGAAGAGTGTGCAATCTTGCGCCGATGAACTCGAGATCTTGCGAGGGGAGCAAAGTGGACTTTGCAAAGTTTATGACAAAGCCCAAGTACTGGAGAAGAGTCACAGTGCGGTGTGTGGCTTTTGTGACTTCTGGAGAGGACGATGCTCTGATGAGCCAGTCGTCTAGGTACGGAAAGACAGAGGCCGTGAAGTCGGAGATAAGCCGCCACCACCGCGAGACATTTTGTGAAGACTCGTGGTGCGGAGGATAGGCCAAAGGGCAGTACTCTGTACTGGTAGTGATTTCCCGCCACCACAAACCTTAGGTATTGGCGGTGGCTTGGGTGGATGAGGATGTGCGTGTAGACATCCTTTAGATCCAAGGAGCATAGCCAATCTCCCTGCTGGAGGTAGGGCAGAAGGATTCCAAGGGTAAGCATCTTGAACTTCTCCCTCACGAGGAACTTGTTGAGGTTGCGCAAGTCCAGGCTGGGTCGGAGGCCTCCCGTTCTTTTTGGTATTAGGAAATACCTGGAATAGAAGCCTTGACCCCTCAGGTGGTGGGGCACCGGTTCCACAGCCTGTTCCTGAAGAAGACTTGCTAACTCTTGAAGGAGTAAGCCCCTGTGTAGAGGGAGTCGTGGAGGCTCTCCCGGGAAATAGGAGGGAGGGACCTGGTGGAAGTGGAGAAGATAGCCTTCACTCACCACATGAAGCACCCAGGCATCTGAAGTGATGTTGGACCACCTGTGGGCAAAGTGGACCAGCCGGCCTCCTGTGCTGGGAGGAACCAGCTGAGGGGGAGAGGCTATGCTGAGGAAGTCAAAAACCCCCACCCTGCTGAGCAGGGGCCGGTGGTGCAGGCTTGGGGCTTGCTGCCTACGGGACCCGTTACCCCGTCCCTTGGCCTGCTGACCCTGTTGGGGAGCTGCGGAGGCCTGATATTGAGGGTAGTGTTTATAGGCAGCCACCTTTCTCGGGTAAAAGGACTTCTTTCCCGAGCCCTTCTTCTTCTGGGAAGGGGCAGAGGTCTTCCTAGAAAGCCTAGTTCTGGTGAGAGTCTCTGTCTCGAGTTGTGCAGCCTTCTCAGCCATGGGCTTGCCAAAGAGGTTCTCACCTCGGCAGGGGACATCGACCAACTTGTCCTGCACCCAGGGGTCAAGGTCAGACGACTGAAGCCAAGCCTGTCGGCGGGCACCGATGCCGGCTGCGGCCACTCGAGCCGATGCTTCAAAGCCATCATAGGCTGCTCGAGAAATGAATTTGGAGCATTCCCGAATACCAGTGGACTATGCAAAGGTTCCTCGGACAGCCCAGCAGAGAATCCGGCTATCTCTTTAGCCAGGTCTCTAAGGTACATGCCCATGTAGAGCTGGTAGGTCTGGACCCGACAAGCAAGCATAGAGCCCTGGAAACACTTCTTACCGAGGCCATCCAGGTTGCGGGCCTCCCTGCCAGGAGGCACCGAGGAGTGCATCTTCTGGCTCTTAAGCCTATGCATGGCCGATTCCACCACCATGGAATGGTGCGGTAGCTGTGCTTTTTGGAAGCCAGGGCTCTTGCGGACTCGATAGATGGAATCGACCCGCTTGCTTAATACCGGCGACGATGCCGGACTCTCCCACATGCGGAAGAGTAGTCGTTCCAGCATTGGAGGAACCGGTACAGTAAAGTGCTCCCTGGCGGGAGAGTCGTACTGAAGGGCGTCGAGCTCTTCGGCTCGAGGCTCCTCCTCGGGATCCGCAGGGAAGGCCAAAGCCTTGGCCATATCCCTGACGAAGTCCGAGAACCGGGCATCCTACGGGGGGGACTGTTTCCGAGGTTCGGACTCAGGGGAGTCCGAGGGGACACACCGAGTCCGAAAAGAATCAGGTGACTCTTCCACTTCAGACTCCCAGGCCGACTCTGAGGAGGAATCGGTGGGGTCAGTTCGGGCGGGCGGAGGCGTCGGCCGCCCCGACGCCGAGGGAGTCGGCGTCGATGACCTCGGTCCCGAACGGGAGGCCGAGGGTGACCTCGACCGAGGATCGACTCGAGCCCGCATGGACTCGAGGATCGGCTCGGTCTCCGGGGTCGACTTAGACGTCGACGTCCCGGCGGTCGGGGCAGAGGCGCCAGCGAGGCTAGCAATCAGTGCCCGCTGCTGGTCCATGAAAGCAGATAGTCTGCTCTCCAAGGCTGTCAACCTGAGTCCGACCTCAGGTGACCCAGCAGCCCCCGACTCGGGCCCCGACGGCGTCGGGCCCGACGTCGGACCCCTCGGAGGCGAGTCCAGGAGGACTACAGGACTTACCCGAGCAGGCATCTCCGATTCCAAATGAGGTCGCTTCGGGAGATATTCCTTCTCCAAAGACCCGGGACGGCTATGTGACCTGGCCCTCGCGGAACCAGGAGCGTCCACCGACGCCGCCCTCGCGGGTTTCGCCTTCCGACGATGATCCCCGGAGGGAGAACCTCTGTCGGAGGAACTCCGGCGATGCTCAGAGCTGGAGCCTCTGGACGCCGAGGCCTCCGACGAGGTCCGGGTACGGGCGGGATCTGCGAAGATTCTTTCCCGCTGATGCCGCCGACTCCGTAACGCTTTGGAGGACATTTTGCTGCAGGCCCCACAGATCAGTTCCTCATGATCTGGGACAAGGCAGCGGAGGCAATTATCGTGTGTGTCAGTGAGTGACATATTTCTGTCACACTGAACACACCTCTTGAAACCACTGGCAGCCATCGGGGGAAAAAGGGCCCCTGCAAGGTCAAAGGACCGGGCTGCCAGCGAAAAACCGAAAAACGAAACTGACAGAAAAATCAGAAAAACCGAAAAATAAGAGAAGGACTCGCAACGGCGTCGCGAGTCCGGGCAGGAAAGAGACCGGCGTCGAACCGAAGAAAAAAGATAAATAAATCACGAAAAATCAACGTTTTCAGCGGGGACAAGAAGACCACGTCTGTAGGGCTCAGCGGAAAAAAGAAGACTGGCTAAGATGGCACCCTTGGGCGGGAAGGGGACCGCGCATGCGCGCTGCAATTCCCAAAGGCTTTCTTTGAAAGCTGGGGAAAATTGCTCCGCGAGGGCTCCGTCGGCGCCGACGTCACCCATATGTGAGGACTGACTTCCTGCTTGGTCCTGGAGAACATCCTTCTCCTCACAGTGAGCTCCATTTACTTGTACTCTTTGTCGCCTCCCAGCCAACCAATTTCTAACCCAAGCAGTAACTTTAGGGTCCATCCCTAGGGTGCTCAGTTTATAAGTCGCCTGTGAGGAACAGTGTCAAAGGCTTTACTGAAATCTAAATACACCACATCTAGAGCTCTCCCTCGGTCCAACTCCCTGGTCACCCAGTCAAAGAAATCAATCAGATTTGTCTGACAAGACCTGCCTCTGGTGAATCCATGCTGCCTCGGATCCTGTAATCCGCTGGACTCCAGGAACCTCACTATTTTCTCTTTCAGCAGCGTTTCCAATAATTTACTCACCACCGAAGTTAAACTAACCGGCCTGTAGTTTTCAACCACATCCTTACTTCCGCTTTTGTGTAAAGGCACCACATGAGCCTCTCTCCAGTCCTTTGGCACCACTCCCGACTCCAACGAGGCATTGAAAAGGTCAGTCAGTGGAGTTGCTAGAACGTCCCCAGGGGCCAAGAACAGTGCTGAGATTGGAGCAGGCTCGAGGCTGGAAGAGGAACAATTACAGAAAATGGGAAAGCTAACTAAGGATAATTAGCAAGGATTTTTCTGGGGAAATATGACAGACATCCGTTGGGCTCCGTGGAAAAAAGGAAACTGAGCAAGATGGCACCCTTGGGCAGGAAGGGGAAAACACATGCGAGGTAGCATGTCCCAAAGACTTTCTTTGAAAGATGGAGAAATGCTCCGCAAGGGCTCCATCGGCGCCGACGTCACCCAAACTGAGGACTGACTTCCTGCTTGTTCCTGGAGAACTCCAGATATAGCCACTGTCCACTGGTTCCAGTACACTCCGTAGGATGGCTGCGCAGGAGCTAACAATTCCAAGATGAACTGCACCGGTTCAGCAGCCACCAACTGCCAGAGAGAAATATTAAAATATGCCCCTAGCAGTACAAGCTCAAGTAGCAGTGATGCCACCACTAGAAATGTCTCCACCTCTGCTAATAGGTGCCACATGTCTGGACTGATCTAGCAGTACAATCTGGAAAGTTTGCAGGTAGAGAAGCTAAAGCATTATGTTACTAAAATGTTAGAAAGGGAGCAGAAGTGGTTAAAAGAAGTACCTTGTGTTTCACGATACGGATGAAGCTTTGCAGTGCCCGAACGCGTACAAAGGCATTCACATCATGTATGTGCTCCTGCAGTGTATCCAAGAACTGGTCACGTGTGCACCGTGCCATTTCCTCCAACTCTTCCCCATTTAGCACCTGAATTATTATCTCCACCATGATACCCAGCACTGCATTCCGCATAACGTAGCTCTAAGAGGAGGCATACAGAAGGGTTAATATGCACAGGCACTTAACATGTTTAGCCAATATTAAAAAATTACCCCTCCCGCACCTCTCCATCCAGGTGATCCACTAATACACTAATACTGGGGAGCATCACAGTGGGGATTTTCTCTGCCAGCTCCATGAGAAACACTGTATATGCCTTCACACCAGAAGTCTCCCGCACCAACTCCTCTGGGCACTTCAGTCCGATCTCTCTAAGAACCATGGGTGTAGGGAGAAAAAAACAAAAACAAAAACAGGGATTCTGTTAACTAGGATTGTAATGCAGAAATAAAGCAAGTGCTCCTGAGAAGTCAAAGAGGGTAGCAATAAGGATAGGTACTTCAAGAGGGTCAGGAGTGTTGGAAAAGAGGAGGGGGGAAGTTGAAGGATAATGAACCCCTTACCTCATGATTTCCCCCACGATTGATTTCACACCATATTCTGTGGCCCAGAGACTCACCATCTGCACAAAGATGGGAGCCAGATGTTCAAAGTGCTGCAGCAGTTGGCTAATCTTTAAACTGGCACCTAGAAGACAGACAATGCAACAAAAGAGTAGATCACCATGGGAGTAGAGAACGAGAACGCTTCCACAGTGGGATAACTAAAGCCTAGGGGTTTACTACACCTGAGATCCAGGGTTATATGCAGAGATCGCGTAGTTACTCACCTGTAAGGTGTTCTCCGGGGACAGCAGGAATCAGTCCTCACATATGGGACTCCCCAGCTACAGGCTACCTGAAAACTATAGCCCAAAAAAGGCTCCCTCATCGAGAGCTGCAAGCAGCTGCAATGAAACCCTAACCAGGGAAGTAGCACCCCGGCAGCCTGAACACAGAGGGGTCGGAGGGCAGGAGTTGCCTAGACCTCAAACAGGTTATGCAGCACAGCCTGGCCGAAGGCACTGTCCCGCCAAGACTCCCTATCCAGACAGTAATGAGCCGCAAAGGTCTGACTCGAAGACCAGGTGGCGGCCTGGAAAATGTCCGCCAACGGAACAGAGCACAGGTGAACTACTGATGCCACCATGGCCCTGACCCTATGAGCCGTAACATGACCCTCCAGCGGAAGCCCCGCTGCCTCATAAGCCCGGGCAATACAGTCTACCACACAAGTGGACAACGTATGCTTTGTCACTGACTTCACTAGTTATTGGGATCGTAGGAAACGAAAAGCTGCAAGGCTTTACGGTGAGTTTGCGTACGCCGTATGTAGAAGGACAGGGCCCTTCTACAATCCAGGGAATGGAGGACCGTCTCTGCTCAACTGGCATGTGGCCTGGGAAAATAAAGTAGGAAGAACCACCTACTGATTGAGGTGAAACGAAGAGACCACCTTTGGCAGGAACTTGGGATGCATGCAAAGCACCACCCTATTCTTCAAGAACCTGGTATAAAGCCTCTCCACCACAAGAGCCTGGAGCTCACTCACTCTCTGGGCAGAAATGAGCACAACCAAGAATACCACTTTCCAGGAGAGATACCAGAGGTGGCACGTGGCCATAGGCTCAAAGGGCAGCCGGGTAAGCTACCCCAACATGACATTAAGGTCCCATTCTTTCGCTGAAGGATGGACCAGGGGTTTTAACAGGAGCAGGCCCTTTAGAAACAGTGATAACATTGGGTGAGCAGAGCGAGGCTTCTCGTCCACGGGAAAGTGGTTCGCCGCTAGGGCGCTGAGGTGCACCCTGACGGAATTGGACTTAAGGCCCAACTCGGAAAGGCGGAGAAGGTATTTCAACACCACGACGACAGGGCAAGAAAAAGGGTCTACCTTTTGCCCCGCACACCAGACAGCAAATCTGCGCCACTTAAAGGCGTCCGTCCGTCCATCTCGTAGACGGTCTACATGAAGCCAGCAAGACCTCTTCCACCTCTTCTGGAAGGAGTGGGGAGAGAGTCACCCTCTCAGCAGCCACACCATCAGCGAAAGGGAGCTGAGGTTGGGATGCAAGAGAGCACCCCTCCTGGGAGAGGAGACAAACCCAGGGGAATGGGGGTCTTCACAGCTAGCTGCAGGAGAAGCAGGAACCACAGCTGCCAGGGCCACCATGGGGTTATGAGAATGACAAAAGCTCTGTCCCAAAGGATCTGAACAGAGTCGGGTCGATCAGAGGCATCGGGGGAAAAGCATATGGAGGACCCACTGACCATGAGACTAGAAAGGCATCGGCGGCCACCCTGGAGAGATGTGGCTGCCTCGAGCAAAAATGGGGAAACTGGTGATTGTCTGGACTCTAACAAGTACATCACCAGTTCCCCCCAGACCTGGAAAAGCCTGTTGGCCACCGCACGGTCAAGCTGCCATTCGTGCGGCTGGAGAATCCTGCTGCGCCATTCGTGCGGCTGGAGAATCCTGCTGCGCCATTCGTGCGGCTGGAGAATCCTGCTGCGCCATTCGTGCGGCTGGAGAATCCTGCTGCGCCATTCGTGCGGCTGGAGAATCCTGCTGCGCCATTCGTGCGGCTGGAGAATCCTGCTGAGTCTGTTGGCCAGCCAGTTGTCTTGGCCCAGCAGGTATACTGCCTTGAGGAGAATCCACTGCCAGGTTGCAAAAGAGCACAAGTCCAGGGCCTCCTGACAGAGGGTGCATGATCCCGTACCCCCGTTTGTTCATGTAGAACATAGACACTTGATTGTCCGTTTGGACAAGGACTGACCTGTGGCCCAGATCCTGCCTGAAAACCCTCAGGGTGAGACGGATGGCCTGGAGCTCCAACAAGTTGATATGTTGAGCACTCTCCTACGGGGACCACACCCCCTGTGTGCGGATGCCCTGGCAATGGGACCGCAGCCTAGCAAGGAGGCATCCGTGGTGAGGACCCTTGAATGGAGAAGGGCCTGAAAAGGCATACCTGCCTTTAAGTGCTGGGGCGACATCCACCAAGCCAGGGACTGTACCAGGCACCTGGTCACTTTGATCCTGTCCTGGAGGTGCCCAATGGCCTGGGACCATCAGTCTGAGGCACCACTGCACAGTTTGCATGTGGAAGCGGGCATCTGGAGTGACACAGACTATGGAGGCCATGTGCCCGAGGAGGCCCAGCAGCTGCCTTGTTGGCAATGAGTAGCTATGGCGCTCTCTCCCTGCGAGAGCTATAAGCCTGTCTGCCCTGTCTGCAGGTAGGAAGGCCATCGACTGCAGGGTATTGATCCTTGCCCCAATAAAGTCTAACTCCTGAGATGGACAGAGATTGGACTTGGGGTAGCTGATTACAAACCCCAAGCCCTGCAGGACTTGAATGGTGCGAGCTGTGGCCTGCTGCACCTCTCCGGCCAACGTGCCCCTGATGAGCCAGTTGTCGAGATAAGGGAAGATGAAGATCCCTTGAAGCCTGAGGAAGGCAGCGACCACCTCCAGGCACTTTGTGAGTACCCTGGGGGCTGAAGTAAGGCCAAAGGGAAGCACTCTGAACTGGTAGTGGTTGTCCCCCACTACAAAGCGTAGGTACTGCCTGTGGCTTGAGTGAATTAGGATGTGTGTGTAAGTATTCTTTAGGTCTAAGGAGCATAGCCAATTTCCCTTGGTAGGGCAGCAATATTCCAAGGGAGAGCATCTTTAACTATTCCCTCACCAGGAATTTGAGGCTGCACAGGTCGAGGATGGGCCTTAGGCCCTCTGTCCTTTTTGGGACGAGGAAATACTTGGAGTAGAACCCGTTGCCCTTGAGGTGGTGGCGCACCGGTTCCACTGCCTGGTCCTCGAGAAGACCTGCCAACTCCTTCAGAAGGTGGTCCCAGTGAAGGGGAGACCTTGGAGGATCTCCTGGGAAGTAGCGTGCAGGCAGTTGGGCTAGATGGAGACGATATCCCTCCATGACCACTTGCAATGCCCAGGAATCGGTGGTGATGGTCCACCACTTATGGGCATACAAGACTAGTCGACCCCTGTGGACTGCCTCGGCCCTACTGAGAGAGGGGCCATACTGATGGAGTCAAAACCCCCCACCATGTTGGGCCAGGGCCTGGGCCTGGGGTTTGGGCGCCTTCTGTTTATGCGGACCATGTCTCTGTCCCTTGACCTGCTGCCCCTGTGGGGGAGCCGGGGAGGACTGGTAAGGGGGTAGTTTCGGTAAGCAGTTCACTTCCTCGGGTAAAAGGGTTTTTTACCCAAGCTCTTCTTACGAGGAGGGGCAGAGGTCTTCTTAGAGAGCCATGTCCTCGTCATGAACTCTGTCTCCAGCTCTGCGGCCTTGACGATCATGGGTTTACCAAAGAGATCCTCATGCACCGATGCCTGCCGTGGCTACTCGAGCCGCCGACTTGAACCCATGATAGGCCACCCGAGACAAACTTGGAGCATTCATGGACTTCTTTGGACAGGCCCTTGAAGTGCTACAAGGGTTCCTCAGAGAGACCAGCAGAGTTCCTTCGCAAGGTCCCTCAGGTACATGCCCATGGACAACTGGTATGCCTGGATTCGACAATTCAGCATCGCGCCCTGGAAACATTTTCTGCAGAGGGTATCCAGGTTGTGGGCCTCCCTATTGGGAGGCACCGAGAAATGCACCTTCTGGCTCTTAAGCCGACGCATGTCCAATTCTACAACCATGGAATTGTGCAGCAGCTGGTATTTCTGGAATCCAGGGCTTCGACGGACTCAATACATTGAGTCCAGTCGTTTGCTGATCACCGGCATCGACGCCGGTGTCTCCCACATGCGAAGCATGAGTCGCTCCAGGATCAGAGGAATGGGTACCGTGTGGGTCTACTGAGAAGGAGCCTCATACTGGAGGATCTCGAGCTCGTTGGCTCCTCCTTGGACTCTATGGGGAAAGCCAATGCCTTGGACATATCCCAAACGAAGTCCAGGAAACCCATATCCTCAAGTGGGGAACTTCTCTGAGGTTCAGACATGGGGGAATCTGAGGGAACATCCTGATGACTCCGGGTATCCAGGGACTCTTCGTCCTCTGTCTCCCAGGCCAAGGCCTCCGAGGAGGACTCGAGGGGCCCCCTCAGGCATCGAGGACCCGTGCATCGTCCACCCTAACGACTATCGACTCGGCAGCAACAATCTCGGTCCCGATCGGGAGGTAGAGAATGAACTCGGCCGAGGATTGACTCTGCCTCCGGGGTTGACTTTTATGTCGAGGGCACGGTGGTTGGGGCAGAGGAACTAGACATGCCGGACATCAGCACCCGTTGCTGCTCAATGAAGGCCGTATAACTGCGCTCCAAAGGCACCATCCTGCACACGAATTCCAGAGGTTCAGTGGCTACCGGCGGCTCGGGTGCCAACACGGTCAGACCAGACACCGGTTTCCCTGGAGTGGAGTCTAGGACCAGAACAGTTGGGACTTGCTTCTGCTGGTCCGGTTCTTGTCGAGGGAATTTGGGCAGGTGCTCCTTCTCAGATGATATCGGCAGACGCTCGGGGCTCCGCGATCAGTCCTGCGAGGAACCTGGTCACTTGGAGCCACCCAGAAGATACTGCCTTTGAGGACTTCTTCCTCTTGTGCTCCCACGAGGAAGACCCCCTCTCTGAAGAGCCCCAATTACGCTCGGGCTCAGAGTGATCACCCCAGAGACGTTGAGGCCTCAATCAAGGTCCTGGCTCGGAGGCATGGGGCATTCTGGAAGAATTTTGTCATACTGCTGCTGGTGGCTCCGCAAGGCCTTGGACGACATTTTCTTGCATAGAGGACAGACCGCACTGGAGACAGCAGTCGTGTGTATCAGTGAGGGACATAATTTTCCCGCACCGATCGCATTTTCTAAACCAGCTGGTGGCCACTGGGGGAAAAGGACCCTGGCTAGGTCAAAGACCCTAACTGCCAGCAAGAAGTGGAAAAAGGGCGTGAAGATGCACATGGAAAAACTACAAAACAGGACAGACCTGATACCGGAGTTCTGAGGCCGGAGGAGGGAAGGACACCGGTGTCTACCGGTCGCAGAAAAGTACATAACAATCAAACTTTTCCGGGACATTTTATTTATTTATTTATTTTTATTTCTTATATACCGCGCTCCTTTAATCAGTGCGGTTTATATTCATATATATATCACCCGATGGGCTCCACGGAAAAAGGAAACTGAGCAAGATGGCACCCTTGGGCGGGAAGAAGACCAAGCATGCATGGTAACAACTCCCAAAGACTTTCCATCGGCGTAGACATCACCCATATGTGAGGACTGATTTCCTGCTTATTGCCGGAGAACGAGAGGGTGTGCTTGGTGACTGCCTGCCCCGGTCTACTGGGATCATAGGTCACGAAAGGCCGGACAGACTTGCGATATGTCTGGGTACGCTGCAAGTAAAAGGCGAGGGCGTGGAGAGCTGTCAATGCCTAGTCGGCGTGGGATCTCGGGAAGAAAGTTGGTAGGACTCTCTCTTGGTTGAGATGGAAGTCTGAAATGACTATAGGCAGGAATTTAGGGTGGGTACGAAGGACCACCCTGTTCTGATAAAACCTGGTGTATAGGACATCAGCCACGAGAGCCTGGAGCTCACTGACACGGCGGGCCAAGGTCAGTGCCACCAGGAAGGCTACCTTCCAGGACAGGTGCCGGAGCAAACATAAGAACATAAGACATGCCATACTGGGTCAGACCGAGGTCCATCAAGCCCAGTATCCTGTTTCCAACAGTGGCCAATCTAGGTCCTACGCACCTAGCAATATCCCCAAAAGACCACAGGTTCCACAATGCTTGTACTGGGTCAAGCATTGATATCCTGGGTCCCTTTTTAATAGTGGTTTATGGACCTTTCCTCCAGGAACTTGTCCAAACCTTTTTTAAGCCCAGCTATACTAACAGCCCTTACTACATCCTCCGGTAACAGATTAAAGAGTTTGATTACACGTTGAGTGAAAAAATATTCTCTTATTTGTCTTAAATAGTTTACCCTGTAGCTTCATTACATGTCCCCTAGTCTTTCTATATTCTGATAGCGTAAACAATTGATCCACGTTTATCCGTTCCACTCCATTCATTAATTTATAGACCTCTATCATATCTCCCCTCAGCCGTCTCTTTTCCAGGTTAAAGAGCCCTAACCTTTTTAGCCTCTCTTCATAGGAGTAGCCTTCCAAAACATGTCGCCATTAGCTCAAAGGGTGGACGGGTGAGCTGCGTGAGTACCACATTCAGGTCCCAACTCTGGCGGAGGACAGAAGGAGGCTTGGAAAGCAGAAGACTCCGCATGAAACTGGAGACTAAAGGCGGCCCCGAGAGGGGTTTTCCCTTGATGGGGAGGAGATTCGCCAAGATGGCGCTCAAATCAACTCTGACAGAGTTCAACTTCAGCCCTTCTCTTGAGAGACGGAGGAGGTACTAGGACTAGAAAAAGGGACTGCTACTTCTGGAGAGAGATCTGCAATTGTGTTAACACTAAGTGACAGGAAAAAGGCCATTTTGAAAGACTCCTTCTATCCAAGCAAGGACTGTTAATCACCCAGGAAGTTGGTCACAGCTTACCTCAGAAGCACAGGACAGGGTACTATGTAGCAGCCCTCTTTTAATAAGTGTTATTTCCCTCCCTCCCTCCTCAACACCCACTCACCCCTTGGATAATTGTAGCTTTATAAGTACTTACACACCTTAAAGGAAAGGAAGTGCTCAGGTGAAGCTCATTATCCAGATCAGTCATACACCAAGGACCTGAGATTAAGCAAGCTTCAGGTGAACAAGGTATATTAAAAGTATTAGGTACAGTTTTATTTATTTATTTTATTTATTTAGCTGTATTTATATCCCGCTTTTCACCGGGTCAAAGCGGTCAATTCGGGGATACATTTAACACGAGGGGATATGAGACACATACGCTAATACTTACAGGGAACATGGGCAGTGGAGGGTTAAGTGACTTGCCCAAGACCACAAGGAGTGCCTATAGGACTAGAAATCCCAGTCCCTCCGGCATGAGATTGCTGTCCCCAGGTGGGACTTGAACCCCCGGCACTCCAGCCTGAAGTACCTTGTCCTAACCACTAGACCACTCCTCCCATGTTAGTATAAATATCCAGAGCAACCCATAGTAAGTAAAGAACTTAAAGATCTAAACACAAGCTTAAAACTAAGATGCAGAAAGCAGTCCAGAAGCAAGATGGGGGCTTTCCAGTCTTTTGCATCAAGTGTCACATGTATGATTTTCTCCCAGTTGGTGAGAGGTCTTACAAGTGCACTAGGTGCAAGGAGCTCTTTGCTCTCAGGGAATGAGTCCATTCTCTAGAGGCTAGAGTAGCAGACTTGGAAGACATAAGAAAGACAGAGGTACATAGACGAGACAAAGGGATATAGTCCTGAAGTCCAACCTACAGTCTGGCAGCATCCCTGTTGCCATGGAGGAGAGAGGTCACGTGACAGGAGAGCATCACCCTGGTGTGGCAGGAAGTGATCCCATAACTAGGACCTGTCCTCCAGGTGATGTAAAACCCTCTTGCACCGAGGATGTTTCTCCAGGGCCATGTGCCCATGAGGGAAGCCGTTATAGTTGGTGATTCGATCACTAGGCATGTAGATAGCTGGGTGGCTGGTGGACATGAGGATCGCCTGGTAACATGCCTGCCTGGTGTGAAGGTAGCGGACCTCATGTGCCACCTAGATAAGCTCTTAGATAGTGCTGGGGAGGAGTCTGCTGTCTTGGTACATGTCAGTACCAATGACATAGGAAAACGTGGTAGGGAGGTTCTGGAGGCTAAATTTAGGCTTTTAGGTAGGAAGTTGAAATCCAGAACTTCCAGGGTAGCTTTCTCCAAAATGCTTCCCATTCCACGCGCAGGACCCAAAAGGAAGGCAGCGCTCCGGAGTCTCAATGCGTGGATGACAATGGTGCAGAGGGAGAAATTAGGTCTTACCTGCTAATTGTCTTTCCTTGAGCTCTCTCCGGGCCAGTCCAGGGAATGTTAGGGTTGCCAATCCCCTTCAGCAGCTGAAGACTGAAAAAGCTTTGCTGACAGCTCAAGCCACTCCCTCTGATGTCAGTGTACCAGTCTTCTTATGACAAAGCAGCTTAACCCCAACATCGGAAAAGATAAAGCAAACCACCACCAAACCAAGAGAGGAACTGATGACTCTATATTCCCCAGGAACGGACTGCACACGCCAAACGGCATGTGAGCCTCGCACTGTTTTTTTTTTTTTTTAAATCACACTGAAAACAAACCCCCCGTAGAAATACAAAGGAGCCCCAAAGTCATGCCTAAGCGACCAAAAAGTTGATCCGCAACCGCTCTTGTGCTCAGGTAGACGTAAAGACCGTGAAACAAACCCTAAAGGGTGGGCCCTGGACTGGCCCGGAGAGAGCTCAAAGGAAAGACAATTAGCAGATAAGACCTAATTTCTCCTTCCTTATTGCTGCTCCGGGCCAGTCCAGGGAATGTTAGGGCAGTACCAAAGCAATACCTAAATTCAGAGGGACCCGCAAGACCTGCTAAAATGGCCTAGGCCCCCACCTTCGCATCCTCTCTGGCGTGAACATCTAATCTGTAATGCCTAGTTAAAGTGCAGTGAGGACCACGTTGCCGTCCTACAGATATCCACCAGAGGAACTAACGCGTACTCCGCCCAGGATGTTGCCTGAGACCGAGCGGAGTGTGCTTTGAGCCCCGCAGGCAGCGTCTTCCCCCCCGCTTCGTATGCCGCCACTATAGTGTGCTTCACCCATCGGGCAATCGAGGACTTCGTAACCGCTTTACCCTTTTGTGGGCCTGCAAACAGTACAAATAACCTGACTTGCGAAAAGACTTAGTGATCTTAAGGTATCGCCTTAAGATGCATCCTAGATCCCATTTTCTGAGAGCGCGATCCATCGGAGAACCCGATAGATCGGAGAAAATCGGCAACGCCACAGACTGATTAACATGAAAAGCGGACACCACCTTGGGCAGAAACGAAAGCACAGGACGCAACACCTTCTCCGAAAAGAATTGTAGGTAGGGACAAGATAGCGCATGCATATCCGAAATCCTCCTTACCGAACACAACACTACTTGGAAGGCCGTCTTCCAGGAAAATTCTTTCAAATGCACTGAGGAAGAGGACTCAAACGGTGGCTGCGTTAAAGCTTCCAAGACCACATTCAAATCCCAAGAAGGCACTACACAGCGTAATCTTAGCCGTGCAAAAAAAAAACGTTGCACATCACTATGCGCCGAGAGACGGCGACTGCACCAATCCTCTAAAGTCAGGGCCGCCAAATGCACCTTCAATGTGCCGAGAGCCAAACCTTTCTCCAAACCGTCCTGCAGAAACAAAAGCAGCTGTGGCAACGCAGCAGACATAGGCCTAAAGCCCCGTTGTGCACACCAATCCTCAAAGACTCGCCAGACGTGCCCATACGCTAGCGATGTCGCAGATCTTTTAGACTGCAGCAAGGTGGCCACAACAGACTCCGAGTAACTTTTGCGTCTTAACCAGTCCCCCTCAAGAGCCAAGCCGTAAGTAAGAAGCGATCTACCTGCAGCATCAGCACCTGCCCCTGACTTAACAGATTGCCCCGGACGGGAAGCCGCCAAGGAGCATCTATCAACAGCCGCACCAGATTGACATACCAAGGACGTCGAGGACAATCCGGCACAATGAGAATCACTGTTCCTCTGTGACTTGCTATACGCTGAATAATCCGACCTAGCATCGGCCATGGCGGAAACACATACAGGAGCGTGCACAACGGCCAGGGTTGCACTAGAGCATCCAGGTCTTCAAACATGTGATCCTTGTGTCTGCTGAAAAACCGAGACGCTTTGGCATTGCCAAGAGTAGCCATCAGATCCATCCCCAGCTTCCCCCAGCGTAGTGTAAGTTCGTGAAACACAGCCACGTTCAGTTCCCACTCCCCAGGATCGAGAACATTCCGACTGAGATAATCAGCTTGCACATTGTCCTTGCCCGCTACATGGCCCGCCGATAAAGCCACAAGATGACTCTCCACCGACAGCATTAAGTCCTGGCTTTCTTCTAGCAAAGGTGCACTCCTGGTACCCTCTTGCCGGCTGATATAGAGTAGATGCTCACCTGTAACAGGTGTTCTCCAGGAGCAGCAGGAATCAGTCCTCACATATGGGTGACATCGACGACGATGAAGCCCCTTGCGGAGCATTTCCCCAGCTTTCCATGAAAGCCTTTGGGAATGCAGGCACGCATGCACGGTTCCCTTCCTGCCTAAAGGTGCCATCTTACCTCAGTCAAATGACATAGCTAAGAACAGCACACAAAAATGTAAAACAAACTATGTACAACTGCAACTCCAAGGGGAGGAGGAAGGGCTGTGAGGACTGATTCCTGCTGCTCCTGGAGAACACCTGTTACAGGTGAGTAACTACTCTTTCTCCAGGACCAAGCAAGAAGTCAGTCCTCACATATGGGTGACTCCCTAGCTCTGGGCTACCAGGAACCCAGGCTGATCAGGAGAACTACCTCTAGTCCCAGCATCAAAGAAAGGCTTTCTACTGACAGAACCTCTGCTGGTAGCCCAACAGAGGGCAGGAGTTGCATAAACCTCCAAAAGATTCCGGAGTACTGCCTGGCCAAAAGCACGGTCCCTACGGGACTCCCTCTCCAGGCAGTAGTGGACTGCAAAAGTCTGGCTTGAAGACCAAGTAGCAGCCCTGCAGATGTCTACCAACGGTACAGAGCGGAGATGAGCCACTGAGGCAGCCATTGCCCTGACACGATGGGCCATGACCCGACCCTGCAAAGGAAGATCAGTCGCCTTGTAAGCCCAGGTGATAGTCAGCCACCCAGATGGACAAATGTACGCTTGGACACAGCTAACCCCAAATTATTAGGGTCAAAAGATATGAAGAGCTAAGTAGCCCTTCTGTGCCCCTGCGTACGGTCAAAGTAGAAGGATAAGGCCCTCCTACAGTCCAGGGTATGCAGGACTGCTTCAGCCTGGCTTGCATGAGGCCTAGGGAAGAATGATGGAAGAACCACCTCCTGGTTGAGGTGGAAAGAGGAGACAACTTTTGGGAGAAACTTAGGATAAGTCCTGAGGACTACCCTGTTCCTATAGATTCTGGTGTAAGGCCTGTCACAGACCAGGGCCTGAAGCTCACTCACTTGCCTGGCCGAGGTTAGGGCTATCAGGAAGAGAGTCTTCCAGGACAGGAAGCGTAGAGGACAAGTAGCCATCGGCTCAAAAGGTGGGCGAGTCAATTGTTGCAAGACCACATTCAACTCCCACTCAGGAGCAGGAGGAAGGATTGGAGGCTTGAGCAAGAGCAAGCCTCTGAGAAAGCGGGACACCAAAGGGTGAACCGACAGTGTCCTTCCACTAGTGAGTGGTGAGCTGCTAGAGCTGAGAGGTGGACCCGAACAGAATTGGACTTAAGTCCTTGGTTGGATAAGCGCAATAGATACTGAAGCACTACAAGTACAGTACAGGAGAAGGGATCCTCTATACATAGCTGACACCACACAGAAAATCTTTTCCATTTGAGAGCATAGGCTTTCCTAGTGGACTGTTTCCTAGAGGCTAGGAGAACCTCCTCAACTTATTGAGGCAGGCCACAGGGAGCCAGAACTACCCTTGCAGCCTCCATGCCATCAAATTTAGAGCTTTGAGGTTGGGGTGCAGAAGGGAACCCTGAGCCTGAGAGAGAAGGTTGGGTTGTAACCCTAGAGGCAGTGGGGGATCCACTGCTAGCTGTAGCAAAAGTGGAAACCAAGGCTGTCTTGGCCACCTGGGAGCCACCAGGAGAACCAAGGCCTTGTCCTTGAGAATTCTGAACAGAGTTCGGGCCACCAGAGGCATGGGAGGAAACGCATACAGGAGGCCCTGAGACCAGGGAATCAGAAAAGCATCTGCTGCTATCCGCAGAGGATGCGGTTGCCTGGAGCAGAACTTGGGCAGCTGTTTGTTCAGAGGACTGGCAAACAGGTCTATGGATGGAAGTCCCCATCTCATGAAAATCTTTTGAACTACCCTTGGATGGAGCTGCAACTCGTGGGGCTGCAGAATCCTGCTCAACCTGTCCGCCAGGTAGTTCTCCTGGCCATGTAGATAGACTGCTTTGAGGAGCATGTTGTGCCTGAGAGCAAACAAGCAAAGGTCCTGTGCCTCCTGACAAAGGAGCCTGGACCCAGTGCCGCCCTGCTTGTTCACATAAAACATGGCTACCTGGTTGTCTGTTTGAACTAGGACAGACTGATGAGCCAGGGTTTGAGAAAAAGTCTTGAGGGCTAACCGAATAGCCCTGAGTTCCAGGAGATTGATTTGCTGTGTGGCTTCCCAGGGAGACCACAGACCCTGGGTGCACTTGCCTAGACAATGAGCTCCCCAGCCTTGTAGGGAGGCATCCGTGGTCAACACCACTGTGAACCCAGGACTCTGAAAGGGTACCCCCCTTGCAGCAGATTGGGTGGATGCAGCCACCAGTTGAGGGAGTTCAGAAAAGGTCTGGACACCCTTATCCTGTCTCTGAGGCTGCCTGTGGCCTGTGACCACTGACTCTGGAAGGCACCACTGTGCAGGCCTCATATGGAGCCTGGCATTGGGGGTCACATGTACTGTCGATGCCATGTGGCCTAGAAGCCTCAGGCAGAGTCTGGCAGAGACCAGTGACCTGCTGAGAAACTGGTTTGCTTAGTCTTTGGGCAAGAATGCTTTTGCCAGCATAGAATCCAACCTTGCCTCTATGAACTCCAAGTTTAGGGATGGGAGCAAAGTGGACTTTGCGAAGTTTATTACAAACCCCAGGCTTTGAAGAAGAGTAATAGTTCTGAGGGTGGCTTGTCTGGCCTCCTGGTACTTCTGAGCCCTGATGAGCCAGTTGTCCAGATAGGGGAAGACAAAGATACCCTGATTTCTCAGGTAGGCTGCCACCACTGCCAGGCATTTGGTAAAGACCCTGGGAGCAGAGGTGAGGCCAAAAGGTAGCCCCCTGTACTGATAATGGTTTCCTCCCACAATGAACCTGAGGTACTTTCTGTGGTCTGGATGAATGAGGATGTGGGTATACACATCCTTTAGATCTAAGGAGCATAGCCAATCTCCCTGCTGGAGGTAGGGCAGAAATGTTCCAAGAGTAAGCATCTTGAACTTTTCCTTCTCCAGGAACTTGAGGTTTCTGAGATCCAGAATAGGTCGAAGACCACCGGTTCTTTTGGGTACCAGGAAATACCTGGAGTAGAACCGTCAACCTTGCAAGTGGGGAGGCACAGGCTCCACCGCCCTGTCTAGCAACAGACCTTGAAGTTCCTGAATGAGAAGATCTGTGTGCAGGGGAGGCCTTGGAGGCTCCCCTGGGAAGTATGGCAGAGGCAGCTGTAGGAAGTGCAGGGCATAGCCCTTTTGGACTATGCTTAGCACCCAACTGTCGCCGGTGATGAGTGGCCACTGGTGGGCAAACAGGGCTAGGCGACTTCCTGTGCAGGGATGGGAGAGCAGGGACAGAGAGGCTATGCCTAAGGAGTCAAAATCCCCCACCCTGCTGTGTGGGAGCAGGGGCCGGAGACTTGGGGGTCCTCTGCCTACGGGGCCCATTACCCTGCCCCTTGGCCTGCTGACCCTGAGGGGCAGCTTGGGCAGCCTGATATTGCGGGTACTGTTTGTAGGCAGTGCCCTTCCTCGGATAAAATGACTTTTTACCCGAGCCCTTCTTGTGAGAAGGGGCAGAGGTTTTCCTAGACAGCCTTGTCCATGTGAGGTGCGCCAGTCTCGAGCTGTGCGGCCTTCTCGATCATGGGTTTGCCAAAAAGGTTTTCACCTCGGCAAGGGACATCGACCAACTTGTCCTGAACCCATGGCTCAAGGTCCGATGACAGCAGCCATGCCTGGCTTTGAGCCGCGATGCCGGCTGCCGCAACACAGGCCGAAGCCTCGAAGCCATCATAGGCAGCGCGGGACATAAACTTAGAGCATTCCCGGATCCCCGAGGACAAGGACTTGAACCTCTGCAAGGGTTCCCCGGAGAGACCAGCAGAGAAGCCGGCCAGTTCTTTGGTCAGGTCCCGTAAGTACATGCCCATGTACAGCTGGTAAGACAAACACAGTCCAAGACGTGAGGAGTGTGGAAGACAAATTTATTTACTCACAAACCTAGGCAACCCGACACAGGCCGTGTTTCGTAACCTTCGTCAGGGGTTGTAAGGCAAAATTACTATAAACATAGAAACATAACATATTAAAAGTGAAGGAACAAACAAATTCATCTAACAAATACATAAAAGACATAATAAAAACATAATAAAAATAATAAATAAAACAAATCATGTAATATATAATATAATAAATACATAATGTAATAGTGTTGGAACGCTTTAGATCTAAAAATATCATAATAAAATAAAAATTAAATTAAAAACTAGGTACATATAACCAACATCCTATAAGTGTGACAAGCAAAAACACCCATAAAATTAAAAGAGTGGACCTCTGTGTATACTAATTATAGTATAATAATAACATTAACATATAAATTATACATAGAAAAAGATAATAAATATTAAATAGTAATAATTATAATAAAAAATATATAATAATAATTACCTTAAAGCCGTACTACCAGGGAATATCTAATTGTGTATTATAAATTAATCACCACAAGAAGATGATTAAAAAGAGAGATAAAAGAGCAGCAGGAGCGAACAAATCTTAGTTAATTTGATACAAATATCCAATTGAGGAGGTAGGTATTTCTAAAAACAATTATAAATCATCAGCAGATTCAAAAATTTATACCATATAAAATAAATAATCAGTCAATTGAATTAAAAAAGAAGAAAAATAATGAAATAAAATTGAATAAAAATAAAAAGATAAAAATATTAGTGCAAATCATTAAAATATATTCCAAATGATCTAAAAATATTACCAAAGTATAAAATTATAATACATAAAACCAAACTTAATTATAAATTGAAATTAAATTGATAAATTGAGATCATGAAATGAATGAACGCCATAAATTTGTAAAAAAAATAAAATAAATTTATATTTAGACAAATTAAAATAAAATAATAAAATGAGCAATTGTATGTAAACCTCATACAAAATCTTCTTCTGTTGTGAAACAAACTTGTCAAATATTCTTAATAGACAAGTAAAATTACAGGATAAAAAAGATAAAAAAGAATATTTCTTAAAAAAATATTTTTTTTTTAAATTTTTTTTTATTTATATGGTATTTATAAGAGATATATATGTTTTTAAATGATTTAAACCTTAAAAATTACAATTGTGACTGCTTTTAGATGATTTTTAATTCTTTTTAGAATCATTTCTCAAAATAAAAGAAAAGGGGAGCAAGGACTACCCTCTCAGCAGCCAGGCCATGAGGTTGAGAGACCTGAGGTTGGGGTGCAGGAGGGACCCCTGATCCTGAGTGAGGAGATCCGGTTGTACCCCCAGAGGGATTGGATCCTCCACCGCCAGTTGCAGCAGGAGCGGAAACCACGGCTGCCTGGGCCAGCGAGGGGCCACCAGGATCATGAAGGCTTTGTCTCGGAGAACCTTGAAAAGAGTCCGAGAGACTAGCGGGATGGGAGGGAAAGCATACAGAAGGCTCCCCGACCATGAGATCAGAAAGGCGTCCGCCGCAACCCGAAGGGGGTGTGGCAGACGAGAGCAGAAGCGAGGAAGCTGCCGGTTGCGAGGACTGGCAAAGAGATCCATTGTGGGGAGGCCCCACTTGAGGAAGAGCTTCTGAACTACCAAGGGATCCAGACGCCACTCGTGCGGCTGGAGGACCCTGCTGAGTTTGTCCGCAAGGCAATTGTCCCGGCCCGGGAGATAAACTGCCTTGAGGAGAATGCCGTGACTGACGGCCCAAGAGCAGAGCTTCTGAGCCTCCCGGCAGAGGAGAAAGGAGCCTGTGCCCCCCTGTTTGTTCACGTAGAACATGGCAACTTGATTGTCCGTCTGGACAAGGACGGACTGTTGGGAAGTTAGGTGGGAGAAGGACCGGAGAGCTAGGCGGATCGCCCGGAGCTCCAGGAAGTTGATCTGCTGAGCAGACTCCCACGTGGTCCAGAGGCCCTGAGTACGCGCCTCTTGGCAATGCGCTCCCCAGCCCAGGAGGGATGCATCGGTGGTCAGCACCCGGGTTGGCTGAGGTGACTGGAAGGGCATACCGAATGTCAGGTTCGGCTGCCGGAGCCACCACCGGAGAGACGAGATCAGCGGCTCGGAAACGCGCACTAGGTCTGCGAGGCCGCCCGTGGCCTGTCGCCACTGCCGGCGGAGACACCATTGAGCAGACCGCATATTCAGGCGGGCATTGGGGGTCACATGGACAGTGGAAGCCATATGGCCGAGCAGTCTCAGGAAGCGCCTGGCGGAGACCAGGGGCTGGCTGCGAAAGCGGTCGGCTAGGTCCATGAGCCGCTGAGCCCTGTCGAGCGGTAGATACGTTCGCGCCTGAGGAGTGTGCAGCCTTGCGCCGATGAACTCGAGATCCTGTGAGGGGAGCAAAGTGGACTTTGCGAAGTTTATGACAAAGCCCAAGTGCTGCAGCAGAGCCACCGTGCGACACGTGGCGTTGGTGACCTCCTGAGCGGACGCTGCTCTGATGAGCCAGTCGTCGAGGTACGGAAAGACATAGAGGCCGTGAAGCCGGAGATGGGCCGCCACGACCGCGAGACATTTCGTGAAGACTCGCGGTGCGGAGGACAGGCCAAAGGGCAGTACTCTGTACTGGTAATGATTTCCCGCCACCACAAACCTTAGGTATTGGCGGTGGCTTGGGTGGATGAGGATGTGCGTGTAGGCATCCATTAGATCCAAGGAGCATAGCCAATCTCCCTGCTGGAGGTAGGGCAGAAGGATTCCAAGGGTAAGCATTTTGAACTTCTCCCGCACAAGGAACTTGTTGAGGTTGCGCAAGTGCAGGATGGGTCTGAGGCCCCCTGTTCTCTTTGGTATCAGAAAATACCTTGAATAGAAGCCTTGACCTCTCAGGTGGTGTGGCACCGGTTCCACCGCCTGATCCTGCAGAAGACCTGCTAACTCCTGAAGGAGCAACTCCCTGTGCAGAGGGGGGCGCGGAGGCTCCCCCGGAAAATAGGAGGGAGGGACCTGATGGAAGTGGAGAAGGTAGCCTTCTCGCACGACCTGAAGCACCCAGGCATCTGCGGTGATGCTGGACCACCTGTGGGCGAAGTGAACCAGCCGGCCTCCGGTGCTGGGGGGACCAGCGGGGGGGGAGAGGCTATGCTGAGCGAGTCAAAAACCCCCACCCTGCTGAGCAGGGGCTGGTGGTGCAGGCTTGGGGGCCTGCTGCCTACGGGACCCGTTACCCCGTCCCTTGGCCTGCTGGCCCTGTTGGGGAGCTGCAGGGGCCTGATAATGGGGGTATTGTTTGTAGGCAGCCGCCTTCCTCGGGTAAAAGGACTTTTTCCCCGAGCCCTTCTTTTTCTGGGAAGGGGCGGAGGTCTTCCTAGAAAGCCTGGTCCGGGTGAGAGTCTCAGTCTCAATTTGCGCAGCCATTTCCGCCATGGGCTTGCCAAAGAGGTTTTCGCCTCGGCAGGGGACATCGACCAACTTGTCCTGCACCCAGGGCTCAAGGTCTGACGACTGAAGCCAAGCCTGTCGGCGGGCACCGATGCCGGCTGCGGCCACTCGAGCCGAGGCTTCAAAGCCATCATAGGCTGCTCGGGACATGAACTTTGAGCATTCCCGAATGCCAGTGGACAAGGCCAGGAACCTCCGCAAGGGCTCCTCGGAGAGACCAGCGGAGAATCCGGCTAGCTCTTTAGCCAGATCCCGGAGATACATGCCCATGTATAGCTGGTAAGTCTGGACACGACAAGCGAGCATAGAGCCCTGGAAGCACTTCTTGCCAAGGCCATCCAGGTTACGGGCCTCCCTGCCAGGAGGCACCGAGGAGTGCATCTTCTGGCTCTTAAGACGATGCATGGCCGATTCCACTACCATGGAATGGTGTGGCAGCTGTGCCTTTTGAAAACCAGGGCTCTTGCGGACTCGATAGATAGAATCGACCCGCTTGCTCAGGACCGGCGAGGAGGCCGGACTCTCCCACATGCGGAAGAGTAGTCGTTCCAGCATAGGAGGAACCGGCACAGTAAAGTGTTCCCTCGCGGGAGAGTCATACTGGAGGGCGTCGAGCTCTTCGGCTCGAGGCTCCTCCTCGGGATCCGCAGGGAAGGCCAAAGCCTTGGCCATATCCCTAACGAAGTCCGAGAACCGGGCATCCTCCGGGGGGGACTGCTTCCGAGGATCGGACTCCGGTGAGTCCGATGGGACACACCGAGTCCGGAAAGAATCAGGTGACTCTTCCTCCTCAGACTCCCAGACCGACTCCGACGAGGACTCGGTGGGGTCGGCCCGGGCAGGGTGCGGCGCCAGCCGCTCCGACGCCGAGGGAGTCGGCGTCGGCGACCTCGGTCCCGAACGGGAGGCCGAGGGCGACCTCGACCGAGGATCGACTCGAGTTCTCATCGACTCGAGGATCGGCTCGGTCTCCGGGGTCGACTTGGACGTCGACGTCCCGGCGGTCGGGGCAGCGACGCCAGCGAAGCCAGCGAGCAGTGCCCTCTGCTGGTCCATGAAGGCAGACAGTCTGCTCTCCAAGGCCGTCAACCTGAGTCCGAGCTCAGGTGACCCAGCAGTCCCCGACTCGGGCCCCGACGGCGTCGGGCCCGACGTCGGCTGTCGCGGAGGCGAGTCCAGAAGGACCACAGGACTTACCCGGGCAGGCATCTCCGACTCCAGGCGAGGTCGCTTCGGGACGTGTTCCTTCTCAAAGGACCCGGGGCGGCTGTCGGGGCTATGCGACCTGGCCCTCGCGGAACCAGGAGCGTCCACCGACGCCGCCCTCGCGGGTTTTTCCTTCCGACGATGGTCCCCGGAGGGAGAACCCCGGTCGGAGGAGCTCCGGCGACGGTCCGAGCTGGAGCCTTTTGACACGGAGGCCTCCGACGAGGTCCGGGTACGGCTGGGGTCAGCGAAGATTCTCTCACGCTGATGGCGCCGACTTCTCAACGCCTTTGAGGACAGTTTGCTGCAGGGCCCACAGATCAGTTCTTCATGATCCGGGCCCAGGCAGCGGAGGCAAAAGTCGTGTGTGTCGGTTAGTGACATATTTCGGTCACACCGACCACACCGCTTAAACCCACTGGCAGCCATCGGGGGAAAAAGGGCCCCTGCGAGGTCAAAGGACCGGGCTGCCAGGGAAAACGAAAACGAAAGCTGACTAAGTCAGAAAAACCGAAAAAAGTAGGAGGACTCGAGACCGGCGTCGCGAGTCCGGGCGGGAAAACGATCGGCGTCGAACCGAAAGAAAACAAGGATAAAATAAAGAAGAAAATCAACTTTTTCGCGGGGACAAGACGGGGACGTCTGTAGGGCTCCGCGGAAAAAAGAAGACTGGCTAAGATGGCACCTTCGGGCGGGAAGACGACCGCGCATGCGCGCTGCAATTCCCAAAGGCTTTCTTTGAAAGCTGGGGAAAATTGCTCCGCGAGGGCTCCGTCGGCGCCGACGTCACCCATAAGTGAGGACTGACTTCCTGCTTGGTCCTGGAGAAAGTACTGATATTCTGCCTTGTATAGTTTAAAATGGAAAACATAACCCCGAAGGGTAATTTACCGTTTAGAAACTCTTGTTTCTGAAGACAAGATAAGTGAGTCTATCTCTTTGGTTTTCCCTCTTTAGGGCCGTGCGAGTATATGCATAACAAAATAAAATCGCTGGATTTTTACAGTCCGTTTTCTCCTCCTCTTTCCCTTCCCCCCTTTTTTAAAAGACGTTTGGTTTATTAGGCTTTTAAGTTATTTATTTTTTATTAATATTACCGGTGGTAGATACGGATTATATATCAATAAAGAAAGGGACTTTCTCCAAATTATGCACAATATGATAAGAGTATTTTTTTATTAGTACTAAAAGGTACACGCGGAACAGAGGCTGTCTTTTTAAACCTAGGAGGTTGGAACGGCTTTTCTTTTATTTTGAGAAATGATTCTAAAAAGAATTAAAAATCATCTAAAAGCAGTCACAATTGTAATTTTTAGGGTTTAAATCATTTAAAAACATATATATCTCTTATAAATACCATATAAATAAAAAAACATTTTTTTTAAATATATTATATTTTTTAAGAAATATTCTTTACCTTTTTTATCCTGTAATTTTACTTGTCTATTAAGAATATTTGACAAGTTTGTTTCACAACAGAAGATTTTGTATGAGGTTTACATACAATTGCTCATTTTATTTTATTATTTTAATTTGTCTATAAATATAAATTTATTTTATTTTATTTTTTTACAAATTTATGGCGTTCATTTCATGATCTCAATTTATCAATTTAATTTCAATTTATTTATAATTAAGTTTGGTTTTATGTATTATAATTTTATACTTTGTTAATATTTTTAGATCATTTGGAATATATTTTAATGATTTACACTAATATTTTTATCTTATTTTTATTTTTATTCAATTTTATTTCATTATTTTTCTTCTTTTTTAATTCAATTGACTGATTATTTATTATTTTATATGGTATAAATGTTTGAATCTGCTGATGATTTATAATTGTTTTTAGAAATACCTACCTCCTCAATTGGATATTTGTATCAAATTAACTAAGATTTGTTCGCTCCTGCTGCTCTCTTTTATCTCTCTTTTTAATCATCTTCTTGTGGTGATTAATTTATAATACACAATTAGATATTCCCTGGTAGTACGGTTTTAAGGTAATTATTATTATATATTTTTTATTATAATTATTACTATTTAATATTTATTATTATCTTTTTCTATGTATAATTATATGTTAACAATGTTATTATTATACTATAATTAGTATACACAGAGGTCCACTCTTAATTTTATGGGTGTTTTTGCTTGTCACACTTATAGGATGTTGGTTATATGTACCTAGTTTTTAATTTAATTTTTATTAATTTTTATTATTTTATTATGATATTTTTAGATCTAAAGCGTTCCAACACTATTACATTATGTATTTATTATTATATTATATATTATTACATGATTTGTTTTATTTATTATTTTTATTATGTTTTTATTATGTCTTTTATGTATTTGTTAGATGAATTTGTTTGTTCCTTCACTTTTAATATGTTATGTTTCTATGTTTATAGTAATTTTGCCTTACAACCCCTGACGAAGGTTACGAAACACGGCCTGTGTCGGGTTGCCTAGGTTTGTGAGTAAATAAATTTGTCTTCCACACTCCTCACGTCTTGGACTGTGTTTGTGCTACCAACGTGAGTACTGCCTACTTCTTGGACAGCTGGTAAGACTGGACACGGCAAGCAAGCATCGAGCCCTGGAAGCACTTTCTACCAAAACCATCAAGGTTTCGGGCCTCCCTGCCAGGGGGCACCGCAGAGTGCATCTTCTGACTTTTCAGGCGATGCATGGCCGATTCCACCACCATGGAATGGTGTGGTAGCTGCGCCTTTTGAAAGCCAGGGCTCTTCCGAAGTCGATAGATCGAATCGACCCGCTTGCTTAAAACCGGCACCGAGGCTGGTGCCTCCCACATGCGGAAGAGGAGCCGTTCCAGCAACGGAGGAACCGGGACCGTAAAGGCCTCCTTCAGAGGAGAGTCATACTGCAGGGCCTCGGCTCGAGGCTCCTCCTCGGGGTCCGCAGGGATAGCCAAGGCAGTGGCCATATCCTGAACGAACTCCGAGAACCGGGTATCCTCCGGAGGTGATCTACTCCGGGGCTCAGACTTAAAGGTGTCGGGAGACTCCTCGTCCTCCGTCTCCCATGCGGACTCGTCCAATGAGGAATCGGGGTCCGACCTCGCGGGGCCTGCGAGCACCCGCCCCGACGCCAATGGAACCGGTGTCAACACCCTTGGTCCCGAACGGGAGGTCGAGGGAAAACGGGAGGTCGAGGGAGACCGCGACTGAGGTCGACCGAGCCTTCATAGACTCGAGTATCGGCTCGGTCTCCGGGGTCGATGTCCTGGTGGTCGGGGCAGATGCGCCAGACAGGCTGGCCATCAGTGCCCGCTGCTGGTCCATGAAGGCAGACAGTCTGCTCTCCAAGGCTGTCAACCTGAGACTCAGCTCAGGAGACTCAGCAGCTCCCGACTCGGGCCCCGGCGGCGGCGCCGGGCCCGACGTCGGCTCCCTGGGAGGAGAGTCCACGAGGACTGCAGGACTTACGTGTCCAAACTCTGGCTCCAGTCAAGTAACTTTGGACGGCTTCTCCTGTTCCACAGGCCCGGGGCGACGGTCGGGGGTCTGAGACCGAGTTCTCGAGGATCCTGGGACCTCTTCAGACGTCGCCCTCGCGAGCCGTTTCTTCCTCTTGCGTTCCCGGTCGGGGACCCCTGTTCCGAGGAGCCACGACGGTGCTCGGGATCAGACTCCCGAGATGTCGAGGCCTCGGACGAGGTCTGGGCCTGGCCGGAGGCCAAGTCAGAAAAGAGCCTTTCTTTCTGGTGCTGACGACTACGCAGTGCCTTGGAAGACACCTTTCCACATGGTCCACACGTCTTAGAGTCGTGATCAGGACTGAGGCACCGGAGGCAGCAGTCGTGTGTGTCGGTGAGACACATCAGCTTCTTACACCGATCACACTTCTTAAAACCACTGGAAGCCATCGGGGAAAAAAAAAAAAAAGAGTGCCTGCGAGGTCGAAGGACCAGCCTGCCAGGGGAAAAAAAAAGGGCGCGAACGCCAGCCACGAAGGGCAAAAACTGAAAAAAGAGATCGGGCTCAATACCGGTGTACCGAACCCGGCGGGAGGGGAACCGGCGTCAAAACGGAGACGAAAAAACAGCAAGTAGCCAAAAAAGTAAAACAATTTTCCGGGATGACAAGGACTCACGTTGGCGGGCTTCACGGAAAATGAGACTGAGGTAAGATGGCACCTTTAGGCAGGAAGGGAACCGTGCATGCGTGCCTGCATGCCCAAAGGCTTTCATGGAAGCTGGGGAAATGCTCCGCAAGGGGCTTCATCGACGACGATGTCACCCATATGTGAGGACTGACTTCCTGCTTGGTCCTGGAGAAATGAAACTGTCACCGCATTGTCGAAAAATACCCGGACCGCTGTCCCTTTGAGCAACTGTCCGAAATGTAGAAGCGCGAGACGTACCGCTCTGAGTTTCAACCGATTGATAGACCACGAGCTCTCCTCCTCGGACCAGAAGCCGTGTGTCACTTGAGACTGACAGTGAGCACCCCAGCCCGAGAGACTAGCGTCTGTGGTCACCAGCACCCATGCTGGATCCTGCAAAGGAACCCCTGCCCACAGATGCCTGGGATCCATCCAGCATAGCAGACTTTGACGCACCAGTTCCGGACAGATGAGTTTCTGTGAGAGAGAGGATGAAGCTGTGGAGACCACCTGGAGAGCAACGCCTGTTGCAGAGGTCTCATATGCGCCCTGGCCCACGGGACTAGATCCAAGGCTGCAGCCATGGACCCCAAGAGTTGTAAGTAGGTCCACGCCGAAGGAGCAGGTATCCGCAAAAAAACACGCACTCTGCTCTCGGGTAGATAAACCGATCCCCGTGCCGTGTCGAAGGCGGCTCCGAGATAAGTAAGCTGTTTTACCAGGTGCAATTGGCTCTTTGCTTGGTTGATGACAACAACAGATCACAGCGTCTCCATTCGAAAATGCGGAATTCGCAAGGCACGATTTACGTGCTTGAGATCGAGAATTGGGCGAAAGATCCCTCTTTCTTGGGGACCACAAAATAAATTGAATATCGACCTAAGCCACACTGGTCGCGAGGCACCGGTACCACTGCCTGCAGTTGTAACAGACGCCTTAGCGTGTCGCCAATTGCTTGCGTCTTCGGTCCTGGACCACATTGAGACACCACAATAGCCTCTGTCAAAGGGTAAGCGAATTCCAGCGTATACCCTTTTCGAATGATCTCTAGCACCCATTTGTCTGAGGTTATAGCGGTCCAGGCAAAGAGAAACTCCTGTAAGCGACCACCCACAGGGATTTCTGCCTGGACCAGCAAACCTTCATTGATTCTTTTTAGCAGTGTTTTGTTGCTGGGCATGAAAGTAGTTCCTTCCGAACCCTCTAGCTCTGCGAAAGGACTGACTGCGAGACCCGAAACGGCCTCTGGGATAGGGAGCAAACCGAGCACCTCGGAACCTATGAGAATCTCTACCTTGACCCCGTAGCACGGCTCCCCCTCTAGGCGCCCTTGGACGATCCTCTGGCAAACAACCCCCCCTTGGAGTCTGAGATCCTTAATCTTTTCCAAGGCCTCCCCAAAAAGCAGCTTACCCTTATAGGGGAGTTTGAGTCGCAATTTAGACGAGACGTCAGCTGCCCAATTCCGTAACCAAAGGAAGCGCATGGCCGCAATGAGCGATGCCATGGACTTCGCAGCAATCCTCACCAAATCATAGAAGGCATCTGCCAAGTAAGCCGCCGCTGACTCCAATTTTGCTCCTTCCGCGGAAGTAGCATCTGCTGAATCCGCAGAGACTTCCCCTTGGAGCCAATGGATGGAAGCTCTTGACACATAAGCCCCACAAATGGAAGCCTGCAGTGCAAGAGCACTAGAATCAAATGCCTGCTTAAGGAGAACCTCCAGTTTACGATCCTGCAGATCTTTAAGTGCAGCTGCGCCTTCCACTGGAATTGTTTTCTTCGTCACCGCCGAAACTAAAGCATCTACCTTAGGCATCTTCAACAATTCTCTCTCCTCCTGAGGCACTGGGTATAGGCGAGCCAAGGCACGACTACCCCTCAGCGTAGCCTCCGGACACTCCCACTCAGACTCAATCATCTGCTTTATGACGCGGTGCACAGGAAAACAGCGTTGCTCAGCTTTAAAGCCCTGCAACAACGGATCTTCAAGAGGTTCTTGAGGCATGGAGGGCAAGAGAAAGTTCAGAGCAGCTAAAGACGGAGATAAGCGCTCCGAGTTCTTCTTTGCGAAACACCCTAAAAACATTAGGATCTTCACCAGGCGCAATCTCCCCCTCTTCAAGCTCCCCCAGCCAAAGGTCCAAGCCTGTTTCCGAGAGGACCTCCCGCTCCTCCACTATCTGAGAGAGTCTGTGACAAGGGACCCAAAGGGCTCCAATCCGGACTGCGCTTTCAACCCCCTCTGGTAAGTGCCCTCCCCAGGGACTACAGCAGACTCCGCAGACTGACCTACATCCAAAAAAAGAGAAACGGAGGTAGAAGAGCCCGTCTGAGAGGATTTTAATAAAAAAGCCCTATGCAGCGCCAAAATAAATTCGGGGGAAAACAAGGCAGAAATGCCTTTGGGCTTCAGGAAATTTCTGAGACGTCTGAACAACAGCTGGAGCATAATTAGTAGATTTTGACTCTTTTCCCTGGTTTGTGGTGGCCCGCGGGAGAAACAGATGGCTCTACTAAAATGGCCGCTGTTCCCGCCTTTTCAGAGGATAAATAAAGGCCTATCCGAATCAGCAGAAAGCTTGCCTTCCATCTGCCACTGACTGGAAAAAAAACAAGAAAACCGCGGTTAGAGAAACTGCACTGTACCACTGAGAGACCGAGCTACCAATTTACTTATCCGCCGGAGCAATACCGTCACCAGGGAAACCCCCGCCGACGCGTGAACGCCCGGTTAAAGGAAGGCCTCTGCCTGCCCAAACAAAAAGCTCACCTGAGGTGAGCGAAGCAGCGGTGTGCCACCGTCCCGCCTTCCCACTGCTAGCGGGAGCTGAGAAAACGCGGCGGCCCAGCAAGGTGGAGGGTAACTGGGGCTCCCAGGAACAATCCACCAGCAACGTAGACAGATGCCCGAGAGAAGGCAGGCTCTGCTCTACTCCGCTGCTGAGAGTATGCAGCCAAGGGCCGTATATGACATCTCCAATTTTCTCTTTTTTTTTTTTAAATGGACTTTAAGTAGCACAGGGGAATATAGCTGAACACCAGTCCTGCTAGAGCCAATTCGCTATCAATTTACTGCGAAAAAACAAATAAAACTTATTTCCTTGTCAGGGAGACTGTCAGCAACGACGTCCTGTTCAGCTGCTGGGGACTGAGACTGGTACACTGATGTCAGAGGGAGTGGCTTGAGCTGTCAGCAAAGCTTGAAGTTTTTCAGTCCTCAGCTGCTGAAGGGGATTGACAACCCTAACATTCCCTGAACTGGCCCGGAGAAGTGATAAGGAAATAAGGGTTTTGGATTTGTTAGGAACTGGGGAAGATTCTGGGGAAGGCAGGGGCTCTTCTGAAGGGATGGGCCTCACCTTAACTGGGATGGAACCAGGCTGCTGGCATTAACCTTTAAAAAGGAGATAGAGCAGCTTTTAAACTAGATAATAGGGGAAAGCCAACAGTTGCCCAAGAGCGCATGGTTCGGAAGAATGTATCCTTGAAGGATATTACCAAAAGCAGAGAGGTTCCAAAAAAGAGTAAAGTAGCCCAAATGCCCTCGGGTATGGAGCAGACAGAGCTTAAAAATCCCAAATTACCCATGCCTACCAATAGCCAGATTAATATGAATAAAATACAGTCTCTAAAATGCTTGTATGCAAATGCTAGAAGTCTAAAAAATAAGATGGGAGAGTATATAGCACTAAATGAGAGGTTAGATATGATTGGAATATCAGAGACATGGTGGAAGGAGGACAACCAGTGGGACACTGATACCTGGGTACAAACTATATCATAATGACAGAGCTGATCAAATTGGTGGAGAGGTTGCGCTCTGTGTTAGAGAGGGAATTGAGTCAGAAAGGATTAAAGTTTTGCAGGAAACAATTTGTTGTAGAATCTCTATGGATTGAAATTCCATGTAAAAAGAGGAAGGAGATGGCAGTGGGGGTGTACTATCGACCGCCTGGCCAGAATGAACAAATGGATGATGAAAATCTCAAGGAAATTAAGGAAGCTAACAAAAGTTATAGCGCAGTAATAATAGTGATTTCAATTACCCTGGTATCAACTGGGTCAGTGTCACAGCAGGACGTGCTAGGGAGATAAAGTTCCTAGATGAAATAAATGACTGCTTCTTGGAGCAGCTGGTTCATGAACCGACCAGAGGGGAAGCCATATTAGACCTAGTCCTTGGTGGAACACCAAATCTAGTGCAAGAGATAAGGGTGTTGGGGCCACTTGACAATACTGAAAATAGCATGATCGCATTTGATTTAATTAGTGGAGGACAGATAGTAAGGAAATCCATAGTACTACCTTATAACTTTCAAAAGGGAGACTATGATAAAATGAGAAAAAAAAGAGTTAAGAAAAAACTAAAAGGAGCAGTTGCAAAGGTTAAAAGACTTACATCAAGCTTGGGTGTTGAAAAATACTATCTTGGAAGCCCAGACCAGCTGTATTCCACACTTTAAGGTGGAAGGAAGTCCAAAAAACTGCCAGCATGGTTTAAAGGTGAGGTCTGAGAGGCTGTTGCCAAAAAAAACATCTTTCAGGAAATGGAAAAAAAGAGCCAAACGATGAAACCTGGAAACAGCACAAGCACTGGCAAGTCAAATGCAAGGCATTGATAAGGCAGGTAAAGAGAATTTGTGAAGAAGCTTGCTGCAGAAGCAAAAACACAAAATAAAGACTTTCAAGTACATTTGTAGCAAAATAACTGAGGCGACAAGGCGACAGTGCAGAGACTGAATGAATTCTTTGCTTCGGAAGATGTAGGGATGTTACCCATGACTGATGTGTTATTTAAAGGTGTGGAAGAATTGAAGGAAATATCAATACATCGGGAAGATGTATTACAACTATTAGATAAACTGAAGAGTAGCAAACCACCACCTAGGCCAGATGGGATACATCCAAGGGTGTTGAAAGAACTGAAATATGAGACTGCAGACAGCACAGTTACTTACCTGTAACAGGTGATCTCTGGGAACAGCAGGAATAAGTCTTCACATATGGGGTACGTCGGTACCAACGGAGTCTGCGCAGGAACGCTTCCCAGCATCCAATCAGAAAGCCTTTGGAAGCATCCTACCACGCCTACGTGCTGCCTTCCCAACTGCCCCTCCTCAGTTAAGTTTTAAAGCTGAGACAAAAAGAGAGAGAGCAGAGAAGGGAAAGATAGAGATAGAGAAAAAACTCCTCCTAGGGGAGGCGGGTGGGTTGTGAAGACTTATTCCTGCTGTTCCCAGAGATCACCTGTTACAGGTAAGTAACTGTGCTATCTCCAGGAACAAGCAGGAATGAGTCTTCACATATGGGGACTCCCAAGCTCAGATGCCTAGAGGGAGTCCTAGCATGTTGCAAGTCTAGAACGAGCCATGCCTTTCCTCAGGCATCCTGGGGATGGAGGGTAGGAGTTGAATACAGCAAAGGAGCTGTGGAACAGCTGGTTAGAACAGGGCTTCAAAAGGGGAAGACCCTGTACAGAGGTCATTTAGTAATATAATATTGTGATCTGGGCCTCCCTTGTTGGCATTGCACAAGTCCACTGAGGTAGATATGGATCTGTTAGAAGAGCCAGTGAATGCGCTTAAGAGGTACCTCACTGAGAAGTAGAGGTAACAAAGTAGAAAAAACAAGTGGAGGTCAGAACCCTTCAGGGTGAGAACAGCCCCAGGAAAAAAAACTGGGGTAGTATAAGAGGTAGAGCTTCAGCGGAGACGCAGAAGGTACTATTGAAGTAAGCTTAAGCTGGTTTGGTCCAAAAATAGTACAATCCTTGGACCAAGAGAATAAATGAGTCTGGCCCAACTGGACTGGGGTTGGAGCAGTCCATGTAGGAGAGGAAGGGTGTGGAGAACCCTGTATCTGATAAGGAAGGGCAGACTCAGGAGCGTTAAGCTTTAGAGTAACTGAAGCCCCGCAATGTCTTTCCTAAATGGGGTTAATTAGGAAAGAAAAAAGGGACATGGAGAGCTTCAGGAGTACCTAAACCTAAAAAGGTTATGGTAAGGAAAAAATTTGTTAATTACCACAGGAAGTGGTTATAGTGTAGCCCCCTAAATATGTTGGCACAGCATTGATAGGGGTAGTGCCCATCTGTCAGAATCAGGTAGAGATGTAAGGATATCTGAACCTAACAGAGATAAATAGATGGATACAGATCTATCAAAAAACATCTCATTATATATAGGGTATATATGCATATATGTATAAAGAGATATGTATGGGCAGAAAAACACACACATCTATATCTATCTAAATATACCTATATGAATATGCCGGTATATAGACACATGTCTCCAGGTATATGGATGGAGAGATGTCCATAGAACCTCATCCCCTCTAGGGAGAGAGGAAGATGTATTTGACAGCAAGAAGGTTGATACCTGCTTGAAGAGATATATAGAGAATCCTCTTTTCCTGGTTATGACTGGTAGAGTCAGAGGAAAAGTTTCCCTGACAAGAAGAGTCTGAAGTCTTTACAGAATTTAAGCTCTTGGATAACCAGGATGGCCTACGTGAAAATTGCAGAAGATAACTTCAGTCTGCAGATAGGAAGTCCAGATCTCTCCAGAATTGCAGTATGGAGAATGGATAGAGGACGCCCCTGGAGGAAGATACCCTAGTGACCCACCTATGAGGTCAAGATGGGTATTAGGCGTCCTCTAGCTGTCTTTGAAGAAGCTTATCTCTGACTAGAAGATTCAAGGAGATATGGGCCAACTTAGGGAATTGGCCCTCCTTGAGGTTTTCACGGAATGAAAGGCCTGAGGCTTATGCCTCAAAAGAGATTTAAGATAAGATGGTATGGGTAGGGAATACCTGCCAGACATGGAACATGATGGGGGACCCCTCCTAACCATCTGAGGTTATCTGCCAGGCCAGATACTGATGCTCCCTAGCAAGGGCCCATAGTGCAAAGCTACTCTGTAGAGATGCAGAGAGCATGCTTCAGGTTGGTTAGAAGAAAAAACTGGCTGTGGAAAGCCAGTAGGCGACCAGCTATTTTGCCAAATACAAGGGGGCAAAGAATAGAAGGTAACCAACCAGACTGTGATAATAGGGTTTCCCAAACGAGGCTACTAACAAGTTTGGGACCTAGCAGTAAGGCTAGGGGGATTGCTAGTGGAGGGGAAGCCCTGGTTGTGTAGTGAACAAAACCAGTGGTTAACCACTAGGAAATGCTGTATGTGCAGCAACTACCAGGGCAGCGTGGAAAAACTTATTTTCCCTCTTTTTTGGATTGGGAGAAAGAAAGAACACACATGGTGGGACTTCCTATAGTCTGATGAGCTGCCCTAAGGTAACAAGGGGGGGGGGGGAACAATTCCAAAAAGTTGAAATCCCCCGGTAGAACAGGTAGAGGACCATAGGGGCTTACCGGTTTAACGAGTCCCTCTTACAAACCAATGTTATAGGAAGAGGGAGGTAAGACAGAGTTGCAAGAGACCGACTATGGAGGAAGTCTCTGACCGATGATACATGCCAGTACAGGGAAACAACTGTCTATTGTTAGCTGTTACCTCTGTTTCCTCCAAGAGGAAAAGGAAAATCTGTTAAGTATGGGCATGAGCATCATAAAGACTCAGAGTTAGAGAAAAGATGTCTCATGAAGAGATATCTAGGAGGGTTAGGATGAAAATTGGTACAGATACTTCAAGTGAAAAGAAGCAGACTGCCACCCTAACCACCAACCAAGAGGGACAATGATCTATTTGAAACCCTGCGACTGCTGGGTTTGTTGACCCTGTTGAGGTTGTGGATTCTTCAGACCAGAGCAATGTTTCCCCTGTTTGGAAACATCTGTGTGATGGGCAGATGATGGATAAAACCTTCTCCCCCTAGGGAAAGAAAGTTTGATAGGACATTTCCTACCTACTGGGAAAGCAGAAGGCGTAGGGCAGCCTCTAGAAACAGGACAGTCAGTTGTTAACTGAGCAACCTGGAGTAAAGACTCCTTGTTAAAGAGATTTTCTCCAGTGCATGGAGTATTTCCCAGTCTAACGTGCCCATTTATCTAAGTCTGAAGCTTGGAGCCAGGTTTTACGTCGTGCCCCTACAGCTATAGCAGAAATCCTGCTAACAGACTCTCAAAGGAGTCTAGGGAAGCATGAGTAAGAAACCTAGAGATATTCTGAGCATGACTAACCAGTGAGGAATAGTCTGCACTCTTGGGCTTTAGAAGAAAAGGAGTCAAAAGATGTAATTTCTTTGTGACCTCCTCAAGAGATAGACCCATTAAAAAAATGAGAGAATTCTTGCTGAAAGCACAGATGCCTGGAAGGTTTGACGTCCAAAGGCATCTAGTGTCTTAGACTCACGACCTGGTGGATAAGAGTGCTTTTTTGTACTCTTCACCCGCCTCATTGCCGATTCTACTACAATGGAATGATGAGGAAGTTGAGTCTTTTGAAACCCTGGAGAGGGGGGCACCTGATACAGAAGATCAGTTGCTCTGGAAGGTGGGGGTACCTTTAAAGGAGCTTCCCACATTCCTAGAAAGAGATCCTGAAAGGAATGATGCAAAGGAAGCATGATGTTCTCCTTTGCTTTGCCAGGAATATAGAAGGATCCTGTATTCCCCTGTGTAGGATCCTGTCCAGGAATAGAAATGGCAAGTGATTTTGCCATATCCCAGAGGAAAGCCTGAAAAGAAGGATTCCCAGAGGGAACTTCCTTTGAATAGGCTAGATCTGATGAAGAACTAGCATTGGCACCGAGGGATCTATCCAAGTTCATAGGGATAGAAGATCCTGAATTGTGCAGTCTGGGATCCTTAGAGGATGGTCACCGGTACTGCCGGAAGGACCAGCGACCGTCGGTAGCACATCGTCCATGCTAGGGATCGATTCCAAACTCGGTATCGAGGGAAGCGAGCCTGATGAGAGAAGAATGGAAGGCACCGACGGCAATGGTACTGTGGATAACGGTACCGGCTTCGGTACCGTATCCGATACCGGTGGATGAAGGCCAGCCGGTGGCAACTCTAACGGCATCCAAGACACCGAGAGTGCCGGATCCGAATCCTTGGAACAGAGCCTTCGGTACCATCTGGCGTCGGTACCAAGGCGAGTCGGTACCCAGTCCTCCAGACTGGAGATTAATTCTAGACTCGGCATCGAAGGAAGCGAGTCTATCGATGCACGTCTGGAGGGTACCGACATCGGTACCAGTATCAGTACCGGGGACGATACCGATACTGGAAGGTCGGTCTGCAGCGTATCCAACGGCCCCTTAAGTACCAAGGACGCCAGACGATCCTTGGTGAGGAATGTTTCATCCAACACCATTGCCGATGCCGGGGTATCGGTACTGCTCAAAGCGGATGCCACCACCAGGCATGGCTCAGGTATGTTCTGTGAGGGGTGAACCTCAGGAACAACCTGAAACCCCACACGGGTTTTGGAGGCCAAAGACTCCCACCGGGGTTTTGAAACCAGTGGATTCTCGAGGGCAAGGCTGTAGGCATCTCTATGCTGTGCATGAGATTTGCCACTCGAGGACTGGCTAGTCATAACAGATTGTTTTTGGGTTACCTGATCCTGTGTAGAAGATATGGTCAGTACCCTGAAGTTGGATGGGGACCGCGTGTCGAGGGAAACTCGATGTTGAAAACTTCACAATACTATTGCAGGAGGGACACTCCCGAGGAAAATGGTCAGGACCCAAACAGGTTAGACACCAATTGTGAGTGTCCAAAATTAAGGTTGTACCGCCAGTTTGTACATTTCTTGGGGATAGTGGCTGGCAGTTCCATTAAGGAAAGTGGAGAGGCATAGCAGGCCTGAAAAACCGTGAGACACTAGGAAGGAAAAAATATTCCTTAAAAAGGAAAATTTTTACAAGAAAAGAAAAAAGAAACACCGGCAGTACCAGTGGCGTCAGGAAAGGCAGCCGCGACCACAAGAAAACTAAAAAATAAAAGATGAATTTTCTGCGGTGACAGGAGGACGTCCTGCCAGCTCTGCGTAAAAACGAAAACTGAGGAGAGGCAGTTGGGAAGGCAGGAAGGCAGCACGCAGGCGTGGTGGGATGCTTCCAAAGGCTTTCTGATTGGACGCTGGGAAGCGTTCCCACGCAGACTCCGTCGGTACCGACGTACCCCATATGGGAAAACTCATTCCTGTTTGTTCCTGGAGATCTGCTATTAGTAATCTGTGAACTTTCATTAAAATCTGTAATACCTGAAGATTGGAGGATTGCCAATGTAACGCCAATTTTTAAAAAGCGTTCCAGGGGTGATCCGGGAAACTACAGACCGGTGAGCCTGACGTCAGTACTGGGAAAAATGGCAGAAACCATCATAAAGAATAAAATTACTCAGCATGTAGACAGTCATGGCCTAAAGGGAGAGCCAACATGGCTTTAGACAAGGAAGATCTTGTCTTACTAATCTGTTATGTTTTTTTGAAGGTGTGAATAAACAGGTGGACAAAGGTGAGTCGTATGATATAGTGTATGAAGACTTTCAGAAAGCCTTTGACAAGGTCCCTCATCAGAGATTTCTGGAAAAACTAAAGAGTCATGAGATGGGAGGTAGTGTACTATTGTGGATCAGGAATGGTTAAAAGATAGAAAGCAGAGGGTTGGGCTAAATGGCCAATTTTCCCAATGGAGAAAGGTGAATAGTGGTGTACCCCAGGGATCTGTGCTGGGTCTGCTGCTTTTTGATATCTTCATTCCACCACCACATATAAGTGTTAAGGGAGCAGATCTATGCACTAAGGAAACAATAAGATACCTCGGAGTCACACTGGACCATCATCTCAACATGAAATCACACAAATAATATTGTAAAAGCTGTGTACTTCAAGATAGGCACGCTCAGGCACCTACGCTCCCTACTAGACCAAGAGGACTTCAGAACCATCTATCAGGAACTGATCTTACCACACTTCGACTTCGCCAACTCCATCCTGCAAGGGCTCCCACAATCCACTCTGAGCTCTCTTCAGCTTGCTATGAATACTGCTGCAAGGGTTCTACAAGGAGCGTCCAAGAGTGAACATGTTACACCTATCCTCAAACAGCTACATTGGCTCCCTATACACGGAAGGATTATGTTCAAGACCTTGATTCTCACCTTCAAGGCCATCAATGGTCTCTCAGCCAACTCAATCACAGAGCTCATACGAACTGTACCACCAAACAGAAATAGGAGACAGGTAGCATTGAACTCCCTAATAATGCCAAAGGCCATAACAACATGCAGCCTATCAACAGCAAACAGAGCTTTCATATTTTGCGCACCAAAATGCTGGAACTCTCTACCACCTGATATCCGTGCCATAACCGACTTAGCCCAGTTTAGAAAGGCCCTCAAATTCAACCTATTCATCAAATACTACCCAACATAAAATAAAACTTACAGTCCCACCGCAAACGTAATCACAGATTTCTCATTGTTACTAACATTCTGGCTAAATTGTGTAAATAGTTTGAGTATGTTGTCTAGTTAACTGATCATATACTCCATGTAGATAGTTCTCCCTTTTTAATTGTTTTTTCCAAGTTTATGCTCCTGTTATATGTAACACCGAACAGCTTGCTGTTCTGGTTTTTGTTTTGTTCTCTGTAAACCGCGCTGATGCCGAATAGTGCGGTATATAAAAAAAATATAATAAAAATAAATAAATATCTTCATAAATGACCTGGAAAAGGGAATTACGAGTGAGGTTATCAAATTTGCAGACACATAACTATTTAAAATTGTTAAAACCCAAGAGCATTGGGGAAAACTGCAAGAGGATCTTGATAAATTGGAAAACTGGGCATCAAAATGGCAGATGAAATTTAATGTGGATAAGTGCAAAGTTAGGCACCTAGGGAAGAACAACCCAAACTATGGTTACACGATGCAAGGTTCCACATTAGGAACCACCACCCAGGAAAAAGATTTAGGCGCCATTGTGGATAAAGCACAGTTACTTACCTGTAACAGGTGATCTCTGGGAACAGCAGGAATTAGTCCTCACATATGGGTACGTCGGTACCGATGGAGCCTGCGCGGGAATGCTCCCCAGCTTTCCAGAATGAAAGCTTTTGGGACATCCCACAGCGCATGAGCGCTGCCTTCCCGCCTTTACTACCAACTCTCCTCAGTTCAAGTTTAAAGCTGAGACAATAGAGAGAGAGAGGAAAGGAAAGACAGAGAGATACAACTCCTAGGGGAGGTGGGAGGGTTGTGAGGACTAATTCCTGCTGTTCCCAGAGATCACCTGTTACAGGTAAGTAACTGTGCTATCTCCAGGAACAAGCAGGAATAAGTCCTCACATATTGGGATTCCCGAGCTAAGATGACTGGGAGATCCCCAAGGGTATGAGACCCTGAAGGGTTCCTCGTTTTCCTATGGATCTCAGACATCCATTCAGGGAAGGAGGGCAGGAGTTGTTCAAGAATGGAACAGGTGTCTGAGGACAGCCTGACCAAACAAGGCATCCCGGCGGGAGTCCATGTCCAAACAGTAATGGGCTGTGAAGGTATGAACCAAGGCCCAGGTGGCTGCTCGACAGATCTGGTCGATGGACACAGAATGAAGATGAGCCATAGAGGTGGCCATGGCCCTCACATTGTGAGCTGTGACATGGGCCTCCAGAGAAAGGTTCTTACTCTGGTAAGCAAAAGAAATACACTGAGCAATCCAATTGGACAGTGTTCTTTTAGAGACTGGAAGTCCTAAATGAGAAGGATCAAAAGCAACAAAAAGCTGGGAAGACTTTCTATGTTGTTGTGTCCTGTGTAAGTAAAAAGCAAGATCTCTTTTACAATCTAGAGTATGAAGGTTCCTCTCTGCAGTGGATGCATGAGGAGCTGGAAAAAAGACAGGTAAATATACCTCTTGATTAAGATGAAAAGGTGAGACCACTTTAGGCATAAAGTGAGGATTTGTCCTAAGGACTACCTTATCATGATGGAACCTTGTATAAGGTGGATTAGCCACTAAGGCCTGCAGTTCACTGATGCGGCGAGCAGAAGTGATTGCAACGAGGAAAATAACCTTCCAGGAAAGAAATTTCAAGGAGGTAGTGGCTAAGGGTTCAAAAGGTGGCTTCATAAGCTGACCAAGAACCAAATTTAAGTCCCATGCCACCGGAGGTGGTCGAATGGGAGGTTTAGTTAAAGTTAGGCCTCTCATAAATCTTGCAATAAGAGGATGAGAGGAAACAGGTTGTCCATTGATAGGCTTAAGGGATGCTGCAATAGCACTTAAATGGACCCTTACTGAATTAGTCTTAAGGCCTGCATTGGAAAGATGCAGGAGATATTCTAATAGAGAATTCACAGGAAGTGCCAGAGGGTCAAGACCCTGTTGAGCACACCAAATGGAAAATCTTTTCCATTTAAAAGCATAGGAACGCCTAGTGGAAGGTTTCCTGGAAGCATGGAGGATATCCTTCACTTGCTGCGAAAGATTGAAGTCTTGAAGGTCTAGGCCTTCAGTAACCAAGCTCTGAGGTGAAGGGACTTGGGGTTTGGATGCCACAAAGTCCCCTCCTCCTGAGACAGAAGGTCTGGAGCAGCTCCCAAGTCCAGGGAGGGGGCTTGGGAGAGATGCAGAAGTAGAGGGTACCACACTTGGCATGGCCAGCGTGGAGCTATGAGGATCATAGATCCTTGATCCCTCTGAAGTTTGAACAGTGTCTTGGGAATCAAAGGAATGGGTGGAAAGGCATAGAGGAAGTCCTGACCCCAATGAAGGAGGAAGGCATCCTTGGCCTGAACTCCCTGACACGGAATTCTGTAACAGAACCGGGGAAGTTTGGCATTCCACGGCCTTGCAAATAGGTCTATGTCCGGGGTTCCCCATTCCTGGAAGATTCTGAGTACCTGATCCATGTGCAGGGACCATTCATGTGGAAGCAGAACTCGACTGAGTCTGTCTGCCCAAGAGTTTTGAATTCCTGGGAGGTATACTGCCAGGAGATTTATTTATTTAGACAGTTTTTGTATACCGCCTTATCCTTCAATCAAAGCGGTCACAACACAATTGGGGGATACATTTAACAAGCAGGGATATGAGACACATACACTAATACTTACAGGGAACATGGGCTATGGAGGGTTAAGTGGCTTGCCCAAGACCACAAGGAGCATCTGTGGGACTAGAAACCGCAGTCCTTCCGGCCCAAGGTTGCTGTCCTCTAGTGGGATTTGAACCCCCGACCTTCCGGCCTGAAGTACCTTGCCCCAACCACTAGGCTACTCCTCCCTCTTGGAGATGGATTTGATGCTCTCTGGCGAAGGCCCATAATCTTAGAGCTTCGTTGCAAAGCGACAGAGAGCCAGTTCCTCCTTGCTTGTTTATGTAAAACATGGCTACCTGATTGTCCATTTGAATGAGGACTGTCTGGTAGCTGAGGGGGGTATGAAAGACCTTGAGAGCTAGGAACACTGCTCGAAGTTCCAAGAGGTTGATATGAAGAGAGGTCTCTTGTGGGGACCAAGTGCCTTGGGTGGAGAGGTCCTGTAGATGAGCTCCCCAACCTGTTTGGGAGGCATCTGTTGTGAAGATTGCTTGGGGCAACAAAGGTTGGAAGGGGGACCCCAGCAACATATTTTGAGTGGACATCCACCATTGGAGAGACCAAAAGAGACGTTTGGAGTTTGCTATTTGGTCTGAGAGAGCTCCTGAAGATCGAGTCCACTGGGTGGACAAAGTCCATTGAGCTGCTCTCATGTGTAGGCGAGCATAGGGCACCACATGTACTGTGGAAGCCATGTGGCCTAGTAGTTGTAGCATCTCCCGGGCAGTTAAGTGGCTCTTTGACTGAATCTGGGAGGCTAACTGCACTAGACGTTGGCAACGAGCCTGGGGAAGATAGGCTCTTGCAGTAGTAGTGTCCAACCAGGCCCCTATGAATTCTAGGGACTGAGTAGAGGTGAGCTGAGACTTTGGGAGATTTACCACAAGTCCCAGGTATTGCAGAATGCGCCTGGTGCGGTCTAGGGAGATTTGAGGCTGACTGGGTTGGAGCTCGGATGAGCCAGTCGTCCAGATATGGGAAGACAAATATTCCCAGAGTGCGTAGAAATGCAGCAACTATTGCCATGCATTTGGTGAACACTCTTGGAGAAGAGGCTAGACCGAAAGGAAGCACTCTGTATTGGTAATGTTTTCCCTGGAACAGAAAACGTAGGAATTTTCTGTGAAATGGATGGATGAGGACATGAGTGTACGCATCCTTGATATCTAGAGAACAAAGCCAATCCTGACTCTGTAGGTATGGAAGGAGAATGCCTAGAGAAAGCATCTTGAACTTCTCCTTGCATAGAAATTTGTTCAATTCTCTGAGATCTAGAATGGGTCTGTATCCCCCTGTTTTCTTTGGAATGAGAAAGTAGGGGGAGTAAAACCCTGACCCCTGTTGAAGAAGAGGAACTTCTTCTATGGCCCTCTGGGCCAGAAGGGTGGTTACCTCCTAATCCAGAAGGTCGAGGAGAGATGTGGGAGAATTGAAATGTCTCACCATGGTGAAGGGAGGAAGGTCTGAGAAATGAAGTTTGTAGCCCTCTGATGATGGAGAGGGTCCACTGCTCTGATGTGATTTGCTCCCATCTGGGAGCAAAATGAGCTAACCTTCCTGGAATGGTGAGAGATTCTGGCTGTTGTAGAGCCAGAAAGGTTAAGTTCTCTAGTATCAAGTCAAAAACCCTGAGGGGCTTGGGACTGCTGGGTTGCAGCAGCCCCTGCAGGTTTAGGCCTGGCCTGTTTAGGTTGCTGACGCTTAGTAGCAAAGCGACCTGTAGAAGATTGTTGACCAGAAGTGGAAGGAAATCTGCCCTTCTTGTAAAAAGACTTTTTAAAAGATTTCTTCTTGGCCGGAGTGGAGGTAGACTTAGAAAGTCCATCCAGAGCAGCATTTTCTGCGTCCATTTGAGTGGCTTTAATTTGCCACTCTTTGCCAAATAGATTTTCACCTGTACAGGGCAGATTTCCTAAACTATCTTGAACCCAGGGTTCTAGATCAGAAGCCTGGAGCCAAGCAATTCTACGAGCAGCTATAGCAATGCCTGAGGCTCTGCTGGCACCTTCAAAAGAATCAAAGGCTGCCCTGTTGGAAAACTTTGAAAGGTCTTGAGTATGCTTAAGCCAAAGGAGGAACTCATCCCTTTTGTCCTCTGTAATAAAAGGGAGAACGTTGTGCAGCTTTTCTGCAACTTCCTTCAGAAACACACCCATATAAAGGCTGTATGAATTGATTCTGGCAATAAGCATGCTAGCTTGGAAGATTTTTCTTCCAAAAGCATCCAAGGTCCTGCATTCTCTTCCTGGAGGAGTAGAAGAGTGTCTTTTGGTACTCTTTATCCTCTTCATAGCTGACTGCACCACAATGGAGTGGTGAGGAAGCTGAGTTTTTTGAAATCCAGGAGGAGGGAGGACACGGTACATAGTGTCCAATCTATGAGAATGAGAAGAAAGGGTGAGAGGAGTCTCCCACAATTCAATCAGATGTTCTTGAAGAATTTCATGAATTGGTAAGGTGACTGCCTCTCTGGGAACCTTAGAGTATCCCAAAATATCTAATTTTTTTGCTCTAGGTACTTTTTCAGAGGTTACTGAAATAGATAGTCCTTTAGCTACTTCTATTATGAAGTCTTGAAAGGACAAATCTTCTGGAGGAGACAGTCTCCTTTTTGGAGAAGGTGGCTCCTCAAGAAGAGTAACAGATACTTCAGGGGACTCATCCGTTGAATCAGAATCATCAGAAGAATCGAAGTATCGTCTGCACGATTCCAAAGGTCGATAGGCGTATCGATCGGTACCGACATCGGGTGTCCCCGGTACCGGGTCGGTACCGAGAAAGAGCCCAGGACAGGGAGCCAGAATTGGTCTCCTGGCCGATGTCGATGCAGTTGGTACCGGCATCGAAGTTGGTACCGGTACCGGCGTCGGTACCGACAACGTAGCTTGTTGTGGTACCGACAGCGTTGCAGCCTTGATGAAAGCGCCAGAATAGCTTGCTGCATGGATTGCAGTGTGATCCATGGACGCCACGACTGCCTGGATGTCGGTACCGGGAGATTGTGCCGGTACCCCAGAGCAGTCTAACAGGTGATCGTCCGAGGCCGTGCCATTGATGTCAACCTGTAACCCCATAGGAGGAGCTTTGGAAGCCAGAGCTTCCCGCCAGGGTTGTTTGGCTGGGGCAGGATCCTCAAGCCCGGAGGCATCTCGATGCTTAGAGGGAGATTTGCCCTTCGAGGACCTGCTAAAAGTATGTTTGGTTACCTGAGACCTATCAGGAGAGGAAGACCTGGAAGATGTCGATGCCACGGCGGGTGCATCCGTGGGAAACAGCACATGGAGCTTGGCTGCCCGGTTCTGTAACCCTCGTTTAGACATTAGAGAGCAGGCTTGGCAATCCGGAATGGAGTGTTCAGGCCCCAAACATTTAAGACACCATTCATGGGTGTCTAACAGGAATTGTACCGCTACACTTAGTGCAGATTTTGAAACCAGAGGCTGGTTTATCCATGGAGGAAACATTCTTGTGAGCCTCTAGGCCTACGAAATTATATATATATATATATATATATATATATACTATCTATATATATATATATATATATATATATATAAATATATATAAATATAGATATATATATATATATATATATATATATATATCTATATATATATATATATATATATATATATATATATTGTCTATATTTATATAATGTTTTTGTTAAAGAAAAGAAAAAGACCGGCGGTACTGGTCCGGCGTCGGGGAAGGCAGACACGCGACCAAAGAAATAAATTAAAATAAAGAACTTCAGCAGTGACAGGAACACGACCTGCTGGCTCTGTGGAAAGGAAGAACTGAGGAGAGTTGGTAGGAAAGGCGGGAAGGCAGCACGCATGCGCTGTGGGATGTCCCAAAAGCTTTCATCCTGGAAAGCTGGGGAGCATTCCCGCGCAGGCTCCGTCGGTACCGACGTACCCATATGTGAGGACTTATTCCTGCTTGTTCCTGGAGATCATGTTAAAACTCTCGGCCCAGTGTGCAGCAGCGGCCAAGAGAGCAAATAGAATGCTAGGTATCATAAGGAAAGGAATGGAAAATAAAACAAAGGATATTATAATGGCTCTATATTGTTTCATGGTGATACCACACCTTGAATATTGTGTGCAATTCTGGTCGCCGTATCTTAAAAAGGATATAGCGTTATTAGAAAATGTTCAGAGAAGAGCCACCAAAATGGTAAAGGAGATAGGATACTCCTATGAAGAAAGGCTAAAAAGGTTAGGGCTCTTTAACCTGGAAAAGAGACGGCTGAGGGGAGATATGATAGAAGTCTATAAATTAATGAACGGAGTGGAACGGGTAAGCGTAAATCAATTGTTTACATTATCAGAATATAGAAAGACTAGGGGACATGCAATGAAGCTACAGGGTAAACTATTTAAGACTAATAAAATAAATATTTTTCACTCAACGTGTAATCAAACTCTGGAATTTGTTACCGGAGGATGTAGTAAAGGCTGTTAGTGCAGCTGGGTTTAAAAAAAGGTTTGGACAAGTTCCTGGAGGAAAGGTCCATAAACCATTAAGAAGGGACCCAGGATATCAATGCTTGACCCAGTACAAGCATTGTGGAACCTGTGTCTCTTGGGGAAACTGCTAGGTACGTATGGAGAAATTAGACCTTACCTGCTAATTGTCTTTCCTTGAGTACTCTCCGGGCCAGTCCAGGTACAGTTGGGTAGTCAATCCCTTCCAGCAGCTGAGGACTGAAAGCTCCAAGTTTTACTGACAGCTCCCATAGCTCCCCCTACTGATAGGAAGCCAGTCACATATTGTCAAAGCAGCAAGCAACTACGGATACTAGCTAACTGAAAACCAAAAAGAACAGTAACCAATCACATAAAAAACCGCCTGTTAAGAGTCCTGAAGAAAAAACCCCGCTCACTGATTCTGAAAAACCTATAGGGGCATTCGTGACCCTGGGCAGCCAATTTGTTTTGGTGTCTCCTAATTGTTTTTTTCTTTCGTTTGGAAACTACCTAGAGCCCCCCACCGAACAGAAGGACCCCCAATATCCTCGCCCAGGAAAAAGCGACCAGCAGCCACAACTGCGGACCCCCAAGCCACCGAAAACTGACCGCTAAACCTCCAAACCACCAACAAAAACACCACTGCTCGCAGAACCGACGGGCGGGACCTGGACTGGCCCGGAGAGTACTCAAGGAAAGACAATTAGCAGGTAAGGTCTAATTTCTCCTTCCTCTTCGTCTCTCCGGGCCAGTCCAGGTACAGTTGGGCAGTACCAAAGCAGTACCTAAACTGGGAGGGAACTTGCAAGCCCCGCTACAATGGCCGAAGCACCAACCCTGGCATCCCCCCGGGCCATCACATCCAATCTGTAGTGCTTCGCAAAGTATGTAAGGTAGACCAGGATGCCGCCCGACAGATATCCGCTGGCGGAATTAAGGCCAACTCAGCCCAAAATGTAGCTTGAACCCGCGTGGAATGAGCTCGAAGTTCCAGTGGAGGCGACCGGCCCTTTTCCTGATACGCGCCCGCTATAGCCTGCTCCACCCAGTGAGCTATGGAAGCCGCTTTCCCCTTGTGCGGCCCTCCAAACAGAACGAACAACTGATCAGACTTCCGAAACGGGCTTGTCCTATGTAAATACGCCCGTAACACCTGACCCATATCCAACTTATGGAGAGCCGGGTCCAACGCATCACCTCTGAGACTGAAAGGTGGGAAGCGAAATGGACCGATTCATGTGAAACCCCGAGACCACTTTCGGCAAGAATGAAGGCACGGGCCTCAAGACCACCTTCTCATCTGAAAAACGCAGGTACGGTTCCCGACAAGAGAGCCTGCAAATCCGACACCCTTCTAGCTGAACACAAGGCCACTAGGAAGACTGTTTTCCAAGACAACTCGCGCAAACTGATGGAGGCAACAGAGGCAAACGGCGGCTCCGTCAAGGCATCCAGCACCAAATTCAAATCCCACGGTGGTACCATGCGTCGAAGCAGCGGACGGATTTGCTGGACCGCTTTAAGGAACCTACGCACATCTGGATGACTAGAGAGAGCGTGCCCTCGCACCCTCCCTCTAAAACACGCCAGAGCCGCGAGATGTACCTTGAGGATATTCAGGGCCAGACCCCTCTGCAGCCCGCCCTGAAGAAACGCCAGCACATGCGGTAAATTGGCCGTCGCCGGCCTAACACCTCTGTCGCTCGCCCATGCCTCGAAAATGCGCCAAACGCGAATATATGCTAAAGAAGTCAACCGTCTCCTTGACTTCAGCATCGTCTCGATCACAGCCCCGGAATAACCTCGCCGACGCAATCGCCGCCTTTCAAGAGCCAGACCGTAAGCAAAAATCGATCCACCCGAGGCATCAGCACCAGCCCCTGACTCAAAAGATTGATCCGCTCGGGTAACCGCCAAGGAGGCTCTGCCAGAAGCCTGATTAGATCGGCATACCAGGGACGCCTGGGCCAATCCGGCGCAATGAGAATTACCTTGCCGCTGTACCTGGAAATCCTGCGAATGACTCTCCCGATCAAGGGCCACGGAGGAAACACATACAGCAGCTGGTCCCTCAGCGGGTCGAGACCTTAGGACATGTGCTCCCTGCGCCTGCTGAAGAACCGAGATGCCTTGGCATTGGACTGGGTCGCCATGAGATCCATGACCGGCTGGCCCCAGCGAAACGTGAGCTCGTGAAAAACCGCCCAGTTGAGCTCCCATTCGCCGGGATCCAGGCGATGGCGACTGAGATAATCTGCCTGAACGTTGTCCTTCCCGGCCACATGAGCCGCCGAGAGCGCCTCGAGATGCAGTTCCGCCCACTGGAGCAAGCACTGGCTCTCCTGCAGCAACTGCAGACTGGCTGTGCCTCCCTGCTTGTTGATGTAGGCCACTGTTACCAGGTTGTCGGAAAACACTCGTACCGCACGCCGTTCGAGGAGGTTCGCAAAAGTGAGTAGTGCCAAACGTACTGCTCGGAGCTCCAAGCGATTGATGGACCAAGCGCTCTCTTCCACCGTCCAGGACCCCTGTGCTACCTGAGCCAGGCAGTGAGCCCCCCAACCGGAAAGACTGGCATCCGTCGTGACCAAAACCCACTCCTGATCCCGTAGCGGTACCCCTGCCTGAAGGTGCGCCGGAACCTGCCACCACTGCAGACCGACCCAAACATCCCTGGGGCACACCAGTTTGAGACATGGGATGAACCTTAGGCGACCACCTGGAGAGTAAAGCCTGCTGCAGAGGACGCATGTGCGCTCTTGACCATGGCACGAGATCCAACACCGCGGCCATGGACCCCAACAACTGTAAGTATCTCCAAGATGTCGGGGCCGACAGACGCTTGAAAGCGGTCACTTACGACACAATTTTGCGCACCCTGTCCGGCGGAAGCCTCACCTTACAATTCCTCGTGTCAAACCACGCTCCGAGATAAGTTAGACCTTGCAGCAGCAGAAGGCGACTCTTCGCCCGGTTGATAACCCCACCTAGGTGCTCTAGAAACTGCACCACTCATGCCGTCGCCGCTACCAACTCCTCCGGAGATGTGGCACGAATCAGCCAATTGTCCAGGTAGGGATTTACCTGAATCCCCTCCTTGCGCAGAGCCGCCACTACCACCATCACCTTGGTGAATGTACAAAGCGCAGTGGCCAGACCGAACGGTAAGGCCCGAAATTGAAAATGCCCCACGGGGACCAAACCGTAGAAACTGCTGATGCTCCGAGCAGATGGGGATGTGCAGATATGCCTCTGTGAGATCTATAGGAGGAAAGCCACTCCCTGGGCTGTACTGACCGAATCACGGACCATAAGGTTTCCATCCGAAAATGCGGAACCCGTAAGCACCCATTCACGTGCTTGAGATCGAGAATAGGCCGAAAGGAGCCCTCTTTCTTGGGGACTACAAAATAAATCGAATATCGACCTAAACCGCACTGGTCAAGAGGCACCGGCACCACCGCACACAGGAGGAGTAAGCGCTGAAGAGTGCTCGAGACAGCGTTCCGTTTGGACTCCGAAGCACAGGTGGAACGGATGAAAGCGTCCGATAGCGGAGTAGCGAACTCCAGCGCATAGCCGTCGCGGATGATCTCTAGAACCCAGAGATCGGAAGTGATGGCGGTCCAGGCGGAGAGAAACCCCTGCAAACGTCCTCCCACGGGAAACTCCACCTGGACCAGCCTCGCTTCATTGCGGCTTCTTAGCGGAGGCATTCGGGGCGTCAAAGAACCCCCTGCCAAAGCCTCGGGCCCCACGAAAGGAGCAACTCCTGGAAGGAAATCTACCCCTCTGGTAAGGAGCAAAGTGATACCCCCGGAACCGACGGACCTCTGCCCTTCCCTCTCGGCATGGAACCCGCCTTGGACCCCCGAGGCCGATCTTCCGGCAGACGACCCCCTTTGGAGTCGCCCAAATCCTTAACAATCTTCTCCAAAGCTTCCCCAAAAAGGAGTTTGCCCTTGTAAGGGAGTTTGCTAAGGCGGGATTTCGACGAGGGATCCGCCGCCCAATTACGAAGCCAAAGAAGCCGCCTAGCCGCAATAACGGAAGCCATAGATTTGGCGGAAATTCTAATCAAGTCATAGAAGGAGTCAGCGAGATACGCCGCCGCAGACTCGAGCTTGGCACCGTGAGGAGACTCCTCCTCCTGCTTCACCGGACTTGGTTCCCCCTGAATCCAGCAGATAGAGGCCCTGGACACAGCTCCACAGACAGAAGCCTGTAATGCCAACGCACTAGCGTCAAACGCTTGCTTCAACAGAGCCTCCAACCGCCTATCCTGCAGATCCTTAAGAGCCGCACCTCCTTCTACAGGAATAGTGGTTTTCTTAGTGACCGCCGACACCAGTGCATCCACCTTAGGCATTTTCAGTAACTCCTTCTCTTCCTGAGGAACAGGGTAGAGGCGCGCAATGGTCCGCCACCCCCTCAGGCTAGCCTCTGGGCATTCCCATTCCGACTCAATCATCTGTTTAATCACTCTGAACTGGGAAACAACGCTGTTCCGGTTTGAACCCCTGCAGCAAGGGATCCTCCAGAGGCTCTTGAGGGACTGCTGGCAGCGCTATATTCAAGGCTGCGAGAGATTGCCCAATCAGAACTCCCAACTCCTCTTTCCGAAATACTCGGAACACATGCGGGTCCTCCACCTCAAATGCCCAAGACTCCGGCGCAGAGTCAGATAAAATTTCCCCTTCTTCAGGAAGGAGGGAAGAAGAAAACTGAGCATCCAAAGGGTCTGAGGCCAAGTCCATACGTGGACCTTGTGCGGATGTCCCTTCCCCAGGATCAGAGAACAAAGTCCTTCAAAACAGGTTCCTGTGCCACAGAAGCCTGGCTCTCCATAGGCTGAGCAAGCTTTAAAGTATAGGCCTTATGTAAGGCTAAAATAAATTCAGGGGAAAAAAAAGAGAAGCCAATGAGCCCTGCACTGCAGGAGAAGGAGAAAGGCCTGTGTCCTCAGGCACCTGCGATTTCGGGGACTTTGACTTCTTCCCTGAACGCTGCAAAAGCGCGGGAGAAGAAGAAGTCTGAGGACAAAATGGCTGACGTTCCCGCCTTTATCGCTGGCCCCTGAGTCTTTTCCTTAGGGAGATCTCCCGAGCCGAAGCCCTCCATAGCATAGAACCACGAAAAGGCAAAACCCGAAAGAAAGCCAGTTGAGAACCGAACAGACTGAAAAGGGAAAAAAAAAAAAAAAAAAAATACCCCGCGCGAATGAAGCACGCGGCTACAAGAGTTAAGCCTGAAACCCCCGCCAGCCCAAACAACCACCAGAAACCGAATTAGCGCACCCGGGACCGGAAGCACGCAGTAGGGAGGCCCGATGCACCACCCCCGATCATGGCAGAATCGCCCAAGCTCTCACCTACCTGCCACACCGGCGGCGATGCTCCCGACTCCTGACACACGCTGCTAGCAGGCCACGGAGACTATGAAGAGCATCGGGGGGAGGATACTGGGGCTCCCAGATCCTAATGTCCCCCCTGGTACAGCGGCCGATCAAGTGAAAGCAGGCTCTGCCTTCCGATCAGCACCAAATAAAGAAAAACAGGCTTAGATCGCTGTACCTCGTTCTATCTAGAATTACTGATATGCCTTTAATGTGCCCGTTATGGGGAGAAATAAGGGCTCTTCTTGCTGTAGCGCTCTGCTAGAGGCAGTGAGCAAGGCCTTTTGTAATATTTAGGTCCCTTCTATCTAGAAATAATTCCCCCAAAACGCTGCTTAGAGTCCAATTCGTTTCTCCTGGGAGCCTGCCAGAGACACGTCCTATCCAGCTGCTGAGGACTGAAGACTGGCTTCCTATCAGTAGGGGGAGCTAAGGGAGCTGTCAATAAAACTTGGAGCTTTCAGTCCTCAGCTGCTGGAAGGGATTGACCCAACTGTATCTGGACTGGCCCGGAGAGACGAAGAGGAAGACCTGGATTGGCCACTGTTGGAAACAGGATACTGCGCTTGATGGACCTTGGTCTGACCCAGTATGGCATATCTATGTTCTTATACAGGAGAACCCATCGAACGGGGCATGAGATAGCATAGTTACTCACCTGTAACAAGTGTACCCCAGGGACAGCAGGAATCAGTCCTCACATATGGGTGACGAAGACCTCGTGCGGAGCAAATCCCCATCTTTCAAAGAAAGCCTTTGGGATTGCATCACACATGCATGCTCCCCTTCCCGCCCAAGGGTGCCATCTTGCTCAGTCAAATGACATAGCTAAAAAGACGGCAAAATGAACAAAATATAGAATGAGACTGCAACTCCAGGGAAGGAGGGAGGGTCGTGAGGACTGATTCTTGCTGTCCCTGGAGAACACCTGTTACAGGTGAGTAAAGCACAATTACTTACTTGTAACAGGTGATCTCTGGGAACAGCAGGAATAAGTCTTCACATATGGGTACGTTGGTACCGACGGAGCCTGTGCGGGAACGCTCCCCAGCGTCCAAAAAGAAAGCCTTTGGGAGCATCCCACACGCATGCGTGCTGCCTTCCCGCCCCATTCACTTCCCTCTCATCAGTTGGGTTTGTAGCCGAGTCCGAAGGAGGGAAGTAGACTAATTAGAGAGAGAGCACAACTCCTAGGGGAGGTGGGTGGGTTGTGAAGACTTATTCCTGCTGTTCCCAGAGATCACCTGTTACAGTTAAGTAACTGTGCTATCTCCAGGAACAAGCAGGAATGAGTCCTCACATATGGGGACTCCCAAGCTAGAGATGCCTAGAGGAGGTCCCAGCATGTTGCAAATGTAATGGATGGGCCATGCTATCTCACAGAACCTCAGGCATCCAAGGGATGGAGGGTAGGAGTTGAATAAAAAAGGGTGTGCTATGGAACAGCTTGACTAAACAAGGCGTCTAGAGGGGAGTCCTTGTGTAGACCATAATTGTTAGCAAAAATTGAATTCCAATTTTCAATGTGGACCTTACTCAAGAGTATTGTGAAAGTGTTTGAGGCTAATATGGGTCTGCTGCTAAGAGCCAGAAGATTATCCTCAAAGAAATTACCTCATTGTGAAGTAGAGGAAAATAAATTTTGCAATACAGGCAGAGGTCAGAAACATAATGGCTAGAATTAATCTCAGAAGAAAAGCTGGGTGAGTTTAAAGAGGTTGTACTTCGGAGGAAAAGCTGAAGCTTCTGCAGGCCAAAGTTTGAAACTCTTTGTCCTTGGAGCAGAATAAGGGTCTAGAAAAGAGGAGATACGCTCAAGGAGTCAAAAACCCCAACCCTGCTGAGTGGGTGCAGGGGCCGGAGGCTTGGGGGTCCTCTGCCTAAGGGGCCCATTACCCTGCCCCTTGGCTTGCTGACCCTGGGGGGCAGCCTGATACTGAGGGTACTGTTTGTAGGCAGTGCCCTTCCTCGGGTAAAAGGGCTTCTTACCCGAGGCCTTCTTATGAGAAGGGGCAGAGGTCTTTCTAGACAGCCTTGTCTGTGTAAGGTGCTCAGTCTCGAGCTGCGCGGCCTTCTCGGCCATGGGCTTGCCAAAAAGGTTGTCACCTCGGCAAGGGACATCGACCAACTTGTCCTGAACCCATGGCTCGAGGTCCGATGACTGCAGCCATGCCTGGCGTCGAGCCGTGATGCCGGCTGCCGCAACTCGGGCCGAAGCCTCGAAGCCATCGTAGGCGGCGCGGGACATGAACTTCGAGCAGTCCCGAATCCCCGAGGACAAGGACTTGAATCTCTGCAAGGGCTCCCCGGAGGGACCAACGGAGAACCCGGCCAGATTCTTGGCCAGGTCTCGCAAGTACAGCACAGTTACTTACCTGTAACAGGTGATCTCTGGGAACAGCAGGAATTAGTCTTCACATATGGGTACGTCGGTACCGACGGAGCCTGCACGGGAATGCTGCCCAGCTTCCAATCAGAAAGCTTTTGGCAGCATCCCTCGCGCCTGCGCAGTGACTTCCCGCCTTCTCCACAGCATCTCTTCAGTTGAGTTTCAGAGCTGAGACAAAGGCGAGGAGAGAAAAGGAAGATGATAAAAAAGATGCAACTCATAGGGGAGGTGGGAGGGTTGTGAAGACTAATTCCTGCTGTTCCCAGAGATCACCTGTTACAGGTAAGTAACTGTGCTATCTCCAGGAACAAGCAGGAATGAGTCTTCACATATGAGGACTCCCTAGCTGGAGATGCCAGGGGGAGATCCCATAAAAATGCAAGTGCCTGGATCAGGGGTGCATTTTGACTCCAGGAATCCCCGGCATCCAATGTGGGATGGAGGGTAGGAGTTGACAATAAAGGAGCTGTGAGGAAAGAACAGCATAGCCAAGGACTAGAGGGTTGTACAAACTACAGGAGTCCTTGGTAGACATAATGAGTAGCATTAAAAGACATTTAATGTACACTTAAAATATGCAGCTTACCTACTGTATTGTAGGAAGTAGAAAGCATGATGGAGTCTACTGGATAAGCAGTAGCAGAATCTTCAAGGTGACCTCTCAGCAGTGAGGATGAAGGTCCAGACCTGGAGGTAGTAGATGATCCAGGTGTCAACTGGGTAGGATTTGACGTCAGGTCTTCAATGGAAAGCTTTATGGGAAAAGCTGAAAACTCCTTTAGGCATAAGGTCATTAACATTGAGGACTAAAGGAAGAAGACTGTCGGAGTTGGACAACTAGCCCAGTCCTGGCGGGAAGAGGGGAACTGGAATAAATCCCCTATTCCCACGGAAAACAGTTGTGTACTCAAGATAAAGAGGTACACTGTTTTTCCTAGCTGGCGAGAGATAGGAAAAATATTGAAGCTTGATGCTTCATGGACTTAAAGAAAAAATGGAGGAGATGTTAGCACCAAAGAGGGTATTGGTGCCTAACAGTTTCTGCATCGTAGGAGGTAAAACATGTAGTCTAGACAGTAAGGGTGTGTAAGACAGATCAACCCTTAAGAGGCCCCTTATCAAACATATATATATATACACACATATACACACATATACACACATATATACACATATACACACATATATACACATATATATATATATATATATATATATATATATAGGGATATATACATGTGGCTGGAAAATATATATATATATTTATTTATTTAGCTGTATTTATATCCCGCTTTTCACCGGGTCAAAGCGGTCAATTGGGAGATACATTCAACACGAGGGGATATGACACACATACGCTAATACGTACAGGGAACATGGGCAATGGAGGGTTAAGTGGCTTGCCCAAGACCACAAGGAGTGCCTATAGGACTAGAAATCCCAGTCCCTCCGGCCTGAGATTGCTGTCCCCAGGTGGGACTTGAACTCCCGGCCCTCCGGCCTGAAGTACCTTGTCCTAACCACCAGGCCACTCCTCCCTCTACATATACATATATACATATGTTCAGATGTGCATATTAGGATATGGGTGGTGAAATATATCAAATATATATATATAGATATAATATACCTGAAGATATGTAAATTTGTGGGGCTTGATTTAGCACCCCCAGAGCAATGATATAGGTATGTAGACATATGGAGATGCTACATACAAGGCAACAGGTTGAAGATACACATTTACCACCCAGCCCCATAATTGTACATGGGGAATATAAAAGAAAAAGATTCTGTGCTCTACAAGAGGGTGAACCCACTTGGGATATGAATAGAGAATCTATTTTCATGGATTGAGGGATGCAGAAAGGCAATCTAAGCAGATAACCATGATGTTCGCGTGAGAACAGATGAACATATGAATCTGTAAAGAACAAGGCGGGAGTTCCACAGAACACTGACATGGTAGATGTGGAGAAACGCAGGGAAGATACCAGAGGGACCTATGGAAGGACCCAGAGGTAGCATGCGTAAACAGAAGCCTTGGATTTTCACACAGAATAACTGATATCTCGTGTTAACACCCCAGGCTAGAGGGGGTGTGGAGAACCCTCACAGGCATAGGAAAGGTTTATAAGTTTTTCCCTAGTAATAGAGAAACTTCAGAAACAAGGTCAATGCTCTATAGCAAGGCCCTCATAGTAGAAAGCTTCTCTGAAGACTGCAGAGAGCATTGTGCAGGCGAGTTATGAGATAAACTGACTGAAGTCAGGTGTGTTGCCATATCCTAGGAGAGGAGATGGTTAGAATATGAGAAAGCCTAAACGAGTAGGAGGATCCAAGATAGTTTGGAATCACTACTGAGGCTAGACAAAATTTTGAACAAGGGACTGGAACTTGGAAAAAGTTCCAGTAATACAAGTACTGTAACTCCTGCAGGCAGAGCTGCTGACGGAAACAGCAGAGAGATTGTCCTGTGCTGAATAAAGAAAAACAGACAAGAAAAGAGGAGATATCTCTTCTCCCTGTCTGGGGAACGAGCTTGGCAGAGAAGCTGTTCAGTATGGTAACCCTCAAGTGATTGGAGGGTGACGTACCCATAGGGTAAGTCAACTGAAGGAAAAAATGTCCAGTTGGGATAGAAACTATCAGGGGATAGTTGCAACTGCTCTTCTAGAGAGTAAGAAGAGGAGAAGTGTGTTGTCCCTGAACAAATTTTTTTTTCCCCGTCAGGTTAGTACACTGAAAAGAAAAGCACAGTGAATAAACTTCTAATATGTAGAAGTGAAGTGTAAGTTACAATTCCCGGCCCCTATGGTTGCTGGGAATGCTGAGACTGGCCAGAACTGGAGGACTTCAGACTAGGCTGAGGCGTCCCCTGTTTAGGTACAGCCGAATGATGGGCAGGAGATGAATGAAACTTTCTTTTCTTAGGGAAAGAAGGTTTGGTAGGACATTTCCTACTCTTTGAAGAAGGAGGTGGCTTAGAATGGTTTTTAGTGGAAGGAGAGTCAGTGGAGCATTGAGCAACCTGACGTAAAGCCTCCTTATTGAAGAGACCTTCTCCTGTACAAGGAGAATGAGCCAGTATAGTTTGTGCCCATCTGCTCAAGTCTGAAGCTTCAAGCCAGGCTCTGCGACGTGCTGCAATGGCAACAGCAGAGGATCTGCTAATGGACTCAAAAGAGTCTATAGAAGCACGAGATAGGAACCAAGATATATTCCGGCTGTGATTGAGGAGCAAGGAATAATCCGTAGCCTTGGGCTCTGGTAAAAAAGGGGTCAAAAGAGACAATTTCTCTGTGACTTCCTGGAGTGTTAGGCTCATATGAAAAATATATGAAAGAACTCTGGAGGCCAGCATAGAGTTTTGGAAGGCTTGACGACCAAAAGCATCGAGTGTTCTTGAAGAACGACCCGGCGGATAAGAAGAATGCTTCTTCTTGCTCTTAACTTTCCTCAGTGCCGATTCCACTACAAGGGAATGATGAGAAAGTTGAGGCTTTTGGAACCCTGGAGAGGGTGGCACCCGGTACCGAACCTCAATGTCTGTAGAGACTGGAGGAAGTCGTAAGGGCGATTTCCAGACCCTGAGAAGGAGATCCTGCAGAGCAGGATGTAAAGGAAACTTTATATTTTCTATTTGTACCGGTGAGCCATGAGTAGGATCACAACCAGGGATAGAAATATTAAGAAAGGTTGCCATATCCCGGAGAAAAGCCTGATCTCCTATGGGAACCATCCCTGGTAAGGCTAAAGAAAGAGCCTGAGCACCAGAGGAGGTACAGGGTACTGCTCCAACGCCAGGTATCGGTTCCAAAGTAGGTATCGGTGCAAGAATAGGCATCGATACTGATACAGGATTAGCAGATGAAGTAGCCATCGGGAACTGCTGCAGTGGTACCGAGATCATGAGGGAGTTATGGCTATGATCTTCGGAACTGCCTAACTGGAAACGACAGGAGTCGGTTCCGGGACGCGTCGGTACGCAGTCCTCAAGACTAGATATCGGCTCAAGACTCGGCATCGAAGTAAGCGATACTATCGATGCATGTTGTGAAGGTGCCGACGCCGATGGCAGTATCGGCGATGCCGATACCACTAAGGCAGACTGGGTTACATCGATCGATACCGACGGTACCGAGGATACCCGATGAGCACCTCTTGCAAAGGGTAAGGTGGTCCACCTCGATGCCGATGCCAGGGTATCGGAACCGATCGACGCCGGTACCGTCTGGGAGCATGGCTGAGATTGAGGAAAGTCAATGCGGTGCGTATCGATCGGTCCCGAAGGTACCGAGGATGCCCGATGACGATCCCTGATGAAGAGTGGAATACTCGACACCGGTGCCGGTGGCTCGGTACCGCTCGAAGCGGATACCACCCCCACGCATGGCTCAGGTATGTTGAGGGGTGAGCCTCAGGAACATCCTGAAACCCCTTTAACGCTTTGGAGCCCGAAGACTCCTGCAGGAGTAATGCCAATGGGTTCTTGAGGGTAAGACCGGAGCCGTCACCATGCTGGGCATGGGACATACCACTCAAGCATTGGCTAGTCTTAACAGACTGTTTTTGGGTTACCTGATCCTGTGAAGTAGAGAAACCGAGTACCCTCACTGCCGAGGAAAAAACGGTATCGAGGGAAACTCGAAATACTGAAGGTTTCCTCACAAAATTATCTCCTGAGAAGTCAGGGGAAAAAGGGTCAGGACCCACACAGTTGAGACACCAACTATTGGTGTCTAAAAAGAAACAAGTGTTTCGACATCGAATGCACTTCTTAGGAAAAGAAGGCTCCATAATGAAAAAGGCCTAGTAGAACCAAGAAGTTAAGGTAAAAAAACTGAAGAAAAGTTTCTCAGAATTTAGCCAAAAATCCACCGGCGATACCAGTGGTAGCAGGAAATACAGCCGCGACCACAAGAAAACAAAAAACTAAAGTAATTAAAGCAATTAAAAAGAAAAGTTTCTGCGGTGACAGGACGACGTCCTGCCGGCTCCGCGGAAAAACTAAAACTGAAGAGAGGCTGTGGAGAAGGCGGGAAGTCACTGCGCAGGCGCGAGGGATGCTGCCAAAAGCTTTCTGATTGGAAGCTGGGCAGCATTCCCGTGCAGGCTCCGTCGGTACCGACGTACCCATATGTGAAGACTCATTCCTGCTTGTTCCTGGAGATATGCCCATGTACAGCTGGTAAGACTGGAGACACAAAAAGGAGCACTGACTCGCAGAAAGTCCCAACAAACAAAAAGGGCGAGCAGAGTGAGGGTCACTTGCGCTTTATTAAACCAACAAATCCCGACGCGTTTCGGCCAAAGCCTTCATCAGGGGGCTCAGAGGACTGCAGGACAGAGAACACAATCATAAAAACATTATAATAAGAATGAACATATTACAAAAATAAACATACATTAAGAACAATCATTAAAAACAATGTTGATAAATAAGGATTAAAAACAACAATGTAGAAAACAAGGTTACCATGACCATACAAAATCAACAATAAAAGAACTAGATAATACTTACAAAGTGAATTATACACTAGGTGAAGCGCACATTACAATGTGAACACTCGGCACATAACCAACTTAAGATTGAGAATGCTAGAGGAATAATGAGATGACAATTAAAGTAAAATCAACAAACAAGAGATCATAGGACACCACAAGAACATATGGGAAACCCAGACCCAAAACAAACAGTACTAACGGAATGATAATAAGTTGTACTGTGGTTATAAAAAATAATAAAACAGAATAATATAAAATAGGACCAGGTTTAGAAACCACATTGAAAAGAACACATAAGACAGTGAATATGATAAATAAAATCCAGAACATTGCATGTAAAACATTTGTATCCTCTATAAAAAAAGGCTAAAATGTTGTGAAACACCATCGCATGCCTAAGTCTTAAAACAGTAAAGTGGTATGGAGGATATGCCAGGATTAAAAAAAAACAAAAACCCCAACATTAGGAACATGGTATAACAACGGACCAATTAAAAATGGGCATCCAAAAAAACATATATATTATATGAAACAAAAAACATATATTACAAAAACTGTGTTATGACCATTGAAAAATAGTGCGAACCGAAGTTATAAAAACAGAACAGAACAAATAGCCATCAAACATGTGCAGCCTTTGTAGATGGAGAGAGCACTAAAAAAAACAATATCTGGACACCTTTCAAAGAAGAGAGACAAGAAAACCATGCTGAAGTATGGTGCGCTTAAGGGAGTAGCTCATGAATATGTATAATCCATGATTTCAGTGAAAACCTAGCCAACTTGTATAGAAGTTCTAACGCATTGGTAACATGTGCAGAAAAAGATATCACATACCCATCAAAATCTGCAAAAATGAAAGACTGTCTTTGATAGTACTGCCATGAAGATAAAAATAAAAACGCTAAACTTGCAAGGTGCCGGCCACACACAACTAAAAATAAAAAGATTCTGGCGGTCAAGGAGACAAAATGAAACAAGCATTAAAAATCTTATGTTAAAATACAGAAAGACATTAGCAGAACAAATACAAAGCGTTGGCTAAGAAAATAACCAAGATGAAAATACAGAGAGACCATACCTCAAAACAGCACTGACTCAACATCCTGGAATGCAAACTGAGTTTCGCGCATTTAAAAGGTCAGGCTGTTTGCTCATGCATATGCATGATTACATGAGTTGAAAAAATCAAATTGAAACATGCCAACATTCACATATTGTGTGAGACTAAACAATATCTCAAACGATATAGGGCAGAAGAGGCACCATGCATGCCAAAAAATGAAAAAAATGAAAAAGAGAGCAAATATGCACGGGAAGCTTGCAAGCTGAATTACGCGCATTTGAAAGGTCAAACTACCTACCCATGCATATGCATAAGCATACTAAAATTGATGACAGTGTTGTCAGGAAAAAGAAACTTATCAACTCAGAGTATAAATGAAAAATCCATGGATACAAATAAGAAATATATCGTTACACAAGCATGTGAAACACGGAATAAATACCTTAGGCAACACTAATGAGCGGCGCTCAAATGTGTGAAGGAGCAAATCAAAAGACAACGTTGCTAGAAGGGGAAACACACTCATATAAAAGGCCAAATGATGGAGAAGGAAAATATGTAAAAATAAAAAATAGGGGGGGAACCCTAATGGAATCAAGAGCAGGTGACACGTGCTCCGGCTCGCATACTCATATTGAGCAATAACTAGAACCAAATAAGGTGACTGAAAAATGTAAATATTAGAACCCCCCAAAAAAGGAGGGAGAATGCCATCGCATCTGTAATTATGCAATAATAAAAACAGGAAATGACTCAAAGGAGGGAGGAGTAGCCTAGTGGTTGGGGCAAGGTACTTCAGGCCGAAAGGTCGGGGGTTCAAATCCGACTAGAGGACAGCAACCTTGGGCTGGAAGGACTGGGGTTTCTAGTCCCACAGATGCTCCTTGTGGTCTTGGGCAAGCCACTTAACCCTCCATAGCCCATGTTCCCTGTAAGTATATAAGAAACTGTTAAATAAATAAATAAATAAATAAATAAATAAATATGTGTCTCATATCCCCGCGTGTTAAATGTATCCCCCAATTGTGTCATGACCGCTTTGATTGAAGGATAAGGCGGTATACAAAAACTGTCTAAATAAATAAATAAAATAAAATGCATATCAGAATAAATGTAATGAGTCACATAGAAACTAAAAAAACCTCCATAGTAAAGCCAAGAGTGGTTGATCTCAAAGTGTAGTCATAAAAACAGATAAGTTAAATTCTTGATTAAGACCAGAGGGTTCAAGCGACTGTAGCTCATAAATAAAACGTTCTAATCTGAGACGAATCTGATCCAAATCGCCACCTCGCCAGTGTGGATGTACAACCTTTATAACAAAAAAACTTCAGGTCAGAAACAAGATGACCCTTTTCGATACAATGTTGGACCAATGGTTTATCTTCCACCCGTCTGCTTAAACAACTTTTATGCTCGATAATACGTGTCTTAATGGGACGGGTGGTTTTCCCAACGTAAAGGAGCTTGCAAGGACACATAACGTATATGACATTGCTTGTTGTACAGTTGGAGTAATGATTAAAAAATAACTTCTTAGCAGTGGTTGGATGTGTAAAAACGTCTTTAGTTAAAAGCACGTTCAAACAGAGCACCGTCCACATGGGAAATGACCTTTTATTTTCACGACTGGTTTGGGTTTAACAAGGGCTGATGGAACTAGAATGTTTCTAATATTACGGTTTCTTTTATGTGCAACAATAAGATTTATGTGCCATCACAGGAAGAGATGAAAGGAGATGCCATTCACGCCTAAGGATCTTGGAAATATCTTTAGAAAGAGATGAAAAGGTTAAGGCACACACTACACGGTCTTCCTTGGTGGGTATTTTCTTTTTGAGAAGCTCATTCCTATTAGAGGATTTTGCCTTACCATATGCCTCTTGAATAACGTGCACAGAATAACCTCTTTCTTTAAACCTGTTACTCATATTAGCGGCATGGCGCTCAAAATCCTGATTTAAGGTACATAAACGCTTAACCTGTAGGAATTGACCATAGGGTAAATTGTTTTTTAAAGACTTATTGTGAAAGCTATCATAACGCAAGAGAGTATTGCGATCCGTTGATTTACAATATAAATTTGTCTGGAAGCCATTCTTACCCTTTTTAATATTGATGTCAAGAAACGAAATCTGTACAGAACTAAAAGACCCTTCAAATTGTAAATGCTCATCCTTAGAGTTAAGCCATAGAAAGAAGGCCTGCAAACTGTCTTCTGTCTCGTCCCAAATAAGGACATCATCTATGTAACGTAGCCATAACCTAATATATTGTTTAAAAGGATGATATTGAAGAAACAGGTGTTCGAAATTAGCCACATAGAGATTTGCAACGTCTGGCGCCATGGAAGAACCCATGGCAACACCTTTTACCTGCTTATAGAAAATACCTTGAAAGCAGAAAAAATTCTCACACATAGCTATGGCCGCCATCTGGGTTAAAAAACTAGTGGGAATGCGTACTGATGGTTCCCTCTGAATTAAAGTATTTGCAATAACTTCCAGAGCAGCGGCTTGTGGAATGTTCATATAGAGAATTCATATCTAATGTAGCCAAAATCAGTTGTTCATGGTAATTAGTAAAATCTTGCAGAATATTAATAATGTGCGTGGAATCACGAACATAGGATGGAATCTTTGGAACAAAAGGGCGAAGAAAATAATCCAAAAATTTTGATAATGGTTCTAGTAAAGACCCTATGGCTGATATAATGGGTCGTCCAGGCGGATTATGAAGGGACTTGTGAATTTTTGGTAGAACATAAATGGTAGGTATAACAGGGTGTGAGACAATAAGAAAACCGATCTCATTAGGGGTGAGATAGCCTGCTTGTTGTCCAATGAAAATTAAAGCGTCAACTCTGTGTTTGAGGTTAACCGTAGGATCAAACATTTTTTTATAAAAAGTTTGATCATTAACTTGACGTAAAACTTCCTTAATATAATCTGTCTTATTTTGAATGACTAAGGCACCGCCTTTGTCAGCCGGTTTAATGATAGATTGGTTCTTCTGTAATTCCAAAAGCGCTGACTTATATGGATGGACGTAAAATTATGAAAAGAATGAACTTTTAGTATAAAGTGCTTCTACCTGAGACAAAACAACCCGTTCAAAAGCATCAATCAAAATGTTGGTATTATTGGGAGGTACCCAGGTAGAAGGTTTTCGAAGAACAGAACTATCTGTTGTAGCTGCACATTGATTAGAAAAAAAAAAACTCATTTTAAGTTTCCTAAAAAAATTTATAAAGCTCCACTCGTGTGGTAAAACGATCATGCCTAGTGAAGGGCACGAAAGAAAGGCCTCTCTAAAACTTCAATTTGGGTATTACTTAAAACAAAATCAGACAAATTAAAAATACCACTATTGGTGGTTAATCCTGGAAACTCCGACCTCTCCCCCTGCCTCTCCCTCTGGGTAGTGAAGTTGGTCGTGCCTCCCAAGTTTTGTATTGGTGGTACGGTGACTTCACTTGATTGTGTTGGAGCCTTCTTGCCGCCCCCCTTCCAGAGCGCACTATTTTTCAATGGTCATAACACAATTTTTGTAATTTATTTATTTAATCATCTGTATTTATATCCCGCTTTTCACCGGGTCAAAGCGGTGGGACACAACAGGGGAGGGAATCAAAAGTGGGGGGGCCATCACCGGGGGCTCAACATTAATGATTTAGGATGGACAGAGACTGACAAGATAGACAGTTACTGGGTCTGAGGATCTTGAAGAGAATAGTATATGTCTTTTTGTTTCATATAATATATATGGTTTTTTGGATGCCCATTTTTAATTGGTCCGTTGTTATACCATGTTCCTAATGTTTGGGTTTATGTTTGTTTTTTAATCCTGACGTATCCTCCATACCACTTTACTGTTTTAAGACTTAGGCATGCGATGTGTTTCACAACATTTTAGCCTTTTTTTTTTTTTTTTTTTTTTATAGAGGATACAAATGTTTTACATGCAATGTTCTGGATTTTATCTATCATATTCACTGTCTTATAATGTGTTCTTTTCAATGTGGTTTCTAAACGTGGTCCTATTTTATATTATTCTGTTTTATTATTTTTTATAACCACAGTACAACTCATTCCGTTCGTACTGTTTGTTTTGGGTCTGGGTTTCCCATATGTTTTTGTGTTGTTCTATGATCTCTTGTTTATTGATTTTGCTTTAATTGTCATCTCATTATTCCTCTAGCATTCTCAATCTTAAGTTGGTTATGTGCCGAGTGTTCACATTGTAATGTGCGCTTCACCTAGTGTATAATTCACTTTGTAAGTATTATCTAGTTCTTTTATTGTTGATTTTGTATGGTCATGGTAACCTTGTTTTCTACATTGTTGTTTTTAATCCTTATTTATCAACATTGTTTTTAATGATTGTTCTTAATGTCTGTTTGTTATTTTTTTAATATGTTCATTCTTATTATAATGTTTTTATGATTTTATTTTCTGTCCTGCAGTCCTGAGCCCCCTGATGAAGGCTTTGGCCGAAACGCATCAGGGTTTGTTGGTTTAATAAAGCACAAGTGACCCTCATTCTGCTCGCCCTTTTTGTTTGTTGCAGCTGGTAAGACTGGACACGGCAAGCAAGCATCGAGCCCTGGAAGCACTTTCTACCAACACCATCGAGGTTCCGGGACTCCCTGCCGGGTGGCACTGCAGAGTGCATCTTCTGACTTTCCAGGCGATGCATGGCCGATTCCACCACCATGGACTGGTGTGGTAGCTGCGCCTTTTGAAAGCCAGGGCTCTTACGGAGTCAATAAACCGAATCGACCCGCTTACTCAGAACCGGCGCCGAGGACAGTGCGTCCCACATACGGAAGAGGAGCCATTCCAGCATCGGAGGAACCGGGACAGTAAAGGCCTCCTTCGGAGGAGAGTCGTACTGCAGGGCCTCAAGCTCTTCAGCTCGAGGCTCTTCCTCGGGGTCTGCCGGGATAGCCAACGCGGTGGCCATATCCTGGACAAACTCTGAGAACCGGGTATCCTCCGGAGGGGATCTACTCCGAGGCTCATACTGCGGTGAGTCAGACGGGACGCACCGAGTCTTGAATGTGTCAGGGGACTCCTCATCCTCCGTCTCCCAGGCTGACTCGTTCGACAAGGAGTCAGGATCCGACCCCACGGGGCCCTGGAGCACCCGCCCTGACGCCAGAGGGACCGGTGTCAACGCCCTCAGTCCCGAATGGGAGATCGAGGGAAACCGTGACCGAGGTCGACCTCGAACCATCATGGACTCTAGTATCGGCTCGGTCTCTGGGGTCGACTTCGATGTCGATGTCCCAGTGGTCAGGGCAGATGCGCCAGACAGGCTGGCCATCAGTGCCCGCTGCTGCTCCATGAAGGCAGACAGTCTGCTCTCCAAGGCTGTCATCCTGAGACTCAGCTCGGGAGATGCAGCAGCCACCGACTCAGGGCCCGACGTCGGCTCTCTGGGGAGGAGAGTCCAAGGACCACAGGGCTTAACGTGTCCAGCAGACTCCAGCTCCACGTGAGGAACTTTGGCAGGCTTCTCTTGGTCCACGGGCCCGGGGCGATGGTCGGTGGTCTTAAGACCTGGCCCTCGAGGAGCCAGGGACCTCCTCTGACGACGCCCTCACGAGCCGCTTCTTCCTCTTGCGTTCCCGGTCAGGGGACCCCCTGTCCGAGGAGCCCCGACGGCGCTTGGGATCCGAATCCCGAGATGTCGAGGCCTCAGACGAGGTCCGGGCCCGGCCGGAGGCTGAGTCCGAGAAAAGCCTTTCTTTCTGCTGCTGGCGACTTCGCAGTGCCTTGGAAGACATCTTCCCACATGGTCCACACGTCTTAGGGTCGTGATCAGGACCGAAGCACCGAAGGCAGCAGTCGTGTGTGTCGGTGAGAGACATCAACTTCTTACACCGATCACACTTTTTGAAACCGCTGGAAGCCATCGGGGAAAAAAAAAGAGTCCCCGTGAGGTCAAAGGACCGTCCTTCCAGGGAAAAAGCAAAGGGTGCGAATGCCAGCCACGAAGGGCAAAAACCGAAAAAGAAGAATCTGGCTCGATACCGGTGTACCGAACCCGGCGGGAAGGGAACCGGCGTCGAACCAGGAAGAAAAAAATAGCGAGAATCGCCGAAAAAAGTCAAACTTTTATCCTGGACGACAGGACACACGTCCGGTGGGCTTCTCGGAAAAAGAGAGACTGAGGTAAGATGGCACCTTTAGGTGGTAAGGGAACCACGCATGCGTGCCTGCATTCCCAAAGGCTTTCATAGAAAGCCGGGGAAATGCTCCGCTGGGGCTTCATCGGCATCGATGACACCCATATGTGAGGACTGACTTTGTGCTTGGTCCTGGAGAACTACCCTTTCAGCAGCCATGCCATCAGGTTGAGGAAACTGAGGTTGGGATGCAAGAGAGCCCTGCTTCTGAGACAGGAGATGGTGCTGCGTTCCCAGAGCGAGTGGGGCTTCCACTGCCAAATGAAGCAGAAACCAAGGCTTCTTTGGCCATCTGGAGGCTACCAGAATGACCAAGACCTTGTCCCGAAGGAATATGAACAGAGTTCGGGCCACCAGAGGCGTGAGAGGAAATGCATACAGGAGGCCCACTGACCAGATCATCAGAAAAGCATCTGCAGCCACCCTCAGAGGATGTGGCTGTCTGGAGCAAAACTTGGGCAACTGGTGATTCTGCGGACTGGCAAAGATCTATGGACGGATGTCCCCAGCAGTGGAAAACCTGCTGGACCACTTCTGGATTCAGTTGCCATTCGTGAGGTTGGAGAATCCTGCTTAGCTTGTCTGCTAGGACGTTCTCCTGACCCAGCAGGTAAACTCCTTTGAGAGACATACCCTGCCTGATTGCAAAGGAGCAGAGTTCCAGTGTCTCCTGACATAGGATACGAGACCCTGTGCCTCCTTGCTTGTTCACATAGAACATTGCTATCTGGTTGTCTGTTTGCATCAAGACAGACTGATGTGAAAGAACATGACTGAAGGTTTGAAGAGCAAGGCGAATCATCCGCAGCTCTAAGAAAAGATTTCCTGAGGGGACCACAGCCCCTGAGTGCATGATCCCTGGCAATGGGCTCCCCAGCCCAGCAAGGAGGCATCTGTCGTTAGCACTCTTGTGTGCGAGGGAGTCTGGAAAGGCACTCCCTTGAGTAGGTTGGGTGGCTGAAGCCACCACTGCAACGACCTCACCAGTCGTTTGGACACTGTTATCCTGCCTCGGAGGCTGCTGGTGGCTTGTGTCCATTGATCTGAGGCACCACTGAGCTGTTCTCATGTGGAGACGGGCATTTTGGGTCACATGTACCGTGGACACCATGTGGCTGAGGTGGTGTAGGAAGTATCTCGCTGAGACCTGAGACTTGTCTGACCTGGAGTACCAGCGCCAGCAGCCTCTGTTCCCTGTCTTCTGGCAGGTAAGCCTTCGCCTGAAGGGTGTCTAGTCTTGCTCCTATGAACTAAGTTTTGAGCGTGGAGCAAAGTGGACTTTGCGTGGTTTATGACAACGCCTAGACGTCGTAGCAAGTTGATGGTGCGAGAAGTGGCCTGTTGGACCTCCTGAGGCAACAGGTAAGGGAAGACAAAAATCCCTTGGTTTCTGAGGAAGGCCGCCACCACGGCCAGGCATTTGGTAAACTATGGAAGCAGAGGCTAGACCAAAGGGGAGTACTCTGTACTGAAAATGGTTTCCTCCCACTACAAATCTCAGATATTGTCTGTGGTCTGGATGTATAAGGATGCGTGTATGGGCATCCTTCAGGTCTAAGAAGCATAGCCAATCTCCCTGGTGGTGGTAGGGCAGCGATATTCTAAGGGAAAGCATCTTGAACTTTTCCCTCACCAGGAACTTGTTTACGTTTCACAAGTCGAGGATAGGCCTTTGGCCTCCAGTTCTTTGGTATCAGAAAATAAATGGAGTAGAAGCCCTTCCCCTGAAGGTGGTGGGGCACCGGTTCCACCACCTGATACTCTAGACCTGCTAACTCCTGCAAGAAGAGGTCCCTGTGAAGAGGGGGTATGAGAGGCTCTCCTGGAAAGGAGGAGGTAGGAACCTGGCTGAAGTGGACTATTTGTAGGACCCAGGTATCCGTGGTGATAGCTGGCCACCTGTGTGCGTACAGGGTCAGCCTTCCTCCTGTGTAAGGCCTCACCACTGGTGGGAGAAAGACTGCTTTGGGAGTCAAAAACTCTCCTGGCTGGGTCGGAGCCGGGGCCTGGGGGTCTTCTGCTTACGCTGTCCCTTGGCCTGCTGCCCCCGTTGGGGAGCTGGGGCGGCCTGGTAAGTGGGGCAGTTGCAGTAAGCAGCACCCTTCCTCAAGAAAAATGACTTTTTACCTGAGCCCTTCTTAGAAGGGGCAGAAGTCTTCTTGGAGAGCCTTGTCCAGGTTAAGTACTTGGACTATCTCTGCAGCCTTCTCAGTCATGGGTTTGCCAAAGAGGTTGTCACCTCAGCAGGGGACATCGACCAACTTGTCCTGAACCCATGGCTCCAGATCCGATGACATTAGCCAGGCCTGGCGGCGTGCACCGAAGCCTCGAAGCAGTCATAGGCTGCTCAAGAAACTTCGAGCACACCAGGATACTGGCCTTGAAGCGCTGCAAAGGTTCCTCGGAGAGGCCAGCTGAGAACCCGGCAATCTCCTTTGCAAGGTCCCTCAAGTACAAGTCCGGTAAGTCTGGACCCAGTATGACAGCATCGAGCCCTGGAAGCACTTTCTGCTGAGGGAGTCCAGATTCCGGGCATCCTGGCCAGAGGCACAGAGGAGTGTGTTTTTTGGCTCTTGAGCCTGTGCATGACTGATTCCACAACCATGGAGTTGTGTGGCAGCTGTGCTTTTTGGAACCTGGGGCTCTTGCGGACTCGATAGATGGAATCGACCAGCTTGCTGAGAACCGGCATCGAGGTCGGTGACTCCCACATGTGAAGCATCAGCCGTTCCAGCATTGGAGGAACCGGAACAGTAATGGCTTCCCGAGGGGGAAAGTCATACCGGAGGGCTTCGAGCTCCTCGGCTCGAGGCTCTTCCTCTGTGTCTGCCGGGAATGCCAAAGCCTTGGCCATTTCCCTGACGAAGTCTGAGAACTGGGTATCCTCTGGAGGGGGACCTTCTCCGAGGCTCGGAACCCGGTGAGTGCAATGGGACATACCGGGTCTGATCTGTGTCTGGGGACTCATCTTCCGTCTCCCATGCCAACTCCTGAGGAGGAATCGAGCGGCTCCGGCCACGAGGGCTTCGGTCCTGACTGCCCCAACGCCGAGGGCACTGGCGTCAATGACCTCAGTCTCAAAAGGGAGGTCGAGGGAGACCAAGGCCAAGAACAGACTCGAGTCCGAAGAGTCTCGAGGATTGGCTCGGCTTAAAGGGGTTGCCTTGGATGTCGAGGTCCCGGTGGTCAGGGCGGATAGACCGGAGAGACTAGCCATCAGCGCCTGCTGCTGCTGCTCCATGAAAGCAGACATGCTGCGCTCCAGGGCTACCATTCTGAGACTGAGCTCAGAAGGCTCCGCAGCCTCTGGCTCAGCTCCCAATGCCGTCAGGCCTGAGGCCAGTTCTCCCGGAGGAGAGTCTACGAGGACAACAGCAGTTACCTTCCTCGGCATCTCCGGCTCCGTGCGAGGCAGCTTTGCAGGCCCCTCCGACTTCAAGGACCCGGGGCGGTGGTCAGGACTCCACAACCTGGTCCTTGAGGGCCCAGGTCTACCAAGCAAAAAACAGCACACTGCCACGGAAAGTAGCAGGAAAAACCAGTCCAGAAACATGGGCAGTAAAAAGGCGAAAGACTAAATCCTTATTCAACAGAGGTAGCCAGAAATCCAACACAGGCCGTGGCAAAAGCTATATGGAAATTGACACTTTCACCTGCACAGTCTCATAGTGAGTTCCAGCCTGGCAGTGGTTTCCGAGCGCCAGAGAAGATTTTTTCAGATTAAGGAATTTGTATATGCAACACAGGCAAGCTTGTCCAGGTGAAAAAGTCAATTTCCATATAGCTTTTGCCCCCCCCCCCCCCCCCCGTTTTCATAACATGCATTCAAATGAAATATAGCCTGAGGGCATTTCTGTGGCCTACTATACCACGGTAATAGCGAGTGGCAAAATAAATGCCTATAAGCGAGCCACAATACCCCTGAAGTATTATACGAAACACAGCCCGTGTTGGGTTTCTGGCTACCTCTGTTGAATAAGGATTAATAGTCTTTCGACTTTTTACTGCCCACGTTTCTGGACTGGTTTTTCCTTGAGGGCCCAGGTCCATCAGAGGCATCCAAGGACACCGCCCTCACGAGTTTTCTTTCTCCGGTGTTCCCGCAAGGAGGACCGACGCTCGGGTTCAGACAGCTCCCGAGACGTCAAGGCTTCTGAAGAGGTCCGGGCCCAGGGGGATGCAGACTCGGAGAAATTCCTTTCACGCTGCTGCTGCCTACTCTTAAGTGCCTTGGAGGACATCTTCCCACATGGGCCACAGACCTTCGGGTCATGGTCGGGCCCGAGGCAGTGGAGACAGCAGTCGTGTGTGTCAGTGAGGGACATTAACCTTTTACACCGAACACACTTCTTAAACCCGCTGGCAGCCATTGGGGAAAAAGGGTCCCTGCAAGGTCGAACGACCAGGCTGCCAGTGAAAAATGAAGAGCGCGCGAATGCTAGTCACTAAGGACAAAATCTCAAAAAATTGGCCCGGACTCGATACCAGTGTACCGAGCCAAAGGCAGGAAGGGGAACCGATGTCGAACCGGTAAAAAAAGAAAATTTCTCACTTTTAAAAACACTTTTTTCTTGAGGACACTGGGACAACGTCTGTTGGGCTCTGCGGGAAAAAGGAGACTGAGCAAGATGGCACCCTTGGGCAGGAAGTGGACCGCGTATGCGTGATGCAATCCCAAAGGCTTTCTTTGAAAGCTGGGGATTTGCTCCGCACAAGGGCTCCGTCGGCACCGAAGTCACCCATATGCGAGGACTGACTTCCTGCTTGTTCCTGGAGAAGGGGGTCAATCTGGCACTCCGAGCACTAGATGGAGAAGCGTCTCCACTTAAAGGCGTAGGCTTGCCTAGTGGAGTCCTTCCTCGACCTCCTCCAGAAGGGCCAGAGAGGCTAGGGAGACCTGTTCAGCCACCAGGCTGTGAGGGATAGGGAGGTTAGGTTCAAGTGCAGCACCCAACCCTTCTCCTGCGTCAGCAGACCTCAGGCAGAGCCCAAGGGAACTGGAGGCTCCATCGACAGCCGAAGCAGGAGCGTAAACCAAGGCTGCCAAGGCCATGAGGGGGCCATGAGAATAAACGATGCCCACCCGCTGAGCCTTGAAGAGTCCTCGCAATGAGAGGGAAGGGAGGGAATGCATAGAGAAGGCTGGATGATCAGTCCAAGAGAAATGCAACGGGGCCCTCCCTGTGCGGCTGTGGCACCGGCCCAAAAAAGCGGGATAGCACCATGTTCTGGGGACTGGCAAAGAGATTTATCGCCGGCTTCACCCAGAGAAAGCATAGTTACTCACCTGTAACAGGTGTTCTCCAGGGACAGCAGGAATCGGTCCTCACTTATGGGTGATGTCGGCACCAACGGAGCCCGCACGGAGCAATCCCCCAGCTTTCAAAGAAAGTCTTTGGGATTGCTACCATGTATGAGTGGTCCTCTTCCCGCCCAAGAGTGCGATTTTGCTCAGTCAGGTCCCTTAGCTTGAGTCCTACCAAACAGATGGCAAGCGAAGAACAAAAATACAGCAACTCATCAGGGGAGGTGGGAGAGTAGTGAGGACCGATTCCTGCTGTACCTGGAGAACATCTGTTATAGGTAACTACACTTTCTCCGGGAACAAGTAGGAAGTCAGTCCTCACTTATGGGACTCCCCCTAGCTACAGGCTACCAAACCTGTAACCAAAAGAAAAAAAAAACACGCTTCCGCATGGCTGTATGCAGAAGCCGAAGCCCGAAGGAGCCCGGGTCCTCGGGGTGGAGTCCTCGGTAGCCATGAAGAAGGGTCGGAGGGCAGAAGTGGCTTATACTCTGAACAGATTATGGAGTACAGCCTGGCCAAAGGCGCTGTCCCGGCAGGACTCCCTCTCCAGGCAGTAGTGGGCAGCAAAGGTGTCCGTAGAAGACCAGGTTGCCGCCTGACAGATATCCATCATGGGCACGGAGCGCAGCCTGGCCACCAAGGCCGCTTTGCCTTGGACTCCATATACAGTGACTCGGTGAGCCAGAAAGACACCTGCCTTCGCATGGGCGAATGCGATGCAGTCCGCCACCCAAATAGAGAAGGAGCGTTTGGTGACTGCTTGTCCCTGCCTATTGGGATCGTAGGTCACAAAAATTCAGTCAGACTTGCAGTGAGTCTGGGTGTGCTGCAAGTAGAAGGCGAGGGCCCACTTGCAGTCAAGGGTGTGGAGAGCCGCCAACACCTGGTCAGCATGGGACCTCGGGAAGAAAGTCTGGAGCACTATCTCTTGGTTGAGATGAAAAGCAGACACTGTCTTGGGTAAGAATTCAGGATGGGTCCGGATGACCACACTGTTCCGATAAAACCTGGTGTAAGGGGCTCCAGCCATGAGCACCTGAAGCTCACTGACTCAGCGAGCCGAGGTCAATGCCACCAGGAAGGCCACCTTCCAGGACAAGTGCTGGAGCGAACATGTCGCCATCGGCTTGAAGGGTGGATGAGTGAGCTGCATGAGCACCACGTTCAAGTCCCATTCCGCCGGGGGAGGGGGGACGACACCGATAGGCGGCTTGGATAGCAGAAGGCCCCGCATGAAGTGGCAGACTAGCGGCTGCCCTGAGAGAGGTTTTCCCCTCGATAGAGATATGATTAGCTGATATGGCGCTCAAACTTTAACAGAGTTCGACTTCAACCCTTGCCTCAAGAGATGGAGGAGGTACTGGAGAACCCACCGAACTGGGCACAAGAAGGGGGGGGGGGTCAATCTGGTGTTTCTAGCACCAGACGGAGAAGCAGTTCCACTTAAAGGCATAAGCCTGCCTAGTGGAGTTCTTCCTCGAGAAAAGGAGGATTTCCTCTACCTCCTTAGGAACTGGGGAACATTCTGGGGAAAGGAGGGGCTCTTCCGAAGGGATGGGCATCACCTTAACCGGGATGGAACCAGGCTGCTGGCATTAACCTTTAAAAGGAGATAGAGCAGCTTTTAAACTAGATATTAGGGGAAAGCCGACAGTCGCCCAAGAGCGGATGGTTCGGAAGAATGTATCTTTGAAGGATACTACCAAAAGCAGAGAGGTTCCACAAAAGAGTAAAGTAGCACAAATGCCATCAAGTATGGAGCAGACAGAGCTTAAAGATCCCAAATTACCCATGTCTAACAATAGCCAAATTAATATGAATAAAATACATTCTCTAAAATGCTTGTATGCAAATGCTAGAAGTCTAAAAAATAAGATGGGAGAGTTAGAATATATAGCACTAAATGAAAGGTTAGATATGATTGGAATATCAGAGACATGGTGGAAGGAGGACAACCAGTGGGACACAGATACCTGGGTACAAACTACATCGAAATGATAGAGCTGATCAAATTGGTGGAGGGATTGCTCTCTATGTTAGAGAGGGCATTGAGTCAGAAAGGATTAAAGTTTTGCAGGAAGCAAAATCTGCTGTAGAATCTATATGGATTGAAATTCCAAGTAAAAGGGGGAAGGCAATGGCAGTGGGGGTGTACTATCGAGCGCCTGGCCAGAATGACCAAATGGATGATGAAATGCTCAAAGAAATCAAGGAAGCTAATAAAAGTCACAGCAATGGGTGATTTCAACTACCCCAGTATCGACTGGGTCAGTGTCACGTCAGGACATGCTAGGGAGATAAAGTTCCTAGATGAAATAAATGACTGCTTCTTGGAGCAGCTGGTTCATGAACCGACCAGAGGAAGCCATATTAGACCTAGTCCTTACTGGAACACCAGATCTAGTGCAAGAGATAAGGTTGTTGGGGCCACTTGGCAATAGTGATCATAGCATTTGATTTAATTAGTGGAGGAGGGATAGTAAGGAAATCCACAGTACTACCTTTTAACTTTCGAAAGGGAGACTATGATAAAATGAGGAAAACAGTTAAGAAAAAACTAAAAGGAGCAGTTGCAAAGGTTAAAGACGTGCATCAGGCTTGGCTGTTGAAAAATACTATCTTGGAAGCCCAGACCAGCTGTATTCCACGCTTTAAGAAAAGTGGAAGTAAGTCCAAAAAACTGCCAGCATGGTTTAAAGGTGAGGTCAGAGAGGCTGTTGCCAAAAAAAGCATCTTTCAGGAAATGGAAAAAAGAGCTAAACGACGAAACCTGGAAACAGCAAGCACTGGCAAGTCAAATGCAAGGCATTGATAAGGCAGGCAAAGAGAGAATTTGAGAAGAAGCTTGCTGCGGAAGCAAAAACGCGAAGTAAAGACCTATTCAACTACATTCGTAGCAAAAAACCTGTGAGAGAGTCAGCTGGTCCATTAGATGATAAAGGGGTTAAAGGAGCACTAAGAGGCGACAAGGCGATAGCGGAGACACTGAATGAATTCTTTGCTTCAGTCTTTACTGAGGAAGATGTAGGGATGTTACCCATGACTGAAGTGGTATTTAAAGGTGTGGAAGAATTGAAGGAAATATCGATACATCGGGAAGATGTATTACAACTATTAGATAAACTGAAGAGTAGAAAATCACCTGGGCCGGATGGTATACATCCAAGGGTGTTAAAGAACTGAAATATGAGATTGCAGACCTGCTATTAGTAATCTGTGAACTATCATTAAAATCATCTCTAATACCTGAAGATTGGAGGATCGCCAATGTAACACCAATTTTTAAAAAGGGTTCCAGGGGTGATCCGGGAAACTACAGACCGGTGAGCCTGACGTCAGTACCGGGGAAAATGGTAGAAACCATCATAAAGAACAAAATTACTCAGCATGTAGATAGTCATGACCTAATGGGAGACAGCCAACATGGCTTTAGACAAGGAAGATCTTGTCTTACTAATCTATTATGTTTTTTTGAAGGAGTGAATAATCAGGTGGACAAAGGTGAGTCGGTTGATATTGTGTATCTGGACTTTCAGAAAGCCTTTGACAAGGTCCCTCATCAGAGACCTTTGGCAAAACTAAAGAGTCATGGGATAGGAGGCAGTGTACTATTGTAGATCAGGAACTGGTTAAAAGATAGAAAGCAGAGGGTAGGGCTAAATGGGCAATTTTCCCAATGGAGAAAGGTGAATAGTGGTGTACCCCAGGGATCTGTGCTGGGTCCGCTGCTTTGACATATTCATAAATGACCTGAAAAGTGGAACAACGAGTGAGGTTATCAAATTTGCAGATGAGACAAAACTATTTAAAGTTGTTAAAACCCAAGAGAATTGTGGAAAACTGCAAGAGGATCTTGATAAATTGGAAGACTGAGCATCAAAATGGCAGATGAAATTTAATGTGGACAAGTGCAAGGTTATGCACCTAGGGAAGAACAACCCAAACTATGGTTACAAGATGCAAGGTTCCACATTAGGAACCACCACCCAGGAAAAAGATTTAAGCGTCATTGTGGATACCATGTTAAAACCCTCGGCCCAGTGTGCAGCGGCGGACAAGAGAGCAAATAGAATGCTAGGCATGATAAGGAAAGGAATGGAAAATAAAAAAAAAAGATATTATAATGCCTCTGTATCGTTCCATGGTGAGACCGCACCTTGAATATTGTGTGCAATTCTGGTTGCCATATCTTAAAAAGGATATAGCGATTTTAGAAAAGGTTCAGAGACGAGCCACCAAAATGGTAAAGGGGATGGAAGGATACTCCTATGAAGAAAGGCTAAAAAGGTTAGGGCTCTTTAACCTGGAAAAGAGACGGCTGAGGGGAGATATGATAGAAGTCTATAAATTAATGAACGGAGTGGAACGGGTAAACGTAGATCGATTGCTTACCTTATCAGAATATAGAAAGACTAGGGGACATGCAATGAAGCTACAGGGTAAACTATTTAAGACTAATAAAAGAAAATATTTTTTCACTCAACGTGTAATCGAACTCTGGAATGTGTTACCGGAGGATGTAGTAAAGGCTGTTAGTGTAGCTGGGTTTAAAAAAGGTTTGGACAAGTTCCTGGAGGAAAGGTCCATAAACCATTATTAAGAAGGGACCCAGGATATCAATGCTTGAACCAATACAAGCATTGTGGAACCTGTGTCCCTTGGGGAAACTGCTAGGTACGTATGACCTAGATTGGCCACTGTTGGAAACAGAATACTGGGCTTGATGGACCCTGGTCTGACCCAGTATGGCATCTCTTATGTTCTTATGTTCCTCTGGAAGGGCAAGAGAGGCTAGAGAGACCCATTCAGCCACCAGGCCGTGAGGGATAGGGAAGTTAGGTTTGGATGTAGTAGCAAGTCCCTGGCAAAGCCCAGGGGAACCAGAGGCTCTGATGACAGCTGGAGCAGAAGCAGAAACCAAGGCTGCCGAGGACACGAGAATCAGCGATGCCCCATCCCACTGAACCTTGAACAGAGTCCTCGCAATGAGGGGAAAAAGAGGAAATGCATAAAGACGACTGCAGGACCAGTCTAAAAGAAATGCTTCGGGGCCCTCCCTGCCCGGGTGTGGTGTTGGGCCGCAAAAGCGAGGGAGCTGTGTGTTCTGGGGGCTGGCAAAGAGTTCTATCGCTGGAGTGCCCCAGCGTAGCAACAGCCAGCCTGCCACTCTGGGATCCAGCCGCCACTCGTGGGGGCGAAGGATTCTGCCGAGTCTGTCTACCAGACCGTTCTCCTGACCCAGGAGGTACGTCGCCCTGAGGGACATCCTCCATCAGGCAGCGAAAGAGCAGATGAGGACTGCTTCCCTGCAGAGGGAGCGTGACCCCGTGAACCCCTCTTTGTTGATGTAGAACACTGCTACCCAGTTGTCTGTCTGTACTAGAAAAAAACTTCCCGCTGAGATCATCCTTGAAGGCCCTCAGGGCCCACCGGATGGCCTGGAGCTTGAGCAGGTTTATCTGCTGCTGAGTCTCCGCAAGTGACCATTGCCCCTGCGTGCAGAGAGACCTACAATGGGCTCCCCACTCTAACAGGGAAGCATCTGTGGTCAGCACCACATTGTGCTGTAGGGCCTGAAAGGGTGATCCCCACAGGAGGTTGCGGGGGTTCTGCCACCAGTTCAGGGACAAGAGGAGGACAGGGAGAACCCTGACAGGGTCCCTGAGGTGTCTGAGGGACTGGTCCATTGGGCACTGAGACACCACTGAGCCATCCATATGTGCAGGCGGGAGTGAGGAACCACATGTACAGTCGAAGCCATGTGGCTGAGGAGATGTAGCATGGACAGAGCAGTGACTTGGTGGGCACTTTGGACGTGAGCCGCCAGAGCTCAGAGGCAGGTGCAGCGATCCAATCAACTCAAGAGCCTGCATCGCTTCGAGGTGAGACTTCGGGTCGTTGACCAAGAACCCTAAGCTCTTCAAGAGGAAGACAGCGCGCAACATAACTCACCGAGCCTCCTCTACCAAGAAACCCGTAACGAGCCAGTCGAAGTAGGGAAAGACCAGCATGCCCTGACACCGAAGGTAAGTGGCAACCACGACGAGGCACTTTGTGAAGACTCGCGGAGCAGATGCAAGGCCAAAGAGAACCACTCTGTACTGAAAGTGCTCTCCCTGCACCCTGAAACGCAGATACTGCCTGTGTTGGAGGTGGATTAAGATGTGGGTGTAAGCGTCCTTTACATCCAAGGAGCATAGTCAGTCACCCTGCTGGAGGAAGGTCAGCAGAACACCAAGAGATAACATCTTGAATCCGGCATCAGAAACTTGCTTAACCTGCAGAGGTCGAGGATGGGCCACAGACCCCCTTTTTTGAAACGAACAAGTACCGTGAATAGAAGCCCTGAACGCGAAGGTGCAGAGGGACCTTCTTGACTGCCCGTTGGATGAGGAGAGAATGTAATTCCCATTGCAGCAGAAGCTGGTGCGCAGGGAGTCGAGGAGGCTCCGCCGGGGAGAAAGGAGGTGGAAGCCTGTCGAAGTGAAGGCGACAGCAGTCTCAGATGACTTGGAGGTCCCAAGTTTCCAAGGTGATGGAAGCCCATGATTGGGCAAAGTGGGACAGGTGTCCCCCTACTGGCTGCTGCATCACCTGAGGGTGAGGGGCTATGCTGATAGCGTCAAAACCCCTGAGTGGGTTGTGGGGGAGCTGACGTCTGGGCCTTCGGTCATTTCGGCTTACGATGCCCCTGGCGAGATTTTCCCTGCGCTGGAGTGGTCAGCATGGGGGTTGCCGGATATGTCAGATAGCCCCAATACTGGAAGTCCTTTCTAGGGAAGAAGGGCTTCTTGGATGGCTGCTTCTTCCGACGCAGGGTGGAGGTTTTGCGGGAGAAACTGGTTCAGGTGACAAACTCAAGTCTATTTCTGCGGCCTTCTCCTTCATTGGCTTACCGAAGATCTGCTTGCTGAGGCAGGGCACGTCCAGGAGTTTCTCCTGCACCCATTGCTCCAAATCAAAGGATTGGAGCCATGCCTGGTGGTGGGCTCCAATGCCCATGGCTGCCACCCGAGCCGATGTCTCAAAGCCATCATAGGAGGCTCAGGAGAGGTACTTAGAGCAGTCAGCAATGGACTAACAGGGTGCCAAACCTATTGAAGGGCTCTCCCTCTAGGCCCGCAGAACCCCCCCCCCCCCCCGAGTTCCTTAGCCAAATCACGCAGGAACATACCAATGTACAGTTGGTATGCCTGGATGCGACAACAGAGTATGGAGCCTTGGTAGGCTTTGCGGCCCAGGGCTCTTGCTTCCTCATGGCCGATTTCACCACCATTGAGGCGTGTGGGAGTTGGGTCTTCCGGAAGCCTGGCCCACATTGTACCTTGAAACCTGTCATATATATAAACATACATATATATATATATATAAACATACATATATATATATATATAAACATACATATATATATATATATAAACATACATATATATATATATATAAACAATTCACTGATTAACTCGTCTCTAGTTTCCTTAGTTAATTATGGATATATCACTTATGTCCTACATATAATTACATATGTTTGGTTTTTCTGTTTGTTATATGACATTTGATTTGTTTTTTAATTGAGGTGTCTATAGATTTATCATGCTTTGTTTTGTTTATCCTCCTCTTGGTTTAGCATGTTTCTCATGTGATTTAATATTTATGTGATTCTAAACTTTGTATATGGCATTTATGTTTTATGCATATTTTCTTCATGTGTCCTATTTTAACACTTTTCATATATATGGTTATCAATATCTGGTTTGTATTTGTGCAATGACTGTCATTCCAGCTGTTTTTAATCTTTATAGATATGTTTTGTTTTATATATTGATTTATAGTGAGCCGTATACCCCTGAAGAAGTTATACACGAAACACGGACAGTGTTGGGTTTAGGCACACTCAATCTGTTTGGACTAATAAAGGCTGTTTTTGCCCTTCTGCCACGCCTGTAGACTGGTTTCTTGCTGCTCCCGTGGCAGAGTGCTGTTTTTTGGTGGACCACATTGTACCTTGTACATCGTGTCAAACGCTTGTTTACGATGGGGACTGAGGCTGGGACCTCCCACATGCAGAGCAGCAGCCAAGATAGAATAGGAGGTACAAGCACAGTGAGGGATTCCCTGGGGAGGGACTAACAGAAGAATGTTGAGTTCTTCAGCACAAGGATCCTCCTCAGCCTGGGTGACCAGGTTAATGGCAAGTGTTATGCCCTGAATGAAAACCAGGAAGGTGTCGTCTTCGGGTGGCGATTGCTGCAGGAACGTGGCAGTGAGGGGACCGACAGAAGATTCCAGTGGGTATAGGTTTCTGGAGAGGTGTCCCCATTGGACTCCCATGCCGAGAAATCAGTCGAGGAGTCCGAGCCGGGCAGATCGCCCTATCCAATGGCCGGTGCCCAGTTGGTGCCATAAGCCCTGGACGATCGCCTCCGAGGAATGGGAAGGCGAGCGTGATCGAAGTCAAGGTCCCTCATGAGGCCCGCGGCTCTCGGGGGTTTCCTGGACAGATTTCAGTGTCCCACACAAGGGACCCATGGTCTCCAGGTGTGAATCAACAAAGCTGGCCGTAAGCACCTGCTGGGAAGCAATGAACGCAGAAACGCTGAGTTCTAACACCAGCATGCGGGACTCCCACATGGACGTGGGGCCCTGCAACGCCGATTCCAGGGTTACTGGGTCAGGCGTCGAGGAGAGGGGGGTCCCTCACCAGGACGACCCTCAGGAGACCTGGCACCTTCACCGAAGGCCTCTGCTTCCGTGCTGGGTACCTTGCAGGGCCGCTCCCTGTCCGACTCTCATGAATGCCAAAGGGGGCTAAGCGACCGTGCATGAGAGCGCTTGCGCTTGTCAGGAGCACTGGACAGCGACTGAGGCATTTTTGTGCCACTCCACCTCGGGGGACCCCTGGTCGGTGTGTCGCCGAGAGCACAGGGCCGCAGAGGTGGGATCCCACCATGGAGAGATGATCGAGTGCCACCGGGGACTCCGAGGCGGCCTTTCGGAAAATGTCTTTGGTCTTCTTGGTATTGTTCTCTACTTAAGATCACGATTGCCCCTCCTTTGTCTGCCCACCTGATGACAATATCGGATCTTTTAACAAGATCTTGCAGGGCTCTATTCTCCTTTGCTGATAGCGTGGTTATCCTCTACGATAATACCTTTTGGAAGCTAAACGACAATTGTCAGATACAACAGCCTATTTACGTCTGGGTGCTGATCCTACAATGGAACTTAAAAGCGAGATTGAGGGTTACCTCCCAAGCTTTGCAAGATAAAATTATTTCCCATAAGGAGTATAAATTTCTTAATACAGCGCATCCGACGATGGCCAGGTTTTATTTAGTCCCTAAAATCCATAAGAGTATGCTACAACCACCAGGTAGACCCATAGTTTCGACCAGGGGTTCTTTACTTGAGCCGATATCCATTTTTCATTGATTCTTTTTTACGTCCACTCTTAATAGACATCCGCTCTTACATAAGGGATACATCCCATTTTTTACAGATTTTGGAAGGTTGCCCTCAGTGGGCTACAAATCCAGATATAATTTTGGTCACTTTAGATGTAACAGCTTTATACACTAGCATCCCTCAAGTACAAGCAGTGGAAACAGTGGCCCAAGCGTTGCGCGGCAGAGGGGATGACGGAATTTTAAATTTCATTCTTATTGGATTTAACTAAATTAACTATTTTTCAGAATTATTTTCAATTTGAAGCAGATATTTTTCAGCAAATATCAGGTGTAGCGATGGGGGTGACGTTTGCCCCCTCCATTGCTAACCTTTTTATGGGGTATTTTGAAGGTCAAGTGATTTTTCCATCTCAGTTTAAGGCCTATATTAAACTTTGGCAGCGTTTTATTGATGATATTTTTATGTTATGGTTAGGCCCAATGGAGACTTTACATCTTTTTCTGAGTTGGTTAAATGCTCAGGACAATCACATCCAATTTACCCATACCATTCATAATACTGAGATAATTTTTCTGGATGTAATAAGGAGGAATTTAAATGGAGGACCTCGATATTCCGTAAGCCAATTGATCGCAACACTCTGCTTCATTTTAGCAGTGCTCATCCCCTACGGTTGAAGGAAGGTTTACCTTTTTCTCAGTTTCTGCATTATCGCAGAAACTGTTCTGAAACACAGGACTATAAAAATAAAGCTAAGACTTTAGCTTCCAATTTCAGGGCAAGAGGGTACCCCTCGAAGATTGTGACTAGGGCATATCATCGGGCACTTAATGACAGAAATACACTATTAACGCCAACGAAAGTTAATAAGAGAACTGATTCTGCCATGGTTAATTTTATTACACAATATTCCCCTTTAAGTTTCAAGATCAAGAAGATTGTTTCTAAACATATTAATGTGCTCAGTGCAGCCCCAGGATTACAAAATAAATTTATACGCTGTGTTTGGCGTAGAAATAAAAATCTAAAAGAGAAATTAAGTCCAGCAATACTACGGCCCGCTGTTTCACTACTAAGTATGGAGGAGGGAAGGGGCCATTATAAATGTGGTCAATGTTCAATATGCGGTATCACCAGAGAAACAAGGCATTTCACATACCATAAGAAAGAATATGTTTTGAAAAATCGAACTACGTGTAATTCCAGGAATGTGATCTACGCGATAGCTTGCCCATGTGATCTTCTATACATCGGAAAAACAACTAGACCCCTGAAAACTAGAATGCTTGAGCATAAGAGTCGTCTAAAGCAAAGGGTGATGACAGCGCCATTAGTCCAGCATTGTTAGGAATTTCAGCATCAGTTCGAACATTTAAGTTGCTTCTGTATTGAACAAGTGACCAATCCTATGTTTGGTAGATCTCTAGATCAAACGCTGCTGTTCTGGGAGCAACGATGGATTTTTTTCTTGCAAACTGTAATCCCTAAAGGCATAAACGTAGCAATTGAATGGGGAGTTTGTTGAGTAGAAGACAGAATGAATTTGATAGGAACAATAGATTTTGAGAAGGGGAGTGACTATAAGAGGAGGTGGTGCAGAACAGCTGCCCATGTGTGGCGTTTTTTGGAGAACGGACAGACTTGCTTTGAAAGAATAGAAGATACCATGCTTTAAGAACGAGCCGTACATCATTTTCAGTCAATTTTGGGTATGATTTTATCACATTGTTTGGATGATGTTTTAAGTTTCATGAATACTAATTATTTTATACCTAATGCAGTATTTTTGGTGAATAAGCTTCACAATACTACTAATGATTTATTTCGCAGTTAAACACTTGGCTGAACAGCGAATAATCCCCTGAAGAACCTCATACTTGTGAGAGAAACGCAGTTACGACGTTGTATGTGAGGCGTTGGGAAGGAGCGAAAATTACCTCCGCTATTACAGTTTTTTCATCCTCAGAAGTTAAGTGTGTAACACGATAAAGATATATGTTATGAGTTTTGAATGAAGCACAATAGGGAGAGGGAGGTTGTATTGCAAAAGAAGAGCCGGAAATTGGGTCATTGATGCAAACAGGCGCCGTTAGATACTATGTTTATGAGTATCTTCAATAAGGCAGCCTACTAGTCTGAGACCATTTCCGTGCGAAGAGAAAAACCTTCAACCCTCCAACTTTAGGGTAGAGTGTTTATATTGGAGTAATATTTTTACGTGAGTGATACGCTACAATTACTCTGTGAATAGGACCCCTATTTTTCTTGTACGGATTTGTCTAAGGCAATGGAAAGAGCGACGAGACACCTGGGAAATGTGATCATGAAACAAGAGATTACTATCAAAAAAGACACCTAAATACCTAAGCTTAGAGACTAGAGATATTGAGGTACCCGAAAAAGATGGAGCAAGTGATGGAGCAGTGGAGCTGTGGGGAAACCATATAGCCGCAGTTTTAGAAATATTCAACACAAGAATTTGTAGAAAGCCAGGAAGAAACCATAGATAGACAGGCATTAAGGGGAGCAATATCAGGTTGGGAAGAGGATGTGTGGTGTAGAAGAAAAATATCATCTGCATAGTAGTAACCCGAGATGCCCGACTGCTGTATCAAAAGGGCAAGGGGGGTCAGAAAAAGATTAAATAAAAGAGGAGCCAATATAGAGCCCTAGGGGGACACTGCAAGAAAGAGGAAAGGCATCAGTAGTGATGGAGGAGGAAGTGACTGCCAATGACAGGGAGTGTAAGAAAGAATAGAACCAGTGGTAAACAGTACCCCGGAGACCTGCATCCCGTAATCGAGCAAGAAGAGAGTGATCCACCAAATCAAAGGCAGCAGAAAGATCTAAAGAGACTGCCACCGTGATATCACCACGATCGTGAGATGAGTGAATTTCGTTCAGAACTGCTGTAATAATGGTTTCGACACTATGTCCCCGTCTGAAAGCCGGACTGCCGGGGGAGCAGAAATTGCGTGGAATCTAGATGGTGTGAGAGCTGGGAGAAGACTGCCTTTTCCAACAGCTTTGATGCATAAGGAAGATTAGAAACAGGTCGATAGTTTGCTGGCACAGAGGGGTCCAAAGATGGATTCTTAAGCAAGGGCCGGACCACAGCATGTTTCCACGGGTGAGGAAATAAGCCAGAGGACATACTGGAATTGATAATAGTAAGGAGTGGATGCAATAGATCAGGAGAAGAATCAGAAAACCAACTGGATGGTATAGGATCTGATAAACTGGTGGTTTTATGAGAAGTGGACAAAAGCTTAATGAGTTCTGGGGAGGATAGGGTACAAAAATTAGACCAGACATGAGAAAGTGACGGGGAGGATAAAGGTGAAATAGGAGGGGGGGGGGACAGAACTTGAGGACAAGAGGGAAGTAAATGACAAAGATCCTGTACTTTGGAAGAGAAAAAAGTAGCCAATGCAGTAGGACTAGGAATTTCTGTAGAGATGGGAGAATTGCGGGGAGTTTGTGACTGTAGCTGAGAGAGAACGAGATCTATTTGGGACCGAAACAATAGAGTCTGAATAGAAGGATCGCTTGGCACTATGAATACTAGCACGATAGTCTGCGTGACAGGACTTAAAGTTCTGATAGGTAGAGGGAGAAGGAGATTTCCTCCAGAGACGCTCGGATCTCCGCAACTGGGCTCGATGCAGACGGAGTCCAGCATGGAACCAAGGATGTTGGACCGTAGTCCTGGGATGGTGTACGCGCCATGGGGCAATTTGATCTAACGTATAAGACAGTCCCGCATTCCAGACTGTAACCTGGGATGAGGGCGAAAGTGATAAAAACTCAGAAGAGGGAGCATGGTATCTCTCAAGAAATGCTTGGCAACTACCAGAATTGATATAGCGGGAAGGACGAGCGGGAGATAGAGGAGAGACAAGAGAAGGGGACGTGAAACAGAAAGCAAAGGTAAGATAAGAGTGATCTGACCAGGGAACTGACGTGGAAACAGGGGATGAAATCCGATCAGAAAGAGCTGAGGGAGAAATAATCAGATCTAGGGTATGACCAGCAATGTGAGTGGGAAGGTGCACGTGCTGATGTAACGAGAGATCATGCAGAAGGGAAACAAATGTTACATCCTTAGCTGAAACAGGGAGATCATAATGCACATTGAAATCCCCAAGTATAATCATTTGTGGAAATTGAAGAATCAAATCGGAAATGGAAGCAATGAGGGTATCCCAGAGGGAGGGAGCGGCCGATGGTGGAGAATAAACCAGTATGAATTGAAAAACCGGTTGGACAGAAAACTGGAGAAGGAGAGCTTCAGGGTAGAGTAGAGACGGAGAGGAGATATGAGAGAAAGGGAGTGTGGAACAGTGTATGACAGCAACTCCACCACCGGTTTGTGCTACACGGGGAACTGAAATGGCGTCATAATTCGGTGGGAGACAGCATGTCAGAAGAGGATCCTCCCCCTCAAGCCATGTCTCTACTAGGAACAAGGCATCAAGGGATTCTCTATCAAGTCATAAATCAGTGTGGTTTTAGTTCGGAGAGACCAACAATTAAGTAGTCCTAGTCGTAGAGATGTGGACATAATAGAAAGTGGCTCAAATGAAGAGGGGTGACGACTCACTGGGGAAAGCACAGTACATCGATGCAAACAAGGAAAAGGTTTGGGGGGGGCGGCGGCCCCAGATGACCAGAATGGCGGCCATGAGCACTAACCAGAGAATAAAACAAATGGAGAGATACCTGAAACTGACAAAAAACGCTTTCTTGCAGCTCGAGGATTCTATGAAGGGGATGGCCTGAACGGGGTCCTGGTGACCCAGCATCTGAAAACAGCGTGGCAGTTGGTTCATGAAGTTCAGAGGGTGCCCCTCGTCGGCGCCCCAAGGAGCGCGCCCACACCGCGACAAACGCCGCCAGTGTGGAGAATATATAGAGATGAAGGTGCTGACGTCACCTGCAGGAGATTGCTTTGATTGTCAGAGTTGTTTGCTGCTTCCGGGAGAGCCCTAAAGGGGGGGGAAGGGCTACACAGGCTACACATCATGATCAGGACTGAGGCACCGAAGGTAGCAGTCGTATGTGTAGGTGAGAGACAGTTTCTTGCACTGATCACACTTAAAACCACTGGAAGCCATCAGGGAAAAGAAAAAAAAAAAAAAAAATCCCCACGAGGTCAAAGGATCAGCCTTCCAGGGAAAAGGAAAAGGAAAAAAAAAGAGGGCGCGAATGCCAGCCACGAAGGGCAAAAACTGAAAAAATAAGATCGGGCTCGATACCGGTGTACCGAACCCGGCGAGAAGGGGAACCTGCGTTGAACCGGACAAAAAACGCAAAGAAATCGCAAGGGAGAGACGAAAAAATCGAACTATTTTCCGGGTGCACTAGGACACACGTCCGAAGGGCTCCACGGAAAAAGAGAGACTGAGCAAGATGGCACCTTTAGGCAGGAAGGGGACCGCGCATGCGTGCAGTATTCCCAAAGGCTTTCATTGAAAGCTGGGGGAATGCTCCTCAGGGGCTCCATCGACATCAATGTCACCCATATGTGAGGACTGACTTCCTACTTGGTCCTGGAGAACCTCTATTAGCTACTTCTGAACCAGTGTAGTAGTTATATTTTCTGACTTCCGCTCTTTTTATGGCCAAATACTGGGCTACTTTTGCACTTCCCACCATCACCATGAGGGCCATAAGGATCTGCCATTGCACTGGAAGGTTGCATCTGCCAGACACCACTCCTTGTCTGCTCAGGAAATCTACCTGAACCCTGACCACTTCAGCTATACAAGCTGCAGACAAATGCACCAGGCTTTTCTGCCCAAGCTAAAGGTAGGTGCTATAGTGCCTCTTTCACTACTTGTCATCTCCTAGGGCCAGTTTTACCTCCCTTGTGCATTATAACCATTTCCCCTTTGTTTACTTTCATTCTGTTTGTTGCTTGCCTTGATTAGGCTGTAAGCTCTACTGAGAAGGGACTGGTCTCTTTATGTGTATACGTACAGTGTTTTGTATGAGCACTGTATAAATGTTAAATTACTATAGTAGAAGAACCCTTTACATAGGCTACAGACATTGCATTTTCGACACTTGTCGCACAGTATCTGCACTGTCTTTCCCTGCAACCACAGTGTGAAAGCCTGCAAGGCCAACCAAAGGATGCTCATCTCAAGATCACAGATTGTCCACAGCCCTGAGCCACACTGTCAAAGCAGTGCACTCCTCAACCACTCAGGTGGCATTCATCGTCACCAAGGCCCATTCCAAGACTCCACATCCAAACTGCACCAGACCAGCAACCAACATCTGAAGGAGAAATACTGCAATATGCCTCTAGCTGCACCTGCACAAGTGATGTCACTAGAAGCTTCCAGCTGTTTCTCTATCTCCATCATCAGTCAGCAGGGATATACAACCTACAGCCATGGGATGCTGTTCCAAGGGCTGCAGAGGAGAGACAGCATCCATCTGTCCAAGAAAGGTCAACAGGTCTTCAGTAGCAGACTGGCTAATCTACTGAAGAGGGCTTTAAACTAGATTTGTTGGGGAGGGGTGAAGAAAGCCCCCAAGTAAGTGAAACACTAAATACCTGTATGGAAATGGGAAAAAGGAACATATGGAAAGCGGTGTGTATAAATGCCCGTAGCATGGGAAATAAGATCCCAGATGTTGAAGCTTTAATGGGAGAGGCTGACTTGGATTTAGTGGCAGTTACAGAAACATGGTTCACAGAAAACCATGACTGGGATATAACTATACCAGGCTATTCTTTAATCAGAAAGGACAGGGTAGGAAGAAGGGGAGGAGGAGGAGTGGCACTATATGTAAAAAATAATATTAAAGCTTTGGAACTACAGAGCTTAAAAGGCAGAGAGGAGGCACTGTGGATTAAACTACAAAGAAGGAAAGAGAAATCTATTTGAATTGGTGTGATATACAGATCTCCCTCACAAGAGGAAGAGGTGGACAGAGTGTTAATTGAAGACATACGCAGCATTGCTAGGAAAGGGGACGTGCTACTGGATAGGGGATTTCAATACACCAGATGTTGATTGGCACATTCCTACTGCAGTATCATCTAGAAGTAAGGAGATCCTAGACTCTCTAAAGGGAGAACTATACAGGCAACTGGTATCAGAACCCACACGTGAAGGGGCCATACTGGACTTGGTGCTCACCAATGGTGAAAGTGTTTCTGATGTTATAGTGGGAGATCATTTTGCATCCAGTGATGTGGTTCAATACTAGGACTAGGGCTGTTAAAATCCATTCAAAAGCGAGTATTAGACTTTAAGAAAACTAACTTTGCCAAGATGGGCCCCAATACCTCAGGGAGTCATTATCAGGATGGGAACAGCTGGGGGATGTAGAGAAACAGTGGCCAAAGCTGAAAGGGGATAATTAAGGGCAACCAACCTTTTTGTTAAAATGGTAAATAAAAGGTAAAAGGAAAAGGAGACCGTAATGGTTTTCGAAAGAAGTAGCTGAAAAAGTGAAGAAAAAGAGGGAGGCCTTCATAAAATATAAGAGATCACAGAGAGGAAGATGAGCATCTATATTTGGTAAAACTTAGAGAAGCTAGCAAAGTAGTCCAGAAAGCAAAGATACAAAAAGAGGAGGAAATAGCCAATGCAATAAAATGGGGGATAAGATTTTTCAGATAAGTTAGTGAGAAAAGTTAGGACAAAATTGGTATTGTCGGACAAGGGTGAAGGGGAGGAATATGTAGAAGCTGAGGATAAAAAGGAATTGCTTAACAAATGGTGAAATTAGACTTACCTGCTAATTATTGTTCCTTGCGAAACTCTAGTCTAGTCCCGGACATTTGGGGTATAAGCACCTACTCCCGCAGACTTGGAGACTGAGCCTGTCACCCTTTTTGATGACACCAGTATAAATAGATGAGAAATCACCTCCCTGCTCCAGTAACCTATTGACAAAGCAGACTCACCAGAGCAATAAATAAGTAGATACAGCATTCTTAAATTCTAACTAAACTTTAACTCTCAACTATCCTAACTGCAAACATTTGCTGAATAGCTGAACTTGGCAAAGCACCAAGCAAAGTCTATCTATGCATCCGCTTAGGTCTGCTTCACCCCCTCTCTAGGACCTCCTAGCAGGTACTGTTAATACTGCCCCATAAGCATTTTACCACCTCCCCACCACAGGATCGCAGGCCATCCAGGCGCTGCCGCAGCCCACTGAAAAATACCTTTAAATTTCTTCAGGTTATGGATCCACGTCAACCTTAGGGAGGGACACAGGACTAGACTAGAGTTCCGCAAAGTACAATTAGCAGGGTAAGTTTAATTTCACCTTCCTTGTCGTCCCTCTAGTCTAGTACTGGACATCTGGGGATGTAACAGAGCAGTAACAACTTAACGGGAGGAACCCGCTAGACCAGCCTGAAGAACCGCTGATCCAAACCTAGCATCCCCTCTCCGCTTGCAAATCGATCCTGTAATGCTTGACAAAGGAATGTAACGACGACCAAGTCGCCGCCTAACAAATCTCTGCCCCAGGCACCAAACTGCACTTTGCCCAGGAAGCCGCCTGCGCCCTAGTCGAATGAGCTCTTAACCCAGTCGGCACAGCCCTGCCTTTCAAGATATATGACGACATAATGGCCTCCTTAATCCATCTTGCAATAGAAGCCTTGGACGCTGGCTCCCCCTGCCGTGGTCCTCCAAACAAGACAAACCAATCTATCCGTCTTGCGGAATACGGCCATTCTCTGTAAATACACTCTCAATACTCGACTCACATCCAACCGATGCAACCTCTTCCTGGAACTGTCCACGACATCCTCCTCGGAAGCCGGCAAAGACACCGCTTGATTCACATGAAAAACCGATACCACCTTTGGTAAAAACGAGGGCACTGTCTGCAACACCACCTTCTTGTCATAGAAGGCCAGAAACGGCTCCCTACACGACAAGGCCTGTAACTCCGAAATCCTCCGTGCCAAAGAAATCGCTACTAAAAATACTGCCTTCAGCGTGAGATCCTTCAATGTTGACTTAGACAAAGGCTCGAAAGGCTTACGCACCAACGCCTCCAGCACTATGTTGAGATCCCAAGTCGTCACCGGAAAACGGCAAGGCGGTCTTAGCAGGGACGTCGCCCTCAAAAAACGCTTCACGTCTGGATTAGACCCAAGCACTAACCCTTGCACCTTTCCCCGATAACAAGAAAGTGCTGCCAACTGGACCTTTAAGGACACTGACGCTAGACCCTTAAAACCGTCCTGTAAAAAAAGTTGAGAATCTGCGGAATGGAGGCTCTCAACGCCACCACTCGCACCAAGACTCAAAAAGGCACCATACCCAGATATACACTACTGAAGTAGATCTATGCCTGGACCTCAGTAAAGTGGAAATGACTGCTGACGAATAACCCCTGGCCGTCAGCCTTGCCCTTTCAATAGCCAAGCCGTAAGCGAGAACCGATCCACCTGAGGCATTAGCAAGGGCCCTTGCCCCAGCAGATCCTCCCTGACCGGCAGTTTCCACGGTGCCTCCACTAGGAGCCACACTAGGTCGGCATACCACGGTCTCCTTGGCCAATCCGGCGCTACAAGAATCACCTGACCCCCTGTGTTTCTCTATTCTCTGAATTAACCAACCTATCAAGGCCCACAGGGGGAACACGTAGAGGAGCTGCTCCTCTGGCCACCTCTGCAATAGGGCGTCCAAACCTTTGGAATTCTCTCTCGTCTTCTGCTGAAAAACCTTTCTAACTTCGCTGACGCGAACGTCGCCATGAGATCCATCACCGGAATTCCCCAGCGATCCACTATCACCTCGAATACCTCCTGATTGAGGACCCACTCCCCCGGGTCCACTGCAACTCGACTCAGAAAATCTGCGGTCACATTGTCCACTCCAGCTACATGTCCTGCCGTTAGTGCTTCCAGATGCAACTCGGCCCAAGCTAGTAGCTCTTCCGCCTCTGCCTCCAGAGCTACACTGCTGGTGCCCCCTTGCCGATTGATATACGCTACCGTCGTGGCGTTGTCTGACAGCACCCGAATCGCACTGCCCTGTACCTGATGCTAGAACATCCTTAACGCCAACGTGACTGCTCTTAGCTCCAACCTGTTGACTGACCATTGTCTTTCCTGTTCCGTCCACTGACCTTGGGCAAATTGCCATTCGAAGTGCACCCCCCAGTCGTAAAGACTGGCATCCGTTGTCAAGGGCTTATTTATTTATTTAGAGGGATTTAGTATACCGCCTTATCATTAAATCAAGGCGGTTTTGGCACATCAAACAAACAATAATAGTGTGTGGTCTGTAGCATGCAGTGGGGTGAGCTGAGAAGAGTGGTGTGTGGTGTAGTGTGTTCGATTAAATCGGTGAGCTATTTACCTTCCCATTAAATCGGTGAGCTATTTACATCCCAGGCTTCCAGTCTGGCGACTCCAACGGCATACCCTGCTCTAGATTTCTTGGATCTAGCCACCACTGAAGGGACTGCTTCACCGGCCTGGGGCCAATTAACTTTCGCGACAACTAATCTGACTGATTGGACCACCGCCTGAGCAGCGCTCTCTGCAACGGTCTCATGTGCGCCCTGGCCCAAGGCACTAGCTCGAGCGTGGCCGCCATTGTACCCAAAAGCTGCAGGTAATGTCACGCTGAAGGGGCTTTTTTCCCCCCCCCCCCAAGAACTCCCAAATGAGTCGGCGCAGCCCTTGAGCCCTGGCAAGCGGCAGAAATACCCTGCCTGTCTTCGTGTCGAAGCAGGCTCCCAGATACTCTAAGTCTTGGGTCGGTGTCAACTTGCTCTTTGTGACGTTTACTACCCACCCTAAGCTCTGCAGAAACTGCACTACCCGGTGAGTAGCTTCCTCGCTTTCGCTTTGCGACTTTGCTCGAATCAACCAATCGTCTAGATACGGGTGAACCAACACCCCCACTCTGCGCAGCGCCACCACCACTACTATCTTGGTAAAGGCCCGCGGTGCCGTTGCCAAGCCAAACGGTAACGCCTGGAACTGAAAATGCCCCATCGGGACTGCAAAACGCAGGTACTGCTGATGCTCCAACCGAATGGGAATGTGCAGATACGCCTCGGAGAGGTCTAGAGATATGAGAAACTCTCCCTGTCACACTGCCACTATAATGGACCACAGAGTTTCCATGCGAAAATGACACCCTGAGACACCTGTTGACTCCCTTGAGGTCTAGAATCGGCCGCCAAGAACCTTCTTTTTTGGGCACCACAAAATATAGCGAGTACCAACCACAGGTGCACTGGCTGGCTGGGACCGGCACCACCGTTTTGAGGTCCCTTAACCTCTGCAAAGTCTTCCGCACCGCTCGTCGCTTTGACCTTGACCTGCAAGGAGACTGGACGAAGGAGTCGGCAACGGGTCATTGAAGTTCCAGGGCATACCCCTCTTTTATGACCTCCAAAACCACAATGATCCGACATGATTTGGACCCAGGCAGGATAAAATTCTCTCAGCTGACCCCCTACGGTTACCAACCCTGCCTGGGCCCCCCTCGTTTCATTGCGGCTTTGAGGGCCAAGGACAAGGAGGCTCCAAAACCTCTCCCCGCTCCCCTAAGTCCTTGAAACCCCTGGGACCTATACTCAAAACGTCCTCTTTGAAACTCACCAAATCTTGGCGCACGAAATCTCTTAAACTGGGGACTGTTGTAGTTATGGAAGGACAGACTAGATAGAAATATGACAACAGAAAAAGACCACATGGCCTATGTTTCTATAAACTCCCTCTGCTGGCTCCTGGAAGGCGTGAGAGGACCATTCTGCTTCTGCTTATCCTCCGGCAGCCTTCCCCCTTTAGACTCCCCGAGGTCTTTCACCAATTTGTCCAAACTTCTCCAAAACGCAGCTTACCCCGGAAGGGATGCTTTCCTAGTCAAGCTTTAGAGAAGCCGCCCGCCGCCCAATTGCGCAACCAGAGATACCTACGCGCCGCTATCACGGACGCCATGCTCTTTGCCAGACCCCGAATAAGATCATATTGTACATCCGCTAAATAAGACGCCCCTGACTACAGCTGGGCCGCTTCTTCCACCGTCTCGTCTTCCCAGCCCACTGAAATCCTTTGGGCCCAACGTAGATACACTCTTGCTACCCACGCTCCACAGATGGAAGCTTGCAAGGAAAGAGCATTGACAAACACCTGTTTAAGTAGAGTATCTAGTTGCCGATCCTGCGCATCCATAAGGACAGCACTGCCCTCCACCGAAATTGTGGTCTTCTTGGTAACAGCGGATACTGCCGCATCCACTTTAGGCGATTTGAAAAGATCCTTGTCCTGCTCCTGCAACGGGTAAAGCCGTGCCATCACCCTGGAACCCTTCAGTCTGGCGTGTCCCATTCCTCCTGGATCATCTCCCTAAAAATCCAATGCATTGGGAACACTCTGGGACCTCCGCGTCGCCTGAAGCAACGGATCCTCCAAAGCTGAATATGCTTCGTACTCCGCCACCGGCATGTTAAGAGCTTTCAAAGTCTCAGAAATAAGAGCTGTCAGTTCTTCTCGGCGAAAGACCCTGACCACCCTTGCCTGGTCCTCCTGCTCTGCAATCTCGCCTTCCTCCAGGTCTAGATCCACATCCGAATCCGGACCGTCCGAGATGTCTTCTGAAACCACAGCCGCTACCTTAGACCTCTTACACGGGGCGCCCTCCCGGCCCCCAAGTAGAGAAGCCCCAAGTCGCTTAAGGCCCCCAGCTACCTCCATGGCCCCCTGCTTCCCTGCTAGGGCCTGCTGAAGTAAACAGAAAATCTTGGGAGAAAATGGCCGCCAGCCCTCCCTGCAAGCCCGACTGGGCCGCGGAGGGCTCAGCTGCCGCGGATGGCCCTTGAGTCGGCACCAAAGGTCCAGCTGGAGAGCGGCTCAGGAGAGTCCAATGCTTCTTCCCCCTGCGCTGCGTCGTCCGCCTCTATCTCCTTTGCCGAAGTTTCCTGCGCACAGCCCTTACAGACACCCATCTCCGACAGCGACCCCCTCTTGGCCCAACACTGGGGCCTTGAAGGCATATTGGCAAGTTTGCAAACACCTGCCCAGCTCCTTGTGACCAAACTGCTTCCTCTGTTTTTGTTTTTTTACACCACTCCGTCACTCCAAGAAACTGGGCACCTGCACAGAGCGAACCCCAGCACTGCGGCCTGCCCAAGCCCGTGCGTGCATGCAGAAAAAGAAACCACCCCCGAGCTTCCCGCGCAAACACTGCGTGGCTTAAGGCCCGTGCACCGTTACACTCTGAGCCGTGAGAAATTTGCCACGCTTTTCTTTTAGGCCTCTCCCGCACTGAAGCCTCCTCAGACCACCTGCTTTGCCTGCGACACTTACCGTACTCTGGGAACAACGTCGCTTCTCACCTCTATCAAAGGCTACAGGCAAGCATCCCTTCGGCTCTGCTTCCGCAAACGCGAATCCTGCCACGGCCGCCAAAAGGCCATCACCGCGGCTCCGGACACCGGCGCGTGAACTCCCTCAACGTCTCCTCACCCGCCCCACGGGTTTGGGAGACGGAGGCCCCAACAGCAGCTCCCGCACGCCACCCTAACAGTACCTGCAGGGAGGTGGGGAGAGAGGGGGAAAGCCCAGTGTGTACTCCAGCAGCCTCTCAGCAGAAAAAACCCTTTGCCAATAAATTTAAAACTGCAATTACACTTAACTCTATCTATATCTTTTTCTCTAAAACAACCTAACTAAAAGAACTCCTGATTCCTCTAGTGAGCCCCTCAGTGGCTCACACCTCCTACAGCTGCCTTGGAGACTGAGCTTACTGGAGCAAGGAGGCGGTTCCTCATCTATTTATACTGGTGTCACAAACAAGAGTGACGGGCTCAGTCTCCAAGGCTGCAGGAGGAGGTGCTTATACCCCAGATGTCCGGGACTAGACTAGATGGACGACAAGGAAATTTCTGTTCTGTGTTCACAGATGAAGAACCAGGAGCAGGACCTCAGAAAACCACAAACAGGAATAGGAGAGGGGCATCTTGAACAATTTTCAGAAGACTGTGTTCGTGAGAAACTAGCTAAACTTAAAGCAGACAAAGCAATGGGACCGGATGGGATACACCCTAGAATACTGAGGGAACGTGGAGACGTTCTACCAGCTCCACTGACTGACCTTTTCAATGCGTTGTTGGAGTCAGGAGTGGTGCCAAAGGACTGGAGAGAGGCACATGAGGTCCCTTTACACAAAATCGGAAGTAAGGATGTGGTTGAAAACTACAGGCCAGTTTAACTTCAGTGATGAGTAAATTATTCAAACTGCTGCTGAAAGAGGAAATAGTGAGGTTTCTGGAGTCCAGTGGATTTCAGGATCAGAGAGCATGGATTCACCAGAGGCAGGTCTTGTCAGACAAATCTGATTGATTTCTTTGAATGGGTGACCAGTGAGTTGGACCGATGAAGAGCCCTAGATGTGGTGTATTTAGATTTCAGTAAAGTCTTGGACATCATTCCTCACAGGTGACTTATACCCTAAAGTTACTGCTTGGGTTAGAAATTGGTTGAGTGGGAGGCGACAAAGGGTACAGGTAAATGGAGTTCACTAGGAGGAGGTGGTGGTTACCAGTGGTGTGCCCCAGGGATCTGTCCTTGGTCCGATTCTTTTTAACATCATTGTTAGTGATATAGGGTGGAAGGGCTGTTGGGTAAGGTTTGCCTCTTTGCAAATCTGCAATAGAGTACACACTCACGAAGGTGTAGATAAAATGTGGAGGGATCTATCTATGCTTGAAGAATGGTCTAGAATATGACAACTGAGATTTAATGTTAAAAAATGCAAGGTCATGCATTTGGGCTGCAGCAATCCAAGGAGCAATATAGTATAGGGGGTAAAGTACTTTTGTCCACTAAAGAAGAGCAGGATTTGGGCGCGATTGTGTATTATGATCTTAAAGTAGCAAAACAGGTAGAAAAGGCGACGACAAAAGCTAGAAGGATGCTTGGGTGCATATGGAGAGGAATAGCCAGCAGAAGAAAGGAGGTGATAGTGCCTCTGTATAAGTCATTTGGAGTATTGTGTGCAATTCTGGAGAACGCACCTTCAAAAGGATATATAAACAGGCTGGAGTCCATACAGAGGGTGGCTACTAAAATGGTTAGTGGTCTTCATTATAAAGCATATGAGGACAGACTTAAGGATCTTAATATGTAGACCTTAGAGGAAAGGCGGGATAGAGGTGATATGACTGAGATGTTTAATTACCTCCGTGAAATGAATGCACAGGAGGAGAGCCTCTTTCGATTGAAAGCAAGCTCTGCTATGAGGGGACATAGGATGAGGGTGAAAGGGGATAAATTCAGGAGTGATATGCAGAAATATTTCTTTATGGAAAGAGTGGTGGATCCATGGAATAGTCTTCCAGTGGAGATGGTAGAGATGAGGACAGTAGCTGAATTCAAAGAAGCATGGGACAAACAGAGGATCTCCAAAGGAAAAAAGGGGAATGTTGTAGTGGTTGATATGGAAGGACAGACTAGATAAGCCATATGGTCTTCTTCTGTCGTCATGTTTCTGTGTTTCTCCTATTAACCTATAAGTGCACTCATTCTGCTGCTCCTCACTACCTTTCCTCTTATCTCTCCCTACACTCCTCCTCATGAATTACACTCCTCTGGCAGAGCACTTATCTGTGCCCTTCTCTTCCACTGCTAGCTCCAGACTTCAATCCTTTCATCTTGCTGTTCCTTTGCCTGGAATAAACTACCTGAGTCTTTCCATCAGACTTCATCTCTGGCCCTTTTGAAATCCAGGCTGAAACCTCACCTCAGAGGCCGCTTTTGGATTCTGATCCGCTTAGTCTCCAGTGTTTCCTTACCATTCCACTAGATGTACCCTTATCCTCAGCTGATGTGCTGTCTTGACTAGACTAAGCTCTGATGAGCACGTATAGTCTTTTACATGCATATCTAGTAGTAGTAGTAGTAGCAGCAGCAGCAGCACTGAACTAACTACAGAATCCATCTTTGGAAACTGCATTCGCGAACACAAAGCTTGCCCATCACCGTTCCAACATGGAGAACTCCATCTGGAATATCTTATTCTGCTAGTATTTATTTTAGTGTTTAGCTCATGCATTTCCAGTGGTCAAGGCGAGTTACATCACTTATGTAGGTATTTCCCTGAATCCAGAGCACTTACAATCTATGCTCATACCCAGGACAATAGAGGGTTAAGTGACTTGCCCAAGGCCACAAGGAATGCCAGTGGAATTCAAACCCAGTTCTCTGGTCACCAGGATGCTGCTGTAATCACCATTCTCCATACTACCTGGGGAAAAGGGAAGACCTTAATAGCCTCTGGATACTCTCCAAGGAAAGGATCTGCATCTGATGACCTCCACCAAGTCTTCCAAGATTCTAAGGGCAGAGGAGACCTATTCAATAACGGACGCCAGCTCCTCCAACCTGAATAGGCAGATGACAAGACTCATTGTTCCCAGATGACAGATTCCCCCTTCCCCCCCAGAACCATCCCGCAAGCAGACACCTTGCACAACCTTACCATCCAGGTCCCTCACTGGAGAACCAGCAGATTGAGGACCCCCCAAACAACTCTCAGCCCCAGAGAGTTGAGGTTGCTTCTGAGCTGGACATAGCATAGTTACTCACCTGTAACAGGTGATCTCCGGGAACAGCAGGAATTTAGTCTTCACATATGGGTATCGGTACCGACAGAGCCTGCGCAGGAACGCAACCCAGCATCCAATAGGAACGCTTTTGGGAGCATCCCTCAGCACATGCGTGCTGCCTTCCTGCCTTTCCAACTGTCCCTCTTCAGTTAAGTTTATAGCTGAGTGAAAGGATAGAGGGCTAGAGGAAAGAGACAGAGATAGACATCTCCTAGGGGAGGTGGGTGGGGTGTGAAGACTAAATTCCTGCTGTTCACAGAAGTCACCTGTTACAGGTGAGTAACTATGCTATCTCCAGAAACAAGCAGGAATGTAGTCTTCACATATGGGGACTCCCTAGCTGAAGATGCCAGGGAAATAGCCCCAGGAAGCTGCCACCTATAATAAGGTGGGCCATGCTTCCTCCCAAGGATCTCTGGCATCCCACCATGGTTGGTGGGTAGGCGTTGAATTAGGTCTGAAAGATTTTGAAGAACAGCTTGGCCAAAGAATGCATCCCAACAGGAGGCTTTATCTAGGCAGTAGTGGGCTGTAAAAGGTGTGTACCAAAGCCCAGGTGGCTGCTCGACAAAAGTCAGACACAGAGTGAAGGTTAGCCATAGAGGCTGCCATGGCTCTCACATTGTGAGCTGTGACATGGCCTTGAAGAGGAAGACTTACTCATAAGCAAAGGATATGCATTGTGCAATCCATTTGGATAGAGTTCACTTGGAGACTGGAAGTCCCAAATGACTAGAATCAAAAGCAATAAAAAGTTGAGAAGACTTTCTATGTTGCTGTGTTTTGTATGTAAAAGGCTAAGGCTCTTTTACAATCCAAAGTATGAAGGTTCCTTTCTGCATCAGAGTTATGAGACCTCGGAAAAAATACAGAAAGATAAATTTATTGATTTAAATGAAAAGGCGAAACCACCTTTGGCATAAAGTGTGGATGAGTTCTGAGAACAACCTTATGGTGAAACCTAGTATAAGGTGGATCAGCCACTAAAGCCTGCAATTCACTAATGCGACGTGCAGAGGTGATTGCAATCAGGAAGATGACCTTCCAGGACAAAAGCTTTAGAGTTGTAGTGGCTAAAGGTTCAAAAGGCGGTTTCATGAGCTGCTCGAGAACTAGGTTTAAATCCCATGCCACCGGTGGTAGCCTGATGGGAGGCTTTGTTAATAGAAGACCTCTTATAAATCTTGATATGAGTGGATGAAAGGAAATTGGTTGTCCATTTAGAGGCTTATAGGAAGCTGCAATTGCACTAAGATGGACTCTTACTGAATTGGTCTTTAGACCAGAATTTGATAAATGAAGTAGATACTCTAGTATTGATTCCAAAGGTATCATAAGGGGGTTTAACCCTTTCTGTGAACACCATATAGCAAAATGTTTCCACTTGAAGGCGTAAGAACGTCTTGTGGAAGGTTTTCTAGAAGCCTGAAGGATATCCTTTACCTGTTGGGAAAGGTTGAGATCCTGAAGGTCTAAGCTTTCAGCATCCAGGCCCTGAGATGCAGGGACTGGGGATTCGGGTGCAACATCATCCCGTTCTCTTGGGAGAGGAGATCTGGAGCATAGTCTAACTCCAGAGGTGCGGCTTGAGAGAGATGTAGAAGCAGGGGTACCACGTTTGGCGTGGACACCGTGGCGCTATGAGGATCATACAATCTCCATCTCTCTGAAGCTTGGTTTTGGGGATGAGGGGAATGGGTGGGAAGGCATAGAAGAAGTCATGACCCCAGTGAAGAAGGAAGGCGTCCCTTGCCTGGCACTTTTGAGCTGGAATCCTGGAACAGAACCGGGGAAGTCTGGCATTCAGTGGACTTGCAAATAGGTCTGTGTCTGGGGTTCCCCAGATCTGAAATATCTTGGCCACCTGGTCTAGGTGGACAGACCATTCGTGAGGCAGCAGTACTCAGCTGAGTTTGTCTGCCCAAAGGTTTTGAATGCCTGGAAGATATACCACAAGGTGGTGAATTTGATGCTCTCTGGCGAGGGCCCATAGTCGTAAAGCTTCGTTGCATAACGACAGAGAGCCTGTTCTGCCCTGCTTGTTCACGTAGAACATAGCTACTTGATTGTCCGTTTGGACTAGGGGACTGTCTAGTACCTGAGCTGGGCATGGAATACTCGGAGAGCTAGATAGATTGCTCTGCGTTCCAGGAGGGTTATGTGAAGACAAGCCTCCTGTGGAGTCCAGGTACCCTGGGTAGAGAGATGATGCAGGTGTGCTCCCCATCCCACCTATGATGCATCTGTTAGGGTGGCCTGGAATAGGGTTTCTGGAAAGGAGACCCCACTAGAAGATTTTCCAGTGATTGCCACCATTGTAGGGACAAGATCAGTCATTTTGAGTTTGCTATCTTGTCTGACAGACGTCCTGTGGCCTCTGTCCACTGTGTGGATAGGGTCCACTGGGCTGCTCGCATATGAAGGCGAGCGTAGGGAACCACATGAACCGTGGATGCCATATGTCCCAATAGTAGTTGTAGTTCTCAAGCAGTTAGGGAGGACTTCACCGCTGCTTGAGAAGCTAGTTGCATTATACGAAGACAGCGGGGTTGTGGGAGAAAAGCCCTTGACTGTCTGGTATCTAGACGAACTCCTATGAACTCTAGGGACTGAGACGGAGCAAGTTGGGATTTTGGGAGGTTTATGACCAATCCCAAGTATTGAAGGATTCACATTGTGCAAGACAGTGCAGAGCTGGCTTCTGGAACCGTGGGGGCTCGAATGAGCCAGTCGTCCAAGTAAGGGAAGACTAATATCCCCAGGGTTCGCAGAAATGCAGCTACTACTGCCATGCATTTCGTGAATATTCTTGGTGCCGAAGCCAAACCAAAGGGAAGAACCCTGTATTGGAAATGTTTTCCCTTGAAAAGGAATCGTAAGAATTTCCTGTGATCTGGATGGATCAGAATGTGAGTATATGCTTCCTTTAGATCCAGAGAACAAAGCCAATCCTGACTTTGAAGGTATGGCAGAAGAGTTCCCAGAGAAATCATTTTGAACTTCTCAGAACAGTTATTTGTTCAATTCTCTGAGGTCTAGAATGGGTCTGTGTCCTTCTGTTTTCTTTGGAATAAGAAAAATAGGGGGAGTAGAACCCTGCACCCTGCTGAAGAATGGGCACCACCTCTATTGCTCCTTCAGCAAGGAGTGTTGAGACCTCTTTATCCAGTAGATTGCTTGTAGAGGTTTGGGAATTGAACCGTCTTATGATTGTAGGAGGGGGCATACTGTGAAAATGAAGCTTGTACCCCTCTCCCACAATGGACAGAGTCCAGTTTTCTGTTATTTGGAGCAATCTGTTGGCAAAATGACACAACCTGCCTGGAATGTTTAGGGGTTCTGGACCCTTCAGAAGCAGGAAGGCTAAGTTCTCTATGAAGGAGTCAAAGCCCTTGAGGGGGCTAGGCCTGTGGAGCTGGTTAAGCTCTAAGGCCTTTTGGCTTCTTTTGTCTGGATTGTTGACCCTTCTGGGCAACTTGATCCTGAGCTTGCCCTTGATGGGTATAGGATGGATAAAACTTCCTCTTTTTTCTGAAAAGGGTTTTTTTTTATAGAGTTTTTTTGGCTGGAGTGGCTGCAGATTTTGACATTCTGTCTAAAGTGAGCTTGTCAGTACCTCTCTCATTAGCCTTCTCCTGCCAATTCTTGCCAAAGAGGTTTTCTCCTGTGCAAGGGATGTTTCCCAATTTATCCTGTACCCAAATCTCCAAGTCTGATGCCTGAAGCCAGGCAATCCGACGTGCACCAATGGCAATAGCAGAGGTTCTGCTGATGTATTCAAAGCAGTCAAAGGCTGCAGGGTTTACAAACTTGGAAACATCTTGAGCATGCTTGACCAGAGTGAGAAAGTCCTGTCGTTTGTCCTCAAGGAGAAGGGAGGGCTCATAAGCTCCAAATCTCCTGTGACCTCTGAGGAACATTCCCATATATAAAATATGAGCTGATCCAAGCTGAAAGCATGGAAGCCTGAAAAGTTTGACGCCCAAAAGCGTCAAGAGTCCTGCATTAATGACCTGGAGGATTGGATGCATGTCTCTCTGCACTTTTCATCCTACGCATGGCTGATTCCACTACCATTGAATGGGTGTGGCAGCTGAGTCTTTTGAAAACCAGAACATGGAACTCGATACATGGTATCGAGTCTCCTAGAATGAGGAGATGTGGTCAAAGGTGTCTCCCACATTCTGAGCATCAAATCATGAAGTATTTCATGAATGGGCAGAGTGGCTGCTTCTTTGGGAGCCTTAGGGTATTGGAGAATTTTCAATTCCTTTGCTCTAGGTTCTTTTTCAGGAGCTACTGTGATAGAAAAGCCTCGGGCCACATCACAAACAAAATTCTGAAAAGACATGTCTTCCGGAGCAGACATTCTGCGTTGGGGAGAAGAGGAGTCTTCCGGGAGAAATACTCTGGTACCATCAGAATTATCAGTCATCGGAATCGGAGGATTCAAAGTATCTCTGATCCCGATGTTCATGCAAAGCACAGTCTCGGTATCGATCGGTCAGTACCAAATTGGTCCGGTACCGATCTGTCGATGCCAGAAAAAGTCTGCATGGGAAGGATTCCCACCGGGGCCGGTACTGTCGGTGCTGGTACTGGTGCCCGTTGAACCACCGGTGTCAACGGTACCGCAGCTGGAAGGAAAGCTGCAAGACTGTGTTCGATAGCATGGAATCTCTGGTCTATCGACGCTGCCGATGCCTGGGTATTGGTAAAAGCGGCCAGAACCCCTGAGCATGGCACCAGTAGTTCTGCAGAGGTCGAAGCCGAGAACATCCTGGAACCCCGTTGATGCTTTGGAGGCCGAAGCCTGCCTCCGGGGCTGTTTTGCCGGTATAGTTTCCTCAAGGGCAATGCCAATGGCCTCTCGATGCTTTGAAGGAGAGCTACCCTTTGAGGACCGCCTCTTATGTTTAGTTACCTGAGATTTATGGGATGAAGACGAGGCTCTTGAAGACATTGATGCAATGGACCTGGTATCTGAAGAAAAGAAGGTACTGAGCTTTGAAGCTCGGTTCTGTCTTCCTCTTTTAGTCATCCCCATACAGGAACACCACTCAGATGGAGAATGGTCAGGGCCTAAACATTTTAGACAACAGTCATGGGTGTCAGTGACAGATGGTACTGCCATACTTAGTACTTTTTTTTTTTTTTTTTTTTAACCACTAGCTGGTTTTTCCATCTTTTAGGAAAAATGGGGCCTAATGCCCAAAATGGCACCTAGCACCAAAAGAAAGAGTTACTGAAGAGAAAAACATATATATTTTTTTGAACTATTTTTATTTTTTTTAAAGAAAGAAAGAAACCAGCAGTACTGGTAGGTGTCGTGCGGAGGCAGGCGCAACCACAAGAAAACAAGTTTAAAGAAGAAATTTTCTGCGGTGACAGGTAATATGTCCTGTCGGCTCCACGGAAAACGAAGAACTGAAGATGGACAGTTGGAAAGGTGGGAAGGCAGCGCGCATGTGCTGAGGTATGCTCCCAAAAGCATTCCTATTGGACACTGGGGAGCATTCCCGCGCAGGCTCCGTCGGTACCGACGATACCCATATGTAAAGGCTACATTCCTGCTTGTTCCTGAAGATCCCCCTGCCCCCATATCCATGCCCTCTGAGGTGGCCCCTAAGAGTTATGGTCCTACAGATAGGGGAGCTGTTGGCAGCGCACAATGTTGCTGGCATGAGCAAAAGCAAAGCCAATCTAGAACAAAGATTGGACCACTCGACCAGGGCACAGTACCACTGTGCCCTAGGAGGCATGCAGGGTCATCTTTACTAGGGACGGCAGTCCTTGGACCAGAGATCTGGGAGTTGTCAGGCTCCACTGGGGAATGGCCTGCAAACTGTGGCCCCAGGAGCAACAGAACACCTGCTGCACCAGTCCAATCACCATCGTCTGCTGGAGAAAGAGAATACCGTCAGGTGCTCTAGCTGTACCTATCCTTATACCAGTGATGTCATCACTGGGATGTTCTAGTCTTCTGTCTCCAACATCTGCTGGCAGGGGGGAGGGTGGATGCATAAGCCATTTGTCTGGACTGGTTTAGCAGAATAAGGAAAGCATGTTACTTTAAATGGAATCACATGTCATCTCTAGAGCTGGTGTAAATTCCCACATCTAGATTTTTTAATTTTGCTTGCACTTGTGTGCTCTGTCTATAAGCATGTCCACAGTGAAAGAATGCAACATCAGGCAACATGCATACTTGTAAACTAGTGATGCGTCTAAGTACACATACAAACCACTAAAATGCTGCGATCCATGTGCACTGAATGTGCATAACTTTAGGCAGCTCCTTAAAAAAACTTCCCCCATAGTATACTTATGTATAATCATAAGCCTAGGAGCAAGGTTATTACTGTCATGGTACGTGCAAAATAACTCATTTGGAAAAATAGCACCCCCCCCCCCCCCACAAGTTAAAATATGTTGACAGCTGTAAGCTTTATGTGGTTAAAGCTTTCTATTTTTAAGTGATTAAGTGTCTCAGGAAAATTAGGGAACTTTGCCTGTCTCCAGATAAAATAAGGTGAAATTAAACCATACCTGCTAGTTTTCTTTCCTTGAGTCCTTACAGTTCAGTTCAGACTCCTGTGTTATCTCCCCCTTCCAGCTGATGGAGACAGAATTGCAGGTTTCTGTCGTCACAGTATAAGGGAGCTGACACTGCCCCTCTTAAGCTAGTATAACCATAACAAAGCATACTAACCAGTCAAATACACACCATTGGCAAAGAAAGCATAGCTACTCACCTGTAACAGGTGATCTCCGGGAACAGCAGGAATAAGTCTTCACATAGGGGTAAACGTCGGTACCGATGGAGCCCGCGCGGGAACACTCCCCAGCTTCCCAAAAGAAAGCCTTTGGGAGCATGCCCACACACATGCACACTGCCTTCCCGCCTATTCACTTCCCTCACATCAGTTGAGTTTGTAGCTGAGATCGAAGGAGGGAAGTAGACAAATTAGAGAGAGAGAGCGCACAACTCCTAGGGTAGGTGGGTGGGTTGTGAAGACTTATTCCTGCTGTTGCCGGAGATCACCTGTTACAGGTGAGTAACTATACTATCTCCAGGAACAAGCAGGAATGAGTCTTCACATATGGGGACTCCCAAGCTAAAAGATGCCTAGAGGCGGCCCCAGCATGTTGCAAATCTAATGGACGGGCCATGCTTTCTCCCCTAGAACCTCAAGCATCCAAAGGGATGGAGGGTAGGAGTTGAACTAAAAAGGGGAAGAGCCTTGTGTAGACAAAAAAACTGTTAGTAAGAGAATGCCAAGTCCCAATTCTTAAAGTGGATCTTACCCAAAAATATTGCGAAGGTATTCGTTGAGGCTGATATGGGTCTGTTATAAAGAGCTACCATATCATCCTCACAAGGAATTTGTTTACTGTGATAAGTACAGAAAATAAAATTTGCAATACAGGTAGATATAAAATCTTAAATGGCTAGAATCAACCCCAGAAAAAAAACTGGGTGAGTTTTATATGAGGTTGGGACTTTGGAGAAAAGCTAAAGCTTCTGTAAGTCCAGAATCTAAAAGAAACTTTCCTTGGAGCAGGATAGTGCCCCAGGAAAGAAAAAAATTTAAGCTAAAACTGACTGGAGGAAAGGCAAAACTGCCTTTTACAGACAAAGAGGATGGGTTTTTAGAACCCCTCTATCTAGATGAAAAAATACTGTATTAGGCGGTTTCGCCCCAATTTCTGAAGATCAGTAATCTGTCTTTCATAAGTGATGGCACTTAGGATAAGGACTTACATTGAGAGCTTCAGATGTAACGTAACCAGATTATGACAGTAGATGTAAAAAAAATGGTTACCGTAATGAAGGTCTCTCTCTATTTTACCAGAGAAGTTGGTTGTCCATTTAAAAATTGATGGTATGCTTTAAGAGCATTAACCTGGACAGTAAACAATATTTCAGAGTCAGATTTTATGAGAGATTTGTGTGATAACAAGAAGGGTTAGACCTTCTTGAGAATACTCACTGAGGATCACTTATTAGTGAAAGTGTAAGAATGATATGTAAGGTTTAATGGAAACCAGTAGAATATTCTTACATGTAGGAAAGGTCTAGGTTTTGAAAGTCTAGTCCTTGAAAAACCAGGTCTTGAGATGTACGTGAAGGAGTGCGGAGGAGATCCCTAATCTTAAGTCAGAGGATCTGGGTCCTTCTATAACTTCAGTGTGGTAGCTGGAAAGAAAGACGCAATGTAAGGAGATACCATATTTGCCTCTATGAGGACAGTATGAGTATCATGCGCTCTTTGTTCATTATCAACTTCAATTATCAGATAAGGACCGACTGCAGTGATCAGGAATGCATCCCTGTTGTAAGAGTTCCACTGAAGAAGTGGAACAACCTAGGGAGTTGTGCAATTCCCTAAGCTTTCACGTCATCTAGGCCCTGGTTCCCCTCCCTTAAAAGGAAATTTAAGGAAGATGGAAAGGATAGGAGAACCAGTCATGTAGAAACATGACTGGGTAGAGCCCATCAGTTGAAGCTTTCCTAACCACCTGGAAGCCACCTACCAGGGGTGAACTCTGACGCTCTCTGGCAAAGGCCCATAGTTGCAGAGCTTTATTGCATAGTTGCAGAGAGCATGTTGTAGGTTGCTTAGGTGAGACTTGGCTGTTTGATTGCCAGTGTGCAACCGAATGTATTCTGTTCAAACTGAAATAGAATTGAAAAAACAGGCTTCTTTACCTGCAATGATAAACTGTCCAAGTGGGTTCTAGACCCTCTCTTGGGCCATTTGTTATTAAGACAGCAGAAAAACCATCAGGTCCTATAGTGTACAGACAAAATTAAGAGTGGTAATACTAAAATTTTGTCTAATAAGCTGTCTTAAGAGAAGTATTTAAAAGAACAGCTCAAAGATACGCAGGCAGCGTAGATTAAACAGAAACCCATGTTCTTCTTAATATAGGGTTTCCTAAGCCTTTTGATTTGACTGTGCTCTGATGAACAGAATAACCCTGGTAGGGATTCCCAGAATGCTATTGTGCATTTGGTAACAACTGTAGTGCAAAAAGAACCCCAAGGGGGAAAACTCTGTATTGGAGAGACTTACTGGAGTAGGAATGGAAGAAATCCTTACAGCTTTAGTGAAAAAGCTCTCCAGTTGAATAATATCCCCCTTGGAGACTAAGTGTCCCAAATGAAAGGGATAGAAAATACAGAGTTGGAAGGACCTACAATTTGGTAAGTCCTTGTAGATGAATATTTAGAGTTCTTTTGCAGTTTAAATATGAGATATCCTCTTACAGGTAACTGTAAAAAGGTGAAGGATATAGTTCACCTTGTTGCTAAGTTTCCTGCCCCTCTCCCCCTTTTTTTTTTAAACAGGGGGAGCAGAAACTTGTTACCTTTAGAGCATGATTGTTCTCAATCATGGATTTCCTTTGTAATAAGAGGTTTATGTCCAGAGGTAAACAGCTGACTCAGTGTGTCACTGCTGTCTCAGTCTGGATGAATCAAATTCAAATGCCTGTTTTGATAAAAAGGCAGGTTTATAGGTTCTGAATTTCATACAGAAAGAAGGAAAGACTAAGCAAATAAAATATCAGAAACCCTGCAGTTACTGGGTCTGCTGAACTCTGAGGTTTTGGTTCTTAGTCTGGTTTGATGTTGCCCTGTCTGGGAAACATCTGCGTGATGGGTAGAAGATGGATAAAACCTTTTTCCCCTAGAGGAATAAAGTCTTCTAGAAGATCTTTTAATAGCTGAGATAGAGGAAATTTTTGACAGTCCTCTGACAGCAGGCTTATCAGTGTCTGACTTGTTGAAATAGCCAATCCTTGTTGGAGATTTTCTCCAGTACAAGGACTATTTCCCAGCTTTACTTGTACCCATTCATCCAAGTCTGAAGCTTGGAGCCAGGCAATACGTCGTGCTCCTAAGGCTATAGCAGAGGTTCTGCTAATAGACTCAAAGCAGTCCAAGGAAGCACAAGAATTAGACTTACCTGCTAATTGTTGTTCCTTAAAGGAACTCTAGTCCAGTCCCGGAACCATATAGAGGATGTAACAGAGCAGTGCACATCAAAGGGAGGGACCAGAAAACCCAGCCTGAAGCACCGCTGAGCCAAAACGAACGTCCTCCGCCGCCTGCACATCTAACCGATAGTGCTTCGAGAATGAATGCAACAATGAAGTCTCCGCTCTACAAATGTCCGCGACCGAAACCGAACTGTACTCCGCAAACGACGCTGCTTGCGCCCTGGTCGAGTGTGCTCAGACCTTCTGGAACTACCCTACCTTTCAAAAGGTAAGCCGACGCAATAGCCGCCTTTAACCATCTAGAAAGGGACGCTTTCGCTGCCGCTTCACCCTTCCGCGGCCCCCCGAAAGCCACAAACAATCTGTCAGTCTTCCGAAACGGCTGCATCCGCCGAAGATACTTCCGAAGAACCCGACGAACATCTAGGGGATGTAACCTGCCTTCCAATTTCTCTTTTTGCTGCTTAGAGAATACTGGAAGTGACACCACGTGATTGACATGAAAGGCTGAGACCACCTTCGGCTGAAAGTCCGGTACTGAGCGTAGCACGACCTTATCATGGAAGACAGACAAATAAGGTGCCCTACAGGATAAAGCCTGCAACTCCGAAATCCTCCTTGCGGAACAAATAGCTACCAGAAATACCTTCCTTAACGCGAGATCCTTCAGGGTGGTGATGCTTAGCGGCTCAAACAGTAGCTCAAGCAAAGCCTCCAATACCAGATTCAGCTTCCATGTTGGCACCGAACAGCGTACCAACAGACGAAGCAGCAAGACAGCTCTCAGAAAAAGCCTAATGTCACTGAGATCCTACCGGCTGACCGAGCACTTTCCCCCTATAACAGGAAATCGCCGCCCACTGCACTCGCAAGGAACTGGCCGCCAATCCCTTCCACACTCCATCCTGCAAAAAGGAAAGGACCTGCGAAATCGAAGCCCTCAACGGCTTAATATTATGCTCCACACACCAAGCTGCAAAGATCCTCCAGACGCGGACATACGCCAGCGAGGTGGAACGCCTACATGCCTTTAGCAAGGTAGAAATGACCGCTGCCGAATAACACTTAGCTGTCATCCTAGCCCGTTCAAGAGCCAAGCCGTAAGTGAGAACCGACTCACCTAGGGCCTGCACAACGGACCCTGCCGTAGGAGCTCCTCCCGCTGCGGTAACTACCACGGATCGTCCACTAACAGCCGTACCAAATCTGCATACCACGGCCTTCAGGGCCAATCGGGCGCGATCAGAATCACCCGACCGCGATGTCTCCCAACGCGCTGCACCACCCTGCCCATGAGGGCCCAAGGTGGAAAAAAACAGAAAGGAGAACTCCCTCTGGCCACCTTTTCGCTAATGCATCTAGCCCCTCTGACATCCGTTCCCAGTGCCTGCTGAAAAACCTTACTAGCTGCGCTGACTGGAAGCTCGCCATGAGAGCCACTATCGGCACTCCCCTGCGCCTCACCAGAAGAGCAAACACCCCCGGATGTAGCACCCACTCCTCGGGGTCTACTCTGCGACGACAGAGGAAATCCGCTTCGAGATTGTCTACGCTGGCCACATGTTGAGCCGCGAGAGCCTGGAGATTGTGTTCGGCCCACACCCACAGCTGACCCGCTTCGGCTTCCAGTGTAGCACTTCCTGTGCCCCCCCTGCCGATTGATGTAGGCCACCGTTGTCGCATTGTCTGACAAGACTCGGACTGCCTCCCGACCGAGAATGTCCTGAAACTCTGGTAGCGCCAGAAACACCGCTCTCATCTCCAACCTGTTGATGGACCGAGACATCTCCTCCTGAGACCAACGACCCTGGGCAAACCTGCCTTCGCAATGAGCCCCCCCCCCCCCCCAACCCAGGAGGCTCGCATCTGTCGTGAGCAGTCCCCAGGACGGCGGTCCAGTGGCATGCCGGCTTCCATATTCTCCGTTCTCAACCACCATCGCAGCTCGTGACGCACATTCTGAGAGCAAACTAACCTCTGTGATAGGACATCCGACTGATGCGACCAACGACGGAGAAACGCTGCCTGTAATGGCTGCACGTGCGCTCGGGCCCACAGAACCACTTCTACCGTGGCTGCCATTGTTCCCAACAACTGCAGGTACTGCCATGCTGTTGGAGCCGGACTCGAAAGAAACGCCTGACGAGTTGTCGCAGACCTAGAGCCCGGGCCCTGGGCAGGAACACCTTCCCCTGCTTTGTTTTGAAGTGCACCGCAAGGTACTGCAGGGATTGCGATTGTACCAACCTGCTCTTTGCAAAGTTGACTACCCAGCCCTTCAAACATCTGGACCACCTGGGCCGTCGCTGCCGAGCTGTCCTCTCTCGACTTCACTCGGATCAACCAATCATACAAATATGAGTGCACCAGTACTCCCTCTTTGCGGAGCGCCGCCGCCGCCACCACCACCACCATGACCTTGGGAAACGTCCGTGGCGCAGTTGCCAGCCCAAAGGGCAGCGCTTGAAATTGGAAATGTCCCATGGGTACCGCAAATCTCAGCCACTTCTGATGCTCTTGCCGAATCGGGATGTGCAGGTAAGCATCCATGAGATCTAACGTAGTCAGGAACTCCCCGGTCCGGAATGCTGCCAGCACGGAACGCAAGGTCTCCATCCGATAATGGGTAATCCGGAGACAATGGTTCACCCTTGTCAGAGCCAGGATCGGGCGAAATGTGCCCTCCTTCTTTGGCACTACGAAATAGATGGAGTAGCGACCGGAACCGCACTGCTCCGCGGGCACCGGCAGCACCGCCTCAAGCTGCAGCAGCCGCTGTAGCGTGTCCTGGACCGCCTGCCTGTGCCCAGGGCTGAGCAGGGAGAACAGACAAAGGAACCTACGACGGGTCGATGGAGTTCTAATACGTACCCCTCTCGCATGACCTCCAGGACCTACTAATCTGACTTAATTCGGACCCAGGCAGGGTAAAACTCCCACAACTGACCTCCCCTGGGAACTACCCTCTCCTGAGCCCGCCTTCTCATTGTGTCTGTTTTGTGGCCGAGGACTGGAAAGGAGCGAACTCCCGGCTTGCTCCCCTGAATCCTTGACCCCTGACCCCTAAGCGGGAACTTCCTCCGCTGGGACTGTCCATAACGGGGAGAACGAAAACTACGAAAGTCTCTCGGGACCTCCCTGAATCCCGCAGAACTGCGGCCCCGCTTCGGCTTGTCCTCTGGGAGACGTCCTCCCTGGGGACTCCCCGAGGTCCTGGACCAACTTATATAAATCCTCCCCAAATAAAAGCGTACCCCAAAGGGTAACTTGCTAAGCCGAGCCTTAGACGAACTGTCCGCCGACCAGGTTCTCAACCAGAGATACCTCCGAGCTGCTACTCCAGAGACCATCCCCTTAGCCAAGCCGCGGAGATCAGAATGAAAATCCGCCAAGTACGCGGTTCCCGACTCCAGTCGCGTGGCATCTTCAAGCTGCCCTTCCAGATGGTCTCCTGCAACCTCTGGGACCACCTCAAGCAGCCACGTGCCACCGAAGCCGGTCTGCATGGACAGCGCACAAACATCGAACACCTGCTTCAACAGAGTGTCTAAACTCCTGTCCTGAACATCCTTCAGCACTGCGGTCCCCCTCCACAGGAATTGTGGTTTTCTGAGTGACTGCCGATACCACCGCAACTACCTTTGGAGAACATAACAGCTCCCTATCGCGGTTCGCGAGTGGATAAAGGCGAGCCAACGCTCTAGCCTTCAGGGCCGCCTCTGGCAAATCCCATTCTTCCTGTATCATATTCCGAAATACCCTTTGGAGGGGAAACACTCTCTGGTATGTCCGCACCGCCTGCAACAGTGGATCTTCTAATGTCTCTTCCGTTGCTTCCTCGCTGGAAGGCAGGTTTAGTGTCTTTAGCGTCTCCGAAACCAGGGCTGGAAGCCCTTCACACCAAAAGACTGACTACCCAGCACTGCTGCTCCGAGTCAGGCAACTCTCCGTCTTCCAGCTCATCTTCCGAGAACTCTTCCCTCTTTGGCGTTCCCCTCGCTCAGGTCATCAGCGAGGTAAGGTGTGGGACCCTCCGAAGTGGCCCTACACCTTTTAGCCACCGGAGCACCATTCCCCGAACCGACCAGAGAGGTCAAGCGCCTCTGACTCTGGGGTCCGTGAGGAAGAGCCGACATTGCGGGCTGAAGAAAGGCAAAAGCCTGCTGCATCAAGGCAACTAAGTTCGGCGGAATCCCAGTCGCCTCCCCTGCCTGTCCCTGTGACCCGGCAGAGCCGCCGCCCGAGGAGGGCCCCGGCACTGGCTCCTCAGGATCTAGAGACGGAGATAACAGTGCCTCAGCGCCTGTACAAATAGCCTTCCGGCCTGCTAGGGGCTGTCCCGGCTCTCCGTCCATATGCTGCGCCTCTAGGGAGCAAGGGACACAGACTCCTGATTCCAGCACTGAACTTTTCCTCCTGCCGCACACTAGACAACGTGGAATTGCAGGCATAGCAGCTGCCTCAAAGAACTGCTCTAAACCACCCCGGGAACTCCCCCTCCCCCCGCTGGCCCTGACCGCCAGCCCCGGAAGGAAGGGCTCTCTCCGGGTTGGAGCCCTGCAAAAAACAGCCTAGATACACCTGCTCAATATTTCAATAAGGGAAAAGTACAGCATAGCTTGTTTCCCTTTTAACTTCTCTTCCCCCCCCCCCCCCCAACAGGCCAACGCTCTGTAAGCGCCTGATGAGCCTATAGCAGGTCTGCAGCAAACGAGGCTTAAAACGCTTCCAAAAAGCCACTATAAAAATCCACGGTTTTCAAAATGGCCGCCGGAACTTTTCTCGCGCAGCAAAAAAGTGTCCGGAGGGCAAAGAACTCCTTTATGAGATCCCCCCGCTGAGGCAAGGACTTCCCTCTCAACTCCCCTCCAAGAAACAAGTAAAAGAAAATTCAAAAAGAAAGAAAAAAACGCCGTTAAAGTTGGCAAGACCTACTTACAGTTCCCTGCTTCAACCTGAGGTGCTGCAATGAGGCAGACACGCGCCAGAGCTCAGCCTGCTCGTGGCTTCGGCTCAAACGGTGCTCCCACCACCAATCTCACTGTCCCTTAGAGATGGCTGGGGCTAAGCCTTCCACCTGCTCCTCACCCTTGCTTGCGGGTTCGGGAGCAGGGAGGCTACTTCTGCTCTGTAAAGCTGCTCCTTCTCACCAAGGGGCAGCACCCCCCCCCCCCCCACGAGAGGGAAAATTGAGGGAGAAAGGAGGGAGAAAGGAGGAAGCAGGACTGGAGAAAAAAGTGGCTATTTATTTTAGAAAGGCAACCAAACAAAACACATCAAGAATTAGAAAAGGAAAACAAAGAAAAAATTCCTAGCTCTGTTTATTTGTGCTGGGCCTATCCCTAGGCCCAGAATCTCCTCGGCTGCTTGGAGATTGAAGTACTGGTGGAAGGGGGCAGTCCTTGCCTATTTATACCAGAGAGAGGAGAGAAGAGCTGTGATGTCATTCAGTCTCCAAGGCTGCTGGAGGAGATTCTAAACTCTATGGTTCCGGGACTGGACTAGAGGGACGAAAAGGAATTAATGAATTTAGAGATATTCTCAGCATGTTTGACTAATAGTCTGCTCTTTTATGTTCTTGAAGAAAAGGGTTCAAAAGCTTTAAGTTCTTTGTAAGCTCTTTAAGAGAGAATCCCACATAGAAAATATATGAGATAATTCTTGCTGAAAGCATGGATGCTTGGAAGCAGACGCCCAAAAGCATCTAAGGTTCTAGACTCACTACCTGGCGGGTAAGAAGAATGCTTTTTTGTACTCTTAATGCGCCTCATTGCTGATTCTACTACTATAGAATGATGAGGAGTCTTTTGAAAACCTGGAGAAGGTGGCACTTTATACATAGTGTCAAGTCTGAGAATGTGGGGATACCGTTAAGGGGGTTTCCCACATTCTTAATAGATCCTGTAAGATATGATGTACAGGAAGCATAAACATCTCCTTTGAAGCCCAGGGGTATTGCAGAGTTCCTGAATCCCTTGGTATAGACTGAGGTATGGAAATGGTAAGTAGCTTTGCCATATCAAGCACAAAAGCTTGAAAGGAAATCTGAGGGGTACCCTCCAAATTGAGGGGTAAAAACTGGAACTGGTGAAAGTTCAGCTGTGGTACCCATGGATTCATCCCAGTCATCGGAATCGGAAGACTTGAAGAGATGAAGTACCGGATTTTCTTTAAAAAGATGTCTTCGATACCGAGCAGGTACCGAATCCTCTATGCTTGAGAGCGATTCCAGGCTCGGAGGAAGCCAGCCCGTCAATGGAGACATCGACGGTACTGGTAGCAGTGCCAAAGTTGATACCAGCACGTGCAGTGATGCCGATGGCAATGCCAGCAGCGGTAGCAATGCCCATAGCGGCATCAACACTGATGCCGGCACCGACATTCGGGGAACGGTCTGCAGCGACTCTAGCGGTACCGAAGTAGCTGAGAGATTCGCTAGACCAAGTTCGATGGCAAGGAGTCTTTCATCCATCACCATAGCCGATGCCGGGGTATCAGTACCGCTCGAAGCGGCCAGATCCACTGAGCATGGCACAGGTATTTTATTTATTTATTTACATCTCTTATATACCGCACTATTTGCGATCAGCGCGGTTTACATAGAACAAACAATATCCGACATGGAGGTAAAGACCCTGGGAACAACCTGAAGCCCCGATAATGCTTTGGAGCCCGAAGACTCCTACCGGGACTGTATTGCCATAATGTCCTCGAGAGCAATGCCAGAGGCATCTCGATGCTTAGAAGGAGATCTACCTCTCGAGGACTGGCTAGTCTTAACAGACTTGTTTGGTTACCTGACCCTGGGAAGAAGAAATTCTGGCTGGTGACATCAGGTCTGATGTGATCCGGGTATCGAGTTGTGCTCGATCTTGAAGAGTTCTTCTAGTTAAACTCCTGCAGGCGAACACACTCCATCGAGTAATGGTCAGGACCTAAACACTTTTAGACACCAGTTATGAGTGTCTACTAATTTAGCTGTACCTCCACATTTTGAGCATTTCTTAAGGATAGTGGCTGGCTTTTCCATGAGGAAAGGATAGAGGCCTAGTGGCCAAAATACTTCAGCACTAAGTAGGAATGAAAATATTCTTTAGTGAAAAAGGAAAATTCAGTAAAAAGAAAGAAAAGCACCGGCAGTACCGGTGGGCGTCGAATGAAGGCAGGCGCGACCACAAAAAATAAAAATAAAAAATAATTCTGTGGTGACAAGGACACGTCCTGTCGGCTCCGCGGAAAACGAAGAACTGATGTGAGGGAAGTGAATAGGCAGGAAGACAGCGTGCATGCGTGTGGGCATGCTCCCAAAGGCTTTCTTTTGGGAAGCTGGGGAGCGTTCCCACGCGGGCTCCATTGGTACCGACGTTTACCCATATGTGAAGACTCATTCTTGCTTGTTCCTGGAGATAACCAACCTCTCAGGAGGAGAAAACGCCACATCAGCTTCCAAACCTCCCCCCCTCCCCCCCCCCACAAGGGAGTAAAAAGTGACAGAATAAGACTACCCAGACCAAGACTCACAAGCTGCGCTTCAGAGAATCCTGTGGGTGGGTTCTGGACTGGACCGGAGGGACTCGAGGGAGGAAAACTATCAAGTAAGGTCTAATTTCACCTTCAATATCGTCCTTTCAGACCAGTCCAGACTATTGGCATGTAACAGAGCAGCACTCAAGAGGGAGGGAACAGCAAACCCGGACTGCAACAAATGTGCTCCAAACTACATCTCCCCGCGCCTGAACATCCAAGCGATAGTGCCTCACAAAAGCTGTGCAGAGATGACCATGTGACCACCCTACCGGTATCTGCAGGCAAACTAAGCCAAACTCCGCCCAGGAGGCCATCTGTGCCCTGGTGAAGTGTGCTCACAGCCCTGCCAGTAGAGTCTGGCGGTACAATAAGTAGGCAGAGGCAATCCCGGTTTTACACAACAGGCAGTGGAGGCCATCAAAGCCACCTCACCCTTACGAGGTCCCCCAAAAAGCACGAAGAGCTGATCTGATTTCCAAAAAGAACACTGTGCACTTAAAAGGTACTGACGGAGAACCCAATAGCGCGATATATAAGAATGTAAATAAACACACACATTCAGAAGGCGCAAGATTAAATCTTCCAACCCAGAAAAGACCAGGAGGACCACTGTCTGATTCACATGAAATGGCGATACCACCTTCGGCAAGAAGGACGGGACAGGCCACACCACCACTTTCTCCTTTGAGGGCATCAGAAAAGGCTCCCTACATGACAATGCCTGTAATTCCAAGAACCACTGAGCAGAACAAACAGCTACCGAGGGTAACGTCTTTCAGAGTAACCACGCCCAAAGGTTCAAAGGGAGCTTCCGCCAGCACCAAGAGGACCAAATTAAGGTCCCTTGAGGGAACCATGGCCCGCACTGTTCAGAGGAAATGAACTACATCTGGGTGCGCTGCCAAGGAGACCCTTTGCATACATTCCCTGTAGCAGACTAATGCGGCCGCTTATACCCCATAACAAGTTAAGGGCCAGACTTTCTACTCTTGGAAAAAAAAACGCAACACATATATAATGAGGTGGATCTCTTGTCAGCCTTCAACAAGGTTGCAACCACCTGCAAAAGAATAGCCCTTCTTTATCAGCCGAGCCCTATCAAGAGCCAGGCTTGTAAGAAAGAATTGATTCACTTGAGGCATGAAGATCGGGCCCCAAGGCAGCAGGATGGTGTGCACCAGGAGATGCTACGGGACCCTCATTAATAATTATTATATGATAATTATACTATAATCAAAGCAGATCTCCATACAATGGCCGTCTCAGCCAATCCAGCACCACCAGCCCCAGATGGGCCTCTATCCTCTGCACAAGACCCACCATATCAGGGCCACAGCGGGAACACATACGGTAGACCATTGGACAGATAGATGCCTGACAGCCCTAGGCCCTCAGATATCCTCTCGCTGGTGATTGAAGAACCGGCTCACTTTTGCATTGACAGCCAACACCATGAGGTCCATCACCAAAGTTTCCCACCAAAGGGTTATCTGGTGAAACACCAATATCCCCAGAGACCATTCCCCCAGATCCAACGGTTGGCAACCGAGGTAGTCAGCCTACATGTTTTCTCTTCCTGCCACATGCACTGCTGACAATATCTGGAGATTCAGTGGTCTGATCTTTTCCACCAAGACCAAACTCCCTTGACGACTATTACATTATCTGAGAAAATGCATACTACCTTCTTCTGCACCAGTGGCAGGAAGGCTTGAAGCGCCAGAAGTGCCGCCTGTATCTCGAAGCAACTGATGGAGCAGCAACTCTGCTCCAGAAACCAAACACCTTGTGTCACCTGTAAAAGACAGTGGGCTCCCTAAAAGGGCTGGCTAGCCCATGAACAGCTTGTTGGAATCTAACCACCAGTGCAGACTGGTCCTTTGGAAAAGCAGGTGTACCTTAGGCAACCATTGCGTCAACAAGGACCTCTGTAGAGGCCGAATGTGCTCCTGGGCCCAGGGTATGAGCTCCAAGGTCACTACCATCGACCAAGACTTGGAGATACAACCAGGCCGTTGGTGCCTGCTAGTTCAAGAACCGCTGAATTTGCTCCTGTATCTTCTCAGTTCAATCCTGGGGCAGAAGCATGCGACCAACTCTTGTGTTGAAACGAGTGCCCAGGTATGTGAGCTCCTGGGGGCGGAACCAGATTGCTCTTGGCCTTGTTGACCACCCAACCGAGGTCCTGCAGCAGGTCTAGTACCCTTCGGGTGCCTGCGAGAGACTGTGTTCCAATTACTTCACTCGTATCAACCAGTTGTCAAGGTAGGGATGCACTAGAACTCCCTTGCAGTGTAGAACCACTGTGCCGACCACCATGATCTTGGTGAAAATCTGCAGAGCCGTCGCCAGGTCAAACGGAAGAGTCGGAAATGGAAAATGCCCCATGGAAATCACAAACTACAGGAAATGCTGGTGTTTCACCTGGACAGTAACATGCAGATAGGCCTCCGTGAGATCCAACACCATCAAGAACTCGACGTTTCGTACCACGACAATAACTGATCAACATTTCCATGCGAAAGCGAGGCACCCACAACACTATCGATATACTTGGACAAGAAACAGTTGAAAGGACCCTTTTTTTCTTGGAGACTACAAAGTAAAATGGAGTACTGACCGAGTCTTAACTGGTCTGCAGGGACTGCTACCATGGCCTCCAGCTGCAAGAGCTTCTTTAAGGTGTCATGTATGGCCTACCACTTGGCAGGGGCTTTGCAGGGCGTCAACAGAAAAGCATGTGAAATACAGAGCATAGCCTTCGTGGATAACCTTTAGCACCCATTAGTCACGATATTCATGCTAATTCCATAAGCAGCTTCACAGCTACACTGTATATAGTTCTCATGTTATAATTCTCATTGTTATTAGCCTGTATGCCACCCCCCTCCCTATTTAACTTGTTACTTGTTTCACTGTAAGAAATGTAATTTGTAATGTAAACAGCTTTGACTTAAGTATATTGCAGTATAAAAACTTGTTAAATAAAAATAAATTGGTTCAAGGTAATGTGGACCCAGGTGGGATAAAACAGACAGTCTTCTGCCAACTGGCACCAATCCTGCCTGAGCCCCCTGATCTCATTGGGCTTTCTTGGAACCAGTACTAGTTCCTGTAAAGAAATCTGTCTGGTACCTCAGTTGCCCTGAAAGAACTGCCCCCTAGAAGCAAAATGCCCACGCTGGTAGGGGCAAAATGGATTGCTCTAAACCGACAAAAATCCTTTGATTGTCGCCTAGCCGAGAAGACCCCTTTAGGGATCTTCAGCTTGCCTTCCGGTAATTTGGCTGGCTTGGCTTCCCCCCACCCCCCAAGTCTTTGACCAGCATCTCCAAAGCCTCACCAAACAGGAGCTCCCCTTTAAAAGGAAGTCTATTGAGGCGGGTCTTTGACTAGATGTCCACGACCCAGTTATGTAACCACAGAAAGCACCGAGCTGCCACCACTGATGCCATGCTTTTGACTGAAGCACAAAGATCACAGAAGGCATTTGCTAGGTACGTGTCCCGATTCCAGCTTAGCCACCTCCTGCAACAGCTGCTGCTACCCTTTTCCGCTTGCCTCAGGTAGGCTCTGAGACCAGCACAAATGGGTTCTAGCCACAGAGGCCTGCAGTGCCAAGGTGTTCACCTCAAAGGCCTTCTTCAGCAGCATTTCCAACTTATCCTGTACATCTCTGAACACCATTCACTCTTCCACGAGGATGGTGGTCTTTTTGGTGACCATCGAGACCAAGGCATCCATCTTAGGCACTTTCAGAAGCTCTTTCTCCTCTGCTGGAATAGAATACAAGTGGGCCATTGCCTGTCCACCTCGTAAACCTGCCTCTGGCACTTCCCATTCCAGTTCCATGGTCTAAGCGCCCTGTGCACCGGGAAAGCTGTTTGACATTTGGATGCCTTGTAACAACGGATCCTCCAACAGGAACTCTGGCTCCTGAGCCCCATGAGGAATATTAAGAGCAGCGAGAGTGTGTTCTGTCAATGCTGCCAGTTCACTCTGCCAGATGGCCCAGACAATATTTGGGTCTTCCCTGGAAGGGGTGGGGATCTTGCCCTTTGAGGTCTGCCCCAGACTCTGCCCAAGGCCTGAGGGCCCCTCCAAGGGGTCCTTGGAGGACCCAGACTCCACTGAGGTCTGCTCTTCAATTAGAGCCTCTGGACAGAATCTGATCAGCCTCTGAGGGCTCCAACAATAGATGAACTCCTGAGCACTCTTTGGACAGCTGAGGAGCTGATCTTGCCTTTCAGCAGGTCGCCTGGTGAAGGAGTACTATGAAATCCAGGGAAAAAGGAGAAGTTTTACTTACTGATCATTTCCTTTCCTGGAGCCCAGCTAGACCAGTCCAGACCATAGGGTTATCTCCCCCATCCAGCAGCTGTGAGACACTAGAGAAAAACACTAGAACAGTGCTGTGGCATCACCACTAGCACCTTACCCAGTATAGCTAGGGGCACTCTTCAGTATTAACAAAGAGTCTGCCAATAGGCCCCTATCCCCAATCATAGCCATTCTTACTAGGGAAACTATATACAAAAAAGAGAGAAGGAGAAGTACGCAGTCAGGCTTTCCTCCATGCTAGCAGCAGCACGCCCGCCAGTCACCAGCAGGGTGGATCCAAGACTGGTCTAGCTGGGCTCCAGGAAAAAAAAAGTCATCAGCAAGCAAATATTTCCCCTTCAAGAACACCATGCTAGACCAGTCCAGATAATAGGGTAATACCAAAGCTACTCTCTAGCTGGGTGGGTTAACAGTGCAGCAGACAGAACCTGCATGCCAAACTGGGCTGCTGCGTGCCCTTGCACATCCAAGCGATAATGCCATACAAACGTGGACAGGAAGGACCATGTCGCAAGCCTGCAAAATGTTCAAAGGCGCCACCGTGGACAATTTTGCCCAAGGGGCTGCACCTTAAATTCCAAAGGTACTACCTTACCAGCCAGCATATAGGCTGAAGCAACGGTGTCTAATCCACTGGCCCAAGGTGGCTTTGGAAGTCACATGGCCTCTGCGAGACCCCGCAAAAAGGATAAATAAATGGTCCGACATTCAAAAAGAGTTTGCTGAATCCTCCTTCACTACCTGGAGATTACAGACATCTAACCTGTGCAGATCCTTGTCCGTTCTGGCGCACTGCTCCGGGGAGAATAGCAGCAAGAACCCCCCCCCCCCCCACACTGATTAACATGAACAGGAATCAACACCTTGGGCAAAAAAGGAGGATACTGTCCGTATGGGAACGCCCTTTGCTGTAAAAAGAAAAAAAGGGTCACGGCAGGAGAGAGCCTGCAGATCAGAAATGTGCTGTGCGGACGTCATGGCAACAAGGAAGACTATTTTTAGGGTCAAGTCCGAGTATAGCTCACCTCATGGGAATGGCTCGCAAGCAAGCCCACAGAACTATAGAAAGATGCCGGGGGGGGGGGAGGGGGGGGAGGATGAAGAGCGCATAACTCTTTCAGAAAGCAGACACCCTGACGTCACTAAAAAGCAGCTAGGTATGCTACTTGTACACAGAGAATTACAGGCCAGACCCTTCTGGAGGCCATCCTGCAGGAAGAGCAGAATCACCAGAATGGCAGAATGTGTGCACGCCAGGAGGAGAGTGCTTGCTGAGCACATCAACCCTCAGAGCCACCAGACCCAGACAAGCCAGAGAGGACAGGAACCGCAACCGCAACAGGGTGGAGATCACCGAGGGAGGTACCCCTTGAGAATCTGTTGCCACATCTCAAGAGCCAAGCCATGAGCAAGGGACCTGGATTGTTCATTAGAATGAGACCCTGTTTCAACAGCCCTTTCTATGTCACCAAAGGGAGTGGCCAGGCCACCTGGAGCTTGACTAGGTCTGCATACCAGGGACGGCGTGACCAATCTGGTGCTACCAGAACAATGAGATGGGGGTGCCGCTCAATGCACGGATGGACCCTGGGGAGCAGTGGCAATGGTGGGAAGACATACAGAAGTGGGCCCTCTGGACACTGCTGGATTAAGGTGTCCACTCCCTCAGAACCCGGAGCTCTCCATCTGGCGAAGGAGGAAGGCACCTTCGCATTCGGAGACACCATGAGATCTAGCACTGGTAGCCCCCAGCAACTCACAATGTGCTCAAAGGCCCACAATGCCAGCTCTCACTCACTGGCGTCAAGGTGGTGCCAACTGAGGTAGTCCACCTGAACGTTGTCCTCTCCTGCTATGTGTTGGGCCAACAAAACATGTAGGTGGCACTCGGCCCAAGGAAAGAGAAGACCCGGCAATTCACATAGGCCATCGCAGTTGCATTGTCAGACATCACCTGTACTGCCCATCCAAAGAGCAGGGGTTGAAACCAGCATAGGGCCAGCTGTATGGCCTAAGCTTCTAGGCGATTAATGGGTCACTGCGTCGCCTATGGCAACCAGGTCCTCTGTGCAGTCTGATCAAAGCAGTGAGCCCACCAAATGGTTAGACTAGCATCGGTCATTACTACAATTCATTCTGGCTGGTCTAGCAGTATCCTGCACGTCAGATGGGTGCACACGCCCCACTAGTTGAGACTAAGAAGCACCCTTGGGGAAAGCGGAAGCCGAATAATTATGAAAGGAAGGGGATGAGTGGCACAGGAAAGAGCTCTGAAGAGGACCCATGTGCACCCTGGCCCACAGTACGACCTCCAAGGTTTCTGCCATTGCCACAAGGAGCTAAAGATAATCCCAAGCTCGAAGAGCTGGTAGTTTCCGAAACCTGAGCAGTTGCTGCTGGAACTTGCACCAGTGCTCCTCCGTGAGGAACACAGTGCCCCTGTGGGTATTGAAGCATGCCGTCAGAATTCCAAAGTGTGAGACAGACAAGGCAACTATTGTTGTGGTTGACCAACCATCCGAGTTGCTCTAGGACTCTAACAACCTGCTGAATCAAGCACTGTGCATTGGCACATGACTGGGCCCGAATGAGCCAGTCACCAAGGTAGGGATATACACAGATTCCTTCGTGTTGCAGCACCGTGATGACACAAACAGTACGGCAGAAAAAGACCACATGGCCTATCTAGTCTGCCCTTCCAGAACTACAATAGTCCCCTTTTTACCTTTAGGGATACTTTGCGTTAGTCCTATGCTTTTTTTGAATTCAGATATCATCCTAGTCTCTACCACCTCTACTGGGAGATTATTCCACGCATTTACCACTCTGTAAAGAAATATTTCCACATATTACTCCTGAGTCTATCCCCTTTCACCCTCATCCTATATCTATTTTATTTATTTAAATTAACTTAACATTTTTTATACCACTTTATCATTTCAATCAAAGCGGTTTACATTGTAATTTAAACTTGGTAAATGTACATTAAACAGGGACATTGATATCTTGGATTTTTCTGAGCAATGGAGGGTTAAGTGACTTGCCCAAGGCCACAAGGAGTGCTAGTGGGAATCAAACCCTGGTCTCTTGTTTCCCAAGCCAGAGCTCTAACCACTATGCTACTCCTCCACTATATCCCCTCATAACAAAGCTTGCTTTCAATCAAAAGAGACTTTCCTCCTGTGCACTTATGTCACGGGGTATTTAAACATCTCCACCATATCTCCTCTATCCCGCTTTTCCTCTAAAGTGTGCATATTGAACATCTTTAATATGTCCCCATATGCTTTATAACAAAGACCACTAACCATTTTAGTAGCCACCCTCTGCACTGACTCAATCCTGTTAATATCTTTTTAAAGGTGTGGTTTCCAGAATTGCACACACTATTCCAAATGAGGTTGTACCAGAAACTTATACAGAGGCACCATTACCTCCTTTTTTCTGCTGACCATTCCTCTTCCTAGGCACCCAAGCATCCTTCTGGCTTTTGCTGTTGCCTTTTCTACCTCTTTAGCTACTTTTAAGATTGTCAATCATTTTATTTAACAGGTTTTATATACCACTTTATCCTTGAGTCAAAGCAGTTCACATTACAATTCAAAGTAGTTTACATTAAAACAGTTTTGTGGGGTAGAAGTGGCATGCAGGGAGGGTTAAAATAATCTAATCTATGTACACTATTAAACATTATCAACTATTTACAAAAATTAGAATCAAGTGAATAGGGAGTCATTTGTGATGGTTGAAGGCCATAGTCATCTGCCAGATGTGGTTATGTTGTATTACATTACATGAGCTTGCCACCAAAGTTTTTTCTGAAGTCATTTGTGTCCTCCGTTGGTCTAATATCCTCTGGTAGGGAGTTCCATGGGTCTGGGACTGCAAGTAAAAACACTCTTGGAGGTTGACTGTTTGGCTTGAGAATGTGTTGGGTGGTATTAACAGCTTTTGTTTTTGTTTCTTCTGGGTCGATTGCGAGGAACTCTTGATTAGTTCTTGTAGGCTGTGTTTTAAACCTGATGCAGGAGTGTATTGGAAGCCAGTGTAATTGGTTCAGTATGGGTGTGATGTGATTGTGTTTGAACTGGTAATAATTCGGGCAGCCATATTCTGTGCCAACTAAAGTGGTTGGATGGAGTGCTTTGAAATACCTCAGTACAGCAAGTTGCAGAAGTCGCAGAATTATGCCCAGGTCCTGCTCTTCTTTTGTGACCAGAAGTACTTCACCCCCGTAACACTGTACCATTCCCTTGGATTTTTGCAGCCCAAATGCATGACCCTGCACTTTTTAGCATTAAATCTCAGCTGACAAATTCAAGACTATTCTTCAAACTTAGCTAGATTCCTCCTTCATGTTATCTACTCCTTCCTGGGTGTTTACTCTATTGCAGATTTTGGCATCATCCGCAAAGAGGCAAACCTTACCCGACAGCCCTTCCGCTATATCACTAACGAAGATGTTAAAAAGAAAATCGGACCAAGGACAGATCCCTGGGGCACACCACTGGTAACCTCCTTCCCATTGTGAGCTCCATTTACCTGCACCCTTTGCCACCTCCCACTCAACCAATGTCTAACCCAAGCAATAACTTTAGGGTCCATTCCTAGGACTACCCATGACTTTGGAGGTGGTGTGTGCAGCGGTCGGTATCCCAAAAGGGAAGAGCACAAAACTGAAAATGCTGTCCCAGAACTGTGAAACAGAAAATCACTGATGTTCTGCATGAATGGGGATGTGCAAAAACGTCTCCATCAGGTCCAGGTCGCCAGGAACTCCCCCGGCCGCACAGCTTGTATGATGGAGCACAGCATTTCCATGCGAAAGGGGGGCAATTGTATCCTCCAACTGACCCCTTGGAGATCGAGAATTGGTCGAAAGGTGCAGTCCTTTTTCAGAACCACGAAGTAAATGGAGCAGTGTCCCTTCCCACACTTTCGGTGGTACCGGTACCAACGCTTGAAAGTGTAAGAGCCTTTGGAGAATGGCACGGACTGCTGCACGATTGCACGCTGATCTACATGGAGAAACTATGAACACATCTCGAATGGGTTGGGCCAACTCTAGGGCATATCCACAACGTATGACCTCCAATACCCAAGCGCTGGAGGTGATGCAAGCTCATTCCTGGTTTAAAAAAAAAAAAAAAAAAGTGGAGTTACCCTCCAACTTGCGGCACCTCAGAATGGGCCTCCCACCTTTCAAAGTGAGGATCGGACGAGGAGCTGCTGGACTTCTTAGGTCCCCCAGCGGATCGTTGTGATCTGTGCTCCATGAAAGGACTGTCCATGATTTCCAGACCTGGAATACAAAGACAACGGTCAGCTCTGCTGATACCGGCATGACTCAAGGTATCCCAAGTGCAAGATACTGGATATGGTAGACATGATACACTGCGAGGATGACTTGGGCTTGTCCTCTGGCAGCCGCTGTGGCTTGACCTCTCCAAGGTCTTCCACCAACCTTTCCAGGTCCTCCCCAAAGAAGAGGTTGCCCTTTAACGGGAGGCTGGCCAGGCACCCTTTCAAGGCCGCATCCACCACCCAGCTCCAGAGCTAGAGCCAAGCCACATTAGCTGCTGCCACACCTCAGGTGGCCAAGCATAGCAAGTCATAGAACGCATCCGACAAGAAAGTGGCCACGGTCTCCAGGAATGCAGATAAGGAGTCCTCAGGCAGCAACTGGATCTAACGCAGCAGTGCACTGTCTGCCGAGCCTCCATATACTGAAGTCTGAACCCACAAAGCAGAAGCTGAAAAGGAAGTCTTAAGGAGTTCTCCACCTTCCTATCCTGACTATCTTTGAGGGCTGCACCACCCTCCACAGAGATGGTTGTCTGCTTGGTAACTGTCATGACCAGAGAGAGTCTACCTTGGGATAGCGCAACCAACACTAGAGGTCCTCCTGGGACAAGGCTTAGATCCTGCCAAGTCGGCAGGCCATCCATAAGAGGCATCAGGAACATCCCCATTCATTCTTGACCAGTTGCATCAAATCTGTCTGGAAAAGAAATATCTTAGACAGAGCCCAGATTCTTCGAAGGATAGGGTCGGATGTAGACTGTTTGCATGCCAGAGGTGGCTGGACCTGCAGGAGTTCCAACATGATTTGGACTAATGATTGTAGAAACCTCCGTACGGAAGAGCTGGATCACCCACGATTTGTCATCCTCTGACGGTGATATCTCTCCCTCCTCAAGGCTAGTGATTAAAAGGATGACACATCTAGCTCACTTCCCTGTTCATCCTTCACGACTCCGCCAGGGCCCAGGTGAGTATTGCGCAAACACTTGGATCCCATCGTGGCAGTCATGGAGTCCTTACGCTTTTTTGAAGGTCTGGCAGGATGAATGCCTGTGTTAAGGTGTGGGGAGCCCTCCCAGCTCCCCTTCCACAATTCCCAGGCCTGTTTGAAAAGTGTAGCAAATTCAGCCATGTATGCCGTGTTGCAAGGCCTGATCTGTGCAGAGATCCTCACTGTCCTCTGGCAAGAAGTCCACCGGCATAGGATCACCAGTATCCATGGGATTGGCCAAGGTTTCAGCCCACTGCAGGCCAGAGGGTAATGACGAAGTCTGTGGCAGATGCATGACCTGGCGCTCAGGTAAGGCATTCCCAGTTGAAGGCTTAAATGCCAGACGATCACTAGATTCCACTCTTGTCCAGAACCTGCAGCACACAACACAAATGTAGTCCACCAGCCCCTGGCTCCATCTGCTGCATCCCAGGCAACACACCATATTGCCAGACAGTCTCTCACAGGTGCCTACGTGCACAGCAGCCAAAACAGGAAACATCAGGAAACTAGGCCAAACATTCTCCTTGCAAGAAGGGCTCTTCGGAGTATCACAGCCAAAGTGCTACTCACATTCTGGTGCTCACTGCAAGAATGAGTTGCCGCACCGCTAACCCAACCTCAGGCCCTCTGGTAGTGGTGGAATCAGGTGGGGAGGGTGGGAGGAAGGAGGAGCAACCACCACAGCAAGCCACCAACAGGGACTGTCAGCACAGAATGAAAGCCTGAGTAATATATCTGAACTCCTTTTTGTAAGGTACAGTAGTGCTTATGGCCAGACTGACCTTATAGTAGTAGAACTTTATTTTTTTAAATGAAAATAAGAAAAGGAAAGGCTAAGGAGATCAAGGCTAGGCACCCTCAAAGTAGACTCCACAGGCAACTGAACTGACCCTCCTGGTCAAAAGTTGCCTCTCCCCATAGAGAGCAGTCCAGATTTGCGTGTGTCTCCTACACGTCTCTGAAACCGCTGATCCTGCTGAGCCACCAGCCATCCTCTAGCCAGAGCAGCAGTCTGAAATCCTGGAACTGAACAAACCACCACCACCATCTTCTGAGACAGAGAAAACACTGAAGAGTGCCCTAGCTGTTCTGGGTAAGGTGCCAGTGGTGACATCACAGCAATGTTAATGTTTTCTCTGCCTCACATCTGATAGTTGGGGGAGATAACTCTATGGTCTGGGACTGGTCTAGAAAGGCATTCTGGAAGCTTCCATTTCTGAAAAATGCCCTCCAATAATGCTCTGGCTGTCTGCAAGAAGGAGCAGCAACTGCATCCTGACTCCCTGCAGCAACACAAGCAGACTGGTTCAAGGAGTGCAAAATGGCCATGGTTCCCGCCAAAACAGTGGGAGATGCAGCCTAAGAAGAATTCAAATTAGCTAATATCAGTGATTCAGAACCCTCTGGAGGATCCTCTGCTGAAAGTCATGCCAAGGTCTACTACAGTGCCGTCTTCGGACTCGCAGCTGCAGCAGAAGCCCGAACTTGAAAGTCGTCACCTCTTTAGGTTGCCCAAAACTTTGCAGAAGACAGCATGCTGAGCAAACACCCCCCCCCCCAAAAAAGCTGCACAGAAGAGATTACAGCAGACAACGCCGGTCTCAACAAGAGCAGTGCCCAGAGCTGTAATCTGTCCCCTTGCACAGTAACATAACTCACCAGACAGGACGTCAGAGCCCGAGATTCCCGCTGCACCAGTGCTGACTCCAAGCAACTGAACACTCTGAGGATCGGCAAATTAAAGAGCCAGGCACTAAGAAATTAAAAGCGGGCCAGGGGGAGAGGAAGGGAGAGAGAGAAAGCGTGCGTGTCCCCAACCAAACAGACCTTCTGCACTCCCTCCCACCAGAGGACCCCACAGAATAAACAGTGCCAGTCCCCTGAGGAGACACAGCTCACTCACCTCAAAAATCAATACAAAGAGAAATCTACTTCCTAACCACTAAAGATGACTAGCCTCCAGTCCACATATATATATTTTTTTTCTCAAAACAAGAAATCCCTGCAGTGCAGCCCAGACTGGGCTGAGCTCATTTCATCTGATGGAGCTTGATAAAGAGAAATTACATAGATTTACCTGCTAATTGTTGTTCCTTGAGGAACTCCAGTTCAGTCCTTCACCACTAGGTAGTGCACCTCCTCCTGCAACATGGAGACTGGGCATATCAGAATCGTGACATCACTGGATGCACCCTGCTGGTCTCTCCCTCCCATCAGCCCCAGTGAACTATTGACAAAGCAGACTTAAAGGAGCAACAAAATAAGTAGCTATAGTATTAAATTCAAGTAATAACAACTAAACTATCTAAAGCCCCCCTAAGTGAAGAGGGAAAGAAACCAACTCATATCGTCTTTCCCCCAGAATCGAACAGGATAGAAAAGACAGAACGGAACCACAGCGACCCCAAAACTTAAGGATTCTACTCACCTTGAAACATATCCACCCCCCCCCACCCCCGAAACATCAGCATCCGAACCAACCATCTCTGAGCAGGAATCAGGACTGAACTGGAGTTACTCAAGGAACAAAAATTAGCAGGTAAGCCAAATTTCTCTTTCCTTATCGGTCCTCCAGTTCAGTCCTTCATCACTGGGATTATCAGAGCAGTAACTATTGGGAGGGACCTGTCCAACTGCATCACAAAACCGCTGACCCGAAACAGGCATCGCTCGCCGCCTGAACATCCATGCGATAGTGTTTACTGAAGGTATGAAGAGACGACCACGTGGCCGCTCTGCAAATCTCTGCTGGTGGAATCAAACTATGCTCCACCCAAGAAGTTGCTTGCGCACTAGTAGCGCTTGACACCCTTGCAAAAGATATGCTGACGCTACTGCCTCACGAATCCATCTGGATATTGAAGCCTTGGCCATCGCTTCCCCTTTACGCGGAACCCCAAAAAGAACGAACAGACGATCTGATTTTCGGAAGACTTCCGACACTCAAGTATTGGCGTAAGGCCCTTTTAATGTTTAAGCTGACGCTATAGCTTCTTTTAAGCCAGCGCACAATGGAATCTTTACTTGCCGCTTCTCCCTTACGCGCTCCCCCAAAAAGGACAAAGTCTATCCGTATTTCTGAAACTTGCCGTTCTGTGAAGATATATTTTTTCAGCGCTCGAACATCCAGCGAGTGGGACGATCCTGAACCCGACTGTCCTCCCGAATTGACAAATACTGGCAGCGAAATGGTTTGATTGACATGAAAAGCCGATACCACTTTTGGCAAGAAAGACGGCACTGGCCTCAAAACCACTTTATTACACAGGTCTGCAAAAAACATTTGAGAGCTGTTTTGGTTATTCCACGTAGTCTATGTTTTTTGGTATGCTGAATCCAAAAATGACCTCCATTTTGTCATAGGACATCACGTTTCCTGACAATTTAGGTAACTATGTTAAATAAGGCAATACCTCAAAATAAATGGAAATACTTATAAAATTAAAGTTTTATTACAATATTTTCATGAAAATCTTTTTGAAATGAAATGAGCTCACCTACACACACTAAACTCGATTCTTCTTCCTTGTGAGGCTCCTCTTGGTGCATTTACGCTTGTGAGAAGCATCTGGAATGTCTTTCTGAAGCATCCAACAGTAGTCTGCCATCATTGTAATGCTCCATTTTCCCTGGTATCTCCTTTCCATCTCTTTAATGTCTTGGTGGAATCGTTCACCTTGTTCCTCACTCACAGCTCCCAAATTTTCAGGAAAGTAGTCAAGGTGGGACTGGAGGAAATGCACTTTCAAACTCATCAGGCAACCTAAAGCTTGAAATGCTTTCAGCATTCGTCCAACGATCTTTTTGTAGTGAGGATCTTTGTTATTGCCTAAAATATTTTGTGTACGACGACTTTAAATGTAATCCACCCTTCGAGGATCCGCCGTGGTATTAAACTCTTGATCAACTATAAGCCTTCTAATGTCTAGTCCGACGAACACACCTTCCTTCAATTTTGCCTCCAACAGGCCTGGAAACCTGGTGACCAAGTATTTGAAGCATTCTCCATCTCTTGGAAGTGATTTTACAAATTGCTTCATCTATCCCAATTTTATGTGGAGAGGTGGTAGAAGAACTTTATGGGAAGGTACCAAAGTTTCTCGGAGGACATTTTTTTCACTGTTAGCACCCTCGGCTGCCAACTCTTCTTCGTCCAGTGATTGTCGGTCTCAACTGTCCCATAGACACAGAAAACAAGGATATTTGGTATACCCAGCTTGTTGCCCGAGCAGCATGCACAAGACCTTCAAGTCACCACACACTTGCCAACCATGGTCTTCATATTTAAGTTTACGAAGAACCAATTCCAAGTTCTTGTAGGCTTCCTTCAAGTGTATGGAGTGACCTACAGGTATGGACGCATAAAAACCATTGGAGTAAAACTGCTTTGAGACTTTTTGAAGAATCTAAAAAAAAAAAAAAAAAAAAAAAAAAAAAGACGCCATTGCTCTGAATCATATTGGATTTTAAATTGACCCATCAGACCTTCGACATCGATGCAATAAACCAACTTATCTTCCTGGGCGAAGTACGGAACGAACTCCTTTTCACGATGTCTGAACCATGAAGATGACACTCCTGGCAACAATAAATTCCTGCTTTTCAGCCTTGATCCGAGTAACTCAGCAGCATCTTTGGGAAGATTCAAGTCTCTTACCAAATCATTCATCTCCTCCTGAGAAAACAATTTTGGTCTTGTATCATCTTCAAAGTCAGAACTTGATTCGTCATTTGGTTCAGGTATGACTTCACCTTCATCGGAGCTAGGTATCTCTTCCAAGGTAGCAGGGGGCTTGGGTACTGGTATATCTGTGCCATGGGGGATGGGACAAATTGCCGAGTGAAGATTGGGGTATGAAATGGAATGCTTCCATTTGGAATTAAACCCTTTCACATCACACGAACAAAAGCAACAGTCGTCACTATGGTTCTTTTGCTCTCGCCATACCATAGGAATCCCATAACGGAAAGATTTTTTCTTACCCTTGAACCAGTTTGAGGGGTCCTCAACACACCGTTTGCACGCTTTATGAGACGCCCAGACTATCTTGATCTCCAATTTTTAGTCCAAAGTATGCAAAGTATACTTTTTTCACAAAGTCTGTAATATTCTGCTGTTGCTTCAACACTGTATATTCACCACAGATGAAACAAAATGTCTGGTGAATTAATACACTTTTGCGGAGCCATAACAATGGTTGAAGAATGACGAGCTAACACGAATTGCGATGAAAAAGTGTGAACAGCCTAGAACCAAGAACCTGATGATGATTTGTGCACAAGTGTGGCATGCAGGAGAGAGCAGCTCTGTGTCTGTACACGAGACGTCACAGTGCTGGCCACGCCCCCCTGCACTGACCGGAGCTGCTGCTATCTGCCCTGTGTCTCTCTCCCACTGGATTCTTCAGGAAAGATTAACCCTTCTACCATTAGAAGCACGGACTTAAAACTTGCTTAGCTTATGTATATATTGCTGACCATCAGATTTACAGTGCTTTTTTTTTTTTACATATCTCGGACAACCCCTTTAAGGGTTTTTTGGCATTTTATATCTTAAATGCACTTATGTGAATTAATAGTAATTTGAAAAAAATTTGATAAATTTTAAGACAATTTTGCATGTTGTGGCAAATCATGACGTCTAGGAGTTTTTTCAATATTTTATTTGTTTTCAGCACACCAAAATACATGGTAATTAGATGAAAATAAACAGCTTTTTAGACCTGTGTTATCATAAAAAGTCAAGAACGGCTCCTGACAGGATATAGCTCCGAAATTCTACGTGCCGACAAAATCGCCACCAAAAATACCATCTTGAGCATCAGATCCTTATCCGACGCCCTCGCCAATGGTTCAAACGGTTCCCGCGTTAAGGCATCCAACATCAAAACCAGATCCCACTGTGGAACTGGAGACCTACAAGGTGACCTCAGGAAAGACACTGCTCGCAAAAATTGTTTAACATCTGGATGCGCTCCTAGTGTCTCCCCTCTTATCTTTCCCCTATAACACGCCAGAGCTGCTACCTGCACCTGCAAAGAGACAGCCGCCAAGCCCTTGTCAAAACCATCCTGCAAGGCGGCCAACACATGCAACACCGCTGCACTCAACGCCCGAACCTTCCTGTCCTTCTTCAAAGATCCGCCAGATACGTACATACGCTAGCGACGTCAATCTCCTCCTAGCCTTCAACATTGTAGAAATTACGGCTGAGGTATACCCTCTTGCTCTCAGCCTTGCCCTTTCAAGAGCCCAGCTGTAAGCGAGAACCGATCCACCTGAGGCATAAGTATAGGACCTTGAAACAGGTCCTTCCAAACCGGTAACTGCCAGGGCCGATCTACTAACAGCCTGACTAGATCCGCGTACCACGGCCTTATCGGCCAATCTGGTGCTATCAGAATTATCGTTCCCTTGTGAACCTCTATCCTATACAGAACTACATACAGGAGCTGGCACTCCGGCCACCCTTGAATGAGAGCAGAGGCCCTCCGACATCCTTTCCTTTCTTCTGCTGAAAAATATGTTTGCCTTTGCAGACCCCGACGTCGCCATTAGATCCATTACCGGTTGCCCCCAGCGGCTCACTATCAGCTCGAACACGTCCGGATACAGAATCCACTCTGCTGGGTCCACTTTGACCCAACTCAGAAAATCGGCCATCACATTGTCTACTCTTGTCACATGTGTCGCTGACAGCACCAGAAGATGAGCCTCGGCCCACCCCAACAGGTGATCGGCCTCGGCCTCTAGTGGCGCACTGCCAGTGCCGCCCTGCCAATTGATGTAGGCCACTGCGGTTGTGTTGTCGGAAAAAATGTGCACCGCTCTGCACTCTAGACAAGCCTGAAATTCCTTCAGCGCTAGAGCCACCGCTCTCAACTCCAATCTATTGATGGACCAAGCCCTCCCCACACTGGTCCACTGACCCTGAGCAAAACGGTCGGTCGACGTGCGCCCCCCATCCCAAGACTGGTGTTTGTCATCAGAGATACCCAGCTGGGGGCCTCTAGAGGCATACCCCTCTCCAGCACCCCTGATTGTAACCACCATTGCACCGCCTTCCTCATCTCCGGCCAACATGGAAGTACCCGGGACAGAGGATCGTTTTGGTGTGACCATCGTCTGAGCAATGCCCTCTGCAGCGGTCACATATGTGCCCTCGCCCACGGCACCAAGTCTAGTGTTGCCGCTATCGTACCTAGCAAATGCAGATAATACCACGCCGTGGGAACCCTTCGGCTTAAAAAGGCTCTGACTAGGCCTCTCAGACTGAGCCCTCACTCGAGGCAGGAACACCTTCCCCACCTGTGTATCGAAGCAGGCTCCGAGATATTACAGGCTTTGCAAAGGTTCTAGTCTGCTCTTTGCTCTGTTGATCACCCAGCCTAAGCTCTGAAGGAACTCCACCACTCTGGCAGTCGCCACCTTGCTCTCTTCCCTGGACTTTGCCCATATCAGCCAATCGTCCAAATATGGGTGTATCAGAATTCCTTCTTTCCGCAACACCGCTGCTACCACCACCATAACTTTGGTGAATGTCCGAGGAGCTGCTGCTAAACCGAACGGCAAGGCACGGAATTGAAAATGCCCCATCGGGAGTGCAAATCTGATGAACCTCTGATGCTCTTGCCGAATGGGTATGTGAAGATAACGCTTCTGACAAATCCAGGGCGGTGAGAAACTCCCCTGCCCTGACGGCCACAATCACTGACCTCAGCATTTCCATTCGAAAATGTGACACACAAACTCCAATTTACCTTTTTGAGATCCAAGATGGGATGAAAGGATCCCTCCTTTTTTGGTACTACAAAATAAATGGAGTATCGACCGTACCCGCACTGTTCCTTTGGCACCAGAACCACTGCATTGAGCCTCAGAAGTCGTTGCAACGTCTCTCGCACTGCCTGCACTTTCAGGGGCGTTTTGCATGGGGATTGAACATAAGCATCGGCCACTGGGTGTTGGAACTCGAGAGCACAGCCCTCTCGAATGATCTCTAACACCCACCGGTCGGTAGTAATCCGGGCCCAAGCAAGATAAAACTCTTGTAACCGCCCCCCTACGGCCACCAGTTCCTCTTGGGCCCCCCTGGCTTCACTGACTTTCTAAGGTTCGAGGGCGAGGGCGCTGAAAAACCTCTGTTTGCTCCCATAAAACCTCGAAACCCTTGACTTCTATAGGAGAAATGTCCCCTTTGAAATTGGCCAAACTGGATTGGGCGGAAACGAAGAAAATCTCTGCTTATTTCTGTTAGCTGGCAACAGTTTCCTCTGCTGCTGTTTATCCTCTGGGAGTCTCCCTCCTTTAGATTCTCCCAAATCTTTTACCAACTTATCCAAATCTTCTCCAAACAGTAAGTTTGCCCCTAAAAGGCAACTTAATCTTGTCTTTGAGGAGCCATCCGCCGCCCAATTACGCAGCCAAAGATAACGTCGGGCCACTATCACCGATCCCATACTCTTAGACAGACTCCTAATAAGGTCATAATGAACGTCCGTTAGGTAAGCAGTCCCGGACTCCAACTTGGATGCTTCCCCTTCAGTCTCTTCCACTTGGTCTCCCGAAACATGTTGTGACCACCAGAGACAGGTGTGCGCCACCCAGGCCCCACAAACCAATGCCTGTAAGTAAAATGCACAGATGTCAAATACCTGTTTCAACAAGGTATCTAGCTTCCTATCTTGCACATCCTTAAGGGCGGCACTACCTTCCACTGGAATTGCCGTCTTCTTGGTTACTGCCGATACCACAGCATCTACCTTCGGTGATTTAAACAATTTGCGATCCTGATCTACCAGCGGGTATAGGTTCCCGGATTATGGCTCGCCTTTCAGTCCTGCTTCAGGCATGTCCCATTCTTCCTGAATCATCTCCCGCATCATTCTATGAACCGGGAAGGCTCTTTGTGTCTTTCAAAACGCCTGTAACAAAGGGTCCTCTAGGGATGTATCCTCTGCCAGACCTGCAGCAGGTATATTTAATGCCTTTAGAGTTTCCCCTATTAACGCCGGTAACTTGTCCCATCTAGAGACTGACCACCCGTGCCTGATCGTCGTGTTCCGTCAACTCTCCTTCCTCTAATTCCTCCTGAGCATCTGTGTCCTGCTCTCCATCCTCTGAAAAAGTACTCTGAGGCTACTGATTGATCCTGCAAATGCTTTTCTTTCGTGCCCTCTTTGAAGGAATCTCCATGAGCCCCAAGCCCAGAGGGGTTCCTGGCACTGTTCCCTCTAAGCTGTGCGCGTGTGCGCGCGCACACCTCGCCGAGTGAGCGCACATACTTTACAACAGAGCGCACAAAAATTACGGTTCTGATTCTGATAGAAAACAACACAGACGTTCTTAAAATTGAAAAGTTGTTGTGTATTTATGGTTTTCACAAGTTCTACAATATTTTCTAGTGCAATCAATGTGGTGTACATACTGTATTCTGATTTGTAGTCAAATTTTAAAGTATATAACTCCGAGTGTCGTTATGTGGCGCACAAAAATTTTACCTTCCTTCAAAAGCTGCACAGCTGATATTTTATGTGCACACAGCCTACAGAAAATTAGAGGGAACATTGGTTCCTGGTCACTTTTCGCCCACGTTCGCTTCTAGTGAAGGCGCTTCAGTGCTTTTGTTACTGCACTTTAAGACCTGTTGCAAAAGGGCCACGAAATCCTGTGAAAAAATTGCCCCTAACCCACTAGGCAAAGTGGGCTGAGCAATAGACTTATCCGAAGCCAAGGAAGGCCTGACCACTGGTTCCAGAAACGGAACAGAGGAAGATGCAGGAACTGGCAAAACGCCTTTCGGTCCCTCTCCAGCCACCTCTACAGGGAGCTCCATAGAGAAGGCTTCCAGAACAGGATTTGCAAGCCCCTGCTTCTGAAACCGAGCCCTTTCTAAGACCGCAGAGCAAACAAAGCTGCTTAGAAGGCATCTCTTCCCCAACCTGTGGACCAACTGAAAGATCTACTTTTACTACCTTTCTATCTCTAAACTAGACTGCCAGCCCTACCAGAGAAAAATCTCCCAATCTTTATCTCTATAAATAACTTCTCCCTGCTATAAACCAAGCGGTATTGAAGACTCCTGCGTCTGGGGAGTCTACTACAGCAGAGCCTGCAGGCCATAGAAAATGTGGTACTTGTGGGATGTGCCCTATTATGAAAGAGATTATAGAATTTCAGCACCGAGGGAAGACCTACGATTTACGACACACTATGTGTGATTCCACTCACACTGTCTATATCATTCAGTGCCCTTGCGATTTACTGTGTGGGCAAAACCACTTGGGTGTTAAACTTGTATGGGAGAGCACAAGAGCCGGATTAAGCATAAAGTAGTTGAGGCCCCGATTGTACAGCACTGTCTCAGTTTTCAACATTCATTTGAAGATTTGAGATGCTTCAGTATTGAGCAGGTTCACAGAGGGGCGAAGAGTAAGTCCCTTGATCAATGGCTCATTATTAGGGAACAGTGGTAGATTTTTGAATTGGACACAGTGGAGCCAGGAGGCCTCAATGGCTACATAGACTGGGGTGCCTGTGCATGTTGAAGTTGGGGGTTTGATGTTAAGGAGCAGCAGTCTTCCATTGCATAACATTTACAGAACTTGTGGGTAACCGGTATTAATGGGAGACACTGGGATGGGGCATCTGCTTTTTCCATAAGTGGAGATGGCTCAGCACGTAAGGGGGTGGATTATTGGGAAGGTAATACAGCCCAGTGGTTTTAAGCTGGCCCGCATGCAGTAGGTATTTTTGATGACGTCCGTTTTGCGACGTCTGCAGCCTCCCCTTTTTTTAAATCAGGAGGTAGCGCATTTCCGCATGCGCGGCGTCTTTTCAAGTGCTTGAAGCACCAGGAACAGGAACATTGGTGACCCTTGGACGTGGGAAGCATCTGTTCTGTTTCTCCTTTTTTCATAAACACGGAGGTGAGCGATCTTGAGATGTAGGTGGTGGACATTTTGTTGACTGACAGCGTCATTTTATATGTTTCAAATGATATTTTGTTTTACCACAGAAGAGAAAAGTTGATAAAAGACGTGGAACTTTCACATTGAGCCACAGGAGCGGTTGACCTAAGCCCCTGATGAAATGAGATGTGAAACGCAACAGTGGTACTCTAAGTTGGCGTCGGGGACCGGAGTTGGCAGCAGTGTGACAAGGCTTTTTCAACAAGATAAGATTTGTTCCATTTTTATGACTGAAGATGTTAGCATTAGTGTAGTTCATATACATTTGGGTCATTGATGCAAACGGGACATACGGGCCGTTCCGAGTCCGTTGTCCATAAGTCTGGAGACCCTCTAAAAAGGATAAAAATATATTTTTTTCAGTCTGTGGAATGTGGCCTACTAAGGCTTGTGTTTAGGAAGACAGCGCTGATCAACGTCTATGATATGTTTTGGAATGTACTGTTTACTGATTTGTTTGTTCACATTCTGAAGAACGACCTAATATACATATATATTCTCCAGAACACCTGCTTTAATCTCCTGGGCTAAATCGCTGAGGAAACTCTCCGATTTCTTTCTACAGTGCTGGAATCACCCCGTGACTGGCTTACCCGTGAAAAGCTCTCCTTCCGGGGTTTTCTGCGGCCTGAAGCTCGCGTGGCTTTCACGTGCTTTAGTCACGCGGCCTCGGCCTCTTGCTCTCCATAGCACCACACGGCGAAATTTAGTCACTTACCTGACCCTCAGCAGGCTGTGCTGATCTGGTACGCGTTTCTCCGTGCTCAGCCGAACAGCAGCTTCCGCAATGGAAGAGACTTTGTGGAGCCAGTAGCTTTTGGCGATAGCGGCCTTGCCACGCGTTCTCTCCACACCCGCTGCAGACTTCCACTGTGCTTGTGTGCTCGCTGCCGGTTCCTTATCCACCCGTGGGTTCAGGAACCGGAGCCCGGCCCTGGAACTCTGAAATGTACCCTCCTCCCCTGCCGTCTGCCCAAAGAGGAGGGAGATAGGAAGGGGGCCTTAGCACAGTTTTGCCGCTCAACCGGTAAACCTCCTCCTTTCCTTTTTTTTTTCAATAAGAATAAATTGACCAATAACCACTATTCTCTCTAAACTACTCTCCTTAACTGTTTCTCCAGTGAGCCTTCAACATCTAGGCTCACCAACCTCCAGCTGCTATGGAGACAGATTACTGGACAAAGGAGGTGGTCCCAGCGGTATTTGTACCAGTGTCAGAAGAATGACGTTTCTCAGTCTCCATAGCTCCTGGAGAAGGTGCTTAAACCCTAGATGTCAGGACTAGACTGGAGGGACGATAAGGAACCATGAGATAAGAACAGGTTGGGAAATGAATACTACAGAAACCTCTAAGAATACATGAGCTTTTAGGAGAGATATAGAGATAGAGACAAGAGACATATAGAGATAGATATAGATATATTAGTGAATGAACATTATTATTTGAAAAATTATACTACCTATAACAAAGAAAATCTGGAAGCATAAATTAGCTATTTTAAAACACCAAATTTAGACAAAATTCCCATTTTTCCTGGCCTGTGTTTTCCCCTTCTAGTCACAGATCACTCACTCAGCATATGGTTATAGCGTTTCAGCAGCACTCCTAGCAGGTCTGCAACAGCATCACGCACAGGTCTGTTCTTCACTTGGGCAATAGTCCGATTTTCCAGGATCTTATAGCAGGAACCAGATATCATGCTGTAGAAGACAGACCAAAACATAAGGGGGGGGGGGAAGAGTAATAAAACTAAGACAGACATGTGGGGAGGGGAGATATGCAAGTCAGTTGGATATGGGAAGATAGAGCAGAGACAAAAAGTGAGACGTAAGGAGGGCAAGGGAGAAATCTGTTCTTAGTTGTTAATTTCTTTCCTTGAATCCTGTTAGATCAGGCCAAACATGTGTTTATGCCAGCAAAGAAGGTGAAATTAGGCCTACCTGCTAATTGTTGTTCCTTTAGGAACTCTAGTCCAGTCCCGGTACCATAGAGTTGTCAACCTCCATCAGCAGCTTTGGAGACTGAAAGATGACATCGCTTTGATGTCACTGGTATAAATGGGCAAAGACCGCCCCCTTCCACCAGTATCTATTGACAAAGCAGACTGAGCAGAGCAACAAGTAAGTAGTTAAACAATTAACCAAACCAGTCAATTAAGAAAACGCGTATCTTCTCCATCTGGTTTTTTTTTTTAATCTTCTATATGGAAAGGAGAAGACACTGTCCCCCGGGGATTCCTACCCCCCGAGCAACCGACGTTCTGCTGCGAAAGGACTCCCACTATGTTGCTACTGAAAGACCACACAGGAGCCCTGCATCCAAAAACATCCTCCCTAAACTTCAGGCTGAACACCCCCCTAATAACCTGGGAGGGATCCGGGACTGGACTAGAGTTCCTAAAGGAACAATTAGCAGGTAAGCCTAATTTCACCTTCCTTTACGTCCCTCTAGTCCAGTCCCGGTACCATAGAGGATGCAACAGAGCAGTGAATCTAAAAGGGAGGGACCAGCCAGCCCAGCCTGAAGTACCGCTGAGCCAAAATGCCCATCCCCCGCTTCCTGTACATCCAGCCTATAGTGCCTTGCAAAAGAATGTAACGACGGCCAAGTCGCCGCCCTGCAAATGTCCGCTACCGGAACCAAACTAAACTCCGCCCAAGACGCCACTTCTGCCCTAGTCAAATGAGCTCTGAGACCCTCGGAATTGGTTTACCCTTGAGCATGTACGCCGTCGCTATGGCCTCCTTCAACCACCACGAAATGGACGCCTTAGCCGCTGCCTCCCCCTTCCGAGGCCCCCCAAAGGTCACAAACACCCTATCCGACTTCCGGAAGGGAGCCGTCTCGCAGAGGTATTTTTTCAGCATGCGACGAACATCCAGGAGGTGCAGCCTGCCCCCGATGCATCTTTCTGTGCCTTGGAAAACACTGGTAACGAAACCACCTGGTTAAGATGAAACATGGAGACCACCTTTGGCAAGAACGCAGGCACCGTCCGTAATACCACCTTGTGATTAAAGAAGGACAAATAAGGTTCCTTACAGGATAACGCCTGCACCTCGGAAATCCGCCTCGCGGAGCAAATGGCCACCAGAAAAACCGTCTTCAACATCAGATCCTTGAGCGACGCCCTGCCCAGCGGCTCAAAGGGTGCTCTGGTTAAGGCCTCTAACACCACGTTCAGATCGCATGCAGGAACCGAGGCCCATCTCGGCAGTCGCATAAGTAGCACAGCGCGCAGAAACCTCCAGACATCGCCATGGGCCCCTAACGACTGACCCTGTATCTTTCTGCGATAAGAGATCGCTGCCAACTGCACCCGTAAGGAACTAGCTGAGAGACCCTTATCCACTCCGGCCTGCAAGAAGGAAAGGACCTGCGAAACCGATGCTCCCAATGGTCTCAGGTTCCGCTCAACGCAACAGGCTTCAAAAATGCACCAAACTCGAATGTACGCCAAGGATATAGAGCTTCTACGCGCCTTCAGCAAGGTAGAAATAACCGCTGCGGAGTACCCTTTGGCTGTCATCCCAGCCCTTTCAAGAGCCATGCCGTAAGCGAGAATCGATGTACCTGGGGCATGCGTAACAGACCCTGCCGCAAAACGTCGACACGGGAGCCGCCACGGACTGTCCACCAACAGCCGTACTAAATCTGTGTACCACGGTCTCCTGGGCCAGTCGGGCGCTATCAGAACCACTAGGCCCTGATGCCTCTCTATACGCTGAATTACCCGACCTACGAGAGACCAAGGCGGGAACACATAAAGGAGACCCTCTTCCGGCCACCTCTGAGTTAACGCATCGAGACCTTCCGACATGCACTCTTCGTCTGCTGAAAAAACGTTCCACTTGGGCCGACTCGAAGGTTACCATCAGATCCATGAGAGGGACTCCCCAACGCCTCACTAAAAGCGCAAAGACGTCTGGATGAAGCACCCACTCTCCCGGATCCACTCTGCAGCAACTGAGGAAATCCGCCTCGACATTGTCCACTCCGGCCACGTGCTGTGCCGACAGACCCGATAGATTCTGTTCGGCCCAACCTAAAAGAAGACTGGCCTCCGCTTCCAGCGCCAGACTGCCCGTGCCGCCTTGACGATTAATGTAGGTCACGGTTGTCGCATTGTCAGATAACACCCTCACCGCCGCCTGCCACAGGCTCATCCGAAACCTCCGCAGGGCCAGCAACACCGCTCTCATTTCCAACCTGTTGACTGCCCATCCTTTCTCCTCCGAGACCATTGCCCCTGGGCAAAGCACCCCTCGCAATGCACTCCCCAGCCTAGAAGACTGGCATCTGTCGTCACCAGCCGCCAGGAAGGAGGCTCCAGCGGAACCCCCACTTCCAAAATTCTCCACTCGCAACCACCAGAGCAGTTCCGGATGCACTTCCGGGGGGCAAACAAAGCGCTGAGACGACGCATCCCTCTGATAAGACCAGCACCGGAGCAGGGAGCTCTGCAGCGGCCGCATATGAAACTGGGCCCACACCACCACCTCGATAGTGGCCGCCATTGTTCCAAGCACCTGCAGGTACTGCCATGCTGTCAGCGCCGGCCATGACAGAAATTCTCAAACGTCCGCAACTTTTGCGCCCGGAGGACCGGAAGAAATACCGCTGCTCGATCCGTCTAGAAACGCGCCACTAAGTATTCCAGGGACTGCGAGGGCACTAACCGGCTCTTTACAAAGTTGATTACCCAACCCAGGCTCTCCAACACTTGCACTACTCGAGCAGTGGCCGCGGCACTCTTCCCACGACTTTGCTCGAATCAACCAATCGTCCAAGTACGGATGCACCAGCACTCCCTCCTTGCGGAGAGCTGCTGCCACGACCACCATGATCTTGGTGAACATTCGGGGCGCTGTTGCCAAACCGAAAGGCATAGCCCGAAACTGAAAATGCCCCATGGGAACCGCAAACCGCAGAAAACGCTGATGCTCCCGTTGAACGGGGATATGGAGGTAAGCTTCCGTGAGGTCCAACGACGTCAGGAACTCCCCTGCCCTGACTGCTGCAATCACTGAGCGCAACGTCTCCATCCGGAAGTGGGTTATGCGAAGACACCGATTTACCCTCTTTAAATCCAGAATGGGGCAAAAGGATCCTTCCTTTTCTGGCACCACAAAATAAATTGAGTATCGACCGCACCCGCACTCTTCCGACGGGACAGTGTAGGGCTAGTACCCCTGCAATTCTACATGCAAATCTCAGGCCTGCTCAGCAACTCAGGCCTGAACCAAACTGAACAGACAAGATGGATTCTTCACTACACTTTTGCTGTGTTCAGCTACAAACGCCCTTCAAGCAACTGCTTGAGCAGCGTTTCTAAGTGTGCATACAGAAGCTATTGTCCGTGGCTGGCCTTGGACACTTGTACATGCCCAGAAGTTACATACTGTTGCCTCTGCCTGACTTCTTACCATGGCTCCTTTGTTTGCAAGAAGCTGCCCATCATCTACCTCCTGATTCGCTGAGAACACCTCAGACTGCCTGGTGCCAACCAATCATCGGACCTATGACGGAGGATTCTTACACAGAATAATGCAATCTGCACTGAAACTTTAGTAGGAGAGTTAGGGGGCTTTTCCCACCTGTTTATACAGACTTCTACACCGGTTCCTCTCTGCTGTGCACTGCGTACCTGATTTCTGCGACCTGACCCTTCCGCAAGACGGCCACTAAGTGTGGGCTAGGCCGTCCTCCAAAGGTCTGAGATAAGACTTTCACAGATACCTCCTGTTCAGACTTACTGCGGCTCGCCTCTGACGGGGCTGGAGCCTGCATTACCTAGGAGCTGCCTCCCTGGACTGTGTTGTTCCTGAGTGCCCGACGGAACTAAGGTACTGACTTCTCTCCTCCTCCGGATGGGCAAGGGGTTAGCAATATATTTATTACTTTTCCTCAGTGCAGAGCAAATCAGTGACGTCTGGTTACTAATCAGTGATTTATTACGTTGTCCAAGTGTACATCTGTACTATAACAAATTTCTACCTCATGTTTCTAATTAGCTATATGTGTGTGTGTATATTTTTCTACCTGGTTGCCTATAATAAAGTCTAATATATATCTGCAGACCAGACTTCTTTTGTGGCTCATTGCCAGAATAACTCAAACTTTGGGCTGGGTAATAGTAGCCATTCCCCCTGGACAAGAGAGTCTAACTTATTTTTATGCTACTAATATACCCTACATAATAATGGGGGCTCGTCCGGGATGAGTATTTCTGAATGTGCTACGTCTCTCAGAATTTGTGTAATATTTCTGAATTGTCCTATTGTGGTCCAAGCAGCTGTTTATGCTGAGGTTTGTGGCTAGAGAATTGTCTGTTGAGACGGGTTTGGAACCCACATTACAGGATCTCTGAATGAGTTGCGTCTTACTGAGTCAGTGTAATTCTAGCAGCTATTCCTGTGTTTGTAACGATGGTTCACACAGAGGGCTGGGTGGATGAGGTTTCCGCTCTCAGGAAGCAGAATGCTCTGGATCAAAAGGAATTGCAATTTCTGACAGTTTGTAGAACTGAACTAGCCGCCCAGACCAGGAGACTAACAGATTTCGCTGCTCTTTATGAGCGACGTGAGAGTGCTTTGATAGCTGAGTTAAATGAGACAGACTGCTCTGAATGCAGCAAGACAGCGCACGGCTAGTCTCCAAAGAGCTAGCTGTTGCACGTCAGGAATGTGGGCAGGAAATACAGAGAGTTAACCTCGAAATCCAGCAATTAAGAGCTGATTGTTTTGAATTGGCCTGTGTGTCCACCTCTCGGAGTAATGAGACAGAGTACAGGGATAATTTGATCCCTCTAGGCTTCTCAGATTACCGGAGGGTAGATGACGGCAGTTTGCCACTGGAAACCCTGCCCAGTGTAGAAAGGCAGCTTTTCCAGAGCAAAGTCAGTTCTCTCCCATCAGCACATGAGCACAGGAGAGAAACAGGGCGGAGTGAAACACCCTACTCTCGACCCCTCCCCATACAGGGAGCGGTGAAGGGGGGGGTGGGAAGTCCCCCTAGTGATGGCAAACTGTACCAGCAGCGACTACCAGAGGGAGCTGAAGGCAAGCGAAATCCTCCATGCTCCCGTGTCCTGCAAGGGAAACAAATAAATGAAGGTGCTTCTGTTGCCCAATTACAAATTATAACAACTTTGCGGAGTATAGTCACAACTTTAGAGCAAAATGGTCGTGCCACCATAAATGAACATTTAGCTGCAGTCAAAGATGCCTTTCGGGCACTGAACATTACCAGGGGGGAGGACATGGTTCTGTATCTTCCATGGTCCTTTGATGTACCTTGTCTGCAGTTTATCAGGGCCATGGCAGACGATGAAAAGAAAGACATCATCATCTTTGAACAGGCACTAAAGAAACATTATGGGCCATACCCTGATATTGCTGCAAAGCAGGCAGCATTTAGTATGACTCATAGGGAAAATGAAACACCCCGAGAGTTTGCTTACACTTAGGCAGACCTTCTTTCAGAGTGACCCTTCTTGGGAAACAATAGAACACCATCAGGAGTTTCGTAATCTTTTCTGTCAGTTGCTCCTTCCATCTATTAAGCCTTATATGTCTGACAAGCATCACGAACCCCTGTCACGTGTGATAGATGCTGAGTGGATTTGGGAAGCTGTTCCCAACATGAGAGCAACCAATACTGGCAGCACAGTAAGGGCTCCAAGCAAAGCCAAAGAGCCAAAACAGTGTGTTAGTGCTGTAAAATCCACTCTTTCGTTGGAAAATAACTCTTCTCCTTCTGCTCCACAGAATCCTCCCAGGCCACCCCAGAATAACCAGTCATCTGGGTCTAAGCAGCGCTCTTGGAATCAGCGTTTCACTCCGCAGAACCGGAACTGGAAGAGAAAGCCCGGTTTTGACAAATTCCAGGAGCTGGAGAAGAGAATAAGCGAGTTGACAGATATGATGAAGGCTACCATTGCATTCAGCTCCTCACAGGAGGCTTCTGCTAGTAGTGCGCCACCTAAGCCACGAGCAAAGCCTCAGAAGCCAGAGGAGGAACTGGTTGACTCCTCTTCCCCTTCTAATGCGACTGAATGACTAACCGACTTTGTTTCTGTCCCACAGGTCACTATTGCACAGGTGCAGCCAGCTGGAGATGCCACCCCAGGGACACAGAGTGACAGTCCCGCAATGGACAGAGAGGGTCCAGCCTTCGACACCATCAGGAAGCACAAGTACTTTCTGGGTAAACTCAAGCCAAAAGGACAGAGGTACACTGTTCCTGTTACAATTCAGCAGGCATTTCTCTGTGAGGGCCTGATAGATTCAGCCTCTGAGGCTACTCTGATTACCTCGAGTCTCTTTGATAGACTCACTGCTTCCTTGGGGAGACAGAGGACCCTACACGTCACACCCAGTGATTTGTCACTCGCAGCTTATGGGAATCAGCCCATAGAGTCAATGGGGCAAGTCTGGCTTAACCTCCAAATTGGAAAATTACAGGTGAAACATCCTGTCATCATTACTAAGTGCCCTGGGGAAGAATTCTTGATTGGCAATGAGCTCCTGAAACGGTTACGCCCCATTCTGGACTATGTCCAGGAAGTGATCTGGACACAGGTCACACATCCCATACCTTATGCTAGGGTAAAACATGACAGCAGAGTCAGTGGTCCTTGTTCGGTGGAACGCACAAACATGTCCATCAGGATTAATTTCCAGAGGTCAGCTGATCCCCAAATCCTTCAGCTCCAGTATGAAAGGGCTGGAGATGAGGATCAGGGCATCAGCGATGTGGTTGCCATTGCAGTGGGTTCAGTAGCTAACATTGTCCTTGATACTGACTGCCTGCAGATATTCCTGAAGGAACCTGTGGAAGGTTGTGAGGTGCAAACCCCTCCTCCATCCCATCCCTGCCTAGATCATCCTAGGAGACTGACGGACATATTCTCGGCTGAGAAAGGTCCCTTTATATGTGTGCAGGTGGGCATGTCCCAAAAGGAAAGGGCCTACCTATTACCCCACTGTGACCACTCCCTCATCAGTGAGACGCTTTTCTATCGGCTCAAACAGCTTACCCTTGATTGGGTAATGGGAGCGAAGACTTTGTTCCAAGTGCCTGGGGAAGGGCTCAAGACATTAATGGACTACTGCAATCTCCCCTTGCAAGTTGGGGTCAAAGGTTTTCGGCACATCTTCTCCATCAGAGGACTTGAGGTGCCCCTCTCCTTAGGCTCAGATTGCCTTGTTCGACTGGGAACTTATGTGGATTTCGTGAACATCATCCTCTGGAGTAGGATGGAAGGAGATCCGGTGGATTTCTCTGGTGCCCGCCCATCCCTATGGGCTGGTCAGACTATTCCTCAAGTCTGTGAAGTGGTCAGTGCCGAAGACACCCACATACCTGGGAGGGTACAGGATTGTCCCCTGCCGATACAGGTGACCCGAGGACATGTGATCTCAGACAACTTGGTCTTCTTCAGTCCAAATTCCCGTTTTGAGGAGCTGAGCCTAGCCATGGGTCCCATACCCTGCATGGAGGCCACAGCTCCTTCCTTACACTTATTGCTCACCAATCCAAATCCAGATCGCATTCACCTTGTGAAAGGCGAACCCCTGGGATTCCTAGTGGGAGAATCGTTCCCAAGTGTGGAATTGAGTCTCCAGATTATTGGGGAAGCTCCTGTTTCCTGGAACATCTGTGAAGGGGGGGGGGGGGGACCCCTGCGTATGTTCGATCCTCACCCCGAGGCCTCCTCACCTTACAGTTTTGTCTGGTCACATAGTGCTGTGATCTCACAGGTGGACCTTGAGTCTGACCATCTGATTTTGTCAAGTAAACTCGATGAGGCTGTTAGTTCCCTCACCCACCGGGGGGGGAGCCCCATGCTGTCCAAGCCATCCAGGTCTCCTCTCTCCAAGATGAGATTGAGGAGAAGGTTGAAATACCCTCAAACACACCTGTCCTGGGATTTGACGAAATGGTTGCAGGAAAACTTGCTGAAGCGGACGCCTGCACTGATGAGTCAAAAAAGGCCCAATTAAAAGAACTGCTGTACCATCACAAGGACCTGTTTGCCACTGACACCTATGACTGTGGTCTCACCGACCTACATGTCGCCCGTATTCCTACGGATCCCAACAGTAAACCTGTCTTTTTGAGGCAGTATAAAATCCCATTGGCCTCCTATGAATCCGTTCAGGAAATCATTAATTCCCTGGAACAAAAGGGAATTATACAATCAATGCAACAGTACTTACAATGCCCCACTGTGGCCTGTCATCAAGAAGGATTCTAGCTGGCGCTTAGCTTTGGACTATCGCCAGCTTAATAAAAAGGTACCTCTATCCAGATGGCCTATGGCACATCTGGAAAAGAACTTAGCCACCATCAAGGGTGCAAGGTACTTTACAAGCCTGGATCTGGCCTCAGGATTTTGGACTATACCTGTCCATCCAGAAGATCAGCATAAGCTGGCTTTTACCTTCGGTAGGCGACAATATACTTGGAATCGGACACCGTTTGGTTATTTGAATGCCCCAGCAGACTTCAATATTTTCCTGCATAAGGCTTTGCCTGATGCTGAGACAAGAGGCACCCTCGTCTATGTAGACGACATTCTGGTGAAGAGCGCCAGTTTCACTGACCATTTGCAAGAAATAGAGCATGTTTTCCAGCAGCTGAAAGCTGCGGGAGCAAAGCTGTCCTTGTCAAAGGGCCAATGGTGCCGGAAATCCCTCAATTATTTGGGTTACGAAGTTTCTGCTGAGGGCCTGCGGCCTCAAAGGAAGAGAATTGCGGCCTTGCAACAACTCAAACGTCTGACCAACGTGAGTGAGCTGCGCTCATTCTTGGGCATTTGCAATTATTCCCACCAATTTGTGGATCAATATGCGGAGATTTCCCGACCCCTGGTCAAACTCCTCAAAAGAGATGAACCTTGGGCATGGAATCCCGACCAAGAGACAGCTCTAGAAGAGCTAAAGGCAGCTTTGAGTCACGCTCCCTGTCTTGCCTATCCAGAGAGTGGCAGAGAATTCTTCGTGGAACTAGGTTTCACCGATCACTCTATGAGTGCTGTTCTGTACCAGATGCATGACACACATAGGAAAGTTATTGCCTATGCCAGCAAAGCTTTAACGGAAGTGGAGAAGAAATACTCTGACTGTGAGAAATCCTTGTTGTCCACAGTCTGGGCCCTCCAATATTTCCGCAATTATATCCAAGGTGAGAGGCTGGTTGTTGAGACTCATCACCAACCCATCAAGTTCCTAGGCAGTGATTGGATTAAATCGGGACAAGTGTCAAACAGTCGCATTGTCTCCTGGACCTTAGCACTTCAGGGATGGCCCCTAGAAGTAAGGTATGCTCAAAACCGCAAGGATGCCGCCGCACAGGGCCTGGCTGAATTGCACGATTTCACTGCCAGAGAACCTTTAGTGGGTAATTTAGACACTGAAATGGAGTCATGTACGCCTGAGCCTTCTCGTCATCGTCCTTACGATGAGAACCTCTGTAAAGGCTACCCCAAGGTGTATGTGGACGGTTGTGCTTACCGTCGAGAGCCTGACCATGAACTGGTAGCAGGTATAGGTGTAGTTTGGAACCAGAACTACCCTTGTGAACCCTTGAAGTACCGTCTGGGTACCAAGACTAATCAGTATGCAGAGCTAGCTGCAGCTCTCCAGTCCGCTGCTCAGGGAGGGGTTCACACCCTAACCATCTGTACTGATTCAGACTACGTCCGACAGAATTTTGTTTCCCCACTTACCCATTTGGAAATCTAACAATATGCTGAATTCCAAAGGGAAATCTGTCAAACATGCCGGATTGATTCTGGCCTTGGACAAGGTAGCTCATGAAAATGACATGACCATCTACTGGAAGAAAGTGAAAGGTCACTCCCGTGTTGATAATCCTGACAAGATTGGAAATGATCTAGCTGATCAGCTTGCCAAGGAGGGTGCTGTCTCTGGAGACCTCTGGCAGTTGGAGGGCCCCGAGACCAATGGGCTTCGAATTGTGACGGCGGTTACCCGGCAACAAGCTCAATTATCCACCATGCCCCCTGTGGTTCAATGGTGTGGCGAGAGCACAGATCTCGACCTCGTGCAAGCCCAGAAACAAGATCCTACTCTTGGACGTTTCTACCTTTTTCTGCAGAACCCCCAGGACCACCCATTAACTCTGGAGGATTGTCAGGACGATGAGGAACTGAGGATCCTCTACATCTCCAAGGACATGTTCCATCTCCAGAAAGATCTGTTGATACAGACGAGTAAGCATGGTATTGTGCAATGGGTGGTACCTCGGGCCTTCCGAGGAGTTATGTTACAGCACGCTCATGATGAACCTTGTGCCGGTCATAGAGGTGACCGAATAACCTATGAAACATTGAAACAAGTGGCCTACTGGCCCCACATGTACCAAGATGTACAATTGTATACTAAAGGTTGTCTGACCTGTTGCAGATTTCAACCTGCAGCTCCTTCTCATAGAGGTCCTCTGAGAAACAGAGGTCTGACCATGCCTTGGTCTGATCTCCAGATTGATTGGATCGGCCCCATGCCCCGATTCTCTCAAGGCAACAAAATATATGTTGACAGTTACCTGCTTATTTACTAAGTGGGTCGAGTGCATCCCAGCACCCAACTGTACCGCCGAGACCACGGCCACCTTGTTGTTAAACCATGTTTTCAGCAGGTGGGGCCTCCCCATGCGAGTGGAATCCGACCAGGGTCCCCACTTCACGGGACAAGTCATTAAGCATCTGTGGAAGGTACTAGGTGTGAAGGCCAAAGTCCACATTGCTTATCGTCCACAATCCTCTGGACAAGTGGAGAGAGCAAACAAAACTATCATCAGTATCTTGAAAAAGTATGTTTCTTCCTCTGGGAAGGACTGGGACATCAAACTGCCCTTGGTCCTGATGGCTATCAGAGCCACGCGTCATCGTGCTACTGGTGTGTCCCCTTTTGAGATGACAGGTAGGGACATGGTTTTACCCCTTCATCTTCTTTACAGGACTAATGTGAATCTTGCTGCTGCTACAACTGCTCATGAATATGTTGCCCATTTAAGACAACACTTGCAAAGTGCCTTTGCCCAAAAGAATTTGGACACTGCTGCTAGGGGTAGGAAGGCCTACTATGATTTGAGGACTACCTCTAAAGAGTACCAGATTGGCGATAAGGTATTCTACTACAATTTTGGTAAGAATAAGGTCAAAGACTGTAAATTTCTACCTAGCTGGAATGGTCCATTTCCTATTGTGGATAAAGCCTCCCCTGTTGCTTATCAAATTCGAACGAAGTCCAGTACTGAGAGGGAAGGCTCCCTTAAATGGGTCCACATTAATCAGCTTAGACCGTGTCATCCCAGTAAGCTCCTTCCTGAAGAACCTCTTGTTGAAGTGAGTGATACTAACCTTGAGGCAGGATAGCCTGTTTGTTTTCTTTTACAGATGGCGTCCCGGACTTCGAAGCTCCTGTTCCTGATTTTGATGTTAGCGGGATCCGAGGTTGCCAGATTGATTGCGCCTGGCCCTCTTTCTGGTGTCGTGCTACAGGATGCGCCTGGTTTCCTGATTACACAGTCCCAGACTGTCACACAGAAAGTCTTTGTGTCCCTAGATCCCCGACATGTTTTACAGCAGCATTTTGAGTGAACTCCTGGTCACCATGAATAAACATGACATTCATAATAGAGTTCCTCTACCCTGCAATGTTTGCCTGATTGATGTTCCCAAGAACTCCATTGTTAATGTTGGTGGAGTTTCCTTGTTTTATCTAGATGCTGACCCTGTTTCGACAGAGCTCCAGATATTGGATGTGTTTCGAGGTCACGAGATTGACTTCACTGCAGCCTTGACCTATCTTTTGGACTATAAGGACTCTCACACAGTTGAACTGTCTATTGACCAGGACGACCTTGCCATTGCTGATTATAACTGATTCACGAGATGTGGACATTTTACAAACTGATTTTATGTCACATGTCATTGTGCCTGGTCTTTTCTTTCTGTTGGTGCTCCAGTTTCTTATCTCTTTGTATCAGAGACAGATTCGTACTCTTCGTCGCTCTATGCATCCTGCACCTCTGCTGCCTGCCATGCGTCTGCAGGATTTGCTGGAACGTTAAACTTTTGAATAAGTGTCACCTTTTTCTTTGAACGTTATCCATTACTCTTAGTTGAGTTGTTTTTTCATAGATAGCATGTGTTTATTTTGCTAACACAGTTATACATTGCTTATCATTACATTTGAGTGTTCACCTTGGTGTTACACTATCACATTACATTGCATTGCTGATATACCTTTTTGGTTTGGATACTGTCTATATACTCTTCAGTTTGAAGTTAACACGTCTTCTCTTAATTGAATTGACTTAACTGTCTCTATGTCATTTTATTTTGACTTTTTATTGCTTGAGTGTATTCACTGTATTATTCCTCATGCTGTATTGCTTTCGTGCATCTTTTATGCTTGATGTATTATCCACTTCTCATGCATTAGTCAATCATTTGTCATTTGGTTCTGACCTGCATGGTAGTACTGCTAGTTAGGCTTTGTACGATGGAGTGTACTCCCTTGTCGCATCCTCCATCTTACAAAGGGGGGGGGGAGATGTAGGGCTGGTACCCCTGCAATTCTACATGCAAATCTCCGGCCTGCTCAGCAACTCAGGCCTGAACCAAACTGAACAGACAAGATGGATTCTTCACTACACTTTTGCTGTGTTCAGCTACAAACGACCTTCAAGCAACTGCTTGAGCAGCGTTTCTAAGTGTGCATACAGAAGCTATTGTCCGTGGCTGGCCTTGGACACTTGTACATGCCCAGAAGTTACATACTGTTGCCTCTGCCTGACTTCTTACCATGGCTCCTTTGTTTACAAGAAGCTGCCCATCATCTACCTCCTGATTCGCTGAGAACACCTCAGACTGCCTGGTGCCAACCAATCATCGGACCTATGACGGAGGATTCTTACACAGAATAATGCAATCTGCACTGAAACTTTAGTAGGAGAGTTGGGGGGCTTTTCCCACCTGTTTATACAGACTTCTGCACCGGTTCCTCTCTGCTGTGCACTGCGTACCTGATTCCTGCGACCTGACCCTTCCGCAAGACGGCCACTAAGTGTGGGCTAGGCCGTCCTCCAAAGGTCTGAGATAAGACTTTCACAGATACTCCTGTTCGGACTTACTGCGGCTCGCCTCTGACGGGGCTGGAGCCTGCATTACCTAGGAGCTGCCTCCCTGGACTGCGTTGTTCCTGAGTGCCCGACGGAACTAAGGTACTGACTTCTCTCCTCCTCCGGATGGGCAAGGGGTTAGCAATATATTTATTACTTTCCCTCAGTGCAGAGCGAATCAGTGACGTCTGGTTACTAATCAGTGATTTATTACGTTGTCCAAGTGTACATCTGTACTATAACAAATTTCTACCTCATGTTTCTAATTAGCTATATGTGTGTGTATATTTTTCTACCTGGTTGCCTATAATAAAGTCTAATATATATCTGCAGACCAGACTTCTTTCGTGGCTCATTGCCAGAATAATTCACCGAACTTTGGGCTGGGTAATAGTAGCCATTCCCACTGGACAACAGAGAGTAACTTATTTTTATGCTACTAATATACCCTACAACAGGCACCACTGCCTCGAGTTGCAGTAGACGCTGCAAAGTTTCCAAGACCGCCCGCTGCTTTAGTGGAGACCGGCACGGCAACTGGACAAAGGAGTCTAACACGGGCTGATGGAGCTCTAAAGCGTAACCCTCTCGCACGACTTCCAACACCCACTGGTCTGAGGTAATTTGGACCCAGGCAGGGTAAAAGTCCCGCAATCGTCCTCCCACGGGCACCACTGCTACCTGGGCCCGCCGTATCTCATTGGGGCTTCTTAGCGTTGGAGGACTGGAAAGGGGCAAAGCCTCTGCCCGCCCCCCTGAAACTTCGAAACCCCTGGCACCGAGCCTGGAACCTTCCCCGCTGGGGTTGGCCAAAACGAGAGGACCAAAACAGACGAAACTCCCTAGGGACCCCCCTGGAAGACGGGGCTCCACGGCCCTGCTTCGGTTTATCCTCTGGCAGACAGCCCCCCTTGGACTCCAAGGTCCTTGACTAACTTCTCCAAATCTTCCCCAAACAGCTGCCCCCAAAAGGGAAGTTTGCTGAGGCAAACCTTAGAGGACCTGTCTGCCGACCAGTTACGCAACCAAAGGTACCTTCGCACTGCCACCACCGAAGCCATGCTCTTAGCCAAGCTCCGGATGAGATCATAATGAATGTCCGCTAGATAAGCAGTGCCAGACTCCAGCCGCATAACTTCCTCCACCTGCTCCACTTGCAATCTTTGAGACCAGCGCAAACAGCCCCTCGCCACCCAAGCCCCCGCTATGGAGGCCTGTAATGAGAGGGCCGAAACATCAAACACCTGCTTCAGCAAAGAATCCAACTTCCTGTCTTGCATATCCTTCAATGCCGCAGCGCCCTCAACCGGGATAGTCTTCTTAGTGACCGCCGATACCACCGCATCCACCTTCGGAGAACGAAAGAGCTCCCTGTCCTGGTCCAAAAGCGGATAAAGCCAAGCCAAAGACCTCGCCCCTCGAAGGACCGCTTCCGGCAAGTCCCATTCCTCCTGAATCATGTTTCTAAACACCCTATGCACAGGAAACACCTTTTGGGATGTCCGCACCACCTGCAACAGCGGATCCTCCAACGCTTCGTCCGCTCGAGGCTCCACAGAGGGCATATTCAGTGTCTTTAGAGTCTCAGAAATCAGCGCCGGGAGCTCCTCCCGCCTGAACACCCGGACCACTCTACTTTGTTGCTCAGTGTCCGGTAACTCTCCTTCCTCTAATTCGTCCTCTGCTTCCAACTCCCTGGCATCCTCGTCCCCACCAGATGGGGGACTGTCTTCTACCAGCACCTTGCCCCTTTTACCGGAGCAGACTCCTCCTCCGGCCGACCCAGAGACCCCGTCCGTTTTCTCCCCCGCGACCCTTGGGGAGGAGCCGCCAACGGCTGCAGCAAGGCCAAAGCCTGCTGCATAAGGGCAAAGAAATCCGGCGGAATTCCTGGAGTGCCGGGTCCCTGGCACCCCTCCAGCTGCCGGCCAGGGTCTGCAGCGGAGGACAGCCCAGCTACAGGTTCTGCGGGAGCCAAGACTGAGGACAGGACTGGAGGCAGGACCTCCCCCACCTCTGGAGGAGTTCCCCCTTGATCCCGAGAGGACATCTCCAGCGGATTATCCTGGAGCGCTGCCCATATGATACAGGCGCTACACACTCCCTAATGCAACAGCTCACCGCGCCTGATACCACACACCAAGCAGCACGGCCTGGCAGGCATCTCCCCGACTGGAAGGAGCACCGGGAGCCTCACCCTCAGCCCCTATCACAGTTAGCCTTTGCGGTATTTCCCTTCCCCTCTCTGACCTTCTCTCTTCTTCGTTCCTGTTTTTTTTTTTTAAATCTAAGGCCCCCGAGGCTACCCAGCTCCTAACTGCCCAGGAAAACTAAAAGGAGCAGGAACCGCAAAAGAAAACGTAAAAGAAACCGAAAACAAAAACTGAAAAAACCCCCCGCGGCTCACAAAATGACCGCCGTCCCCGAGCTTCCTGCCCTGAGACACCCGGCGCCTCTAAGCACCCGCGAAACGGGATGGCAGACCGAGGGGAAGCCTAACCCAGCCCTCCCGGGCCTACCTCACACTCCACGATCCAAGGGAAAATTCACCCCGAACCCGGGAAGGGAAACCCTGGCGCCGGAGCTCAGCCTTGCCACGGCTTCGGCGACTTATGTGAGCTGCTCTTACCGCCTCAGCGGGACTGGTGCTGCCGCTGCCTTCTACCTGTTCCTCACCCTTGCTCTGCGGGTTCGGGAACAGGGAGGCCCCAAAAGTCTGCAGGCTGCCCTGCTGCTCGTTTGCACAACAGGGAATAAGGACCCGAGAGGGGAGGGGGAGGGAGGGAGGGGGAGGGGAAAGACAGGAACCGAGAGTCCAACAACAAACAAGTAGGACCCCTTCCTGCAGCAGCACTCCAGCTAGAAAGGGAAGAAGAAATTAAACTAAATTAAATTAAACTAAATGAAACTAAAAGTAACCAACTAGCTCTGCTTATTTGCCTAAACTGAGCCCAGTCGCAGACTCAGCCCTCTCTCCAGCTGCTTGGAGAACGAAATAATGGAAGGGGGCGGTCTTTGCCCATTTATACCAGTGACATCAAAGCGATGTCATCTTTCAGTCTCCAAAGCTGCTGGTGGAGGTTGACAACTCTATAGTACCGGGACTGGACTAGAGGGACGTAAAGGAATACACTTTTCCCAGGGGCATCACCAGCAGCATAAGGAGAGAATCTTTATTCTTTATTCACACATTTGATATACCACCAGGAAAATCCATCAAGGCAGTTTACAATAAAAAAGTAACTGCGAAAACAAAAAGAGCAGAAAGGAATGCTAGACAGGAAAGAAAGCGTAGTTACTCACCTGTAACATGTGTTCTCCGGGGACAGCAGGAATCAGTCCTCACATATGGGTGACGTAGACACTGACAGAGCCCCACGCGAAGCAAATCCCCAGCTTTCAAAGAAAGCCTTTGGGAATTGCTACCATGCCTGCATGGTCCACTTCCCACCCAAGGGTGCCATCTTGCTCAAATGACATAGCTAAAAAGACGGCAAAACAAATGAAAAATAATTGGACTGCAACTCCAAGGGGAGGAGGGAGGGTTGTGAGGACCGATTCCTAATGCCCTTGGAGAACACCTGTTACAGGTGAGTAACTACGCTTTCTCTGGGAACATGCAGGAAGTCAGTCCTCACATATGGGACTCCCCAACTACAGGCTACCCTGAACCTATAGCTAAAAAGGGCTCCCTCACTGAGAGCCGCAAGCAGCCGCAATGAAAACCCTAACCAGGGAAGTAGTACTCCGGTAGCCTGAACAGAGAAGGGTCGGCAGGTAGGCGTTGCCTAAACCCCAAAAAGGTTATGGAGTACAGCTGGGCCAAAGGCACTGTCCTGTTGGGACTCCTTATCCAGGCAGTAATGCATTGCTAAGGTATGAACCGACGACCAGGTGGCAGCCCGGCAGATGTCTGCCAGAGGAACAGAGCGCAGGTGAGTCACTGATGCCGCCATGGCCTTAACCCTATGAGCCATAACACGGCCCTCCAATGGAAGCCTCGCATCCTCATACGGCTGGGCAATACAGTCTGCCACCCATGTGGACAGAGTACACTTGGCCGTCGTCTCCCCCAGCTTACTGGGGTCATAGGAAACAAAAAGCTGAGAGGCTTTCCGGTGACACCGAGTATGCTGAATGTAGAAGGACAGAGCCCTCTTACAGTCCAGGCTATGGAGGACTGTCTCAGCCCAGCTGGCATGCAGTCTGCGAAAAAAGGTAGGAAGAACTACTTCCTGATTGATGTGGAACGAGGAGACCACCTTCGGAAGAAACTTGGGGTGCATGTGAAGCACCACCCTATTCTTGTTGAACCTGGTATAAGGCCTCTCCACCACGAGGGCTTGGGAGCTCACTCACCCTCCGGAAAGACAGCGCAACCAAGAAAACCACTTTCCAGGAGAAATAACGGAGGCGGCACATGGCCAACAGCTCGAAGGGCGGCCCTGATGAATTCCAGCCCCTGTGTCAGATGAAGGTTTGACTTGGGGTAGTTTATAACGAAACCCAAGTGTTGCAGAACTTGGGTGGTGCATGCTGTTGTTTGCTGTACCACGGGGGCTGTGGAGCTCTTGATGAGCCAGTCATCGAGGTAGGGGAAGTCAAAGACCCCCTGAAGTCTGAGAAAGGCGGCGATACTTTGTGAAGACCCTGGGGGCCGAGGCTAGGCCGAAGGCTAGAACCTTGTATTTGAAATGATTGCCTCCTACCACAAAGCGTAGGTATTGCCTGTGATATGGGTGGATTAGGATGTGTGTATAGGCATCCTTTAGGTCTAAGAAGCATAGCCAGTCTCCCTGCTGGAGGTAGGGCAGCAATGTTCCAAGGGAGAGCATCTTGAACTTCAACTGCAGGTCGAAGATGGGCCTTAGGCTCCCCCACCACTGTCCTCTTTGACACAAGGAAGTACCTGGAGTACAACACCTTGCCCTTGAGGAGGTGGGGCACCTTTTCCACTGCTCTGTCCTCAAGAAGCCCTGCCAACTCCTTCAGAAGAAGGTCCCAGTAGAGGAAAGACCTGAGGGGCTCTCCCAGGAAGAAGGGAGGGGGGGAGGTGTTTGACTCAGATGGAGGTGGTAACGCTCCCTGACCACCCTTAGTGCCTGGGAGTTGGTGGTTATGGCCTCCCATCTGTGGGCATAAAGGGTGAGGCGACCCCCTGTAGGCTGCTGAACCCTGTGAGGGAGAGGGGCTATGCTGTAGGAGTCAAAAGCTCCCTTCTGGCTGGGCCGGAGCCTGGGGCTTGAGAGCCTTCTGCTTATGTGGGCCGTGCCCTTGTCCCTTGGCCTCCTGCCCTTGCTGGGGAGCCAGGGAGGCCTGGTAAGGTGGGCAGTTTGGGTAAGCTGTAGATTTCCATGGGTAAAAAAGGCTTTTTACCCGAGCCCTTTCGTCAGGGAGGGGCAGTGGTCTTCTTGGAGAGCTTAGTCCTCTTCATGAACTTGGTCTTTAGCTCTGCAGCCTTGTCAGTCATGGGTTTGCCGAAGACGTTCGCCCCCTGGCAAGGGACATCGATCAATTTGTCCTGTACCCATTGCTCAAGGTCGCACGACTGGAGCCAAGCCTGGCAATATACACCAATGCTCCTGGGCTGCCAACTCAAAACCATCATAGGCCGCCCGAGACAAATTTGGAGCACTCATGGATGGCTTTGGACAGGCTCTTGAAGTGCTGCAAAGGTTCCTCGGAGAAGGCAGCTGAGTACCCGACTAGGTCTTTCGCCAGGTCACTCAAGTACATGCCCATGTACAGCTTGTAGGCCTTGATCCAGCAATTCATCATCGAGCCCTGATAGCACTTTCTGACGAAAGCATCCAAGGTGTGGGCCTCTCTGCCGGGGGAGGGGGGGGCACTGAGGAGTGCAACCTCTGGCTCTTTAGCTGACACATGGCCGACCCCACCACCATGAAGTTGTGTGGCAGTTGTGACTTTTGAAAGCCAGGGCTCCGGCAGACTCGGTAAATTGAGTCGAGCCGCTTACTGACCACCGGCACCGATGCCGGTGTCTCCCACATGTGGAATGTGAGCTGCTCCAGGATGGGAGGGGTGGGCACTGAGCGATTCCCGAGGGGGAACCTCGTTGGCACAAGGATCCTCCTCAGACAGTGGGGAATGCCAAAGCCTTGGACATGTCCTTGACGAAGTCCAAGAAGCCCATGTCCTCCGGTGGGGACCTCCTCCGATTAAGAGATTGGGGAATCTGAGGTGACATCTCAGTGCTGACGGGTGTCTGGGGACTCCTCGTCCTCAGACTGTCGGAACACTCCGAGGAAGACTCGAGGGGATGCCATTCCTCAGGCCTCGAGGGGGCTGGTGCTGAGCGACCAGACCCCGGAGGGCTCATCGGGGACGACCTCGGCCGAGGATCTACTCTGACCCACATGGCCTCGAGGACCGGCTCAGCCTCTGGGAACGTCTTTGACATCGAACGCCCAGTGGTAGGGGCAGAGGAACCGGACGTGCAGAACATCCTGCCCAATCGGGGCATTGGGAGACACGACCGGGGCAGCTCTAACCGGTACAAAAGCGGCGTCCGTACACCGAGGGAGCCGCTCAGAGCCAGCCCGCCCCCAGCAACACTCCTGCCCAATCGGGGCAGTGGGAGACCCGACCAGGGCAGCTCTAGCCGGTACAAAAGCGGCGTCCCTGCGGGGCGGGCCCGCGCCTGAGGGCCTCGCCAGAGGACCCTTTGGCGCAGCACAGAGGCGCAAACAGCTCCGCTAAATCAACAGGAACGCCAGAGCAAAACAGCGAAAAACAGGAAACCCACTACAGCAGCAATTCACTACAGCACCGAAGACACAGCAACAGCAACCAACGACCTCACCGCTCCGTGCAACCAACACCGAAGCCCAGCCTGGTCCCCAAACACCAGGTACCCTCACCAATTATGCCACCTTTCTTAACCCCCATCTACCTTCTCACCCCCCTCTTGACCCTCTACCCCCCAAATGCACTCAACAACCTACCCTGGCCCACTCAAGCCACTCTACCCACACTCACACACAAACCAAAAGAAAACTCACGCACAGGCTCAGCACACATCCACTCACACCACCAACCCCCCACCCCATCTCCACATCACGATCTCTCTAATCAACGCACGCTCTGTTAGAAATAAATACCACATGCTCCGTGACCTAATCACAACTGAGCACGTAAACATCCTATGCATAACAGAAACCTGGCTGACCGACACCGACACAGTACTAATGAACCAACTAGCCCCAGAAGGATACACCCTCCATCACTGCTCCCGGGAGCACGCCAAAGGAGGGGGTGTCGCCATCATAGCAAGAACCGACCTTCACTTCAGGACCCATTCCTCGGAAACCACCACTGAAGCTGATCTGCTCACCCTCACCAACAAACACCTCTCAATATGTCTAATCTACCGTGCACCTACCGCAACCACTGACCTACCAAGATTACTACAACACATATCAGAAAGCACCAGCTCAGCTAAGGAACAAATCATCCTAGGAGACTTCAACCTCCCATCACTCCAAGAAGAACATGCAACAACCTTCCACACCGCTATGACTGCAATGGATCTGGTACAGATCATACAGGAACCCACCCACGAAAAAGGCAACACACTAGACCTCATCTTTCTCAACTCCACCACCACTGCCTCAGCGAAGAACCCACGGATCTCGCCAGTACCTTGGTCTGACCACCACCTCATCACAATATCCCACACATACCAACATAAAACTAATAAGGATGATAGACACCACATAAGACGATTTAAACCATTCAACAAAGAGGACTTAGAACAAATTCTACCCAAACTACAACCGAACTCCAACGACATCAGTGACCTTATAGACAACTGGAATACTACGATCTCCACAGCGTCTGAAGCTTCAACAAACCACCATCACCAGACCACTTTCCACAAGAGCTAGATGGTATACTCACAGTCTCCGAAAGCTAAAATCAAAACTCAGGAGAACTGAAAGAAAATGGAGAAAAACCAACAACGAAAATGACAAATTAAAATACCTTTACGAACTCAACGTCTATCACTATGAGACTGACAAAGCAAAGAAAATCTACCACATGAAAATCATCAATACCTCCATAAACAAACTTTGGGAGCTCTTTCAAATAATCAAAAAGCTGACAAAAACTCCACACAGCTCTGACCAATTACCGCAGATCCCACCAGAACTACTGGCCCGTCAATACAAACAGCTACAACAACCACAAAACCCGCAGCTAACCGCACACTCAACTACAGAGAACCTCCACCCCAACTTGCACAGTGACTGGACAACCTTCAAAGAAACATCAACAGAAGAAATTTCAACCACTATCTCCTGCCTCCACACCACCACCTCACCGCTGGACTGGATAAAGAAATCGAAAAACGAACTGAGCACACCATTAACCCGTATCGTCAAAGAATCCTTCTCCAGAGGACACATGCCAGACGCACTCAAAACCACAATCATCCGACCTTCCTTGAAAAAGCAAAACCTGGATCCTCTTGACCCTACATCCTACAGACCCATAGCAAGTCTACCTTTCACAGCCAAAATAATCGAGATCATCATCCAGCAGCAGCTTCAGGAACACCTGGATGTTAACATACTGGACCCTCAACAACATGGCTTCCGCCCGCTACATGGAGTCAAGACCCTCATGACCATGCTGATGAACACCCTCCTCACAGGAACTCAAAGAAAACACTCCGGATACGCCATGATCTTCCTCGATATATCTGCAGCCTTTGACACCATCTCCCACAACATCCTCATACACCGACTACAGACTATTGGGATCAAGGACACTGTGCTGAAGTGGTTCCAATCCTACCTAACAAACAGACAACAACTCATCCGCACCAGCACCTCAACTTCCCCCCCATTCCAACACCACCAGGGAGTACCCCAAGGATCCACACTATCAGCCATGCTCTTCAATATTTACCTCCAACCACTCTGCACAGTCATACGCACCCACAACGTCAGCTTCCACATCTATGCTGACGATATCATGCTCTACGCCCCCATTACAACCACAAACCCTACAAACACCCACCTATCAGCATGCTTCACCGCAGTCTCTAACTGGTTACAAACAACCTATCCATCAACAAAGAAAACTGAAGCCCTCATAGTGACAAAGGACCCAGACTTCATACCACCCACACCCCTCATCATTGGAACTACAAGCATTCAAATACAACCACATATAAGATACCTGGGCATTATTATTGACCAAGCCCTCACCTTAAAGCAACAGATCACTAAAACCTCCGGAACTATATTTCACAAAGCAAGAACAGTGCAATGTCTCAGACCCCTCCTTGAACATCAAGACTTCCAAACAGTGATGCAAGCCATGACACTCCCACATCTGGACTACTGCAACATAATCTACCATGGCCTTCCAGGCCAAACACACCAACCCCCTCCGAACTGCATTAAACACAACTGCGAGAATCAGAGGGCGAAGAAAACCGACCATATCACCCCAATTCTGAAAGAACTTCACATTCTCCCCCTCGAAGCACGGACAAAATACAAAGCCATCCTACTCACCCACAAAGCTATCCATCAAACACAGGACACCCAACTTCGCACCCTACTGGCTCGTCCAGCCCACAGCAGATCTACTAGACAAACCTCCAGCATTTTCCTCACCATCCCTCACAAAAGAACCAAATGCTCGCAACGAACCTGCAATCGAGCCTTTGAACTTTATGCTCCATCCTTATGGAACTCTCTACCAAGCTCTCTCAGAAACAATGCCGACCTACTATCTTTCAGAAAAAAGCTAAAAACCATCCTTTTCCAGGAATACTTCAACTCGAACCCCACCGAAAAACCCACAAACCTCTGATCTCACCCACAATGAACCTCTAACTTAAAGCTACACTAACCTATGTCCAACGTATGTCCTATGTCCAAAAGTCTTTCCTATGTCAAAATCATCAATGTTGCCTCCCCGGTGATGGCCCTACCCTTGTACTTAATTCCCCCACCCCTATGTAACACCGCTTTGACCCGGTGAAAAGCAGTATATAAATACAGCTAAATAAATAAAATAAATAAAACATCAGCACCCGCTGCTCGTCCAAGGCGGCAGTTATACTGCACTCCAAGGCCACCATCCTTACTCACCTGGAGGAAAATCCTTGACCGAGGACTGTGTCTAACTGGTGAGGCCAGTCCGCAGCTGGATCTTTCTGGGGAACTTTGGCCGGCCGCTCCTTCTCAGACGGCCTCGAGTGGGCGCCTAGGACTCCACAACTGGGTGGACCCCGGTTGATCGAGCTGTCCAGGGACGCTGCCTTATGAGGACTTCTTCCTCTTCGGTTCCCTTGAGGGAGACCCCCTCTGAGGACCCATGACGACACTCAGGCTCGGAGTGTTCCTCCCGAGGGTTCGAGGCCTCAGACGAGGTCCTGGCTCTTGGAGGCAACGGGGACTCGGGGAAAAAAGTTTGTCATGCTGCTGCTGGCGGCTCCTCAAGGCCTTAGAAGACATCTTTTTGCAAAGGCCACAGACTGCCAGGTCATGGCCTGGACCGAGGCAGCAGTCATGTGTATCGGTCAAAGACATTATCTTAGCATACCGATCACACTTTTTAAAGTTGCTGGTCACCATAGGGGGGAAAAAGAACCCCAGCAAGGTTGAAGACCCTTCAGGCTGCCAGTGGAGAAAAAAGGCACAAATACGCCAAGAAAATCAAACGTAAGTAAATAAAGCACAGTTACTTACCTGTAACAGGTGATCTCTGGGAACAGCAGGAATAAGTCTTCACATATGGGTACGTCGGTACCGACGGAGCCTGTGCAGGAACGCTCCCCAGCATCCAAAAAGAAAGCCTTTGGGAGCATCCCACACGCATGCGCGCTGCCTTCCCGCCCATTCACTTCCCTCTCATCAGTTGGGTTTGTAGCTGAGACCGAAGGAGGGAAGTAGACAAATTAGAGAGAACAACTCCTAGGGGAGGTGGATGGGTTGTGAAGACTTATTCCTGCTGTTCCCAGAGATCATCTGTTACATGTAAGTAACTGTGCTATCTCCAGGAACAAGAAGGAATGAGTCTTCACATATGGGGACTCCCAAGCTAGAGATGCCTAGAGGAGGTCCCAGCATGTTACAAATCTAATAGATGGGCCATGCTATTTCCCAGAACCTCAGGCATCCAAGGGATGGAGGGTAGGAGTTGAATTAGAAGGGGTGTGCTGTAGAACAGCTTGACTAAACAAGGCGTCTAGAGGGGAGTCCTCGTGTAGATAATAAGTGTTAGTAAAAATTGAATTTCAATTTTCTAATGTGGAGCTCACTCAAAAGTATTGTGAAAGTATTTGTTGAGGGTAATATGGTCTGGTGCTAAGAGCCAGTACATTATACCCAAAGAAATTACCTCACTGTGAAGTAGAGGAAAATAAATTTTGCAATACAGGGAGAGGTCAGAAGCTTTAATGGCTAGAACTAATCCCAGAAGAAAAAACTGGGGGAGTTTAATGAGGTTGGACTTTGGAGAAGCAAAAGCTTCTGTAGGCCAAAGTTTGAAGCTCTTTGTCCTTGGAGCAGAATAAGGCTCTAGGAAAGAGGAGGTAAGTCTGACTGGTTTGCAGAAAAAGGATGGGTCTTTAAGACCCCTCTATGGAAGTGAAAGAAAAACATTTGTAGTAGGTGGTGTAGCCTCCAATTTCTTGAAGATCAGTAATGTTTTGCCTAAGTGATGTCACTTAGGATAATGACTTTACATGGAGAGCTTCAGATGTACCATAACCAGAAGGTTATGGTAAAATAAGGTAGTTTCTAATTCCTATAGAAATTGGTTGTCCATTAAAACACTATGGTACGCTGGAACAGCATTAATATGGACAGTAACAAATCTTTCAGAATCAGACAGCGACAGCGAGATTCACTTAACAGGAAGGGGTAAGACCTGCTTGAGAATATGGATAGAGAACCCCTTACTGGTTACACGTGGAAGAACCATGAAGGTGGTTACATGGAAACCAGTGGAATGTTTCTAGTCAGAAGGAGAGGTCATTTCTTTAAAAATTCTAGACTTTGAATAACCAGAAATGGAGACCTACGTGAAGGGGTGCAGAGGAGATCCTTAGTCTTAAGACAAGAAGTCTGGATCCTTCTATAACTTCAGTGTGGAGAAAAAGACGCAATATAAGGGGATACCATGTATGCCCCTATGAGGGCAATATGGGTATCATGCGTTCTTTGTTCAGCATAAGCTCCAATGAAGTATTGGGAATTAGTAGGAATGCACTAGACAAGAACCGACTGCAGTGAAAAGGAATGCATCCCTGTTGCAAGAGTTCCACTGGAGATGTGGAACAACTCAGGGAATTAAGCAATTCTTTATGCTTTCATGTTGCATAAGCCCTGGTTCGTTTTCCTTAAAAGGAAATTTTAAGGAAGATGGTAAGAATAGGAAAAAAACAGTCATGTGGGAGCATGACTGGGCAAAGCCTTTAACCATCTGGAAGTTACCCACCAGGAATGGCTCCGACGCTCTCTGGCAAAGGCCCATAGTTGCAGAGCTTTTGTATAATTGCAGAGAGCATGTTATAGGTTGCTTAGGTGAGATCTGGCTGTTTAATTGCCAGTGTGCAACCTAATCTATTCTGTTGGTGCCAGAAAAAAATTGAAGATGGCTAAGAATAGTAGACAGGCCGGTTGCCTGCAAAGATAAATTGCCCAAGTAGGTTTTGAAACCTGTCTTGGAATTATTTATTATTAAGACAGCAGAAAAGTTAGGTCCCATAGATTGGACAAGGACCGACAGACATAATTAGGAGTGGTAAAACTCAATTATGGTCCGATAGCTGCCTTAAAAGAAAATATTTGAGAAGATTGCAAAGGGGAAGAAAACTGTATGGGAACCACTTACTGGAGTAAGTATTGAAGAAAATCCTATGGGCTTAAAAAGTAAGCCTCCCAGTTGAATAGTATTACTCTTAGACAGAATGTCTCGACTAAGAGGGATAGAAAGTAATACAGAGTTGTGAAGACTTACAATTTGGTAAGCCTCTGAAACAGGTAAAACCCCCCTGCAGTCAAAAGTATGATATCTCCTTGTACACGAAAACTATCAAGGTGAAGGGCACAGCCTACCTTGTTATTAGTTGCTGCTACTCCTTTTCCTTCAAAAAGGAGGGTAGAAACCTGTTACCTGTAGGGCATGATTATCCTCAATAGCTCTAGGAGCTAAAAGAATGGATTTCTCTTGTGGCAAGAGATTCATGCCTAGAGTCGAGGATTGAGTCAGTGTATCACTGATCTCTCAGTAAGGATGAGAAGAACTGTAGATGCTTCTGTTGATAAGTAGGTTAGCAGTTCTGAACCTCAAACAGGAAAAAGATTTAATGAATAAAATATCAGAAACCCTGCGACTGCTGGGTTTGCTGAGCCTGTTGAGGTTTTGGTTTTCTTAGCCTAGTATGATGTTGCCCTTCTTTGGAAACATCTGCATGATGGGTAGAAGATGAATACAACTTTTTCCCCTTAGGGGGATAAAGTTTGTTAGGAGCTTTTTTTACTAGCTGGAATAGAGGAACGTTTTGACAATCCTCTGAAAGCAACAATGTCAGTGTTTAACTGATTAGCTTGGAAAGTGTAGTTACTCACCTGTAACAGGTGTTCTCCAGGAGCAGCAGGAATCAGTCCTCACCATATGGGTGACGTCGGCGCCGACGGAGCCCTCACGGAGCAATTTTCCCCAGCTTTCAAAGAAAGCCTTTGGGAATTGCAGCGCGCATGCGCGGTCCCCTTCCCGCCCAAAGGTGCCATCTTGGCCAGTCTGATGACATAGCGAAAAGACAGCAAAAAATTTGCAAAAACTAAATCATATGACTGCAACTCCACGGGGAGGAGGGAGGGTTGTGAGGACTGATTCCTGCTGCTCCTGGAGAACACCTGTTACAGGTGAGTAACTACGCTTTCTCCAGGACCAAGCAGGAAGTCAGTCCTCACATATGGGACTCCCAAGCTTAAGGCTACCGGAGACCCTAAGCACAAAAATGAGCTCCCTCTAGCTCAGCAGCACAGAAGGAAGGAATCTTCTCTGACTAATCTCCAACCGGTAGCCCAAACATCCGGGATGGAGGGTAGGAGTTGCCTAAACCTCGAAGAGATTACGGAGGACTGCCTGTCCGAAAGCACTGTCCCTGCGGGACTCCCTCTCGAGGCAGTAATGGGTTGCAAAAGTCTGGCTCGAAGACCAAGTAGCGGCCCGGCAGATGTCTGCCAATGGAACAGAGCGGAGGTAAGCCACTGACGCAGCCTTCGCCCTAACCCGATGAGCGGTGACTCGACTTTCCAACGAGAGGCCTGCCGCCCCATAAGTCCAAGCGATACAGTCAGCTACCCAGATGGACAGAGTACGCTTGGAGACAGGGAGCCCCAATTTATTAGGGTCGTAAGACAGGAAGAGCTGAACCGTCTTACGGTGCTCCCGCGTACGATCAAGGTAGAAGTTCAGCGCCCTTCTACAGTCCAGGGTATGCAAGACCCTCTCAGCTCGGCTGGAGTGTGGCCTGGGAAAGAAGGTCGGAAGCACCACCTCCTGAATGATGTGAAAAGGGGAGACCACTTTTGGAAGAAACTTAGGGTGAGTCCGCAGGACTACCCTGTTCTTGTAGAACCTAGTGTAAGGGGGATCAGACACTAGGGCCTGCAGTTCACTAACGTGTCTAGCGGAAGTGAGGACTACCAGGAATAAGGTTTTCCAAGAAAGAAAACGGAGAGGACAGGTAGCCATGGGTTCAAAAGGCGGACAGGTGATCCGCTGTAAAACCACGTTAAGGTCCCAGTCGGTGGCTGGGGGGCGCAAAGGTGGTTTAAGAAGGAGACCTCGGGAGAACCGTGGCACGAGAGGGTGGCCGGAAAGAGGCCTGCCTTCCACCGGCACATGGTGTGCAGAAATAGCACTGAGGTGAACCTTGACCGAGTTGGACTTTAGTCCAAGATTGGAGAGGGAAAGCAAGTACTGCAAGACCACCGACACCGAGCAGGAGAAGGGGTCTTGAGACTGTTGAGTACACCAGGTGGAGAAACGACGCCATTTAAGGGCATAGGAGTTCCGGGTAGAGGGTCGCCTGGAAGCTAGCATGACCTCTTCCACCTCTGGAGGCAGCAAGAGGGGAGCAAGGACTACCCTTTCAGCAGCCAGGCCATCAGATGAAGAGATCTGAGGTTGGGGTGTAGGAGAGACCCCTGATCCTGGGTCAGGAGATCGGGTTGAAACCCCAGAGGCAACGGAGTATCTACCGCCAGTTGCAGCAGAAGCGGGAACCACGGTTGCCTGGGCCACTGGGGAGCGATCAGGATCATCGAAGCCTTGTCCTGGAGAACCTTGAAAAGTGTTTGAGACACCAGCGGCATGGGAGGAAAGGCATACAGAAGGCCCGTGGACCATGAGAGCAGAAAAGCATCTGCCGCTACTCGGAGGGGATGCGGCTTCCGAGAGCAGAACCGAAGAAGTTGCCTGTTCAGAGGGCTGGCAAAGAGATCCAGCGTGGGGAGGCCCCACTGGAGAAAGATCCTTTGAACCACCAACGGGTCCAATCTCCACTCGTGTGGTTGGAGGATTCTGCTCAGTTTGTCTGCCAGGTAGTTTTCTTGACCTGGGAGATAGACAGCTTTGAGGAGAATGCCTCGGCTGATGGCCCAAGCGCAGAGCTTTTGTGCTTCCCGACAGAGAAGGAAGGAGCCCGTGCCCCCTTGTTTGTTCACGTAGAACATGGCCACTTGATTGTCCGTCTGGACGAGGACGGACTGGCGAGTGGTAAGGTGAGAGAAGGCCCGGAGAACCAGGCGGATCGCTCTGAGCTCCAGGAAGTTGATCTGCTGGGCAGATTCCCACGGGGTCCAGAGACCCTGAGTACATGTCCCTTGGCAATGTGCTCCCCAACCCAGGAGAGAAGCGTCGGTCGTCAGTACCTGAACCGGCAGAGGAGACTGAAAGGGCATTCCGAGCACTAGGTTGGGCAGATGAAGCCACCACCGTAGAGAAGAGACCAGCGGGCTGGAGATTCGTACTGAGTCCGCTAGTCTCCCCGAGGCCTGACGCCATTGTGAGCGAAGGCACCATTGAGCAGGCTGCATATTCAGGTGGGCATTGGGGGTCACATGGACCGTGGAAGCCATATGGCCGAGCAGTTTCAGAAAGTGCCTGGCCGAGACCCGGGAATGGCTGCGGAAGTGGCTGGCCAAAGCCATGAGCCGGTGCGCTCTGTCGAGCGGCAGAAAGGCGCGCGCTTGAAGCGTGTTTAGCCTGGCGCCGATGAACTCGAGATCCTGAGAGGGGAGCAAAGTGGACTTTTCGAAGTTTATGACAAAGCCCAGGTACTGGAGCAGAGTCACAGTACGTTGCGTGGCGTGAGTGGCCTCTGTGGAGGACGGAGCTCTGATGAGCCAGTCGTCTAGGTAAGGGAAGACAGAGGCCTTGAAGCCGGAGATAAGCCGCCACCACTGCGAGACATTTTGTGAAGACTCGTGGTGCGGAGGATAGGCCAAAGGGCAGTACTCTGTACTGGTAATGATTGCCTGCCACCACAAACCTTAGGTATTGTCGGTGGCTTGGGTGGATGAGGATGTGAGTATAGGCATCCTTTAGATACAAGGAGCATAGCCAATCTCCCTGCTGGAGGTAGGGCAGCAGGATTCCAAGGGCAAGCATCTTGAACTTTTCCCTTTCCAGGAACTTGTTGAGGTTCCGCAAGTCCAGGATGGGTCTGAGGCCTCCAGTACGCTTTGGTATCAGGAAGTACCTGGAATAGAAGCCTTGACCTCTCAGGTGGTGGGGCACCGGCTCCACCGCCTGTTCCTGAAGACTTGCCAACTCTTGAAGGAGTAAGTCCCGGTGAAGAGGGGGTCGCAGAGGCTCCCCTGGAAAGTATTGGGGAGGTACCTGGTGAAAGTGTAGAAGATAGCCCTCTCGGACTATGTGGAGCACCCAGGTATCTGACGTGATGTTGGACCACCTGTGGGCAAAGTGGACCAGCCAGCCTCCCGTGCTGAGAGACACCAGCGGAGGGGGAGAGGCTATGCTGAAAGAGTCAAAAACCCCAACCCTGCGGAGCAGGGGCCGGTGGTGCAGGCTTGGGGGCTTGCTGCCTACGGGACCCGTTACCCCGTCCCCTGGCCTGCTGACCCTGTTAGGGAGCTGCTGAGGCCTGATAATGAGGGTAGTGTTTATAGGCAGCCGCCTTCCTCGGGTAAAAGGGCTTTTTCCCCGAGCCCTTCTTCTTCTGGGAAGGGGCAGAGGTTTTCCTGGAGAGCCGAGTCCTGGTGAGAGTCTGTCTTGAGTTGTGCAGCCTTCTCGTCCATAGGTTTGCCAAAGAGGTTTTCACCTCTGCAGGGGACATCGACCAACTTGTCCTGCACCCAGGGCTCGAGGTCGGAGGACTGAAGCCAAGCCTGTCGGCGGGCCCCGATGCCGGCTGCGGCAACCCGAGCCGATGCCTCAAAGCCATCGTAGGCTGCTCGAGAGATAAACTTGGAGCACTCCCGAATACCGGTGGACAGGGCCAGGAACCTCCGCAAAGGTTCCTCGGAGAGACCAGCAGAGAATCCGGCTATTTCCTTAGCCAGGTCCCTGAGATACATGCCCATGTAGAGCTGGTAAGTCTGGACCCGACAAGCAAGCATAGAGCCCTGGAAACACTTCTTACTGATGCCATCCAGGCTGCGGGCTTCCCTGCCGGGAGGCACCGAGGAGTGCATCTTCTGGCTCTTGAGCCTATGCATGGCCGATTCCACCACCATGGAATGGTGCGGCAGCTGTGCTTTTTGGAAATCAGGGCTCTTGCGGACTCGATATATGGCATCGACCCGCTTGCTTAATACCGGGGACGACGCCGGGCTCTCCCACATGCAGAAGAGAAGTCGTTCCAGCATCGGAGGAACCGGTACAGTAAAATGCTCCTTTGCAGGAGAGTCATACTGGAGGGCATCGAGCTCTTCGGCTCGAGGCTCCTCCTCGGGATCCGCAGGGAAGGCCAAGGCCTTGGCCATATCCCTCACGAAGTCCGAGAACCGAGCATCCTCTGGGGGGGGGGACTGTCTCCGAGGTTCGGACTCAGGGGAGTCCGAAGGGATACACCGAGTCCGAAAAGAATCAGGTGACTCTTCTACCTCGGATTCCCATGCGGACTCCTCGAAGGAGGAGTCGAGCGGCTCAGGCCGGGCGGGCACAGATGCCATCCGCCCCAACGCCGAGGGAGTCGGCGTCGACGACCTTGGCCCCGAACGGGAGGCCGAAGGGGACCTCGACCGAGGATCGACTCGAGCCCGCATGGACTCTAGGATCGGCTCGGTCTCCGGGGTCGACTTAGACGTCGATGTCCCGGCGGTCAGGGCAGAAGCGCCAGCGAGGCCAGCGATCAATGCCCGCTGCTGGTCCATGAAGGCAGCCAGGCTGCTCTCCAAGGCCGTCAACCTGAGTCCGAACTCAGGAGACCCAGCAGCCCCCGACTCGGGCCCCGACGGCGTCGGGCCCGACGTCGGACCCCTCGGAGGCGAGTCCACGAGGACAACAGGACTTACGTGAGCAGACGAGGCCATCTCCAGACGAGGCTGTTTGGACGGCTGCTCCAGCTCCAAAGACCCGGGACGGCTATCGGGGCTATGCGACCTGGCCCTCGCGGAGCCAGGAGCGTCCACCGACGCCGTCCTCGCGGGTTTCTTCCTCCGATGATGCTCCCGGGTAGGAGACCCCCTCTCAGAGGAGCTCCGACGGTGTTCAGAGCCAGATTCCCTGGACACCGACGCCTCTGACGAGGTCCGGGTACGGCTGGGGTCAGAGAAGATTCTCTCCCTCTGATGCTGCCGACTCCGCAAGGATTTGGCGGACATCTTGCCACAGGCTCCACAGATCATTTCTTCATGATCTGGGCCCAGGCAATGGAGGCAGCAATCATGTGTGTCAGTAAGAGACATAAGCTTCTTACACTTAACACACTTTTTAAAGCCACTGGCGGCCATTGGGGGAAAAAGGGCCCCTGCGAGGTCGAACGTTCATGCCGCCAGGGAAAAGTGAAAAAAGCGCGAATTTGTCACTAAGGACAGAAAAAACCGAAAAGGGGAGGCCTCGCAACCGGCGTCGCGAGGCCGGACGGAAAAGGGACCGGTGTCGAACCGAAGAAAATAATAAAATAAAGAAAATCAACTTTTCAGCGGTGACTTGTAGACAGCGTCTGTAGGGCTCCGCAGAAAAAAGACGACTGGCCAAGATGGCACCTTTGGGCGGGAAGGGGACCGCGCATGCGCGCTGCAATTCCCAAAGGCTTTCTTTGAAAGCTGGGGAAAATTGCTCCGCGAGGGCTCCGTCGGCACCGACGTCACCCATATGAGGACTGACTTCCTGCTTGGTCCTGGAGAATAAAGCATCCTTGTTAAAGAGATTTTCACCAGTACAAGGAGTATTTCCCAGCCTTTCTTGTACCCATTTGTCCAAGTCTGAAGCTTGGACCAGGCCATGCGTCGTGCCCCTATGGCTATAGCAGAGGTTCTGCTAATAGACTCAAACAGTCCAGGGAAGCAAGGAACTTAGAGACATTTTGAGCATGACTGACTAATAAGAAATAGTCTGCTCTTTTATGCTCTGGAAGAAAAGGGTTCAAAAACCTTAAGTTCTTTGGGATTCTCTCTTGAAGAGGTCACATATAGAAAATATATGAGATAATTCTTGCTGAAAGCATGGATGCCTGGAAGCATCGACATCCAAAGGCATCTAAAGTCTTAGACTCACAACCTGGCGGATAAGATGAGTGCTTCTTTGCACTCTTAATATGCCTCATTGCTGATTCTACAACAATAGAATGATGAGGAAGTTGAGTCTTTTGAAAACCTGGAGAAGGTGGCACCTTGTACATAGTGTCAAGTGTCTTAGAATGTGGGGATACCGTTAAAGGAGTTTCCCACATTCTTAATAGTAGATCCTGTAAGATCTGATGCAAAGGAAGCATGATCACCTCCTTTGGAATCCAGGGGAATTGCAGTCTCTGAATCCCCTGGTATGGATTCTTTACCAGGTATAGAAATGGCAAGTAACTTTACCATATCAAGCAGACTTTAGATCTTTCCTCTGCTTTTGATATTGTAGACCAGTGATGGCTAACCTTTTTGAGCCCGAGTGCCCAAACTGCGCACAAAACCAAAGAATTTCCTCAAAGTGCCAGCACGTCAATTAAACCTTAACAACAAGATTTTAGTATCTAAAAACTCTTTATAAAGTTGCCTGAACTATGTAACATCATTTGTAAAGGTTGGAATCTTTGTATTGTCAGAGAATCAATTTGATTCACAATCCTTTGGTTTTCATTTCAATTTATTGGCAATTTATAATGTTTTAATGATTTCATTCAATTTAATGAATTTAGGAAGAATTTGATTCAGTTACACAATATATTTTAAATGTATTATTCACATAACATGTCAAATGTATCCTGAGTAAAAAAAAGATAAACTTCTTAAAACTGTTAACTGTGTCAGGACTCGGTGTGTATTCCCAAAGAATCTATACATGAAAAAAATTAATGTGATGTTTGTTGTTGCATGCATGCTGATAACTTGTCAAAGAGATATCTTTCTACCTTTTGTGCATTTTTTTTCAGTTGCAATTGCTCCAGCCACTTTCTTCTGGTTTCTTCATGTTTTCTGCTAACTCTCCATCATCTGCTGTCCATTTGTCCTTTCTTCTCTCTTCTAGTTTGTTTTTCCATTCTCTCTCTACATCCGCTTTAACATACTAATCTCTCCTTTTGCTCTTTCCTCATTCCTATTTCATCCACTCAAATTTTACCCCTCCATCCTCAATCCCCACTTACTCTCCCAATACCCGGCCAATTGTAGATTTTTTATCCCTCCCACACAAAATATTTTTCCCCTCTCCATTTTACTCTCCCAGCCCCATCCCATTCTAATCCTCCCCCAACATCAGCTCCCTTCTAGTTCCAGCCTCACCCAGCATCCATTCCCTTCTAGTCCCTGCATCAGCCCATTTCCAGTCCTAGCAACCCCCCAACCCAATACCAGTCCTAGCCCCCCCCCCAACCCAATACCAGTCCTAGCCCCCCATCAACCCACTTCGTCCTAACCCCATCAACCCATTTCCAGTCAGCCCCCCATTGCCAGTCCTAACCCCCCCCCCCATCAGCCCACAGCCCATTACCAGTCCTAACCCCATCAGCCCACCTCAAGTCCTAACCCCTCCCTATCAGCCCATTTCCTGTCCTAGCCCCCCCCCCATAGCCCATTATCAGTCCTAACCCCCCCCATAGCCCATTACCAGACAGCCCCCATCAGCCAACAGCCCATTACCAGTCTTAACCCCCCCATAGCCCATTACCAGTTCTAACCCCCCCCCAACAGCCCACAGCCCATTACCAGTCCTAACCCCATCAGCCCACCTCAAGTCCTAACCCCTCCCCATCAGCCCATTTCCTGTCCTAGCCCCCCCATAGCCCATCACCACTCCTAACCCCCCCCCCCCCACCCCCCGCGAATTTTTTTTTTTTTTAAAGCTGTCTTCTCCCGCTGCCGGGGCCGCCGCGGCAGAATCGAGTGTGCCGCAGGGCCCCCCCTGCCCAGCACAGCCTGCCCTCCCCCTCTATCCGCTCTCTCGTCGCAGCTCAGTGACACGCGCCGGCTTTCAGAGCGCGAAGGGATTAGTTTCCCTTTCGCGGCTCTGTTAAGCCCGCGGGGGCTGATGGGAACTTCCATAGCCCATTACCAGACAGCCCCCATCAGCCAACAGCCCATTACCAGTCTTAACCCCCCCATAGCCCATTACCAGTTCTAACCCCCCCATCAGCCCCCGCGGGCTTAACAGAGCAGCGAGGGAGAAACTCTTCCCTCGCTCTCTGAAAGCCGGCGCGTGTCACTGTGAGCTGCGATGAGAGAGCGGATAGAGGGGGAGGGCAGGCTGTGCTGGGCAGGGGGGGCCCCGCGGCACACTCGATTCTGCCGCGGCGGCCCCGGCAGCGGGAGAAAACAGCTTTTTTTTTTTTTTTTAAATTTTACTTGCGGACCTTCCCGCGTGCCAGCTGCAAGGCCTTCGCGTGCCATAGGTTCGCCATCGCTGTTGTAGACCATCGCACCCTCCTATCTCGGCTGGCTGACCTTGGGATCTGTGGGTCTGTCCTCACCTGGTTTCATTCTTTTCTCTCCTCTCGCACACTCTCAGTAAGGACTGACTCATCTACTTCCCCTTCCCTACCTCTCCTTTTTGGTGTTCCCCAGGGTTCTGTTTTAGCACCTCTCCTTTTCAACATCTCTCTGGCCCCCTTAGCACTTATTGTCCAACAGTCAGGAATTTCCGGTTATTTCTACACTGATGATATCCTTCTTGTTCACCACACTAGCTCCCTCTCACCAGATCTTTCCGCACTCAACTTCTGTCTCTCCCGAGTCGCTACATGGATAACCACTAACTTCCTTCATGTTAACCCCGCTAAGTCGGCGGCTCTTTGGCTTTCCTTTCACGCATCTCCACCTACCTGCGCTCCACTTTTTCTTTCTACTCCTATCCCTTTAGTTTCTTCCCTCCGCTATCTTGGTGTCACTCTTGATTCCTCCCTTTCATTCCATCACCACATTTCTTCACTTATTCGTCGTTCTTTCTTCCTCCGTCAAATTCGAGCTGTTCGCCCTTTCCTCCCTTCCTCCTCTCTCACTTCTTTAGTTATTTCCCTGGTTCTGTCAAGATTAGATTACTGTAATACTGTCCTCCCTAAGTATCAACTTCACCGTCTTCAACTAGTTCAGAATACAGCCGCTCGTTTACTCTTAACTCCTCCCCCCGCGATCACATTACTCCCCTCCTCCTCCGCTTACACTGGCTCCCACTTAACTTCCGCTTCCACTACAAAATACTCATACTCACTCACAAAGCATTGCACACTGGTTCCCCACAGTACCTAGCTGACTATCCATTTACAACCTTCCCCTCGCCTCCTCCGTTCAGCACATGGCTACCGTCTCTATCTCCCTTCTCCTTCCTCAGCCCATTTGGAAACGACACGACACTCCGCATTTTACTTTCTGGCTCCAGCACTCTGGAATTCACTCATATCTGCCCTCCGTACCGAGCTTTCCTTCCCTCGATTTAAGTCCCTACTCAAGACCCACCTCTTTCAACAGGCGTTTGATCTACCAGACCCTTAGGAGTGACTGGCCTTCCCACACATACCTCCCCTAATCTGTCTCTCTCCCACTTTTGCTTATCTGTCTCTCGCTGTCCTGTCTGAGTAATGGCGTTCTTTTCCCTTTTCCTGATTTTACTGTTTAATTATATTGTACACTGCCCTGACGCACCTGCCTGGGTGGTATATCAAGTGACAAAGATAAAAAGATAAAAGAAAAGCAATCTCCCCTGAGGAGGACCCCCTAAAATGAGGGATAAAGGATAGAATTGTTGAAAATTCAGCCTTGGTACCGATGAATTCATCCCAGTCATCGGAAGACTTGAAAGGATGAAGCATCGGATTTTCTTTAAAGTGATGTCTTCGGTACCGCCCGAGGTCGGTACCGAGACAAGTTGGTACCGAATCCTCCATGCTAGAGATCGATTCAAGGCTCGGCATTGAAGGAAGCGAGTCTGTCAAAGCAAGCATGGACTGTACTGACACCGGTGCCGATGTCGATACCGGTACCGAAGCCGATATCGATACTCGAGGAACGGTCTGCAGCAACTCTAACGGTACCGAAGTAGCTGAGCGCACTAGACTACGTTCATCGGTGAGGAGTGTTTCATCCATCACCATAGCTGATGCCAGGGTGTCGGTACCGCTCAAAGCGGCCACAACCACCGAGCATGGCCCAGGTATGTTCATCGAGGTAAGAACCCCGGGAAAAACCTGAAGCCCTGTTAATGCTTTGGAGCCCGAAGACTCCCGCTGAGGCTTTATTGCCAAAATGTCCGAGGGCAACATCAGAGGCATCTCGATACTTAGAAGGAGATCTACCACGCGAGGACTGGCTAGTCTTTACAGACTTGTTTGGTTACCTGATCCTGTGAAAAAGATATTCTGGCTGGTGACATTGAGTCCGATGTCAACCGGGTATTGAGTTGTGCTCGATCCTGAAGAATTCTTCTGTTTGAGCTCCAGCAGGAGACACACTCCAGTGGGCAATGGTCAGGACCTAAACATTTTAGACACCAAGTATGAGTGTCTAAAAATATATCTGTACCGCCACACTGAGCATTTCTTAAGGATAGTGGCTGGCTTTTCCATAATGGAAGGATAGAGGCCTAGTGGCCTAGAAACCGTCAGGCACTAAACAGGAAAAAATTCCTAGAGAAAAGGAATTTTTTTTAGTAAAAAGAAAGAAAAGCACCGGCGGTACCGGTGGCGTCGAGGGAAGGCAGACGCGACCACAAAAAACTAAGAATAAAAAGAAGAATTTTCTGCGGTGACAGGAATACGTCCTGCCGGCTCTGTGGAAAACGGAAAACTGATGAGAGGGAAGTGAATGGGCGGGAAGGCAGCACGCATGCGTGTGGGAATGCTCCCAAAGGCTTTCTTTTTGGACGATGGAGAGCGTTCCCGCGCAGGCTCCGTCAGTATCGACGTACCCATATGTGATGACTCATTCCTGCTTGTTCCTGGAGATAGGAGCTCACCCTGATACCAAGGCACCGAGGTCAGCAGCTGGAAAGGTAACGTGCAAAACCAGAGACTAGTAAAACAGAAAAAATATCAACTTTTTCCAGGGAAAAACAGACGTCTGGTGGCCTCCACGGAAAAAAGGAGACTGAGCAAGATGGCACCCTCGGGCAGGAAGGGGACCACGCATGCGTGGTAGCAAGCCCAAAGGCTTTCTTTAAAAGCTGGGGATTTGCTCCACGCGGGCTGTGTCAGCGCAGACATCACCCATATGTGAGGACTGACTTCCTGCTTGTTCCCGGAGAACTTTAGGGTCCATCCCTAGGCTGCTCACTGTTTATAAGTCGCCTGTGAGGAACAATGTCAAAGGCTTTACTGAAATCTAAATACACCACATCTAGGGCTCTCCCTTGGTTCAACTCCCTGGTCAGCCAGTCAAAGAAATCAATCAGATTTGTCTGACAAGACCTGCCTCTGGTGAATCCATGCTGCTGGACTCCAAAAACCTCACTATTTTCTCTTTAAGCAGAGTTTCCAATAACCTATCCACCACCGAAGTTAAACTAACCGGCCTGTAGTTTTCAACCACATCCTCACTTTTGCTTTTTTGTAAAAGGGACCACCTTTGGCACTACTCCAGACTCCAACAAGGTACTGAAAAGGTCAGTCAGTGGAGCTGCTAGAACGTCCCCAAGTTCCCTCAGTATTCTAGGGTGTATCCCATCCAGTCCCATCGCTTTATTTAAGTTTAGCTAGTTTCTCACGAACACAGTCTTCTGAAAATTGTTCAAGATGCCCCTTTGCCACCTGTTTGTGGGTGTTTTCTGAGGTCCTGTTCCTGGTTCTTCATCTGTGAACACAGAATAGAAATCTTTGTTAAGCAATTCTGCTTTATTCTCAGCTTCTACATATTCCTCCCCTTCACCCTCGAGTCTGACAATACCACTTTTGCCCTTCCTCATCTCACTAACGAACTCACCTCTTACCTCGATAAAGGATAATCCCACTCTAGATAATACATTTTTCAAAAAAGGAATGAAGTACTGAAGCCCTAAAACAATGTATTGAAGACAATTGAACAATAACTCTGTATATAGTTTAATTCTGTTCATTTGTACATAGTTCACTAATTAATTGTTAACTGTAATTTCCAAGTTACAAATTGTTATATGTAAAAACAGCTAGCTCTGTTTATTGTTGTTCTATGGGAACCGCATCTGATCAATGGAAGGAGCGGTATATAAAAAAATCAGTTAATTAAATTAAATATCTGAAAAATGTCTTATCCCCCCATTTTATTGCATTAACTATTTCCTCCTCTTTTTGAATCTTTGCTTTCCTGACTACTTTGGCAGCTTCTCTAAGTTTTTCCAAATTTTGATGCCTGTCTTCCTCTCTCTGATCTCTTGTATTTCATGAAGACCTCCCTCTTTTTCTTCACCTTTTCAGCTACTTTTTTCGAAAACCATAGCGGTCTCCTTTTCCTTCATTTTAACAAAAAGATTGGTTGCCCTTAAAATAGCCCCTCTCAGTTTTGTCCAGTTTTTCAACACCCCCCAACTGTTCCCATCCCACTAACTCCTCCACGAGGTATTGGCCCATCTTTGCAAAGTTAGTTTTCCTAAAGTCTAAGACCCTCACTTTTGAATGGATTCTAACAGCCCTAGTCTTAATACTCAACCACACCATCTGGTGATCACTGGATGCAAAATGGTCTCCCACTATAACATCAGAAACACTTTCACCATTGGTAAGCACCAAGTCCAGTATGGCCCCTTCACGTGTGGGATCTGTTACCAATTGCCTGAATAGTTCTCCCTGTAGGAGAATCTAGATCTCCTTACTTCTAGATAATACTGCAGCCGGAATGTGCCAATCAACATCTGGAATACTGAAATCCCCATCAGTATCACTTCCCCGTTCCTCGCAATGCTGCATATGTCTTCAATTAACTCTGTCCATCTCTTCCTCCTGTGAGGGAGATCTGTATATCACACCAATGAAAATAGATTTCTCTTTCCCGTTTAACTCACAGTGCCTCCTCTCTCCCTTTTAATATTTTTAATATTATTTTTTACATATAGTACCACTCCTCCTCCCATTCTTCCTACCCTGTCCTTTCTGAATTAAGTATAGTCTGGTATAGTTACATCCCAGTCATGGTTTTCTGTGAACCATGTTTCTGTGACTGCCACCAAAACCAAGTCAGCCTCTCCCATTAAAGCTTCAACATCTGGAGATCTTATTTCCCATGCTATGGACATTTATACACAGCGCTTTCCATATGTTGCCCCTTTTACCCATTTCCTTTAAGGTATTTATAATGTTTCACTTACCTGGGGGGCTTTCTTCAACCATCCCCAACAAATCTAGTTTAAAGCCCTCTTCAGTAGATTAGTCTGTCTGCTACTGAAGACATGTCGACCTTTCTTGGACAGATGGACATCTCTGCTCTGCAATTCTTGGAACAGCATCCCATGGTCCAGGAAACCAAAAAAGCTCTCGATGACACCATCCTTCTCCAGCATAGAATCTATCCTTCTCTCCCTCCTCAATGAGCTGTACACTGCCCGCGATCATGGTTCTTTTTCTCTCGCCGTTTCTCTTGATCTATCCGCTGCTTTCGACCTAGTCGATCACCACATCCTTATCACATGTCTTCAAGATGCCGGCCTTGCCGGTTCAGTCCTTCACTAGTTTTGCTCCTTCCTCTATCGGTCCTTCTTGGTTTTCTCTGGGTCTGTTTCCTCCCCCTCCACCCCTCTTCCCTGTGGTGTCCCCCAGGGATCTGTTCTGGCACCCCTCCCGTTTAACATCTTCCTTGCCCCTCTTACACTCCTGGTGCAACATGGTATCTCTGCATACTATTACGCAGACAATATTTTCCTCCACCACACAAGACTCCTCTACTCCCGACATCACTCCCCCTGAACACCTGTCTCTCCTCTGTGGAATCCTGGCTCTCTTCCAACTTTCTTCATATCAACCTCTCCAAAACCTCAGCTATCTGGTTCACTTCAGGCAGCCCCCCTCCCCCGTCCCTCTGCTCTTCCTCCCCTATTCCCATTGTTATGCCCCTGCGCTACTTAAGACGTTACCTTTGATTCATCTCTCTCCTTTAAAGACCACATTTCCTCCATAGTCCAGCGTTCCTTCACCTTGCGGCAACTTCGTGCCGTCCGCCCTTCTCTCTCCACCCCCTCCATGACCACATTGCTTCTCTCCCTCGTCATGTCACGCTTAGATTGTAATGTCTTCCTGGCCGGTCTTCCCCAGTCCCAGCTCCACTGTCTTCAACGTGTTCAAAACACAATTGCCGGTATTCTGACCCATGCCTCCCACTTCGATCACGTCGCTCACCTTCTCATATGTCTGCACTGGCTCCTGATTCCCTTCCGGATCCAGTACAAATTTCTTTTCTTTATCCATAGATCGATTCACACTGGCACTCCTCTCTCTCTCACTGATCTGGTTCATCTCCACACCCCCCACTGCTCCCTCCGATCCATTCACGCTAAATTGCATGTCCCTCCCCTCCCAATCCCACCTGGAATACACCTATTCATCTGCCTTTTATTTCCTTGGTCCCCGGCTCTGGAACTCGCTCCCCCCAGCCCTTTGCTTGGAACCCTCATTTAACACCTTCAAGGCCAAACTGAAAACACTCACCTCTTCTGTTCTGCCTTTGACCTTCCCCCACCATCTTCCCCGATGTCTAATCCCCGTTTATTCCTCCAGTTCTGTCCTGTCCACTGTCTCCCTTTAGGCCTTATCTTTTCTTTCCTGTCTAATTTATTGATGTTCCTTTCTATTTCCTAGCAGCTGTTATATTGTAAACTGCTTAGATGCTTTTGCTATGGGCTCCAAATAAACAAACATCCACACAACCATGCATTCATCTCCAGGATGCGAGCTTCTTTGCCTTTACCCTCAACAAGGAGGATTGAAGAGACCACCACCTGCGCCCCTATCTGCTTCACCCTCTATCCCAGAGTCATGAAGTCACTTTTGATACACTCAGAGGGATACCTGATAGTATTATTTGTGCCTATATAAATTTGCAACATTAGGTAATAGTCAGTGGGCTTGATGAGTCTCAGCAAACTCTCCGTAACATCTCGGATTTTGGCACCTGGCAGACAGCATACCTCTCTAGACATCAAGTCTGGTTGGCAGATGGATGCCTCTGTACCCTCAGAAGAGTCCCCAACCACCACTACCCTTCGCATCCTTGTGGTCACTGATTCTGCAACTTTGGGGCACTTGAGCTCTGGTTCTTCCCTTTCCAGAGATTCTTTCACCTCCTCCACTTCCAGGGCTGCAAAATGGTTCTTCAATTCAAGGACTGGAGAAGTTGGATTGGCGATTCTGCAGGCCCTGGTGACTTGTGTCCAAACTTCGTCATTCTGTAGGCACCCATCTTCTCCTCTGCTGGAGAGCATTTCCTCAACATAGCCCTCTCAAGAACCAGGCCCGTAAGCAAGAATCGATCCACCTGAGGCATCGGGACTGGCACGAAACCCTCCCCATCTGTAAGTTTGCGTATTGGCTGTGACCCTGGGCCAGAAGGCTTTTCGGTACTTGCAAACCGCCTGAATCACTGATCGTAATGTTTCCATGCAAAAACGTGGCATTCAAAGGGCCTGATTGACCTTCCTTGAGGTCCAGAATGGGACGGAAGGACCTGTCCTTGGGTACCACAAAGTAAATAGAATAACGACCTAATCCTCTCTTGGAAGAAGGGACCAGCTAAATGGCCCAAACCTGAAACAGATGGAGTATGGTCTGTATGGTTGCTCTCTTCCAGGGCGCTCTGCAGGGCAAAACTAGAAAAGCCTCTTGAATGGGACGCAAACAATCAAGAGCGTAGCATTGGCTGATGATGTTGAAGACCCATTGATTGGAAATTATGAGGACCCATTGCCGGAAAAGAAGCGCTAGCCTTCCTCCCACTGGCAGCAACTTTCCAGCGGGGGAACCGGGCCAAGCCAGAGAATTTGTTTGGGACACAGTAGGAGTCCTTCCCTTTTCTGATGCCCCAGAAAGGCTATGTCCTTTGTCCCAAATGCCCTGACAAGGACAATGGAAATGACTTGCCAGGCAGATAGCACTAGGAGTCACAAAACCTAGAGCATGGAGAGGAAGATATGTAGGACCGCTGTCCTGAGCAGCGCATGGAGGACCGCAGCTTGTCCTTTCTAAGTCTACTTGTCTGGACTGGTCTAGCAGGATGAATTGGAAGTGCAGCTGCATCAGTCCAGCAATCACCATCTGCTGGAGACCGAGAAATACTGAAGAGTGCCCCCTAGCTGCATTAGCAGTTATGTCACTGGAACTTTCTAGCCTCTTGGTTTCCATCATCCACTGGGAAAGGGACATGACCCACTGGTCTGGACTGGTCCAGCATGTTGATGCGTAAGAAGCTTTGACAAAGTTTCCTGCGCTACTAGCTACCTGGGAACAGAGATGCAAGGGAAAACCATAAAGGAACTGGGAATGGAAAAGTGCATTCCATGACTATCTTTCCCTCACAACATCCAGTCTACTCCTGGTAAAAGAAAAAAAAATCCAAACACACACACACACCACACCTCATGCATGGAAGAAAAAAAAAAAACGCCCACCCACCAGAATCACCAAGGGGGACATTTTGCGGACTTTCACTGCAAGCAATGGAAGCCTAGACTTCCTGGCCCCCTGAAAAAACTGCACCTTCCCCTAACTCTTACTGGATGGAATAGAAGGCTGCTTGAATGACCTATGAACATTTAGCATCCCAAAACCATGCCCTGTTGGGAGCTTCTGCTCAACTTCTCTAGGTCCTCCTTAAAACAGCCATGGGAATCACCAAATCCTTGCAGAAGAAATGGCCAAGTAGGCTGCCTCTGACTCCAGATACAGCCTCTGCACTCTCAGGGAGCTGTTGGATCCGATGAAGCGGAGCTCATACCACATTAAAGCCTGGATAGCCATAGCCAACATGGACATACTTCAACAGGCCCTCAATTCTATGATCCTGGGGGTCCCACAACACTGGGAGCTTAACTGTCTGCCTGTTGAACCACTCCATACATCTAACATCTGTTGGAGACCAATCACACTGTAAAACCTGTCTACGCTGTATTTTTCTTATACTACTGGTGATGCTGGTGCTCTGATCTGATAGTCCAGCAGGATGAAGAGGAATCTAAAATTTCTCCAGGACATAATTGCTAGGGATACAAAATGTACACACCATATAGTCTCACTGCCCAATAACGTCTGTAGGAAGGAAGCAGCAGAATTCCCTCCATATGATGAGTGCACACACCCGTCAACTTCTCTTCCTCTTGTGTCAAGACCCCAAGTGGGGCCAAAGATGCTTTCCTTCTGTCTCCCCAGCTCCTGAGAAAAATACCCTTGCTCCAAGAAAGCAGGTGAAAGCATTTCTGAAGTCCTGCAAATTCAGATTCGCTCTATTGCTCTCTCTCTAAAGATACTGACCTGACAAACTCCTCTTCCACCACAGCCCGGCTCCACAGTCTGTGGATCTCTACTTGTAGCAGATGATTAAGGACCTGCAGCACCTGCTCACGCTCCACCTGCCAATCAAAGCCAGAGTCCTGCCCTTTCGCTTTCTTACCCTGCAAGGAAGGACAAGAGGGAGAGAAAAATTGCATGAATGGATAAGCAGGAAGCCCATCTTCAGTGGTTTCATCCCAGCTCTCTCTCCTGATCCTCACCTTTCCACCTAGGTCCATATTCAGTCCCATCTTGTAGGTCTCTGCCTCGAAGGCTTCAAGCAGCTGAGTCAGGAGGTAACAATTCATCTTTAGTACATTAAGATGCAAATGGCGATTAACGGAAGACAAGCCAGGGTCCTCCAGGATTTCAGGGAGCTCACATGAGTGACGAGATACAGCTGCAGGGAGAGAAGAGGAAAACATTCAGACAGATCCTTTAGAACTGCTGGGAGTGTATGGATTTTCCATGTCTGTTAGCCACAGATGAAAGCCTGAAGCACAGTACAGTGAATGTCTTGGCTTGCCATAATATTTTACCCTACGGCAGTCAATGTCTCTCATAATTCCATGCAGTCAGCCTACTCTTGCAGCCATCAGATTACCAAAGATGTGTGATCATACCCTACCTGCCAGATCCTGGCAGTGACCCCAACACCACCTGGCCAGGCAGTCATCCTCTTTTGTACTGGGTGTCTCAATTCCACAGCCTGTTTTCTTGAGAGGGGAAAGAGAGATCCCAGATTTTCTGTTGGTCTGGCCTTACAGCGAATGAGCATACCTCAGCACCATTCACCAAGATTACAGACCTGAAAGAAGGCCAAGAGTCACGGGGCACAGCCTGGCTGGTGAGATCACATGTGCCTTTATATCATCACTTGGCTGCAGTGGTTCATCCAATGAAAAAAGTAAGTCTGTTAATACTCACTTTTCACCAGAAGCTCCAGGATGTCCTCCTTCAGCCCAGGATCCACAGAACGAAAGTGGCTGTTAAGGGAAGAGAGTTGTGACAATATACTTTTTAACATTAACAATCTAGAGGCATAGAATTACTTTCTGCCCATGCAAGACCCTCTCACATCCTTAGCAGTACAAAAACAAATTCAGGGTCCACAAAAAGAGCACTCACGCTCGCAGAACAAAGAACAAGCACCTCATACACAAACACACAACATGGTGTAATCTTCCAGCTCCAGCCACATGGCACCTGGGTAATCCTCCAGCCATCAGAATACCAAATGTTTGAGCTCAGTTCCTGCAAGCCTGTCCTGGGAATGTGACCCCTGACTCTTGGCCATCAGCCTGTAGACACTAGTCCACACCAACTGCCTGCACATACTGACCACAGGCAGTTAAGAATAAATAGCGAGTGCCCCACTAGCTACTGTTGGTCTGGCTTTACATCAAGTCTGCACATCTCCATGCAGCACCCACCAAAACAGATCAGTAAAGAAGTCACACCCCCAGCACTACTGCCAGGATCGCATTCGCCTTGGTGTCATCATGTGGCATAGCTAATGCTGCAGGCCAAAAACTACTGAAAGATTCCTGGGGACTAGGGATGAGCTTGGATACTCACTACAGAATGCTGTAGAGAACGTCAAAGTGTTCCAGTATGGCCAAGGAACCTTGGGTCCTAAAAGACGACTGTAATCCTGTTGAAAGAGGAGACAACACAAACATGCCCAGTGAACCTAACAGCTGCTGCAGGGGAGAAAATACATCATAGCACTACCCTAATCAACTCGCTGCTTCCATCTCCTGCAGACACAGGCACAAAGACTGTAGCCCTGTGCTATTTTGGGCATAGTGAATTTTACCTACCAAAAAATGTCATTTCCTGGAGCCTGCTAGATCAGTGGATTGTGTTTCTTGCCAATAGATGTTGACAGAGAGAACACAAAAGATATGCCATGGTCACTCCCATGGCACATACTTTTTTTTTTACTTGTCTGGAAGCTGTTCTGGGGACTTGGGGGGGGGGGGGAGGGAGAGAGAGGGGAGCAGGAGCAGGAACACAGAGGCGGTGTGAATATATGGATTTTGATACGGCAAATCCTGGAAGCTCAAATAGCTAGGAAGGTGAAATTAGGTCTTACCTGCTAATTGGCTTTCCTTGAGGAACTCCAGTCCAGTCCTACACCTCAGGGTAGTGCACCTCTTCCAGCAGCTTGGAGACTGAGCATGTCACAATCTTGATGACCTCAGGATACTTAGGCAGCTGGCACCACCTACCAGCCCCCAGTAACCTATTGAAAAAGCAGACTCACATGAGCAACAAATAAGTCAATATCAAACACACACTAAACTATAAGGGATCCCCCTCGGGAGAACTCCTTCTCCCCAAGAAGCTCCCTCCCTGAACACGGGAGCTTTCAAAACAAAGGAGTTTACCTGTCCCCACACCACTTCCCCACTCCCCCCACACAGAGGATGGAATAAACATCTTACCACTGAAACAAGCACAGGCCTCTCAGTGTCTACTCCTTAAATAATGCAGTGCAGCTTTCTCTCCCACTGGTCCTTCACTTAAACTGAGATTCTTCAGGCCCAGGGTCACCCACAACACACAAGTTCACAGATGGGGTGGTTCTCGGACTGGACTGGAGTTCAAGGAAAGCCAATTAGCAGGTAAGACCTAATTTTACCTTCCTTATCCCTCCAATACAATCCAATCCTGCACCTCAGGGATGTAACAGAGCACCTAAGAATGGGAGGGACCTGTGGGCCCGGACTGGATCACCACTGAACCGAATCTCACATCCCCTGCCACTAGCACATCCAACCGGTAATGCTTCACAAAACGTACGCAAGGATGTCCAGGTGGCCACCTGACAGATGTCCCTCAGTGGAACCAAACTCCACTCTGCCCAGGCGGCCACCTGTGCCCTGGTAGAATGAGCCCATAGGTCCTGCAGGACCTCCTTGCCCTTCAGATAGGCTGATGCAATCGCTTCCTTAATCCACCTCAAAAATGGATGGACTTTGCCGCAGCTGCCCCCTTACACAGCCCTCCACCCCCCAAAACAAAGAATAAGACTGATCTGACTTTCAAAATGAAGCCGTTCTCTTCAGATATTTTCTCAAGGAACGCCCGACGTCCAGGAGGCGCAGCTGCAGTTCTCTTACTTCCTCGGCCAGTCCTGATAACACAGATAGGGTAACCGGCTGATTCAAATGAAACAGTGACGCTACCTTCAGTAGGAAGGAGGGTATCGTTCGTAGAATGACCTTCTCCCTGGAGGACAGAAAAGGCTCTCTACACAATAACGCATGGAGTTCAGAGATTCTCCTGGCCGAACAGATCACTACCAAATATACTGTCTTCAATATCAAATCCTTCAGGGTACACGATGCTATCAACTCGAAGGGCTGTTGCAACAGCACCGAAAGCACCAGACTGAGGTCCCAAGACGGCACCAGCGTCCTTGTAGGTGGACGAAGCTGCTTCATGGCCTGCAAGAAATGAACGACATCCAGATGAGTTCCCAAAGAGACCCCCTGGATCCTGCTGCGATAACATGCTAATGCAGCCACCTACACCCTCAAAAAAAGAGCAATAGGCCAGCCCTTTATTGAACCCTGCCTGCAAGAAGTCCAGGATTGACACAGACAGCAGCCTGCAACTGTTCTTGGCACACCAGCCCTCAAAGGTTTTCTACACTCGCATGTATGACAAGGACATGGACCCTGGGCAGAAACCCCCGCCCCGCCCCATTTCCTTAACCTGGCACTCTCAAGAGCCATGCCGTAAGCAAGATCCGATCGACCTGTGGCATTAGTATTGACCCGCTGGGCAGCCTCCACAGCTCAGCCACTCTGTCACACCAGGTCGGCATACCATGGCTGCTGTGGCCAATTCAGGGCAATCTGAACGACCAACCCCCGGTGCGACTCCACTCTGCACCACTCGGCCTATGAGTGCCCACAGAGGGAAGACAAAGTCCTTGACTTGGCCACTGCTGCACGAGTGCATCCAAGCCCTTGGACATTCTCTCCCTCTGCCGACTGAAGAACCAGCTCGTCTTGGCCAACGCAAACATCACCATCAGATCCATGACCAGCTCCCCCCACTGGTGCACGATCTGCTCAAATACCATCTGGTTCAGTTGCCATTCCCCAGGGTCCAGATGTACTTGACTGAGGTAGGTCAGCAGTGATGTTTTCTGTGCCAGCCACATGCTCTGCTGAAATCGCCTGTTGATGGGCCTCTGCCCAAACCAGCAACATCTCCGCCTCGCTCTACAGCCGGATGCTGTCCATACCTCCCTGCTGATCTATTTACACTACTGTGGTGATGTACTCCCCCTCCCAAATGGCCATCACCGACTTAAGGGACTCCATAGGAAAAACAGGGAACCCGCAGACACCTGTTTTCGCCCTATTCTCGATCTCAAGCAGGTAAAGTACCTTATTTATATCCCGCTTTTCACTGGGTCAAAGCGGTTAACTGGGGGATACATTTAACACGAGGAGATATGACACATACACTAATACTTACAGGGAACATGGGCAACGGAGGGTTAAGTGGCTTACCCAAGACCACAAGGATTGCCTATAGGACTAGAAATCCCAGTCCCTCCAGCCTGAGATTGCGGTCCCCAGGTGGGACTTGAACCCCCGGCCCTCCGGCCTGAAGTACCTTGTCCTAACCACTAGACCACTCCTCCCTGTGAATAAACGAAGTATCGACCTTCTCCGCACTGGTCCCCAGGGACTGGAACCACCGCCTACAACCTTAGTAGTCGCTCGAGCGTCTGCCGCACACCCTGTGCCTTGGCGCGTGTCTTGCAGGGGGAGTGAATGAAGGCTGGCGCTAGAGGTCTGGCAAACTCCAATGCATAGCCCTCCTGGACCACTTGCAGCACCCACTGGTCTGACGTTACCCGGACACAAGCAGGGTAGACGTCCCACAACAGACCTCCAACGGGATGTACCCCCTGCCTGGGCCCCACCCCTCGCTTCATTGCTATTTCTTTTGGGCTGAGAAGGTGGCAGAAGACGCGAAATAGCCCCTGCCTGCTCCTCCTAAACCCCGAAACAATGGAGTCCTGGCAGCAAACCACCCCCTTTGGTAAGGGGATGATCTCAACGTCCAGAAACGCTGAAACTCATGGGCCTGCCCTCTGCCCGCTCCAGCTGCCCGACTCTGCTTCTGTTTATTCTCGGGAAAGCAACCACCTTTGGACTACCAAGTTCTTTACCAACTTTTCCATTCCTCCCTGAATAACGGCTTCCCTTTGAAAGGCAGCTTGCTCAAACGGGCTTGAGAAAACATCTTCCGACCAACTGCAAAGCCAGAGGTAGCAGAGAACCGCCACTAGGAGGTCATACTGTTAGAGAGATGACCAGGTCATAGAAGTGACATTCCATGTCTAGTATATAAAAAGCGCCCCACTCGACCATCTTGGATTTTGCTGAAATTTTGTATGTACACTACTATGTGTCTCAAACTAACTTTGGTAAAGTTTTAGATTCTCTCGTGGAATACTTTGAGATATAGTCATTTGTCTGTTCACATACCTTGACTTTGTACAGTACGAGTGAGATTTCAGCAACTTTGAGACCCTATATTTTCTTTGCTATTATAAAAAATGAAACTTGACTATCCTGTACAACGTTTTGCGCTCTATTTAATGATACTAATAATATTTTTTTAATATGTCGGAAGTAGATATATTGCAGCAAAGTCAGCCAAAAAATTGACGTTCTAAAAAAATTAAAAATTAGACATTATGCAGCTTCCTAAATAATCAAGTATGAAATTTTGCACATAATACCTCTATGTACTGAAGTTCTTGAATTTATAATTTCATGCTCTTAGCATTCTCCGTTAGTTTACAAATTAAGTGTAAAGTTGATTTTTTGCAAAAACGTAAAAATAGGGTATTTTTAACCTCCTTTTACACAAAAGTATCTTCTAAAATTGTTTTGAAACCAATTTCATTAGAAAGAGCATGTTTTAAGCTTTCTAGAAAAGCGGATTTAATTTACTAACCCTGGCGTACAATACCCTGAAAAGAGGGCTAAACATAGCGGACATTACCATGCTTGACAAAGGCATGTAATTCAACCTGCAGTTCTAACGTTATCCAAATGTTATATTAAACTCATTTCCATAGGAGTTGCTCAATAACTGTTACGTGCATATATTTTTTATTTTTTTATTTAACAGTATTTCTAAACCGCCTTATCTTATTAATCAAGGTGGTATCACAGCAAACAATCGGGTAAAGTGAGCGTGTTGTTCATGCAGTGAGGGGGAAACTTCGATTTGAGTGTATGTTGTGTTGTGTGCGAGATTAGTTAGAGCTATGTACAATGTGTGCTATATACATTGGGGCTATAAATGTCGTGAGCTTAACGTATAGATTTTCAGATTAGCAATAGTTGGTACACATTTACTAATTTACTTCAAAATGGACATCGACGAATCACTTGATAACAAGCCTCCTATGCCTGAATGTACCGTTGGACAAAAATTATCAAAATGTCACCATGGCTCATTTTATTCCAATAAAACTGGGCTCAATTCTGTGAGCTGCTCGTCAGCAAGCGAGAAATTGCTTATTACTCGATCAGAAGTTGACCTTACAGACAATGACAGTATCTGCTTGCATCACCAAGCACAGTATCTCAGCAAATATGAAATGAACCAAAAGTCGTGTTGCAATCCGTTTGAAAAGCAGAATCACGTCACTAAAAGTGGATTATCAAAAGTAACTTTAGCCATGTCTGAGGGCTTGAAAAAAGTGACCAAAATGAATGTAAAGCCAGGCCAGAAAATTTGCATCAGATGCAAAGCAAAATATGCTTCTATGGTTGAAGCCACAGCATCTTCATCTTCGGATGATTTTGATCCAGATGCCTTGGACACCCTTGATCAAAGCTTGACTGCTTTAGGCACTTCTCCATTAAAAATACGAAGAAAAAGCAGTAGACAAAGCTGGCTATTTGAAACAAGATTGAGCGCACACAGAACGTGGTAACAAAAAAAATAATGTCTGCTGCTGGAGTGGCTGACAACGTTGAACAATCTAGTCTATCTGCAGAATGCAGTCTATGTAGCGATTCCACTGAGCTTAAAGAAATGAAAGCAAAGATATATCCAATAGGTCAACAAAAGTTCAATTGTTGACTTTGGCCCCAAAAAGTTGGTCAATAAAGGAAACAGCAATGAAGTTTGGCGTTTCTGAACGTATGGTCAAAATGGCCCGAAACGTCAAGACCGACAAAGGCATTTGTGCTTTACCTGATGCAAAAATTGGCAAACCATTATCAGAGGAAGTCGCTAAAAGAGTCAAGGATTTCTATGAAGATGATGAATTTAGCAGAATGTGTCCTCGCAAAAAAGACTATTTCAGTGCGACTCGATGGTGTCAAAGTTCAAAAACAAAAATGTTAACACAAGTATGATCCAAAAAATTAACAATAATATGATGAAATATATGCTGTTACCATGGCAATGTCCGCTGACTTTGGTCCTCTTTTTAGAGCACTGTATGCCAGCGTTAGTCAAATTAACTTTTTTAGGGAGTTTAAAACATGCTCTTTCTAATGGTAGTAGTTTGAAAACGTTTCTAGAAGATAGGGTATTTCTAACTCTTTTACACAAAAGTATCTATTTTTAGCCTTTTTGCAAAAATCAACTTTACACTTAATTTGCAAATTAATGAAAAGGGCTAGGAGCTTGAAATTATAAACACAAAAACATTACCACGAGATACTATGCCTCAAATTTCATGTTCGTTGTTTACTTATTTCAGGAGCTATGCAACGTTAAACTTTTAATTTTTTTAGGCCGCCAATTTCTTTACCCGACTTTGGTGCAATGTGTCTATTTCTGACACAATCAAAAAAGATTATTAGTCTCATTAAAAAGAGCGCAAAAAGATGTGCAGGGTAGTTAAGTTTCATTTCTTATAAACAAACAATACTAGGTCTCAAAGTTGCTGAAATTTTGAATCATACTGTACATGTTCAGGCTATAGGGTCAAACAAATGGCTATCTCTCAACAGGTTTAACACCAGAGAACCTAAAACTCTACCAAAGTTCATTTGAGACATGGGGGGGCTCTAAATATAAAATTTAGTCAAAATCCGTGATAGTCATGCAGGGGAGCCCTAGACCACTTGACATGGAATGACCCAGAAGGTGTCTGCCAGGTAGGCTGCCCCCGTTGACAGCCTCACGACTGCCCTTGATCCTGGGCTTCCCCTGCATTCTCAGGAATGCTCTGTGCCCAACGCAAGCAGGCACACGCCACCAGCGCCCCACAAGCTGAGGCTTGAAGAGACAGCGTGTTGACATCAAAGGCTTGTTTCAGTAGGGTATCCAATTTCCATCTTGGATGTCATTGAGCACTGCACTCCCCCTCAACAGGCATCGTGGTCTTCTTAGTTATGGCCGACACTGCTGCGTTGACCTTCAGTGAATGAAACATCTCCTTCTCACCCCCAGCCAATGGCTACAACATATAATCAAACTCTGGAATTTGCTACCGGAGGATGTAGTAAAAGCCGTTAGTGTAGCTGGGTTTAAAAAAAGGTTTGGACAAGTTCCTTGAGGAAAGGTCCATATACCATAAATAACACTTATTAAAAGAGGGCTGCTACACAGTACCCTGTCCTGTGTTGCTGATGTAAGCTGTGACCAACTTCCTGGGTGATTAACAGTCCTTGCTTGGAGAAACTGCTACTAGGCCCTGACTAATTTAACAAAAAACACTGGGTTCACAGATTAGCTTTAATACAAAGAAGTCCTTTCAGAAAATTCCCAAGAAATATATACTCAATTGCAGATCTCTCTCCAGAAGTAGCAGTCCCTTTTTCTAGTCCTTCAAGACTGAGGATCACAGAGCTCTGGTTGAGCTATTTATGCCTGTGCTGCTGAGGTAAGCTGTGACCAACTTCCTGGGTGATTAACAGTCCTTGCTTGGATAGAAGGAGTCTTTCAAAATGGCCTTTTGACCTGCCACCTGGTGTTAACACCTATTGAAAAGGTTTCACAGGTCTCTTGCCCCCTAGGTAGAAGGCCTCTTTGTAAAGGTCTCTAGAAGACTATTTTTTGCTCAAAGAGTACTGACCCTGTTTTGCCTTTTATGCTAAGTTAAATAAATGTAAATAAAATCAGAATATATTTACATTCTCTTATATACCGCGCTATTCTGCATCAGTGCGGTTTACATTGAACAAACTGAAATTACATTGAACAGGGCATTATAACTTGGAGATAACTATTTTACAGGGAACATGGGCTATGGAGGGTTAAGTGGCTTGCCCAAGACCGCAAGGAGCACCTGTGGGACTAGAAACCCCAATCCTTCCGGCCCAAGGTTGCTGTCCTCTAGTGGGATTTGAACCCCTGACCTTCTGGCCTGAAGTACTTTGCCCCAACCACTAGGCCACTCCTCCACTCCAGGTGGGACTTGATTTGATTTAAATTACAGCTCTTTGCTGCTGCTAGGGGACATGCAATGAAGCTACAGGGTAAACTATTTAAGACTAATAAAAGAAAATATTTTTTCACTTAACGTGTTATCAAACTCTGGAATTTGTTACTGGAGGATGTAGTAAAGGCTGCTAGGGTAGCTGGGTTTAAAAAAGGTTTGGATAAGTTCTTGGAGGAAAGGTCCATAAACCATTATTAAGAAGGGACCCAGGATATCAATGCTTGGCCCAATACAAACACTGTGGAACTTGTGTCTTTTGGGGAAACTGCTAGGTACGTATGACCTAGATTGGCCACTGTTGGAAACAGGATACTGGGCTTGATGGACCTTGGTCTGACTCAGTATAGCATATCTTATGTTCTTATAACACAAAATACACTATCAAATTTATGCTGACGACCTGATGCTATACTCCCCTTTGATACCAACAACCGGGACAATACAGCAGTACAATCATGCTTCAAAGTAGTAGCAGAATGGCTGGATGACCACAACCTATTATAACAAGTCAAAAGTACTCATATCCAAAGACCCATCCTACAACCCCTCCAGAACAAAAACAAAGTACTACTTCCCATAAGGCCAGAGATTAAATACCTAGGAAACACTCTAGAACACAAACTGACCTTTCAGGCACACATCAAAAGAGTTATGAACTATAACGTAAAATGAGGATCTTGCACAACCTTCGCACACTGCTAGAGCTTCAGCACTACCATACAGTATGCCAGGCCTTAATCACCCCACACCTGGATTATTGAACTCAGTCCTCCAGGGCCTTCCAAAACTAGCCCTCAGGCCTCTAAACTGCAAAGAATATGCAGCTCATCAACAAAATGTCACGATATGATCACATCACACCAGTAAAAGTAAGAATAAAATACAAGGCAATCACCACCACATTCAAAATGATACACCATCTTACAACCTGCCTGCAACCACTCATTCAGAAGAGCTTGGATACAAGACTATGTGTATTGCCAAGTTTTACGCTTTTCTTTTAACCCTGTCACTCACTAGTTCACTGACTAGGCAAAAAATATTCTGGCAAATACAGTATGAGTTAACTCTGTCACTCATTACAGACTATGCATAGACACTTTAGTAAATGCAATATGAGTTTTATTAAATTAAGTCCATTTGAAATAATGATAAAGCACAAAGGTAAGCATTAATACTTTTACCGGATATTATAGCTCATCACTCCAGGTGGGGGACTGTTTAGCAATCACTCTCAGGAGGAAAATCCGGAACGCTTGTCTCGTATATCAGTTGCAGTCCCGCCCTCCTGCTGCAAGTCCCCCTGTTAAGTACTCTAATCAGACTCGTGCTGGCTGCATGCCATAGGTTAACACGCTGCATGCTCAAATCAGGATTGGTCAGAGCCAATCCTGTGCACATGGTTCACACCAGGCTTGGCCAGGGCCAAATCTGTGCTCGTGACCAGCAGTGTTAGCTGCTGAGTCACTCATCTAGTTTTGTCCGGCCAAACCTGTTTGCCTGCTTAGAGAATTTTGACCTACAACATTCTTTGCTGGTCAGACTCACATGAACTTCTCTCCACCCCATTCCAGCTTTTTTTTGCTTTGGTTTCCGGGCAGGCTTCTGATCACCCCCTTGTGGTCAGACATCTGAGAATGCTCAAAGGACACATCCCCCATGGTCTACATTCAGAGACTAGATGAAGTGTTCTTTTGTCATAAATTTGTTTGCCTTAAGGACTCCTTGTCAAGGGAGACACCCCCCATGGTTTTAGAAACAACTCAAGGCTTCTACATTACAATTGATGAATTCTTATCCTGTCCTCACAGGCAGAATGGCTCATGAGTTCAATTTCTTATAATAAAGTACAATATCTTTGCTGATCCAAAAAAAAAAAATCCAAATAAATCTTTAATTAGTAATACACTATGACAATATCTAAATCTTCTCACTAGCCCAGCTCTGAAAACAAAACCTTTCAGTCAGTATGCCAAAGAGCATTATTCTACGGCCCTACATTATGGAATTCACTGCCGTCTACGATAAGGACCATCCAGTACCTGAATGACTTCTGGAAAAAACTAAAAATGCCCCTTTCTGAAGTCGTCATTGGATCTGTCAGACTCGCCACCCCAAATCTGCCACCATTCATTACGTACAGTTATACCTCTGCATGTATATAAGTTATGTCACCCTACCACTATCATAATCTAATCTATACAATTCCCCATTAATCTTAAACTCACTGTAAATATTTACACGTTATCACATAAGAACATAAGATATGCCATACTGGGTCAGACCAAGGTCCATCAAGCCCAGTATTCTGTTTCCAACAGTGGCCAATCTAGGTCATATGTACCTAGCAGTTTCCCCAAGAGACACAAGTTCCACAATGCTTGTACTGGGTCAAGCATTGATATCTTCGGTCACTTCTTAATAATAGTTTATGGACCTTTCCTCCAGGAACTTGTCCAAACCTTTTTTAAACCCAGCTACACTAACAGCCTTTACTACATCCTCCGGTAACAAATTCCAGAGTTTGATTACACGTTGAGTGAAAAAATATTTTCTTTTATTAGTCTTAAATAGTTTACCCTGTAGCTTCATTGCATGTCCCCTAGTCTTTCTATATTCTGATAAGGTAAACAATCGATCTACGTTTACCCGTTCCACTCCGTTCATTAATTTATAGACTATCATATCTCCCCTCAGCCGTCTCTTTTCAAGGTTAAAGAGCCCTAACCTTTTTAGCCTTTCATAGGAGTATCCTTCCATCCCCTTTACCATTTTGGTGGCTCTTCTCTGTACCTTTTCTAAAATCGCTATATCCTTTTTAAGATACGGCGACCAGAAATGCACACAATATTCAAGGTGCGGTCTCACCATGGAACGATATAGAGGCATTATAATATCTTTTGTTTTATTTTCCATTCCTTTCCTTATGATACCTAGCATTCTATTTGCTCTCTTGGCCGCCGCTGCACACTGGGCCGAGGGTTTTAACATGGTATCCACAATGACGCCTAAATCTTTTTCCTGGGTGGCGGTTCCTAATGTGGAACCTTGCATCGTGTAAACATAGTTTGGATTGTTCTTCCCTAGGTGCATAACCTTGCACTTGTCGACATTAAATTTCATCTGCCATTTTGATGCCCAGTCTTCCAGTTTATCAAGATCCTCTTGCAATTTTTCACAATCCTCTTGGGTTTTAACAACTTTAAATAGTTTTGTATCATCTGCAAATTTGATAACCTCACTCGTTATTCCACTTTCCAGGTCATTTATGAATATGTCAAAAAGCAGCGGATCCAGCAGAGATCCCTGGGGTACACCACTATTCACCTTTCTCCATTGGGAAAATTGGCCATTTAGCCCTACCCTCTGCTTTCTATCTTTTAACCAGTTCCTGATCCACAATAGTACACTGCCTCCTATCCCATGACTCTTTAGTTTTGCCAAAAGTCTCTGATGAGAGACCTTGTCAAAGGCTTTCTGAAAGTCCAGATACACAATATCAACCGACTCACCTTTGTCCCCCTGTTTATTCACTCCTTCAAAAAAACATAACAGATTAGTAAGACAAGATCGTCCTTGTCTAAAGCCATGTTGGCTGTCTCCCATTAGGTTGTGACTATCTACATGCTGAGTAATTTTATTCTTTATGATGGTTTCTACCATTTTTCCCGGTACTGACGTCAGGCTCACCGGTCTGTAGTTTCCCGGATCACCCCTGGAACCCTTTTTAAAAATTGGTGTTACATTGGCGATCCTCCAATCTTCAGGTATTAGAGATGATTTTAATGATAGTTCACAGATTACTGATAGCAGTTCTGCAATCTCATATTTCAGTTTTCAACACCCTTGGATGTATACCATCCGGCCCAGGTGATTTGCTACTCTTCAGTTTATCTAATAGTTGTAAGACATCTTCACGATGTATCGATATTTCCTTCAATTCTTCCGCACCTTTAAATACCACTTCAGTCATGGGTAACATCCCTACATCTTCCTCAGTAAAGACCGAAGCAAAGAATTCATTCAGTCTCTCCGCTATCGCCTTGTCGCCTCTTAGTGCTCCTTTAACCCCTTTATCATCTAATGGACAAACTGACTCTCACAGGTTTTTTGCTACGAATGTACTTGAAAAGGTCTTTACTTCGCGTTTTTGATTCCGCAGCAAGCTTCTTCTCAAATTCTCCCTTTGCCTGCCTTATCAATGCCTTGCATTTGACTTGCCAGTGCTTGTGCTGTTTCCAGGTTTCGTCGTTTGGCTCTTTTTTCCATTTCCTGAAAGATGCTTTTTTGGCAACAGCAGCCTCTCTGACCTCACCTTTAAACCATGCTGGCAGTTTTTTGGACTTCCTTCCACTTTTCTTAAAGCGTGGAATACAGCTGGTTTGGGCTTCCAAGATACGCTCGTTTTATGTATATTATGTTTGAGTTCCATGTAAACCGCTTTGATACCACAAAAAAAGCAGCATAGAAGAAATGTTAAACAAACAAACCACATACACCCTAGACTAGGTCCAGACTAGTGGGGAGTACCAAAGATACACCACCAAAGGCAAGAAATGATAATTACACTTACCTGGTAATTGTAGTTCCTTGAGTGACAGTTCAGTCCTCTACCTCTGGGTTGTCAACCTCCTCCTGCAGCTTGGAGACTGATATGTCAGAATCATGACATCACTGGATATAGCCTGCTGCTCTCTCTCTCCTCCCCTCCAGTGTGAACTATTAACAAAGCAGACTCAAAGGAGCAACAAATAAGTAGCTATAACTGAACTTGCAATGAAACCCAAGATAACTATAATAGGATAACAGACTGCAGACAAAGCTTTCTTACGTCCTGCCCTGCCACTGAATCTATTAGGTAGTCACCTTCCCACATTGAACAGATGAAAAGCTGACTTGCCTGTAGCGACTGTCCATGCGCCACCCGGCTGCCTCCTTCCTGAAAAACCTCAAGGTGGGAATGAGGCTCTGACAGTAATGCAGGCTCTGACACTCCCTCATCTGGAATACTGCAACATAATCTACCATGGCCTACCTGCCACACAAACCAATCCCCTCTGAACTGCCTTAAACACCACGGCAAGAATAATTCACAACGCAAAGAAACGGGGCCACATCACCCCAATTCTAAGAGACCTTCATATTCTCCCCATCGAAGCAAGAATCAAGTACAAAGTTCTTCTACTCACCCACAAAACCATCCACCAAACACAAGGCACCCCACTCCACACCCTACCTCGCCCAACCCACAGCAGAACAACCAGACAATCCTCCAACAGCTCCATTGCCGTCCCCCACAAAAGAACCAAAGCAACACAACGGACCTGCAACAGAGCCTTTGAACTCTATGCCCCATCCCTCTGGAACTCTCTACCAAACCACATCAAGAACGGTGATCTCCCTTCATTCAAAAAGCAGCTAAAAACCATCCTATTCCAAGAACATCTCTGAATAGGAACCCCTATTCTCTTCAAGATCCTCAGACCAATAACTGTCTCTCGTCAGTCTCTATGTCCATCCTAAATCATGAATGTTGAGCCCCCGGTGATGCCCCCCCCCCCACTTTTGATTCCCCCCCCCCTCCCGTTATATGTCCCACCGCTTTGACCCGGTGAAAAGCGGGATATAAATACAGATAAATAAATGGACTGAACTGTCGTCACTCAAGGAACTACAATTACCAGGTAAGTGTAATTATCATTTCCTTATCGTTCCTCCAGTTCAGTCCTCTAAATCTGGGGTCGTACCAGAGCAGCAATTATTGGGGGGTAGGGGGGACCCTTCCAGCCGGTACGCAACACCGCAGCCCCAAAACAAGCATCTTGAGCCGCTGCGACATCCAGACGGTAATGTCTACTGAACGTATGCAGAGACGAACAAGTGGCCGCTCTACAAATCTCACTTGGAGGAACTAAGCCGTGTTCTGCCCAGGAAGCCGCTTGCGCTCTGGTGGAATGAGCCCGTAATCCGTCTGGTACTGCACGACCCTGAAGCAAATAGGCAGAAGATATCGCTTCCTGAATCCATCTGGCAATGGAAGCCTTTGACGCTGCCTCTCCCTTACGCCTACCACCAAACAGCCAATCCGACTTGCAAAAAGACTCGGTAATCCTCAAATACTGACGCAAGGTTCTCTTAACATCCAACCGCCGTAAACCGCGATCCCCAGAGTTCCCTTCCAAGGACTCCAAGAACTGGCAAAACACACCGACTGATTTAAGTGAAAGGGAGATACCACTTTAGGCAAAAATGAAGGAACTGGCTGCAAAACGACCTTTTCTTTTGAAAAGGTCAAAAAGGGTTCCCTAGAGGACAACGCCTGCAACTCTAAAATGTGCCTTGTTGAACAAATCGCCACCAGAAACACTGCTTTTAATGTCAAGTCCTTCAACGACACCCGACGCAAAGGCTCAAATGGCGACTTGGCAAGTGCCGACAAGACCAAATTAAGATCAAGGCGGAACCGTTACCCTACTAGAAGGTCGTAACCTAGCCACCGCCCTAAGAAAACACAGCACATCCGCATGAGCTCTCAAGGCTATACCTTGAACCTTTCCGCGATAACAGGACAGCGCCGCTAACTGCACACGCAAGGAACTAGCTGCTAAACCCTTCTCAAACCCATCTTGGAGGAAGTTGAGAATAGAAGGAACGGTGACTGTTGCCGCCCGAATCTGCCGTCGCAAGCACCAATCTTCAAAAATACGCCAGATCCGCACATATGTCATCGAAGTGGACTGCTTGCGTGCCCTGAGCAGCGTAGATAAACGCCGAATAGCCCCTTCTCTTTAGCCGAGCACTTTCAATGGCCATACCGTAAGTGAGAATCAATCCACCTGGGGCATGAACAGGGGATCCGGTCGCACAGGAAGTCTCCAAGGTTAGCCGTTCAGGAGTCGCGTACCACGGATGCCTCAGCCAATCGGGCGCAACCAGAAGCACCCTTCCCTGGTGAGCCTCTATTCTTTGAACCACTCGACCTATCAACGCCCACGGCGGGAAAACGTACAGGAGACCCGAGGTTGGCCACCGCTGCAACAGCGCGTCTATGCCCTCTGACATTCTCTCTCGTCTCCTGCTGAAGCAGCGCGTGACCCTTGCTGATTGAAAGGTCGCGATCAAGTCCATAACGGGCAATTCCCACCGTACCAGCAACTGCGCAAAGACTTTGGGGTGTAATTCCCACTCCCCGGCATCCACGTGAACTCTGCTGAGGAAGTCCGCCATCACACTGTCTTTCCCTGCAATGTGCGCCGCTGAAATTGCCGTTAACCGACTCCCCACCCAAGCGAACAGCAAATCCGCCTCGTCCTCCATTGCGGCACTCCCCATGCCGCCCTGACGATTGATGTAGGCGACAGTCGCGGAATTGTTTGATAGCACCCAAACTGGGCGCCCCAACACTAAATCCTTGAACGCCTGCAGTGCCCTCGCTACCGCTCGCAATTCCAACCGATTTATCGACCACGCAGCTTCCAGCGGGGACCAACGCCCCTGCGAGAACCGACCCCCGCAGTGGGCTCCCCAGCCCGCCAGACTGGCATCCATCCATCCATCAATGGAATCCACTCCGGCTGCTCCTGGGGCATTCCGGCCACTAACTATGACAGAACCAGCCACCACTGGAGCGATAGCCTCACCCTGAGCGGGCACGGGAGCCGCTTGCTCAATGGATCCACCTGATGAAACCGGCGGCACAGCAAAGCCCTCTGCAAAGGCCGCATATGTACTTTGGCCCAAGGCACCGCCTCCAGAGTCGCCGCCATAGTTCCGAGGACGGGGAGATACAACCACACCAAACGGAGCTGGAGTAGCTCTGAACCTGCGCACCAGACAGCGTAGAGCCTGTGCTCTCCTGACCGGTAAAAATACCTGCCCTTTGAGTGTGTCAAATTGAACTCCCAGATACTCGAGAACTTGGGAAGGCTGAAGACGGCTATTGGTCGGACTGATCACCCAACCGAGGCTCCGCAAAAAAACTCTACTACCCTGTTTGTCACCTGAATGCTCTCTGTCTCGGACTTCGCCCGAATCAAGCAATTGTCGAGGTACGGGTGCACCAAAATGCCTTCTTTGCGCAACACCGCCGCCACTACCACCATAATCTTGGTGAAAGTGCGCGGTGCTGTCGCGAGACCAAAGGGCAACACTTTGAACTGATAATGGCCCCAGGGCAAAGCGAACCTTAACCTCTGATGAGCCTCCCAAATGGGAATGTGCAAGTAGGCCTGTCAGATCCAACGACGTTAAATACTCTCCCTGACGCACCACTACAATCACCGACCTTAACATTTCCATACGGAAGTGAGGCACTCGCAGACACCGATTTACACCCTTGAGGTCCAAGATAGGTTGCAGCGCTCCTCCTTTCTTTGGCACCACGAAATAAATGGAGTACCGACCCAACCCGTACTCTGCTTTCAGAACCTCCACAACCGCCCCTAATTGCAGCAGGTCGCTCCAAAGTACTGCGAACTGCTAGTCTTCCGTTGCCCCCTGCAAGGGGACATGACAAAAGAATCCCGCACGGGACGCGCCAGCTCTAGAGCATAACCCTGACGAATAATCTCTAGAACCCACTGGTCGGAAGTAATGAGGGTCCAAGCGGATAGAAACTCCCGGAGCCTCCCGCCTATGGAAGCTTCCTCCGCCGGGACCCGCTTCATCTCATTGCGGTTTACGAGTTGTCGATGCAGAGCCCGAGGAGAAACCTCTAGTAGCCCCTCGAAACCCCCGAATTCCTTGCCCCCGGGACGAAAACCTGATCCTCTGAAAGACCTGTACCGCGTCGATCGAAACCTCCGAAAGTCACGAAACTGGCCTCTAAAACCTTGACCGGACTTCCCCTGTTTCGGTTTGTCCTCTGGAAGTCTACCAACCCTTGTCTCCCCGAGGTCCTTCACCAACTTATCCAGATCTTCCCCGAACAGCAACTTCCCTTTGAACGGCAGCATACTGAGTCGGGACTTGGAAGAACCGTCTGCCGCCCAATTACACAACCACACCGATCTGCGGGCGGCCACCACGGACGCCGTGCTATTTGCGAGCGCTCTGCTCAAATCATAGTGCACGTCCACTAAATATGCTGCTCCGGACTCCAGGCGCCCCAGATCCTTGAGCTCCTCGAGATCCAAATGAGGCGAGTGACGCAACTGTTGCACCCAGCGCAAACACGCCCACGCCACCCAGGCCCCACAGATAGACACTTGCAACGAAAGGGAGCCAGCCTCGAATGTCTGCTTCAGGAGGCCGTCAACCCTACGGTCCTGAGCATCCTTCAGCACCGTGCTGCCCTCTACCAGAATGGTAGTCTTTTTGGCAACTGCCAATACCACCGCGTCAACCGGAACCTTTCCTTATCCTTAATCGGCAAGTGGATAAAGCCTATTCATCGTGTGTACACCTCTTGAGCCCCGCTTTGGGCTGGTTCCATTCATCCTGAATCATCTTATCGACCACCTTATGCACTGGAACCACCTGTGTCTGACGAACCGCCTGAATGACGGGATCCTCCACCTCGTCTTCCATGGATGTCTGAGCAGCCAGATTTAACATCTGCATCGATTCCGTAATCGACGCAGGGAGCTCCTCTCTACGAAAGACCCTAAAGATCTTAGGCTGCTCCTCAGGTTCCAGGATCTCCCCCCTTCCTCCAGATCCTGCGCACCCTCTTCATGCTCCCAGTCGGACTCCTCGCCCTCCGGCCAATCGCTCTCCACAGCCGAGGAAGCTCAGGCCCTAGCTCTTTTAGGCTCCTGGGGTCCTTCACCTACCTCGACTTGAGCCTGCTACTTGCGAAGCCGAAACGGTAAGCGGCGAAGTGTCTGTTAGCTTACCCTGGCGCCACAAACAGAATGCTTTGTGCAGCATTAAAATGAACTCAGGACAAAACTCCGCTGGATCCCCCAGCTGCGCTCCAGGCAAAGCTGCAGAGGACCCAGCTGGCTCCTCTACTAGGCACTCCTGCACTGGGGTTTGAGGAGACTCAGTCAGCGCTACTGCATGTGCCCCCCCCCCCCCCCCCGGTGCCTCTGCAGCCTCCTTAAGGTCCATCTGCTGCTCCACCGTGGACGAAAGGGAAGCACAGCCGTGGCACACTCCTGACTGCCACCGTGCCTCTCCGGGTACCACAGATCACACACTGTGGACGCCCCACCATAAATCTGGCAAGTCCAACTGTTCCTATCCTCTGTGTAATGAGTGGATCTTTATATATTTATTGGTTTTGTTTGTTTTTTTGTTTTTTTTGTTTTCACACTAAGTGAAAACAAATACCTGAAAGGCCAGAACTATAACAACAAACAAAAACCCTAACGGTTCCCACTCTGTCTGAAATGCCCGACTGATGCAGCCATGAGACGGCCCCCCTTCCCCCCTCAGCAGCATTTTCACAACCGCGGCATAAAGAAAAAGTAAAAATTCACTGCCAAGTAAAACCAACGTCCCACAGAGCTAAACAAACCTCCAGGAAGCCAAATAGCCAAAAGGAAAACATTGTCTGCCTACCTGCTCCATTCCAGTCGATGAGGATCAGCCACGCGGTTTCCCACACTGCCTAAAATGGCCGTTGGGAACCCCGAAGAGCAAAAGAGCGCCAAAGCACTGCCCTCCTAGTGCTCAGAGTCCTCACAGGGCGGTCTCTGCTGCTAGCACAGCCTGCGCCGGTTGAAAACTTACCGGGCAGGTCTGTGCAGTCACTATCTGCCCCGGAGCCGCGCTGCACCACTGATCCTGTTTAAAGCTAGACAAACCTGTCTGCAGCTTCCCAGACCTGGGAGACCGCGATCTGCAGTCCCGGCGGCCCGACAGGGTGCACGGCTCCAAGAGGGAGCTCTCCCCCGTAGCGTCCGGGGGGAGAGATCCTCCGGCTACCAATCCTCAAATCCTTCTCCTTTATAATCTTTCGCTTTTTTTTTTTTTTTTTTTAAACTTGGTGACAGGCAGGGAGCAAAGAACGCTGAGCAATTAACCTTAAAGCTTTAAGACACATTACCCCAAAAGAATAAAAGTCTAACAAAAAAACCCCAAGTTTAACTACTCTAATCCTACTCTCTCCTTATATTACTCCAGTGAGCCCTCTCCCGGGCTCACAATGTCCTCCTGCTGCATGGAGACTGGTTACACTGGAGGAGAAGAGAGAGAGCAGCAGGCTATATCCAGTGATGTCATGATTCTGACATAACCTCCTCCTGCAGCTTGGAGACTGGTGACAACCCAAAGATAGAAACAGAAACATGACAGAAAAAGATCACATGGCCTATCTAGTCTGTCCTTCCATAACTACAACAGTCCACTTTTTACCTTTAGAGATCCTGTGTTTGTGCCATGCTTTTTTAAATTGTTACTGTCCTCATCTCTACCACCTCCACTGGGAGACTATTCCACGGATCCACTACTCTTTCCGTAAAGAAATATTTCCGCATATCACTCCTGAATCTCCCTTCACCCTCATCCCATGTCCCCTCGTAGCAGAACTTGCTTTCAATTGAAAGAGGCTCTCTCCCTGAACATTTATGCCACGGAGGTATTTAAACATCTCAATCATATCACCTCTATCCCGCCTTTCCTCTAAGGTGTACATATTAAGATCCTTCAGTCTGTCCTCATATGCTTTATAATGAAGACTACTAATCATTTTAGTGGCCACCCTCTACACCGACTCCATCCTGTTCACATCCTTTTTAAGGTGCGGTCTCCAGAATTGCACACTATACTCCAAATGAAGTCGCACCAAAGACTTATACAGAGGCATTATCACCTCCTTTTTTCTGCTAGCCATTCCTCTCCGTATGCACCCAAGCATCCTTCTAGCTTTTGCCGTCGCCTTTTCTACCCGTTTAGCTACTTTAAGATCATCAGACACAACCACGCCTAGGTCCTGCTCTTCTTTAGTGGACAAAAGTACCTCACCCCCTATACTATATTGCTCCCTTGGATTGCTGCAGCCCAAATGCATGACCTTACATTTTTTAACATTAAATCCCAGCTGCCAAATTCTAGACCATTCTTCAAGCTTAGCTAGATCCCTCCTCATGTTATCTACCCCTTCCTGGGTGTCTACTCTATTGCAGATTTTGGTATCATCCGCAAAGAGGCAAATCTTATCTGAAAGCCCTTCCGCTATATCACTAACAAAGATGTTAAAAAGAAAATCGGACCAAGGACAGATCCCTGGGGCACATCACTGATAACATCCTTCTCCTCAGAGTGAGCTCCATTTACATGTACTCTGTCGCCTCCAACCCAACCAATTTCTAACCCAAGCAGTAACTTTAGGGTCCATCCCCAGGGTGCTCAGTTTGTTTATAAGTCGCCTGTGAGAAACAGTGTCAAAGGCTTTACTGAAATCTAAATACACCACATCTAGGGCTCTCCCTCGGTCCAACTCCCTGGTTACCCAGTCAAAGAAATCAGATTTGTCTGACAAGAACTGCGTCTGGCGAATCCATGCTACCTTGGATCCTGTAATCCGCTGGACTCCAGAAACCTCACTATTTTTTCTTTCAGCAGCATTTCCAATAATTTACTCACCACCGAAATTAAACTAACCGGCCTGTAGTTTTCAACCACATCCTTACTTCCGATTTTGTGTAAAGGCACCACATAAGCCTCTCTCCAGTCCTTTGGCACCACTCCCGACTCCGAGGCATTGAAAAGGTCAGTCAGTGGAGCTGCTAGAACGTCCCCAAGTTCCCTCAGTATCCTCGGGTGTATCCCATCCGGTCCCATCGCTTTGTCTACTTTAAGTTGAGAGAGTTTCTCACGAACACAGTCTTTTGAAAAATTGTTCAAATTTGTGGGTGTTTTCTGAGGTTCTGCTCCTGGTTCTTCATCTGTGAACACAGAACAAAAATATTTGTTAAGCAATTCTGCTTTATCCTTATCAGCTTCTACATATTCCTCCCCTGCACCCTTGAGACTGACAATACCACTCTTGCCCTTCCTCTTCCTAGCATGGAGATGGAGCAAGCACCAAAGTGTCAAGAGCATGGCAGCCTTCTTGGGGGGAGGAGCTACATGGGTAAACCAGGAAGGCTTTTGGGACAAGCGTAGCCAAGTCCAGAGCATAGCTCCTTGAAACCACCTCTAACACCTACCTGTCAGATTATTTGAGTCCATTCATGGGAAAAGAGAAGCAGCCGTCCTCCCACAGGTGGTACCCCGGAATGGACCAGCGAACTCTGCGGTTGAGGAGTAATTATTCCTGTAGCGACTGATGCCCCAAAAGGGCCGAGGCCTGGAAACAGACTTGTTTGAGGAAGCAGTGGGTTTGCCAGGGCAATAGGGTCAGACGTCCCTGAAGCGTACCCTATAAAGCAGAGGACGAAGAGGGGGAAGCTGTAGGGCAACAGGAACTAGATTTTGACTGGTCGTCTTCTGGTAAGCATTGAGGCTTGACCTTAGCCAAATCTTTCATGAGCTTCAAGCCCCCCTTTAAATGGGAGTTTATCGAGGAGGGATTTGGAAGCTGCATCGGCATTCCAATGCCAGAGCTAAAGCCAGGGATGTGCAACTGTACCCGCAACTAGGAGCAAGTGGAGAGGCACAGGAAATCATAAAAGTCATCGGCTATAAAGGCGGTGACCGATTCCAGGCGCAGCAAAGCCAGGTCTTCCAGAAAGAGTAGGAGCCATCACAGCAGAGCCCTTGCTACGAGCCTCTCACATACCACTGCCTGTAGTGCCAAGGAAGAAGGAAAGGAGATTTTCAGAAGAACCTCACCTTCTTGTCAATCTGATCCCTAAGCATAGTACTGCTTCCAATGGGAATGGCTGTGTGTTTAGTGATAGCAGTCATGAGCGCATCAACCTTAGGAAAATGCAGCCATTTATCAAGGTTGTCTAGGAACCAGAGGTAAAAGTGGAGTACAGGGAGAAATCTGAACAACCCCGTTCCAAGGTGACCATTTGCTGAAGCATCATGAGGAAAGGAAAAGCCTTGGATGGCTTCTTGATAGCCATGATAATGGATCTACTTGAGGCTTAGCTGGATCCGAAGGAGCCTGTGTCTAACAGGTGAAAAGCTTCTATAATCTGGGCAATGAGAGCCAGAAGTTCCTCCTTCCAGAATAGGCTGATATCTTGTCCCTCATCCCATGGCTCCTATTCCTGTTATTCCTCTGGAGGCGAAAGCTCCACTTCATCTCTTTTGGACACAATGATAGAATAGATCAAATTGACAGAGGTTGTGCTTTATGTTAGAGGGGGCAGAGTCATACAGGATTAAAGTTTTGCAGGAACTCCATGTAAAAAGAGGAAGATGATGGCGGTAGAGGTGTACTACCAACCGCCTGGCCAAAATGAACAGATGTATGATGAAATGCTAAAAGAAATCAAGCAAGCTAACAAAAGTTACAACACAGTAATAAGGTTGATTTCAATTACCCTGGCATCCACTGGGTCAGTGTCACAGCAGCACATGCTAGAGAGATCAAGTTTCTAGATGAAATAAATGACTGCTTCTTGGAACTGGTTCATTAAGACCAGAGTGGAAGCTGTTCTGGATCTAGTCCTTAATGGAATACAGCATCTGGTGCAAGAGATAAGGGTGTTTGGTGTCACTTGACAATAGCAATCATAGCATGATTGCATTTGATTTAAATAAATGGAGGAAAGACAGCAAGGAAATCCACAGTACTACTTTTTCAACTTTCAAAACGGAGACCATGATAAAATGAGAAGGATAGTTAAGAAAAAAGGTCTTTAACCTTTGCAGCTACTCCTTTTAGTTTACATCAAGCATGGGTGTCTAAAAATACTATTTGGGAAGCCCCAGACCATATGTATTCCACGCTTTAAGAAAAGCGGAAGGAATGCCAAAACACTGCCAGCATGGTTTAAAGGTGAGGTCAGAGAGGCTGTTTTAGCCAAAAAAGCATCTTTCAGGAAATGGAAAAAAGGAGCCAAATGACGAAAACTGGAAATAAGCACTGGCAAGTTAGATGCCAGGTATTGATAAGGCAGGCAAAGAATTTGAAGGAAAGACAGAAAGCTTGCAGTGGAAGCAAAAACACACAATTAAAAAAAACTTTTTCCAAATGCATTCGTAGCAAAAAAAGCTGCAAGTCAGTTGGACCATTAGATGACAGAAGCGTAAAAGGGGCACTAAGGGGGGGGGGGGGAGACAAGGCCACAATAGAGACACTGAATGAATTATTTGTTTCGGTCTTTACTGAAGATGGGGGGGGGGGAAGTTACCCATGCATGAAATGGTATTTAAAAAGGTGATGATTTGGAAGAACAACTGCAGCACGCACAATTTGAGCACTCAGACTCTCCCATCACGCCATCCTAATTATTCCACTGGCTAACCCATCACTTCTAGGATCAAATTTAAAGTCCTCACTGCCCAGCACCTCCAGGCAGGCCCCACAGACAGAGCATGCTAGATTTGCTCAGCCTGCCAACGCAGATCTGTGGGAGCACCCCATATGCCCGCTTGAGGTCTTTCCCACTCTATGCCCTACACTCTGGAATGCACTGCCACCCACCCTAAGAAGCATTCAGTCAACAAAAGTCTTCAGCAAGCACCGAGTCTCGTGTGCCTGCCTCGCTGAACCTCCTGTAATCTCCGTCTATGCCACTGCGTTTACCATGTTCCCCATAGCAACAGAGCTCTATGTATCCCACTGCCTGCCACCTATGTCTACTCTTAAATCCTCATTGCTTTGATCAGAACTTGTCACACCCCACTGCTGCCACACACGTCTTTCCACTGTTAATTGTTCACCGTTTTGACCGATAGGAAAAAAAGACAAAACCCACACAGTATAAAAATCAGTTAAATAAACTGAAGAGCAGCAAATCACCTATATCAGATGGTATAAATCAGAGGGTGTTGAAAGAACTGAAATATGAAATTGCAGACCTACTATTAGTAATCTGTGAACTATCATTAAAATCATCTGCTGTACCTGAAGTTTGGAGAATAGCCAATGTAACGCCAATTTTTAAAAAAGGTTCTGGGATGATCTGAGAAGCTACAGACTGGCGAGTCCAATGTCAGGCAAAATGATAGAAACCATTATAAAACAACAAAAATTACTGAATGTCGATAGTCATAGTCTAATGGGAGAAAGCCAACATGGATTTAGCCAAGGAAGGTCTTGTCTTACTAATCTGTTATATTCTTTTGTGAATAAACAGATAGGCAAAAAGGTAAGCCAGTACTGTATCTGGATTTTCAGAAAGCCTTTGACAAGGTCCCTCATAAGCCACTTGGCGAAATTAAAAAGTCATGGGATAGGAGGCAGTGTACTATTGTGGATCAGGAATTGGTTAAAAAAATAGAAGGCAGAGGGTGGGGCTAAATGGACAATTTTCTCAGTGCAGTACGTGCAGGGATCTGTGCTGGGTCCGCTTCTTTAACATTCATAAATGACCTGGAAATGGGAATAAATGAGTGAGGGGATCAAATATGCAGATGATACAAAATTATTCAAAGTTCTTAAAACCCAAGAAGAAGATTGTGAAAAATTGCAAGAGGTCCTTAATAAAGTGGAAGGCTGGATGTTCAAATGGCAGATTAAATTTAGTGTGGACAAGTGCAAAGTTATGCACCTAGGAAATAACCCCCCAAACTATGGTTATACATAGTAAGATAGCAAATGACAGCAGATAAAGACCAATATGGTCCATCTAGCCTGCCCAGTAAGATGGCAAGAGTAGGTGCACCTGCCGCTCCGTGCAGGTCACCCCTCCCCATATCTTTGTTTAGGGGTGAACCCACTGCTCTGTGTAGGACACCCTTGTTTGTTGAGAAATTAGATGGTTAAGTTTTTATTTATCCTGTTGCTGTAAAGGAACCCACTGTGTCTGTCCCATGCCATTTTGAATTCTATCACTGTATTTGCCTTTTCCCCTATCACTCCCTGTTAAAATGTTACATGTATTTTTTGTTTAATATATTGTTCAATCCTTTTGAGTTCTCTGTAAACCGCTTTGATTCAGGGAAAGCGGTAAATAAGCACAAATAAATAAATTCTCTTTAAGTATTTAAAGTCCTCACCAGTGACTTATACAGTAGCATTAGTACCTCTTCCTTTCTGCTGGTAATTCTTTATATGCAACCCAACATCCTCCTGGCTTTTGCCACCTTGAGATCCTCAGAAATAGTCACATCAGGGTCCTTCTCCTGGTCCATGCACACCACCTCTTACCCCCTCACACGTACATTTCCCTTGGATTTCTGCTTCCCAAGTGTATGACACTGCACTTCTTCGCATTAAATCTTAACTGCCAAGCATTAGACCAGTCTTCCAGCTTTTGTAGATCTTTCCTCATGTTATCCACTCCCTCATGGGAGTCCACTCTGTTGCAAATTTGAGTCATCTGCAAAAAGACAGACTGTTCCATTCAGTCCTTCAGCAATATCACTCGCAAATACATTGAACAGTGCTGGTCCCAGGAATGAACACTGAGGCACCCCACTAATCACCCTCCTTTCATCCGAGTGAGCTCTATTTACCATCACCTTCTGTCATCTGTCAGTCAACCAATTTCTGATGCAGTTCACCGCCTTGGGACCCATCCCCAAACTACTGAGTTTATTGATAAGCCTCCTATGAGGAACAGTATCAAAGGCTTTGCTGAAATCCAGGTAGATGACATCCATCGCATGCCCCTGATCTAGTTCTCTGGTCACCCAAAGAACTCAATCAGATCTGTTTGGCAAGATTGTCCTTTGGTAAAACCATGTTGCCTCGAATCATGCAACCTGTTGGTTTTGAGAAAGTCCACTATTCGCTCTTTCAGGAGTGCCTCCATTACTTTTTCCACCACTGAGGAAAGGCTCACCGGCCTGTAGTTTGTCACTTCTTCCCCGTCACCACTTTTGTGAAGAGGTACCATATCAGCCCTTCTCCAGTCCTGAGGAACTTCTCCCGTTTCCAAGGATCTGTTGAAAACATCCTTTAATGGTCCTGCAAGAACCTCTGAGCTCTTTCAGTATCCTGGGATGTGTCCCATCCGGTCCCACGGCTTTGTCCACTTTCAGTTTTGCAAGTTGTTCTAACACATCATCTTCTGTGAACGGTGTGATGTCTACTTCATTCCCATTTTTATATCTGGGGGTCACAGGTGGTCCTTCTCCAGGATTTTCTTTGGTAAAAACAGAGCAGAAGTAAAATTAGATCTTACCTAATTGGCTTTCCTGTAGTTCCTCCAGTCCAATCCAGACCAGTGGGTAGTCATGCCTCACCAGCAGTTTGGAGACTGAGCATGTTAACTCTTGACGACATCACAGTACATAAGCAGCTAGCACCACCTACCAGCACCAGTATACTATTGACAAAGCAGAACTCGCAAGCGACAATTAAGAAAAACACCAGTAACTTATCCCTCCACATGGAAACCCCCCTCTCAGAAGAAATCAACTGAACCAACTGATTACTCCTCCTCCGATTGCCTAACCTCTCACCTCATCTCATCTTTTTCTTCTTGGGGGTACTGTGGTAGTTTCCGTATATACAAAAAAAAAAAAAAAGCCCCATTCTGCAGAAAACTAGTCACTGGATCCCAGCTGTTACCTAATAAGATGTACCCTTCAACCCCGAGATTGCCAAGACACAGAACACGCATCCGCAGAATAGAGTCCTGGACTAGACTGGAGGGGCTCCAGGAAAACCAGTTACCATGTAAGATCTAATTTCACCTTCCTTCTCTCTCCAATCCAGTGGGATATACCATAGCAGTACTAAACTCGGGAGTGACCTGCGAGCCTGGTTTTAAAGCACCAGTGCCCTAAACCTCGTGTCCCCTGCTGCCTGTACATCCAAGCAATAATGCCTCACAAAAGTAAAGGATGACCACATGTCCATTTTACAAATCATTGCTTGTGCCCAGGTGGAGTGAGCCTGCAGACCCTTGGGCAACACTCTTCTTCTCAACAAAATGCAAGAGCAATGGCGTCCCGCACCCAGTGGAAAATTGACGACTTGGAAGTTGCCTGCCTCTTCAAGGCCTATCAAAGAGGACAAATAAATGATCCAACTTCCTGAATGGCTCTGTCCGCTTCAGGGAGCAACACAACATGCAGCGAAAATCCAGCAAACGCCACCTTCTCAGACATGAAGAAGAATAGCTTCCAACAGGACAACACTTGAAGCTCCAAGATCCAACGGAGCTGAACAGATTGCCACCAAGAACAGTGTCTTTTAATGTCAAATCTTTCAGAGTAGACGTGCTGATCAACTCAAAATGGTGGCTCAGTCAGCACGAGATCGAGATTCCAAGGGGGAACCGGAGGCCTTGTCAGTGGCCGAATGAGCTTCACTGCCTTAAGGAAACTGATAACATCTGGGTGAGACCCCAGGGACTGCCCTGGACACGTCCCTGATAACAAGGTCAACACCACCACTTGCACTCTTAGCAAACTACATACCAAACCTGCTTGGAGAAAAGCAAGCATATCCAGTACCAAAGCAGACAGCAGCCTACAGCCACGTTCTAGGCACCAGTTTTCAAAATCTCTCCACATGCGGACGTGACAGTGCCATGGACTGCTTGCATGATTACAATAGTCATGATTACCAATGCAGAGTATCCTTGTTTTCTCAACTGAGCTCCCTCAAGGCCCGGGCCGTAAGAGAGACTCGATCTACCTGAGGCACCAAAACAGGCCCCTGAGTCAGCAGGTTGGGTTTTGCCAGCAGCCGCCATGGCTGGTCCACCGTTAAGCAAACCAGATCTGCATACCTCGGCCTCCACAACCAATCAGAAGCCACTAGGATAATTAGTCCCCTATGTGCCTCAATCTGCTGTGGGTCCTCAGCCGATTGGTGCAGCAGAACTTGTACAGCAGCTTGTCTGTTGGCCATGGTTGCACTAATGCATTCAGACCTTCAGACATCCGCTCTCACCTTCTGCTGTAGAGGTAAGCTGCCTTGGTGGACTCAGCCTGCCATCAAGTCCATGATGGGCTGACCCCAGCTGCGAGCAAACTGGCCAAATACCACCCCGTTGAGGGACCATTTGCCCTTGTGTATGCAAACTCCTGAGATAGCCATCACGTTCTCCCTGCAGGCCACTTGGGCAACCAAGATCGCTTGCAAGTTCTCATCTGCCCACTGCAAGAGTGAACCCACTTCATTCTCCAGCTACACACTTCCCCATGCTGTTCTAGCAATTGATGAAGGCCACTGTTGTGGTATTGTCAGAGAACACTCTTACTGCCTTTCTTTGAAAGACACTCAAATTCCAGCAGTGCTAGGAGCACCGCTCTCATCGCTAACCGGTGAATGGCTACAAGTTTTCCTCGGATGCCCAGCTTCCTTGTGCTGTGGTCTACGCAGTGCACCCCTCAACCAGTGAGGCTGGCTACCGTAGTCAGGGGTACCCACTGTGGCGCTTCCAATAGCATTCCAGCCAGCAGCTTGTCCTGGCGCATTCACTACCTGAGCAATGCTCCGGTACACTTGGGGCACACCAAATTCCTTTGTCAGTGGGTGATGCTGCAACGGCCATCTCCGAAACAGAGCCCTCTAACGGCTGCATGTGCACCTGTGCCCAGGTGACAGTCTATGGATGCTGTCATGGACCCTAACAACTGACGATAATGCCACACCATCAGACCCTTCATCTTGAAGAACCGATGGACTTGCCTCTGCAGCGTTAGCACCCATCCCAGGTCCATCTGGAACTGCTCCCCCAAATATACCAAATCCTGTGACGGCTGCAGATGGCTCTGGGCAAAAAAACTGACCACCTAGCCGAGCTGCTGCAGACATTTGATTATGCATTCCATGGCCTGTTTGCTCGAACCAGCCAACTGTCCAGGTAAGGATGCACCAAGATCCCTTCGTGACAGTGCTGCAGGGACGACCACCACCACCACCTTCGTGAAGGTGCAGGGGGCACTGCCCAAAATTGGAAGGGACCAAATCGGCACAGCAAACTGCAGGAAATGTTGATTCTTGGGCTGAATGGGAATGTGAAGATACGCTTCCGTGAGATCAAGAGCTGTCAAGAACTCTCCCTCTCTGACCACCACAATAACGGAACAGTGTTTCCATTTATTTATTTATTTATTTATTATTTAACACTCATTTTTATACCGCATCTTCCATAGATCAGTTGCGGTGTACAAACAACAACATTTAACAAAGCTAAGTTTGTTTTACATAGAACATCTTAATTTTACATAGAACATCTTAACATATCAAAAGTAAACAAGGTGGGTTTTTGAACTGGGACCGTGTAAAAACAGTTAACTAACAAAGTGGAGTATCTATATACGTAAGACAGTACATAACTGATACAACTATATACATGCGTAGGTATTAGGGCATAAGAGATAGGATCGTCAATTCGTTAGAGCTGAGTGTTGTCCGTTTAGGTGGGAGGTTTGTGCTTTATGCAAAACCGGGGAACTTGAAGACAGACATGTTTGATATCTACAATGGATCTGAATGATATCTACAATGGATCTGAATGTGCCCTCCTTTTTTGGAACCACAAAATATATAGAGTATTGACGACAACCACACTAGTCAGAAGGAACCACCACCACTGCATTTAAACTGTAGAAGACGAAGTAGGGTAGCTCACACTGCTTTGCATTTTGGGACTCCTTGCAGTGAAGCTGCACAAAGGCATCACACAAACTCGTGCATGTACCCCTCTGACAGATGATCTCCAGTATCCACTGGTTGGAAGAGGTCTGGGCCCACACAGGATAAAACTCCTGCAGTCGACCCCATCATGGTAACTACCCCTTCCCAGAACTCCCCCCCCCCTCGCTTCAATGGGACTTCTTAGCTGAGGAGGCGGCAGCATAGAAGCCTTGACTGGATCCTCAAAAAGCCTGTACTCAGGAGGGGAAGCAGCCCCTCTGATACAGCACAAACCAAACCGCTCAGAAGTGTTGAAAATCTCACGGTTGGCCTCGCACTAGAGCTGCTGACTTAACAGACTTGGGCTTGTCCTCCGGAAGTCTATCTCCCTTCAACTCCCCCAATCTTTCACCAACTTGTCCAGTGCAGTGCCTCCCCCCCCCCCCCCAAGCAAGAGTTTGCCCTTGAAGGGGAGCTTACCGAGTCGAGATTTGGATGACAAATCCCACTGCCCAATTTCACAACCACAGGTACCACCTAGCAGCCACCACCAAGGCCATGCTCTTGGACAAATGTCTAATGATATCATAAAACACATCCGCCAAATAGGTCACGCTGGACTCCAACTTAGCCGCCTCCAAAGACAGCTGCTGCAAGTCCCCAACTGCTTCTAAAATTCCTTGCGCTCAGCGCAGACTTGTTCAGGCTACAAAAGCTCTACATACTCATGCCTGCAGAAACAGGGCGTTAATGTCAAACGCCTGCTTAAGCAAGGTCTCCAGCCTCCCATCCTGCACTATTTTTAAGTGTTGTAAAGCCCTCCACAAGGATCGTGGTCTTCTTTGTAACCACGGAGATCACTGCATCCACCTTTGGCAAGTGCAGCAGTTCTCTATCTTGCTCTAGCAACAGGTACAAGTATGTCATAGTCTGCATACACTTGAGACCTGCCTCCAGGACGTCCCATTCATTCTGTATCATGTGTTTAAATTACCTACTGAAGAGAGAACGCTGTCTGCAACTTCCAGACAACCTAGAACAGGTGGATCTTCCGGGGGTTCTTCCTCCAATGGGGTCCCATGGGTGGCATTAAGGGCCCCCAGATAGTAAATCAGCACAGCCAGTTCTTCCAGGCAGAACACACGCACGATCCGGGAGTCCTCCCCAGGTGGGATCTCACTTTTGAGCTCCTTCTCTTCCACCCCCCAGGTCCACCCCTGTGCCACTGTCCTCCGAATTTGCCGAGTGGACAGAACCAGAACCTCCCTCAGATCACTCTCCAGGCACCTCCATTAAGGCCCTGGCTGACCCTCTGATTTCTTGCTGGATATGGTGTCAGGCAAGTCATGTTTTTTAGCCCCTGCCTGAGTCTCCGGAGTGCCCTCCCCCACCCGCTACTTCATGCAGAAGGCTTTGTGCATAAGGAGCATGAACTCGCAGGGGGATGTCCTCAGAAGTCACTGCCTTGGACGTAGAAGGCCTAGGTGACAAATTCCCCATGTCCCTGCCTTCCGGTACTGGCAGAAGAGAAGTGCCTGTGTCCTCTAAAATGGCAGCAGTTCCCACCAAAACTCAGGAGAAGGGGGCTGAGCAGAAGTCCGAGTAGAGTCCCTGTCCACACAGAGACTGCCCTTCATTGTTTTTTGCCAAACTTTCTCCAATTAGTCCTCCTCCTGCTGATCGGGACTGTTTCATAGCTGTGGCAAAAACCCATGCCTGAAACAGAGCCCCGACACAGCCTGCAGGCTGTACATGTGGGCATAACACACCGTGTTAAGGAACTTACCACACTGAAAGAACACTTGTGGAAGACTCCAACAAACCAACACTAAGTGAAATGCCTCCCGGTGTCCGAAGTCCACCCAGAGAGCCCCTTCTACTGCACTTCAGAAGCCTCCGCAAAATAGCAACAGTTCCAGCTTCAAGAAGGCACAGCATGAGGAGTGCGCCATAGGCTAGGACGACGCTATGACTCACATGCACTCTAATGCCGGCATAGCAATCTCCCAGTCCTCAAAAAGAAAGGCACCCCCTCTTTTGCCAGCAGGAAAGCTATTACGGCTCCACCCCCCACCCAGGTCCAGCCTTACTCTCTTTGGCAGTGTCTGGAGTTCCTGCCAAGGCCAAAGGACTTGGTGTCACAGCCACCAGGCCCGTGGTTCCTCATCCATTAAAGGGATCGGGAGCCGCAGCCATTCAACAATGAGCTTACCGGCACCCAGAGGAAGTGGAAAAGATCAGGCCGATTTCTCTAGCCAGTCAGATCCAATCAACCCTGCTCCCATTTGGTTATTTTTGTTGGTGTCTCTCCTCCCCCCCCGAACAAATTTAAAGGGCTACAGACTGTAAAATCTCTTTCCTTTGCTTTTTTAAATCCCCAGTTTAAAAGGGCTACTTTTCCTCATTTGTCACTCTTCAGCAAGTCCAGAAAACTAGGATCATGCCTCTCCAGCCGAATGGAGACTGAGCATACTGGGACCGGTAAGGTGGTGCAAATGCATGTGTACTGTGATGTCATCAAGAGTTGGTATGCTCTCTCCAAGCTGCTGGTGAGGCATGATGACCCATTGGTCTGGGCTGGAAGGACGATAAGGAACCCAAGGTTCCACATAAGGAACCCAAGGTTCCACATAAGGAACCCAAGGTTCCACATAAGGAACCCAAGGTTCCACATAAGGAACCCAAGGTTCCACATAAGGAACCCAAGGTTCCACATAAGGAACCCAAGGTTCCACATAAGGAACCCAAGGTTCCACATAAGGAACCCAAGGTTCCACATAAGGAACCCAAGGTTCCACATAAGGAACCCAAGGTTCCACATAAGGAACCCAAGGTTCCACATAAGGAACCCAAGGTTCCACATAAGGAACCCAAGGTTCCACATAAGGAACCCAAGGTTCCACATAAGGAACCACCACGCAGGAAAGAGATTTAGGCATCATCGCAGATGTGTTAAAACCCTCTGCCCAGTGTGAAGCAGCAGCTGCCAAGAAAGCAAATAGGATGCTAGGAACCATATGGAAAGGAATATAGAATAAAACGAAGGATATTATAATGCCTCTATTATTCTATGATGCGACTGCACCTTGAATAGTGTGTGCAATTCTGGTCGCTATATCTTAAAGATATAGCTGAAATTAGAAGAGGTACAGAGAAGAGCCACCAAAATGGTAAAGGGGATGGAAGGATGTTTCTATGAGAAAAGGCTTAAAAGGTTAAGGCTCTTCAACCTGGGATAAAGAGACAGCCAAGGGGAGATATGACAGAGATCCATAAACTAACAAATGGCATGGAACAGGTTAACATGGATAGATTGTAGTTTCATTGTGTGCCTCCCTAGACTTTCTACTTTTTGATGGTGTAAACAATGTAACCCACTTAAGACTAATAAGAGAAAATATTTTTTTCATTCAACACATAATCAAACTCTGGAATTTGTTAATGGAGGATATAGTAAAAGCTGTTAATGTAGCTGGGTTTAAAAACAGCTTTGCCACATTTCAGGAGCCAAGGTTCAAAAACTATTAAAAAAAGGATCCAGAAAATCCACTCCTTGCCAGAGGACAAGCACTGTGGGTACTTGTGACCTGGATTGGCCACTCATGGTAACAGGATACTGGGATTGATGGACATTGGTCCGACCCATTATGGCATCTCTTATTTCTTATATAAACAACCCTTTTTCAAAAGACAGGGAAGCTGTACAACTAGAGGACACAAAATGGAGTTGCAAGGAGTTAAACTTAAAAAGCAACATCAGGAAATACTTTTTTCATGAAAAGGGCAATGGATGCCTGGAATGCCCTCCCTAGGGAGGTAATGGAGCAAAAGCTGCATAAAATTCAAAAAGGCATGGGAAGGAGAAATTAGGTCTTACCTGCTAATTGTCTTTCCTTGAGCTCTCTCCGGGCCAGTCCAGGGAACGTTAGGGTTGTCAATCCCGTTCAGCAGCTGAGGACTGACAAACAGTTTTTGCTTGCAGCTTAAGCCACTCCCTCTGATGCCAGCGCTCCAGTCTTCTATCGACAAAGCAGCTTAACCAAAACATTGGAAAACAAGAAACTAAAAATCACACAACCAAGAAAGGAACTAACACGAACTGAAAAACTCACTAGATTCCCCAGAAACGGACTGCACCCGCTAACACAAAGTGAGTCAGTGCCTCAATTTCCGGAATTGGAAGGTTTTCTTTTTTTTTTTCTTCCTTTATAGAGATTACTGCAATCTAACAGTTCTGCTACCACTCTTGCGCTCAGATAGACTTACAGTGTACTAAACTCTGTTTGCAGCGAAAAGACTGGGTGGGCCCTGGACTGGCCCGGAGAGAGCTCAAGGAAAGATAATTAGCAGGTAAGACCTAATTTCTCCTTCCTTATCGCTTCTCCGGCCAGTCCAGGGAACGTTAGGGCAGTACCAAAGCAGTAGCTAAACCCGGGAGGGACCTGCAAGACCTGCTATAATGGCCGAGGCCCCCACCTTCGCATCTCCTCTGGCGTGAACATCTAACCTGTAATGCCTAGTGAAAGTATGCAGAGAGGACCACGTTGCCGCCCTACAGATATCCACCGGAGGGACCAACGCGTACTCCGCCCACGACACCGCTTGAGAACGAGTGGAATGTGCCCTGAGCCCCTCTGGCGGCTCCTTTCCCCTGGCCTCGTAAGCCGCCACTATAGCCTGTCTCACCCATCGGGTAATCAAGGCTTTCGTAGCCGCTTCACCCCTACAGCGGCCCGCAAACAAGACAAACAACCCATCCAACTTGCGAAAAGGCTTAGTGATCTTAAGGTACTTCCACAATACGCGTTCTAGATCCAATTTTCTTAGAGCGTGAACCATCGGGGAACCGGAGAGATTGGAAAAACTCTAACGCAACCGACTGATTTACATGAAAGGAGGAGACTATTTTAGGCAGAAACGAAGGTACATGACGCAACAGCACCTTCTCCGGTAAGAACTGAAGGTAGGGTTCTCGACAAGATAGCGCTTGCAAATCCTCCGTGCCGAACATAACGCTACCAAGGCGGCCGTTTTCCAGGAAAATTCTTTCAAACTCACTGCAGAAGCGGACTCAAACGATGGCTGCGTTAACGCCTCCAAGACTACATTTAAATCTCAAGGAGGCACCACCTTGCGCAAGGGAGGCCTGATGATCTTGGCCGCCCGAAAAAACCGCTGCACATCTGCATGCGCAGAGAGACGCAGACTCTGAACCGAACCTCTAAAACAAGACAGCCGCCAAATGCACCTTTAGCATGCTGAGAGACAAACCTTTTTCCAAACCGTCCTGAAGAAACAGCAGCAGCTGCGGCAACGCAGTAGACATAGGCTGGAAGCCCCGATGTGTACACCAATCCTCAAAGACTCGTCAAACGCGCACATACGCTAGCGAAGTCGAAGGTCTCAGACCACAATAAGGTGGAAACCACTGACTCAGAGTAACCCTTACGCTTTAACCGATCCCCTTCAAGAGCCAAGCCGTAAGTAAGAAGCGATCTACGTGCGGCATGAGCACTGGACCCTGACTCAGCAGATTGAGCCGGAGAGGCAGCCGCAACAGCGAATCTACCAAGAGCCAGACCAGATCGGCATACCACGGCCACTGCGGCCAATCCGGCACAATGAGTATCACCGTTCCTCTGTGACATGCTATGCGCTGTATGAGCCGGCCGAACATCGGCCACAGCGGAAACACATACAGAAGGGTGTCTAGAGGCCAGGGCTGCACCAGAGCATCCAGGCCTTCCGACATGTGTTCTCTGCGTCTGCTGAAAAAACGAGATGCTTTGGCATTGCCGAGAGTAGCCATCAGGTCCATCACCGGCTTCCCCCAGCGAACAGTAATGTCGTGAAACACAGCCGTGTTCAGTTCCCACTCCCCCGGATCGAGAAAATTGCGACTGAGGTAGTCGGCCTGCACATTGTCCCTGCCTGCGACATTTATTTATTTACATTCTCTTATATACCGCGCTATTCTGCATCAGTGCGGTTTACATTGAACAAACTGAAATTACATTGAACAGGGCATTATAACTTGGAGATAACTATTTTACAGGGAACATGGGCTATGGAGGGTTAAGTGGCTTGCCCAAGACCACAAGGAGCACCTGTGGGACTAGAAACCCCAGTCCTTCCGGCCCAAGGTTGCTGTCCTCTAGTGGGATTTGAACCCCTGACCTTCCGGCCTGAAGTACCTTGCCCCAACCACTAGGCCACTCCTCCACTCCCATGTGCCGCCGATATGGTTAGAAGATGAGTCCCCGCCCAACCGAACAAGTCCTGGCTTTCTTCTAGTAAAGGTACACTCCTAGTACCCCCCCTGTCGATTGATATATGATACTGCCACTGCACTGTCGGAAAAAACTCGGACCGCTGCCCCTTCGAGCAGGCATCCGAAATGAAGTGCGAGACGGACCACTCGGAGCTCCAACCGATTGATCGACCACACGCTCCTCCTGGGATCAGGATCCTTGGGCCACCTGAGACTGACAGTGAGCCCCCCAGCCCGAAAGACTGGCGTCCGTAGTTAGCAGTACCCATGCTGGATCCTGCAAGGGAACCCCTGCTCGCAGACTGGGATCCAGCCACCACCGCAGACTCCTGCGAACTGGTTCCGGACAGGCAAGCTTTTGTGAGAGAGGGTGAAGCTGTGGAGACCACCTGGAGAGCAATGCCTGTTGAAGAGGCCTCATATGCACTCTGGCCCACGGAACCAGGTCCAGGGCTGCCGTCATGGACCCCAAACGTTGCAAATAGGTCCACGCCGACGGAGCCGAAATCCGCAAAAATGCTTGCACTTGTTGCTGAATCTTTTGAACTCAGCACTCTGGCAGGAAAACCGAACCTCGTTCCGTGTCGAAGGCGGCCCCGAGATAAGTGAGCTGTCTCACCGGCTACAACTGACTCTTTGCCTGGTTGATGACCCAACCTAGTTGCTCGAGGACCTGAACCACTCGAGCAGTTGCCACCACTGAGTCCACCTGGGAATCGGCCCTGATTAGCCAATCGTCCAAATAAGGATGCACCCGGATACCTTCCTTCCGCAGACCAGCCGCCGCCGCCGCCACCACCTCCACTTTCGTGAAGGTGCGAGGAGCAGTGGTCAGACCAAAAGGCAACGTGCGAAACTGGAAGTGACCCATAGGTACGGCAAATCTCGAAAACCGCTGATGCTCTGCTCTGATGGGAATGTGCAGATATGCCTCTGTGAGATCTATGGCCGAGAGGAACACCCCTGGCTGCACTGCCCGAATAACGGACTGCAGCGTCTCCATCCGAAAATGCGGAACCCGCAAGGCGCGGTTGACATGCTTGAGATCGAGAATTGGCCGAAAAGAGCCATCTTTCTTGGGGACCACAAAATAAAATAGAGTATCGACCGAAGCAGCACTGGTCGCGAGGCACTGGAACCACCGCCTGCAGCCGCAACAAACGCCCCAGCGTGTCGGCAATTGCCTGCGTCTTCAGACCAGGAGCACATGGAGACACCACAAAGGAGTCTGTCAAAGGGCAAGCGAACTCTAGCGCATACCCGTCTCAAATGATCTCCAGCACCCATTTGTCTGAGGTGATGGCGGTCCAGGCAGAGAGAGAAAGCCCTTCAAGCGGCCTCCTACAGGGATCTCCGCCTGGACCGGCCGACCTTCATTGCGACTTTTTAGCTGCTTGCTGAGAATTGAAGTAGGTCTTACCAAAACCTCTAGCTCCGCTAAAGGACTGCCCTCGAGGACCGAAACGACTCCTTGGATAGGGAACAAATCGAGCCCCGCGAAACCTATGAGCATCTCTACCTTGTCCGCGCTGCGTCGCTCCCCCTCTAGGAGCCCTTGGACGATCTTCCGGCAAACGAACCCCCTTGGAGTCTCCGAGATCCTTAACAATCTTTTCTAAGGCTTCCCCAAAAAGTAACTTCCCCTTAGAGAACACGTCAGCTGCCCAATTCCGTAACCAAAGGAAGTGTCTGGCTGCTACTAATGAAGCCATAGACTTTGCGGCAATTCTCACCAAATCATAAAAGGCATCCGCCAGGTAAGCTGCAGCTGACTCCAATTTCACCCCTTCCACGGAAGAAGCCTCTGCCGAATCCGCTGTGACCTCCCCTTGGAGCCACTGGATGGAAGCTCTGGACACATACGCTCCACAAACGGAAGCTTGCAGTGCTAGAGCACTAGAATCAAACACCTGTTTCAGGAAAACCTCTAACTTACGATCCTGGAGATCCTTAAGCGCCGCTGTGCCCTCCACTGGAATAGTCGTCTTCTTTGTTACAGCCAAAACTAAGGCATCCACTTTAGGCATCCTGAACAATTCTCTCTCCTCCTGAGGCAGTGGGTATAGACAACCCAAGGCTCCACTACCCCTCAACGTAGCCTGTCACCCAGCAGACCTGGTTGAAAGAAGAGAAAATGTTTTAAATGTAGAAAAAAGTGCACATAAGCCGCAATATCTGGAGGAACCAGGTAGAGGGAGCCAGAGAGACTCCAGAGCCACTACAGAACCATGCCCTACTGAGCATGATGTAATCCCAGCTAGCTTCCAATCCAGGTGCACAGAGGAACTTCTTAAGGAGAGCAGTGGTGGCAGGAGCAAGGAGAGCAGTGGTGGCAGGAGCAAGGAGAGCAGTGGTGGCAGGAAAGAGAGCTGTGGCAGGAGCAAAGGGAGCAGAGGAAGCAGCAGCAGATGGAAAGGCAGCTGTGAAGATAAGTGGAGTGACGGCTGGAGAGGAAATAGCCAGAATAAATGCAGCAGGACTGTGTACAGCTGGAAGCAAGGCAAGTCTGAGGGAAGATTGGGAAGCAAACCCGAGTATCCCCTTGCCAAAGGATCACCTAAAGGGAAAGGTGGTGGTCTGATACCTAAGGAGGAACTGGAGGAGGTTTCAGCTCCTAGAAGGGAAAAAGCTGTTTGTCCAAAGCAGTCAAAGCATTACTACAGTGGCTGTCCAGAATCCCCAGGGCCACAGCAGGAAGCTCTAAGACACGCTCAACAGGCCAGCCAAAGGAGGGACTGGTATAGGCCTCAACCCCCGCTGGAGTCCAGGAGGTCAAGCTCTGAAGGTAAAACTTTTATTGAATCCAGATATAGAAAAAGCCTCTGTGATAAGAAGGGCCTGGATAATAGATGTTTTTATAGAACTGCCACAAAAGCTCCCAGAAGAGAAAACTTTTCTCCATGTAGAGTAGCACGAAGCCAACACCCAAAGAATACTCTAGAACAGTGATGGCTAACCTTTTTGAGCCCGAGTGCCCAAACTGCCGCACAAAACCAAAGAATTTCCTCAAAGTGCCAGCACGTCAATTTGCATAAATATTTGCATAATGCTAATATACACTAACTTTTAGTAAACATGTCTCTTAATGAGTGTATGGATAAAGACAGACTAAAAGATTTCTACATTACTATAATCCAGTGCCAACCGCCAGGCACATTAGGAACTACTACAAACACTGCCCATTTAGAACCAATAGCAAACCCGCTGTATCCTAACAGCACTACCAGGACTCACAAAGCACCACACCATACCTATCAAAAGGCAACACTGCAAATATTAAACCAATACATTTCAGACAACAATACATGACCTACAGGGGAAAGAGAACTAGGGGCAATGTCAAAAAGGAATTACATAAACAGAATACCTCAGCTCAGTTACACAGTTGCAATTGCTCCAGCCACTTTCTTCTGGTTTCTTCATATTTTCTGCTAACTCTCCATCATCTGCTGTCCATTTGTCCTTTCTTCTCTCTTCTAGTTTTTTTTCCATTCTCTCTCTACATCCGCTTTAACATACTAATCTTTCTCCTTTTGCTCTTTCCTCATTTCTATTTCATCCACTCAAATTTTACCCCTCCATCCTCAATCCCCACTTACTCTCCCAATACCCGGCCAATTGTAGATTTTTTATCCCTCCCACACAAAATATTTTTCCCCTCTCCATTTTACTCTCCCAGCCCCATCCCATTCTAATCCTCCACCAACATCAGCTCCCTTCTAGTTCCAGCCTCACCCAGCATCCATTCCCTTCTAGTCCCTGCATCAGCCCATTTCCAGTCCTAGCAACCCCCCAACCCAATACCAGTCCTAGCCCCCCCCCCATCAACCCACTTCCAGTCCTAAACCCCCATCACCCCATTTTCAGTTTAAGCCCCCCCTATAACCCATTACCAGTCCTAACCCCCATCACCCCATTTCCAGACAGCCCCCATCAGCCCACAGCCCATTAGCAGTCCTACCCCCCCAGCCCATTAGCAGTCCTACCCCCCCCCCGCCCGCCCCCCCCCTCCTCCTCCCTGCCCAATGCACAATGAATCAACACAGCACATGTATGCATTCAAATGACGTAGATTCTTTGTCTGCTGCGCAGATAGGAAACTCAACCCTCTCTTCCTTGGTGCAAGACATCCTCCAGTATCTGCTGCACCTCTCCCAGGCTGGTCTAAAATCCTGTTCTATCAGGTGCATCTCAGTGCCCTTGCTGGGCATTACCACCTCATCAATGGCCAACCCATCTCTGTGCACCCCCTCGTGAGCTGTAATATGAGGGGACTTCTCCTCTTTCAGCCTCCCATCTGCCCACTGCTGGTAGCATGGGACCTGAACATCGTCCTCGGGAAGCTGATGGCTCCTTTGAGCCAATGGCTACGTGCCATCTCAAGTTCCTTTCGTGGAAAGAAGTGTTCTGGTAGTGCTCACTGCAGCGTTGGTGGCCCATGCCACCCTACACCAGGATCCACAAAAACAGGGTCATTCTCCGGATTCATCCAAAATTTCTACCTAAGGTGGTGTCCACCTTTCATATTAACTAAGAGACGATCCTCCCCACCTTCTTTCCCAGGACTCACGCTTCCAGGGCAGAGGCCTTGCTTCACACCTTGGATTGCAAAAGGGCACAGGTCTTTGCCTTCTTGAGGTAAAAGGCCAATCACCGTTCGTCACAGCTATTCGCCTCCTGTGACATCAACAGGCTCAGGATTGCGGTCTCTGAGCATACCCTGTCCATCTGGTGGCAGACTGCATCTCTTTCGCCTACGAGCAGGTTGGACTCTGGAGTGTCATGTCACTGCACATAATGTGCAAAGCTATGGCAGCATCAGTGGCTCACCTGACTGTCCCCCTACAGGACATCTGCCGGGCCGTCACCTGGTTTTCAGTCCATACCTTCACAGCGCATTACGGCTTGGAGGAGAACTCATGTTGCGACACTGCCTTTGGCCAGGCAATACTTTGTCACCTCTTTGGGGAATAGTGCAACTCCTTCCCTCTGGCCCTTTGTGTCCAGGCTACTGAAGAGGGGATTTCTTTATCAATGTTGGGGCTTCATTACTGGACTTCAAGTCATTCAGCACTCCTTGCTGCCCTTCATGGTTCACCTTTTGGGTCGCCCATGGCTCCTCCAGGTTTTTTCGGTAGCCTGTAGCTTGGGAGTCCCATATGCGAGGACTGGCTTCCTTCTTTTTCCCGGAGAAAATGTAGTTATTCACCTGTAACAGATGTTCTCCAGGGATAGCAGGAATCAGTCCTCACAACCTTCCCCCCTCCCTGTGGAGTTGTTTTCTTTTCTATGCTTGATTAAGCTACGTCATCATACTGGGGCGGGAAGGTGACCATGCATGCGTGGTGTAACTCTTAAAGACTTTCTTTGAAAGCTGGGGCGTGATTACTGCGCGGGCTCCATCAGTGTCATCACCAGCCATATATGAGGACTGATTCCTGTTGTCCCTGGAGAATACCTGTTACAGGTCAGTAACTACGCTTTCTGTATGTAAAATATGCTTTACATGTGAAAAGTGTGTTATAAAATTTACCCCCATTTTCAACCAGTTATGCACAAAACGCCTCCTTTTTCGTGTATAAATCCTGGCTAATCTTTTTAAAATTTATCCTGGTGTTTTCAGTTGAAGTCTAGTCCCCCAGCTGGTGTTGTCTATCTTGACTAGACTGTAATCTCTTATGAGAAAGGACCATCTCTTACATGTCTCTATACAGCGCTGTGTATGCCCTTGTAGCGCTATACAAATAATAGTAGTAGTAGCAGCAGCAGCATATTGTCACAGCGCTGTATAGAGACATGTAAGGTCTGCAAAAAATTTTTTTCGAGAGCTATTTTGGTTATTCCACGTAATCTTTATGTTTTTTGTTGCGCTGAACCTGAAAATGACCTCCATTTTGTCACAGGACATCACGTTTCCTGACAATTTAGGTAACTATGTTAAATAAGGCAATACCTCAAAGTTACTGCTTGGGTTAGAAATTGGTTGGGTGGGAGGCGACAAAGAGTACAAGTAAATGGAGCTCACTCTGAGGAGAAGGATGTTACCAGTGGTGTGCACCAGGGATCTGTCCTTGGTCCGATTCTTTTTAACATCTTTGTTAGTGATATAGCGGAAGGGCTGTCGGGTAAGGTTTGCCTCTTTGCGGATGATACCAAAATCTGCAATAGAGTAGACACCCAGGAAGGTGTAGATAACATGAGGGGGGATCTAGCTAAGCTTGAAGAATGGTCTAGAATTTGGCAACTGGGATTTAATGTTAAAAAATGTAAGGTCATGCATTTGGGCTGCAGCAATCCAAGGGAGCAATACAGTATAGGAGGTGAAGTACTTTTGTCCACTAAAGAAGAGCGGGACCTAGGCGTAGTTGTGTCAGATGATCTTAAAGTAGCTAAACAGGTAGAAAAGGCGACAGCAAAAGCTAGAAGGATGCTTGGGTGCATACGGAGAGGAATGGCTAGCAGAAAAAAGGAGGTGATAATGCCTCTGTAAGTCTTTGGTGCGACCTCATTTGGAGTATGGTGTGCAATTCTGGAGACCGCACCTTCAAAAGGATGTGAACAGGATGGAGTCGGTGCAGAGGGTGGCTACTAAGATGATTAGTGGTCTTCATTATAAAGCATATGAGGACAGACTTAAGGATCTTAATATGTACACCTTAGAGGAAAGGCGGGATAGAGGTGATATGATTGAGATGTTTAAATACCTCCGTGGCATAAATGTTCAGGGAGAGAGCCTCTTTCAATTGAAAGCAAGTTCTGCGACGAGGGGACATGGGATGAGGGTGAAGGGAGATAGATTCAGGAGTGATATGCGGAAATATTTCTTTACGGAAAGAGTAGTGGATCCGTGGAATAGTCTCCCAGTGGAGGTGGTAGAGATGAGGACAGTAACTGAATTCAAAAAAGCATGGGACCAACACAGAGGATCTCTAAAGATAAAAAGTGGACTGTTGTAGTTGTTATGGAGAGACAGACTAGATGGGCCTTGTGGTCTGTCATCATGTTTCTATGTTTCTAAATGGAAATACTTATAAAATTAAAGTTTTATTACAATATTTTCATGAAAATCATTTTTTGAACTGAAATGAGCTCACCTACACACACTAAACTCAATTCTTCTTCCTTGTGAGGCTCGTCTTAGTGCATTTACGCTTTGAGTAGCATCTGGAATGTCTCTCTGAAGCATCCAACAGTAGTCTAGCATCATTGTAATGCTCCATTTTCCCTGGTATCTCCTTTCCATCTCTTTAATGTCTTGGTGGAATCGTTCACCTTGTTCCTCACTCACAGCTCCCAAATTTTCAGGAAATTAGTCAAGGTGGGACTGGAGGAAATGCAGTTTCAAACTCAGGCAACCTAAAGCTTGAAATGCTTTCAGCATTCATCCGACGATCTTTTTGTAGTGAGGATTTTTGTTATTGCCTAAAATTTTCTGTACAACTTCTTTAAATGCAATCCACCCTTCTTTTTGAGGATGCGTCATGGTATTGACAAACTCTTGATCAACTATAAGCCTTCAAATGTCTGGTCCAACGAACACACCTTCCTTCAATTTTGCCTCCGACAGGCCTGGAAACTTGGTGACCAAGTATTTGAAGCATTCTCGATCTCTTGGAAGTGATTTTACGAATTGCTTCATCAATCCCAATTTTATGTGGAGAGGTGGTAGAAAACCTTTATGGGAAGGTACCAAAGTTTCTCAGAGGACATTTTTTTCACCGACCGTTAGCACCCTCAGCTGCCAACTCTTCTTGGTCCAGTGATTTTGTCGGTCTCGACTGTCCCATAGACACAGAAAACAAGGATATTTGGTATACCCAGCTTGTTGCCCGAGCAGCATGCACAAGACCTTCAAGTCCCCACACACTTGCCAACCATAGTCTTCATATTTAAGTTTACGAAGAACCAATTCCAAGTTCTCATAGGTTTCCTTCAAGTGTACAGAATGACCTACAGGTATGGAAGCGTAAAAACCGTTGGAGTAAAACTGCTTTGAGACTTTTTTGAAGAATCTATAAAAAAAAGACGCCATTGCTCTGAATCATATTGGATTTTAAATTGACCCATCAGACCTTGGACATCGATGCAATAAACCAACTTGTCTTCCTGGGCGAAGTAAGGAACAAACTCCTTTTCACGATGTCTGAACCATGAAGATGACACTCCTGGCAAGAATAAATTCCTGCTTTTCAGCCGTGATCCGAGAAACTCAGCGGCATCTTTGGGAAGATTCAAGTCTCTTACCAAATCATTCATCTCCTGAGAAAACAATTTTGGTCTTGTATCATCTTCAAAGTCAGAACTTGATTTGTCATCTGGTTCAGGTATGACTTCACCTTCATCGGAGCTAGGTATCTCTTCCAAGGTAGCAGGGGGCTTGGGTACTGATATATCTGTGCCATGGGGGATGGGACGAATTGCCGAGTGAAGATTGGGGTATGATATGGAATGCTTCCATTTGGAATTAAACCCTTTCATATCGCACGAACAAAAGTAACAGTCGTCACTATGGTTCTTTTGCTCTCGCCATAACATAGGAATCCCATAACTGAAAGATTTTCTCTTACCCTTGAACCACTTTCGGAGGTCCTCAACACACCGTTTGCACACTTTATGAGGTGCCCAGACTTTATCTTTATCTTCAATTTTTAGTCCAAAGTATACAAAGTATACTTTTTTCACAAAGATCTGTCCTTGGTCCGATTCTTAACATCTTTGTTAGTGATATAGCGGAAGGGCTGTCGGGTAAGGTTTGCCTCTTTGCAGATGATACCAAAATCTGCAATAGAGTAGACACCCAGGCAGGGCCGGATTTACCTATACGCCACCTACGCCGTGGCGTAGGGCCCACATCTGACAAGGGCCCACAAAAATAGCCGCCTTTAAATTAAAAAAAACAAAACAAAAAAACACGCTGGCTGCCGCCGCGGCAGCATGGACTGTTCCTGCAGGGCCCCCTCTGCTGCCGCACAGCATGGAGCGACCCGCGGGGCCCCCTCTGCCTGGCTGAATCGTCTGTCCCTCCCTCCCGGCTTTGAGAGGCGCGAAGGGAGAGTGTCTCCCTCGCGTCTGTTAAGCCCGCAGGGGCTGATGGGAAATTTCCCATCAGCCCCTGCGGGCTTAACAGAGACGCGAGGGAGACACTCTCCCTTCGCGCCTCTCAAAGCCGGGAGGGAGGGACAGACGATTCAGCCGGGCAGAGGGGGCCCCGCGGGTCGGTCCATGCTGCCGCGGCGGCAGCGGTAGCAGCCAGTAGGTTTTTTTTTATTAAATGTTACTTTAGGCCGATGGGGGGGGGGGGTTAGGACTGGTAATGGGCTATTGGAGGGGGGCTGGGACTAGAAATGGGCTGGGGGGGTTAAGGCTGGAGGTGGGCTGATGGGGTTAGGACTGGTAATGGGCTGTGGGCTGTTGGGGGGGGGTTAGAACTGGTAATGGGCTATGGGGGGGTTAAGACTGGTAATGGGCTGTGGGCTGATGGGGGCTGTCTGGTAATGGGCTATGGGGGGGCTATGACTGATAATGGGCTATGGGGGGGCTAGGACAGGAAATGGGCTGATGGGGAGGGGTTAGGACCTGAGGTGGGCTTATGGGGTTAGGACTGGTAATGGACTGTGGTCTGATGGGGGGGTTAGGACTGGCAATGGGGGGCTGACTGGAAATGGGTTGATGGGGTTAGGACTGGAAGTGGGCTGATGGGGGGGTTAGGACTGGTAATGGGTTATAGGGGGGGCTTAAAATGAAAATGGGGTGATGGGGGTTAGGACTGTAAGTGGGTTGATGGGGGGGCTAGGACTGGTATTGGGTTGGGGGGTTGCTAGGACTGGAAATGGGCTGATGGGTGGCTAGGACTCGAAATGGGCTGATGCAGGGACTAGAAGGGAATGGATGCTGGGTGAGGCTGGAACTAGAAGGGAGCTGATGTTGGGGGAGGATTAGAATGGGATGGGGCTGGAAGAGTAAAATGGAGAAGGGAAAAATATTTTGTGTGGGAGGGATAAAAAAAATCTACAATTGGCCAGGTATTGGGAGAGTAAGTGGGGATTGAGGATGGAGGGGTAAAATTTGAGTGGATGAAATAGAAATGAGGAAAGAGCAAAAGGAGAAAGATTAGTATGTTAAAGCAGATGTAGAGAGAGAATGGAAAAAAACTAGAAGAGAGAAGAAAGGACAAATGGACAGCAGACAATGGAGAGTTAGCAGAAGACACGAAGAAACCAGAAGAAAGAGGCTGGAGCAATTGCAGCTGAAAAAAAAATGCACAAAAGGTAGAAAAATCTCTCTTTATTTTGAATTTATTAATTGGAATATGTCAGCTCTGGTAAATGTGCATCATTAACGTCTGCGCTTTGTTTAGTACAAGAGCAAATTAATGTATAGGTTTTATTTCTACAGTGTTGTACATTCCAAGTTTGGCTTTTGGGATTCCCAGTTTAATTATTGTCTTCCTGTTTCTAAATTGTGATTACTTGTTTGGTGATGGTCTATGTTCTGCATGTGTAACTGAGCTGAGGTGTTCTGTTTATATAATTCCTATTTGACATTGCCGCTTGTTCTCTTTCCCCCCAGTAGGTCATGTATTGTTGTTCTCTGAAATGTATTGGTTTAATATTTGCAGTGTTGCCTTTTGATTGGTAGAGTATGGTGCTTTGTGAGTCCTGGTAGTGCTGTTAGGATACGGCGGGTTTGCTATGGGTTCTAAATGGGCAGTGTTTGTAGTAGTTCCTAATGTGTCTGGCAGTTGGCACTAGATTATAGTAATGTAGAAATCTTTTAGTCTTTCTTTATCCATACACTCATTAAGAGGCACGTTTACGGAGAGACCACGTGATGCGGACAGGGTAGAGGTCGCATCTTGAGCGTGTCCTGAAGCTCTTGGCCTAAGCCGGCGATAAGTACCGTAACAAAACTACACTGCCTTGCCAAGAAGGTAACTAACCTGCTCCGGAGTGCCTGCGGTTCCTCCCGTGGTGGTTGGAGTGACTGAAATACATGGCGACGGCAGTTAAGGTGATGCGAAAAGACCGAGAACGGGGAACCGGCTCGAGTAAGATGGCAGATGCACCTTCGATGCCGGCTTCACCCAGGTCTCCGACCTCACTGGATGAGCTGTCAGCAGCTGTAGCGACGGCTTTAAAGCCCCAGTTTGATGCCCTGCATAGCAAAATGGATGGAATACGTTCATCGGTGGATCTGCTGGGCAAACGGGTGCAGGAGGCTGAAGACCGCGTGGCACGGGTGGAGGAGCAGGTGGAGACGCTGACCACAGAGGTGGCGGGCCTAAAGTCTCGGCTAACCCAACAGGACGCCAAACTTGATGACCTGGAAAACAGGTCAAGAAGAAACAATCTGCGCTTTTTGGGGATCCCCGAAACAGTCCCGGATGCAGATCTCAGAAACTACCTGGAGAAGCTGGTCCTGCATATTGTGGCAGAGGGGGAGCTCGGAGAGAAGGTACACATTGAAAGGGTGCACCGGGTGGGCGCGAAACAACTGCGTGACCCTCGCCCCAGAATCGTCTTAGCGAAATTCCTACACTACCCGCAGAAGGAACTGATTCTCAGGGCTGCGCGGCAGACGGGGGAAGTGACTTACAATAATCTTAAACTCCGGGTGGCACAAGACTACTCAATGGCGCTGAGCCGGAAGAGACGGGAGTATGCCCCCATATGCGGAAAACTGATAGAAGCCGGAATCCGGTTTTCCGTGCAGTATCCCGCCAAGCTTCACGTGCTCTGTGATGGAGCTCACCGCACTTTTGAGTCGGCAGTTGCAGCAGGAGATTATGTGCACCAGATCTGTGCCCAAAAGAAGGCCGCGGCAGCGCCCCACACCTGAAGCCTCCAAGAGCTCCTTGGACTGCCTTACTGAGAAAGCTCCCCTGGGGGAGCGAAGACTGGGGAAATACATTGTAGCACTGGCCATTACCTTTGGTTACTGTTCCGGCTTGGACTGGCGCTACAAGTCTCAAGTAACACAGTGTTTGTTTCCTTTTGAATAGTTAACTGCCTTTAATGTGGTAATGTAACAAAGTTGCCAAATCTCTGACACATCTCTCTCCTCTTCCCCCTGTTAAGAAATGGGACTATAGATTGCATATGTTTGTTTCCTTGCTAGGGTGGTATGGTGCCAACAGAGATACTCTGTTAATTCAGGCAGGGGGCGAGAGGAGTATCTCTGTTATGGTGGCGGTGGGTGCTGCAATCCCCCTAATGGGCAAGGCGGGAGGGATCTCACTAGTCGGCCTGGCCAAAATGTACGGGGACTTGGGCTCCCCAGTCCTTTTTGCTGTCTTATTCCGTCTCCCCGGCACGGCGTGTTGGGGAGACGGTAGTGGCTGCTGTGCTGGGGCGGAGGGGGGGGGGGAAGCATTTTAGAGCGGAGGGGGCTACTATCTTGGCTGTTGGGCCTGCACTAAGCCGAGTGGTTGGCCATCTAGACCTGGATACCGGCAGTGTGGGTGATGGCCCTCCCCCTCCTCCCCCCGCCCCCACATCTGGTGTGTCCCGCTAGGTGACGGCAAGTTTGCTTAGATTGTGGAGAGGATGTCTGGTGGGGATGGGGGGATATTAAGCGAGGAAGAGGATCAGGGGGTGGGGTTGGAAGGGGGGGGGGGGTTAAGGCGGGTTACTCCGGACCGGGGGGGGGGGAGGGGGAGGGAAATTAAGTACGGAGGCCGGGCCTAGGGGGTTTGGTAGGTACTGGGCATTACGAGGAGGAATACCTCCTTATGATCATAGAGGGGAGACTGTTGGGTTGTGGACGGGTGATTGATATCGAGGCCTGGGGCGAAGGGACACGCTCAGAGGGGTTTCGTGAGGACTTCCTGGGAGGGGGGCAGGAGTTGGGAGTCCTGTAGTTAGGAGGAGTAGTTGGAGCAGGGATAGGGGGGGTATAGAGGACAGGGTTAGGGGAGGTTTAGGATGGAGAGAGGAGGGGATAGGAGATGGGGAGGTAGTGGGATCGAGGGGGGGCGGGGAAGGGGGGGGGGGGAGAGGGGTCTCTGCACTCTGAATTCTATGCTGATACACAGTATAACATACCTTGGTGACAATGGGGGAAGGCTCCAGGCTGGGAGGGTCTCCCCAAGCACGTTGTGTTGGCAGTTAGGCCGTAAAAACATTACAGTACTCTGAGAGTCATAACTTGGAACGTTTGTGGCTTGGGTAGCCCCATAAAGCGATAAATACTTAAGGCGCTGGCTAGGCAGCATTGTGATATTGCGCTACTCCAGGAAACCCACCAGACTGCCGAAGAACATGCTAAATTATGCAGAGATTGGGTGGGGCAGGTGTGGTTTGCGCCTGCACTAGGGAAGAAAGGGTGTGTGGCCATTTTAATTCATAAACGGGTGCGTTTCACGATGCAAAGACAGGTGGCCGATCCCCATGGGAGATTTGTATTACTGCACGGCCTATTGGGAGATGTGTATGGTCCCAACTCGTTGGATCGGGAGTTTGACCGTATTGCTGCCAAAGTGGAGCAATTGCCTGATGTACCTTTGTTGCTGGGGGGAGATTTTAACGGGGTGTTTGAAGTGGGTTTGGACACCTCCAGTGGCAGAGAGACGAGAGATAGAACGCTAGGCTCGCAGGTTTTGCAAAGACTTCGGACCCGATTGGGCCTGATAGATCCTTGGAGGTTATTGCACCCCTCCGAGAAGGAATTCACGCATATCTCGCGGGCGCATGGGACTAGTGCGAGGATAGACTATCTTTTGCTTTCTACCAGCATGTTCGCACGGGTGGAAGAAGCGCAGATAGGACCCCTGGAGATCTCGGACCATGCCATGGCCTGGATCGAGGTGCAATGGGGGGGAGGAATTGGTGCATCCCGTCTGTGGCGGTTCCCCATTGAGCTATACCATGACAATCAATTTCGGCAATTTCTGGGTCAGCGCTGGCGTGATTTTGAATTAAATCATCAGGCACACAGAGAGGACCCAGAACTGGCTTGGGAGACTGCCAAAGTGGTGTTGAGAGGCGACATAATCGGGTTTGTGGCCCGGAAACGCAGACTGTTGGCAGAACAAATTGTTCGGTTGGAGCAACAAGTGTCTCAAGCGCGAATGCTCAGTGGTCATGCGCCTACAGTGTCTAATAGAAAACGCTTGTGGGAACTGCAGGTGGCCCTAAATGAACTGCTCCATCAGAGAGCCAAGAAATCTTTGCTGTATTATAAATATCGGTTATATTGTTTCAGCGACAAACCGGGGAAGCTATTAGGACGATGTTTGAAGGGTCCACGAGGAGGGAGGGGGGTGGCAGCTCTTCGAGATGACCAAGGGAAACTCCAGCAAAGCCGGGAGGGGATAAATGCCATATTCAAAGACTTTTTTCAAAAACTGTACGCTGCGGGAGAGTGTAGCCCATCTACTATGGAGGCCTACCTGCAAAGGTTGAAGCTCCCACAGGTGACGGCGGCGCAACGGGATCAGTTGGGACTACCGATAACATTACAGGAGGTACAGTCTAATTGCACAGGCTAGTTGCTATAAGACCCCGGGCCCGGACGGTTATGGGGCGGAGTTTTATAAACTCCTATCGACTTGGGTGGGCCCACTATTGGTAGATACCTACCATCAGCGAATAGGGAGGGGGGGTAGGAGATGGGGAGATAATCAGGCCTACATTACGTTGATACCCAAACCGGATAAGGATTTGATGCAGGCAGCCTCATACCGACCGATTTCTTTGTTGAACTACGATATGAAGTTGTTGGCGAAAATTCTGGCCGAGAGACTAGCGGGAATATTAGGTGACGTCGTCCATGAATCACAGGTGGGTTTCGTACGAGGCCGTTATGCAGTGCGTAATATACGCCGAATACTAACATCTCTGGAGTGGGTGCACTGCCACCGGTTGCAGTCACTCCTAGTGAGTTTCGACGCCGAAAAAGCCTTTGACAAGGTCGATTGGACATACCTAGAGTATTTATTACCATTATACGGTCTCGGACAGGCATTTTGTGATATGGTCAAGAGTCTGTATGATACGCCGACAGCTAGAGTACTTTGCAATGGGGTCTTATCGGCTCCCTTTCCCTTGCACAGGGGCACTAGACAGGGCTGCCTGTTGTCCCCCTTACTGTTTGTCTTATCTTTGGATCCATTAATACGGAGTATCGAATTGGACCGACAGATTCGTGGGATTGAGGTGGGCAAGCAGGGATTTAAGACGTCGGCCTTCGCTGATGACATGTTAGTACACTTGCTGGCGCCGCGGGAATCTTTGCCGAGATTAATGGCCGAATTTCGGAGGTTTGGTAGTTTTGCTGGTCTTACAATAAATGCCGACAAATCGGAGGCTTTGGATGTCTCGGGTCGGCTGCGGGAGGGCTGGGGGGTGGACTTTCCCTTGAAATGGTCGGATCATCAGTTCAAATACTTAGGTATTGTGTTGACGAGATTACCGCAGGATCTATACCACATTAACTTGGAAAAAGTCTTGTCTGGGATGAGGCGTCAACTGAGAGCTTGGAACCCGCTGCCGCTATCATTACTGGGGAGAATCGTAGCAGTTAAAATGGTAATGCTACCCCGCATTCTTTACTGGTTACAAACGTTACCCGTCTGGTTATTACGCCGGGATTTGCTTAGATTGGAAAGGGAGATACAAAGGTTTCTGTGGAAGGGGGCCAGAGCGCGAATCCCGATGTCCCGTATGATTGGTAAATGGTGCAGGGGGGACCTGGGGCTTCCAGATCTGAGACTCTATGCCTTGGCATGTCAAGCGAGGCATGTTGGCGACTACTTGGGGGACACGGAGGTATTCACACCACGGGCCTTAGAGGCGGCATTGGTGGCCCCTTTCTCACTGGTGGGGGCTCTACATGTGGATAGTGCACACTTGCCAACTCGACTCACGCGCAATACTATGTTAAATGCGCTGAGACGCACCTGGTGACACTTAAATAGTTACTGGCAACGCAACTGGCAAGTGTCAAGTTGGCTGCCCATACGAGGCAATGTAAAATTTTTACCGGGTTCTGATACTCGAATGTTTCAGATATGGCACCGACAGGGGCTAAGACATATAGGGCATGTGGTGGACCTTACGGGTAAATGCAAACCGTTTTTGGCATTACGGGAGGAATTCCAGCTACCTCCCACTCACTATTTTGCGTATCTTCAACTCGCCCATTATGTGGCGACGTTACCTAGGGAGGAATTGGGGGAGGACAGGTCGGCACAGATCATCGAATTCTTCAAACTCGGGGGAGACGCCCACCCGACCATAGCTGGATTGAAGGCTCGGCTGGAGTGCTTTGGGGGTTTACCAGACTATGGGAGGGTGGAGACGGCCTGGGGGGGGAGAAATGGGAAGGGAAGTACCGCCTGGCACGATTTGTAAGGCGGTAGGGCGGATTGTGGAACTGGTGGAGGGAGCGAAATGGAGGGAAGTACAATATAAAGCCCTAACTCGGGTGCATTTTTCGCCGCGCCGAGCCTTGAGGAGTCATATAACGCAAGATGGGTCTTGTCCTCGATGTTCTATTCCAATGGCCACTTTAACCCATATGTGGTGGCAGTGCAGGCGCATCCTCCCTTACTGGGCCCAGATCCATAGATATATTATGAGACTAATGCAGCAGAGGTTTCCGTGGACGGGAACATTGGTCGCCCTTGATCAACTGCATCGAACCTTACCCACAGGGCGGTGGGGGCGGTTATTGGTGCGTAAGGCATGTTTGGTGGGGAAGGGTCCGATTCTACGTAGATGGAGGGATCGGGACCCACCTACCTTCTTGGAGTGGCGCAATAGTTTTCACCAGCTGCTACTGACAGAGCGATGGAGGGCTCGGGGTTCAGTGAAGAGATGGTCCACCTTTATGTTGATATGGGAACCCTATATTCAGAGTTTAAGCACCCGGTGCCGGAGCGAAATAGTAAACGTGGGCCATTAGGGTCTGGGGATACTGGGAGCGGAGGGGGGAAAAGGGATCTCGGAGAGGGTACTGTTGCATTGTATGTGAAATCGGGGTGCGGGGACCCGGGGGGGGGGAGGGAGGGGGTGTAGAAGAGTATGAGGGGGGCAGGGGTAGGGGGGTAGGGACACCGTCGAAAACGGGGAAAAACTATTTAACCATGGTTGTATAACACTGTGAATTGAGTATTGATCTAGATACATAACTGTACAGAGCTGTGGCTTCAGCGGAGATCAGAGTTCACTCTGCTGTAGCGCATTGTTTTTTTTTCTCACTGTACTGATTGTTATGTTTATGATGGTTAATAAATAAAGTTTAAAAAAAAAAAAGAGGCACGTTTACTAAAAGTTAGTATATGGTAACATTATGCAAATTTATGCAAATGAGGCCTCTTATGCAAATGAGGCCCCGCACCCCCCTTGGGCCGCCCCTGCTGGGGGCCCACAATTTTTGTTGGCGTAGGGCCTCACTCAAGGTAAATCCGGCCCTGCACCCAGGAAGGTGTAGATAACATGAGAAGGGATCTAGCTAAGCTTGAAGAATGGTCTAGAATTTGGCAGCTGGGATTTAATGTTAAAAAATGTAAGGTCATGCATTTGGGCTGCAGCAATCCAAGGGAGCAATACAGTATAGGAGGTGAAGTACTTTTGTCCACTAAAGAAGAGCGGGACCTAGGCGTGGTTGTGTCTGATGATCTTAAAGTAGCTAAACAGGTAGAAAAGGCGACGGCAAAAGCTAGAAGGATGCTTGGGTGCATACGGAGAGGAATGGCTAGCAGAAAAAAGGAGGTGATAATGCCTCTGTATAAGTCTTTGGTGCGACCTCATTTGGAGTATGGTGTGCAATTCTGGAGACCGCACCTTCAAAAGGATGTGAACAGGATGGCGTCGGTGCAGAGGGTGGCTACTAAAATGATTAGTGGGCTTCATTATAAAGCATATGAGAACAGACTTAAGGATCTTAATATGTACACCTTAGAGGAAAGGCGGGATAGAGGTGATATGATTGAGATGTTTAAATACCTCCGTGGCATAAATGTTCAGGGAGAGAGCCTCTTTCAATTGCTACGAGGGGACATGGGATGAGGGTGAAGGGAGATAGATTCAGGAGTGATATGCGGAAATATTTCTTTACGGAAAGAGTAGTGGATCCGTGGAATAGTCTCCCAGTGGAGGTGGTAGAGATGAGGACAGTAACTGAATTCAAAAAAGCTTGGGACCAACACAGAGGATCTCTAAAGGTAAAAAGTGGACTGTTGTAGTTGTTATGGAAGGACAGACTAGATAGAAAAAGACCACATGGCCTGTCATCATGTTTCTATGTTTCTATTCTGCTGTTGCTTCAACACTGTATATTCACCACAGATGAAACAAACTGTCTGGCGAATTAATACACTTTCGCGGAGCCATAACATAACGGTTGAAGAATGACGAGCTAACACGAATTGTGATGAAAAAGTGTGAACAGCCTAGAACCAAGAACCTGATGATTCGTGCACAAGTGTGGCATGCAGGAGAGAGCAGCTCTGTGTCTGTACACGAGATGTCACAGTGCTAGCCACGCCCCCCTGCACTGACCGGAGCTGCAGCTTTCTGCCTTGTGTCTCCCTCCCACTGGATTCTTCAGGAAAGATTAACCCCTTCTACCATTAGAAGCACGGACTTAAAACTTGCTTAGCTTATGTATATATTGCTGACCATCAGATTTACAGTGCTATATTTTTTTTTTACATAACTCGGACAACCCCTTTAAGGTTTTTTGGGCATTTTATCTCTTAAATGCACTTATGTGAATTAATTAATAGTAATTTGAAAAAAATTGATAAATCTGAAGACAATTTTACATGTTGTGACAAATCATGACGTCTAGGAGTTCTCAATATTTTGTTTTCAGCACACCAAATGGAAATTAGATGAAAATCATCAAAATAGAAATTACACTTACCTGGTAATTGTAGTTCCTGGAGGGTCCAGTTTAGTCCTCCACATCCGGGGTAGTGCACCTCCTCCTGCAGCATGGAGACTGGACCAATCAGAATCTTGCCATCCCAGGATGTATGCTTCTGGAGCTCCCATAAGCCCCCAGTGAACTAGTAACAAAGCAGACTTAAAGAGGCAACACATTAGTCAAGTAAAAACACCTCAACTATAAGCTAACTTACTTCCCTTACCTTTAATCTGACGCCCTCCCCAAACGAAGCAGCCAGAACTGCACCTTGTGTCTGCCCCGTTAACGGAACTAATAAGCAGACACAGCAACTGACAAACACGAACTGAACAGGCGACAAAAAAGGAGAGAGAGCTGAAGGATCCCCACCAAAAGGGCCCGAAAAAGTTGCTTAAAATCTCCCCCTTTTACACCAAGCTCGCCGCACCAACAAACCTGTCTCTTGGGAGGGAAGGACGACTAAACTGGACCCTCCAGGAACTACAATTACCAGGTAAGTGTAATTTCTATTTCCTGAGCGGTCCTCCAGTTTAGTCCTCCACATCCGGGATGTAACAGAGCAGTTAACACCGGGCAGGACCTTGCAAACCGGCACGCAATACCACTGAACCAAAGCCAGCATCCCAAACAGCCAAAACATCCAACCGGTAGTGCCTACTGAAAGCATGACGAGACGACCAGGTCGCCGCCCTGCAAATCTCCACAGACTGAACGAGACTATGTTCTGCCCAGGACGTCGCTTGCGCTCTAGTAGAGTGAGCCCGCAACCCCAGCAGGACTGCACTCCCCTGCAATCGCCTCCTTAATCCACCTGGAAATGGAAGCCTTCGCCGCTGCTTCCCCTTTCCGGACTTCACCGAAAAGTACGAACAGACGGTTGGACTTACGGAACGTCTCCGAAACCGCGAGGTACGGACGCAGCACTCGTCGCACATCTAGACGGTGCAATCCCTGGCCCGCAGCACCTTCTGCCTTCGAGCTAAACACCAGCAGAAAAACAGATTGATTCAAGTGGAACGGGGAAATGACCTTGGGCAGAAAGGAAGGAACAGGTCTCAACACGACTTTATCCCTAGAAAAAGATAAGAAAGGTTCTCTACACGACAGAGCCTGCAACTCCGAAATCCGTCTCGCTGAACAAATGGCCACCAGAAAAACAAACAGTCTTCAGCGTTAGATCTTTAATGGACGCCTGGTTGAGTGGCTCAAAGGGTTTCTGAACCAAGGCCCATAACACCAGATTCAAGTCCCACGGGGGCACCGACACGCTGCGCGAGGGGCGCAGCCTGAACACAGCCTTAAGAAAACGCTGAACATCCGAGTGCGCCCCCAGCAGACTCCCGAGAATCTTGCCCCGGTAGCACGCGAGTGCCGCCAGCTGCACCTTCAAGGAACTGGCAGCCAACCCTTTCTCAAAACCGTCCTGCAAGAAACTGAGTATCACCGGCACCGAAGCAGTCGCCGCCCAAACACGATGTCTAGAACACCAGTCCTCAAAAATGCACCACACCCGGACATACGCGAGCGAAGTCGAGGATTTCCTAGTGCGAAGAAGGGTGGCAATCACTGCCGAAGAATAACCCTTCTTCCTCAACCTAGCCCTTTCAATGGCCAGACCGTAAGCGAGAACCGATCCACCTGAGGCATCCGCAGCAGCCCCTGAATCAGAAGATCCACTAAGGGAGGGAGCCTCCACGGCCGTCCGTCGAGTAGATGTACCAGATCTGCATACCAGGGGTGTCTGGGCCAATCCGGAGCCACAAGCAAGACCCTGCCACGATGTGCTTCTATCCGTTGCACCACCCAGCCGATCAGAGCCCACAGCGGAAAGACAGAGGAGACCGGACTCCGGCCAAGACTGAATGAGCGCGTCGATGCCCTCTGACATTCGCTCCCTTTGCCTGCTGAAGAACCTGCTTGTTTTTGCCGATTGAAAGGTTGCCATGAGGTCCATGACCAGAGCCTCCCATCTGCGAACTATTTGCGTATACACCTGCGGGTGAAGCTCCCATTCGCCAGCGTCCACCCGCACTGCTGAGAAAATCTGCCATCATGTTGTCTTTGCCTGCGATATGCGCAGCTGAAATGGCCAACAGACGAGGCTCCACCTACCTCGAACAACTTCTCCGACTCCTCTTCCACCCTGCCTGTTGATACGCCACCGTCGCTGAATTGTCCGAGAGTACTCGCACCGCTCGGCCTGTCACCAAAAACTCTGCAGCGCCAGCTGCACTGCCCTCAGCTCGAGACGATTGACCAAGAAGCTTCTCGGACTGACCAAGCCCCTTGCGCGTACTGACCCTTGCAATGGGCTCCCCAGCCCGTCAGACTCGCATCTGTCATCAGAGGGATCCAAACCGGTTGTTTGAGGGGTAAACCCGCCTGCAGCAACCTCGGGGATAGCCGAACCCGCTTCAGGCAGGGCAACAGTCGGTTCAGAGAATACGACTGGTTCAACCAGCGTCTCAGAAGTGCCCTCTGCAACGGTCGCATATGAAATCTGGCCCACGGAACCACCTCTAGAGTCGCCGCCATCGTCCCCAGTAGCCACAGGTACCACCAAGCGGAAGGCATGGGGATTCCTAAAAACTTGTGAACGAGCTGGCGCAAGGCCAGAGCGCGGCGAGCCGGCAAGAACACCAATCCTCTCGCCATGTCGAAGCGAACCCCAAGGTACTTGAGGGCTTGAGAAAGAATCAAATGACTTTTGTACATTGACTACCCAGCCGAGCCTCTGCAGCAGGTCCACCACTCTGTCCGTGGCTCGCACGCTCTCCACCTTAGACTTCGCTCGAATCAACCAGTCGTCGAGATAAGGGTGAACCAGAATACTCTTTCCGCAAGGCCGCCACCACCACTACCATGACCTTGGTGAAGATCTGCGGAGCCGTAGCCAACCCGAACGGCAGCGCCTGAAATTGGTAATGTCCCCACGGGAACGCGAACCTCAGGAATTTTTGATGAGCTGCTCTGATTGGAATGTGCAGATAAGCCTCCTTGAGATCCAGAGACGTCAAACTCTCCTTGGCGCACCGCCACAATGACGGATTTCAGAGTCTCCATGCGGAAATGAGGCACCCTGAGACAATGATTCACGCCCTTGAGATCTAAAATAGGCCTGAGGGAACTGTCTTTGACACCACGAAATAAATGGAGTAATGACCTAAACCGCGTTCTGCCTCCGGGACGGCCCCCAGAGCCAGACGACGATCCAACGTTACCCGAATTACCAGCTCTTTCTGCTGACCTCTGCTGGGTGAGAGGACAAACGAGTCCCCGAGCGGGCAGGCTAACTCCAGCGCATAGCCCTCTCGGACTATCTCCAGCACCCACTGGTCTGAGGTTATTTGGACCCAGGAAGAAAGAAAGCCCTGAAGGCGTCGTCCAATCACTTGAATTCCCCCCTGGGTCCACCTCGCTTCATTGTGGCTTGCGGCTAAAGGAAGAAGAGGACAAGGAGGCAGTCGATGTGAAACCTCTACCTGCTCCCCAAAACCCCCTAAAGCCTTGGGGCTGAGAATTAAAACTTCCGCGCTGTCCACCCCCGAGGCGGGAAGAGCGGAACCGATGAAAGTCTCGAAAGGAGCCCCGAGCCACTGGCAAACTTCTATTCTGCTTAGGCTTATCCTCCGGGAGTCTGCCCCCTTTAGACTCCAAGTCCTTCACTAACTTATCCAGATCGTCTCCGAACAACCACCTGCCCTTAAAAGGGAGCTTACCGAGATGGGACTTAGACGACCCATCGGCCGCCCAATTTCGAAGCCAAATAGATTGCTGCGCCGCCACAAGGGACGCCATACTATTTGCCAAGGTTCTGATCAAGTCATAATGTACATCCGCCAAATAAGCTGACCCAGACTCTAAATCGGGTGACCTCCAACAGCCCCTACTGATCCAAACTAGGGTCCTGACGCAAGCGCTGAGACCATCGCAAACAGGCTCTCGCCACCCAGGCCCCACAAATAGAGGCCTGCAAAGAAAGAGCATTGGTCTCAAAGGCCTGCTTCAACAACCCATCCACCTTTTTGTCTTGTGGGTCCTTAAGGGCAGTACTGCCTTCCGCCAGTATCATCGTCCTCTTGGTGACCGCCGATACCGCCGCATCCACCCGTGGCAACCGGAACCTTTCCTTGTCCGCCAATGGATAGAGCCGGTTCATTGTTCTAATGCCCTTCAAGCCCGACTCCGGCTGGTCCCATTCGGTTTGAATCATCTGCTCTACAACCCTGTGCACTGGTAACACCATCTGAGGCTCTCGAACCACCTGAATAAGGGGATCCTCCAGCCTGTCCTTCTCCACAGGACACGCCACGGCGAGATTAAGAGTTTGGAGAGATTCCGTAATCAGGGGAACCAGTTCCTCCTTACGAAACACCCTAATGATCCTAGCCTGATCTTCGGGGTCCGGAATCTCTCCCTCCTCAAGCTCGTCCATGACCACCTGCTCAGCCTCAGCCATCTCATCCTCCTGCCACTCCATATCCACCTGCTCAACTTCCGCGGACCGCAGCTGCTTGGCAGGTTTCAGTGCAACCCCTCTCGCATCCTCTCCTTTAGAGAATGGCAAAGGTGCCGGCGTCCCCAAAGTTTCTGGCAACTTTCCAAGACGCCCCAACCGGAAAGATTGATGCATAAGGAGAACAAAATCCGGAGAGAAATCCCCCAAAGATGTCTCCGCCACTGCAGGCATCGAACCCGACTGGCCCAAGGGCATAGCCGGAGGCGAAGCCGCCGGAGATCTCGGAGATGGCTCTGATCCGCCCTGTACTACAGTATCTACAGGGTCTGGAATCACTCTCCATTTGCTGCTCTACCTCTGAGGACACCGCAGCACAGCCTCTGCAAATCCCAGATTCAGAGGCCGTCCCCCTACAGACCCCGCAGACCACACACTGTGACCTAGAGGCCATGAAACAATATCACAAACACCTACATTAAACCAACAGCTAGCCCCAAAGGGAGAGGGCAGAGACCGAGAGAAACTAAAGCAACAGGCAGAAAGCAAACCACAGAAAGGAAAAGAAAACCAACTTTTTTTTTTTTGGTGATCAAGCAACTAAGAAAAAAAGGGAGTGGAGGGAGAGTCAACGCTAAACAAGCTCCAAAATCACGCGAAAGAGAAGCTGATGCCGCAGAACACACAGCAGGCCGGTCTCCCACACAGCGCGGGAACTTCACAAAATGGCCGCGAGCGATGCCAGCCTCAAAAAAAAAAAAAGGCGCGAAAGTCCCCCGAAGCAACAAAAGCCGCAGAGCTCACTGCCGACCGACCGAGGCTTAGCAAACTTAAATAACTTACTGAGCCGGGAAGTCGCGCCCCGCCAGATACCACGGCGCTGCCTTGGTCCTGCCCGGGGCGTTCAAAACTGGAGCCGGAGAAACCTGAACACGGGTGTCCATTGCCGCGCAAGATCGTCGCCCTGCAAACCCTTAGAGCAGGACGCGAAGCTACGCTAGCCCGATCTCCCCTCCGTGCCGTCTAGGAGGGAGATGCAGAGACTGCTGCCTGCACTCAGATCCGCTTAGCCAGGACAGAGGCAGATGGGCAGTGAAGGGCTCGGCTCTTTCCTCTGTTTTTTTTTTTTTTTTTAAAGAAACATGACTCCAAAAACTAACCCAAAGGAAAAAAAGGCAAAGGACTCCCAAAATAAAATAGAAAACTTAACTAGTGTTGCCAATCTAGTCCTAAAGTGAGCCCAGTGCCAGGCTCACACGTCCTCCAGCTGCAAGGAGACTGGACACACTGGGGGCTTATGGGAGCTCCAGCAGCATACATCCTGGGATGGCAAGATTCTGATTTGTCCAGTCTCCATGCTGCAGGAGGTGGTGCACTACCCCGGATGTGGAGGACTAAACTGGAGGACTGCTCAGGAACAGCTTTTTAGTCGCAGACCTGTGTATTGCTTTTTATGGGATAATTTTATAACTTTGAAAATTGCTGACGTGCACACAGGTATAAAAAGGTTCAAGTATTTTTTCTGCACATGCAAAGTGTACATCTGCTTTGAAATTTTTACACTCTCACAAGTCTCCAGTGACTTGTTCCTGGCAAAATCCAAGGGCCTTTAATCTGCTCTCATCCTTCTTGACTTCTCTACTGCTTTTGACACTGTTGACCACAACTTTCTCCTTGATACCCTGTCCTCGCTTGGTTTTACGGTCTCTGTACTATCCTGGTTCTCCATCTCTCCCATCGCTCTTTCAGTATTTATTCTGGTGGCTCCCCCTCTGCTGCTATTCTGCTCTCGGTTGTTGTATCCCAAGGATCTGTCTTGGGTCCACTCCTTTTCACTCCCTATTCCCAGTCCCTTGGTGCGCTCATCTCTTCCCATGGCTTTCAGTACCATCTTTATGCCGATGACTCCCAGATCTATCCCTCTACGCCTGAACTCTCTGGTAATTCAGACCCGGATCTCTGCCTGCCTTTCTGACATTACTGCTTGGATGTCTCGACGCTGCTTGAAACTGAACAGCCAAAACAGAGCTTCTTTTTCCCCCTAAAACCTCCTCTCTGTCTCTGTGAATAACTCTCTACTCCTCCCTGTTTCCTCGGCTCGCAGCCTTGGGGTTGTCCGACTCCTCTCTCTCCTTCTCCACACACATCCATCTGATAGCTGCCATTTCTTTCTCTATAACAAAATCCGCCCATTCCTTTCTGAACACACTAAGACACTTATCCAACTCCTTAATCACCTCCTGTCTTCACTACTGTAATCTACTCCTTGCTGGTCTCCCTTTGAATCTTCTCTCCCCTTCAATCTGTTCAACACTCTGCTGCATGGCTAATCTTCCGCCAGCCTCGTCATGCCCATATTATCCCTCTTCTCAAGTCACTTCACTGGCTCCCTATCAGTTTCTGCATCCATTTCAAACTTCTCCTGCTGACCTATAAGTGCATTCACTTTACAGCTCCTAACTACCTATCTTCTCTTGTCTCTCCCTACACACCTTCTTGGGAACTCCGCTCTTCTGGAAAATTTTTCCTATCTGTGTCCTTCTCTTCTATTGCTAACTCCAGACTCTGCTGCTTTCACCTTGCTGAACCTTATGCCTGGAACAAACTACCTGTGTCTACTCCAGGCACCTTCTCTGACCCTTTTCAAATCCAAGCTGAAAACTCACCTCTTCACTGCTGCTTTTTGATCTTGACTCACTTGATCTCCTTGTTTCTTTACCATTCCCCCTAGATGTATCCCTATCTACACCTTCTGTGTTGTCTGTCTTGACTAGATTGTAAGCTCTGATTAGCAGGGATTGTCTTACATGTCTGTGCAGTGCTGCATACGTCTTGTAGCGCTATACAAATGCTCAGTAGTAGTAGTACCCCTTCAAAATATTGAAAGATTAGAGGACACAATGAAGTTACAATGTAGTACATTTAAGACAAATTGGAGAAAATATTTCTTCACTCAACACGTAATCAGACTGGAATTCATTACTAGAGACTGCAGTAAAAGCTGTTAGTGTAGCTGAATTTTAAAAATATTTTGGACAAGTTTCTGGAGGAAAAGCCCATAAACCATCATTAAAGGGGACCAGGGAAATCCACTGCTTACCCATTTGGGAACCTGACAGGTACTTGTGACATGGATTGGCCACTGTTGGAAACAGGATACTGGGCTTGATGGACCCATGGTTTGACCCAATAAGGCATTTATGTTCATGTTCTCAGACAGAGGATGACTGCATAGCAAGAGGTTGGAATCAAAGCAAGCGCATGTAACCTCAAACTGAGAGGGATAACCTGCCTCGAGCACAGGTACAGCAGGAAGCAAAGGCATAGAGGGGGAGCAACCTGTACAGAGCAGAAGGTGCAACTCTACAACTCTAGCCACCTTACTGGCCAGACTAGATGGACCATGCTGATCTTGATCTGCCATGATTTATTATGTTATAATAGTGACAGAAGAGAGGTCCTTCCTGCCCCTTCCACACAGGAAATTCTAGTAGGGTATCTGCAGATGTTCTTTGCTGGGCTCCACTGGGGAGGTGCCCCTAAGGATGGCTGCCCAGGAGCTAACTATTCCAAAACTGAGCTGCACCAGACCAGCATCTACCATCTGCTGGAGACAAAGCAGTACAGGTGTATGCCTCTAGTTGCACCAGTACGAGTAGCAATGATGTCAAACACTGAAGTTTCCAGTTTCTGTCTCCATTATCTGTTGGCAGGGGGATACAACCCATTTGTCTGGTCTAGCAGGACATCCTGTAAGTAGGTTTGTGGTCCTTATGTATTGTTTTTGTTATCTGGCATAACAATGTTAGCTGTATGTATGATTCTCCAGAAACAAGCAGGGGGATGCAGGCACACTTGATAGGTAATGTCCGACAGCAGCAGTGCCAGCTCTCCCCTAGCTCAGAGCATGCTTATGCCTTCCTGCTTCGTGGTTCCACAACTCTACAGTTTCTTCTGACCGAAGACTCATCTGCACAACTTTCCCCTCCATCGGATTCACCGCTTCTTTGTTGTTTTCAGCAGTTTCGCTCAATTTGTCACCACACAGCTCCAACACTGGTAGCTGACAATTTAAAAATCGGGGGTTTTCCCCCCTCAGCAGTCACGCAGCTCACTGTGCTACAGACAGCTCAACTGCTAATCAATATCTGCCTTCTCACAGCACCGGACAGCAGCAGTAAAAAAGAACCACACCACACTATTCAACTGTGCCTCGTCCAGCCAGACAGGGTTTTCCCCGTGAACACCAGAACTCAAAGCACATGGATGCACTTAACTGCCCCAGTCCCAATATTAGCTTCACAATGTTTTACTCCTTTAAAGATATAATGCAATTATTCCTTTTTAATTCACTCCTTGAATATGTTTAATTATGTACATGATTTTAATTCACATTTATATGTTATTATATTTTTAGTTCTCAGCTGAAAATCCATTCATTGTTTTTGTATGTACATTATGGCTATTTTTATGCTTGTATTCTTTACTTGTTTTTATTATTTATATTTATCTTTATCATTTCTGTTGGAGGTTATCCTACCCCCTGAGGAAGGCATACTTGCCGAAACACTGCAAGTGTAGGACAATAAAACTGCCTTGAACTTGAGTTGTTTCCTCCTCTTCGCTTTTTGACATTGCCAGTCCCATTGGGCCCAAACAAGGCATGATCAGGGACAGACAGACCTCCTTCCAGTGCTGGCACAACACAAATCAGGGACTCCACTCCCTCTCCACTGAACCCAGAGTCAATGGGCCTTTCTCCACGAGCTCACCCAGAAGGGGCTAAGCACAAAGCTAAGTCCAAACATTCAAAGAGGGATAATTCCAACAGCTCTAGTAGTCCAAGGGACCCAAGGAAACACAAACACAAAGTCGTGGAGGACCCTCAGGGACCTTCTAAGCACAGAACCAAAATGATAATTACACTTACCTGGTAATTGTAGTTCCTTGAGTGACGACAGTTCAGTCCTCTACCTCTGGGTTGTCAATCTCCTCCTGCAGCTTGGAGACTAGTATGTCAGAATGACGACATCACTGGATATAGCCTGCTGCACTCCTACTTCCATCCCAGTGTGAACTATTAACAAAAGCAGACTCAAAGGAGCAATAAATAAGTAGCTAATCATAATATAACTTATACTAAATCGCAAACCATCCACCCCCTCCAGCAAGGCTTTCTTACACCCTTCCCTGCCACAGAGAAGTGAACAACAGAACCAGTTGAACTAATCCAGACTTACCTGTAACAATCTGCTGCCCGCTACCAAATCGGGATCCCCCTCAAATCATCTGGGTGGGAAGGAGGACTGAACTGTCGTCACTCAAGGAACTACAATTACCAGGTAAGTAATCATTTCCTTATCGTTCCTCCAGTTCAGTCCTCTACCTCTGGGATGTACCAGAGCAGTAATCATTGGGAGGGGGACCATTCAAGCCGGCAGATAAGACTGCCGACCCGAAATGAGCATCCGAAGCCGCTGCAACATCTAGTCTAATGCTTGCTGAATGTATGTAAAGACGACCAAGTCACCGCCCTACAAATGTCCCCTGGTGGAACCAAACTGTGCTCCGCCCAGGAAGACACCTGCGCTCTGGTGGAATGCGCCCACAACCCCACAGGCACAACCCGACCTTGAAGCAAATAAGCAGAAGCAATCGCCTCTCTAAGCCAGTGGGCGATGGACGCCTTAGCCGCTGCCTCACCTTTGCGCACTCCTCCGAACAATATAAACAACCGCTCAGACCTGCGGAAGGACTCCGTTACCTTCAAATACTGACACAATGCTCTCTTCACGTCGAGACGAAGACTGCGATCCGATTCGCCTCCCCCCAGCGACCCCAGAACGGGCAAACACACCGTCTGATTCAAACGAAAGGGAGAGACCACTTTAGGCAAAAAGGACGGGACCGGATGTAAAACCACCTTCTCCCTGGAAAAAGATAATGGCTCTCGGCACGACAACGCTTGCAACTCCGAAACTCGCCGAGCCGAACAAATTGCCACCAGAAATACCGTCTTTAACGTCAAATCCTTCACTGACGCAACGGCTCAAAGGGAGACTTGGTTAACGCTGTGAGAATGAGATTGAGATCCCACGGCGGAATGCACACTCTACGCGCCGGCCGCAATCTAGCGACCGCCTTCAGGAAGCGACCTACATCAGGGTGAGCCCCTAAAGGCACTCCATTGACCGTGCCCCGATAACAGGAAAGGGCTGCCAACTGGACGCGCAAGAACTGGCCGCAAGACCTTTATCAAATCCGCCCTGTAGAAACTCCAAGACCAACAGAATGGAAACAGTGGTCGCCCAAACCTGATGTCGAACACCAGTCTTCAAAAATACGCCAGACCCGCACATACACCAAAGATGTCGAGTGCTTACGTGCTCTAAGCAAAGTTGCCACGACCACTGACGAATAGCCTTTTTTCGTCAGCTTAGCCCTCTCAATGTCCATACCGTAAGCGAGAACCGATCCACCTGAGGCATGAACAGAGGCCCTTGCAGCAACAGATCCATCCTCACCGGTAGCCGCCAGGGCTCGCCGTCCAGGAGACGCACTAGGTTCGCGTACCAAGGATGTCTCGGCCAGTCAGGCACTACCAAAAGGACTTTTCCCACGTGCGCTCCGATCTTTTGAATCACTCGGCCTATCAATGCCCATGGTGGAAAGACATATAGAAGGCCGTCCGATGGCCACTGTCATAACAGCGCGTCTATGCCCTCCAACATCCGTTCGTCTTCTGCTGAAGAACCGGCTGACCTTCGCTGACTGGAAGGTCGCCATGAGATCCATTACTGGAGTTCCCCAACGACCGGTTATCTGTTCGAAAACCTCGGGATGCAACTCCCACTCCCCTGCATCCACCTGAACTCTGCTGAGGAAGTCAGCTGTGACATTGTCTTTCCCTGCAATGTGCGCCGCCGAGATCGCGGACAACCAAATCTCTACCCACGCAAACAACTCGTCTGCCTCTTCCTCCATTGCAGCACTCCCCGTGCCGCCCTGGCGGTTGATGTACGCCACCGTCGCCGAGTTGTCGGAGAGCACTCGTACGGGCTGACCGCGTACTACGTCCTCGAACGCCTGAAGGGCCCGGAAAACAGCTCGAAGTTCTAGCCGGTTTATCAACCATGAGGCCTCCACTAGGCTGGCATCCGTCAACAACGGAAGCCACTCCGGCTGTTCCAGCGGCATGCCGGCTGTCAATGACGAACTGAGTAGCCACCAACGAAGAGACCGTCTGACTTTGCTTGGGCAAGGAAGACACTTGCTCAAAGAATCGGCCTGATGCGACCAGCGGCGGAGCAGCACTCTTTGGAGGCCGCATATGAACCTTGGCCCATGGCAACGTTGGAAGCGGTGCCGCCATGGTGCCCAGCACCTGGAGATAATCCCACACCAATGGCGCTGGCACCAACATAAACTGCCGTACCAGGGACCTCAAGCCCTCGGCCCATTTGTGCGGCAGAAACACTTGCCCCCTCCTTATGTCGAACCAGACCCCTAGGTATTCGAGGTCCTGGGTGGGCTTTAAATGACTTAGTCGAGTTGACTACCCAACCAAGACCTTGCAAAAACTTCACCACCCTGTCTGTCACCCGGAGACTCTCCTCCTCGGACTTGGCTCGAATCAACCAATCGTCGAGATAAGGGTGGACTAGAATCCCTTCTTTGCGCAACGCCACCGCCACCACCACCACCATAATTTTGGTGAAGGTCCACGGCGCCATTGTCAAACTGAACGGCAATGCTTGGAACTGATAGTGACCCCAAGGAAGAGCGAACTGCAGAAATTTCTGATGAGCTTTCCGGATGGGAATGTGCAAATACGCCTCCGTCAGATCCAGAGACGTCAAGAATTCTCCCCGACGCACCGCTACTATGACCGATCTCAATGTCTCCATTCGGAAATGTGGCACCCTTAAGCAACAGTTTACGGCTTTCAGGTCTAGTATGGACCGCAACGTTCCGCCCTTTTTGGCACCACGAAATAAAGAGTACCGACCCATGCTGTAATCGGTTTTGGGAACTTCTACCACGGCTCCCAACTGAATGAGTCTTTCCAAAGTCCAACGAACCGCCGCCGTTTTCTTGGGGTCCCTGCAAGGTGACATGACGAAGGAATCCCGCACGGGTCGAGCCAACTCCAGAGCATAGCCGTGTTGAATTATCTCTAACACCCACTGGTCTGATGTGATGTGGGTCCAAGCGGAAAGAAACTCCCGAAGCCGCCCGCCTATGGGAGGCCCTTCCGCCGGGACCCGCCTCGCTTCATTGTAACTTACGTGATGTGGACAGGGTTGGAGGAGAACCCTCTATTCGCCCCCTGAAACCTGTGAAATCCCTGGGCTCGAGACTGATACTGCTCCCTCTGGAAACTACCGAACCGCGTCGGCCAAAATCTTCTGAAATCTCGAAACTGACCCCGAAAGCTTTAGCCTGACTTAGCTTGCTTCGGCTTATCCTCAGGCAGTCGGCCCACCTTGGACTCACCCAGATCCTTCACCAACTTATCCAAATCCTCAAACAGCAAACCACCCTTAAATGGAAGCTTGCTAAGACGGGATTTAGAAGGTCCGTCCGCCGCCCAATTTCGTAACCACAATGATCTACGGGTGGCCACCACAGACGCTGTGCTATTGGCCAGCGCCCTGATCAAGTTGTAATGCACATCTGCTAGGTAGGCCGCTCCGGACTCCAGCCTATCCAGCTCCTTTATCTCCTCGAGATCCATGTGCGAAGACTGGCACAGACGCTGGGCCCATCGCAGACACACTCTGGCCACCCAAGCTCCACAGATGGAGGCTTGCAGCAAAATAGAATCCACTTCAAAGGCCTGCTTTAAGCAGACCGTCAACTTTATGGTCCTGGGTATCTTTCAAGGCCGCACTTCCTTCGACCGGAATGGTGGTCTTTCGTAACCGCCGACACCACCGCGTCTACCTGCGGTGCCCGGAACCTCTTTATCCTTATCAGCCAAAGGATACAATCTATTCATTGTCCGTATGCCTCGAAGCCCTGCTTCCGGCTTATCCCACTCTTCTTGAATCATTTTAATCGACTACTCTGTGCACCGGAACCACCACCGGTGTCTGTCAAACCACCTGGATGACTGGATCCTCGACCTCCTCCTCCACCGCAGCCGGCGTAGTAAGATTCAACATATGCAATGTCTCCGTAATCAAGGCCGCCAACTTCTCTCTGCGGAAGACCCTAATTATCTTTGCTTGATCTTTGGGTTCAGGGATCTCACCTTCTTCCAGGTCCTGCGTACTCTTCAGGATCCCATTCCGGATCTTGGGCTTCAGGCCACTCGCCCTCCGCCGACGTAGGGTCTCTAGTTCTTGCTCACTTTGGCGCCAGCGGCTCCTCGCCTATCTCCTCGGCCGCCACCAGCTGTGGAGGTTGGGATGCCAGCGACCCGGAGCCTGCCCCCTTGCCCTGTCGCTGCAGGCAAAAAGCCTGATGCATAAGCAGAACAAACTCAGGGCTAAACTCCAAGACCGACACCTGGGCTGCCAAAGAGGCACCGAGGGCCCTGCCAGCTCCTCCAATGCCGGGAATAGTGCCGGTGGCCGCAGGGATACAGCCCCCACAGGCGTGCCCTGCGCCTCCTGGGACTCCTGGAATTCCATCTGCTGCTCCACCGTGGATGAGAGGGCTGCACACCCCCGGCACACCCTGGTATCAGCTACTGTGCCCTAGTGCCACACACAATACACTGAGGTCTGGCAGCCATAAATCAGACTAGCCAGAACGCTAGGGGCTTACCTGAATCTCTCTCACCTCCGTTGGGTTTTTTTGTTTTTGTTTTTTTAACAAAATCAACTGCAGCCTTGCAGACCCGAAGATAGATATATAGATAGATACAGTCGTGGTATATTCACTTGAATACCATCCACCACCCGCACATTCCCGACAAACGCACCAAGAATATGTAGCAGCTGATAAGCATGGAGCCCGGTCTGGCCTAGTCTTCATATATACCACTAGAACTTCACTATTTTCCTACACTCTGCCAATTTATTCTTTATTACAGGTTGAAATCCACAATAGGGGATATTTGCTTTTCACGGGTCTCAGACTTCACATTGGCATGGTATTCTGGGTGTTCTTTGAAAGCCCCAGTAGTATGCCTGTTAGCATCAACGACCCTATATTGCAAATTTCACCCCCCCTTCCTCTCGTGTGTCAACAAATTAAAACTTATGCCACTATATTGACTTAACTCCTGTTGATGAAACTTCTGTGGAATCTTTTGATCTCTCCACTCAATTCTAAAGTCCCAACGCTGTTATCAAAGCGCCCCCACGTTTCACTGTTATGGTTCTTCAGGGGACCGTAGATCAAACTAATATATCAAACACACATATTCACTAAAATCCCTCCTGTATTTACAACTCTATATCTTCTGCCTTTGTCAAATATTAAAATCTAAGTCAAACTACTAGCATGGGAAATCAAGCACATTACCTATCGACGCTGCCCGCGTACCTCAGACTCTGATATTAACCTCAGAATCGGGGTTCTAACGGTCTAGAAACGCCGCGCATGCGGATTGAAAGACATGCACTCCTATTTAAAGGTCTTTCTAAAACTCCTCCCACCCATAGGGAAGATTATACACTGCTGACTTTCTGAACTTCTCATAATTCTAATCTATAGGCATACTCCCCAATCTATCGCAACATTAAGGCCTGTTGGTTGAACTGACCCCAGCCAATAGATACATCTCTGTTCTCTCACTAGTAGGGTCTGTTCTCGTGTCCTACCGTGCGGTCCGATGAGTACTTGGTCTATGCACCAGCATTTAAAATCTTGAAATTTGTGTCCCTGAGCTTCACTATGGGATACCATAGGTGCTTCAATTCTTTTACACCGCAACCTACTCTCATGTTCTTTCTTGCGGATCTTAAATGTCCGAATGGTCTTACCAATATAAAGTAGGCCACACGGGCACTGAACTGCATATACAACGTACGCTGATTTGCAAGTAGTGCTACTCGTTAACCGGTAAGTGACTCCCTGATAGGTGAACTGATCTATTTCACACGAAATTTGGCAAATGGTACACTGTCCACAAATACTATGGCCCACTTTTCCCTCATTCCGTATTGTCAGCTGCGGTGATCGCAACACTGTCGGACTCAAGTACTCCTTCAAGTTTCTACCCCTTTGCCAAACACACCGAATATTGCAGTGCTGCATGCTCGGCAACGTCCGCAATACCACACTATTCTTTATGCTCTTCTGGATAGCTACACTGATAGGAGAATATTTAGTGACAAAATGCACAAAGTCTGTATCATTCTCTTTCTGTGACGGATGTGGGCTTAATAGCCAGGTGCAATCATAATATAGAGCCCGCTTATAGGCTCTATGAATCAAACGTTGTGGGTACCCCCTCTGAACAAAAGCCCGTCTTAATCAGTTAGATTGATTTTTAAATCCTTCTTTATTAGAGCAATTGCGCCTGTACTTTAAAAATTGGGAAAAAACGGAAGCCCCTCCTTTAACCTCGGGGGGTGTGCGCTATCGTATTGCAAAAATGTATTCCTATCAGTGGGCTTGGTGTACACTGAGGTCTCCCACCGATTACTACCCTTTTTAATATGGACATCCAAATAAGCTATTTTATTACTATTGTGCTCGTAAGTAAATTTAATATGCGGGTCACAGTTATTCAACCATTGGGTAAACTCCTGCAAATGTTGCACCGTTCCTTGCCACAGCAAAAAAACGTCATCGATGTATCGATGCCAAGCTTTAATATGTTCTCGTTGTGGAGCCTTAGGCATCCATTTCTTCTCGAAATCGCCCATGTACAGATTCGCCACTGAGGGGGCACAAGTGGCCCCCATGGCTACACTTGACACCTGATGATATAATATTCCCTCAAAAACAAAGTAATTCTTATACAGAGCCAATTGTGCTATCTGAAGCAAAAATTCTATGACGATGAGTTGTAAATACAGGAGGGATTTTAGTGAATATGTGTGTTTGATATATTACAGTTTGATCTACGGTCCCCTGAAGAACCATAACAGTGAAACGCGGGGGCGCTTTGATAACAGCGTTGGGACTTTAGAATTGAGTGGAGAGATCAAAAGTTTCCACAGAAGTTTCATCAACAGGAGTTAAGTCAATATAGTGGCATAAGTTTTAATTTGTTGACACACGAGAGGAAGGGGGGTGAAATTTGCAATATAGGGTCGTTGATGCTAACAGGCATACTACTGGGGCTTTCAAAGAACACCCAGAATACCATGCCAATGTGAAGTCTGAGACCCGTGAAAAGCAAATATCCCCTATTGTGGATTTCAACCTGTAATAAAGAATAAATTGGCAGAGCGTAGGAAAATAGTGAAGTTCTAGCGTGAGATCGCTCTAATATCTTGACCACGTAGTTTTGTTTCATATATACCACGACTGTGCCCGCAAATCCATCCATTTTCTGTAATTTTTGTTTTATATCTCTCTGGGACTGACTGACATATGCAAATTCTCCTGGGCTGCTGGATCGTATGGGGTATATAATCTATAGACTTCAGATACTTTTCCAATATTCATGGCTTCCTGGCCTCCCTTCTTTAGGCTTTGCATGAGGGCTTGGCGGAACCGATTGAAGGCTGTCTGCACTATTTGGATCCCACTTGGGGCCATCAAGGCTGATGGGTCTGCATAATACTGGTCATTAGTTCAATCAAATCCTAAGGCTTCTCAGTGTAGGACGCATAATGCTTTTGGGAGCATCCCACAGCGCCTGTGTGCTGCCTTCCTGCCTTTCCCAACTGCCTCTCTCCAGTTAAGTTTAAAGCTGAGACAAAGCTTGTTCCTGGAGATCCTGCTCCCAAGCCCTTCAGCCGAAACTGCATCCTCACTGACACCTCCGGCACTTACCTGACCGGCGCTCACCACCCCTACCGGCAAAAACCGGCACCCTGAGGTAAGGCCAGCAGCCATCTTGCCAGTCGACCTCCCCTGCTGCTACCGCCGCTGCAGAGCACAACTCACAGCATGTGCTCTGCTCGAGCGGCATGCCTCCATGGCTCTTCTCCCGAACTGTGGGATCAGCAACCGGAGACCCCTACACAGCTCCCACACTCTCTCTGCACTCACCGCCGTGACAGAGAGGGGGGGGAGAAGGGGGCAGAGCACCTACCAGGTTTAGGACATCAAATTAACTTATTTAACAAAACTCGCCGATTTAAAGGGGCAGTAACCCCCCCCCCTTTTTTTTTTTTCAATAAACTTTTAAAATGCTATCAGAGACATTAAAACTATCTGAAACTCTTCCCTGACTTAATCGTTGCTCCAGTGAGTCCGGACCTCTGGATCTCACACCTCCTTCCGCTGCTTGGAGACTGAGTAAACTGAAAGGTGGAGGTGGACCCTGGGCTACTTATGCTACTGACACCAAAAAGTGTGACATGCTCAGTCTCCAAGCTGCGGAGGAAGTACTCAACCCAGAGATGCGAGACTATACTGGAGGAACGATAAGGAGTAACTGTTTACACCTTCCATCCCTCACCCTGGCCCGTCTGGAGCAGACTTGACATTCTGCTTTCTTCTTTCTGGCCCCTTCTCTCTGGAACTCTCTCCCTCTCTTGCCCATCAGGAACAATCTTACACTAGATATAAGGCTCTCCTCGAGACGCATTTCTTCTCCCTGGCTTATGACACCCCCCCCCCCCCCTCCCACTTATGATTACCTTGTCTTCTGTCTCTATTGCTTCTTCTCTCTATGGTATGTTTGCACTTCTTTCCTAACAAAATTGTAGTTCCTTTTCTTTCCAGCCTCGGCCCCTGCTATCTATACTCTGTACACTGCTCTGATGTTGCAAAGGGCAGTTAATCAAGTCTCATAATAAAGATAGTCATCTGACCATTTCTCCTACCCCAAACTTCTGCAGAAAGATATCCTGAGAACTTGTGCTTAATGATACTCAAACTTCAACAAAAAGGATTTTCAGTCTATTCTCCGAGCGTGTAACACCCCCCCTCCCCCAGGCGATCCTGGCCCTACCAGTCCCACAGATCCTACAAGACCTCCTCATATCAGTCTAGAAAACACTGTGCACACCACCTCCAGAAGGCTGGACCTCAAGTAGAAAGTACTCCCTGTGCTAGGGTTCCAACTACCACAGTGGTTTCTGAAGCAGTTCTTAATTCTAAAAGCACTAAATCCATTGCCCAGACTCCACTGGGGAAGGACCAGTGGACTCTAGGCAAAAAAACTTTCCAAAGAATCCAAAACAGAGTCCTCGCATTAAAAATTCTGGCCCACCAGCTCCAAATTCTCCAGTGCCATCATGATGATCTTTCACAGACCCTGCAACCAGCATAAGGAGGATAGGAATCCCTATACCACATCATTCGTGCCACCTATGATGCCTTTGACTCAGTCACACGATCCACAGCCACCACTATCTTTAGTAGACACATCATGGCTTCAGATCTCGGGCCTTTGTGAGGACCTCCATGGACAGTCTGCTGATGCCCCCTGTAAGGAAGACAGTCTTTTTGGACCCAAAGTTCAGGAGGCAGTCTTCAAAGTGACATTCCTCCACAGAGAGAGAGCTGGCAGCTCAGCCTCAAGAGTCCACCCAACACTGCCACCTGCAGTATCTTCAATACAAATGAGCATACCACTACTATCCAGCAATTCTACCCTCACCATTATTTCCAGCCCTACTCCAGGCTGCCACCCCAGAGTGCTGCAGCACCCTAGACAGTGTAACAGAAAAACAACTCACCTCCACTCAAATACCCCAGTTAGACTACCTACCGGGGAGGGGGGGGGGGGTAGTCCCCAGCGGGCCTGGCAAGTTATCACAACTGATCAGTGGGTTCTCACCATTATTTCAAAGGGCTACAAACTCAATTTCACCACACTTCCACCAGACAGGCCACCTCCAGCCAGCAATCTCCCAGCACACAACCTAGACCTTCTGACAGAAATTGCAGTGCTGATAAATAGTGCCATCAAATCTGTATTGGAGCAAAAATACAAGCAAGGTTTCTACGCCTGGTTCTTCCTCATTCTCAAAAGGTCAGGGACCTCCGCCCAGTCCTTGACCTTCAGGATCTGAACCTCTACATCAAACGAGAAAAATTCAAGATGACTTCCCTGACCACCATCCTTCCTTTTCTGCAAAAGAATGATTGGCTAGCCTCCCTGGATTTAAAGGACACTTTCACTCATATCCCCATACATCCCCACTACTGGGAATTCTTCAGATTCCAGTTCAAGTCCAAACACTACCAGTAAAAAGTTACTGCCATTTGGCCTCTCCTCCACTCCACAAGATTTCACTAAGTGCCTAGCGGTGGCAGCCGCTCAGCTTCACCTGCAAGGCCTCTGCGTCTACCCCTACCTGGGCTAGTCGCTTTCAACTCAGTCTATACCATGGGAGACCTCTTGCAGTAAATGGGCTTCATCATCAATTTTGAAAAATCCCAGTGGGAGCCCCATCAGCTTCTTGACTTCATTGGTGCCCGATCGGAACCATTGCTCAGGCATTCTTACCCAACAGAAGGGAGACTGTCCTCCAGCAGCTCGCTTCCAAACTTCTGCTGCTCCAGACTGCCTCAGCCCACACCATTCTCCAACTCCTGGGGCACATAGCAGTGTCAGTGCATGTGGTCTGTTAGAATGCCTTTGCATGTGCCCCCTCCAGTGGCATCTCAAGCTCAATTGGAACCAATACACAGTCACTTCAACGCAAGACCCCCTTGAGGGGGCCCAAACCAACTCAAGCTGCGACAATCCCTCCACTGGTGGACCATCCCTTCCAGCCTCACAGGAGGGATGACCCTTCCAAAATCCACCACATCAGCTCACTAACCACTGATGCCTCCCACTTGGGCTGGGGAGCTCATCCTCTACACTTCACCACCCAAGGAAGTTGGTGACCTGCAGAGGCCTCCCTGCACATCAACCTCTTCGAACTGCGGGAGGTCTATGTCCTCAACGCCTTCCAAGTGTGGGCACACAAACAAACTTTCTGGTACAGACAACCAGGTCACCATGTTGTAAATCAGGGGTCAACAATTTCAGTCCTGGAGTAATGCAAACCAGTCAGGCTTTCAGAATGACCCTAATGAATATGCATATGAGATGATATCTGCATGCACTACCCCCACTGAACTAAATTTGAATACAATAGGGACAGTACATGAAAATATCTCATATGCATATTCATTAAGATCATCCTGAAAGTCTGACTGGTTTGCAGTCCTCCAGGACTGGAATTGGAGACCCCTGTTGTACATCAACAAGCAGGGGGTGGGGGACGGAGAGGGGATGGGGTTTCTGCCACGAAGCAACCCGGCTATGGCTCTTTGCACAGTCCAGAGTTTTGCTCCGTGCCACCTACATTCCTGGAACTCAAAATCAACTCACAGACTCCCTCAGCCGCCGCCACCTTAGACCCCCCCCACCCTCGAGTGGTCCCTTGATCCCAGTATCCTCTCATGCATTTTCCTCAAATGGGGGCATCCAGAAGGAGACATTTCACTTACCGTTAATTTCCTTTCCTGGAATCCTGCTAGATCAGTCCCTACAAGAGGAATATGTCCCCATGCCAGCAGATGTTGGAGACAAAGTATCAAAGGCTTCAGAGAGCATGCTCTGGTACATAGCTGTACCCTTAGGGGTTGCCTTCAGTATTCTCTTGACAAAGCAGAAGAACCGCCCATGCGATGCATCCCCAATGAGATAGAGCACTTAAGCAACTTATAGAAACAGTCGGAAAATCACGACAACTACAGAACTATGTACAGTGAGTGCAGCAAAGCATTCTATAGGAACAGAATGGCAGTGCCGTTAGTAAAAATAGTTCTTCTGAAATGGCTCCCTAAGAATGGTGGCTTGCAATCAGCGAGGGTGGTCCTGGACTGGTCTAGCAAAATTCCAGGAAAGGAAATTAACGGTAAGTGAAATGTCTCCTTCCAACTCATCCTGCTAGACCAGTCCGTACAAGTGGGAAGTGCCCAAGCTACTCAACCACAGGGTGGGAAGACACAGCTGCCGTGACAACCTGAGCTCCAAAATGGGTCGCTTCCCAGGCCTGGAGATCAAGGTATTAATAACAGGCAACGGTAGCTAGGGATGACCAAGTAGCTGTCCGACAAATATCTAGAGGGTGGGGGGCAGCAACCTGAGAGCGCTCAGCCCAAGAGGTCGTTTGAGTCCACGTAGAATGAACACAGAGGCCGGGAGACACCAATGCAAAATATACACAGACTCAATAGCATGTTTTATCCAAATGGGCAATTGTGACCTTAGAGCCCTGATGGGGTCCCGTGAAAAGAACAAAGATGGTTGGTCTTGTGGAATGATTTGGTTACCCAGAGATAAAAATCGGTGCAAAACCCTGCAGACATCCACGGCCCAGAGGCCTGCATCTGCTCCGACACACAACTCCTTAGGAAAGGAGGGGAGAGAAGCTGCCTGGTTAAGGTAAAAAGGAGACAATACTTTTGGCAAAAAGGAGGGGGCCGCCAGCCTGAAGGATGGCAGTAGCAACCACTACCATCACCTCTGAGAAGGCACAGGGGTGCTGTAGCAAGCCCAAAAGGCAGAGCACAGAACTGGTAATGGCCACCTGTAACAGCAAAGTGGAAGAAACGCTGTTGATCCTCACAGATGGGAACATGAAAGTATGCTTCGGCGAGGTCGAGGAAGGCAAGGTACTCCCCTACATGTACCGCCTGGATGACAGAGCAGAGAGAGTCTTCATCCAAAAACATGGAACACGAAGAAAGCGATTGATGCTTTTGAGATCCAGAATGGGTCGGAAAGCACCATCTTTCTTCGGGATGACAAAGTAGACTGAGTACTGCCCGGCACCCCTTTTGACTCAGGGACAGGAACAACGGCCTGGAGGAGTAACAGGCGCTGAAGAGTGGCCTGAACTGCTGCTTGCTTGGTGGCGGACCCATAAGGTGATACTAAAAGCGCTTCCGGGATGGATCGGACACAGTCAAAGACATAACCATACGGGATACCATCGAGCACCCATTGGTCGACAGCGATCTGGGCCCATTCTCCGGATGCACCCCTGAGCAGGCAGAGGGGGCCATCAGCAGGAACTACAATTGGTTCCAGAGAACTTAAGTCATGGAGGAATAAGAGTCCTTGGTGTGACAGAAACTTCAAAAGGGCCGAGACCTAGCCCCTGACCTGCCGGCTGAGATGGACTGGGAGGCCTCTCTGGGGCTATAGCACCAGGAAGGTGAAATTAGTTCTTACCTACTAATTGGCTTTCTTTAAGTACCTCTAGTCCAGTCCGTGTGTTCTCCATCCCCACCAGCAGCTTGGAAACCAAGCATGTCAAACTTAATGACATGATACATAGACAGCTGGTCACACCCCTCCAGCCTTCAGTATCCTATTGACAAAGCAGACTCGCAGGAGCAACAAATAAGATGAACATTTATCCACAGAAACTATTATACAGAACTCTGAACAAACCCCCCCCCCCCCCAAAGGGCAACCTCCTACAGCCAGCCTTCAAGAGTGTTTACTACATACCTCAGTTCAAACACTGACTGCTTGAAGCCAGATACATTCTTCTCTTCCAGGTGCAGGCGCAGCCTCATGAAGTCCTCCTGGCTACCATTCCTGCCCCTACGAAATACTGAATAAAATGACCAGAGCCCCTTGAAAACAAGTGCCCTGGCCCTCTGCCCTTATTGCACCTAACTGTCCCAGACCCCAGCCTCTATGCAATGGTGATCTTCAGGCCCAGGACTGCACCCTTATATTAACTCCCTTTAATTCAGGGCAAGTCCAGGACTGGACTGGAGGTACTCAAGGAAAGCCAATTAGTAGGTAAGACCTAATTTTCCCTCTAGTCCAGTCCTGACCTGTGGGATTGTACCATAGCAGCACTAACAGGAGGGATTCGCAAGCCTGGCCTGCAAAAACCACTGCCCTGAACAGCACATCCCCCACCGCCTGCACGTCCAACCAAAAATGCTTTGCAAACATATGCAATGATGACCAGGTTGCTACTTTACAAATCTCTATCGGTGGAATTAAACTAGCCTCCACCCAAGAGGCCGCTTGTGCTCTGGTCGAATGTGCTCTCAGCACATCTGGTAACGTTCTTGGGCACAACAGATATGCCAAGGAGATAGAAAGCTTTGATTTCCTGTTGGGTGCGGGAGACTAAGCTGCCTCCCCCTTCCAGGAACTTCCAAATAGAACAAAGACGAATTGACTTCTGAAGTGGTCGCTCGCAAGTACTGGCAAAGAACTCGCTGCACATCCAAAAGACGGAGCAAAAGGGTTGTCCACCCCCCATCTGCTCCTGAAAAAACACAGCAATGTTACCGACTGATTCAGGTGACAGACCGAGAGAACTTTAGGCAAGAGGGAGGGTACCAGTCTCAATACCACCTTCTCCTTGCTGATAGAAAGGAATGGTGATATAGCAGAAGGGCTGTCTGGTAAGGTTTGCCTCTTTGTGGATGATACCAAAATTTGCAATACAGTAGACTCCCAGGAAGGTGTAGATAACATGAGGAGCAATCTAGCTAAGCTTGAAAAATGGTCTAGAATTTTGGCAGCTGGGATTTAATGTTAAAAAATGTAAAGTCATGCATTTGGGCGCCCCTTGCCCCTCCACCTGTTTGAGGCAGAACACCTTATGCAGCAATAATATAAACTCAGGTGAGAAAGAGCCATCAAAATGGTAAAGGGGATGGAAGGATACTCATATGAAGAAAGGCTAAAAAGGTTAGGGCTCTTCAATCTGGAAGAGAGACGGCTAAGGGGAGATATGATAGAGGTCTATAAATTAATGAATGGAGTGGAGTGGAACAGGTAAACATAGATCGATTGTTTACACCATGAAAATATAGAAAGACTAGGGGACATGCAATGAAGTTACAGGGTAACCTATTTAAAACAAATAAGAGAAAATATTTTTTCACTCAACATATAATCAAACTCTGGAATTTGCTACCAGAGGATGTAGTAAAAGCTGCTGGTGTAGCTGGGTTTAAAAAAAGGTTTGGACAAGTTCCTGAAGGAAATGTCCATAAACCATTATTAAAAAGGGACCCAGGATATCAATGCTTGACCCAATACAAGCATTGAGGAACCTGTGTCTTGTGTAAACTGCTAGGTACTTATGACCTAGATTGGCCACTGCTGGAAACAGGATACTGGGCTTGATGGACGTTGGTCTGACCAAGTATGGCATATCTTATGTTCTTATATCCAGGGACCCCCTTGAGGAAGGGTCCAGCGAGTCCACATCCTGCTGACACTGCTGCAGCATTGACCCCCCCACCAGTGGAGCGACTTATTCCGGGGGACACTACTTCCTCCATCACTGACTGCTCTGCCGTGCGTGTCTCTGCTGCACAGCCCCGGCAAATGCCCTCTGCAGAGAACGTGCTCCTGCGAGCCCCACACTGTGGCCTCGCAGGCATGGCCCTTCCACAGCCCTGAGAGTGCTACCCACCCCTGTAGCAGCCCCTGTCAAGGCCGCAACTGCTCCGAGGGCCTCTGTCTTCTTGTTTGTTAGTGGTTTCTCTTTTCATAATACACACGCTAACGCATACCACCATGTTAAAAAAAAAGAAAAAAAAAGTCAGAAAAAAAGCAAACACACACTGCAGGAAGAAACCATGGGAGCAAGCCCACCTCCACGACTCTTCCCGCTCAACCAAAATGGTGCTGCCCCCGCCACCCGGTCTTTCCAACCTGCCTAACAGAACTCTCTCAACTCCAAGGGCACCCGCCGACCATCTCCTCTCTGCAATCCCCTCTCACCAGTGCTCCGGACAGACAGCTGACGGCCCGCTCCTGCTCCGCAGCTTCAGCAACTGAGTCGGGGTGAGGAGGGGGGTTACTGAGACGACACTTGCCTTCGCTGTGCTCCCCCCCCCTCCCCCAGAGCCACTACTCCTCAACTGCAAAATGGGTTTGGGAGCAGCGCCTGCCTCCCAGCTTGCTGACTGGCAGAACTTCAGTCCTCAGACCACTCCTTTTACTGCTCGCTGCTAGAAGACTCCAATGTGGAGGGAGGAGGTAAGGGGGAGGAGGATAATCCCACACAATCAACCCAAAGGAAGAACAAACCCAAAGAAATAAAGAGAAAACTCCCTCTTAGTTGTTCTTCCATGAGCCCTGTCATGGATCACCACTCCAGCTGCTTGGAGACTGAGCATTACTGGGGGCTGGTGCCGGCTGCCTAAGTATCCTGAGGTCATCAAGTTTGTGACATGCTCAGTCTCCAAGCTGCTGGAAGAGGTGCACTATTCAAGGTGCAGGACTGGGCTAGGGGGACAATAAGGAAACCATTTTTCTCGTAGCCATTACGTCAGTGAAATACAAGCCCTTGTCTGCCATACGCAGTTTCTGTATGACAAAATACTGCTGCACACCCATCCTAAGCTCCTTCCCAAGATTGAGATGGAAATTGAAACAATCTATAGCGCTACCCACCTTTTTTCCCTCACAGCCCTAAAAATTTTGCCTGAATCTGCCCTGCACTGCTGCCTCGACTGCCGCAGGGCTGAGCTCTACTACCTGAGTGGCACTCAGCAGATTCGCAGAGTTTTGTAAATGTTTGTCACCTTCAACCCCAGCAACCCAGGGCAGCCTGCTTCCAAACAGACTTTCTTCCTGGATTACGGACTGCATAGCCTTCTGTTACACCCAAGAGGGCCAGACACCACCAGGACATGTGACTGCCCATTACCTCAAAGCTATAGCAACAATCGTTGTCATCTTAGCCTCCATTCCTCTGCAGGATATCTGCAAGGCTGCTGTGCTTGGACTACAGTTTACACCTTTGCAAAACACTACAGTTTGAATTGTTCCTCTGCCCAGAACCTCACCTTTGGCCAGGCTATCCTCCAAAGCCTGTTTGCATGAAGAAATTGGTCCTTACCTGCTAATTGTTCCTGAAGGAACGACAGTCCAGTCCCTTTACTTCTGGGTTGCGCAACCCTTCCCAGCAGCTTGGAGGCTGAGTCTAACCCTTTTGAGGATGGTTAAGTATAAATACCCCTGGCACCACCCCTAAGCCCCAGTAATCTATTGAAAAGCAGACTTAACGTACAAACAATTAAAACCCCAAAACTTTTTTTTTTTTGGTAAATGTAGGAAAAGAAAAACCCCGTAGGGTCAACAAGAAGTAGAAGGGAGGAGAAGGTTCACCTGAGGCTGCCGCAGCCTTCCCCGGCCCACTTGACCTGTGCAAGACACCTTCCGCCTCTGCTTCGGACTGGGATTCAGTCCGCTATACTTTCCGTAGACCGGGTGGGATCAGGGACTGGACTGTCGTTCCTTCAGGAACAATAATTAGCAGGTAAGGACCAATTATTTCTTCCTTATCGTTACTCCAGTCCAGTCCCTTTACTTCTGGGATGTAACAGAGCAGTTCAAACTTGGGTGAGGTTCGCTATCCCGGAACGAATTACCACGTCCCCGAACCTAGCATCTGCAGACCCCTGAACATCCAGCCTGTAGTGTTTGGTAAAGGTATGTAGCGACGACCAAGTCACCGCTCTACAAATATCCAGCGGTGGAACAAGGCTGCCCAGGAAGCGGCCTGCGCCCGCGTGGAGTGGGCACACAGTCCTCCTGGAACCTGCTTCCCCTTCAGGATATAGGCGGAAGCAATAGCTTCCCTGATCCATCTAGAGATAGTCGCCTTAGCCACGGCCTCCCCTTTGTGAGGACCCCCAAACTGAACGAACAAACGTTCAGACTTTCGAAAGGAGGCCGTACGGGAGAGGTAACGCTTCAACACTCTCTGCACATCCAGACGGCGTAGCCTGTCATCCTTCCCTCCCCGCCCGTCGGTTGGGAATGCAGGCAGCGAAACTGGCTGGTTCAGATAGAAAGGCGAAATTACCTTGGGTAAAAAGGAGGGAACTGTCTGTAAGACCACCTTGTCCTTGAAAAAGGAGAGGAAGGGGGGCTGGGAGGACAGCGTTTGGAGCTCGGAGACGCGTCTGGCCGAGGAAATGGCGACCAAGAAGACCGTCTTCAGCGTCAAATCTTTAAGTGAGGCTTCCATTGCTGGCTCGAAAGGCTCTCTGGTCAAGGCATTTAACACCAAGTTGAGGTCCCAGGGAGGGATTACTGATCTTTTCTGGGGGCGCAGACGCCTAACCGCCCTCAGGAACCTGGCCACGTCCATGTGGACTCCTAAGGACTTCCCTCAAACCTTGCCTCTATAGCAAGAGATGGCTGCCCACTGGACTTGTAGGGAGCTGGGAGCAAGACCCTTCTCAAAACCTGCTTGCAAGAATTCTAGGATCTCTGGGATAGAGGCTGAAAAGGGCTTCTTCCGGCGCTCCGTACACCAGGCTTCGAAGATGCGCCACACTCTCACATAGGAAAGACAGGTCGAACGCTTTTGCGCGCTCAACAAGGTTGAAATCACTGAACCCGAATATCCCCGCTTCCGGAGCCGCGCCCTTTCAATAGCCAGGCCGTAAGCGAGAATCGATCCACGTGAGGCATCTGGACAGGCCCCTGTCTCATAAGACCTTTCCTGCAGGGGAGCCGCCACGGCTGGTCGGCCGTTAACCTCACTAGATCCGCATAGCAAGGACGGCGAGGCCAATCTGGAGCAATGAGGATGACCAGCCCTTGGTGGGCTTCCACCTTCTGAAGAACCCTTCCGATCAAGGCCCAAGGCGGGAACACGTACAGGAGCCCCTCCGAGGGCCACCTCTGAGCTAGAGCATCCAAGCCTTCGGACATTCTTTCCTTTCTTCGGCTGTAAAAACGATTTGCCTTGGCTGACGAATAACGGGCCATGAGATCCATAATTGGTGGACCCCAAAGGGAGACAATCTGGTCGAAGACTTCCTGCTCCAGCTCCCACTCTCCGTGGTCGACCTTGAACCTGCTGAGGTAATCGGCTGTAACGTTGTCCGATCCGGCCGCGTGCTGAGCTGATAGGGCCGACAACTGGGTCTTGGCCCATCGGAACAGGCTGTCCGCCTCCTTCTCTAGGGCGGGGCTGCTCATTCCCCCCTGGCAGTTGATGTAGGCCACCGTGGTGACATTGTCTGAGAGGACGCGGATTGCATTCCACCTCACTAATGGCTCGAGCACCTTGAAGGCCAAGACTACTGCTCGTAACTCCAGCCTGTTGATGGACCACTGCGACTCCGAGGACCAAAGACCCTGAGCGAACTGGCCCTGGCAATGAGCTCCTCAGCCCGTCAGGCTGGCGTCTGTTGTCAGCAGGATCCACTGAGGAGTTGCGAGAGGCATCCTGCATTCCAGGTTCTTCGGATACCTCAACCACTGGAGAGCCTTCTTGGTTCGAGGCACGCAGGGTAGTGGTACGGACAAAGGATGATTCTGCGGAGACTGACGTAATAAGGAGCGTTGTAGAGGCCGCATGTGGGCCCTGGCCCACGGGACTACCTCTATTGTCGCAGCCATGGTACCCAGCAATTGAAGGTAAAGCCACGCTGAGGGGTTCCATCTCCCCAGGAACTGTGATACGAGGGTCCTTAGATCCTTTACCCGTTTCTGGGAGAGAAACACCTTTCCTTCTCTGGTGTTGAATCTTGCTCCGAGGTACTCGAGTTCCTGAGTGGGTATCAACTTGCTCTTCGTCCGATTGATGATCCACCCTAACTCCTCCAGGACCTTTACTACTTGGGCTGTAGCCGAGCGACTTTCCGCTTCTGATTTCGCCCTGATCAACCAATCGTCGAGGTATGGATGTACCAGGATCCCTTCCTTTCGTAGGGAGGCGGCTGCCACCACCATTACTTTGGTAAAAGTCCGGGGAGCCATAGCTAGACCGAAGGGCAGCGCCTGGAATTGAAAGTGTCCTCTTGGCACCGCGAATCTCAGGAACTGCTGATGAGACCTTCGAACCGGGATATGCAAATAGGCTTCCGTCAGGTCCAGAGATGTAAGAAACTCCCCGGTTCTTACGGCCATAATGACTGACTTCAGGGTTTCCATTTGGAAATGGGGTACCTTGAGGCAGCGATTAACCTGCTTTAAGTCTAGGATCGGACAAAAGGATCCTTCCATTTTTGGAACTACAAAATAAATGGGAGTACTGACCGGAGCCGGATTGGTCTGGTGGGACTGGAGTCACTGCCCCGAGCGCTAAAAGTCTTGAGAGTGTGACTTCTATCGCCCTCCTTTTTGCCGGAGAGCCGCAGGGGAGATTGAATAAAGGCTGGAAGGATCTGCTTTCCAAATTCGAGGGCATAACCTTCTCTGATCACTTCCAGGACCCACTGATCGGACATGACCCGGGAACAGGCGGGAAGAAATAGTCTTAGACGGCCCCCCAAGTGTAAGTCGCCCGCCTGGACCCCCTCTATCTCATTGCGATTTTCTAGGTACCGAGAAGGAGGGTGAGGCCCCAAAACCTCTCCCTGCTCCTCAAAACCCCCTAAAGTTTGAACCCCTGGCCGGGAAGCAGCCCCTAGGAAAAGGGTTTGACCTGGCTGGACGAAACCTCCGGGGGTCTCTTGGCTGGCTCCACGTTGGCGCTGGGGGGCGAGCCTGCTTCGGTCTGTCCTCCGGAAGCCTGCCTCCCTTGGACTCGCCAAGATCTTTTACTAACTTTTCCAAATCCTCACCGAATAATAATCTCCCCTTAAAGGGAAGACGGCCCAGGCGCGCCTTTGAAGAAGTATCGGCTGCCCAATTGCGGAGCCACAAATAGCGCCTAGCTGCGACTACTGATGCCATGTTCTTAGCTAGGCTCCTGATGAGATCGTACTGGCTATCTGCCAGGTAGGCTGTACCTGACTCCAATTTACCTGCAATGGGCTGTACGTCTCCTGCAGAACCCTCTGTCAGCTGAAGTTGTTGAGACCACCTCAAGCAGGCCCGTGCCACCCAGGCCCCCGAAACCGAGGCCTGCAAGGCGAGGGCACCAACATCAAAGGCCTGCTTTAGCAAGGTGTCCAATTTTCTATCCTGTGTCTCTCTCAAGGCCGCGCTGCCTTCTACTGGGATAGTCGTCTTCTTAGTAACTGCAGATACCGCCGCATCCACTTTGGGCGACTTCAGCAATTCTCCTGTCCGATTCCGGTACTGGATAAAGGCGTGTCATAGAACGCACACCCCTCAGGGAGGACTCTGGTTGGTCCCACTCTTCCTGAATCATTTGGCGGACGACCCTGTGGATAGGAAAGACCTTTTGAGACTTCCGGACTGCTTGGATCAGGGGGTCCTCCAGCGCTTCTTCTTCAGCTGGAGTGTCCGAGGCCACCTTGAAGACCTTCAGGGACTCAATTAGCCCCGGGAGCTCCTCCCGACGAAAGACTCTTACTATGCGGGATTGATCCTCCTCCGGGATCTTTCCTTCTTCAAGTTCTTCTTCTTCATCCCCTATCTCCTTATCGGAGAGCTCCTCCTCCTGCGTGTCCTGAGGAGGGGAAGTGGGCAGCTCTTCGCTCGCTAGTCTCACGCGTTTAGTTGGGATACCGGAATCATGGGGAATGGCCTTCAATGGTTTAACCCCCAGGCCTTCCTTCCCTGTGCTCGAGCCTCCTGCCCCCAGCCCCTGCTTGCGCATGCAGTAGGCCTTGTGTAGCAGAAGGATGAAATCAGGAGAAAAGAGATCACAGGTACCCTCTTCCCCAAGGGCAGAGGGGAGGGGGGGGCAGGGAGGGAGCAGGTAACTCGGATGTTGAGGGCGGAGGGAGGAAGGACTCTCTTTCTCCTTCCAGAAGCTCCACTGAACCCTCATTAGCTTGAAAGATGGACAACTGTATGTCCTGCTCCACAGAGGCAGCTTCTGCAGCGCAACCCCTGCAGATACCTGACTCTGAGGCAGTGCCCCTGCGAATGCCACAAGACGGGCACCGTAGTTTGCCAGACAGTTTCCCTGACTCACTGAATCAAACAAAAGTAAAAAAGTGCAGATAATGTTAGCTTTATGCTCCCCTCAACTTAAATGGAAATTATCTCTTAAGTTGCAGCTCTAGGCTGAACAAAGGAACAATTTCCTGGAACAATTTCCTCCACCCACAACCCCCGAATAAATGTAGCCTTTGGAAACAAATAAAGCAAAGTAAATAAAATTTGGATACCAAAAATAGGTTTAAGCCATCAGAAAAAAGGGAGATCCCCAGTATTTGCGGTTTTAAGTGAATTCCACGATCCACGGTAACCTCTGGGAATGAAAACTGCCCTCCGGAGTCCTGCACGTGGCTAGGCCTCAGCCACGTGGAGAGTAGGCCAGGTCCCGGCGTCTCCGTTCGCACCGCCGGACCCGCTACCCGTCGGCCGCATGATCCCACAGCCGTCTGAAACCTCCGACCGCTCCCGAGCTTCTTTGCCAAGCCGGGAGCGAGGAGGAACAGCGCTTTGGAGCCTCAAGCGCTCAGCTGCCTGAGGGCTTCGGCGCGAGAGTCTGTTGCCGAGGTCTGGGAAGGCGGAGGGCCTTGAGATGTCCCACGATCCACCCCCTGCCGCAGGCAAACCTCTTCGGAGTGCTGAACCCTCTCCCACCGGCCAAAATCTCTTACGAGCAGAGAGCTCGATCGCCGGAGGAGGGAGGGAGGGGGAAGAAGGGGGGGGGGGAGGAAGGAAAACCTAATGGGCACTAACCAACTGAGGGGATTAAAGAAATTAAAGAAAAGTAAAGTCTAAAATTAAATTAAATGCAACTAAAATTCAAGTAAGATAAAATAGGAGACTCCAGTAAGACCTTGGCTTACGGAACCCTCCAGCTGCTTGGAGGCTGAGAATACTGGGGCTTAGGGGTGGTGCCAGGGGTATTTATACCTAACCATCCTCAAAAGGGTTAGACTCAGCCTCCAAGCTGCTGGAAGGGTTGCGCAACCCAGAAGTAAAGGGACTGGACTGACGATAAGGAACTACATCTACCTACCAGACCCATCTACCAGATCAACGTGCAGTCCTCAGCTCCAGGCTCACCAATCAAGTGTGTCTGCAATCCCCCTTACTTGTCTCTGGAGAAAGCATAGCTGCTTACCTTAATGGGGGCTCGCTGTAGACAGCAGGGGTCTACGGCCACACTTGCCTGCCTACCATCCCCTCAAAACAAAAAACATACAAAGAAATGCCAATATGCCAACACAGCGCTGACTCACATGTCACTGTCATCTTCACTGTTCCTGCTGTTCTGCAGTCTTGCTGCACTTTTAGAATGGGCTTCAAGTCTGCCATAGACAAGACATTACATCTCCAGTAACTTTTCCGCTCTGCTCAACTGCTCTGGGACTGACTGAAGAGACCTGGGACTGCGAGGCAGGAAGGCACAAGCATGCTCAGAGAGGTCTAAAAGACCTCTCTGAGCTAGGGGAGAGCAGGCACTGGTGCTGTCATCAGACATCACCAAGAGAATGTGGCTGCATACCCCTGCTGTCTATGGAGAACCCTTGTTACAGGTAAACAACTATGCTTTCTGTCCATTACAAACGGTTTCAATTGTACTTATTTCATTGTAACCCACTAAGTATTGTATTAGATAAGCAGACTAACCAATTTAAATAGAGACTTTTGTTTGATATCCAAATTATGTCCAGAACAAGAGAAAAGGAGCAAAGCACTGGTCTTACCTCCAAGCTGAGTACTAAGCTGTCTCAAGGGCAAGACCTCCTGCACAACATACTGGTTCACCCCTCCACTCTTCAGCAACTCCTCAATCAAGAGTGGGATATGGAAGTCAAATGTCATCTCTACAGATGTGAAGAGAATTCAAGCAACAAGTCTGAACCTTGTACATTCCAAAAACATAGAAATTCATCCCATGAAAGAATATACAGAGTGCAATTAAGCCAAGTATACGGCCAGCCCATGCACCCCAGTCAGACTAAATGTCAAGTACCTGGGACAATAAAAAAGAAGCTACAAACTCAATTTAACAGCCCCATGTCTGCCTAACTCTTTTTGCACAACCTTCAATATAGAACCACAGCCATGAATCACTGTGCAGCCTTTAACATGGTGGAGAGTTGCACTTCTGAACTAACCCATGTCTAGCCTCTAGTCCCACTGCCCCTCCCCCCCATGTTCAGCCTCCAGTCCCACCACCTCACCCCCCCCCATCATGTCCAGCCTCCGGTCCCAGTACATCCTCCCATCATATCCAGCCTCCGATCCCACCGCATACCCCCCCCCCCATCATGTAAAGCCTCCGGTCCCACCGCCTCTCACCCCCCCCCCCCATGTCCAGCCTCCGATCCTACCGCCTCTCCCCCCACCCCATCCAGCCTCCAGTCCCACCGCCTCTCCCCCTGCCCCTCCATATCCAGCCCTCAAGTCCCCTCCATGTCCAGGCCCAAGCCCCACCGCCCCTTTCGCCCACCCCCCGTCCAGCCTCACAGCCTTTCGCCCACCCCCCGTCCAGCCTAACCGCCTTTCCCCCCCCAGCCTAACCGCCTTTCGCCCCCCCCCCATCCAGCCTAACCGCCTTTCCCCCCCCCCATCCAGCCTAACCGCCTTTCCCCCCCCCCATCCAGCCGCCTCACCGCCTTTCCCCCCCCCCCCCATCCAGCCTCACCGCCTTTCGCCCCCCCCCCCCCAATCCAGCCTCATCACCTCACCGCCTTTCGCCCCCCCCCCCCCCATCCATCCAGCCTCACCGCCTTTCGCCCCCCCCCCCCCCCATCCAGCCTCACCGCCTTTCCCTCCCCCCCCCCCCCCCCCATCCATCCTCACCGCCTTTTTCGCCCCCCCCCCCCCCATCCACCTCACCGCCTTTCGCCCCCCCCCCCCCCCCCCTCCTCCTCACCGCCTTTCGCCCCCCCCCCCCCATCCAGCCTCACCGCCTTTCGCCCCCCCCCCCCCCCCATCCAGCCTCACCGCCTTTTCGCCCCCCCCCCCCCCATCCAGCCTCACCGCCTTTCGCCCCCCCCCCCCCAGCCTCACCGCCTTTCGCCCCCCCCCCCCCCATCCAGCCTCACCGCCTTTTCGCCCCCCCCCCCCCCCCCCCCCCATCCAGCCTCACCGCCTTTCGCCCCCCCCCCCCATCCAGCCTCACCGCCTTTCGCCCCCCCCCCCCATCCAGCCTCACCGCCTTTCGCCCCCCCCCCCCCATCCAGCCTCACCGCCTTTCGCCCCCCCCCCCCAGCCTCACCGCCTTTCGCCCCCCCCCCCCATCCAGCCTCACCGCCTTTTCGCCCCCCCCCCCCATCCAGCCTCACCGCCTTTCGCCCCCCCCCCACCCCCATCCAGCCCTCACCGCCTTTCCGCCCCCCCCCCCCATCCAGCCTCACCGCCTTTCGCCCCCCCCCCCCCCCATCCAGCCTCACCGCCTTTCGCCCCCCACCCCCCCCCCCCCCATCCAGCCTCACCGCCTTTCGCCCCCCCCCCTATCCAGCCTCACTGCCTTTCCCTGCAGCCTTCAGGGTGGGTCAGAAATTAGAACATAGGCAGCGCTCAGCAAACTAGGGTCTGCCACACGTACTGGCCGTCAGTGCCGTGCAGTTCTCGTTGAGAAGAGAAGCACCAAGGGTAAGCTCCAGGGGGAAAGAAACATGGGGCCTGCTCCAGCCCTCCTCCTTTACAACTGCTACTTCTAATCACTTGTATAGCGCTAAAGAGAAGCAAACCCTCCAGCATCGTCACTGACTGCGCCTGAAAGAGCAGACACCGAATCAGTTCCCTAAGAGCGAGCGGTTACAGTTCGCGTCATGCACACCCCTTCTAATTACGTCATTGGGGGAGCTCTGAAGAATGACGTCGTCGTCAATACTCACCTTGGCCTTAATTCAACAACGCGTGGGGATTAGCTCCGGCGGTTTACAGAAAGAAGCAGCTTCTGGTCTGCACGCGCTTATAAGTCGAACTCAAAAGCGCCGATCCAACCACCACAGCGAAATACTCGTAACTCGACGTCGTCGCAGCGCGCGCACTTCAAACCCGACCCTCGGCCTATCGCAGGACAGCAGAGGCGGAGATCCTATCAACCAATAGAGGAGGTGTACAGCCAGAGACAGGTCAGCCAATTACGTTTCGGGGAGATGGAGACTCCACCCCAAATTGTTTGAGAACCTTGCTGCGTTTTTAAAGCTTTATTAATATTAACGAGAGAACAGCTTAGGCCCGAGGACTGTGTGTTTAGTGTTATCAATAGTACTGCTTGCTTCTGGACCTAGGTTTTTCTGTTCTTCTCTCTGCTTTCTGTAATTACGTGTTACTGTTATTTTTCTACTTTGTAAACGGTTTCATTTTCCCTTTGTTTAGTTCTTTACTTATTTTATTTTATTTACAGCCTCTCTTATACGGCGCTATTCAGCATCAGTGTGGTTTACATGACAGCAGAAAACTTATACGGTGCAGGAATCTGCTCCACGTTTACAATGAACAGGTGCTTAAACTTGGGTAAAACCGGGATAACTATTTACATATAGGCGTCACATCAAGTCGAATCACAGAGTAATGGTGGTGTGGTGGTACCAGAAGGGGAGAGTGGTTAATGGTGCGCAATCGTCTGAGGTGGTGCTTCAAAGTCTTCCAAAATTGTGTTAGGTCAGGGATTTCCCAGATGCTGGGTGCGCAGTATCTAAATGCCCTGCTTGCTGTTGCCTGGATGCATTGTGTTACTGCTTTCGGTGGTACTAGTGTGTTGATTGCTGCAGATCTTCTGTCTCTGTTCGGGGGAGTACTGTGGATAAGCTCAGAGTGAGGCGGAGAAGAGCTCGTTGATGGCCTTGAAGGTCAGCAATAGGGTCTTGAAAGAAATTCTGCCATGGATAGGGAGCCAGAGGAGCTGTTTCAGGATGAATACCACTGCCACAGTTCTATATGGTGCCTCCAGGCGTGACCATGACACGGTCACGCCTGGAGGCACCATATAGAACTCTGGCCGCGGTATTCATTGTGAACTGGAGCAGACCCAGGGTGGATTGTGGGAGTCCTTGTAGGATTGCATTGGCATAATCGAAATGTGGGATAATCAGCACTTGAAAGATTGTCCGGAAGTCGTATGGTTCTAGCAGAGAGCATAAGTGTCTGAGTGTCCACATCTTATGGTAGACTGCTCTTACCATGTTGCTTATGTAAGAACATAAGATATGCCATACTGGGTCAGATCAAGGTCCATCAAGCCCAGTATCCTGTTTCCAACAGTGGCCAATCTAGGTCATAAGTACCTAGCAGTTCCCCAAAAGACACAGGTTCCTCAATGCTGTATTGGGTCAAGCAGTGATACCCCAGGTCCCTTTTAATAATGGTTTATAGACCTTTCCTCCAGGAACTTGTCCAAACCTTTTTTTTAAACCCAGCTACGCTAAAAGCTTTTACCACCTCCTCTGGTAACAAATTCCAGAGTTTGATTACATGTTGAGTGAAAAAATATTTTCTCTTATTAGCCTTAAATTGGTTACCCTGTAGCATCACTGCCTGTCCCCTAGTCTTCCTATATTCTGATAATGTAAACAATCAATCTACATTTACCCATTCCACTCCATTCATTAGTTTATAGACCTCTATCATATCTCCCCTCAGCTGTCTCTTTTCCAGGTTGAAGAGCCCTAACCTTTTTAGCCTCTCTTCATAAGAGTATCCTTCCATCCTCTTCACCATTTTGGTGGTGCTTCTCTTTACCTTTTCTAACACTATATCCTTTTTACGGTACGGCGACCAGACTTGCACACAATATTCAAGGTGCAGTCACACCATGGAACGATACAGATGCATTATAATATCCTTTGTTTTATTTTCCATTCCTTTCCTTATGATACCTAGCATTCTATTTGCTCTCTTGGCCGCCGCTGCACACTGGGCCGAGGGTTTTAACATGTTATCCACGATGACGCCTAAATCTTTTTTCCTGGGTGGTGGTTCCCAATGTGGAACCTTGCATCGTGTAACCATAGTTTGGGTTGTTCTTTCCTAGGTGCATAACTTTGCACTTGTCCACATTAAATTTCATCTGCCGTTTGGATGCCCAGTCTTCCAATTTATCAAGATCCTCTTGCAATTTTCCACAATCCTCTTGGGTTTTAACAACTTTAAATAGTTTGTCATCCGCAAATTTGATAACCTCATTCGCTATTCCCATTTCCAGGTCATTTACAAATATGTTAAAAAGCAGAGGACCCAGCACAGATCCCTGGGGTACTCCACTATTCACCTTTTTCCATTGGGAAAATTGGCCATTTAGCCCTACCCTCTGCTTTCTATCTTTTAACCAGTTCCTGATCCACAAAAGTACATCACCTCCTATCCCATGACTTTTTAGTTTTGTCAAACGTTTCTGGATGAGGGAGGGAGGAGTGGCCTAGTGGTTAGGACAAGGTACTTCAGGCCGGAGGGCCGGGGGTTCAAGTCCCACCTAGGGACAGCAATCTCAGGCCGGAGGGACTGGAATTTCTAGTCCTATAGGCACTCCTTGTGGTCTTGGGCAAGCCACTTAACCCTCCATTGCCCATGTTCCCTGTAAGTATTAGCGTATGTGTGTCATATCCCCTCGTGTTAAATGTATCTCCCAATTGACCACTTTGACCTGGTGAAAAGCAGGATATAAATACAGCTAAATAAAATAAATAAATAAATAAATAAATGAGGGACCTTGTTAAAGGCTTTCTGAAAGTCCAGATACACCATATCAACCGACGCACCTTTGTCTACCTGTTTATTCACACCTTCAAAAAAACATAACAGATTAGTAAGACAAGATCTTCCTTGTCTAAAGCCATGTTGGCTGTCTCCCATTAAGCCATGACTATCTACATGATGAGTAATTTTGTTCTTTATAATGGTATCTACCATTTTTCCCGGTACTGACGTCAGCTTCAACAAATCACTTGGACACTTCCCAAGAGAGAGTGTGTGTTTTTCAGAGGGAGACTATAATGTGGATTTTCAACATTTATTCTGTGTATTATCAACAAGAATTGAAGCAGAAAGCAGCTTTATCACCACTGTTCAATGTCAGGCATGTGTGTACCTAGTTGTCAGTACGGATATAGCCTGCTGGTAGGCATTGTCAATAGAGCCCACTGCTATAACACACAATCCTATGCCAAGACAAATTAAAAATCAGATTAGAGGAGCTGGCTGTCAACCAGAGAAAGTGACATTTTGCTTAACAGCTAAAATGTCCTTTCCTTGAGTCCTGCTAGACCAGGCCATTCAAATGGTTGGTGTTCCTCTACCAGCAGATTGGTTCTTTGTCTCCACCAATGAAAAGTCCAAGTTTCAATGACACCAGTCCTATGCCTCTATTTGCTTCAGCCACCAGAGGTCCCTTCAGTATTCATTCCAAAACATATGGGAGAAACAAGGCAAGTCTCACCCAACTTCAAAAGTGGGCAATAATGAGTAATCAACAGTAGAAAACTATGTACAGGAAAGCACAAATAGAAGGCTGTCAGGAGAAAATGAACCTGCAGAGCCAAGTATAAAAAAACATAGTGGACCCAAGGGTATCACAGCAGCAAAACAGAATACATTTTCAGGGGTGAGTCCTGGACTGATCTGCAGGATGTGTGCCTTCATGTCCAGGCGTTGGTCTAATGTGACTCCAAGGTATCGGATTGTGGACTTGGTTTGCAGCTCCGCTTCCTTGACCTTTAGGTAAGTTGGAGGGGAGAAGTTCTGGTTCCTCGTGATGAAGAGAACTTCTGTTTTCTGGTGCTGTATTCGGAGGTCTTGGGTCTGGAGCCAGTTGGCCACTGCGTCAAAGCAGTCTGTCAGTGGAGAGAGGTCAAGCTGGTGTTGAGAATGGCATATAGAGTAGCACATCATCGGCATATATCAAGCAGTCATGAATGGATGAGCTTACAGATGGGCTGCATGTATATGTTGAACATCAGGGCGGAGAGGGAGGAACCCTGCGGAACGCCCTGCTTCTGGTGGAACGGTTCCGATGTTGTGGTCCCAGATCGTACGTGCTGCCATCTGTCGGACAGATATGATTTGCACCAATTTAGTGCTGTGTCACAAATACTCTTCTCTTCGAGTCATGAGAAGCTCATGGCTTACTGAGTCAAATGCAGCGGCTATATCCATGAAGAAGAGGACAAACCCACGACAGGTGTTATCGATTCCAGCAATTATGCTGCTGAAGAGGGTGGTGAGGAGTGTTTCCACACCATGGGATTCCCTGAATCCATGTTGGCAGGGGTCCAGCGGGGCGATGTCATTAATGTGGGGTTGTATTTGGCGTTGGACTTCTTTTTCAATTATCTTGGCTAGTAGAGGTATGCTAGATATAGGTCTGTATGAGTCAACCTTCTGGGGGGGGGTCGAGTTTGTTGTTTTTCAGCAGGGGTCTGATGGACGTGTGTTTGAGGCTTTGGGGGAATGAGCCTGTTGCGAAAGACAGGTCCATGAGTCTGGCTATGAACGGACTAAATTCAGTACGTAGCTCCTTTATCCAGAAGGCAGGACAGGGGTCGGTTTGTGCCGTGGTGGTGTTGATCGTGGCAATGATGTCTTCAATGTGCTTCTTGGACGGGGTAGAGAAGGTGGTTAGTAGTGTTGGGTAGGTTGGCTCCTGCGCAGTGGTGGGTGCTGTGGACTTATTGGTCTGGCATAGTTTTGATTGCAGGAAGTCTGCAAATTCTTGAGGGTGGATCCCATTTGTTTGATCGGGGCCTGGTTCCTTTGTTAGGCTCTTGACAAGATTGAACAAGTCATGTGGTTTGCTTAGTGATCGTTTTAGGGTATCAGTGTGAGATTGCCTCATTTTCTCTGTTATTGCTTCGCAGTGTTTTGCTAGGTGAAGGTTATATGCTCTCTGGTCTTCCGAAGATCGTGATCGCCGCCATCATCTTTCCAGCTTCCTTAGGTAGAGGAGTGAAGTACTTTCATTCAGTGCTTTTTTTCCAGGAAAAAGATGCAGCCATATTGAAGGGATTGGGTAACCACTGAAGGACAAGTGGTCACACGGGCCGTGAAAAGGCAGCATGCAAACTGCACCAGTCCTTAGAACACACCACATGAAGGACCAAAAGAACAAGCTGAGCTATTACAAATCCCTACACAGAAACTACCTGCTCACAAACTACCATAACTTGATTACATATGCAACATATGGATAGAGCCTTACCAAACAGAATAAATGACCAAGTACTAGAAATATTTATTTATTTAACTGGGTTTATATACCACTTTTCTACCAAAGTGGTGTACAAGCAGCTACTGTATATATATTTGTTTTGTCCCCGAAGGGCTCACAATTTATCTTTTTGTACCTGAGGCCACAAGGAGCACCTTGTGGGACTAGAAACCCTAGTCCTTCTGGCCCAAGGTTGCTGTCCTCTAATGGGATGTGCTAACAAAAAAATGAACTGGAAACCCCTAGAAGTTCAACTCTGCTGTGCTATGATACTGGAGAAGTAGAAACGGAAATGCATTTTTTCCTATACTGGGCAAAATACAAATGCAGCAGACATACCCAAAGCTGACATACTCTAATTACTAAACCAGCATTTTCTTTCTTCCTTTATTATCTGGACAGCTCAGCCTCCATAGCCCATATCTCCCACATTTTGCAGTGGATGAGCGTTATGCACTGGCTGAAGCCTGAAGCTTCACGATCTCCCTTGAGGATGGGCTGAAGACTGCTTCTATATGCACGCTTTGGGTGTACAGAAACTTGAAATTTTCATCACTAGGTGGTAACCATTTATTTATTTAATGTTTTTTATATACCATCTTTCTACAATTCAAGACAGTTTGCATGTAACTCAGAACTGACTGTGGGAACATCTGTTTTACATAGAATAAGAACTTAGAGAACCATAAGTTAACAGTTGTTTATAATGCCGAAAATGGCAATTATGTACATTAAAGGGGGGAGGGTATGGGGAGGAGGGGGGTGTTGAGAGATGAGTAGGGGGTTGGCAAGTCTAGATGGAATTTTGTTGGATGCTGCGTTGTGGGTTGGTATCATGGGTCAAAGGTAGCAGCAATGGAATAAAGTATTTGTATACTCTGTACTACTAAATACTACAAAACCTAACAATTGTGGAACCTGCCAGGTACTTGTAACCTGGATTGGCCACTATTGGAAAAAGGATACTGGGTTTGATGGTCTTTGATCTGACCCAGCATGGGATTTCTTGTGTTCTTATTACCTGAAAAATGCCCTTGCCTTTATATATTACGTTAGCAACACGTTTGTCATGCCAACATAATTATCTTGCATGGGTGTCACATTCTATCTCCCCCAAGCACATTACCCATGAACTGAAGATCCCTCTCCAGCAAGTACTCTGCCTCCAACCCAGTCCTGAAAAATTCCCCTCTATAATGCACTGTACCTTCAACCCCAATCTGAGACACCTCCAAACACTCTACATAAGAACATAAGATATGCCATACTGGGTCAGACCAAGGTCCATCAAGCCCAGTATCCTGTTTCCAACAGTGGTCAATCTAGATCATACGTACTGTGACATAGTGGGTCCTTCCAGCCCGGTAGAAGAGGCCAAAAAGCCAGGAACAGGAGTAGGGCTGAGTTGTAAACAAAAGCACATGGCTCCTGGTTACCTTAGAAACCAAGCACAGAGGCAAGAGAAACGCCCGTGCTACCATTCAGGGAATGAGTCACGAGCTAATGCAGGACACCTGCTAGGGGGTGGAGTTGAGCACTGCCCTAGAATTCACCCTGATAAAGAGAGTTCAGTTGAGCTTATGGAGTTAGAAGGGGAGGAAGGAGAAGTAGATGAGGCATGCGTGCTGGATAAGGAAGCTAATGAGAGCTACGGTGAAGACAGCAGTGCCAGGAAAAAGCCAGAGTCTCTGTGGAAGGGTGAGACAGAGTCTTTCTTCAGGAAAAGAAACTCCAAGGGAAGGATATAATAAGGGCAGAGTGGATTACCTGCAGTATCCAGGGGAACACAGAAGTGAAAGGAAGCCAGGAAGGCAAGTGAAATCTTCTGTGCAAGGCTTAGGTTGGGAACCTACAGCCAGTCCAAAGCCACAAAGAAAACCTCCACCAGCTAGGCTAAAAGGTAAGCCAAAAGGCTGGTATAAAAATAGTTACAGTGACTATTTACCCAGAGGGTTGGAGCTGGGAAGAGAATACCTGTGCCGATAACATTTGTGAAAGCCATTATTTAACTCAGGAATATCAGGTGAAACCTGAAGCAGTTAGAAAGGGTGTGGCATCAGGATTGCCGTTACAAACATTTCCTTCTAGCCAGGAAGAGTTAATGGACTTTGAACCTGAGTGTGTGAATATTGATGAAGATATCATGGACTGTACGATATCGCTTGCTAATGAAATAATCTCATTACGCTGAAGGCATGTTTTGAAAGAGAAAGTACAGCACTACTAGCATTGAGAAGCAGAGAGCTGTGAAGAAACAGCATTGTTACGTTGGAATGCTAGATATCAACCTGTTTATTGCTGAAGTAAGCCTTTTCTGTTAAAGAACCTTTGATTTGTCCTTATGCCAGTAAATACCTGGTTTGTGTTACTTTGTTCATGGTGAAATCCACCCCGGGAGGGGAAATAAAATCCTTTGGTTGCTTAAACCACTTTTCCACAACTGCTCCTCATTGATTCGGTGAAGGGACTACATTTCCTAAAAAGCCCAGCTTCAGGATTTGTAAAGTAGCTGCTTCAGTGGGGAAAACCCACTCACTTAACCTCTACTCACTTATATACGGGGGTCTAAGGAGAGCTGGTGACAGTACCTAGCAGTTTCCCCAAAAGATACAGGTTCCGCAATGCTTATACTGGGTCAAGCATTGATATCCTGGGTCCCTTCTTAATAATGGTTTATGGACCTTTCCTCCAGGAACTTGTCCAAACCTTTTTTAAACCCAGCTACACTAACAGCCTTTACTACATCCTCCGGTAACAAATTCCAGAGTTTGATTACACGTCGAGTGAAGAAATATTTATTATATTACATCCAAGCCACACCTGAGATGCCACTCACCATGACCTAAAACATCCTCGAAAGCATTAGCCCCCAGCCTAGATCTGAAAGACTCCTCCAGCACTCCCCCCCCCCACCTTAGCACATTCCCCTTCCAACCATGCCTGAAAGACCCACTAGAACTGTCTCTCCCAACCCAAGCCTACCAAAAGTCCACCATCTTTTATTTACTGTACTCCGATTATTGGCTCAGCTGTGTCTATAGCACAGTTACTTACCTGTAACAGGTGATCTCCGGAACAGCAGGAATTAGTCTTCACATGTGGGAGACGTCGCCGACGGAGCCCACACGGGAATGCTCCCCAGCATCCAAACACAAAACCTTTGGGAGCACCCCTCGTGCCTGCGCGGTGGCTTCCCGCCCTTCCTACTGCCTCTCCCCAGTTGAGTTCATAGCTGAGAGAGGAGAGGAAGAGGAAGAATAGAGAGATACAACTCCTAGGGGAGGTGGGCGGGTTGTGAAGACTAATTCCTGCTGTTCCGGAGATCACCTGTTACAGGTAAGTAACTGTGCTATCTCCAGGAACAAGCAGGAATGAGTCTTCACATGTGGGGGACTCCCTAGCTGAGGGTGCCAGAGATCATCCCATAAAATGCAAAGCCCTGGCAGGACGGCATTTTCCCAACCTGGATCCCCGGCATCCCCTGAGGGATGGGGGGTAGGAGTTGAGAAGAAAAAAAGGTTCCAGAGGAACAGCAAAACCAAAGACTACATGAGGAGAGTAGTCTTTAGAATGCAAGTCAGTATCATTAAGTATTTAATGAACTAGTACCACATAGAGCTTACCTACCGGATTGTAGGAAAGAGAACTGTGATGGAAGGTACTGTAGACTCAGTAGCGAAGTCTTCGAGGGAACTTCACAGCAGTGAGGGGGAAGTTCCAAATCCGGAAGGGCAGGAGACCCAGGTGTCAACTGGTGCAGGAGAAGAACGGCAGGTCTTCAAGGAAGCTTTATGCGAAAAGCTGAGCACTCCTTCAGGAGCAGAGTCCCTAACCCTGAGGGCTAGGAGTAGAAGACTGGCCGATCTGGAGAGCCCAGTCCGGAGGAGAACAGGGGCGTACCCCGGAACCGAAGAGTACACTATCTGCCCTAGCTGAGAAAAGGAAGACATAGGCATAGACATAGACGCAGTTAAATCTTCGCGCCATCAGGCGCCAGCACCAGCAAGCCCCCGCTACCACCAGAAGCTCTCCCCTTCCCTGGGGATTGAGCCGCCAGCGGCAGGAGGGGCCAGCAAGCACCGGAGCCCAATCCGGGCGAAGCAGACGCAGTTAAATCTTCGCGCCATCAGGCGCCAGCACCAGCAAGCCCCCGCTACCACCAGAAGCTCTCCCCTTCCCTGGGGATTGAGCCGCCAGCGGCAGGAGGGGCCAGCAAGCACCGGAGCCCAATCCGGGCGAAGCAGACGCAGTTAAATCTTCGCGCCATCAGGCGCCAGCACCAGCAAGCCCCCGCTACCACCAGAAGCTCTCCCCTTCCCTGGGGATTGAGCCGCCAGCGGCAGGAGGGGCCAGCAAGCACCGGAGCCCAATCCGGGCGAAGCAGACGCAGTTAAATCTTCGCGCCATCAGGCGCCAGCACCAGCAAGCCCCCGCTACCACCAGAAGCTCTCCCCTTCCCTGGGGATTGAGCCGCCAGCGGCAGGAGGGGCCAGCAAGCACCGGAGCCCAATCCGGGCGAAGCAGACGCAGTTAAATCTTCGCGCCATCAGGCGCCAGCACCAGCAAGCCCCCGCTACCACCAGAAGCTCTCCCCTTCCCTGGGGATTGAGCCGCCAGCGGCAGGAGGGGCCAGCAAGCACCGGAGCCCAATCCGGGCGAAGCAGACGCAGTTAAATCTTCGCGCCATCAGGCGCCAGCACCAGCAAGCCCCCGCTACCACCAGAAGCTCTCCCCTTCCCTGGGGATTGAGCCGCCAGCGGCAGGAGGGGCCAGCAAGCACCGGAGCCCAATCCGGGCGAAGCAGACGCAGTTAAATCTTCGCGCCATCAGGCGCCAGCACCAGCAAGCCCCCGCTACCACCAGAAGCTCTCCCCTTCCCTGGGGATTGAGCCACCAGCGGCAGGAGGGGCCAGCAAGCCCCGGAGCCCAATCCGGGCGAAGCAGACGCAGTTAAATCTTCGCGCCATGAGGCGCGCCAGCGACTGGCGGGCCCGCGCCTGAGGGCCTCGCCAGAGGGCCCTTTGGCGTGGCCCTTAGGCGGAGCACGATAGGCGGCACAGCAGAGCCCTCATCTACTACCCAACCGCCCGAGGCCGTATATCGATCCAGCGACTACCAACGTCTGAACCGGTCGGTATCGGCATACTATAAGGCGCGGCGTGAAGAGCCACTATCCAGGGCGCCCTCTCGACTAGTCCGCTGTGCCCTGCTACCTGCACAAACTCTACATAACTCTCTGCTTAAGGTACCCTCAGTAACTCTGTGTTTTGCACTGTCTGTCTTGTATATTTAACTGCTACATGAGGTTATAGTATAATCTGTTCCATACGCTACACTGTTACCCCTCCTTATGTCAAACCCCACAAGTGTGTAATTAGCTGATCTTGCTTCTGTTATCCTAAGCTCTTCCTAAACAACATTGTCATATGATAATTACCACTGTATGATACTATGTAATCACCTCCTTGTACTGCAGAGCTTTTCCCACAAACTGTCGGTAAGGTCCCATTGTACCTCTCTCAACACTGTCTCAATTGTAACTTGTCCCAAACAACAGCCACCATGGCCATCCCACTATTTACCCTCTCTACCATATTCCTCCTAGCAAAACACCTTTCAACACTCAATAGCCCTCTCGGCTGGGCAATATCACATCTCTGCCATACCCTACTTGGGCAAGAGGAATCATTCTAACCCCTTCCACCCTGATACCAGCCCCTCACACCACTCTAGACACTCTCATCTACTGTACGTAGCCCTCAATCATCCCGACAATCCCAAACAGAAACCAGAGTCACAACACTTTCTGAAATGTGCCCTTGTAAACTCACGCTCAGTACGCAAAAAATGGCCAGTCATCACTGACTTGATAGCTGTCCATGGCCTGGATCTCCTCATGGTGACAGAATCGTGGCTTAAAGACACCGATACAGCCCTCATAAACCAACTAATCCCTCCCAACTTCTCCATTCATACCTGCCACAGGGTCAACCGGAAAGGTGGCGGAGTCTTTATACTTGCAAAACTGAACTCGGATTTCAACTACTCACAGCCAAGAGCACCATAGACACGGACATAATCACCATTGCCAACAAAGAAATTACCATAAACCTAATTTACAGATCCCCCTCCTCTCCACCGGAGGTCATCTCTACCTTTATTGACCTTGCCTGCAACCCAACTAACCCTCGCAACCCCAACTGGCTACTTGGAGACTTTAACCTGCCCTCCCTGCAACCCATCCAAGCAGATGCCTTCCTAGAAGCTATGCAAACACTTGGGTTCGAGCAAATAGTGAACACCTCCACTCATCTTAAAGGAAATCCACTGGATCTAATTTTTGCTCCCCAATCCGCTATCAACCAGAAGGCCAACCTAAACATGGAGATCACCCCCATTCCTTGGTCAGACCACAAGCTAATCACGTTCCAGATACCCACCCATCTTACTCATTTCTCATCCAAAGACTCCAGTACAGAATCCAGACCTACTTCTCACTTCAGAACACTTGATAAAGATGAGTTCGTTAAACTTGCCTTACCTAAGCTTAATCCAATGCCTCTGAACCTTGAAGAAGCAATCACCAATTGGAACATCACGCTGAAAACATTTGCTCAACTACCAGCCATAGACAAATCATTAGCTCCTAAGAGACCTAAAGGAAGGAGACATCCAGCCCCGTGGTTTACAACAGATCTTCGGTCATCCCTCCTCTCCCTTAGGAAGCTTGAAAGAAAATGGAGAAGATCCCGATCCGAAATCGACAAAGAAACATACCTATCCAGCCTTAAACTCCACCGTGAAACCATATACCTCAGAATGAGTGAATACCATGCCAAACTCCTTCTCCGCTCTCTAAACAAACCTAGAGACCTCTTCAGCCTGGTAAAATCCCTAACCAAGGAACCTTCACCTACCCAACTTGACTCTATCTCCCCCCAATCTTATGCGGACTACCTCCAATCTAAAACTTCCATAACCAACACAGTTTCAGCAACCAATTCTAGCTATGCACCCACCTCAATTCCACCTATCACAATGTTCACAACTCCAACAGAGAAAAACATCCAAGACCTCATCGCCATCATCAACGCATCTACAGCTCCAAGTGATCCCTGTCCAGCATACTGGATCAGAGCTCTGCGAGTTGAACTTAGCCCAACTCTAATCAACATCATTAAACTCTCATTTAAAACAGGCTGTTTCCCCACATTCCTCAAACAAACATCAATAAGACCACTTCTGAAGAATAACAGACTTGACCCACTAAAAACTGACTCCTACCGACCAATCTCCAGTATACCTATAATGTCCAAGATAATAGAGAAGGTTGTTCAGCGGCAGATTCAACACCACATTGATGAGGTGGCACCTCTCGACCCCTGTCAACACGGATTCAGGGAGTCTCACGGTGTAGAAACTCTCCTCACCACCCTAACCAACACTTTGAACAGAGGATTGGACAAGGTTGAAAACGGCTTCGCCCTCATTTTCCTAGACATCTCTGCCGCATTTGACTCCGTTAATCACATTCAACTTCTCACTCGTCTCCAGGAGAAGGGCATCTGTGGCCTCGCCTGGGAATGGTGTAGGTCTTATCTATCGGATCGTTGGCAGCATGTCAGAGTTGGTTCCACTACATCCACGCCTTTCCGCCAACACCAAGGTGTTCCGCAGGGCTCCTCCTTATCTGCGCTGCTGTTCAATGTATACATGCAGCCGATATGCGACATCATTCGCTCCTTCAATATCTCCACTCTAATCTATGCAGACGACGTCCTGCTGTTTACACCATTCAAAATCAAACAACCAGACTTCTCCACCCTTATCAACTGTTTCAACGCCATCACTGACTGGTTACTATCTCAAAATCTCCGCATAAACTTCAAGAAGACGGAGGTTCTCTTCATTTCAAGGAACAAAGATTTTTCACCTCCATCCTCCCTAAAAGTAAGAGATGCGGAACTCCCTAGCAAACCTTCCATTCGCTACTTAGGGATTACTCTTGACCAGCATTTCAACTTTAAGGAGCACATACGAAACACCACCAGAGCTGTTTACAATAAAATCAGAACGCTAAGACACCTCAGGCCCATGTTACCTCATAATGACTTCAGGACCATCTTCCAGGCCCTCATTCTCCCACATTTTGATTACGCAAATGTGGCTCTTTATGGACTCCCCAAGAACACCCTTAATCCGCTACAACTCGCCATGAATGCGGCCGCGCGTGTTCTCTGTGGTTTAACAAGATCAGACCATATTACCCCGATACTCAAGGAACTCCACTGGCTTCCTATTCACTGCAGGTTAACATACAAGATCCTTCTCATCATCTTCAAGATCATCAACAACCTAGCCCCCACAACACTCAGTGACCTTATCACCCTCACCCCGAAAAACAGACTCAGAAGATCAGTAACTGACAATACCTTGATCATCCCCAAAGAATCCATCAAGTGCACACAGACGACCAAGAAAAGAACATTCGCCTTCTATGCCCCAAAATGTTGGAACGAACTTCCACCTGAAATTAGATCCATCAAAGGCCTTATGCAGTTCCGTAAGGCAATTAAACACCACATTTTCCTACTTCACTTTGCTCAAGCATCCACCCCACCTCTACTCGCCCACCTGCCAATGTCTACAAACCGCACCCTGTCACAAGTATCTTGAACCCGCCTTAGACCTCCTGTATATACAATCCAAAGCTAATTATATTTTGTACATAGGTTTTTAGTTCCCCTGTTGCTCCAAGTTTATGCTCCTGTTACAATGTATGTTCCAAGTTTAAACTCCTGTTACAATGTAAGCACAGAACAGACTTCTGACTGTGCACCCTTGTTGTATGTAAACCGCACTGATAACAAATAGCGCGGTATATAAAAGTTATAAAATAAAAATAAATAAATAAATAGGGCCTGAACCTCCAGAAGAGGTGCATAACAACAAAAAAAAAAATAGAAGCTGTTGACTTCACAGCAGCAAGTTGAGTATAACCGGTCCCAGATATCGAGCCGTAAGGAAATAGGCAAGCGGACTGGTCGGACCCCATAAGGGGTAACGTAAGTACCTGCAATAGGGAGATAGACGGTAATACACAGGGTGCTGTGGACATCTCCCAAAAGGCGCCTACCGATACAGATAAATATCTAATATATATCTAGGTAAGTAGGGCAGGGAGAGCGCCCACCCAGGTACTAAAACATGTATGCCGAGGAACATACATACGGGAGTATAATACTGATAAGTCGGACCTGCCACTGATCCACAGAAGAACGCCCACCTGGGAAGGTGGCGGGAAAGATCCATCCAAGAAAAACAAAAGGGGGGGATCTATGTCTGTGGTGCAGTGGAAGATCAGCGAGATTAACAGTATGGTTGCGTGAAGGGCACATCAGGGGTGTAGGCCTTGGATGTGTCCCCATGGCAGGCACGCAGAAAAAAACTTGTCCCCCGCCCAAAACGGGAGACAAGAGGGTATAGTCATCGATAGCCATGGAGTGACTAAGAAGTCCATTCCCTCATATGGTAAAAACCCTCAGACAAGGGTCCCTGCCTTATGGGAAGCTGCTCTGAAGATTGCAGAGGGCAGCGTGCAGGAGGCGGGGGAAAACTGACAGGAGTCAGAGACGTCGCCACATCCCAGAAGCTAGAACGAAACCTGCGGGGAGTGTCAATACGCCAGGTAGCAGAGCATCTGGCAGAAGCAGTAAGCACTCTTGGTGACTCCTGCACGCACAGTAACTGACAAAGAACAAGGGGAAAGGTCTACACTGGAAGAAGAAATTTCGGTATGGCATCTGCTCAAGCAGGAGAACCCTGGAAGAGAAGGGTTCGAGGGACGTACCTAAGGGTAAGTCAGTTAAAGGATAGAAGTCCCTGGGGCCAGAACTATCATGGAATAGCGGTGATCTCCCTCTTCCAACAAGGAAGAGGGAATACCGTAACCCCCAGACAAGCATACGAACCACTTGCCATACTGAAAACGAACCCCAGTGTAGAGCTAGAAGAATGAACTTCCGGTAGAGAAGTTAATCGTAGGCCGCTGCATACAAGAGCCTAAAGCTGCTTGGTATGAGTATCCTGGCGCGGGCCCGGGAACCGCCGACCAGAGTGAGACGTCCCTTGCTTGGGCGCACCTGGCAGGTGGGCGGACGGCTGAAACTTTCTCTTCCTCGGGAAAGAAGGTCTGGCAGGACATTTCCCACCCCCGGGGGGAAGAGAGGACTTAGGATGGCTTCCAGTGCTAGGAAGGTCAGCGGAGCACTGAGCAACCTGACGTAACGCTTCGCTATTGAAGAGGTTTTCTCCAGCACACGGAGAATTACCCAGATTATGTTGTGCCCATCTACACAAGTCGGATGCCTGCAGCCAGGCTGTATGACGCGCTCCAATGGCAATAGCAGAGGACCTGCTAACAGACTGAAAGGAGTCTAGAGAAGCACGAGAAAGGAACCCAGAGATATTCCTGCAATGATAAAGAAGCAAGGAATATTCAGAGGCCTTAGTTGCAGACAAAAAGGGAGACGAGAGATAATCTCTCGGTGACCTCCCGGAGTGTCAGGCTCATATAAAACATATATGAAATAATTCTGGAAGCCAACATGGACGTTTGGAAGGTTTGACGCCCAAAGGTATCCAGCGCTTTAGAGGCACGACCTGGAGGGCGAGAAGAATGCTTCTTCTTACTTCCGACCTTCCGCAGCGCCGATTCCACCACAATGGAATGATGTGGAAGCTGGTGCTCCTGAAAGCCCAGGGAGGGGGGCACCCGATACTGAGCATGCATGGCTGTAGACGGTGCAGGAACCCTCAAAGGCGACCGCCAAACCCCCAGCAGAAGATCCTGCAGGGAGGGTGTAGAGGAAGCATTACGGCTGCCTGTTCCGCAGGACCTGGACACAGGGAAGGACCCGGGATAGGAATGGCAAGCAAGTCCGCCATGTCAAGGAGAAAATCCTGAAAAGACGGCTCTCCCAGAGGGGCTATTCCGGGGGAGGCTAAGGCGGAAGGTGCCGCCTGGACACGAGAAGGCCTAGCGACTGGTGCCCGCTGGACAGAGAAGGACACCAACAGTCCCGATTCGAGGCAGTTAGTACTGCGTCTTTGGTTCCGGGAATTGATTCCAAGCTAGGCATCGACGGGGTCGATGGAACCGCAGGAATCGGCCTCGGCCCCGACCCCAGGGACGGCACTGCCCCCGGCGGTTGAAGTGGTTCCGAGGCAACCGGAGAGCAGTGGTTTGTAATCTCTGCACTGTCGCCCAAAATGTGTCGTAACCAAGCCTTCTAGACTGGGTATCGATTTGAGACAGGGCATCGAACCGAGCGAGGAGACCGACCCCCTCCTAAAGGGCCCCGGCAGCGGTGGCGGTGCCGAACCCGGAAAGCGAATCGGAATCACATCGATCGGTGCCGCAGGCATCGAGGACCCCCGAGGACGAAGCTCAGTGAAGGGGAAGACACCCGGCACCGCTAGATGCCGGGACCCCTCTCGAGCCTGTCTTACCGAGAGGAATACCCCTCCGGGGCTTAGTAACCGGCCCCGAGGGTACCCAGGTAACCCGACGACGAGCCCCAGCAGGGAGTGAAACGCACAACCCCGACACCGGGGCATCGGCGCTTCTTGACGCCGGAACCAACGCTGCTGTTGGCCGGGATGACGTAAAACCCGGCTGGGTCGAATCGATCGACGTCCCCGAGGCCCCCCTTCTAGCAACAAGCGGAGCACTCGACATCCGCATCGATGCCGGGGGATCGCCCGTCCGTGACAGATCAATAGGTCCCGAAGGTACCGGGGGAGCCAGGCGGCGATCCCTGGTGAGGAGTGGAGCACTCGATGCCGGCGCCAGGGAGGCGGTGCCGCTCAAAGCCGGTACCACCCCTGCGCAGGACTGGGATGCAGGAAAGCCAGTCCGGGCCGAATCGATCGGCCCCGAAGGTACCGAGGGCACCAGATGATGATCCCCGGCGAAGAGTGAGACACTCGACACCGATGCCGAGGAATCGGTACCGCCCGAAGCGGGTACCACCTCCGCGCATGGCTGGGATGTAGAAACGCCAGACTGGGTCGGGACGATCGGCCCCGAAGGTGCCGAGGACACCAGCTGATGATCCCCGGTGAAGAGTGAAACACTCGACACCGACGCCGATGCCGAGGGATCGGTACCGCCCGAGGCGGGCACCACCCCCGCGCATGGCTGGGATGCAGGAAAGTCAGACTGGGTCGAGTCGATCGGCCCCGGAGGTGCCGAGGACACCAGCTGACGATCCCTGGCGAAGAGTGGAACACTCGACGCCGATGCCGGGGAATCGGCACCGCTCGAAGCGGATACCACCCTCGAGCATGGCTCGGGAATGTTCTGTGAGGAGCGAACCCCAGGAACAACCCGAAACCCCGCGGATGCTCTGGAGCCTGAAGACTCCCGCCGGGGTTTATTTGCCAAGGAGGACTTGAGGGGGAGGCCGGAGCCGTTATCATGCCGCGCATGAGACTCACCCCTCAAGACTTGGCTAGTCTTAACAGACTGTGTGGTTACCTGATCCTGGAGAGAAGAGAAAACCGATGACCGCACCTTAGGAGGAAAGACGTCATCGAGGGACACCCGAAAAAGGGAAGGTCTTCTCCCGATACTGAAGCCCGGAGGACCGGGGGAAAAAGGATCAGGGCCCAAACAGGAGAGGCACCAGGCATTGGAGTCTAAGTAAAAAACGAAGTCTCCACAGTGAGGGCACTTCTTAGGGGAAGAAGGCTCCATGCTGGAAAGCCCGGTAGGCCTCAGAAGGACCAGAGGGAAAGAAGTTCCCTCAAGTGATTAAAAGAAGAAAAAGCACCGGTGGTGCCCATGTCGGCGGGAAAAGAGGCCGCGACCACAAGAAAAGGAAAATGAAAGAAAAAAAAAGTTTCTGCGGTAGCAGGAGGTACGTCCTGCTTGCTCCGCGGAAAACGAAAAACTGGGGAGAGGCAGTAGGAAGGGCGGGAAGCCACCGCGCAGGCGCGAGGGGTGCTCCCAAAGGCTTTGTGTTTGGATGCTGGGGAGCATTCCCGTGCGGGCTCCGTCGGCGACGTCTCCCACATGTGAAGACTCATTCCTGCTTGTTCCTGGAGATATTATTATACTTGATCCTCCCACACCAAGTGAAGAAAGAGCAATACTTCCTTTATCTGTAGATAAATGACATACAATTGGTAACATCAACTGATGAGGTGGACAACAGAAGTATTCCTTAGTAAGCCCAGAAGAGCTGATGGCTTTTTGAACAAGCCTTCACTTGTCCCTTACATCAATCCAATTTATAGCTGAATGAGAGAAGTGCTTCAGTCTTTGAAAGGTGGGCAGGATGTATAGATCATTTATCCTACTGTCCAGGAAGAACCCCCATTACAGGTAATAAACCTAGCTTTCTGCATGGGCAAGTAAGATAAATACCCTTTATTCTCTCTTACATGCACTGGTAATATCACAGCTCAATTATTGTAATACCGTTTATTGTGGTGTTCAGTCATCCAGAGTAAAAAAAATATATATATAACTGGCACAAAATACTGCTATTCATCTTTTGGCAAATGCTGCTAAATATGATCGTGTCACACCCTCATTTTGAATCACTAGTTACCTCTTATCCACCGATTTCACTTTAAGGTTCGTATGATAGCACATCAAGCTTATTACAAGTCTTCCGCTGTACTTATCAACTCTTCTCATGCCCTACTGTCTAACACAGGTCCTTTGTTCCCAAACATATAACCCCCTACTACTTCCTTCTGTTACCCGTGCTCATCTGGAATTCACACGTCATGCTGCCTTTTATTTCTTGGTCCCTTTTCTTTAGAACACTTTACCAGATTATCTCAGCTTTGAATCCAACTTTAAAAAATATAAAGTGGCCCTTAAAACATACTTCTTGGAGAAGGCTTTCTCGGAATTGCAGGAGTAGCATCAGATGCCTGATACTTACAGCTGTATTTTCTCTGTTTCCTCGTGTCTGTCCTATCAATGTTATAGCTTTCTTTTCTGTTCTTATTTTCCATATCGTCCTGCTAGATCCATCCAAACAAGTAGGTTGTGTTCCCCTACCAGCAGATTGGTAGAGACGAAGAACTAATGAAAAGCCCAGGTTTGAATGACACCACTCCCATACCTCTATCCGCCTCAGCAACCAGAGGTTTCTTCTGTATTTCTTTGTCTCTAGTAGATAGTGGATGGATTTTCTCCACTCTGAAGAAAATCAGAATAATTAAGAGGAAAGTGCAGGGGGATCACGTGAGCGCATGAGCGGGTGAGGAGTGATCCTCGTCACGCTCCCGGGCTGCCCGAAGAAACTTGCTAATTAATCGACATTGACAACTGCTAGAGGGGCATTGCCCATTGGACTTGGTGCACTAACTGTTAAGCTTGAGTGCTGCGCTTTTCCTGGTGGCCTAACATATATTGAGAGGCTATGAGAGCGGCATCAAAGAAGGAGAAGCCTCCGAGCACGAGGGAATCAAAAATGGCGGCTGCGGCCCGCTCTGGCACTATGCCGGGATCTCCAGGTGCAGAAAGTGGAGACTCTAGCCCGGAGGAGGTAGCGCATGAAGTGGTAAAATTACTTGACCCCAAATTTGACAACGTGCTAAAGAAGCTGGAGGAGATGGGAGAAACTTTTGCAGATCTCACGAAGCGCGTGGACGAAGTGGAACAAAGGGTGACTGTGCTAGAGGAGGGCGAGCTGGCTTTAGAACGGAGCACCACTGCGCAGCAAAAGCAGATAGAGGCATTGCTTCAGAAAGTGGATGACCTCGAAAATCGCTCCCGACGGAACAATTTGAGGTTGGTGGGGGTACCTGAATCATGGGCAGATGCCCAGCTCATCCAGCTCTTTGAGGAATGGCTGCCGAAGGAGCTTGGTCTCCCGGACTTGATGGGTCAAATAAAGGTGGAAAGGGCTCATCGGTTGGGGCAGCGGACTGAGGGTAGAGGCAGGCCACAGCCAGTGCTGGCGCGACTTTTGAATTTTCAGCACAAAACTGCTCTGCTGCAGGCCTACCGCAAGCGCCGAGAGCTGAAGCTGGACAATGTAGCTGTGCTCCTATTCCAGGACTATTCTGCCTCCCTCGCTGCTAAACGTAAAGATTTCTCTTCTATATGCACCACGCTAGTGCAAAAGGGAATTTGATTTGCCCTGCTGTACCCGGCGATTCTGAAGGTTTTCCACATGGGTGCCGCTCATTCCTTTGAGAAGCTGGCGGACGCCCGCAACTTTCTAGGAAAAATGACCCCGTCTGTCACCGACTGCAGCTAAACGAGGAGCACCTGGGGACACTGAGCCCTGAAGGACTAGAAGGATATCTTGCTCGGGGGTGTACACTACTGCAGGCCCGCAGGCATGCCGAGCTCCAACATGCGTAACTGTTGGTTGCCGGATTTGAGCTCGCTCAGCTTTTGGGCTCCACGTGCAGTGCCCATGGATATTTTCTTTCAACCATGTGGCACCATCATCCTTTTGTGGGTAGCCCGGAGGCGCCATGAACTGTGATCTGTCTCCCTTGGGAGGGTCTTGTCTTAAGTCCGCAGGACCGAAGGGATGTTTATTTATTTTATTTATTTATTTATTTTACATTTCTTATATACTGCACTATTTACGATCAGCGCGGTTTACATAAAACAAAACAGAATCCGACAATGAACAAGAGTCAGGTCATTACAATGAACAGGAGCAATCAACTTGGATAACGGGGGAAACTATGTACATAAATGGAATACTAAAACTGGTAAATGGAATACTAAATGGATGTTGAGATATGGGGGGATGCGGGGAGGGAGAGGGCAAGTTAATGTTTTTTATATTATTGCTATTTTGTATATTTGTATGTGTGTTGGGTTGAGTGGGGGTTTGAGGTTCTCTTGTTGGGGGGGGGGAGTGTGTGCAGTAGGAAGATTGTGTGAGTTGGATGTTGGGGGCTATGTGGTTCTCTTTGCAAAGGTAGTTTGTATATGTGAGGGGGGAGTGTTGAATGGAGGGGGGCATGGGTGGGGAGAGGGGTGGGCGCTGTTTGGGGGGGTGAGTGGGGCGGGGGGGAACGGGGATGGGGACAGGATAGGGGGGTTCTAGTAGGTGTGATAGCACGGTATTTGGGATGTCTGGAGGGTGGTCAGGGATGCAGGTCTGTTTGTCAGGGGGTCTCCTATGGGGATGATACTACGCTTGAACTCTGGGGGTGAGGCTGGGCACCCTTGGAGACGCACACAGTTGTATCAGCTGTTGTTGTCTGACGTGCTCGGGTGCCATGCCTGAGACTAAGATAGTTTCGTGGAATGTGGGAGGGATAGGCTCTCCAATTAAGCGTGCCAAAATTTTGCAGACATTGAAGAGAAAGGGAGTCCATATTGCCATGTTGCAAGAGACCCATTTAAATGCCTTGGAACATTGCAAGCTTGCTAGAGATTGGGTGGCGGCAGCTCACGGGGCGGCTTCAGGCACAAAAAAAGCGGGAGTGGTGATTTTAATAAAAAAGGGTGTGCCCTGTGAAGTGAGCCATATAGAGGCTGATCCCCAGGGTCGTTACATCTTAATGCGTATAATGAATAATGTATAATGAATAACTGTATAATGAATCCGTGTGGTTCATGAACCTTTATGCCCCGAATGCCTATGACCACGATTTCTTCAAAAAGATACTGAAGTTAGTAGCCAACCCCGGAAAGAATAAAGTGATTGTTGCGGGAGATTTTAATTGTCCGCACGATTCGGGTCTGGATAAGACCCTGCAGACGAATATGGGTTCTTGGGCGCGAAAGGGGGTAGGATACCTGTGTAGAATGGGAGATTTCATAGATGTATGGAGAGTTCTCAATCCAGGGGCACGCGAATATACACACCAATCGCGTGCGCATCTCACGTGGTCTCGTATAGATTATATTTTGGTCAATGAAGAAGGGATGTCCCGGGTATTACAAGCGGGAATAGACCCTATTGTGGTTTCCGATCATGGATTGATCTGGATTCATTGGGATTCTCAAGTACCACCGAGAATGGGGTGGCGGTTTCCCGCTTATCTTTGGGAGGATGAGGCTTTTCGGCAATATCTTGAAAAACAGTGGGATGAGTATGTTCGCTTTAATGACACTCCCCAGTGCTCGTCAATCCTATTTTGGGAAGCTAGTAAAGCAGTGCTAAGGGGTGCAATTCTCTCTTATGTCGCGACGCGACGCCGACATATGGACCGAAGTTTGCTTGTGCTGGAACGTAACCTGCATGATCTCCAACGTCGGTTGGGTAGAGGGAGAGATAAGGCTTTGCAGCGGGAATACTTACGATCGCAGACGGCATTAAACGACTTACTCGGAAGTAGGGCGCGCATGTCAATGTACTATCATCGGCATCGCCTCTATCGGTATGGTAATCGTTCGGGTACTTTACTAGCCCGACTGGTTCGGGATCCTCGGGGGGCCCGCTTTATCCCCGTACTTGGGGGAGAGTCAGGTGCCCTGCACCATCAGCCGGCCCAAATAGCTGAGATTTTTAGAGCGTATTATGCCCAGGAATATAGTGAAGAGGAGAGAGACTACTCGAAGGGAACCAATTTTTTAGCTGCCTTATCACTTCCACAAGTGTCGGCGGACGAGCTACAGATGCTGAATGCACCGCTAACGGTACGGGAGCTTCTCCAGGGCATTAAAAAGGGTAAACCGCATCGAGCTCCTGGCCCAGATGGGTTCAGTATTGAATACTATAAAATGCTGGCGTCGCGGTTGGCCCCGTCCATGGTGGTGATGTATGAAGATGCCCGTACAGTGGGGATTTTCCCTAGAGATATGCGGTGTGCCGATATTACGGTTATTCCGAAACCAGGGAAAGATACGGTGGACCCGGCCTCCTACAGACCCATATCTCTTATTAATTGCGATATGAAAATCTTGGCGTCCATCTTGGCGGACCGGCTTAACCCGATCTTACCAAGGCTTATCGATGAGCGACAGGTGGGCTTTGTGCAGGGTAGGGAGGCGTCTCGTAATATTACCAAATTGCTGTTAGGCATGGAGCATTGTTTAAGGAAAGACGAAGCTTTATTATTGGTGAGTCTGGATGCAGAAAAGGCTTTCGATAGGGTTGCCTGGAAGTATCTTTGGGATGCCTTGACGGGTTTCGGCCTACACGGGCATTTTGTACACTGGGTTAGAGCGCTTTATGAACAACCCTCGGCGCGGGTGGGGGTTAACGGGATTTTTTCGGAGCCCTTCACTCTGGAGAGAGGCACACGTCAGGGGTGCCCGCTGTCGCCACTGTTATTTGTCCTTGCGTTGGAGCCTCTACTATGGGCCATTCAGCAGGATGGGGGGATAGCAGGCATTCGGATGGGTGGGGAGGAACTAAAAATCAGCGCTTTTGCTGACGACATGCTACTATGCATAACTGACTTGCCTGCCTCGCTACAGCGCCTGCTCCGGTTGATAAGGGACTATGGCAGTTTCTCAGGTTTGAAAATTAACGAATTGAAATCGGTTGTCTTGGATGTGGGGGGTAAGGTGAAGCCAAAATGGGAGGGGGAATTCCCATTAGTCTGGGCAAATGGGGCTATTAAGTATCTTGGGATACAATTGTCGGACCGACCAGACTTGTTATATCAAACGAATATTCCGGGCCTCTTAGCCCGCAGCCTACAAACCCTCCAGGGTTGGCGACGTCTGCCCTTGTCTCTCAGGGGGAGAATTGCACTCTATGTAATGGTAGAATTTCCATGCTGGTTGTATGTCCTCCGTATGTTACCACTGTGGATTTCCAACGCGGACTGGAAGCGTCTTGAAATGGGTTTGCGGGGGTTTTTGTGGAAGGGTAAGCGATCTCGAATTCCATTGCAGGCCCTGATGAGCAGGAGGGAAGAAGGTGGCTTGGAAATGCCCTCGTTGCGGAACTACAATCTTCGTTATTTAGCTTTTCATGTGGGAGCCTTATTGGGGGGACCTGGTGGATACGCGACTCTTGCTGAAGCATTGGACCCTTATCGCCTTTATGTTGTGCAGATGGGCAAGCTACCGTCGAACATTCGGAACGGGGTGGGGGGCAGCTACATGGGCGCTTTGCGCTCCGCCTGGCAAGTACTCTGTCAGCGCTTCGGGTGGAATTGGAGAGGCTCGGCATTGCTTCCTCTGGTGGGCAACCCCGATTTTGCTCCGTGCTTCTCTAGGCCGAACGTGTTTCAGGGTTGGATGGAGAAAGGGGTGGTATGTGTGGGAGACCTCTATATGGCGGATGGTAGGACCATAGATAGTTTTCAGAATTTGCAGCGGCGCTACTCTCTCCCAAAACAAGATTTCTATGGGTACTTGCAAGTGCGGCATTATTTGCGGGATCTGATCCTGTCTCAACGTGTTGGGGAAGCTTCGGATTCCCCCCGCATAGTTCTGGAGAGAATAGTTGACAATCAATGGGGAGATGAGGCCTGTAGGACACTCGCTCTGCCAAGTAGGGGGGACGTGTACCTCACGGAGTTGACCGCGCGGTGGCAACTGGATGGAGCGGATGCTTTGACGAAGGAATTGCTCCAGGCAGCTTTTCTTGGGATTGGGAAAGGGCCGGAGTGGGTGTATTTGCAGGAGCTTCAATATAAATTCTTGTGGCGAGCATATACCAGTGATAAATGGGCTTCGCAGGTGGGGCTTAAAGACTCGGCTCTCTGTGGCTGGTGTGGCTCAGAATCCGGCACCCTCCTGCACAAATTTTGGGCATGTCGACTAGTCCAGGATCTTTGGTTGCAGGTCTGCCGGAGGCTTGAGGGTTGGTTGGGTATAAGTTTTGCGGCTCATAGAGAGATATGCGTTTTCCACGGTTGGGGGCTATGCGCCGATAGGTTGACGGTTGGGCACCGGGCGCTGCTGGAGTGCATTTTTTTGGTAGTAAAGAAGTCCCTATTGCACCGCTGGATTGAGAATTCCCCTCCGGGTCTTGTAGTCTGGGAATCTGCTATGTACGATTTGCTCCGCCTGGAAAAAACGACGGCGAAGCAAAGAGGAGGTAAAAGTTGGGATGCGTTCATGGCTTTGTGGTCCCCAATGATCTTTCACATGTCCCCTAAAGAACGGGCTTTAATTCTGAATGTTTAGGTTGGCCATATCCCCCCCACTCGTGCCTTACTGATGATGGCATTTGCCTTACATGAAAATAGTACTGCCCTAGGAGATCCGAGACTGCCTTTGGTGTTGGATGGCTGGGGGAGGACCTGCGCATTGTCATCCTACTGAGTTATTGACATATTGCTTGTGCTAGGGGGGGGGGGGGATTAGAGACGGGGTTCTCTTTGGATAGCCTGTACCCGTTGGTGTTAATGCCTTTGTTACAGTGTTTGATTACTATGTCGGCTGACCAATTGCACATACTTATTTACCAGTAGTACTGAGTGTTTTAGACCGGATTGCTAAGAGGATGTTTTGACAATTGAGCTTTTATACTTATTACTCTCTCTGTATTGATTGGTTTTGAAATATTTTGAAAAACCCTAATAAAAATGATTTGAAATAAGAGGAAAGTGCAACTAGCTTGAGCATAATGAGGGAGGCTCCACTAGAGTGTAGTATTTTCGGTAGCCATAGGAGGAGGGAAAATTGGTTCAGCTTCACGCTCTTATCATGCTAAGAGGCTGTTCAGCAGCCAGAAAATTTGAAGGATTCAGCAGCTTCAAACAATCTCAACACCCCCCCTCTCTCAGAGGAAGCTGCCTGCCAGCCACCTTAAAAACAGTGTCTGAAAAGCCAGAGAAACAGTTTCAGGGGAATAGGACTGAACTCAGCATAGATTTCTGCCTGGGGCTCTTAGAGGGTGAGTACCAAGGCTTCACTTCATCATTATCTTTGTTGGGGGCTCACGATTTTAGTCCTTGGGGTGGATAGTGACCGTTGGTATGGTGTGGGGGTTTCCTGTCCTTTCTTGCACGTTAGTAGCATTTTATTATTATGTTCCTGGCAGTCGCATGGTCATTGTGTGCATTCTTCTAAAATAATTCCAACACGCATCCCTACCCAAGCACCTGTAATGCAAATTGCTGTGTAACAGCCATTAACGCATGTCTTCCGGGCCACCATGGCCTTAGCGAGTGCTGTTGTGATACTTGCCTTAACTCTATCTTCTTTAAGGAAACATTGTTTGGCCTGTGGCAAGCAAGGTACCTCATCTTTGGCTTCTGGACTCTCCTCTTCATGGCAGCTTCTGAATCATCCCTGGAGGGATTGCATCCTCTCTGTATGCTGGGGAATGCAGTTAGTCCGGCCATGCCTGCCTGAGGGCAGGAGGTGGCAGATGGCGCTGTAAGGATAACCAGTCAGCTAGAGGTTCTGGCAACCTTGCAATGCACCACTCCCTGACCTCTAGGGGAGTAATGGCAACTATGCCCCCTGGTGTAGGGGGAGTCATTTCCACAAGGAGAGCTTTTGGAGTCCAGATTGTCCTCCCTGGAATTCTCTCTTTTTACATCTGGTTATTCTGACATGGAAAGTCAGACCTACGGCCTCTGAGTTCCCCCAAGCGCAGTCTCATGAGGGGCAGGCTGAGAGTGGAAGCCTTGTTTGATTGCCTATGGCTAAGCGTCCATGGGAAAGGGTGCTCCCCTGGGGCTGGTGATTACCTGGGATCTGTCCAAGATTTAGACTGTAGCTGGGATTCAGATGTCTAATGTGGATGAAAAAGTACTCTTGCCTTCAAAGGATTATGAGGAGGCTGATGTCGTCCACCTGTTCCTGGAGGAGGAACTGGAGCAGGGGTTCTCAACCCTGTCCTCGGGATCCACCTAGCCAGTCGGGTTTTCAGGATAACCACAATGAATATGCATGGAAGAGATTTGCATATAATGGAGGCAGTGTATGCAAATCTCTCTCATACATATTCATTGTGGTTATCCTGAAAACCCGACTGGCTAGGTGGGTCCCGAGGACAGGGTTGAGAACCCTTACTGGAGGTATCGATTCCCAGGGTCTTATCCACTTTGAGTTTGGTGGATGTTCCAGGCATGGAACAGGAACCAAAGATATATCCACTCCTGCAAAGGGTGCAGAAATCCACTACTGTCTTCCAGTTCCCAGAGGTACTCAAGAGCCTGTTTAGTCAGAATGGGATTCCCCCGACTCCCCACCTAAGAGGCTAAGGGTATATAAGAAGATGCACACTCTCCCAGAGAAGGAGTGCATTGTGTGGTTTGATATTTCCAAGGCAGATCTGCAGGTCACGGGGTTACCAAATGGACTACCATTCCTGTGGATGGCGGATCGGCTTTAAAGGATACTCTGGACCAAGGTGTATTTGTGTTGAAGAACCAGTTTGCTGCGGCAGCTGTTGCTCTTCAGTTGGCGGAATGTGCAGTTGGCGGAATGTTTCGAGCTCTGCTCCAGAGGATTCAGTTTCTTCCGCCAAATGATTCTACCCCTCTTTTGGAGTCATGTATGGCCTGGTATGTCTAGCGGCCAGGGATGTGTCCTGTCAACAGTGACATAGCATTGGCTTGGTTCTGACATGGGGCAGCAGACTCATCTTCCAAAGCCCGGCTGCCCATCTGGCCTTAGAGGGACACTTCTGTTGGGTCTGTAGAGCTGGGGCCTGCTCAGAAACCAAAGCCTGAACCATGCAACATGGCTTCCTATTACAAGATGGGGCCTGTTCTGAACTAAAGCCTGAACCAAACAAGATGGATACCTTTTCTGCTATGTCTCAGCTTGAAACCTGCAGATCAAGCAATTCTACAAGGTTATGTACCATACAGCAGTTATTGTTTATGACTACATGCGAGAGAACTCGCTCTCATCCAGAGACTGTACTGCTGGTACTAGCATTTGCAACGATGTATGGATTTGCAAACCAGCATCTTTCTCGCACCATGGACCTATGTTTGGAGAAGGACCACCTGTCAACTGTTACATGATTCGCTGAAGATGATATGCACTATCTGAAACCAGCCAATCATTGTGCTGTGACGAGGCAGTCAGGACAAAGAATTATACGTTAGACTTGGAGGGGTGCAGAATATTTGGGGACCACTTTTAGACTTGCAGAACCTTTGAATACTTCGTGGAAACTTTAACTTTTCTCCCTGACACTGGACGTTTTGCTTTCTGCAGTCTCTCGCCCTAATGCCTGCCTGTCTCCTTTCTAAAAGACAGTGTGCAAGGACAAAGAGTAACCTCGGAAAGGAGTGAAGCTTGGTGCTATCACGTGGCTCGGCCAGACTGCCTACGTTGGACCACTGCCATTCTTTGGACTTTTGCCATTGCGGAGATAGAAGACTTCTCAAACCCAGTCACAATTGTTGTTCTGGCAAAAGCTAAGGGTTTTTTATTTTTAGTGACATTAAGTCAGGCAGACTTATAGAAGCGAGGGAAAAATGGGAAGTACAATTACCCCTGGACCTATCATTTATTTAAATATATATCTGCCTGACTTAATGTCACTCAAATATATATATTATATATTGTAATGGTGAAAGTCCCCAGGAGGAGATGGAGGAAAATCCTGTTGAAATAAATGATACTGCACTTGTGCACAGGATCTCCAAGCCAGATAAGAAAAAAACACAGCTTTCTGCTGAGCTCAGGCCATGCCCCAGCTCAGAGGGAGAGACAGGCTTCCTCACTGATTGGTCACACCTGGGGGAAGGACAGGGAGTGCCGGGAAGCAAATGCTTTTTAAATCCACAAACAGAGCAGAGAGTTAACACAAGAAGAAGCACGAGAAGTGGCAAGGAAACAAGCACGGGAAGGTGCAAGGGACGTGGAGAGGAAGGAAAAGAGCAAGCAAGAAAGGAACCTTATGAAGAAGGTGAAGGAGAGAGAGAGCTTTGGAGAGGACGTTACAGCAAAGCAGAACCTTGGAGCAAGAGAGCTAGCAAGGGAAGCCATTGGAGAGACAGCAATTGGACATACAGCAACAAGGGCTATAGCAGCTGTAGAGGAAAGGAGGAAGAAAAGCCTCTTCAGAGCAGGTACCTAACTGGCACTGGAAATAGACATAAGGAAGCTGAATTCCAGAACCTGGAGGATATCAGGAGAAAAGGGTTCAGCAGTTGTCTAAGAAACTCTGCCAAAGGTAAAGCTAGCATTTCTAATGCTGAATCCTTGTTAGAGAAGCCATTTGTCTTTGCTACTGTCCAGAAGGCAGACCCAACACCTTTAACAGATAATAGGTGGGGGGAGAGTCTTACATACGGGGAAAACTATAACACTGACAAAAGCAAGACAGCCGAGCCTTCAGAGTTAGAAGCTATAAGCAAGCTGTTGTCAGAAGGAAAAGTTTTCTCTCCTAATGCTAATGTGCCTGTACACGCTGAATTGCTCCTGAACCAGTTCAAGGAATTTCTGGAGGAAAGAAAGTCAGGGAGAACTGTTAAACCTGATAGAGATGCCAGTAATTCTAACACTGTTGAAAGAATGCAAATAGACTCTTGTTTGCCAGCTTTAGAAAATTAATCTTCTCCCATGGATTGCTCTTTATGTTTAAAGGAAGAAGGCATTGTTGAACAGCACTGAAACTGTATGAAATAATATAGAAAGTACTTGCCATACCTGCTGAAGAATTGGAAAGGCTTGTTTTATGTTTAATAAGCTTAATTGTCTTCTGAGGATAAGAAGCTGTGCTGTGAGAAAGAAAATCAGCTGTTGCAGTTTAATTGTTTTCCATTGAATAACCACACGAGGCAGTGTCCTGTGGAAAGTTTATGAGACTGAGAAACAGCTGAGCAGTGCTGAGATATTTCTGTTACGTTTTTCTTCTGTTCCTGAAATACCCATATGTTGGAGATGCATCCTTTATGCTTGTTTGTGTTTGAGCTTTGATGCGCTGGAAATGCCCCACAATAAATATTCTTGCAGCCTTGAAACACTCGTGTCATAACTACAATTTTGTCCTTAAGGAAATAAGCAAAACTACAAGTCCCAGAATCCCTGGCGACAATAGAAATAGCTTTATTCAAAAGAGGACACTCAAAGGCCACTTCCAGCTGGTAAGCTCTCGGGCCCCAGCGGAAGCATTGCAATAAATAAATAAATATATATATATATATATATATATATATATATATATAGTCATCAGGCCAGCCTACTGCCTAGGGCAAGTAGGGTTGGTCTGCCTTGATATTCTATCTTCAGGGAGTATGACGCTGCATTTGCTCCTGCAATGCCTTGTGGGAATGGTAGTCCCCTTTCTACCCTCTGATTCAAGAAGGAGTTGCAGTCAAGTGTTAAAGGCAAAAATGACAAGGATTTTATTTCCCCTCCCAACAGGACTTAAGTGCAGATGAAATTAGGACAACTTTCCATATATTTGGTAGGAGGAATGCATACAAGAACTAAGGTAAATGTGCCTCTTCATTCTCAGGCTTCCAAACGTGCAGTGCTCGTCACAAAAACAAAAGCAAACAAACAGCTTCTGATAGCAAAGGAAAATGTTCCCCTTTTCGTTGCCGCTTTATCAGCACTCTTATAGTAATGCAATCCTTCTGTATATCAGCTGCGTCATAAACATCAGAGTCTATCTGCATCTCTTCCAGCTCAGCGTTAGCTGGGTGTGTCTGTAAGCTGCTATCGTGGGTTTTAAAGTAACCTTCTTCTAGGCATTCAGGGATCTTCCCTTTTATACCATTCTAAACAGCAGGGCTTGAAACTACCCTGTACTCGGGAGTTGCTTCCTGGGCTGTTTCCTATTTCTTGGCAACAACAAGGAAATACTTTTAAACTAGATTCATAGCTGGGCAAACTTTGAAGCCTACCTTCTGGCTTTAAGGAGGGAGGAATTCTCTGCTCTCTTGGCTCAGGCAGGTTTCCAAACACCAGATGTGTTTTCTTTCCTCTTAGCTTGCTGGCTTCTGCCTCAGACCTATAAGTATTTTCCTGCCACCGTCTCTCTCTCTCTGGAGCCTCCAAGCTTTTCCAAGCCTGCCTCCCAGGAGGTCTCTCCTTTCTCCTGCCTTTCGTGAACGGCACCTCTCTTGTGCTGCTTCCTTCAGGTTCTTGGGTTTTGGCTTCCTTGGCTCTTGCTACGGCTCTCTTGACCCGGTCTCTCTCTTCCTTGCCTCTGTGTTTCTCTCGGTCTCCCTTTTAAAGCTAATGACCAATTATTATAGTCCTGTTTCTCAGGGCTTAGCTCTGCCCTTCCCCTGAACAGGTGTTTCTCATTAACCCCTAAGCTTGGTGATACATCACAGCTTGGGCGTGTCCATTCGGCTCCTGACTTTCTCTATTTACTTTCTTCTTGTAAACATTAAGCCATGTGCTCAGACTGCCTGTCAGATTCTAAGGTGGAATCTTCTACTATCCCTATCTCCATGGGCTCAGTAGGGGCTTCTTCATTACTCTATATATATATATATATATATATATATATATACTACCAACAATAACCCCCACAGGTTTGTGTGTGTCGCCTGGAATGAGTAGTTCTGAATGAGCCACACCCCTACAAGTTTGATTTGGAGAAGCTGGTGAAGGAAATGAGTGAGACAAAATAATCTTTCTGCCTTCCGGAGGATAGGAGCCCCTTTTCAGTCAGCTTCCACCCACGCCTTACAGGCATCCTGATCAGACTCCCGTGGGGCTCAGGACTCTCGTCCCTACTGGCCTGGAAAGCTTTTCTTGCCCTCTGCTTATGGACTTCGGGCTTGTTCTCAGTCCCTTTGTGGCAAGTCTGGGGAGGGAGTGTATGGTTAGTAGGGGAAGAAAGAAAGGTGAAGGTATGTGCCTGGGAAGAAAGGAATAGAGATAAGTGTAGGTACATGGAGGGGAGAAAGGAGATGAGGTTGGGGGGGGGGTATGTGCATCAGGTTAGATCTTAGGAAAAGACAGCAGTAGGGATCTTGCTAGAAGTTAAAGGAAGAGAGAACTAGGGGCAGGGAAGGTGTTGGGGAAAGAGTTGTGACTGTAGCAAGAGAGCTAATGAGTGAAAAGGCAATAGCAATTCTGGTTGAGGATAAGTTAGGCTTAATGATGGAGGAATTTTGCATAAAAATTTACAAATAAAATAGGCTGAATTTTAAAATACTGTGCATAGAAACTTCAATATTGTTATGCAGAATTCTAAATTTTATTTGCACATAATTGCCCGATAAAAATGTAAACATAGTATTAAATTCATAAATAAAGTACAGTCAAACCTCCGGTTTTCGTATGCCCCAGTTTTCGTAAGCTTTGATTTGAGACGTCTTTTTTTCAATGAGATTTTGTCCCGGTTCTCGTACATCTGCTCGGTTTTCGTACAATTTTAAAATGGTCCGTTCCAGGGGAGGGTCGTTCAGTAAAGTAAAGTACTTAGCTTGTTTTTACGATCCAGCCCTCTTTGCTTTCAGCGATCCTTTGAAAAATACTGTAGCAAGAATCAAGGAGTGAGAGTGTGGCTGATCTGATGCTTCCGACATGCTTTCAATTAGAGGACTCCCTGCTGACGGCGAAACTTTGATGGGTTTTCCAAACATGCCAGTCCTGATGGGTCTTCCAAACTTGCTGCTGAGCATTTCTTCCAGCTTGCAATTTGCTTTTGAGACAGAATTGGAGGCGGGTGAGTCGGAGATCAGATTACAGTGCTGTATCTGTGTGTGTGTGTGTGTGTGTGTGCTGTCCTGTGACGATCGGGCAGGTGGAAGAAGTGACAAGAGCTGTTCTGCCTGGCTGAGACTTCGGAGGCCCGTGCTGCTGCAGCCATTGCCACATGGCTCTAGAACGCATGCTCAGCCCTGCGTTCCAGGTTGCCTGAGCGGGAGAATGGTGTTTCCGGTGGCTGTGGCTGGTGCCTTTACTGGAGGCTCTTTTTTTTTGTGGATCCTTCTTGTTTTTGCCAACAAGAGTCTTCAATAAAGGTAAAAGTGATGTTAAATGTTCATTTATCCATTTCATTAGTCATTTATATTTATTTCTCATTGTTTTCTGTATGAAAAATATAGTTATTCTCTATAAAATGTATTTTTTCTGAATATTTTTGGGTGTCTGGAACGGATTCATTGGATTTATATTTCTTATGGGAAATATTGCTTCAGTTTTCATACATTTCGGTTTTAGACTTTTTTGAACGGATTAATCATGAAAACCGAGGTTTGACTGTATAAATAGAACATTAAAAATACAGTCAAACCTCGGTTTTCATTTGCCCTGGTTTTCATACGCTTCGGTTTTCAACGTCTTTTCTGACTGAGATTTTGTCCCGGTTTTCATGCATTGCTTCGGTTTTCAACGTCTTTTGACTGAGATTTTGTCCCGGTAGCAGGGAAGAAAAGCTGTCAACGTAAGCAGGAGATGATGCATGAATGTGGGAGGCAGTTCTTTCTCTTGCAGGGTACGTCTGAAGCTATATCATTAAGATTTTCTGCCATTCTGAAGCATTGAGCAGATAATGTAAAGGTATTTTAATGGACTGAATTCAATGTGATTCCGAAGAGAGCTGGGCACAGCAGCTTGTCAGGGGTGGCTAAGGCCAGATGTTAACATACTGTACTGTACAGTACTGTACTTAGCTTGCTTTCAGTGATGTTAAATGTTCATTTATCCATTTCATTAGTCATTTATATTTATTTCTCATTGTTTTCTGTATGTAAAAATATAGTTATTCTCTATAAAATGTATTTTTTGTGAATATTTTTGGGTGTCTGGAACGGATTAATTGGATTTACATTATTTCTTATGGGAAATATTGCTTCAGTTTTCATACGTTTCGGTTTTAGTCAGACTTTTTCGAACGGATTAATCATGAAAACCGAGGTTTGACTGTATATAAAGTCATCACATATAATGAAATTAAAAAACAAGGACAGCAATGTGACTTAAGAACCTTGCAAAAATTATGCCTGCAATAAGAGAATACCAGGTTAAAAGTTCCCTCTAAACTAAATACATGTTAAGTGCCGTTGAGTCGGTGTCGACTCATGGTTACCCTCTGGACAGTTGACCTAAACTGTGTTCGGTATTCAGTCAGGCTGCTCATTGTTGATAAGAGTGGCACCCATAGCTGCTGTTATTATATCAATCCATCTCATTGCCGGCCTTCTCTTTTTAGGTTGACCTTCTACCTTGCCAAGCATTATATCTTTCTTCAACGAGCTCTCTCTTCGCATGATGTGTCCAAAGTCAAAGTCTTGTCGTCTGAGCTTCTAAGGAAAGCTTAGATTTGATCTACTCTAGTACTGACTGGTTTGTTCTATGGGCAGTCCATGATATACGCAGTATTTGTCGTTGGCACCATAATTCAAAGGCATCAATTTTCTTCCTGTCTATCTTTTTTACTGTCCAACCTTCGCATCCATATGACGTTATTGAAAACACCATGGCTTGGACAAGTCAAATCTTTGTATGGAGAGAAATCTCTGCTCTTGAGAATCTTGTCTAGGGTCTGCATAACCATTCTGCCAAGAGGAATGTGTCGTCGGATTTCTTGACCACTTGTCCTTTCTTTATTGATTATTGCTCCAAGTAGGTTAAAATTGTCAACTACCTCAATTTCTTCTCCATCAATGATGAATTTATTGATTTTGCCAGTTGTCAGTTTAAACCCATGTTCCTTGACATTGAGAAGCAAATGTTTCAGATAATCTTCACTTTCAGCTAGTAATATGGTATCATCAGCATAGCAAAGGTTGTTAAGTCTTCCAGCAATCTTCACACCTCGGATGTCGTCATACACTCCTGCTTCTCTGATGATTTGTTCTGCATATTGTCAGATGGCTGCCTGGGTGAGAATCTTCACACTCTTGGCAAGTGCATATTTCTATATGATTTGCAAGGTATTGTGGGCAATGTAGTTCATTCACACCAGACACAGCTGCTGACAATAATTTAGTTGTGCTCTTGGGTAAAGCCAATAAGATATTTATTTATGGGGTTATTTCTCCCAACACAGATATGCTTGGTAGCACATAAATTAGGTTACTTGCTTTCAGTGTTAACTTGGAAAAACAAAGTTAAAATCAGGAAAACAACAAATGAAAAGCCACAAAGCAAGAAACAAACAGTTCTTTTCAGGTTAACTTCTGATTACTTCCCACATAGATACAGAAGTGATTCTCTCCTAGCTCACAAGCAATTAGGTAAGGCTTAATTGCTAGCAGTTACCAGCTGAAACCCCTTAGCTGGCTTGCCTTCCACTGTGTGGGTCAAATCCTGCTTCAGGAGCTTTTCTGAGTAGATTAAAGAACAAATTTGTATTTCTTTGTGATGGTTGCTGTACTTTATAACAGAAAGTTACCAACGAAGTTTAGATAGAGAGCAGTCCATATAAACAGGATCCTCATCTGCTATTATTCCCCCTTGTTCAACAAGCACGGGTTCAATATCATGGATTGGCACAGATGAATCTCTCAATGGAGCATTTTCAGGAGAATACTTGTTTCCCTGCTGTCTTTCAAGGTTATAGCTAGGGCATAGATCAGTGTTCATACCTGAGCTTCCATTGCTGCTAGAGTTCCTCTCTATATAGCCTGGCCAGTATGTAGTCCAGTTCTTATGTCCAGCCTTCCAATCCAGATCCCTGGACACCGGATCTCTCTTCACATACCTTCTGGCACGGGTCCTAGGGTCCCTTCCACGTGCAGCCGTCTCCCTCACAGGTACCCTCTGGAGATTCCTAGCTCTGCAGCACCATTCCTCTGGCTTTCCCCAGTCCAATGGTGTATGCTGGCCCTTGGAATACCTCCCAGTATACGTACTGCTTTGGACTCTTCTAGACCTCTCAAAGGCTTTTCTCTTCCTTCTTCCAAAGGGTCTCTTTCCCTCTCTGTCCGTCCGGTTTGGCTTCTGCTTCTGATGATCCTTCAGATGAAACTGATGATCAAACTCAAGCTGATTCTCAGGATACTGAGGACAATTCTCTGGATATCCAAGGTGATCATGAAGATCATGAAGATGGTCATCTGTAGAATAAACTTTACTCTTATTCTGCCTAGATGAGTGCTCCTCCCTAACACAGCGCAGCTGTGCTGAATCAAGCCCTGCCCTTTGCAATGAGTGCTTGGGGATTACCTCACAGCCCTTTTGATTGAACACACGTTTTCTCACTTCAGCTCCTCTCATGGCTGTTGGAAACCTGGTGCATTCTGGGACTGGTAGTCTTTTATGGCAAAATTCTGTTTTCTCATTTCTACCAGCACTGACAGGTTGCTTGTTCAGAGACACTTCACCTTTTCTATAGCCCCTTCCTGAGCTATGATAAGCTTCCTTATCACAATATATATTAAAAAGGTAGGGGGAAAGTATGCAGCCTTGTCGTTCACCTTTGCTGATTTTAAACTATTCTGTTTCTCCTTGTTCCGTTCAAACTGATGCTTCTCGATCAGTGTAAAGGTTGTGTAAAAGAACTATCATGTGTTCTGGTATACCCATGCTTCTTAATGTGGCTCAGAGTTTATCATGGTTTACACAGTCAAAAGCCTTGCTGTAGTCAATAAAACATATGGATATCTTTTTGGTATTCTTTTGTCTTTTCAAGGATCCATTTCTCATTCCTTGCCCTTTCCTGAACCCTGCTTGCACTTAGGCAGTTTTTGTTCCAGATATGGTTATAGTCTCTGCTGAATGATCTTGAGTAGAATCTTGCTGGCATGTGGGATCAAAGCGATTGTGTGATAATTTCCATAGTCAGTCGGGCCACCTTTCTTCAATATTGGTATAAACACAGATTTTTTCCAGTCAGTTGGCCATGAATTTGTCTTCCAAATTTCCTGGCAGAGTCTTGTAAGTATGGTAATGGCTGCATCAGATTGTTGTAATACATTCATGGGAATGCTATCAATGCCCAGTGCTTTGCTCTTTGATAAGGCTTCAATGCTGCTTCGACTTCTGTCATCACCAATCTGTGTATAGCCTCTCTAACAGCCACGCCCGCTCAAGAGCCAAGCCGTAAGCGAGAAGCGATCCATGTGGGGCATCAAGACGGGACCCTGTGACAGAAGGCTATGCCTGCTCGGCAGCCGCCAAGGCCTAGCCACCATCAATAGGACCAGATCCGTGTACCAGAATCTCAGAGGCCAATTGGGAGCCACCAAAACCATTTGACCCCTGTGTTGAGCTATTCTCTGCAGCAGATGCCTGATTAGAGCCCACAGAGGGAAGTAGTATAGCAGTCCCTCCTGTGGTCAAGGGTGCATGAGAGCATCAAGACCCTTCAATATTCGCTCTTTCTGTTGGCCGAAGAGTAGTTACTCACCTGTAACAGGTGTTCTCCAGGGACAGCAGGAATTAGTCCTCACATAAGGGTGATGTCTGCACCGATGGAGTCCCACAGAAGCATCTCCCCAACTTTCAAAGAAAGCCTTTGGGAGATGTCACCACGCATGCTTGATCCTCTTTCTTGCCCAAGGGTGCCATCTTATTCAGTCAGATGACATAGCTAGAGCAGACAAAAGAAGATGGCAAAAACTGTACAGCAACTCCAAGGGGAGGAGGGAGGGTTGTGAGGAATGATTCCTGCTGTCCCTGGAGAACACCTGTTACAGGAGAGTAACTACGCTTTCTCCAGGAACAAGCAGAAAATCACTCCTCACGTATGGGACTCCCTAGCTACAAGCTACCGAGAACCTGTAGTAAACACGGCCCAGCTGTGAGAAGCCACAAGCAAGTGTGAGGAGAAACACTAAGGATCCCAGTGTCCAGGGAGAATCATCACTCCGGTAGCCTGAACAAGAAGGGTTGGAGGGTAGGCGTTGCCTAAACCCCAAACAGATTACGGAGAACAGCCTGGCCGAAGATGCTGTCCCATTGGGACTCCCTCTCCAGGCAATAGTGAGCTGCAGTGGTGTGAACTGAGGACCAGGTGGCAGCCCAGCAGATTTCTGCAATAGGGACAGAGCGTAAGCTTGCAACCAAGGTCGCCATAGCCCTGACATTCTGTGCCGTGGCCCGGTGCTCCAATGAGAGCCCAGCCTGATCGTGGGCAAAGGTGATGCAGTCCACCACACAGGTGGACAGGGTCCGCTTGGTAACATCCTCCCCCGGGAGAATGGGGGTCATAGGAAACAAAAGGTTGTGAGACTTTGCGGTGGGGCCCTGTATATGCTGCAGATAGAAGAACAGGGCCTTCTTACAATCCAGAGTATGGAGAACGGCCACTGCCTTGTCGTCTGGGGCCGTGGAAAGAAGGTGGGGAGCACCACCTCTTGGTTGAGGTGGAACACGGATACCACCTTCGTAAGGAAATTAGGGTGGGTGCGAAGCATGACCCTGTTCTTGTAGAACCTGCTGTAGGGGGCTCGGCAACCAAGTCCTGAAGCTCACTTACTCTATGAGCAGAGGTGAGCACCAACAGGAAGATGACCTTCCAGGAAAAGTAACGTAAATGGCAGGTAGTCAGAGGTTAAAAGGCAGCTTGGGGAGCTGCATCAAAACCACATTGAGGTCCCATTCCGCCAGGGGTGGTCAGATGGAAGGCTTAGAGAGCAGAAGGCCCCGCATAAATCGAGTAATGAGGGGCAGCGAAGAAAGAGGTTTGCCCTCTATGCAATGATGGTGCGCAGAGACTGTGTTCAGGTGTACTCGGATGGAGTTGGACTTGAGTCTGTTTTGCCAAAGGTGAAGCAAGTATTGCAGTATTGTGTGCACTTGGCAAGAGAACAGGTCAAGCCATTGCTCTACACACTACACTGAGTATCAGTGCCACGAAGGCATAGGCTTGTCTCATGGAGTTCTTATGAGAGGCCAGGAGGACTTCCTCCACCTCCCTTGGGACCCCAGATTGGAGTGAAGAAGGAAGCCCTCCTCCTGGGTCAGTAGCCCCGGGGCGTTCCCCAGAGCGACCGGGAGCTCTGTCGAGAGGCAGAGCAAAAGGGGAAACCAAGGCTGCCTGGGCAACCATGGGGTGCCCTAGAGTTGGAAGAGCCGCTGTGCCACCCAGGGGTCTAGTCGTCATTTGTGCGGTTGGAGGACCCTGGCTCAGTCTGTCTCCTAGGGCACTGTCCTAGCCCGGAAGGTATACTGCTCTGAGGAGCATTCCTTGACCGATCGCATATGAGCAGAGGGCTACTGCCTTCTGGCAGAGGCAGTGAGACTCTGTGCCCCCCCTGCTTGTTCAGGTAGAACATTGCAAAGTGCTTGTCCATTTGGACTAGCACTGACTGGTTCCGCGGGCAGTGGTGGAAGGCCTTGATCACCAGAAAAATAGCCTTGAGCTCTAAGCAGGTTGATCTGCTGCTGACTCTCTGCAGGGACCAGTTGCCCTGCGTGCGGAGTTCCTCGCAATGGGCACTCCAGCCCAGTGAAGAGGAGTCTGTGGTAAAAACCCTCTGGAGATTTGGTGAATGGAATAGCATGCCCTCTTGTAGGTGCTGTATGGTCTGCCATCAGTCGACTGACTCTGCTAGCTGGCAGGAAATTAAGACTGTGTCCTGGAGCCTGCCTGTGGCTTGTGTCCACCGGGAGCGGAGACACCACTGTGCCGCCCGCATGTGAAGGTGGGCAATGGGAACCACATGGATTGTGGATGCCATGTGGCCCAGTAGGCAGAGTATGGATTGCGCCAACACTGAATAATGGTGTTGCACCTCGATGGCTAGAGACTAGAGGCGACCTGCCCTGTCCTGAAGTGTGTCCAGTTGAGCCCCTATGTACTCAAAGTCCTGTGTTGGAGTGAGGTGAGACTTGAAGTAGTTTATCAAGAACCCCAGATGCTTCAGGACATTGATGGTGTAGGCCATGGCCTGTAGCACCTCGGTGGCTGTATCCTCCTTTATGAGCCAGTCATCCATGTATGGGAAGACGAAGGCCCCTTGGAGATGGAGGTAGGCAGCCACCACTGCCAGGCATTTGGTGAAGACTCTTGGTGCGGAGGCTAGACCAAAGGGTAGTATTCTGTTTTGGTAGTAATCATCCCTGACCATGAATCTTAAGTACTGCCTGTGACTGGGATGAATGGCTATGCTTCTTGGACCTAAAGGATGCTTACACCCAATCCTCAATCTCCCTGCTGGAGGTAGGGCAGCAATGTTCCAAAGGAGAACATCTTGAACTTCTCTTACACCAGGAATTTGTTCAGGTTTCTCAAGTCCAAAATGGGCCTTAGGCCCCCTGTTCCTTTTAGGACCAGAAAGTATCGGGAGTAGAACCTCTTCGCCCTGAGGTGGTGGGGTACTGGCTCCACAGCTCTGTTCCTGAGGAGGCCTATGAATTCCTGCAGTAGCAGGGCCTAGTGAAGGGGAGTCCGAGGGAGTTCTCCTGGAAAGAAAGGGGGAGGTGTTTGGTCCAAGTAAAGGAGGTAGCTTTCTCTGACCACTTGAAGTGAGACCGTATCTTGAATATTGTGTGCAGTACTGGTTGCCATATCTTAAAAAGGATATAGCGTTATTAGGAAAGGTACAGAGAAGAGCCACCAAAATGGTAAATAGGAAGAAAGGATACCTCTATGAAGAGAGGCTAAAAAGGTTAGGCCTCTTCAACCTGGAAAAGAGACAGCTGAGGGGAGATATGATAGATCTATAAATTAATGAATGGAGTGGAACCGGGTAAACATAGATGAATTCTTTACGCCATCAAAATATAGAAAGACTAGGTGACATGCAAGGAAGCTACAGTATAAACTATTTAAGAAGAGAAAATATTTTTTCACTCAACATGTAATCAAACTCTGGAATTCGTTACTGGAGGATATAGTAAAAGCTGTTAGTGTAGCTGAGCTTAAAAAAAGGTTTGGACAAAGTCCTGGAGGAAAGGTCCATAAACCATTATTACAGGGGACCTGGGAAATCCACTGCTTGCCCTAATACAAGCATCATGGAACCTGTGTCTTTTGGGGAAACTGCTACGTACTTGTAACCTAGATTGGCCACTGCTGGAAACAATACTGGGCATTATGGACCTTGGTCTGACCCAGTTTGGCATATCTTATGTTAGGTATCGGTGGTGATGGCAGGCCACTGATGGGTGAAATGAATCAGACGTCCCCCCCCCCCCCCCCATGTTGGCAGCTGCTCCTCCATGGGTGGAGAGGCTATGCTCAGGGAGTCAAAACCCTGACCCAGCCAGGCTCTGGGGCTTGGAGCTCTTAGGCTTGCGCGGGCCTTGGCCCGCTCCCTTGCCCTGGTGACCCTGTTGTGGGGTCTGGGGTCCTGGTATTGGGGATAGCCTCTGAAAAGCATGGTTACTCACCTGTAACAGGTGTTCTCCGGGGGGCACAGCAGGAATCCGTCCTCACATATGGGTGACGTCGGGAGATGCCACCATGCATGCACGGTCCCCTTCCCGCCCAAGGGTGCCATCTTGCTCAGTCAGAGGACATAGCTAAAAGACGGCAAAAATAAGAGATGGTAAAGGAGTAACTCCAAGGGGAGGAGGGAGGGTTGTGAGAACTGATTCTTGCTGTCCCCAGAGAATACCTGTTACAGGTGAGCAACTATGTTTTCTCCAGGAACAAGCAGGAAGTCAGTCCTCACATATGAGACTCCCCAGCTACAGGCTACCAAAAACCCATAGCAAAAACAGGGCTCTTGCGAGAGGAACCAAAAGCAGCAGCAATTTTAGTCCATGCACACAGACTACAGTAGGACCCTCTGTCCACTGCAACCAGCACTCCAGTAGCCTGAACACAGAAGGGTCGACGTTGCCTAGACCCCGAAATGGTTAAGGAGCACAGCCTGGCCGAAGTCACAGTCCAGTCGGGACTCTCTTTCTGGGCAGTAGTGAGCTGCAAATGTATGGGCTGAAGACCAGGCTCGGCAGATGTCCACCATCAGGACAGAGCGCAAGTTTGCCACCAAAGCCGCCATGGCCCGGACATGGTGTGCCGTGACGCAGCCTTCCAGTGGAAGCTTTGCCTGCCCTTAAGCAAAAGCGATACAGTCCGCCACCCAAGTGGACAGCATATGCTTGGTCACCGCCTCCCCCAGCCTACTGGGGTCATAGTGTAGACATTTATTCCTTAATCCAGCGTTTTAATAAATCTGAACTGTGTAGCTGCTGGATGAGGCAAGCACACTGCACAGCTGGAAATATTAAAACGCTGGATTAAGGAATAAATGTGAGAATGAAATACATTATAAAAGGTACCATGTTTTGCCCAAGGAGCATGTGGATCATATTCAGGAACTGTATAAGCCGGAACTGCAGGAGGGGGAGTAGTGACTAACCCCAATTCCCGAAGCATCTTATCTACTATTGCCTGTTGTTCAGGGGGCATTGGTGGCTTTTCCGATAACTTCCTCATTAACTCATCTATGCTTCCGATACTGCCAAGAGAGCTGACAGACACCAAATCCAGAAAAACAAAAACAATGCCAATGCTACTGCTACTGCGAATATGCATATTAGCCAATTATCAATAACCAATTCTGGATTAGGTTGTGATTGTCCAACAACTTCACAGTCACTCTCTTGGTCAAGTGGGGATGAACTTGGAGGAAATGAGTCCAGTTCAATCTCAATCAATTCTTCAGCAGTTGGCCTAGGAGGAAGTTCTTATCCAGGGGACGGAGCCTTCTTTCACTGGTCCAGATGTATCCACGCTTTTCGCCCCTTCACCTTCAATGCCGAATATCCCACCAGCAATACTTGGAATGGTCCCAGAAACTTCGCTGCTAGAGCTGACTTTGGTGCTGGATCCTTGATGAGTACCCAGTCTCCTGGGTCCACGTCTGGGGTTGATTGTGACTGAGCTCCCTGCTTTGTAAGCTGCAAAAAGGAAGGAGATACCAGCGTTTGGTACAGATATTTACAATAAGATAATAAGTCGCTGCGCAGTAATTGGGGATCCAGTAATTGATCTGGTGGAATTATCACATGTGCTGGACGTCCTGTCACAATTTCATAAGGGGTAAGCCCTTGTCGAGTTCTCTGAGGAGAATTACGGACTGAGAACAAAGCAAACGGCAAAGCTTCCACCCAATCCCGACTCCAATTATGAGTCAGAGACCGGAGAAGCGCCTTCAGCGTCCGATTCATCCATTCCACTTGGCCAGAGCTTTGTGGATGATACGGAGGATGAAGTTGCTGGTGAAGGCCGAAAAATGCAGTTACGCCTTTCCAGACTTCTGCCGTAAATGCTGGACCTTGATCAGAAGACAAAACCAAAGGCACACCCCACAAAGGAATAAACTGAGTAAGCAAGCATTTCAAAACAGTAGCAGCAGACAAAGAGTTTGTTGGATAGGCCTCAGGCCATCCAGAATATAAGCAAGTAAAAACCAAAAGATGTTTCCTTCCCCCCCTTGGCACAAGGCAGATCAGTAAAGTCCATTTGCAAGAAGAGGAAGGGTCCTCGAGGCCTAGGCAAGGACGGAGAAGGTGATGCACGCAAAGTGCTCCCAGATCTTCCTGCTTGCAAACATGGGAGACAAGAAACACACACAGCATGAGCAGCAGAAGCAAATGTAGGATTATGCCACAACTGAGCAAAAGCTTTTGTCATAGCTAAAACACTTAAATGCAACTTATGATGCAAGAACAAGGCAACAGGGTATAACAGTGATTTAGGACAGATAATCAAATTGTCCCTTAACCAAAGACCAGTACCATCAGGTGATGCTCCCCAAGAGAGCCAGTCCTGTTTTTCGGTGAAGTCAGCTGAGTCCTGGTGAGAACGCATCAAGTCCAGAGATAATGAGCCAGAAGTAGAAGCTGCAGGTGAACGAAGAGTTAATAAAAGGTGTGATGGAACCGCAGGTCCTGCGGCTGCAACTTTAGCAGCTTGGTCTACAAACTGATTGCCTTGTGACACCACAGTACCATTAAGATCATGTCCTTTGCATTTCAAGACAGCTACTTGAGCTGGCTTAAGCACTGCAGCAAGCAGACGTTCAATATAGCGGGCATGTTTGATGGGCTTATGTGCAGCAGTCAAGAACCCCCGCTGAGCCCAAATATTTCCAAAGTCCCACAGAACCCCGATTGCGTAACTACTGTCACTATGGATATTAACAACCAAATGCGTAGACATTTCCAAGGCCTGAATGAGAGCGAACACTTCTGCCAACTGGGCACTTGCAAACGGCAATGCTCCTGCTTCTATTACAAAATTGACAGTAGTTACAGCATACCCCACAAGTAAATTCCCATGTTCATCACGGAAGGCAGAACCATCAGTAAATAGAACCCAGTCTGGGTTTGACAAAGGTACAGCAGACAAATCAGGTCTAGCCTTTGAATAGGCTGTTACAGAAGAAAGACAATCATGAGTTCCATCAGGGTCAGACAAGTGTAACAATGGCTCCAAAGAAGCCAAAATTTGAGCTGGTTGTAACAAGGAAACCTCATGTAAAGTTACATGTGCTTGAGAAATTGCCAAATCAAATAACAATAAACGAGAACTGGATAAAGGTTGAGTTTTTGCCAAATGCAATAACCTAGCTACTGAGTGAGATGTGTATACATACAGTTCATGTTGGAGAACAAGGAAGTCAGTAGTCTGTATTGCAAATACCACAGCAGCTAAAGATTGGAAACAGGGTGGCATGCCAGAAACAACAGGATCAAAAGCTTGAGAGAAATAGCCTAAAGGCTTGAGTCCAGAAGGAAAGCGTTGTGCCAAAACACATACAGCAGCCTTAGTAGATGTAGCTACATAAAGGCGGAAAGGCAAGTTGTAGTCTGGAAATGAGAGACAAGGTGACTTCAGTAGCGCTTGCCGCAAAGAGTGGAAAGCATTGTGCTGGACTTCAGTAGGAACTATAATACCCTCTGGAGCGTCACGGCCAAGCAGGGCATACAGTGGAGCAGCACATTCAGCAAAATCGGGTATCCACTGGCGACAGAACACTAGAAGGCCTAGAAAGGGCGTATCAGAGGTACAGTAGCAGGAAAAGGCATTGACATAATAGGCCCAATTCTCTGAGCAGTGATAGAGCGTCCAGCAGAAGAGAGGCATACCCCCAGAAAGATTACTTGTGGTACAGCAAATTGCAATTTTGATTGATTCACTTTCAATCCCAAATGAGAGATATGTACAAGAGCTAACATAGTATCAGTAATGCACACATCATAACAAGGAGAACAAATAAGCAAGTTATCTACATACTGAATCAGCACAGATTTGTCCAACGCCAAGTCTTGTAAAGCAGCTTTAAGGGCCTGCGAAAAGTAAGCAGGACTCTCCGTGTAGCCTTGAGACAGGGTAGTCCAGGTATACTGGTGCCCTTCAAACGTGAATGCCAGTAAGTACCTAGACTCCTCCCCCACTGCTATAGAATAGTAGGCGGAGCTTAAATCTATAACTGAGAAGTGGGTGGAGTCACATGGTATACGAGTCCAAATATCATGAGGGTTGGGCACAAGTGGAAAAATCGGCAAGACAATACGATTTATTGCTCTCAAATCTTGCACAAATCTGTAGGACTTACCATCAGCCTTCAACACAAGTAAGATAGGAGTATTGCAAGGAGAAGAAGTGGGTACCAACACACCCTGAGACAGCAGATTTTCAATTACTGGCCGTATTCCAGCCACCGACGCTGCAGGCAATGGATATTGACGCACATAGGGTAGTGGAGCTCCTGGTTGCACTTCAATCTTGACTGGAGGAATGTTGAGATGTCCAATATCATCACCTGGTACTGCCCACAAGGTGGAAGGAAGGGTATCCAATGGTGGAGTAGTTGCAACAGCCGGTGTCCGCTATAGGCTGTTGTACTTGCAGGGGACACAAGGTACACGTCAAAGTGCCAGTTTCCCAGCTTATAACAGTCTTGTTTCTGGATAAAAAATCTCGACCAAGCAAGTTGACAGGCAAAGTAGGGCCTACCAGAAAATCTGTATGATATAATTTTCCCTCCACTATGATTGGCACATCAGATAATTTTTGATGCATTATAGTCTTTCCTTCAATTCCTTCGCAAGGTACTTTAGGAGCTGTAGGTAATGCTTCAAATAGAGGAGGAGGTAACTGGGATAGTGCTATGGCAGATGTAGAGGCACCTGTATCTAATAAAAAAAGCAATTCATACCCCAGGACAGTAGCAAGTATTTCCCCCTGTGTGTTGGGACACACAACCAAGCCTAGTCAGTCCTCACTATAATCCACATCAGTCTCTGCATAATATTGGGTCATTACTGAAGGCTGGTTAGGGGCAGATACAGGGTATGACGCAGATGGATATCTAGCAGCATCCTGTCGCATCCCAGGTTGGGGGAAATTACCCCTTGGCTTAGTACAATCTCTGATCAGATGGCCTACTTGCCCACAACCATAACAGGCACGATCCCTTTGCTGTCCTCCTATATAACCACGCCCTCTTCCTCTAAAGGGTACCATACCTCTTCCACCTCTTGCTCTACCACGTCCCCGAAAGTTGGATTCATAACTTGCTACTTGTAAATTTAAAAGTTTCTGACGTTGACGATCAAGTTTACCTTTGTCAGCTTCCTTCTGCTTCTGGATTCGCTTCTCTGCATGTAAGGCAGCTTCCAGGATCTCTTGTGCAGACTTAGTAGACCATCCAAGCAAAGCATTTTCAAGAATATCTTTTATTTCTGGTTGCAATCCATTCACAAAAATAGAAGCAAAACCCTCCATCTCAGCATTCTGAGGAGAAAAATCTCTGAACGCTAGGCAGCATCTAGTGTGATACTGGGCCACAGTTTCACCCCCACACTGCTTTAAATCCAAGAGTTTGGACAAATCCCTGACTGGGGTACACTTCTTTTCAATTGCCTTTAACAAATTATCCCTATGACCCCTAAACGCATCCATTTGAACAGCATCAGTAGCATTAATAACTGGATCAGCACAGGGCCATACCCATGCTTGATTATCAAGCAGTTGAGGGTGGGTGACTGCCCTTAACTCTATAGGATTCAGAAAAACTGCTTTTAATAAATTTTGCAAATCCACCCAGGAAGGGTCGTAAGTAGTTATTAGCTGTCGCCAATAATCTACAAACTGACCAGGCTTTTCCCTTGAATCAGGGCATGATCGAGCTAAGCTAAAAATTTTGGCTGGGGACCAATTTGTTGCCAAGGTAACCAAACCTCCATCTCCTCTTGGAAAAGCCCGGAACGGAGCAAGCAAATCACCTTTACTTTGTTCCCTTATTTTGTTTATCTAAAGCTAATGATTCACCCAATTCCAAAGTTAAACACTGTAAACTTTGACAATTAGAATTCAATGGAGCCTTGGTCCAATATTCAATTCCCTTGGCAACAGCTGACATTGCCTCAGTTACAATTTCCCTACATTTACTGTGAGGCAACAAACTTACAGTATGCTGTTTTACCTGCAAATCTAATGCCTCAAACACAGTTGTAATTAGTTCAATTAATGTACGAGCTTTATTCACACGATAATCATGATACTGTGTTAACTACTCCACAGTAGTTAGGCCCTTAAGGTGACTTGCTTCAATGCCAATTAATTGCTCAAGCTTTATAATATTCTTAGTCAATTGCTGAGCTCTAGTGGTTCGTGGCATATAGGTAGAATCTATAGGGGTAGAGGCACAGAATTCACCACCCCCAACTGCACCCCTTAAAGAATCATCAGAAGGTGATACAACTACACTGGACATGTCAGTTTTAACAGGGGTAGAGATACCAGACTTGCTATCCAGTGAGATCGAGGGCGCCACCCGATCTCGACTGGCAGCCACAGCTGGCACATCATTCCTAGGCAGGGAAATAGCCAGTGCAGTGACCTCTTCTTCATAAGCTGGAGGCGCGGACGCTAAAGTGCAAGGTTCACAGTTATGTACATTTTCAATTTTACCACTATCAGTTTCTCTTTGTTTAGTTAAAACACATATTTGCTCTTCCATTCGATACACCTGGTCTCTGACCTGCCGAATTGTAGAATCATTAGTGTGTTTACTTTTCTCTGCAGCTTTAGAGCACCAAAAGTTATAGGTAATCCATTCATGACTATTGGCAGGAATATTCTCATTTAATGCTAACACAGATTGTAAATACTTCAATTTGGACTCATTTATTTATTTTATTTATTTAGTACACACTTATATACCGCTACTTCCAGCGATCAGCAGCGGTTTGATTACATCTTTGGGGGTTGTCAAATCAGGACCGAAAAGTGGGACAAATATATATATAGTTTTGGGGGTGAGGCACCGCACACAGTATTAGTGTATAGGAGATTGGACTACACATATTTACATTTTTACATTTATACATATTTATACATATAGTACATATGGTTCAGCAGAGCATGATTAATTAATTGTTTTGGTTCATCTATATCTTATGGAGAGTTATAGCTGCTTGTAATGCCTTTTGAATAGATGAGTCTTTAGTTCCTTCCTGAAAACAGTAATGTCTTTGATTAATCGCAGCTCGATTGGTAGCTGATTCCAGTTAGTTGGTGCAGAGAATGAGAATGCCCTGCGACTCGTACTTGTTTTAACAGATCTGATGTTAGTTGGGACATGGAGTGTGGCTGTGTTTGTAGTTCTCCTGTCCCTGTTTGTTGGTTGTGTGCTGATAAGTGTGGAGAGGAATGACGGGGCTATGTTATTTATCAGTTTGAATGCGGTTATCAATGTTTTGTATTGTATCCTGGCTGCAATGGGGAGCCAATGTAGTTCAATCAAAACAGGTGTAATGTGCTCAGCCAGGCTTGTTTTCATGATGATCCTGGCCGTCACATTTTGGGCCATTTGAAGGATATTTAGTGACTTTTTGGGTAGACCTTGTAAGATGGCGTTACAGTAGTCCAAGTGTGGCATAATGAGTGCTTGTGCAACAGACCGAAAATCAGAGGGATCGATTATATTCCTGAGAGGTTGTATTAATTAATTGTGTTGTGTCTTTTCTTCCTGTTGAGTGGTATAAGGGATATAAAGAATCCAGGTATTGTGTATGGGATTCCAGACCCCAGCAGGGTAAGAGTCAACACATAGGAGATGAAAAGCTGAGAAGCTTTGCGGTGGCCTTGGAAGCATTGGATGTAGAAGGATAAGGCCCTCTTACAGTCCAATGAGCGAAGGACCGTCTCTGCCCGACAGGAGTGAGGTCTTGGGAAGAAGGTAGGAAGCACTACTTCCTGGTTAAGGTGGAAGGGCAACACTACCTTCGGCAGGAACTTGGGGTGCATGCGAAGCACCACCCTGTTCTTGTAGAACCTGGTGTAGGGCGCCTCTATCACGAGGGCCTGGAGCTTGCTAATCCTGCGAGCAGAAGTAACTGCAACCAGGAAAACCACCTTCTAAGAGAGGTAGTGAAGGTGGCAGGTAGCCAGAGGCTCGAAGGGCAGGCGAGTGAGCTGCCCCAACACTCGGTTGAGGTCCCATTCGGTCACCGGAGGGCAAATGGTGGGGGGGGGGGGGTTTGACAGGAGCAAGCCCCAAAGGAAGCGCATCATCAAAGTTTGGGCTGAGAGAGGCTTATCATCCACTGGGTGGTGGTGCGCCACCAGGGCACAAAGATGCACTCGGACGGAGTTAGACTGGAGCCAGGATTGGGAGAGATGGAGAAGATACTGTAACACCAAAGCCGCCAGGCAGGAGAAGGGATCAGCCCCATGATCGGCGCACCAAACAGAGAACCTATGCCATTTGAGGGTATTCGCCTTCCTAGTAGAGGCCTTGCGAGAGGCCAGCAGAATGTCTTCAACCTCAACTGGAAGGTTGGGGGGGGGGGGGCGAGAGTCACCCTCTCAGCAATCATGCTGTCAACAAGTGGGACCCCAGGTTGGGGTGTAGAAGAGAGCCCCCCCTCCTGAGATAGGAGTCCCGGGGTAGTGCCCAAGGGGATGGGGGCCTCCACTGCCAACTGCAGCAGCAGCGGGAACCACGGCTGCTTGGGCCACCTGGGAGCTATCAGGATAAGCAAGGCCCTGTCGCAGAGGGTCCTGAACAAGGTCTTGGCGATCTGCAGCGTCGGAGGGAAGGCATACATGATGCCTTCTGACCACGAGATTAGAAATGCATCCGCTGCCACCCTGGAGGGGTGAGCCTGCTGGGAACAGAAGTGGGGCAACTGAAAGTTGTCCAGACTGGCGAACAAGTCCATCACGGGTTCCCCCCAGAGACGGAAAAGTCAGCTGGCTATCCCGGGGTCCAGCTGCCCCTCTTGTGGCTGGAGAACCCCGCTGAGTCTGTCAGCCAGCAGGTTGTCCTGGCCTGGCAGATACACTGCCCTCAGGAGGATACCCTGTTGGATCGTGTACGAACAGAGACCCAGTGCCTCCTGGCAAAGGACATGGGACCCTTTGTTTGTTTACGTAGAACATTGCCACCTGGTTGTCCGTCTGGACTAGGACTGGCTAGTGGCACAGATGGTGCCAGAAACCTCTCAGAGCAAGGTGTATTGCTCGGAGCTCCAGGAGGCTGATCTGTTGGGTGCTCTTGTCTGGCGACCAGGTGCCCCGAGTGCAGAGGGTGGTCCCACAGTGGGCTTCCCAGCCAAGCAGGGAGGTGTCCGTGGTAAGGACCCTTGAGTGGTTGGGAGTCTGGAAGGGCATGCCCGCTTCTAGGTGTTTGGGTGACTGCCACCAGACCAGGGAATCCACCATATGGCAGGTCACCGCAACCCTGTCCCGGAGGCAGTCTGTGGCCTGAGACCACTGGTCCTGGAGACACCACTGTGCTGCCCTCAGATGGAGGTGAGCATCTGGGGTGACGTGGACTGTGGAGGCCATGTGCCCGAGGAGACACAGAAGGTGCTGGGCAGGCACTGAGAGACTGTGTTGTACATCTTGAGCCAGAGATCTGAGATGATCTGCCTGGTCCTTGGGCAGGAAAGCCTTGGCCTGGAGGGTGTTGAGTACCCTGATGAACTCCAGGCATTGCGCCGGAAGGTGGTGAGACTTGGGGTAATTTATGACAAAGCTCAAGTGTTGCAGAACCTGGCTGGTGCGTGCAGTGGCCTACTGCACCTCAGAGGTTGTGCCTCCCCTTATGAGCCAGTTGTCCAGGTAGGGAAACACAAAGACCCCTTGGAACCTGAGGAAGGCGGCCACGACAGCCAGGCATTTCGTGAAGACCCTCGGGGCAAAGGCTAGGCTGAAGGGAAGACACCGGTATTGAAAGTGTTTGCCTCCTACCATAAACCGTAGGTACTGCCTGTGGTTGGGGTAGATAAGGATGTGGGTATGAGCATCCTTGAGGTCTAAGGAGCATAGCCAATCTCCCTGCTGGAGGTATGGCAGCAATGTTCCAAGGGAGAGCATCTGAACTTTTCTCTCACCAGGAATTTGTTGAGATTGCGCAGGTCAAGGATTGTCCTTAGACCCCCTGTCCTCTTTGGGACAAGGAAGTATCTGGAGTAGAACCCTCTGCCCTTGAGGTGGTGGGGCACTGGTTCCACCACTTTGTCCTGAGAAGACCTGCCAACTCCTTCAGGAGAAGGTCCGAGTGGAGGGGAGACCTGAGGGGCTCCCCCGGGAAATAAGGGGGAGGGGAAGACGCCTGAGTCACATGGAGGAGGTAACCCTCAAGAACCCAGGAATCAGTGGTGATGGACATCCACCTCTGGGCATAGAGGACCAGACGTCTCCCTGTGAGCTTCTGATCTCCTTGGGGTAGAGAGGCTATGCTGAAGGAGTCAAAAGCTCCCCCCTGGCTGGGGTTTTGGAATCTTCTGCTTACGCGGGCCATGCCCATGTCTCTTGGCCTGCTGACCCTGTTGGGGAGCCAGGAAGGCTTGATAGAGTGGGTAGTTTTGGTAAGCAGCTCCCTTCCTCAGGTAAAAGGGCTTTTTACCTAAGCCCTTCAGTCGGGGAGGGGCAGTGGTCTTGGAGAGCCTAGTCCTCGTCATGAACTTGGTGGAGGAGGTGAAAGCATCCCTGGAAAGGGAAGAACCAGAGCTCAAGTACCCCAAAGTTGCAGAATCAGTGACCAGAAGAAACGAAGGATAGTGGCGGTTGGAGACTCTCTTCTGAGGGGTACTGAGGCGTCCATCTGCCGACCAGACTTGATGTCCAGAGAGGTATGCTGTCTGTCTGATGCCAAAATCCAAGATGTTACGGAGAGTTTGCCAAGACTCATCAAGCCCACTGACTATTACCCAATGTTGCTAATCCATGTTGGAACAAATGATACTGCCAGGTATACCTTGGAACGTATCAAAAGTGACTTCATGGCTCTTGGACAGAGGGTGAAGCAGTTAGGTGCACAGGTGGTGTTCTTTTCAATCCTCCCTGTTAAGGGTAAAGGCCAAGGCAGAGAGGCTCGCATCCTGGAGATGAATGCATGGCTGCGTGGATGGTGTCATCGAGAGAGTTTTGGTTTCCTAGACCATGGGATGCTGTTCCAAGGGTTGCAGAGCAGAGACGGCATCCATCTGTCCAAAAAAGGTCAACGCATCTTCGGTAGTAGACTGGCTAATCTACTGAAGAGGGCTTTAAACTAGATTTTTTGGGGATGGGTGAAAGCCCCCAGGTAAGTGAAAACCCCCAGGTAGGTGATACCCATTTCCATAAAGGTATTTAATGTAACAGGGGTAACATATGGAAAGCAATGTGTATAAATGCCCGTAGCATGGGAAATAAGATCCCTGATGTTGAAGCTTTGGTGGGAGTGGCTGACTTGGATTTAGTGGCAGTTACAGAAACATGGTTCACAGAAAACCATGATTGGGATGTAACTATACCTGGCTATAGTTTATACAGAAAGGACGACAGGGTAGGAAGAAGGGAAGGAGGAGTGGCACTATATGTAAAAACTACTATTAAAGCTTTGGAATTACAGAGCTTAAAAGGGAGAGAGGAGGCATTGTGGGTTAAACTAGAAAGAGGGAAAGAGAAATCTGTTTGCATTGGTGTGATATACAGACCTCCCTCACAAGAGGAAGAGGTGCCCAGAGTTAATTGCTGCTCCTGCCCTCCCTCCGCCTAGAACCTCAGTATGCCACCTTCAAACAACAGTTAAAAACTCACTTGTTCTCCCTAGCCTTTAATGTTCCCTCCCCCTTCGTATGATCGTCCCTCTTCCCACCTTTTGTTTCTTACCTAGGCCCACCCTATGTTATGTTTGTTCTGTTTCTTTGTTTGTTCTGCTGTCCTATCGAACATTGTACATTTCTTTTCTTTTTCGTTGACCTTGGCCTTCTTTTATTGAATTTTAATTGTACACCGCCTTGATTTTGTGAAAGGCGGTTTTTATCAAATACAATAAACATAAACATAAGACATACACAGCATTGCTAGGAAAGGGGAAGTGCTACTGATAGGAGATTTCAATATGCCAGATGTTGTTTGGCACATTCCTGCTGCAGTATCATCTAGAAGTAAGGAGATCCTGGATTCTCTACAGGGAGAACTATTCAGGCAATTGATAACAGACCCCACACATGAAGGGGCCATACTGGACTTGGTGCTTACCAATGGTGAAAGTGTTTCTGATGTTGTAATGGGAGATCATTTTGTATCCAGTGATCACCAGATGGTGTGCTTCAGTATTAGGACTAGGGCTGTTAGAATCCATTCAAAGGTGAGGATCTTAGACTTTAGGAAGACTAACTTTGCGAAGATGGGCCAATACCTCAGGGAGTCGTTAGTGGGATGGGAACAGCTGGGGGATGTAGAAAAACAGTGGGCAAAACTGAAAGGGGATATTTTAAGGGCAACCAACCTTTTTGTTAAAATGGTAAATAAAGGTAAAAGGAAAAGGAGACCGCTATGGTTTTCGAAAGAAGTAGCTGAAAAAGTGAAGAAAAAGAGGGAGGCCTTCATGAAATACAAGAGATCACAGAGAGAAGAAGACAGGCATCTGTATTTGGAAAAACTTAGAGAAGCTAGCAAAGTAGTCAAGAAGGCAAAGATTCAAAAGGAGGAGGAAATAGCTAATGCAATAAAATGGGGGGATAAGACATTTTTCAGATATATTAGTGAGAAGAGGAAGGGCAAAAGTGGTATTGTCAGACTCAAGGGTGCAGGGGAGGAATATGTAGAAGCTGATAAGGATAAAGCGGAATTGCTTAACAAATATTTTTGTTCTGTGTTCACAGATGAAGAACCAGGAGCAGGACCTCAGAAAACACCCACAAATAGGAACAGAAGCGAGGGGCATCTTGAACAATTTTCAGAAGACTGTGTTTGTGAGAAACTAGCTCTACTTAACGTAGACAAAGCAATGGGACCGGATGGGATACACCCTAGAATACTCGGGGAACTTGGGGACGTTCTAGCAACTCCACTGACTGACCTTTTCAATGCCTCTTTGGAGTCGGGAGTGGTGCCAAAGGACTGGAGAGAGGCTCATGTGGTGCCTTTACACAAAAGCAGAAGTAAGGATGTGGTTGAAAACTACAGGCCGGTTAGTTTAACTTCGGTGGTGAGTAAATTATTTGAAGCGCTGCTGAAAGAGAAAATAGTGAGGTTTCTGGAGTCCAGCGGATTACAGGATCCGAGGCACCATGGATTCACCAGAGGCAGGTCTTGTCAGACAAACCTGATAGATTTCTTTGACTGGGTGACCAGGGAGTTGGACCGAGAGAGAGCTCTAGATGTGGTGTATTTCGATTTCAGTAAAGCCTTTGACACTGTTCCTCACAGGCGACTTATAAACAAACTGAGCACCCTAGAGATGGACCCTAAAGTTACTGCTTGGGTTAGAAATTGGGTGGGTGGGAGGCAACAAAGAGTACAAGTAAATGGAGCTCACTCTGAGGAGAAGGATGTTACCAGTGGTGTGCCCCAGGGATCTGTCCTTGGTCTGATTCTTTTTAATATCTTTGTTAGTGATATAGCGGAAGGGCTGTCGGGTAAGGTTTGCCTCTTTGCGGATGATATCAAAATCTGCAATAGAGTAGACACCCAGGAAGGTGTAGATAACATGAGGAGGGATCTAGCTAAGCTTGAAGAATGGTCTAGAATTTGGCAGCTGGGATTTAATGTTAAAAAATGTAAGGTCATGCATTTGGGCTGCAGCAATCCAAGGGAGCAATATAGTATAGGGGGTGAAGTACTTTTGTCCTCTAAAGAAGAGCGGGACCTAGGCGTGGTTGTGTCTGATCTTAAAGTAGCTAAACAGGTAAAAAAGGCGATGGCAAAAGCTAAAAGGATGCTTGGGTGCATACGGAGAGGAATGGCTAGCAGAAAAAAGGAGGTGATAATGCCTCTGTATAAGTCTTTGGTGCGACCTCATTTGGAGTATAGTGTGCAATTCTGGAGACCACACCTTCAAAAGGATGTGAACAGGATGGAGTCGGTGCAGAGGGTGGCTACTAAAATGATTAGTGGTCTTAATTATAAAGCATATGAGGACAGACTTAAGGATCTTAATATGTACACCTTGGAGGAAAGGCGGGATAGAGGTGATATGATTGAGATGTCTAAATACCTCTGTGGCATAAATGTTCAGGGAGAGAGCCTTTTTCAATTGAAAGCAAGTTCTGCTACGAGGGGACATGGGATGAGGGTGAAGGGAGATAGATTCAGGAGTGATATGCGGAAATATTTCTTTAGAGAAAGAGTAGTGGATCCGTGGAATGGTCTCCCAGTGGAGGTGGTAGAGATGAGGGCAGTAACTGAATTCAAAAAAGCATGGGACAAACACAGAGGATCTCTAAAGGTAAAAAGGGGACTGTTGTAGTTGTTGATTATGGAAGGACAGACTAGATAGGCCATGTGGTCTTTTTCTGTCATCATATTTCTATGCTTCTATGTAACCTTTCATGCTTTCTGCCAGGATCAGTTCCTATATTTTATATATGGGAATGTTCCTGAAGGAAATCACAGATTTAGAGGTTTTGAGTCCTTTTCTTCCTGAGGATAGGAGACAGGATTTTCTCACATTGGTCAAACATGCCCAGGATGTTTCCAAATTTGTCAACCGTGCAGCTTTTGAATGTTTTGAGTGCATAAGCAGAACCGCTGCCATTGCCATAGGTGCACGTAGAATTGCCTGGCTCCAGGCACCTGATTTGGAGCTCTGGGTACAAGACAAATTGGGCAATATTCCTTGTACTGGTGAGAACCTCCACCTTGGACAGATTATCCAAGGGCACAGCTGATCCTACAAGAAAAATCTTTCAAAATAAAACATTCTTTTTCAAAAAGAAAAGGTTTTATCCTGCTTATTCCTAGCAGGGACGCTCTGAAGGTCAACCTGTCCAGAAGGGTCAGCAACCATCCAAGCAAAGAAAAGCAAAGACTGCTAAGCATCAACCACCTCTGCAGTCTCAACCTCCACAAGGCCTTTGACTTGCATCTAGAAAACTTAGTCTTCCTGGCTCTAAATGGACTAGAGCCTTCCACCATTCCAGGAAGGTTATGTCACTTTGCCCCAAGATGGGGGCAGATAACAGCAGAGCATTGGACACTCTTCATCATAAAAGACGGGTACAAGCTTCATTTCTTGAGCATGCCCCCTCCCACAATAGTAAAACAGTTCAATTTTCAGACCTCTCTCTCATCAACCTGTTAGATCAAGAGGTCACCATGCTTCTTTCCCAAGGGGCAATAGAAGAAGTACCCATTCTTCAGCAGGGTACAGGGTTCTACTCCCCCTATTTTCTTATCCCAAAGAAAACAGGAGGTCACAGACCTATTTTAGACCTCAGAGAATTGAACAAATTCCTGTTCAAGGAGAAATTCAAAATGGTTTCTCTAGGATCTCTGCTGCCATACCTTCAGAGTCAGGATTGGCTATGTTCTCTAGATCTCAAGGATGCGTACACTCATGTTCTCATCCATCCATCTCACAGAAAGTTCCTTCGATTCCTTTTACTACCAATACAGGGTGCTCCTGTTTGGCCTGGCCTCAGCTCCAAGGGTGTTTACGAAATGCATGGCTGTAGTAGCAGCATTTCTCCACACTCTAGGAATATTCGTCTTCCCCTACTTAGACGATTGGCTCATTCGAGCCCCATCAGAGTCAGAGACCAGGATAGCTCTATCTTGCACAATGCGTATCCGTCAGTATTTGGGTCTAGTCATAAACATCCCAAAATCCAGCCTAACTCCCACTCAGTCTCTAGAGTTCATAGGAGCTGTGTTGGATACCAGAAAAGCAAGGGCCTACCTCCCTCAGAGCCGTTGCCTTTGCACGGTGCAGTTAGCTTCTCAAGCAGTGCTAAAGTCCCATCTCACTGCTCGAGAAATGTTACAACTACTAGGCCACATGGCTTCTACTGTGCATATGGTTCCTTATGCTCGCCTCCATATGAGAACAGCCCAGTGGACTTTATCCACCCAGCATCAGGGTGCCTGTCAGACAAAATCGTAAACACAAATCGCCTTATTTTGTCCCTTCAATTGTGGCAGTCCACTCAAAACTTGTTGCTGGGGTCCCCTTTCCAACAACCCTTACCCCAAGCAACTCTCACAACAGATGCTTCTGCAATGGGTTGGGGAGCTCAACTACAAGACCTCTCCACCCAAGGCACTTGGACTCCACAGGAGACTCATCTACATATCAATCTCTTAGAGCTCAGAGCAATTTTTCTTGCTCTTTGAGTGTTCCATTCCCTGCTCAGCTGCAAGACAGTCCTTATTCACACGGACAACCAAGTAGCCATGTTCTGTGTAAACAAGCAGGAAGGAACAGGCTCTCTGTCGCTCTGCAATGAAGCTTTGCGACTATGGGCCCTCGCCAGAGAGCATCAGATTCATCTCCTGGCAGTGTATCTTCCAGGCATACAAAACTCTTGGGTGGACAGACTCAGTCGAGTTCTGCTTCCACACGAATGGTCTCTACATGTGGACCAGGTGGCCAAGATTTTTCAAATTTGGGGAACCCCGGACATAGACCTCTTTGCAAGTCCGTTGAATGCCAAACTTCCCCGGTTCTGTTCCAGAATTCTGGCTCAGGGATCTCAGGCCAAGGATGCTTTTCTCCTTCACTGGGGCCAGGACTTCCTTTATGCCTTTCCACCCATTCCCCTAATTCCCAAAACCCTGTTCAAGCTTCAGAGGGACAGAGGCCGTATGATTCTCATAGCTCCACATTGGCCTCGGCAAGTGTGGTACCCTCTGCTTCTACATCTCTCTCAAGCTCCCTCTCTGGAGTTAGGTTCTGCTCCAGATCTCCTATCTCAGGAGGACGGAATGTTATGGCATCCCAATCCCCAGTCTTTGCATCTCAGGGCTTGGTTGCTGAAGGCCTAGATCTCCATGATCTTAACCTCCCTCAGCAAGTGAAGGATATTCTTCTTGCTTCCAGGAAACCTTCCACAAGATGCTCTTATGCTTTCAAGTGGAAAAGGTTTACCATATGGTGTTCGCAAAAGGGTCTTAACCCCCTTGCGATACCTCTGGAATCTTTACTGGAGTATCTCCTTCATTTATCCAATGCAGGACTTAAGACTAACTCAGTAAGAGTCCATTTGAGTGCTACTGCAGCTTCCTTCAGGCCTCTAAATGGACAACCTATCTCCTCTCATCCTCTTATAGCAAGATTTATGAGAGGCCTTCTTCTAACTAAGCCTCCCATTAGGCCACCGCCGGTGGCATGGGACTTAAACCTGGTTCTTGGGCAGCTCATGAAGCCACCTTTTGAACCCTTAGCTACTACCTCCTTGAAATTCCTTTCTTGGAAGGTTATCTTTCTCATTGCAATCACATCAGCACGTCGCATTAGTGAGTTGCAAGCACTAGTAGCTGATCCACCTTATACAAGGTTCCATCATGACAAGGTAGTCCTTAGGACTCATCCACACTTTATGCCAAAGGTGTTCTCGCCTTTTCATCTAAACCAAGCAGTCTACCTACCTGTCTTCTTGCCAAGGCCTCATGCATCAAATGCAGAGGAATCTTCATACCTTGGACTATAAAAGAGCTTTAGCTTTTTACTTACAAAGAACACAGCAACATAGAAAGTCCTCTCAACTTTTTGTTGCTTTTGATCCTTCTCATTTGGGACTTCCAGTCTCCAAGAGAACACTGTCTAACTGGACTGCCCAGTGTATTGCCTTCGCTTATCAGAGCAAGAATTTTCCTCTGGAGGACCATGTCACAGCTTACAATGTGAGAGCCATGGCAACTTCAATGGCTCATCTGCACTCTGTGTCTACGACATCTGTCGAGCAGCCACCTGGGCCTTGGTTCATACCTTCACAGCCCATTACTGCTTGGACAAGGACTCCCGCCGGGATGCCTTGTTTGGTCAGGCTGTTCTCCAACACCTGTTCCATACCTAATCAACTCCTACCCACCATCCGTGGTAGGATGCCAGAGATCCATGGGGGGAAGTGGAGCCCTTCTCAGGGACGCACAACTTCTGGGGTCTCTCCCTGGCATCTAAAGCTAGGGGAGTCCCCATATGTGATGACTACATTCCTGCTTGTTCCTGGAGATAGCATAGTTACTCACCTGTAACAGGTGATCTCCGGGAACAGCAGGAATTTAGTCCTCACAACCCACCCACCTCCCCTAGGAGTTGTATCACTCTCTCTATCTCTCTCTCTCTGTCTCAGCTTTAAAACTCAACTGGAGAGAGGCAGGTGGGATGCTCCCAAAAGCTTTCTAATTGGACGCTGGGGAGTGTTCCCACGTAGGCTCCGTCGGTACCGACGATACCCATATGTGAGGACTAAATTCCTGCTGTTCCCGGAGATCACCTGTTTACAGGTGAGTAACTATGCTTGTTCTACATTAGCCAACATACAGTTTATTAGATTACCTGCGTCTCAATGTTTAATTCCATGATTCAACATGCTAACCTAATAATTCATATGCCAGCATAATTACAAGGTTCTTAATTCACATAGTTGTCCTTATTATCTTAATTTCATTATATGTGATGACTATATATATTGTTTACTTTTCTATTTAGGACAGCAACCTTGGGCCGGAAGGACTGGGGTTTCTAGTCCCACAGGTGCTCCTTGTGGTCTTGGGCAAGCCACTTAACCCTCCATAGCCCATGTTCCCTGTAAAATAGTTATCTCCAAGTTATAATGCTCTGTTCAATGTAATTTCAGTTTGTTCAATGTAAACCGCACTGATGCAGAAAAGCGCGGTATATAAGAGAATATAAATAAATAAAATAAATAAAAAATATTTATACTTTATTTATGAATTTAATATTATGTTTACATTTTTATTGGTTGAGATGTTGTTCACCTCCTGAAGAAGGCAGTTCAGCTGAAACACTGCAATGTAGGGATTGGATTTTAATAAAGCTGGTTTTCGATAACTGAAGGCTAGACTTTTTTTGCCTCAATCCTATCACTGCGCTGTTTTTCTGCGAGTGTGGAAGCAAAGCACAACAGCTGGGGAAACCAGGGAGCATAATGACACAGTGGAGAGCGCTGGATATGAAGGAGTTTGCTTATGCGAGAGCAGTGGAGGCAACAGAAGACGGGGAACACCCGGAGAGAGATAAGAGGGGCAGGAAGACAGCGGGGGAAGAAGTAGGCGATATGATAGTACAACTAATGCAGAATTGATTGAAAGAGTGATTTGTAGAGTTAAAGAATGAAATTTTGGCAGTGAAAATAGAATGGGAAGTATCCATGGAGAACTCAGAGGAGATGGGTAAACTAACACAACGAGTGGAAGAACAAGAGTAAGCAACAGTGCAGTTGCAGGAGAAACAAGAAGCAATAGAGGGCGAAATAAAAGAGATGAATATGTGGAAAGAACAACTTGAATATAAGATTGAGGATCTGAAAAATAGGTCCCGGCAGCATAATTTAAGAATAAGAGGCATAGCGGAAGAATCTGAATTTAAAGACTGTAAAAAGGTAGCAAAGGAGGTATGCATTGAAACTCTGAGGTAGGGTGGTGACCAATGTTCCCTCTAATTTTCTGTAGGCTGTGTGCGCATAAAATATCAGCTGTGCAGCTTTTGAAGGAAGGTTAAATTTTTGTGCGCCACATAACGACACTCGGAGTTATATACTTTAAAATTTGACTACATGTCAGAATACAATATGTACACCACATTGATTTTAATCAAATTCAATGAAAATAGACGATTACTAAATGAAGCGGGAAATTTCTAGTAATTACAATCATAACTTTTAAATTTTAAGATGTCTGTGTTTTTCTATCAGAATCAGAGCTGTAATTTTTGTGCACTCTGTTGTAAAGTATGTGCGCTCGCTCGGCGAGGTGTATGCGCGCGCGCACACGCGCACAGCTTAGAGGGAACAGTGGTGGTGACCCTAATATCCCTGAAAAAACCTCACTGATAGAGCTCATTGAGCGTTGGGCACAGTGGTCAAGAACAGACCAAGAGACATTGTAATATGTGTAACAGACTATGAAATAAAAGAGAGAATTGCGGCCTTGGGCATTTTGAGTGGCAGGGATATAAAGTGGCTATCTACGCAGATTTGGCGGCAGGTACTCTGCAAAGGCGGCGAGATATGCAACCCATCACCAAAGTGCTGAGAGAGAGTGGCATACACTACCGCTGGCTGTTCTCATTTGGCTTGACTTTCCAAAGAAATGCAAGAAACTGGAGAGTGAGAACTCTGGATGATGCAAAGAAAGCACTGAGAGCAGCGGGACTTTTTTAAGAAACAGTACAAACGAGACTGAGAGGAAGGAACAAAGACGCGGAAGCCCCCATAATAATAAGGTTTCAGAAAGATCAGAAGACCTTCAGAGCACAGATAATCGCTGATAAAGGAAATCTCAGAGATTAAGAGGACTAAGCATGAATGGGGGATAGTGATAGAATGATCTAAGCTCCAAACAAAAGAGATAGTGAGGGACAATAATGTTATGAATGTTAATATGGTTAATATAACTATAAAAGTGAGAGGAAGGTAAAGGTGTATAAGAAGTAGTAGTAAATTAATTTAAGAAACGCTGCTATATTTCAAAGATGAGGTGAAGGGGAAACAGATAGAACAAAAGGACTAAATGGGAGGGGAAGGGGGATAGAGGTGAAGGAATGGGCAGAGAGGAATGGAGGGGATTATTAGCAATAACGGGGTGGGAGAGGCCCGGGAGCCATTTGGGAGGATAGTCACTATTCCAGGTAATACCCCGGGAGAGGAGGGGGAGGAGGTGAAGAGGGGGAGGGGGGACAGGAAAGTTAAGAAAAGGGAAAAATTAATGAGGAGGGGAAGGGAGGAGGACAGAAAGCAGGGGAAGTTAAACAACCAGCAGGAGAGCAGATGTTGAAAATCACCATGATTAACGTGAAAGGCCTCCGAACTTGGCAAAAGAGGTCTTTATTAGAAAGGGAGGCCTTAAAAAAATGCCACATGATTCTTGGCGACTTCAACCTACCAGCCCTGCACAGTACACACGCATCTCATTTTATAAATGCCATGTCAGACATAGGCTTCCAGCAAGAAGTACAGATACCTACTTACAGAAAAGGAAACATTTTAGATCTTATTTTTCTCCCAAACAATATTATACAAGACATACATTACTCTCCCCCTAAATTGCTTTCCCTTCGATGGACTGACCACTTCCTGATAGAATGCACACTACCTGCATCCCCCTCACTTCCTGAGTCTAATGAATCTACCCAATATAAAAGAAAGTTCAGGACCTTTGATAAAGAAACATTTTTGAATAATACCCTCCCCCATGTAGACTCTGCACTTAATGATCTAGATAATATCCTAAGTAACTGGAACTCCACTATATCTAAGGCTGCGCAAGCTCCGCTCTCACACAACAGAACAAGGCAGAAAGACTTAAAAATATGGTATACACTTCAATTAAGGAAATTAAAACAAAATCTGCAAAAATTAGAATATAAATGGAGGTGCACAAGATCTGAAAAGGATAGTAGACTATACATGTATACACTTAAAACATATAAAGAAGCAATGTTTGTTAAAAAATTTGTTATACCACCCACACCATAGGCATCTGGGTGGTTTACAATTGTAAAAATTACATAGCTGCAGAAAGAGAAAGGAACGCCATTGTTTAAAAACAGTAAAGAAAAAGAAAAGACAGGGAACAGCTAATCAGAACATGACAACATACTACATTGACAGAGAAGCAGAGGGAAGGGTAGGGACTACGGGGGAAGGTCAAACGCTAGGGCAAACAGATGAGTCTTGAGTTTTGTTTTGGAAAGCTGGAAGGACGTCTCGGATCGAAGGGAAAGGGGAAGCGAGTTCCAAAGCCTCGGACCTAAGAAATAAAAAGCGGAAGAGCGAGTGGATTCCAGCGATTAACATGGATAGAGCGAAGCGAACGGTGAGGAGTATGAAAGTGAACCAGGTCTGCAAGATAAAGAGGAATACCTGTGTGGAGTGCCCTGTGAACAAAGGTGAGGATTTTATATTGGATACGAAAGGATACTGGTAACCAATGTTGGTGTAAAAGAAGAGGAGTGACATGTTCGTACCAGGAAGCATGAGTTAGAAGACGGACCGCAGTGTTCTGAATACGCTGAAGACGGGAAAGTTGTGACTGTGGGAGACCAGCTAGAGCAACGTTACAGTAGTCGAGTCGGGACATCACTAGGGAGAGTAAAAGTGTAGCCAAAGCGGAGGGGGAGAGAAAGGGACGAACAGCCCGTAACTGCTTAAGAGAAAAGAATGACCGTTGGACAACTGAGGAGATATGTTCTTTAAAAGAGAGGGAAGAATCAAGAACCACACCCAGATAGCGAAAGGAAGAAACCAGAGGAATGGGCTGAGAAGAAAAAGAGGGAGCACATGTGAGAGAGGGGCTCCCTAAGGTAAACCAGGTAGCAAAAGACTTACCGAGGGGTTTACATGAAGAAAATTGGAAGAGAACCAGGAGGCAACAGCAGAAAGACAACGGTTAAGGGGGAAGATGTCGGAAGTGAGAGAGTCAGTGTGATGCAAAAAGAGTATGTCGTCCGCATAATAATATGCGGAGATACCAAACTGTTGAACGATAAGAGCGAGGGGAGCCAGAAAAACATTGAAGAGAAGTGGAGCGAGGACCGACCCTTGGGGTACACCACAGGAAAGAGGGGTTGGAGCTGAAGAAGAAGACCCAGAAACAACAGAAAAAAAAAAGATCATCATACTACTCGGCTTATCAAATCCCTCAATAGACCAAGGGAGCTACTGTATTTTCTATTGTCAAATCCTTAACAAAAACACCTAACCCCGATGAAGATAAACCTTCCATCAAACCACAGATACTAGCCAACCATTACATGTAATAACAAAGATATTTTCCCCAAATCCTTCAACCCACAACCCAATGACTTTAATCTACATAGCCATGAGAAATGGACATCATTCCACTTTATAGACCTAAAACACCTCAAAAACATAATCATGAACATCAATATGACAACCTCCCCCACTGACCCATGCCCGGTCAGTTGGCTTAAAGCTACAAAAGATGAGTTCACCCCATCTATCTTAGAAATAGTTAACCAATCCTTAAGACAAGAGTACATGCTCTCTGCCTTAAAACAAGCTATCATCTGCCCAATTCTAAAATCAAACACGACTGACAAAAATCATCTTAACTCTTACAAACTCATCTTAAGTCTGCCGTTATTGGCAAAAGTTATTGAAAAAGTAGTACAGCTCCAACTTCAAGATTTTATTGACTTAAACTCTCCTCTTGACGAACACCACGGTTTTAGGTCGTATCATAGTGTAGAGACAATTATGCTAACTTTTATGGACAGACTCATAATATGTGGCTTGAACAACAGCAAACAAGCGTTTATCTTAATATTTCTTGACATTGCTTCAGCCTTCCACAGTATTAGCCATAAAATACTCATGTCGAGGCTACAGCAGATTGGCCTATATGGTACAGTAATTTGATGGATTGGAGGGATAAGGAATTTAGCGATAAATCCATGACTGGACACCAGTGGGGGAGGAGAAGACGGGGAGGAAGACAGCACAGAGGAGCCTGATGCAAATGAAAGAAAGGATAGGGTTCATTGATGTGAGGAGGTGTCGAAAATCAGGGAGGGTGGATACACCTTCTTTTTCAAGGCCTCATGGCTCATACAGCATAATAGATATGGTATGGGTAAGTGAGGGTTGGATTACAAAAGGTGAAGGAGGTTGACCATGGATCTATAACCTGGACAGGCCATGCCCCAGTATCGGTAACTTTTAGGTTAGGGACCCAAGATGAAGGATTGAAATTTTGGAGGTTTAATGATTCTGTACTGGAAGATAAGGAAAATGTGGCATCAGGAATAATATATGGAAGTACATTTATTTTAACAGCAATGGCGAGGTGGCTGTGGGGACGGTCTGAGATGTGTTTAAGGCTGTAGTGCAGGGACATCTGATTGGGCTGGCGGCAAAAGCAAAAAGACAGAGGGAAAAGGCAGAATGGGAATTAATGGCCAACATAAAGAGGTTGGAAAGGAGTCATCAGATCGATTGTAATCCAAAAGTGTTAGAGACCCTGAATACGGTGAGAATGGAGCTTGGGAGACATAGGGCTAGTGCTATAGCATATGAAATGAACGTATTGAAGCACAAATATATAGGAGGAGGAAATAAGGCAGGCAAAGTACTGGCTAGTAGGTTAAAAGCCCAGAAACAACACGGGGTGATAAGCAGCATAAGAAACAAAAAAGGAGAGCTGGTGTACAATGCTAACAAGATCAGGAAAATATTTGGAGATCATAATAAGATTTTGTATAGTAGTGAGATACAGGAGGGAGAGGAGAAAAGTGCACAATATTTAAAGGAATGTGACTTGAGAAAGGTGCAGAAAGATGAGGCGGAAAGGTTGGAGAGAGCAACAAGTGTGGGGGGGGGGGAGGTTAAAGCAGCTATTAAGGAGCTTAAGGTTGGGAAAGCTCCAGGGCTGGATGGATTGACAGCTAAGTTCTACAAAATCTTCCAAGCACAGATAAATACTTCTACCATAAAGGGTTGTAACAATATATTAATTACTCAGAAGATACCAGGTTCAATGGAAGAGGCCAGAGTAACTATATTGCCCAAACCTGGCAAGGATCCCACAGTATATGGTTCTTATAGGCCAATTACGCCAATTAATTTGGTTGCAAAGATATTAGTGAAGATATTGGCAACCAGATTGCAGGAGGTAATTCCTAAACTAATACATAAGGACCAGACCAGGTTTGTGCGGGGTAGGTTGGGAGGGGATGACATTAGGAAAATTGCAAATATCATTTGGCAGGTGCAAAAAACAGGACAAAAACCAGTTTTAATCTCGATGGATGCTGAAAAAACATTTGATAGGGTGGAATGGCCCTTTATGTTTAAAGTGTTGGAAGACATGGGGATAAAGCGCTATATGCGCACCCAAAACCTGTATCAGAGTTAATGGGAGTTACTCTAAATCTACCTCATTAAGGAGTGGTACTAGACAAGGATGTCCCTTGTCACCCTTATTGTCTGCATTAGTGATTGATTCCTGATCACTTCTGCCAGAGGCTCTAAGAGATATTACGTCGATACAAAGAGGGGGGGAACAGAATCAAAGGTAGCATTATTTGTAATGATGTAATATTTATTGCGAGTGACCCATTAATGCCAGTCCTCTTGCATGAGATTTGATGGTACAGTGCAACATCGGGATACAAAATAAATGTCAGCAAAACTGAAATACTGGGCATTAATTTACCTGAAGAGTTGAAAGAGTGGCTGAAGAAAGCATTCCCCTTTAAATGGGTTCCCAAAAAACATTAAGATACTTAGGCATATAACTAGGGAGAGAGATTGGGCAGCTAGTAGAATGGAACTACACTGATGATACGGGCAATATGTCAGAATCTACAGAAATGGAAGGGATTAAATTTATCATGGTTGGGGACATATAGCAGCTGTTAAAATGAATGTCCTCCCAAGAATTTTGTTCTGGTTTGCCTCCCTGTCGTGCAAGGTCCCACAGGCTATGTTAAAAAAGATACAGAATCAAATATTACATTTTATTTGGGCAGGAAAAATGGCAAAAGTATCTAGGAAAATAATGTTTATGCAGAGGGAAGAGGGAGGACTTGGGAGTGCCAAATGTTGAATGTTGTTACAAAAATTCAAAAATGAAGCACGCCCAATTAAATCTATAAAGGATCAAGATCTTTTCAAAACCATTTTTTTGATGGTTACTTTTACATTATTGAGGGTCTCAGACTTTTTGGCACATATTTTTTAGACTTATTGAATGTCTAACCTTTGTGCCTAATAGCATCAATGACTTTCAACAAACTACATCAATTCGTGGTTTTGTGAAAACTAAAACATATGAAGCGTTTGACACAGTCATAAGAACATAAGATATGCCATACTGGGTCAGACCAAGGTCCATCAAGCCCAGTATCCTGTTTCCAACAGTGGCCAATCTAGGTCATATGTACTGTGGTGAAGAGCGCCCTCCTGAGGCTATGGAGACAGATGAAAATCCTGAAGGGCAACAGGATTTATGCCAGATTGACAGTGCTGGAAAGAAAGAGAGACTTCGTTCTGCTGAGCTGAGCATGGATACCAGCCCAGGGGAGGAGTCGTGCAGTCCTGATTGGGCACACCCAGTGCTTGGAAGGGGCGTGTCTAGAAGAGAACCTGGTTTTAAACTGGAGTATGGCTTTGCTATGGGGGAGAAGTGGAAGGAGAAGAGAAGGAGTCCAGGGAACGGTCAGAGTATCGTGAGCAGTCAGAGGAGCAGCAGTCAGAGAGAGAAGGCTAGCAGCCAAGGACTGAGCCGAAGCAGTAGAAGACCTGCAAGAATCTGTTCAGAGGCAATAAATGGAAGTCCTGAGGAAAGTGGACCTAGCCCTGGAATAGACACCTGGAGGAAGGCAGAGCCCTGGGAGAGGAAGCCTTCACGGCAGGCAAGAGAGAAAAAGAACTCATTCTGGGAATTACAGTTTGGCCCAGAGAGGCACGGGAGCTCTCACAGCTGGAGGACGTCTGAGCCACCTAGGATGAGAGGGGCTTGGCAACAAGTAAGCGATTTGCCAAAGAGTTTCCAGAGTGAAGGTAAACCCAACTCTCCTATATTTGAAACCTTAACAAAAGAGCCTAAGAGTTACTCTGATTCACTTAACCTGAGAGAGGAAAAGGGAAACAGCCTTAATCAAGAGGGAAGTTTAACAACTGAAAACAATTCCTTATCTAGCAGACAACAGGCTGAATTGCTTCTCCAGGATTTTAAAGAGTTTTTAAAGCTAAAAGCAAACAGACAGCCAGTATTGCAGGAAGCTAATAATTCTATACAGTCTGAGGAATTAATACAAGATAATTCTGACTTACCTGACTGTGAGAGCATGGACTGTACTATTTGTTGTGTGGAAATACCAAACTGAAGAAAACTGGTTATGCCGTGTATGAGTTGAATACTACGGAGCTGTTTTGCTGCCATGCTAGGAAAGCTTTAATTACCTGCACCTGAAGTGCCCCAACACTGTGAACGTAACAGTGTGTGAAAAGAGGCTGCATTTAAAGTGAATGACCTCTTGGGGCAGAGCTGAGTAAACTGTTTAGAAGTAAAGCTGAATTTCTACTTTAAGTTGACTTTATACCTGAGTTCTTTCTGTTCGTGTTAAAGCACCTGTTTTGTTCATATTTCTGAATTTGTCATGCGATGGAAGAATAACCTTAACCATAATAAAAATACTTGCAAATAAGCCTTACCGTCTCTGGCGCACAACTACACTTTATTTCGGAGTGAAAGGGGCAGAAAAAACTACAGTACCCAGCATTCCAGGGGAATAGGTTTTAAACTCCTTCCTCACGAGGCAGTAGGCCCCGCTCCTGTCTTTAGCCCTAAGGCGGGGCAGGAGCGCCGCAGTACCTAGCAGTTTCCCCAAAAGACACAGGTTCCACAATGCTTGTACTGGGTCAAGCATTGATATCCTGGGTCCCTTCTTAATAATGGTTTATGGACCTTTCCTCCAGGAACTTGTCCAAACCTTTTTTAAACCCAGCTACACTAACAGCCTTTAATACATCCTCCGATAACAAATTCCAGAGTTTGATTACACGTTGAGTGAAAAAATATTTTCTTTTATTAGTCTTAAATAGTTTACCCTGTAGCTTCATTGCATGTCCCCTAGTCTTTCTATATTCTGATAAGGTAAACAATCAATCTACGTTTACCCGTTCCACTCCGTTCATTAATTTATAGACTTCTATCATATCTCCCCTCAGCCGTCTCTTTTCCAGGTTAAAGAGCCCTAACCTTTTTAGCCTTTCTTCATAGGAGTATCCTTCCAATCCCTTTACCATTTTGGTGGCTCTTCTCTGAACCTTTTCTAAAATCGCTATATCCTTTTTAAGAAACGGCGACCAGAATTGCACACAATATTCAAGGTGCAGTCTCACCATGGAACGATATAGAGTCATCTTTTGTTTTATTTTCCATTCCTTTCCTTATCATACCTAGCATTCTATTTGCTCTCTTGGCCGCCGCTGCACACTGGGTCGAGGGTTTTAACATGTTATCCACAATGACGCCAAAATCTTTTTCCTGGGTGGTGGTTCCTAATGTGGAACCTTTCATCGTGTAACCATAGTTTGGGTTGTTCTTCCCTAGGTGCATAACCTTGCACTTGTCCACATTAAATTTCATCTGCCATTTTGATGCCCAGTCTTCTAATTTATCAAGAACCTCTTGCAATTTTCCACAATACTCTTGGGTTTTAACAACTTTAAATAGTTTTGTGTCATCTGCAAATTTGATAACCTCACTCGTTGTTCCACTTTCCAGGTCATTTATGAATATGTCAAAAAGCAGCAGACCCAGCACAGATCCCTGGGGTACACCACTATTCACCTTTCTCCATTGGGAAAATTGGCCATTTAGCCCTACCCTCTGCTTTCTATCTTTTAACCAGTTCCTGATCCACAATAGTACACTGCCTCCTATCCCATGACTCTTTAGTTTTGCCAAAAGTCTCTGATGAGGAACCTTGTCAAAGGCTTTCTGAAAGTCCAGATACACAATATCAACCGACTCACCTTTGTCCACCTGTTTATTCACTCCTTCAAAAAACATAACAGATTAGTAAGACAAGATCTTCCTTGTCTAAAGCCATGTTGGCTGTCTCCCATTAGGTCATGACTATCTACATGCTGAGTAATTTTATTCTTTATAATGGTTTCTACCATTTTTCCCAGTACTGATGTCAGGCTCACCGGGCTGTAGTTTCCCGGATCACCCCTGGAACCCTTTTTAAAAATTGGTGTTACATTGGCGATCCTCCAATCTTCAGGTATTAGAGATTATTTTAATGATAGTTCACAGATTACTAATAGCAGGTCTGCAATCTCATATGTCAGTTCTTTCAACACCCTTGGATGTATACCATCCGGCCCAGGTGATTTGCTACTCTTCAGTTTATCTAATAGTTGTAATACATCTTCCCGATGTAACGATATTTCCTTCAATTCTTCCGCACCTTTAAATACCACTTCAGTCATGGGTAATATCCCTACATCTTCCTCAGTAAAGACCGAAGCAAAGAATTCATTCAGTTTCTCCGCTATCGCCTTGTCGCCTCTCAGTGCTCCTTTAACCCCTTTATCATCTAATGCAGTGCTCCCCAACCTTTTTATCGCCGCGGACCGGTAAACATTTGATAATTTTTCCGTGGCCCGCTTGTTTTAATTTAATAATTTTAATTTAATTGTATTTAAACATGCCTTCAAAATAAAATACAGCTACACCAAAAAATGAATATGAAGTGATTTATTTAACTCACTAGAATTCCAAATCAATGAGAACCCTGAGCTTGTTTCTTTGCAACAAGACGGTTCCATCTGGGGGTAATAGGAGACAATGACACCCGAAGTGTGTTGCTTATGTCCAGTTTATTCCGTTGTTTTGTTTTGGTTGCTGTCACTGCAGAAAACCCCGCTTCACACAGATAGGTTGTCGGAAATGGTAATAGGGATTTAAGTGCTGTGGTGGCAATCTCAGGATATTCCGATGCATGTTTTAACTGAAAAACATCCAAAGGAGAAAACATAGCACCATCACCAGTACAATGTCAGCAATAACTGCACTGGGGTTGGTAAAAATTGAACATGGACAATAAAATAAAACCATTGGCCTGTTCATAAAAAGGCTTTAAACCTATCACAAGATCATAAAGTCTAATTTGGCCATGTTAGGCTTAGCACAAATGAGATGGATACTAATGTCGTTTACATTAGAAAATAGCCATTGTACTACAAAATTAACTAGAGTAATAACATGAAAATGAAGAATGAGAGATGGCTGGTGGGGAATTATGCCTCAAGAGGAAATTATTAACAAAGATGTGTTTAAAGTACAAATTTTGCCTACATTTCCAAAGTGTAGATGACAGTATTTTGGTGGATTGTAGATAATATCCCACGAGGTCATAATAGACCTGTATCAATAAGCATATTTTTATTTCACCTACCTGTTGTAAACACACCCATGCAAACATCCTAATTTTTGCTAAAACATGTTTAATGCTGATGTCTGTTGGGTCTGGCAGAAGCACAAATATGGGTGGCTAAAAAGGTGCATAGCAGCCACCATCCTCTATCACCAAGGAGTAGTGGAGGCTCTATACTTAAAAAAGGTGAGGCAGCTGCCTTATACAGCAAATTTTTGTGGGCACAGCAAGTGCTCCCCAAATGCCTCTGAAGTGGCTGCCTCACTCTGCTTTCTGAGGAAGGAAGGCTACTTTTTTCTCTTCCTCCACTTAGGCTGGTTGCTGGAGGAAAAAAATCCTTGAATGCAAGTTAGAAGAGGTAGAAGTGAAATAGAAAGGCAGTACAGGGCCATAGAGCCTGTGCCTGTGCTCGATATCTGCTTTTCTTTCCCGCCACCTCTGACAAAGGAAGTCTGCGTTGGAGGGACAGGATGCACAGACCTGCAGAATACACTCTGCTCTTTTCTTTCACTTCTGCTGCACACCCAAGAGGCATGGCAATGATGACAGTGGTGGTGGACGCAATGAGGGAAAGGGAAGTAAGAGTTGTGCTGTGCTGAGTCACTTCCTGTTTGCATGGGGCAGAAGTCACTTCCGCCCCTATGATAAAGGATGTGAAATTGGAGAGGGCAGATGCAGTTCCAGAGTGAAGGTAACACTGATGCTGTGGTGCTGCTTTAAAAGCATTCCTCGGGCGGCCCGGTACCGTTTGATCCACGGACCGGTCCGCGGCCCGGGGGTTGGGGAACACTGATCTAATGGACCAACTGACTCTCTCACAGGTTTTTTGCTACAAATGTACTTGAAAAGGTCTTTATTTCGTGTTTTTGCTTCTGCAGCTAGCTTCCTCTCAAATTCTCCCTTTGCCTGCCTTATCAGTGCCTTGCATTTGACTTGCCAGTGCTTGTGCTGTTTCCAGGTTTCGTCGTTTGGCTCTTTTTTCCATTTCCTGAAAGATGCTTTTTTGGCAACAACAGCCTCTCTGACCTCACCTTTAAACCATGCTGGCAGTTTTTTGGACATCCTTCCACTTTTCTTAAAGCGTGGAATACAGCTGGTCTGGGCTTCCAAGATAGTATTTTTCAACAACACCCAAGCTTGATGTACGTCTTTAACCTTTGCAACTGCTCCTTTTAGTTTTTTCTTAACTGTTTTCCTCATTTTATCATAGTCTCCCTTTCGAAAGTTAAAAGGTAGTACTGTGGATTTCCTTACTATCCCTCCTCCACTAATTAAATCAAAGGCGATCATGCTATGATCACTATTGCCAAGTGGCCCCAACACCCTTATCTCTTGCACTAGATCTGGTGTTCCACTAAGGACTAGGTCTAATATGGCTTCCCCTCTGGTCGGTTCATGAACCAGCTGCTCCAAGAAGCAGTCATTTATTTCATCTAGGAACTTTATCTCCCTAGCATGTCCTGACGTGACACTAACCCAGTCGATACCGTGGTAATTGAAATCACCCATTATTATTACTGCGCTGTAACTTTTGTTAGCTTCCTTGATTTCTTTGAGCATTTCATCATCCATTTGTTCATTCTGGCCAGGCGCTCGATAGTACACCCCCACTGCCATCGCCTGCCCCCTTTTACATGGAATTTCAATCCATATAGATTCTACAGCAAATTTTGTTTCCTGCAAAACTTTAATCCTTTCTGACTCAATGCCCTCTCTAACATAGAGAGCAACCCCTCCACCAATTTGATCAGCTCTATCATTACGATATAGTTTGTACCCAGGTATCACAGTGTCCCAATGGTTGTCCTCCTCCCACCATGTCTCTGATATTCCAATCATATCTAACCTTTCATTTAGTGCTATATATTCTAACTCTCCCATCTTATTTTTTAGACTTCTAGCATTTGCATACAAGCATTTTAGAGATTGCATTTTATTCATATTAATTTGGCTATTGTTAGACATGGGTAATTTGGGATCTTTAAGCTGTGTCTGCTCCATATTTGAGGGCATTTGGGCTACTTTACTCTTTTGTGGAACCTCTCTGCTTTTGGTAGTATCCTTCAAGGATACCTTCTTCCGAACCATCCACTCTTGGGCGACTGTCGGCTTTCCCCTAATATCTAGTTTAAAAGCTGCTCTATCTCCTTTTTAAAGGTTAATGCCAGCAGCCTGGTTCCATCCCGGTTAAGGTGAAGCCCATCCCTACGGAAGAGCCCCTCCTTTCCCCAGTATGTTCCCCAGTTCCTAACAAATACAAAACCCTCATCTCTGCACCATTGTTTCATCCACGCATTGAGACTCCGGAGCTCTGCCTGTCTTTTGGGTCCTGCGCGTGGAACAGGAAGCATTTCAGAGAATGCAACCCTGGAAGTTCTGGATTTCAACTTCCTACCTAAAAGTCTAAAGTTTGCCTCCAGAACCTCCCTACCACATTTTCCTATGTCATTGGTACCAACATGTACCAAGACAGCAGACTCCTCCCCAGCACTATCTAAGACCTTATCTAGATGACGCGTGAGGTCCGCTACCTTTGCACCAGGCAGGCATGTTACCAGGCGATCCTCACGTCCACCAGCCACCCGGCTATCTACATGCCTAATGATCGAATCACCAATTATAATGGCTGTCCTAACCCTTCCCTCATGGGCACATGGCCCTGGAGAAACTTCCTCGGTGCGAGGGGGTTTTACATCACCTGGAGGACAGGTCCTAGTTACAGGATCACTTCCTGCCACACCAGGGTGATGCTGTCCTGTCACGTGACCTCTCTCCTCCATGGCAACAGGGATGCTGCCAGACTGGAGGTGGGACTTCAGGACTATATCCCTGTAGGTCTCGTCTATGTACCTCTCTGTCTGTCTTATGTTTTCCAAGTCTGCTACTCTAGACTCTAGAGAACGGACTCGTTCCCTGAGAGCAAAGAGCTCCTTGCACCTAGTGCACACATAAGACCTCTCACCAACTGGGAGAAAATCATACATGTGACACTCAATGCAAAAGACTGGAAAGCCCCCATCCCGCTGCTGGACTGCTGTCTGCATCTTAGTTTTAAGTTTGTGTTTAGATCTAAGTTCTTTACTTACTAAGGGTTGCTATGGATATGTATACTAATAAAACTGTACCTAATACGTGTAATATACCTTGTTCACCTGAAGCTTAATTAATCTCAGGTCCTTAGTGTATGACTGATTTGGGTAATGAGCTGCACCTGAAAGCACCTCCTGTCTTTTAAGATGTTTAAGTACCTATAAAGCTACGATTATCCCAGGGGTGGGTGGGTGTGGGGAGGGAGGGAAATAAATGGAAATTACACTTACCTGGTAATTGATGTTCCTTGAGGGAGTACAGTTCAGTCCTCCACCACTGGGTAGTGCACCTCCTCCTGCAACATGGAGACTGGACAAGTCAAACTTGTGACATCACCGGGTATATCCTGCTGGTCTTCTCCCATGATCCCCCAGTGACCTACTGTCAAAGCAGACTCAAAGGAGCAAACAAACAACCAGTTAAAGTACTAAATACAAAGCTATGTTCAAAACTTCAACTTTAAAATCACAGGGCCCCAAAAAGGCCGAAAACACCCTCCTCCGTGCCCCTGTCCCCCTGCGCACCAAACAGCGGAAGACAGAGAGCTAGAAGGAAGGAGAACTAAGGAAGAGTATAGGCAGAAAAGGTTGCTCTCGCGATTACCTGCCAATCAGAGCCCGTTGCCGACTCTAGGATCCGAAAGCATACTCGGAACTGACGCCTCGCGTCTGAAACATCCATCCCCGGGCGGGAATGAGGACTGAACTGTACTCCCTCAAGGAACATCAATTACCAGGTAAGTGTAATTTCCATTTCCTTATCGGTCCTACAGTTCAGTCCTCCACCACTGGGATGTACCAGAGCAGTAATCATTGGGAGGGACCTATCCAGTCGGCTCGGCCCCTAAACGAACAGAGCAGGCACCGACCCCAGCCCGCTCCTCACGTCAACAGGCGGTAAGCCAACCAGGAAGACACGACCGAGAGCCCACTTGGATCCTCTTCACTGGTGAAAACAGCACAGAACTCTGCCCCAAGCAGCGCTAGTGCTTCAGAAAGACAAACTCGCCATCGCAAACACACTGAACGCCCTAGAAACAGACCTACTGAGAAGGCTACCGGAGCTCCGCCTGAAAAATCCGCTTGAGCTCCCCCTTGGCTCTCGACCCCACCAGGGTGTCAAGTGTTAGCAACCGCTGCTCTCCCGCAGAACCCGCCTCCACGGAGGGACAGGCAGCGAAGAGACCTCCCAGAAAGCGACAGAACCTCACCTAAGGTCCAAGGAACGCAGGTTACAAGCAAAGTGTTCTTGCGTAAGTCCCAAACCGACAACTAAACAGGCACAGCCGGATTCCACGAGGGAGAACGGAACCGAGGTCCATCCAGACAGAGGTGGGAAGCAAAATGAGGGAAATGGAAAAACCACCAGCGTCAAACACCCTATTTGTCACACCTCTTAAGGGCTTTATTCTTTGCAACACAAAGTAGCTCTACAGCTATGTCCTGGACCAGTTGGAGTCTTTTTAATTGAGAATGTGGAATGCAGCTAAGCAATGACTTGCAATAAACCAAGCGTGATCCACCAAGGGCATATAAGAGGGTGTCAAGTGCCCCAGAGTCCAGCGTTGTTTCAGAAGATGTGGAGTCTTACATGGTGTGACAAAAAAGAAAGGAGACTCTGGTAGCCACGCCCACGACGCAATGCCAGTAGGCCAACTGCTTACATCACCTGGATATGCCCTCCGGAATTGGAGGAACCATGCAGAAGTAGCAATCGCCGACGTGATCCATGAGCCCTCTCCAGATCATTGGAATCGCAAAAGACTTTGATGGTCTTTTCCCATCCATCCACAGCCTGAGATCTGCTACACATGTATTGCAGCATATGTGTGGCGCCTAGCTTTTATCCTGATCTTTTATTCTGCAGCCAAAATATAAATTGTAGGCTTTCTGAACCGCCACAGTCATATGCCATTTTTGTGATGTAAAAGTCACATCACCACAACTAGAGCAGAAATTATCTGCATGATTAACACCAGGACGAGGAATCGCCAAATATGCTGTGAGTGACCTATCGGTATAAAATAAATATGTCTTTTTTTTTTTTTTTTTTTTAACTGTCAAGCGAGGCAAATTCAAGTAGTGACTGCATCAACTGGTTTTGGACAGTTATTTCGATTGGTTGCAAGTAAAGATTATGCAAGCTGTCAGACGGCTGCCTAGGGTGAGAACTTACACAATCTTGACGATGCATATATTCATATGATTCTTGCAAGGTATTGTGGGTAATGTAGTTCTTTCACTCCCAAACACAGCTGAAGACAATAATTGAGTTGTGATACCAGTGGTAAGGCCAATAAAATACATCTTTTATTGATGGGGTTTAATTCACCCAGCACAAATATGCTTGGTAGCAATATAAATGAGGTTACTTGCTTGCAGTGTTTAAATGGATAACATAAAGTCACAAAGCAAACCAGAAAACAACCTTCAGCTTGTCAGGCAATTAGCTAATGTTTTCTTAGCAAATAATTACCAAATAAAAAGGCACAAAGAAATGAATAAACTTTGCTTGTTAGGTTAACTTCTGCTTATTTTCCACGCAGATCCCAGCAGTGATTCTCCCTTGCTCACACACACAATCAGGTGCAGCTTTAATTACTATCAATTGACCAGCTGAAACCCTTTAGCTGGCTGGCTGCTACTGTGTGAACCCAAATCCTGCTTTAAGAGCTGTTTGCAGTGGAAATAAAGAACAAAGTTAGGTTTCTTTGTGATGGCTGATGTGTTTGCTCACAGAAAGCTAGCAATAGCATTTAGATAGAGGACAGTCCATGTAATTAATAGTTTCATCTGCTGTATCTCCCCTTCATCAATCAGCATAGGGTCACTATCATACATTGGCACAGACGAGTCTTTCAATAAGGCACTATCATGAGAATGCTTATTCCCTTGCTGCCATTCACTATTATAGATAGGGTCTGGATCAGTGTTCATACCTGAGCCTCTCCTGCTATCATAATTCCTCTCTGTATAGCCTGGCCAGTATGTAATCCAATTCTGATGTCCAGCCTTCCAATCTTGATCCCTGGACACTGGATCTCCTCTCACATACCTTCTGGCCTTGGTCTGAAAGTCCTTTCCACGGGCAGTCTTCTCTCTTCCAGGTAGCCACTGGTGATTCCTATCTCTGCCATTCCATTCCTCTGGCTGACTCCAGTCCAATGGACTCTGCTGGCATTTGGAATACCTCCCAGTATGGGTACTGCCTTGGACTCTCCCAAACCTGCCAATGGCCTTTCTTCTCTTCCTTCCAGAGAGTTTCCTTCTCTCTCTATCCGCTTGGCTTGGCTTCTGTTTCTCCAGGTGATGCTGGTGCTTGAGCTTGTAGCCGTTGCTGTATCTTTTCCTGAAGCTGTTTCTGTAGCTTTTGCTGAAGCCGTGATCTGAAGAATAAGCTCTATTCTTATTCTGTCCTAATGTGTGCTCCTCCCTAACACAGCGCAGCTGTGTTGAATCAGGCCCTGCCCTTTGAGATGAGTGCTTAGGGATTACCTCATAGCTCTCTTGATTGCACACACGTTTTCTCACTTCAGCCCCTCTCATGGCTGCTGGAAACCTGGTGCATTCTGGGACTGGTAGTTTTTTATGTGAAAACTCTGTTTTCTTGCTTCTACCAGAACTGACAGGTTGCTTGTTCAGAATCACATCATCTTTTCTATAGCTCCTACCTGAGCTATGATAAGCTTCCTTATCACAAAGCTCACGCAAATGTTGCAGAATACACTGGTAATGGTCCCCACTGACTAATGAAGAGCACATATCTTAGCAACCAGACCCAGTCGGCCATTTTCACTATGACCTCTGAAAGGCATAGAATGGACCTGGCCACGGCCCCATACCAATGCGTCGACGCTATCCAGTAGCCTCATATGTCCTCTGCTAAACATCGACCCGTCGCCGCAGACTGACAGGTCGCCATGAGGTCCAATATGGGCTGACCGCATCTGAGCACACGCGGCGCGCACACCGCCTGATGCAATCTCACTCCTCCGGCAAACACTCGGACCCCGCTAAGGACATTCGCCACCACAGTGTCCCCACTGAAACGCAGGCCGCCAAGGCTTCAACCGCGCACGCTGTCCCTTCGCTCGGGCCACCCTGACCACCCGACCGACTCCACCCTGCCGATCGAAATAGGCCACCATCCCGGAGATCTCAGACAGCACCTACAGCGCTCGATCCGCTACCGTGTCCGTGAATGCCTGCCACGGCTGACGTACCATGTACCGTTCCAGTCAGACGATGGAACACTGGGCGTGCTGCGTACACTAAAACGCCTTGTACATAAAGGATCCCCAAAATGTAGCTGAGTCTAACCACGCTCCGGCCAAGCTCCCGGAAGAAAGGGACAGAACCTTATAAAAAAGAAGTGGGGACAATTAGGAAGGCTTTCCTGTTTGATTCTTTTTTTTTTTTTTTTGTTTTTCCTTTTTACAACTCCATAAGGGCCACAAGGCACACAACCGAACAGGGCATTGTCCAGAGAACGCAAGGCCCCTCCTCCAGGCTGACTCCACAGCCTAAACCGGCAGTCACCTTGGCTGATGCCGAGCAGCGCGGAAGCCAACTTGTAAGCCCAGCATATGAAGTATGCCTACTAGTACAGCATTCCACAATGGAGGGACATGTAACCGGACGGCTTTGAATATGAACCTACAGATATCCCGCGCTTGCTCCAAGACAAGCACTGTGCAGCCTACTGGTCTACTCGGAGCACCGCCACGACCCGAAGACCTAAACCGGCCAGCAAAAGACGACGTACGCTGGGCCCGAAGGAACCTGGTTGAACGGATCCCAGCACTCCCTGTATCGTTAGGATCGGAGCCTCCCCCCAAGGACTCAGCCCTGGCTGGAACCGGCTGAGCATAACTCCAGGCCCTGCGGCGAGCCCCCACGAAGAAGTGGGACGCAACGATGCCTTGAGGAAAGGGAAGGCCCAATGGGTGAAGCAAGTTGCTAGCTGACCAAGGGAGTAAACCCCACACGCGCACCTCAACGGAAGGTCGGAAGAACCGAGGATTCTGGTCCCACAGGTGCGCCTGCTAGCCTTTAACAACATACACCTCCGCAGGTACAAAAAACGTAAATTGTGAGCACCTTCAGGGGTAAGGGGAATAGACGACAGCCTCCGACTGTTGACCACCTTGTCTTGCACAACAGACAGCAGCACCCCACCAAACAAATGATTGGGAATATATGACCTCAGAACCCCAAGACAGAGGTAAAACAGTAGAACGTGCAGTGGACGTGAATTTCCAGATCTGCCAGCCCCCCTGCCCACATTGAGAAGAGGCAGAGAAGAACTGGACCGGCGGATCTGGAGGGGTGCCTCCTGGACAGCCGGGCCACCGAAGGGAAAGCTGATGACTGAGGCCCGAACTCCTCAGAATGGCCCCGTCTTGCATTGGCAACCCCATGCAACACCATGACAACCCCGCTCACGATATCCCAAGCGATCTCTGTCACTGCTGCAACAATCACCTGAGCATGAGATCACAGACGGAACACGGACATGCAGACGCACTCAAGGAGAGTGCACCTAAGAAGTATGAGCCTATCCAACATCCAGCACCACATGTCCAGGTGTCCCACTCCTGTCACCCAAAACACAGGACGCTTGAACCTAGGTGACCATCATAGCAAAGACAGGGAGGCCTGACTGCCGCTATCAACCCTTCCAGGACCCTGGAACACTAAGCCCCGGACTGTGCCATCCAGCAACACTTCTCACGATCCCCAGCAGGGGCCTTTCCCCAGATGGCCCAGATGGGCAGTGTTCCCGCCAAATGGGCAAGCTGCGCTCTGATAACATAGTGCAGAAAACCAAATCAAAGTGTCTTAACCTAGCTAATTTTTGTCTAATAGTGATCATTCATAATATCAGCCAGGCTCAATCATAACATTAGTATTAATGATCTCTAAAGATTGAAGAGTTACTAATGTAACACTAATTGGGTTTTTTTTTTGTTTGTTTGTTTTTTAAAGAGCTTCAAAGGCGATCTTGGAAACTACAGACCAATGAATCTGAGTTCAGTGCCAGTTAAATGATAGAACTTGTTCTGAAAAGCAGCACCAAGCTGTCTTTTCAAAGGTTTAATAAACATGTGAGTAAGCCAAATGATATGTATCTGGATGTTTTAGAAGGTACTTGACAAAGCCCCTTATGAACTTCTCCTGAGGAAGGAGATGATGTGCTATTATAGAATGGGAAATGGATCAAAAACAGGAACACAATAGGACTAAATGGCCAGTTTTCTCACAGGAGACCCGTAAATAGTGGAATGTCTCGGGATCTGCACTGGAACTGGCATCTGGTAACATCTACTGCACTGAAATGATCTGGAAAAGAGATCAGCAAGCATGGCGATCAAATTTGCAGATGGCATAACGACATTTAGAGGCTGTCTGCACAATTTCCAAGCATATAAACATGGAAATAGCATCCTTATGTAAATGACAATTTCAGAAAGGGCTCAATTTGTAGGTGGTTGTGCCGCCGATGACCCTGAATGGCCAAATCCTAGCACGGAAACCTGCTGCTGACAGACGTCGCTAACTGCCAGAAAGCAGACAAAGGTAAAGGCACCCCCCAAGAAGTAAAAACCCATCACATTGCATTCAAAGAACTATAAACTATCATGAAATTAAAAGGAAATTGAAATTAAAAGGAAATTAAAATTAGAATTAAAATTAAAAGTAACAGCAAAAGGAAGTCCTTATCTGGGTGTAGCCGCGTGGAACAGCGTTGTCTGCTCAAACGCGGGGCTACTCCGCTCTCCGCCACGAGGCCTCAGCCCTGCCGAGAAAATGGCGCCAAATCTGAAGCAGGCCCGTTTGGCGCCAAACACCACAGAGGCGGCAAGAGCACAGAGCCCCTCCATGCGGACTCGAGAGACGCCCTTGTGGCGTCGGGATGCAGCAGTTACCCCGCTGTAGCTGCGGGGTGAAGAGCTGTCCAGACACGCTGCTGCCTCGCACCACCAGAAGTAGCAGACGCTGCGAGCCCCGGCCCACCGGCTAAAGAACCTCGAACGGCCTGAGGCTCCCGCCGCGATGGGAATCTGCCGCATGGACACTGCCAAAATGCAGGTGTTCCACAGAGCTCTCCCCCGTACAGTCCTGGGGGAGAGATCATCACCGGGCACAGAGACCGAAGAATCCCAAGCAGAGAGGCTAGCTGGCAGCGTGAACTTTGAAAAGGGACAGAACCCCCCTTTACACTAAGGCAGACTAGGTGAAAATAAATAAAGTAAAAGTAAATGAAATTAAATGAAAATGAATTCAATTTACAGGATTACACCTAAAGAAGGGCAAAAGAAATGCAAGGTAAATCAAATCCTGACTAACTGCTCCTAAACTGCTTCTCAAGTGAGCCCAGCACCTAGGCTCACTACGTCCTCATGCTGCAGGGAGACTGGACACACTGGGGGATCATGGGAGAAGACCAGCAGGATATACCCGGTGATGTCACAAGTTTGACTTGTCCAGTCTCCATGTTGCAGGAGGAGGTGCACTACCCAGTGGTGGAGGACTGAACTGTAGGACCGATAAGGAACACTTATTAAAAGAGGGCTGCTACACAGTACCCTGTCTTGTGCTGCTGAGGTAAGCTATATTCTGATTTGATTTAAATTATAGCTCTTAGCTGCTGCTAGGCTCTAACTTCTTATGAAATTTAAACTACAAGCTCTTTGCTGGGTTCTAAATTTATCCAGAAAGCTCTCTTCTGTGTTTTAAATGTAAGCTAAAAGTACTTTGCTGATGCTAGGCCCTGAGTGACTATTAAATTTAAACTACAAGCTCTCTGCTGGGTATGAAATGTAACCAGAAAGTTCTCCTATGTGTTTTAAATTTAAACTTAAACTGCTGCTACTAGGCCCTGACTGATTTAACAAAAAATAGTGGGTTCACAGATTAATTAGCTTTAATACAAAATTCCTTTTAGAAAATTACCAGAAGTATATACTCACAGTTGCAGATCTCTCTCCAGAAGTAACAGTCCCTTTTTCTAGTCCTCCACTCAATATACATACTGTTACTTAAACATTCACAGTTGCTCTTATATATTTTAGCAAACGACGAATGCTTAACTTTTGTTTCAGCAGTTCTTCTCGCTTCAACTTTACTCCAACTTCGTTATTAACTTTTATCCCAACGCCTCCCCTTTAGTTTTCACAAAACCCCGAATCGAAGTAGTTTGTTGAAGGTCATTGATGCTATTAGGCACAAACGTTACACATTCAATAAGTCTATAAAGTATGTGCCAAAAAGTCTGTAACCCTCAATGTAAAAGTAACCATCAGAAAAAATGGTTTTGAAAAGATCTTGATCCTGTATAGATTTAATTGGGCATGCTTCATTTTTGAAATATTTACACTCAGAGAAAAAGACCAATAATTGTTTCATCACAAGAATGTTATTACAAGGCAGCACAGCTAAAGGCATTGGTGGAGAGTATAGGCACAGGAGAGGTACCACAGTGGGTACAGATGGAGCAAGAGGGGCAGGAAAACTTGGAAGTCTGGTTGTGGGCATCTCAAATAAACAGGGAGGGGGGGGGACTTGAGAAATCCTTTCAAGGCAGTGATGAAGGGGATATATGGTTAAGTGGGGAAAAAGTGGCTCCTGGAAAATAAGTAGTATTTCAGGAGGACTTTCATAGTGGGGTTGCAAGAATTCCCACCAGGGTTGAAAGGAGGGATATTCCAGGAATGGGGAAGGAAAAGATTGCAGAGAATAGGCCAGTTAGTAGAAGAGGATGGGATGGTGATGACCTTCGAAACACTGAGTAAACGATATAACTTAGAGCACAAAGACTATTATGCATACGTACAAATTCATCATTTCTTGCAAACACAGAAGTAAAACAAGAGTTAAAGATGCTTATCACGAGTATAGAGCAGATAATGAAGGGGGAAAGGGTGCCAAAAATGGTTAATTTCTAGGCTATATAAGGATGCTCAAGGATCCATGTTGAATGATGCTGAGAAGATCAAGAAAAGGTGGAAAGAATATACAGAGTCATTATACCATAAAGATCAAGTGGACCAACAGCCGTTTCAACCTATACCTTCACCCCGCATTTGTCCTCACAACCATCCTCCCTGCTGAAATTCTCAGAGGTATCCTGTGAAGAGATTGTAGATATTTCCACTATTAACCTCACTACTGCTCCTAACGATCCCTGCCCTGCAAGATGGATTAGAGAGCTACGCCATGACCTCAGTCCAACAATATGCAGAATCCTGAACCAATCCCTAACAACAGGGTCCTTCCCCCAAAGCCTAAAATATACGTCCATCCGCCCCGTTAAAAAATAGTAAACTTAATCCATCCAAAGTTGAGTCTTTCAGACCAATTTCGAGCATCCCTCTACTTGCCAAAATCTTTGAGAAGGTAGTCCAGCGACAAATTCAACACCACGTCGACATTGAAGCACCCCTGGACCCATCCCAGCATGGCTTTAGAGAAGCACACGGTGTTGATACCATCCTTACAACCCTCTTTAACAATCTAGTCATTGGTCTTGATAACATCCACCAAGGATATGCCCTCATCTTCTTGGACATAGCAGCCGCCTTCGATTTGGTGAACCACCAAACACTCTTACTTTGCCTTGAAGAAAAAGGAATACTAGGTTCAGCGCTAGCCTGGTGTAAATCTTATCTGTGCAATAGATGGCAACAAGTCAGAGCTGGATCCACGACCTCAGAGCCATTCCCACTGAAACAAGGCATACCTCAAGGTTTATCCTTATCTGCATTGATGTTTAACATCTACATGCAGCCTATCTGCACATTAATTCGATCATTCAATGTCCAATGCCTAGCCTATGCAGACGACATCCTCATTTACACACCCTTCAAGATTGAACAACCTGACTTCTCCCCACTATTAAGATGCTTCGAAGCAGTGGCAGACTGGCTCCTCTCTCTCAAAACCTACGAATTAACCACAGTAAAACAGATGTTCTCTTCGTCACGAGAAACCAGAAGTTCACACCTCCTCCCTCACTACAAGTCAACAACACAGAACTTAAGGCAAAACCCACAATTCGCTACCTAGGTATTACCCTCGACCAGAGGCTAGACATGTCAGCACATATCAAAAACACCACAAAAGCGATTTATCACAAAATCAGATCACTACGTCAGCTCCGACCACTACTAGACTTCCCTGATTACAGATCAATCTTCCAAGCTCTAGTTATTCCTCACCTCGACTTTGCTAACATCATCCTTCAGGGACTTCCACAGTCCACTCTAAGCCCACTCCGACTTGCCATGAACTCTGCTGCGAGGGTTCTGGTAGGTCTATCAAGGTCAGACCATATAACACCAGTCCTGAAGAACCTACACTGGCTACCTCTGCAGGCTAGAATCAACTACAAGTCTCTAGTCTTGACATTCAAAGCCCTCAAGAACCAGCCACCCACGCCCATCAGTAAACTTCTCCACATCACTCCAGCCAATAGATCAAGGAGATCTACATTAATGAATACCCTTGAAGTCCCCAAGTCAGTGACAAAATGTACAAAGACAACAGCCAGTAGAGCCTTCTCCATTTTCGCACCTATGGCCTGGAACGCCCTCCCAGCAGAAATCCGAGCTATCTCCAATCTTCCATTATTCAGAAAAGCTCTCAAACACCATCTGTTCCTGCTACATTACCCGGATAATAATTCTGGAAAGCACACAGCCATCACCTTACCCTCCTACCTAGCCTTCCCCATTGATCAGCCTCCCTTAGAGAATGGTTAATCTCCTTTCACCTCCCTTCTCTTCCTTACCCCGGAGCTTATGCATCTGTCTACTATCCTTATATGTCCAGTAAGAATGTTCTTAGTTTGTATATAGTTTTCCCGGTCCTTCCAAGTTTACTACCCCTGTTCAATGTAAACTCAATGTGACCTGCTGCATTGTTGTATGTTTTGTTCAATTGTAAACCACACTAATTATAATAGCGCGGTATATAAGAGACTTAAATAAATAAATAAAATAAATAACTTTGCGAAGATGGGCCAATACCTCAGGGAGTCGTTAGTTGGATGGGAACAGCTGAGGGATGTAGAAAAAAACAGTGGGAAAAACTGAAAGGGGATATTTTAAGGGCAACCAACCTTTTTGTTAAAATGGTAAATAAAGGAAAAGGAGACCGCTATGGTTTTCGAAAGAAGTAGCTGAAAAAGTGAAGAAAAAGAGGGATACCTTCATGAAATACAAGAGATCACAGAGAGAGGAAGACAGGCATCTGTATTTGGAAAAACATAGAGAAGCTAGCAAAGTAGTCAAGAAGGCAAAGATTCAAAAGGAGGAGGAAATAGCCAATGCAATAAAATGGGGGGGGGGATAAGACATTTTTCAGATATATTAGTGAGAAGACTAGAAGACTAGGGGACATGCAATGAAGCTACAGGGTAAACTATTTAAGACAAGTGAAAAAATATTTTCTTTTATTAAACGTGTAATCAAACTCTGGAATTTGTTACCGGAGGATGTAGTAAAGGCTGTTACTGTAGCTGGGTTTAAAAAAGGTTTGGACAAGTTCCTGGAGGAAAGGTCCATAAACCATTATTAAGGGACCCAGGATATCAATGCTTGACTTAGTACAAGCATTGCAGAACCTGTGTCTTTTGGGGAAACTGCTAGGTACGTATGACCTAGATTGGCCACTGTTGGAAACAGGATACTGGGCTTGATGGACCTTGGTCTGACCCAGTATGGCATATCTTATGTTCTTATGATTAGGAACCATTGGTGATGAAAGTCGTCGAAGCAGCATTGAAAACCGTATCAAAGAACAAAGCACCAGGCATTGATGGCATTCCCATTGAGTTATTACAGTAATCAGATGAAGCTGTTACCATACTTACAAGACTCTGCCAGGAAATTTGAAAGACAAATTCATGGCCAACTGACTGGAAAAGATGTGTGTTTATACCAATACTGAAGAAAGGTGACCCAACTGACAGTGGAATTATCGCACAATCGCTCTGATCCCACATGCCAGCAAGATTCTACTCAAGATCATTCAGCGGAGACTGCAACCATACCTGGAACAAGAACTGCCTGAAGTGCAAGCAGGGTTCAGGAAAGGGAGGGAAACTAGAGACATTATCGCGGACGTGAGATGGATTCTTGAGAAGACAAAAGAATACCAAAAGGATATCTATATGTGTTTAATTGAATAAGCAAGGCTTTTGACTGTGTAAATGTGAGAAACTCTGGGCCACATTAAGAAGCATGGGTATACCAGAATACCCGATCGTTCTCTTGCACTGATCAAGAAGCAACAGTTCGAACGGAACTAGGAGAAACAGAATGGTTTAAAATCAGCAAAGGTGTACGACAAGGCTGCATACTTTCCCCCTACCTATTTAATTTATATGCAGAACAAATCAGAGAAACAGGACTTCTCTGATCCCTTTACAGCAACAGGTTAAAATCAAAATAAGCTTAACTATCTAATTTCTCAACAAACAGGGGTATCCTACACAGAGTGGTGGGTTCATCCCTAAACAAAGTCATGGGGAGGGGTGACCTGCATGGAGCGGCAAGTGCACCTACTCTTGCCATTTTACTGGGCAGACTAGATGGCCCATACTGGTCCTTATCTGCCGTCATTTACTATGTTACTATGACTGTATGAAGACAACAGGTGTGAAGATTGGTGGAAGACTCATCAACAACCTTCGCTACGCTGATGATACCACATTACTGTCTGAAAGTGCTTCTCAAGATCAAGGAACAGTCTTAAAATGGGTCTGCACCTTAATGTTAAGAAGACAAAGATCCTGACAACTGGCAAAATGAATAAGTTTATCATTGATGGAGAAGAAATTGAAATAGTTGACAACTTTAACCTACTTGGATCAACTATCAATAAAGAAGCAACAAGCAGTCAAGAAATCCGACAACGCATTGCTCTTGGCAGAATGGCTATGAAGGACCTAGACAAGATTCTCAAGAGCAGAGATGTTTCTCTCCATATAGAGATTTGACTTGTTCAAGCCATGGCATTTTCAGTGACATCATATGGATGTGAAAGTTGGACAGTGAAAAAGATAGACAGGAAGAAAATTGATGCCTTTGAATTATAATGCTGGCGACGAATACTGTGTATACCATGGACTGCCCGAAGAACAAACCAGTCAGTACTGGAGGATATCAAACCTAAGCTTTCTTTAGAAGCTCAGATGACAAGACTTTGACTTTCATACTTTGGACACATCGTGTGAAGGGAGAGATCATTAGAGAAGGACACCATACTTGGCAAGGTGGAAGGTCAACGCAAAAGAGGAAGGCCAGCAATGAGATGGATCGATACAACAACAGCAGCTACGGATACTAGTCTATCAACAATGAGCCGCTTGACTGAAGATCAAACACAGTTTGGGACAACTAGCCTTCTAACCTTATTCACATTCCTCTCCTCTCTCCGTCTGCTCTTCCCTTTTCCTGTGTGGCTTATGGAATGTTCACTCTATCTCTAATAAAAACTTGCCTTTGTACATGACCTTTTTATTTCCCGCTCTTTTCACCTCCTTGCCTTAACTGAGACCTGGCTTCTTCCTGAAAACAATGCCTCCATTGCTGCTCTTTGTCATGGGGGCTACCAGTTCTCCCACTCTCCTCGGCCTACTGGTCGTGGTGGGGGTATTGGGCTTCTTCTGTCTCCCTCTTGTCATTTCCAGTCTCTCATCCTACCTCAATCTCATTCCTCTCTCTCTTTTGAACTCCACTCGATCCGCCTCTTCGCTCCTCTCCCACTCCGAGTAGCTGTTCTCTACCGTCCTCTTGATACTTCTATTTCCACTTTTCTTTCTGACTTTGATTCTTGGCTGTCTACCTTTCTTCATCCCTCCTCCCCCACCCTTATTCTCGGTGACTTTAACATACATGTTGATGACCCCTCCAATCCCCATGTTCTAAAACTCCTCTCTTTTACCTCCTTGTATAACCTTCAACTCTCTTCCACTGCTCCTACTCACCAACATGGTCATTGCCTTGACCTAATTTTCTTCTCTAACTGCTCACCCTCCAACTTCTCTAACTCTGACCTTTCTTTATCTGACCACCACATTTTAAGTCTTATTATTCATCATCCTCCAACTCAGCCTCATCCAGTTTCCTCTAATCTATTTAGAAACCATCTTGTTATTGATCCCTTAGCTCTCTCCTCCACTATTTCCTCACCCCTTTCATCCACTCTTTCTTCTACTTCTGTTGATGAGGCTGTGATCTCCTATAATGCTGTACTCTCTTCTGCTTTGGATTCTCTTGCTCCCCTCATCTCACGTCCTGTTAGGCATTCCCCTCCACAGCCTTGGCTCTCTCCTTTTGCCCGCTATTTGGCTCCTGTGCCCGCTCTGCTGAGCATGCCTGGCTCAAATCTCGCTCTCATGCTGACTTTCTCCACTTTAAATTCATGCACTTCTCCTTTCAATCAGCCATTGCACTTGCCAAACAAATCTACTTCACCAATCTAACTGTCTTGTCTTTAATCCTAGTCGTCTCTTTTATACACTCAATTCTTTCCTCAGTGTGCCCCCCACCTCTGGCTCCTACCTCCCTTCCTGCCCAAACCTTGGCACAGTACTTCCATGACAAAATCCATAAAATTACCCTCCAGTTCACTACCATCTCTTCCTCCCCCCTTTTTTCCCAACTCTCCCCCCTTACTTCTGCTTCCCTTTCTTCCTTCCCTCTGGTCTCTGATGAGGAAACACTCCTCCTTTCTTCCTCTAATCTGCCCTTCTGATCCTATGCCCACCCACCTCCTTAACTCCACTTCTTCCACTATCGTCCCCTCCATCACTCATATTCTCAACCTATCGCTCTCCACCGCTACCTTCCCTTCTGACTTCAAGCATGCTATTGTCACCTCCTCAAGAAACCCTCACTCGATCCCACCTGTCCTAACTACCGTCCCATCTCTCTCCTTCCCTTTATTTTTAAATTACTTGAGCGTGCTGTCTACCACTGCTGTCTCAACTTCCTTTCCTCTCATGCCCTCCTAGATCCTTTACAATCTGGTTTCCGTCCCCTACATTCTACCGAAACTGCTCTTACGAAAGTCGCCAATGATTTGTTTCTGGCTAAGTCTAAAGACTTTTATTCTGTCCTCATTCTTCTGGATCTCTCTGCTGCCTTTGACACCGTTGACCACAATCTTCTTCTTATCACCCTGTCTTCACTCGGTTTCAAAGGCTCTGTACTTTCTTGGTTATCCTCCTATCTCTCCCACCGCTCTTTCAGTGTGTACTTCGGTGGCTCCTCCTCCTCTTCTACCCCTTTACCTGTGGGTGTACCTCAAGGTTCTGTCTTAGGTCCCTTACTCTTCTCTCTCTATACCCAATCCCTTGGTGCCCTTATCTCTATGCTGACGACTCTCAAATCTACCACTCTACGCCTGTTCTCTCTCCTGAAATTCAAGCTAAGATCTTGGTCTGCCTCTCTGACATTGCTTCCTGAATGTCCTATCGCCACTTGAAGCTGAACATGGACAAAACTGAACTCCTTGTCTTTCCCCCTAATGCCTGCCCTCCTCCTTCCCTTTTCTCAATCTCTGTGGATAACTCTGTTATCCTTCCTGTCTCTTCGGCACGGAACCTTGGTGTTATTTTTCACTCATCTCTCTCCTTCTCTTTACATATCCAAAACATCGCTAAAACATGCCGTTTCTCTCCAAAATTCGCCCCTTTCTCTCTGATAACACTACTAAACTGATTGTCCACGCTTTAATCACCTCCCGCCTTGATTATACTGTAACCTTCTCCTTGCTGGCCTCCCTGCTAACCACCTCTTTCCTCTCCAGTCTATTCAACATTCTGCAACTCGTCTGATTTTCCGTCAGTCTCGTTTTTCACACATTACTCCTCTCCTCATGTCACTTCACTGGCTCCCCATCCGCTTCCGTATCCAGTTCAAACTCCTCCTTCCTTAGCGTCCCTCCAGGCTAGTCCTGAACCTTTGGGGTTCTTGCTCCTCCTCCAGCAGCTTGGAGACTGAGAAACGTCACTTTTTGATGTCACCCGGTATAAGTACCCCGGATCCGCCTCCTGACATCAGTATTCTCAGTCTCCAAGCAGCTGGAGGACTAGTGAGCCCGGGGATGGGGCTCACATGGAGGAGCAATTAAGCAGTTGAAATAGGGATTGTTTTTAAAGTTTCATGGGGGGAATAGAGTTTGTCAGGCTCTGTGCTGAGCTGCTTATTTCTGTCTTTCTCTTCTGCCTTCTCTCCTTTCTCCCCCCCCCCCCCCCCGCAGCACCCTGTCTTGCTGGTTTTTCGGGGAGATTTGCCTGGTCAGACTAAAGGAGAGAGTGTTCTGCCCTCCGGTTCCCGATCCCACCAATTTGGGTGAGGAACCGTCAGGAGGACATCGGGCAGAAAACGGATCACGGCCTGCGGGTTAAACCCCGAAGTCAGTTACCGGCAAGACTCTGCAGGCTGGGCTGTCTGCTGTTAGCTGTTCCAGCCCCGGGCGCTGAAGCCGCGATATCGGCTGAGCGCAGTGCAGCTGGATCACATACCTCGAGAGGTCTGAGAAAAAGGTAAGGGGCCGGGGTCGTCGAGGCTCCTCTGCCTGTCAGAGTCGGGGCTCTCAGACCGCGTGAGCAGGCGGCGGTAGGCCGCGCCGCGTTGAAATCGCGCACGGGAAACCTCTGTTGTGGCAGTGACTGAGGGTTGTTTCAGGCTTCATGTTGGCTGAGGGAAGCCTCGTTTTTCGATTTAAATTTTAGAGAGCAAGTATAGGCAGTGCAGAGAAGGTCCCGGTGGTTGTTTAAAAAAAACCCCAAAAAAACCCGGAACTTTACGGAGGTGATTTAGTTTTTGCCTGGCATTGTTTCGGGGACAGGGGTGGAAGGTTGCCCTATTTCCTGTCCTGGCGGCATGCCATCAAAATCACTCTGTTTGATTTGCGGATCCAAGAGAGGGGCTGTGTCCGAAGCTGGGGTCTGCAGAATCTGTTTTAAAGAAGCAGGTTCTATGGAGCAAGGGCTGGGAGATGGTGTGCAGAGCCCAAGGGAGGTCACTTCAGACCTCTCTGAGCCAAAGGCTTTGGGGGATCCCCTTATGGAGCCTGTAGCAGGGCCGTCATCCCTGCAGGGGGGTCAAATCTCGCAGGGGCAGCTCCCAGGGGGCTTGGAAGCGATTTTTTCGCCACAATTTGTCTCTCTGCTTCAGCAGGCCTTAGGAGGAGCGCAGTATAACCCCAGCTCCAGCTCGGCAGAAAGAGGCTTGGGGGACAAGCGGCCTGGTACTCTGAGTTCGGGGGGGTCGGGATTCCCGCAAAGAGGCTCCGGTCTGGGAAGGATCTGTCCGGTCAGTCCGTGTCTTCCGAGGCTGTTTAGACGACCTAGGGCAGGATGTGGACTTAGAGGATGACTTGGAAGAAGGAGAGATTACCGAGCAGGAAGATCAGGCGCGAGTGGTTAGAATTTTTAGGAGAGATGAGTTGTTGGCGCTCATATCTGAAACGCTTAAGGCGCTTAATATGCCTACAGTGGAGCAGCCGGAGGAGGCGGAGCTGGAGGACCCTTTGTTGCAGGCTTTTCGTAAGTCACAGAGGGTTTTCCTGGTACACAGGGTGTTTAAGGAAATGATTCAAGGAGAATGGGATACACCGGAGGCTGGGCTAAAGGGCTCCAGGGTGATGTCTCGGCTCTATCCTATAGCGGAGCAGGATCGTGAGTTGTTCAAGTCTCCTAAGGTGGATGCCTTGGTGTCGGCGGTTACGAAGAAAACCACTATTCCAGTAGAAGGGAGTGCTGCGCTGAAGGATTCGCAGGACAGGAGGTTGGACACCTTGTTGAAACAGGTCTTTGATGTTAATGCGCTGTCCCTTCAAGCATCCGTCTGTGGAGCTTGGGTAGCCAGAGCTTGCCTGCGTTGGGCTCAGGCTCTGCAGTCCGGGCAAGCGGTGGATTCGGCTGCCGAGGCGACCAGGATAGAGACGGGGGCAGCGTATCTAGCCGATATTCATTATGATCTCGTTCGCGGATTGTCCAATAGCATGGGTTCAGCGATAGCGGCCAGGAGGTATCTCTGGTTACGTAATTGGGCGGCGGATACTTCGTCCAAATCAAGGCTTAGTAAACTTCCGTTTAGAGGGAAGCTTTTGTTTGGAGAGGACCTGGAAAAGCTGGTGAAGGATTTAGGGGAGTCCAAGGGTGGTAGGCTCCCGGAGGATAAGCAGAAGCAAGGTCGCTCAGGGCAGTTGGCTAAGGGGCAGCAGCGCGACTTTCGGCGTTTTCGTCCCCCTAGGTTTGGACAGATGCAAAGAGGGCGCTTTCCCTTTCGTGGGCAAGGCTTTCGAGGCTTCAGAGGAGCGAGTAGAGGCTTTGCAGCCTCTTCTTTTCTTCCTCCAATCTCTGGAAATCACAATGAAGCCAGAGTGGTCCAGGTGGGGCAGGGGCCGATAGGGGGTCGCCTGCGAAAGTTTTATCCTGCCTGGACCCAAATCACGTCCAATCAATGGGTGCTGGAAGTTATCCGAGAAGGTTATGCCTTGGAGCTTCAGCGTCCAGTGACCGACTCTTTCATACAGTCCCCCTGCAAAGCGCAGGCCAAGTACGCAGCGGTAAAAGAGACCCTAGACCGTCTGCTCTCCCTTGAAGCGGTAGTTCCGGTACCCACAGACCAGTGCGGCTGCGGTCGTTGCTCCATTTATTTTGTGGTACCCAAGAAGGAAGGGACCTTTTGGCCCATTTTGGATCTCAAACGCGTAAATCGCTGTCTAAGAGTGTCTCATTTTCGGATGGAAATGTTGCGATCGGTCATAGTAGCAGTACGCAAAGGCGAGTTTCTTACGTCCCTCGATTTGTCGGAGGCTTATCTGCATATTCCCATCAGGCAGGACCATCAAATGTTTTGAAGGTTCGCGGTTCCAATGGGACATTTTCAGTTTCAAGCATTACCGTTTGGTCTGGCAACTGCGCCGTGGGTTTTCACCAAAGTGATGGTGGTGGTGGCCGCGGTGTTGAGAAAGGAGGGCATCCTTATCTGGACGATTGGTTAATTCAGGCGAAGTCCAGAGAGGAGAGCAAAGCGGCCACAGTCAGGGTAGTGGCGTTCTTGGAGAGCCTCGGTTGGGTAGTCAATCGGGTCAAGAGCAGGTTAAGTCCATCTCAGAACCTGGAGTATCTGGGAGCTCTGTTCGATATGACGATTGGCCAGGTGTTTCTACCGCGGAGCCGGGCACAGGGATTGCGGTGTCTGCTTCGCAAGTTTCTCCAAAGACGTTGCCCTACGGCCTGGCACTACCCTGCAGATGTTAGGAACGATGGCGGCGACTCTCGAAGTGGTGCCCTGGGCAAGGGCGCACATGAGACCGCTGCAAAGAGCGTTACTCAGGCGATGGTCCCACCAGAATGACAGTCTCTCTCACCGGTTGCCCTGTCGGCCGGAGACGCATCGCTCCCTGCAATGGTGGCTATGGCCAGAGACTTTAGAGAACGGGATGCCGTTGGAAGAGCGGGATTGGATTCCCCTCACAACAGATGCCAGCCTTTCCGGTTGGGGAGCGCATGTCCTGGGGCGATACGCACAGGGTGTGTGGTCCGCTCAGGAAAGGACCTGGTCGATCAACAGGCTGAAGTTGAGGGCGGTATTTCTGGCGCTCGAAGCCTTTCGGGGGTGCCTTCACCGAACAGCGGTGCAGGTATTCTCCGACAATGCGACAGCGGAGGCCTATATCAACCGGCAGGGGGGTACCAGCAGTATGGCGCTGGAGGCCGAAGCCGATCAGTTGTTTGAGTGGGCCGAAAGGCATCTGGCGGCAGTGTCAGCGACGCATGTCACAGGAGTGGAAAATGTGGAAGCCGATTTTCTGAGTCGAGTGAGAGTGGATCCGGGGGAGTGGGCCCTCCAACCACAGGTGTTCGAGATGCTGGTGCGATGGTGGGGCCCCCCCGGTCATGGATCTCATGGCGACTTTTCAAACCGCAAAGGCCAGTCAATTCTTCAGCAGATGACGGGAGAGAATGTCGGAAGGCCTAGACGCCCTAATCCAACCGTGGCCGGAGGACCATCTGCTTTACTTGTTTCCGCCGTGGGTGTTAATCAGTCGGATTCTGCAGCACATAGAGCTTCACAGAGGCCCAGTGATTGTAATAGCCCGGATTGGCCAAGGCGGCCGTGTTATGCGGATCTCATCAGGCTTCTGGGAGACAAGCCTTGGAAGCTGCCGGTTCGGCGGGACTTATTGGTACAGGGACCGCTCCTGATGCCTCAGGTGGATCGATTCTCGCTTACAGCCTGGCTATTGAAAGGGCAAGGTTGACGGCGAGAGGTTATTCGCCGGCAGTGGTGAATACGTTGTTGAGGGCTCGTAAGTGATCGACTTCTTTAGCGTATGTCCGTGTTTGGCGAGTGTTCGAAGCTTGGTGTGTGGTCAACAAGGTTACGGCTTTGAAAACTTTGATTCCTCAGGTTCTGGCGTTTTTGCAGGAAGGGTATGATAAAGGGCTGGCGGCTGCCTCCCTGAAGGTGCAGCTGGCGGCTCTTTCCGGCTACAGAGGTAAGGTAGGAGGACGGGCGCTAGGAGGACATCCAGATGTCAAGCGGTTTTTGAGAGCGGTTGTGCTGTTGCGTCCTCCATATAGGCGGATAGTTCCGCAGTGGGACTTGCATTTGGTGCTGGAGGCGTTGGGTGCGAGCGCCTTTTGAGCCCTTGGCGAGAGCGTCCTTAAAGGATCTTACCTTGAAAGTGGTGTTTCTGGTGGCTATTTCGTCCGCCAGGAGGATTTTGGAGTTACAGGCTTTATCCTGTAGGGAGCCCTTTCTGGTTTTTAGTGAGTCCAAGGTGGTTTTGAGACCAGTACTGTCATTTTTGCCCAAGGTGGTTTCACCGTTTCATGTAAATCAGGTGGTGTCTCTGCCGGTGTTTGTGGAAGGCGGGGGTGCTACTGCTTATAAGCAGTTGCATAGATTGGACATTCGGAGAGCTTTGAAGAGTATTTGAAGGCTACTGCTTCGTTCCGGTGTTCCGATAGACTGTTTGTGTTGTTTGGGGGTCCGAACAAAGGGCAAGCTGCGTCGAAAGCTTCGATTGCGTGGTGGATTAAAGAGGCGATTGCGTCCGCATATATTCTGAAAGGTAAACCTGTTCCGGAGGGCTTACGGACTCATTCGACTAGAGCGCAAGCTACGTCTTGGGCGGAATATGGTTTGGTTCCCGCAGTGGGAATTTGTAAGGCGGCTACTTGGTCTTCCTTGCATTCCTTTGTTAGGCATTACCGCCTGGATTTGCAGGTGGAGAGGGATGCCTACTTTGGATCAACGGTGCTTCAGGCGGGGCTAGCGGGTCCCTCCCGTTGATTCTTTGCACTGCTCTGTTACATCCCCAAAGGTTCAGGACTAGCCTGGAGGGACGCTAAGGAAGGTAAAATTAGACTTACCTGCTAATTGTTGTTCCTTTAGGAACTCCAAGCTAGTCCTGTATCCCTCCCGAAAGTTTTAAGTGGCCTAGCGCCTGAAGCAGCGGATGTGTAACAGGTAAGCGTGTCGGGTGATGTTACCGTGTTGGGTCCATGGAGGGAGAAATTCTTCTTAGGAGAGTGGATGAGGATCCTCTTTCTCTTTTCTGTCAGGAAATGGGGATCTCAGCACGTTACATGATAAGTTATGGGGGACACAGGGTTTTCTATAGTGTTCGTCCCATTTAGTTCTCTTATCAGTTAAGTTTCAGTTTGATTGCTAATAATTTTACTACTTAATTGTTGCTCTGGTGAGTTTGCTTTGTCAATAGGTTATTGATGTCAGGAGGCGGATCCGGGGTACTTATACTGGGTGACATCAAAAAGTGACGTTTCTCGCTCCTCCTCCAGCAGCTTGGAGACTGAGAACCCCAAAGGTTCAGGACTAGCCTGGAGTTCCTAAAGGAACAACAATTAGCAGGTAAGTTTAATTTCACCTTCTAACCTATAAATGTATTCATTCTTCTGCACCTCATTACCTGTCATCCCTCATCTCTACCTACACCTCCTCTCACCTACTCCGCTCATTTAATTGTCTTCGTTTATCTATGCCTTTTACTCGTACTGCTAATTCTAGACTTTGCACCTTTCAAATGGCTGCACCCTTTTCCTGGAATACTCTACCTGTCTCTGTCCGCCAAGCCTCCTCCTTGGCCATCTTCAAATCCAAATTGAAATCCCATTTCATCACTATTGCTTTTTGTTTCTAATTCGTCCTTTCTTGTTCTCTCCATAAACATTTGTTCTTGTCTTGTTTGTTTTTTGTATTATCTAATCTATTTCATATTTTGTCTTAACTAGATTGTGAGCTCTAACGGGCAGGGACTGTCTCTTTTTATGTTTGTGCAGCGCTTTATAAATGCTTAGTGATAATAATAATATCCAGAGGGTTCCCTTGAGTCGACACCGACTTGACGGCACTTAACAACAACAACATAAGGAGCTATTAAGGCAGGAGGGGGAATCGATAAAAAGTCACCAAAAATGGGAAAGTTACCAGATATCTGGGGCAGAAAAAGGTGACAAGCGATTATGGAGAATGCAAATAAATTAGTCCCAGGAGCAGCCTATCTGGAAAGCAGTATTAAAAGATGAGGCTACAAATGTACCGGACACCAGTGAAGTTGCAGGCTAGAAAACTCCAGCAGAGTAATATGTGTTGGAAAGGTTGTGGATTGCCAGGAGACTTAAAACCTTATTGAGGGGGAGCCCAAAAGTAAGGCAAATGTGGAAGGGGGTGGAAGACTTATCAAGAAATCACTCAGGTGAGCATGAAGATAAATCAAAATATGGCAATATTAACAGAAGTATTAGAAGGAGGGGATAAATATTTGGACAGATTTTTGGGGTATTGCGTCAACACAGGACATATGGAACTATTAGCAAAGTGGAAAGATTACAAAATACCAACTCGGAGAGAAGTAAAGGGGAGATACGACAAAATGTGGTGTGCGTGTGTGAAATTGCAGCTTTTAAAAATCATTTTAATCAAACTAGATGGTATAAAGAGTGGCATATAGAAACAGGATAATAAGAAGGGGAGGGGAGGGATAAGAAGAGAGAGAGGGTAAGGGAAGAATACAGAAGAAGGGCAAGGTAACAGTGTAAAAGGACATAAGCGAATGTATAAAAGAAAACAAATCCCGCTAGAGGACAGCAACCTTGGGCCGGAAGGACTGGGGTTCAAATCCCACCAGAGGACAGCAACCTTGGGCCGGAAGGACTGGGGTTCAAATCCCACCAGAGGACAGCAACCTTGGGCCGGAAGGACTGGGGTTCAAATCCCACCAGAGGACAGCAACCTTGGGCCGGAAGGACTGGGGTTCAAATCCCACTAGAGGACAGCAACCTTGGGCCGGAAGGACTGGGGTTCAAATCCCACCAGAGGACAGCAACCTTGGGCCGGAAGGACTGGGGTTCAAATCCCACTAGAGGACAGCAACCTTGGGCCGGAAGGACTGGGGTTCAAATCCCACTAGAGGACAGCAACCTTGGGCTGGAAGGACTGGGGTTTCTAGTCCCACTAGAGGACAGCAACCTTGGGCCGGAAGGACTGGGGTTCAAATCCCACTAGAGGACAGCAACCTTGGGCCGGAAGGACTGGGGTTTCTAGTCCCACTAGAGGACAGCAACCTTGGGCCGGAAGGACTGGGGTTCAAATCCCGCTAGAGGACAGCAACCTTGGGCCGGAAGGACTGGGGTTCAAATCCCGCTAGAGGACAGCAACCTTGGGCCGGAAGGACTGGGGTTCAAATCCCGCTAGAGGACAGCAACCTTGGGCCGGAAGGACTGGGGTTCAAATCCCGCTAGAGGACAGCAACCTTGGGCCGGAAGGACTGGGGTTCAAATCCCGCTAGAGGACAGCAACCTTGGGCCGGAAGGACTGGGGTTCAAATCCCACTAGAGGACAGCAACCTTGGGCCGGAAGGACTGGGGTTCAAATCCCACTAGAGGACAGCAACCTTGGGCCGGAAGGACTGGGGTTCAAATCCCACTAGAGGACAGCAACCTTGGGCTGGAAGGACTGGGGTTTCTAGTCCCACTAGAGGACAGCAACCTTGGGCCGGAAGGACTGGGGTTCAAATCCCACTAGAGGACAGCAACCTTGGGCCGGAAGGACTGGGGTTTCTAGTCCCACTAGAGGACAGCAACCTTGGGCTGGAAGGACTGGGGTTTCTAGTCCCACTAGAGGACAGCAACCTTGGGCTGGAAGGACTGGGGTTTCTAGTCCCACTAGAGGACAGCAACCTTGGGCTGGAAGGACTGGGGTTCAAATCCCACTAGAGGACAGCAACCTTGGGCCGGAAGGACTGGGGTTCAAATCCCGCTAGAGGACAGCAACCTTGGGCCGGAAGGACTGGGGTTCAAATCCCGCTAGAGGACAGCAACCTTGGGCCGGAAGGACTGGGGTTCAAATCCCACTAGAGGATAGCAACCTTGGGCCGGAAGGACTGGGGTTTCTAGTCCTACAGGTGCTCCTTGTGGTCTTGGGCAAGCCACTTAACCCTCCATAGCCCATGTTCCCTGTAAAATAGTTATCTCCAAGTTATAATGCCCTGTTCAATGTAATTTCAGTTTGTTCAATGTAAACCGCACTGATGCAGAATAGCGCGGTATATAAGAGAATGCAAATAAATAATAAATAAAACTGAACTGTTATAAATGAGTGATGTAAGATAATTTTGAATATGTAAATAAATGTTGAATATGTATAGAGTTTTGAAGATCAAGTTTTATGTAAAGCAGTTCATAATAAAAATTGAAATTACAAAAACAAGATAGGACATCCCATTTTTTTAGGGTCATAGAGTATGAACAGTGTACAACTTTTTCAAGTGTCCTGAGTCCTAAGCAAGGCTCAGTTACAGTGCAGAGGTTAGAGCAACTCCTCCTCACTATTGTTGAGGTATAGGAAAAAGTCAGGAGGATGATAGACTGATTCATGTGTAAATACAAGACAACCTTCAGTACAAATCTAAGTCAAGCGCGGTACATCAAGGTAGAACAACAAACATGAAATTGTGTGTATGAAGGATGCTAGACCAACGCTTAATGCTCACTGATATGTCAGGCAGCTGTGATAGTGATTAGGAATAAAGTTTTCTCAGAGGCAATATTAGTACAGCTGGTTGAGTACTATTTTAAGATCCCATGCCACTATAGGTTTGTGAAGAAGAGGCTTGAGATTAAGATGACCCTTGATAACCTTGAAGAAGAGTGGATGAAGGCTAATCTCAGTTCCTTGCTAGTGGTCCCCAGGGGTAAGACAGAAGGCTAAAAATTAGAGAAGCCAAGGTACATATCCCACCTCTGTTCGTTGTGATCTTGGGTAATATCTTAGATGGTAAGGCCCCTCTCACTAGGAGGATTATGAACAAATAATCCTTGTGCCAACTAATGCATTTAGGCAATATTTAGGAACATACAACGGGCGAAGGCCAGTAGAATCACAGGTGCTAATTTTATTGGTTAAAATACATAAATATTGCATCTGATATACATTACTAAAAATTAAATAAAGAATAGAAATAAGACGAATAAAAACACGAATATAGGAATTAATAATATGTGATACATAGAGGGTACTCACGTAATGCACCATATGAGAGTGAAGGTCTTGAAAAAGACCTCTTTTCAGTTAGTGTCTCAGAGCTAAAAAAGAGTAAAGTTCATATAAATGCATAACACTTCTAACAAAAGAAAGACAGAGCCAGAGAGGAGAGGAGCAGAAAAGTATTAAAAATAGAATAAACACTACCAAGTTTAATCCATACGGGAAGTCAGAAATCGGGCGACATAATTCAAGACGCTGACACACAGCTCTCTTCAGAATACTTGATACTACATGCTACAAGTTATATTTCCACGGTTGATTGGGTAACATACTGATAAGTCTTCCTCTGGGACACTTAATTCAATATCGCTAGTCTATTGCCATAGCTTTAAATGTATTACATCCAGTCTGGTGTCATCACATAAGTTTCTTTTTCTCCTTCCTGGCCTCTGTGCTCTGACTTCCCATATGGATTAAACTTGAGTACCCTCTCTGTAGCACTACTTGTTGCACAGCAATAGTTGTTTTTAATTATTTATTCGGCTGCTTTTTATGCTTTTATATGTTTATGTATCACATATTATTAATTCCTATATTTGTGTTTTTATTCGTCTTTATTTCTATTCTTTATTTAATTTTTAGTAATATATGATATTAGATGCAAAATTTATGTATACACATTGTTTTATATACTTTATACATTCTTTATGTTCTTAATATGTAGCGTTATTAATTTTTGTTCATTATAATTTGTTGCAGTTGTTTTTAGATGCGTACCTCCCGATGAAGGCTTGATGCCAAAACGCGAAGGGGATTTTAACCAATAAAATTAGCACCTGTGACCTCTACTGGCCTTCGCCCATTGTGTGTTCCTGTTGTTGTTGGGAGGGCCTTGCTCCCTTTGTGTTCCCCTTTTGACAATATTTATACATTCCAGCCAGTTGAAAAAAGTACTTCTCCACTTTCGGGTAACACTTCAAGCTATCCCATCTCAGAGAATGGTTTGTTTCAGTTCTAGTCTCTACCTTTTTCCTGACCTTCACTGGTAACAACTGATTTTAAAACTTGATATGCAATCAAATTCTTCTACTTTCTGAATAGCGCCTGTAAGTGAAGTTTCCAGGAGCAGAAAGATATGAAAGGATGGCACTGGCTTAAGCTTTGCTGCTGTTGACTATGCTCCCCCCTCTCCAGGCTGAGATCCCTTGTTCTCCCCTCTTAAGAGGTGGCCGCAGAGCAAAGGGGTAAGTGTGACTTTCAAGAAACAGCTGAAGGGTTTTTTTGTTAAAGTTTTTGGATTAAATTAAGTGTTATGCTGACCAATACCTGCTTTTTTTTGTACTATGATGGTTATGAGATTATTTTGATGGATGGATGATGTATTTTACTGAAGAATGATCACTGCTCTCATTTTATATATGAAACTAGACCGGAACACAATTACAATACATGACAGGAAATGACTCAGCAGGTGCTTTTACACCAAGACTAGAGAAATAAAAGTTAATAATAACGAAAGGAATATACAGCGATACATTTTTATTGGGCTAATCTAATAAATTGTTGTTTTTATCTATTAAACTTTATTTCTATACTTTCAAGTAGACAAACATGGCAAGTACATTACTTTATCCAACAGTGGAAAGGTCAGAAATTGCCTACCCCAGAGCTCTAAACCATTCTCACTATGCACCAGGTACAGATTGGGTTTGAGACACTCTGTCTGTAATCTCGCCTGCCCAGGGACCCAGTACCCAAGCAAACGCGCTGTTTGAATAAAAACTCTTGCACAGAGACAAACCAACCTCCTAGTGCCCAGGATTCAAACTCACCAGCAGCTCTGAATTAACTCTGTTAAACATTTCTTTGTGTAAAGCAGCTTCCCAGGAGGCTCCTCTCACATTAGTCTGCTCTGTACTTTCACAAATGATCCTCGGGCACACGATTCCAGAAAGCGCAGTTACTCACCTGTAACAGGTGTTCTCCAGGGACAGCAGGAATCAGTCCTCACATATGGGTGTTGTCATCACTGACGGAACCCGTGCAGAGCATTGCCCCAGCTTTCAAAGAAAGCCTTTGGGAATGCTACCACGCATGCGTGGTCCCCTTCCTATCCAAGGGTGCCATCTTGTTCAGTCAGATGACATACACTTTGGAGGAGAGGAGGGACAGAGGAGATATGATTCAGACCTTTAAATACTTAAAGAGAAATGATGAACAAACAAACCTCTTCCAAAGACGGGGAAGCTGTAAAACTAGAGGGCATAACATGAAGCTGCAAGGTGGTAAGTTGAAAGGCAATGTCAGGAAAGCAGAGTTACTTACCTGTAACAGGTGATCTCTGGGAACAGCAGGAATAAGTCTTCACATATGGGTACGTCAGTACCGACGGAGCCTGCGCGGGAACGCTCCCCAGCGTCCAATCAGAAAGCTTTTGGGAGCATCCCTCAGCGCCTGCGTGCTGCCTTCCCAACTGTCTCTCCTCAGTTAAGTTTCATAGCTGAGACAAAGGGAGAGAAAGAGGAAAGGAAGATAGACAGAGAGATACAACTCCTAGGGGAGGTGGGTGGGTTGTGAAGACTTATTCCTGCTGTTCCCAGAGATCACCTGTTACAGGTAAATAACTGTGCTATCTCCAGGAACAAGCAGGAATGAGTCTTCACATATGGGGACTCCCTAGCTGTAGATGCCAGGGGGAGATCCCATAAAATGCGTGTCCCTGGGACAGGACTGCACTTTCCACACATGGATCTCTGGCATCCCATGAGGGATGGTGGGTAGGAGTTGAAAAGAGAGGAGCTATAGGAAAACAGCTAACCTAAGGACTACAGGAGAGGAGTCCTTGGTATGTATGATAATTACTATTAAAAATATTGAATGAGTAATCACAATATGGACCTTACCTACTGGATTGCAGGAAGTAGAGAGGCTGATGGAGTCTACTGGAGATTCAGTAGAGGAATCCTCAAGGTGACCTCATGGCAGTGAAGGTGAAGGTCCAAATCTGGAATTGGCAGGTGACCCAGGTGTCAACTGGGGTAGTATAAAAAAACGGCAGGTCTTCAGTGGAAAGCTTTATGGGAAAAAGCTGAAAACAGTTTTAGCTACAGAGTCATTAACATGTAGGAGTAAAAGAGGAAGACTGACCGATTTGGACAACTAGCCCAGTCCTGGAGGGAAGAAGGGGTATGGGAAAAAGCCCGTATTCCCAAGGAGGACAGATGTGTGAAGGGCTGAAACCTTAGAGCTACTGAAGATCTACCCTGTCTTTCCTAACCGGTGAGAGATAGGAAAGATATTGAAGCATGGTACTTCAGGGATAGCGAGATCTAGAGGTAAAGTGGGAGCTGTGAGTACCACAGTAGTGGTTGTGTGCATAATATCCCCGACATACTGAGGGACAGTATGAACATATGCAAGCCCACTGTCTGGAACCTCTAGGAAGGTAAAAACCTTTATAGCATAGACGGTTAGGGAGATAAGTATATAAATACATATCTACTTATAGGGAAGCATCTCGACAGAGACACATATATATATATATATATATAGGGATATATATAGGGGCATAACATATGCACACACAGCTTACATATATACATGTCTGAAGATACATTTCCGCAAGTAAGCAGATAGAGATATGCCCATAAGAACATTCACATGAGAGATGTGAAGGAGAAAGATTCATCTAATAACAAGAAGGTGGAACCTACTTGAGAAGATATATAGAGAATCTATTCCTCCTGGCTAAGATGGTGCAGGAATGCTATCCAGTGAAATAACCAGGATGGTTGCGTGAAAAAACAGAGGATAATATCAGTCTGTAAACAGCAAGTCCGGAGTCTTGTAGAACTCTGACATGGTAAATGGACAGAAAACGCATAGGATGAGATACCAGGCTGACCCACTGGAGGGACACAAGGGGTATCATGCGTTACTAGTAGAATATGTGCTGTCCATAAAGGAGTAGGATACCACGAGGACAAGCTGCAAGGAAAAAAGAGCATATTCCTGCAGGATTGGAAAAACTCTTTGGACATTCACGCAGAAACAGCTTATATCCTGTATTATAACAGGAGATAACAGGGTGTGGAGAACCCTCACAGTCATGGAAAATGACTGAGGAGCCTTTCCCAACCATATAGAATAGTCATCAGAGACAAAACCCCATGCTCTCTAGCAAGGGCCCACAGTAGAAAGCTTCTCTGAAGATTGCAGAGAGCATTATGCAGGAGAATTAGGAAATAAAACTGGCTGTAGGTCAACTCTGCTGCCAAATCCAAGAAAGTGGAGATGGCAAGAAAAGAAGATAGTGTGATAAGCCTGAAGTGATTAGGATTATCCAAGATAGATGAAAGCACTATCTTGGAATCACAACTAAGGCCAGACAGAAAGTAGTGGAAGACAGACTGGAAACTTGTGGAAAAGTACCAGTAGTCCAATCACTGGAACTCCTGCATGGGCAGCTGCTGAATGAGACAGCAGAGAAAATCTTCCTGTGTAAAACAGAGAGAACAGACAAAAGGAGAGAAGAAATTCCTGTCCCTGTCTGATGAGCTGCCCAGAGAAAAGAAGGGAATTTATTCAAGGGAAAAAACTCTACACTGGAATGAAAGGCTAGAGAAGCCCTGCAGTGACATGGTACCACTCATTCAGGGGGAACCCTGGATGAAAGGGTAGAGAAACAGGAGCTGAAGGGTGACTTACCATATGGTATATGTCTGCGGAAGGAAAAAATTCATGTTGGAACAGAAAAAACTATCATGGAATAGTTGTTAACTTCTCTTCTTGGTAGGAAGAAGAGGAGAAACCTGTGACCCATAGACATGAATATCCTGACAGCTCAGCATATCTAGGAGGAAAAGGATGTCCTGAAGAAAGGAATCCATGTGTAGAGTTTTGAAGGAAAAAAACAGTGAAAAAACTTCTGCTAAGAAGAAGTTAACTGTAGGTTGTAACCTTCAGGAACCTATGGTTGCTGGGTTTGCTCAGCCTGGCTAGAGTTTGGATTCTTCAGACCAGGGCGAGGTTTCCCCTGCTTGGGAACATCTGTATAATGGGCAGGAGAAGAGTGAAACCTTCTTTTCCTAGGGAAAGAAGGTTTGGTAGGGCATTTCCTACCTACTGGGGAAGGAGGCGGTTTAGGATAGCCCCCAGAAACAGGGAAGTCAGTGGAGCAATGAGCAACCTGACGTAAAGACTCCCTATTGAAGAGATTTTCTCCAGTACAAGGAGTATTACCCAGTCTTTGTTGTGCCCATCTGTTCAAGTCTGAAGCCTGGAGCCAGGCTCTACGTCGTGCTCCTATGGCTATAGCAGAGGTTCTGCTAACAGACTCAAAAGAGTCTAGAGAAGCACGAGAAAGAAACCAAGAGATATTTTGGCTATGACTAAGAAGTAAGGAATAGTCTGCAGCCTTGGGCTCTGATAGAAAATGAGTCAAAAGAGATAATTTCTTTGTGACCTCCTGGAGAGATAGACTCATATAAAAAATATAAGAGATAATCCTTGTTGCCAGCATAGATGTTTGGAAGGTTTGACGTCCAAAGGCATCAAGTGTTCTAGATTCACGACCTGGCGGATAAGAAGAATGCTTCTTCTTGCTTTTTACCTTCCTCATTGCTGATTCCACTACAATGGAATGATGGGGAAGTTGAGTCTTTTGAAACCCTGGAGAGGGGGGCACCTGATACAGATCATCAGTTGCTGCAGAAGGTGAGGAAACCCTTAAAGGTGTTTCCCATATTCTCAGAAGAAGATCCTGCAAAGAATGATGTAAAGGAAGCATTATATTTTCCTTTTCCGCAGGAGAGCCTTGAGTAGGATCACAGCCAGGGATAGGAATAGCAAGGAATGTTGCCATGTCAAGGAGAAATTTCTGAAAAGAAGGATCTCCAATGGGAACCATCCCTGGATAGGCTAAAGTTGAAGCAGTAGCCTGGGCACCGGAGGATGTACTGGTCCGGTGCAGAAAAAAAGCCCCACCAGATGGATACTGGTACTGGCAGTTACGACTTGAGACAGTCAGTACTGCATCGTCCATGCCAGGTATCGACTCCAAACTAGGTATAGAAAGGAGCGATCCTGGTGAAAAAGGCATGGAAGTGGCTGGTCCCGATGTTACTGCAGGAACCGGCATCGATACCGATACCGGTAGCTGTGCCGGAATCGGATGCGATACCGCCCTCGAAGCAGTCATCAGAGGCTGCTCAAGCGGTACCGAGGCAACCAAAAATCCTTGGTGAATATCCTCAGTACCGTGCATCCGGAATCGATAAGCGTCGGTTCCGAGACGCGTCGGTACCCAGTCTTCCAGACTAGATATCGATTCCAGACTCGGCATCGAAGGAAGCGAGTCTATCGATGCATGTCTAGAGGGTACCGACGTCGGTGGTCGTATCGGCGATGCTGCCGATACTGGAAAGTCAATCTGGGACGTATCGATCGGTCCCGAAGGCACCGAGAACGCCAGATGACGATCCCTGGCGAAGAGTGGATCACTCAACACCAGTGCCGATGCCGGGGTATCGGTACCGCTCAAAGCGGATGCCACCACCGAGCATGGCTCAGGTATGTTCTGTGAGGGGTGAGCCCCAGGAACAACCTGAAACCCCTGAAAGGCTTTGGAGACCGAAGACTCCCGCCGGGGTTTTGAAGCCAATAGAGGGCAAGGCCGGAGCCATCATCATGCTTGGCATGAGACCTACCACTCAAGGATTGGCTAGTCTTAACAGACTGTTTGTGGGTTACCTGATCCTGTAGAGAAGAATTGGTCGGTGCCCTGACACTGGAAGGGAACTCGGTATCGAGGGAAACTCGAAATGAAAAATGTCTTCTCATACAATTGTAGCCTAATGGCTCCGGAGGAAAAGGGTCAGGACCCAAACAGGTTAGACACCAGTTATTGGAGTCTAAAAAGAAAACTGTATTTCCACAGTTAAGGCACTTCTTAGGAGAAGAAGGCTCCATGATGGAGAGGCCTTACAGGCCCAAAAATTTAAGACAGAAACTGAGGGAAAACTCTCCCTGAGTTTGAGAAAAAGAAAAGAAAAAACCCACCGGCGGTACCGGTGGAGGCGGGAAAAACAGCCGCGACCACAAGAAAAAAAGAATTAAAGAAAAAATTTTCTGCGCTGACAGGAGGGCGTCCTGCCGGCTCCGCGGAAAAACGAAAACTGAGGAGAGACAGTTGGAAAGGCGGGAAGGCAGCACGCAGGCGCTGAGGGATGCTCCCAAAAGCTTTCTGATTGGACGCTGGGGAGCGTTCCCGCGCAGGCTCCGTCGGTACCGACGTACCCATATGTGAAGACTCATTCCTGCTTGTTCCTGGAGATATATTTTTTCACTGAAAGAGTGGTGGATGCTTGGAATGCCCTCCCGATGGAAGTGGTGGGGGCAAATACGGTGACGGAATTCAAAAAGGCATGGGACAAACACAGTGGATCCCTTTACAGCAATAGGATAAAAACAAGATAAACGGTACCATCTAACTTCTGAACCATATAACGTCTCAACAAATAGGGGTGTCCTACATGGAGTGGTAGGTTTACCCCTAAACAAAGACATGGCGAGGGGTGGCCTGCACAGAGCGACAGGTGCACCTACTCTTGCCATCTTGCTGGGCAGACTAGATGGACCATGCTGGTCTTTATCTGCCGTCATTTAATATGTTACTATCTTAGGCAAAAGACAAAAAGATAAAGGAGGCAACTCCAAGGGGAGGAGGGAGGGTTGTGAGGATTGATTCCTACTGTTCCTGGAGAACACCTGTTACAGGTGAGTAACTACACTTTCTCCAGGAACAAGCGGGAAGTCAGTCCTCACATATGGGACTCCCTAGCTCCAGGGTGCCGGGCCCTGAACCACAACAGTGACCCAAGGGAGGTCGTGAGTTACAGAAAATAAGTCCCTACCAAGAGACTCTGCAGACCCAAGCATCCAGCATCACCGTAACTCTGGTAGCCTGAACACTGAGGGGCTGGAGGGCAGGAGTTGCCTATACACTGAGAATGCTTCAGATCACTGCCTGGCCAAAGGCACTGTCCTTGCTGGACTCGCTCTCAAAGCAGTTAGTAGGCTACAAAAGTATGGACTGAAGACCACGTGGTGGACTTACAGATTTCTTGCACTGGAACTGCGCATAGGTTGGCCACCGATGTGGCCATAGCCCTCACGCGATGAGCAGTGATACGGCGCTCCAGGGAGGCCAGCTCACTCATAAGCGATCGCAATGCAGTCTGCCACCCAGGTGGACAGGGTTTGCTTGGTCACAGGTAGCCCCAATCTGCTGGGGTCACAGGAGATAAAAAGCTGAGGAGCTTTTCGATGGGCCTTGGTCCTCTGTAAATAAAAGGACAGGGCCCTCTTGCAATCCAGGGTATGCAAGACGACCTCCTCCCTGTCAGCATACAGCCATGGGAAGAAGGTGGGGAGAACTACCTCCTGATTGAGGTGAAAAGCGGACACCACCTTTGGGAGGAATTTGGGATCCATGCAAAGAACCACCCTGTTCGTATAGAACCTGGTATAGGGCGGGTCCGCCACTAGAGCCTGCAGCTCGCTTATTCTGCGAGCGGACGTCAATGCCACCAAGGCGGCCACCTTCCAGGAGAGGGGTCTCAGGTGGCAGGTGGCCAAAGGTTTGAATGGCAGCCTAGTGAGTTGGGATAACACCACATTGAGGTCCCATTCCGTTGCCAGAGAGGGGGCTTGGATAGCAAGAGGCCCCTGAGGAATCTGGAAACCAAAGGCTGGCCTGAGAGGGTCTTCACCTCGATAGGGTGATGATTAGCCGCTATGGTGTTGAGATGCACCCTCACTGAGTTAGATTTCAAACCAGAGTGTGAGAGGTGCAGCAAGTCCTGCAGCACAAGCTTTACCTGACAGGAGAATGTGTTCTCATCCCGTATTGGACACCAGATGGAGAACCTCCTCCACTTGAAGGCGTAAGCTCTTCTGGTGCACAGCTTCCGGGAGGCCAGGAGGAACTCCTCAACCTCACCTGGGAAATTGAAGGGGCCAGTGCTACCCTTTCAGCAGCCACGCTGTCAGTGTTAGGGACCCCAGGTTGGGGTGTAGCAGGGATCTCCCCTCCTGGGACAGGAGGTTCGGGTCCCGGCCCAGTTGTACCGAGTGCCATTGACAGGGAGAGCAGCAGGGGAACCAGGGCTGCCTGGGCCACCTGGGCGCAATCAGGATTACTGAGGCGTGCTCGCTCTGGATAGTGAAAAGGCATTTGGCTATCAGAGCTGTCGGTGGGAATGCATAAAGCAGGCCATGACCAGGAGATCAGGAAGGCATCCGCTGCCACTCTCCTGTGGTGTGGTTGAAAAGAGCAGAATTTGGACAGCTGTGAGTTGTCCACGGAGGCAAACAGGTCCAACCAGGATCTCCCCCAAAGGCGGAAAATCCTCCAGGTCACTTTTGGTCCAGGCGCCACTCATGAGGCCGAAGGACTCTGCTGAGGTTGTCCGCCAAGCAGTTGTTCTGGCCCGGTAGGAGCCCACACCCCCCCCCCCCACACTTGTTCACATAGAACTTGGCAACCTGATTGTCTGTCTGTATGAGGACTGGGAGGTCGCTCAGGTGGTGGCAGAAGGCCTGAAGGACCAGGAAGACGGCCCTGAGCTGAAGGAGATTGATTTGCAGGAGGGATTCCTCTGGTGACCAGGTACCATGGGTACACTGGCCCTCGCAATGTGCACCCCATCCTACAAGGGAGGCATCTGTTGTCAGGACCCTCTGAGGGGTCAGTGCCTGGAAGGGCATCCCTGCCCTGAAGAGATGTAGGGACTGCCACCAGGTGAGAGAGGCCGCCAGCTGGTGGGTGACTTTCACTCTGTCCCTCAGCCTACCCATTGCCTGTGTCCACTGGGAAAGCACAGGAATAAGTCTTCACATATGGGTACGTCGGTACCGACGGAGCCTGCGCGGGAACGCTCCCCAGCTTCCCAAAAAGGAAAGCTTTTGGGAGCATCCCACAGCGCCTGCGCGCTGCCTTCCCGCCTTTCCTAACCAACTCTCCTCAGTTCGAGTTTAAAGCTGAGACAATAGAGAGAGAGAGGAAAGGAAAGATAGAAAAGAGATACAACTCCTAGGGGAGGTGGGAGGGTTGTGAAGACTTATTCCTGCTGTTCCCAGAGATCACCTGTTACAGGTAAGTAACTGTGCTATCTCCAGGAACAAGCAGGAATGAGTCTTCACATATGGGGACTCCCTAGCTAAGATGCCTGGGAGATCCCCAAGGATATGAGACCCTGAAAGGGGTCTGTGTCCTCCTATGGATCTCAGGCATCCATCCAGGGAAGGAGGGCAGGAGTTGTTTAAGAATGGAACAGGTGTCTGAGGACAGCCTGACCAAACAAGGCATCCCGGCGGGAGTCCTTGCCCAAGCAGTAATGGGCTGTGAAGGTATGAACCGAGGTCCAAGTGGCTGCTCGACAGATCTGGTCGATGGACACAGAATTTAGATGAGACATAGAGGTGGCCATGGCCCTCACATTATGAGCTGTGACATGGCTCTCCAGAGAAAGGTTCTTACACTCTGGTAGGCGAAAGAAATACACTGAGCAATCCAATTGGACAGTGTTCTCTTAGAGACTGGAAGTCCCAAATGAGAAAGATCAAAAGAAAAAAAAGCTGGGAAGACTTTCGATGTTGCTGTGTCCTATGTAAGTAAAAAGCAAGAGCTCTTTTACAATCCAGAGTATGAAGATTCCTCTCTGCACTGGATGCATGAGGAGCTGGAAAAAAGACAGGTAAATATACTTCTTGATTAAGATGAAAAGGTGAGACCACTTTAGGCATAAAGTGTGGATTTGTCCTAAGGACTACCTTGTGATGGAAGCTTGTATAAGGTGGATTAGCCACTAATGCCTGCAGTTCACTGATGCGGCGAGCTGAAGTAACTGCAATGAGGAAAATGACCTTCCATGAAAGAAATTTCAAGGAGGTAGTGGCTAAGGGTTCAAAAGGTGGCTTCATGAGCTGACCAAGAACCAAATTTAAGTCCCATGCCACCGGAGGAGGCCTAATGGGAGGTTTAGTTAAAGTTAGGCCTCTCATGAATCTTGCAATGAGAGGATGAGAGGAAATAGGTTGTCCATTGATGGGCTTAAGGGATGCTGCAATAGCACTCAAATGGACTCTTACTGAATTTGTTTTAAGGCCTGCATTGGAAAGATGCAGGAGATAGTCTAAAAGAGAATTTAAAGGTAGTGCTAGAGGGTCAAGACCCTTTTCAGCACACCAAATGGAAAACCTTTTCCATTTAAAAGCATAAGAACGCCTGGTGGAAGGTTTTCTGGAAGCATGGAGGATATCCTTCACTTGTTGAGAAAGATTCCAGTCTTGAAGGTCTAGGCCTTCAGTAACCAAGCTCTGAGGTGTAGGGAACTTGGGGTTTGGGTGCCACAAAGTCCCTTCCTCCTGGGACAGAAGGTCTGGAGCAGCTCCCAAGTCCAGAGAGGGGGCTTGGGAGAGATGTAGAAGTAGAGGGTACCACACTTGGCGTGGCCAGCGTGGAGCTATGAGGATCATAGATCCTTGATCCCTCTGGAGTTTGAACAGAGTCTTGGGAATCAAGGGAATGGGTGGAAATGCATACAGGAAGCCCTGACCCCAATGGAGGAGGAAGGCATCCTTGGCCTGAACTCCCTGACACGGAATTCTGGAACAGAACCGGGGAAGATTGGCATTCCACGGACTTGCAAAGAGGTCTATGTCCGGGGTTCCCCATTCTTGGAAGATTCTGAGTACCTGATCCATGTGCAGGGACCATTCGTGTGGAAGCAGAACTGGACTGAGTCTGTCTGCCCAAGAGTTTTGGACTCCTGGGAGGTATACTGCCAGGAGATGGATTTGATGCTCTCTGGCGAAGGCCCACAATCTTAAAGCTTCGCTGCAAAGCGACAGAGAGCCAGTTCCTCCTTGCTTGTTTATGTAAAACATGGCTACTTGATTGTCCGTATGAATGAGGACTGTCTTGTAGCTGAGGGGGTATGAAAGACCTTGAGAGCTAGAAAAACTGCTCGAAGCTCCAAGTGGTTGATATGAAGGGAGGTCTCCTGTGGGGACCAAGTGCCTTGAGTGGAGAGGTCCTGTAGATGGGCTCCCCAACCTGTTTGGGAGGCATCTGTTGTGAGGGTTGCTTGGGGCAACAACTGTTGGAAAGGGGACCCCAGCAACAGATTTCGAGTGGACATCCACCATTGGAGAGACCAAAAGAGACGTTTGGAGGTTGCTATTTGGTCTGAGAGAACAACTGAAGCTTGAGTCCACTGGGTGGACAAAGTCCACTGAGCTGCTCTCATGGGTAGGCGAGCATAGGGTACCACATGCACTGTGGAAGCCATGTGGCCTAGCAGTTGTAGCATCTCCCGGGCAGTTAAGTGGCTCTTTGACTGAATCTGGGAGGCTAACTGCACTAGACGTTGACAACGGGCCTGAGGAAGGTAGGCCCTTGCCGTAGTGGTATCCAACCAGGCCCCTATGAATTCTAGGGACTGAGTAGGGATGAGCTGAGACTTTGGGAGGTTTACCACAAGTCCCAGATACTGCAGAATGCGCCTTGTGCGGTCCAAGGAATTCTGGGCCTCTGACTGAGATGGAGCTCGAATGAGCCAGTCGTCCAGGTATGGGAAGACAAATATTCCCAGAGTTTGTAGAAATGCAGCAACTATTGCCATGCATTTGGTGAACACTCTTGGAGCAGAGGCCAGACGGAAAGGAAGAACTCTGTATTGGTAATGTTTTCCTTGGAAAAGAAACCGTAGGAATCTTCTGTGAGAGGGATGGATGAGGACATGGGTGTACGCATCCTTGAGATCTAGAGAACAAAGCCAATCCTGACTTTGAAGGTATGGAAGGAGAGTGCCCAGAGAAAGCATCTTGAACTTCTCCTTGCATAGAAATTTGTTCAATTCTCTGAGATCTAAGATGGGTCTGTATCCCCCTGTCTTCTTTGGAATGAGAAAATAGGGGGAGTAGAACCCTGACCCCTGATGAAGAAGAGGAACTTCTTCTATTGCCCCTTGGGCAAGAAGGGTAGTTACTTCTTGACCTAGAAGGTCGAGAAGAGATGTGGGAGAATTGAAATGTCTCACCATGGTGTGGGGAGGAAGGTCTGAAAAATGAAGCTTGTAGCCCTCTCTTATGATGGAGAGGGTCCACTGCTCTGATGTTATTTGCTCCCATCTGGGAGCAAAATGAGCCAACCTTCCTGGAATGGTGAGAGGCTCTGGCTGCTTTAGAGCCAGAAAGGCTAAGTTCTCTAGCATCAAGTCAAAAGCCCTGAGGAGGTTGGGCCTGCTGAGTTGCAGCAGCCCCTGTAGGCTTAGGCCTGGCCTGTTTAGGTTGCTGATGCTTAGTGGCAAAGCGACCTGTAGAAGATTGTTGGCCAGACGTAGAAGGAAATCTGCCCTTTTTAAAGAAAGACTTTTTAAAAGGCTTTTTCTTGGCAGGAATGGAGGTTGACTTTGAAAGTCTATCCAGAGCAGAGTTTTCTGCATCCATTTGAGTGGCTTTTATTTGCCATTCTTTGCCAAATAGGTTTTCACCTGTACAGGGAAGATTTCCTAAGCCATCTTGAACCCAGGGCTCTAAATCAGAAGCCTGGAGCCAAGCAATTCTGCGAGCAGCTATGGCAATGCCTGAGGCTCTGCTGGCACCTTCAAAATAGTCAAAGGCTGCCCTGTTGCTTAAGCCAAATGAGGAATTCCTCCCTTTTATCCTCTGGAAGAAAAGGGAGGAAAGTGTGCAGTTTTTGTGCAACTTCTTTTAGAAACATAAACATGTAAAGGCTATATGAGTTGATTCTGGCAATAAGCATACTGGCTTGGAAGATTTTCCTACCAAAGGCATCCAAGGTCCTGCATTCTCTTCCTGGAGGAGCAGAAGAGTGTCTCTTTGTACTCTTTATCCTCTTCATAGCTGACTGTACCACAATGGAATGGTGAGGAAGCTGAGTTTTCTGAAATCCAGGACAAGGAGGGACACGATACATAGTGTCCAATCTACGAGAATGAGGAGAGAGAGTGAGAGGAGTCTCCCATAGATCAATCATGTGTTCATAAAGAATCTCATGAATTGGTAAGGTGACCGCCTCTTTAGGAGCTCTAGAATAGCCTAAAATATCCAATTTTTTTAGCTCTAGGCTCTGATTCAGAAGTTACTGAAATAGAAAGTCCTTCTCTTATGAAGTCTTGAAAGGACAAGTCTTCTGGAGGAGACATTCTTCTTTTTGGAGAAGAAGGCTCTTCAGGAAGGGCTATGGATACTTCAGGAGACTCGTCTGATGTATCAGAATCATCAGAGGAATCTAAGTATCGCCTGTCAGGGTGCTCTTCCAACGCTCGATACGCGTATCGAGCAGTATCGACATCGGGCGTCCCCGGTACCGGATCGGTACCGGTAATCAGCCCTGGACAAGGAACCGCTGCAGCCGGTATCCTGGTCGATGTCGATGCAGTCGGTACCGGTATCGGTGCTGGTGCCGGTACCGGAGCCGATACCGAGAACAGAGTTTGTTTCGGTACCAGCAGCTTGAATGAAGGCCGTAATAGCCTGCTGCATGGACAGAACATTGTGATCCATCGACGCCATGAATGCCTGGAAGTCGGTACCGGGAGATTGTGCCGGTACCCCAGAGCATTCTAACAGGTGATCGGTCGAGGCCGTGCCATCGATGTCAACCTGTAACCCCATAGGAGGAGCTTTGGAAGCCGGAGCTTCCCGCCGGGGTTGTTTTGCTGGCGCAGGATCCTCGAGGGCAAGCCCAGAGGCATCTCGATGCTTAGAGGGAGATCTACCCTTCGAGGACCTGCTAGGTTTATGTTTGGTTACCGGAGATCCATCAGGAGAAGAAGACCTGGAAGATGTTGATGCCACCGCCGGTGCATCAGTGGGAAACAGCACATGGAGCTTGGCTGCTCGGTTCTGTAAACCCCGTTTAGACATTAGAGAGCAGGACGGACAATCCGGAATGGAGTGTTCAGGACCCAAACATTTAAGACACCATTCATGGGTATCTGTAACAGAAATAGTACCGCTACACTTAGTGCATTTTTTGAACCCAAAGGCTGGTTTTTCCATGAGGGAAATTTTCTTGTGGGCCCTGAGGCCTAAGAAGAAAAATACACCAAGTGAGGAAAAATATCGATATATATATTTTTTTTTTAAAGAAAGAAAGAAAAGACCGGCGGTACCGGTCCGGAGTCGGGGAAGGCAGACACGCGACCAAAGAAATAAAATAAAATAAAGAACTTCTTCAGCGGTGACAGGGCTCGACCTGCTGGCTCCGCGGCAAAGAAGAACTGAGGAGAGTTGGTTAGGAAAGGCGGGAAGGCAGCGCGCAGGTGCTGTGGGATGCTCCCAAAAGCTTTCCTTTTTGGGAAGCTGGGGAGCGTTCCCGCGCAGGCTCCGTCGGTACCGACGTACCCATATGTGAAGACTCATTCCTGCTTGTTCCTGGAGATCGGAGGCACCACTGGGCTGTCCGCATATGCAGGTGGGCCAGAAGTGTAACGTGAACTGTCAAGGCCATATGGCCTAGCAGGTGGAGCAGTAGGCGAGCTGGCACGGAACTGGAGCTCTGCACGTCCCCTGCCAGTTGCATCAAGTGTTGGGCTCTCTCCACAGGGAGGAAGGTCCTGACCCGCAGAGTGTTCAGCTGGGCCTATGAATTCCAAGTCTTGGGCTAGGGAGAGGCAGGACTTGGGGTAGTCGATGATGAACCCCGAATGCTGCAGGGTGTGGATAGTGAGCCTTGTGGCCTGCCTGGCCTTGAGAGGTGTGCTGCCTCTGATGAGCCAGTCGTCCAGGTAAGGGAAGACATGGGCCCCTTGGAAGCACACATAGGTGGCTACGAACGCCAGGCATTTTGTAAAGACCCTTGGAAAGGAGGCAAGGCAGAACGGCAGCACCCTGTACTGATAGTGCTGCCCCCACCACAAATCTCAGGTAGTGCCTGTTGGAGGGGTGGATCAGGATGTGGGTGCAAGCATCCTTGAGATCCAAGGAGCATAGCCAGTCTCTCTGGTGAGATAGGGCAGCAGTGTCCTAAGGGAGAGCATCTTGAACTTTTCCCTCACCAGGAACTTATTGAAGTTGCACAGGTCCAGGATGAGCCGGAGACCTCCTGGTTCTTTTTTGGACAAAGAAATACCTTGAGTAGAACTCCTTTCCCCAGAGGTGATGTGGTACTTGTTCCAGCACCCTGTCCCTAACAAAGCCTGCGAGTTCTGTGGTGAGCAAAGACTGGTGGAGGAGAGACTGTGGTGGCTCTCCTAGGAAGAAGTCTAGAAGGTTCTGCTGCAGATAGAGGGACTACCCCTCCTGCACCACCCACAAAACCTACTGGTCTGTGGTGATGCTGGCCTATCTGTGGGCAAAAAAGGGCAGTCGACCCTCTGTGGGCTGAGGTGTGCTAGCCCAGGGAGTCAAAAGCTTCCTCCTGGTTGGGTGGGGGGTGGTGTTTGGGGCTTGGGAGCCTTGGGCTTCCTAGGCTCTTGTCCCTGGCCTTTTGGCTGTGAGGCCTGGTGAGGCTGCCCTGAGTAAGACTGGTAGTGGCCAGCCCGGGAGTAGCCCTTTTTCCTAGGGAAAATGTGTTTTTTTTCCTTGGAAAAAGAGTTTTTTTTCCCCCGAGGATTTTTTCCTTAGGAGAGCAGAGGTCTTTTTGGACAGCCTCTGCCAGATCACTACCTCGGCCTCAATCTCCGCAGCCTTATCAGACATCGGTTTTCCTTACAGGTTCTCACCATTGCAGGGGACATCCAGGAGCTGTACCCACTGCTCCAGGTCCGAGGTCTGTAACCATGCCTGGCACTGAGCGCCAATGCCGGTGGCTGCAACCCGCCACAGCCTCGAACCCATCATAAGCAGCCCGGGAGAGGAATTTGGAACAGTCTCGGATGCCTGCTGCTAGGGATTGGAACCTTTGCTGAGGTTCCCTGGCGAGGCCCACCGAGAACCCTGAGAGTTCCTGTATCAAGCACTTAAGGTATATTGCAATGTACAATTCATATGCCTGTATTCGGCACCCGAGCATGGCGCCCTGGTAGCACTTGACCCCAAATGCATCGAGGTCCTGGACTTCCCTGCCAGGGGGAATTGAAAAATAGGTCTTTTAACTCTTCAGTTTTTGCATGGAGGATTCAACCACCATCGAGTTATGGGGGAGTTGTGGCTTATGGAACCCGGGGCGATAAATGGCATCCAGGTGCCGACTGGCCACCGGCACTGAAGCTGGGGACTCCCACATGTGGAGAAAAAATCTCTTGAGGATGGGTGGAACTAGCACCGTGAGAGTCTCCTTGGGAGGGGACTCATATTGTAGGATCTTGAGCTCCTCGGTGTGCGTGTCCTCCTCAGACTCCATCTGGATCGAAAGAGCCTGGGCCATGTCACGAATGAAGTCATGAAAGGCCACGTCCTCAGGTGGGGATTGGTGCCGAGGCTCCAGGGGAGAAAGCTTGGAGGGAATGTCCCGGTGTCGGAAGATCTCCGGAGAGGCATCATCCTCAATCTCCCAGTTGGAGCCCAAGGGCATCAAGGAGACAGCCCCAGAGGTGGCTCCAAGGAACCATGTCCTCCTGGAGGACCTGGGGTTGGACTCCTGGAAACTCGCCGGAGAGGAACGGAACACCAAGGAGCATGACTGAGACCTTGATTGACACCGAGGACTTACCTGAGGCCGGTGGCGCTCAGTGCCAAGTTCAGCGCCCGGAGGCTCCCACGAGGCTGGGGGTCCGGCATCAATGCCCGCTGCAAGGCCAAGATGGAAGAGAGGCTGTGCTCCATGGCCTCCATGCTGGACTCAAGGCCTGATGGCTGTGCAGCACTCGGCGTGGACACCGAAGCCCTCGGGTCCGACGCCGGTACTCCAGAGAGAGCATCCTTGAGGAGGACTATAGGTTCACGGGTCCTGGTGGGGTCTCCACCAGCCGAGGACTCTTGTCTTGAGACTTTCTGAGGGTGCTGCTCAGAGTCGCTCGAGTCACGTTGAAAGACCTTGCCAGGTTTAATCGGAGGCACTTCCTTCGGGACATTCTTCTTTTTGGGAGGGTCTGGGGCCACACCGGAGGAACCGCTGCGGGACTCTGAGGATGCCCAGACCTCTTACGAAGGGCCGGCTTCGGGGCTCGGTGAAAGGGAAGCCGGGGCAGAGTCAGACCTTGGAAAAAGCTTCCCCCTGCAACTCAGACTACTTCCTATTGGTTTTAGGGGTCATGGCCTGGCACCGGTCGCAGATGGAACTGTCGTGGAGCAGATGCAGCAGTCATGAGTATCAGTGACTGAGATAGTCTGACTGCAGCAGTTGCATTTCTTGAACCCACCAGGAGTCATGGTGAGAGCACACCCGGCCAGGGTCGAGGACTCCCGGGCGAAAAATGGCACGAAGGCCGGTCGAGGTGGAACCTCAAGGAAACACGGGGAAAAAAAGGGAGCTAAGATCGGCACCGGTGGTGCCACCTCGAGGCGGGAAGGGAACCGGTACGCAAGCCAGACAAAAGGAAGGAATTAAAGAACTTTTTCCGGGAGAGTAGAGGACTATGTCCGTTGGGCTCCGCGGAAAAAAGGAGACAGAGCAAGATGGCACCCTTGGGTGGGAAAGGGACCATGCATGTGTGAAAGGCATTCCCAAAGGCTTTCTTTGAAAGCTGGAGAAATGCTCCGTGCTGGCTTCATCGGTGCCAACGTCACCCATATGTGAGGACTGACTTCCTGCTTGTTCCTGGAGAAAGTGAAATACAGTCACCTCTCTTCTCCCCTTTATTACTTGAAAACTGTGTCCTGAGCAGACATGTCACAGGAGAGAAAAGGCAAGGACTGGAATGGGGCACAATTCCACTGAAACTGTAACAAAACACCCCCCAAAACACAGCGAGAAAACATGTTACATTTTTTTTCCAATAAAAACTTGTAGCACCATGAAAAGGAACAAACCATAAAAACTATGTCCAGCTTCTTATCTTCCTGTCTCTAGAGGAGAGAAACTCAGATCATTAGTCTCTATCCTCGTCCTCAGAGGAGCAAGATTTAGCCATTTCTACCTCCAGTGCAATCACTGCAGGACAGTCTTAGCACCAACTCCAGAGGGAGCGGGAGTGCCTAATAGGCTCAGAAACTATAATGAAAGACACAAATATTAAAGAGTAAGCATTTTCACAAAGGTAGTGCAAGAGGCCAGCAGATAAAGGAAGAGACAGAAATCAGACGGAGGTATGGTTGGGAGGTTTTACACTCTGAAGAGAGACAGACCAGGAAGTGCTCACGATGAGCTAGGAGATTACGGCAAGGATGAATTAAACTCTCTATCTAGGGAAACAACAGAGCAAGACACTCTGCTGCTTAGGGAAAGTAATGCAAGCCCACATACTCTTGAAGACATCCTAGTAGTGAATTTCACCCCAAAGTCACTGCAGCTTTCCAGTTGTGGAAATTGAATTTTTTTAATGTGGATTTCTCTCTTTCTAGGGTTGCAGTCTGGTCATCAGTGCTGGGACTCGGAGTAGTCAGGAAGAAGTAATTCCAGTCCTAACCCAGGAGAATGCTTTTCGGCATCAAAGTAAATATAGCTGACTGCCCTACCTCCAGCCAATAGAAAATCAATTCCACCCTTTCCTCCCAGTGGGTCCCAGTGGCCAGTCCTACATTCCAATTGATCTTGCCAGACCAAAGCTTCAAGCTGCAGATGACTTGGGCTTCAGCTCTAACTCTGAGCCCATGTGCTCCAGTTCGGATGAGTACACAGTGACTGATCCAGGGACATGAGGAGCAGGAGAATGAGGTGGAGGAAGAGAAGGTTTGTTCCAGTAGCATCACCTAAACAGTCGGTTTCATTTCTTCTTCCGCTCTTGAGAACAGCGAGGGCAAAACCTGCTCACAGAAAAAAAAGATTAAAACATATCACTCAAAACCTGTTGCAGTGCAGAGATCCCTAGTATGCTCCTGCTATACCAATAACAAGGCCTTCCATCACAAACAGCTCTGCTGAAACACCTCACTCCTGCATCCTTCACAGAGCCCCTGGACCCCCAAGCACCTTTCACCCATGATATTCTAGTACGAAGCCTACTCATGGCTACACATGACTCTTAACCTTCTCATATATATGAGTTTTCCCTCTTGCTTCTTCCCACATATCAGCTATAGATCTGTGCAAATGTTTTAGGCAGCCCTGATCAAATTGTACACTTCAATTAATCCCTCAGCTAACAGAACATGACACAACTTCTAAATGTTACAAAGTTAAACAGCATCTTTCTACAAGTTTTAACACAATTTCTATTTAGTTTATGACTTTAATATATGGAAAATAATAAAAACAAAGGACTTGATATTGGCTAGCACTGCTAAAGCGGCTAGCCACCACTGCTGCTGAACTGTAAGCGTAGTTACTCACCTCTAACAGGTGTTCTCCAGGGACAGCAGGAATCAGTCCTCTCATACAGATGATGTCAGCACCAATGGAGCCCTCGTGGAAGTATTCCCCCAGCTTCAAAGAAAGCCTTTGGGAGATGCTACCATGCATGTGTGGTCCCCTTCCCGCCCAAGAGTGCCATCTTGCTCAGTCAGATGACATAGCTAAAAGATGGCAAAAATTAAAGATGGTAAAGGAGCAACTCCAAGGGGAGGAGAGAGGTTGTGAGGAGCAATTCCTGCTGTCCCCGGAGAACACCTGTTACAGTTGAGTAACTACGCTTTCTCCAGGAACAAGCAGGGAGTCAGTTCTCACATATGGGACTCCCCAGCTACAGGCTACCGAAAGCCCATAGCAAAAAACATGGTTGCCCTCAAGGGGAGTCGTGAGCAGCAGCAATTTAGTCCATGTCCACAGACCACAGTAGGACCACTGTGTCCGATGAAAACCAGCGCTCTGGTAGCCTGAACACAGAAAGGTTGGAGGGTAGGAGTTGCCTAAACCCCAAACAGATTACAGAGCACAGCCTGGCTAAAGGCACTGTCCCACTGGGACTCCCTTTCCACGTAGTAATAAGCTGCGAAGATATGGACTGAAGACCAGATGGCAGCCCGGCAGATGTCCACCATCTGGACAGAATGAAAGTTTGTCACAGAGACCGCCATGACCCTGACACAGTGCGCCGTGACACGGTCTTCCAGCGGAAGCCCCACCTGCTCATAGGCGAGGGTGATACACAGTCTGCTACCCAGGTGGACAGCGTACACTTGGTCACCACCTCCCCCAGCCTACTGGGGTTGTAGGAGATGAAAAGTTGAGTAGCTTTGCAGTGGCCCTGAGTGCACTGGATACAGAAGGACAAAGCCCTCTTACAGTCCAAGGTGTGAAGGACTGTCTCCGCCCGACTGGTCTCAGAAAGAAGGTAGGGAGTACTACTTCCTGGTTGAGATGAAAGGACGATACTACCTTTGGAAGGAATTTACGGTGTGCGGAGCACCACTCTGTTCTTGTATAACCTGGTATAAGATGCCTCTGTCACTAAGGCCTGAAGCTTGCTAACTCTGCGAGCAGAAGTGAGTGCAACCAGGAGCACCACCTTCCAAGAGAAGTAGTTTAGGTGGCAAGTAGCTAGAGGCTCAAAGGGTGGGCGAATGAGCTGCCCCAACACCATGTTGAGGTCCCATTTGGTTGCTGGAGGGCAAACTGGGGGCTTCGATAAGAGCAGACCCCTAAGAAAGTGGGTGACCAACGGCTGGACCGAGAGGGGTTTGCCATCCACCGGGTGGTGGCGTGCCGCCAGGGCACTAAGGTGCACCCAGACGGAGTTAGACTTGAGCCCGGATTGCGAGAGATGGAGAAGGTACTTGTAATACCAAAGTCACCGAGCAGGAGAAAGGGTCAGCCCTATGCTCGGCATATCAGGCTGAAAACCTGTGCCATTTGAGGCATAAGCTTTTCTAGTAGAGGCCAGCAGGATCTCCTCTAGCGCACACGAGAGGATGAAAGGGGCCAGGGTCACCCTTTCAGCAGCCATGCTGTCAGCAACAGGGACCCCAGGTTGGGGTGCAGAAGAGAGCCCCCTTCCTGAGACAGGAATCCTGGAGAGGTTCCCAACAGGATGGGGGTCTCCACCGTTAATCGGAGGAGCAGCAGGAACCACGGCTGCCTGGGCCACCAAAGGGCTATCAGGATGAGCGAGGCCCTGTCGCGGAGAGTCCTGAACAAGGTTTTGGCAATCAGCGGCATGGGAGGTTAGGCATACGAGGAATGCACCCACGGCCACCTTGGAGGGGTGGGCCTGCCGGGAACACAAGCGGGGCAAATAGAAGTTGTCCGGGCTGGCGAACAGGTCCATCACGGGTTCCCCCCAGATCTGGAAGAGCCGGTAGGCCACCCTGGGGTCCAGCTGCCATTCGTGTGGCTGGAGGACTCTGCTCAGCCTGTCGGCCGGTAGGTATACTGCCCACAAGAGAATACCCTGTTGGATTGAGTACGAGCAGAGGATCATTGCCTCCCGACAGAGGGCATGAGACCCCGTGCCTCCCCTGTTTGTTCACACAGAACATTGCCACCTGGTTGTCCATCTGGACCAATACCGGCTGGTAACACAGGTGGTGGCAAAACGCTCGCAGGGCTAAGTATATTGTCCGCAGCTCCAAGAGGTGACCAGCTGAATTTGGTGCGGAGCTCCCCGCAGTGGGCTCCCCAGCCAAGCAGGGTGGGGTCTGTGGTGAGGACCCTTAAGGGGCTTGGGGCCTGAAAAGATGTGCCCGCCTCAAGATACTGGAGAGACTGCCACCAGACCAGAGAGTCCGCCAGTTGGGTACAGAGAATCTGTATCGGAGGTGCCCCATGGCTTCAGTCCACTGGTCCCGGAGACACCACTGTGCCGCCCTCATGTGGAGGTGAGCGTCTGGGGTGATGTGGACTGTGGAGGCCATGTGCCCAAGAAGGCGCAGAAGAAGTCGAGTGGGCACAGATACACGGTACTGTATTTCCCATGCCAGAGTCCTGAGACAGTCAACTCGGTCCCTGGGCAAGGTGGCCTTTGACTGGAGTGTGTCCAGCTTTAAGAAACAAAAAATAGTAATTACACTTACCTGGTAATTGTAGTTCCTTGAGAGACGACAGCTTAGTCCTCACAGATGGGTTGTGCACCTCTTCCTGCAGCATGAAGACTGGACCAATCAAATTTCAGCTCCTCTGGAATCAGGCAACCAGGCATCCCTGAAGCTCCAGTGACCTATTGTCAAAGCAAACTCAAGAAAGAGCTAACCTTTAAAAGGTTCCGTTAGTTGAAGTTCCTATGGTTTTTTTTTATTGTTTTTTTTTTTTTTTTTTTTACTGTTAAGCGAACTAAAGCCACAGATACAGAACGTCCCGCTCCTGCCACAGCATAAGCCGATAGCGAGAGAGAGAGAAAGGAATGACAGCGAAGCCCAAGAACTAAGAAAGGACACTCACCTGGAAGCACGTACGTCTGAACCCAAGGCGTGCCACTCTAAAAATAGAGAATATAGGGAGGGCAGGAGGACTAAGCTGTCGTCTCTCAAGGAACTACAATTACCAGGTAAGTGTAATTACTATTTCCTTATCGTTCCTCCAGCTTAGTCCTCACAGATGGGATGTAACAAAGCAGCCTAACGGGCGGGATTCTTCCAACCGGCACGCAGAACAGAAGATCCGAAACGTGCATCGCCCGCCGCCATGACATCAAGTCTATAGTGCTTACTGAAGGTGTGAAGAGAAGACCACGTTGCCGCCCTACATATCTCTTCCAGAGATACAAAACTAAACTCCGCCCAGGACGCAGAATGGGCGCGCAAACCAACCGGCGGTAGCCGACCGTGCAACAGATAGGCCGAGCCAATCGCCTCTTTAATCCACCGAGCAATGGAGGCTTTCGCCGCAGCCTCACCTTTGAGAGGCCCGCCAAACAGCACAAATAAATGATCCGATTTACGAAATTCACTGGTAACTTTCAAATATCGCCGAAGAACCCTCTTAAGATCCAAGCGACTAAAACCGCGATCAGAGGCGTGCTCCCCCGAAGCCGGAAATACTGGGAGCGAAACCACTTGATTCACGTGGAAAGGAGAGGATACCTTAGGCAAAAAGGAAGGCACCGGCCGCAGAACGACTTTCTGGGCCGAGAAAGATAAGAAAGGTTCCCTACAAGAGAGTGCCTGAAGTTCGGAGATACGCCGCGCCGAGCAAATCGCTACTAAGAACACCGTTTTAAGAGTCAAATCCTTTACCGAACTATGAGAAAGAGGCTCAAAAGGAGCCGCAGTGAGAGACCGCAAAACCAAGTTGAGATCCCAGGAAGGCACAGAAGGTCTGCGGACCGGCCGCAGCCGAGAGACGGCCCGCAAGAAGCGAACGACATCGACATGGGCCCCCAGCGACACGCCGTGAACCTTACCTCGGTAGCAGGAGAGCGCCGCCAACTGCACTCGCAAAGAACTGGCAGCCAAACCTTTAGCAAACCCATCTTGCAGAAAATCAAGAACCACGGGGATTGAGGCCGTAGCGGCTCGAACCTGACGGCGAGAGCACCAATCCTCAAAGATGCGCCACACTCGGACATAGGCCAGAGAAGTGGAGCTCTTGCGCGCCTGTAACAGGGTCGCCACGACAGACTTGGAATAACCGCGTTTTCTCAGCCGCGCCCTTTCAATAGCCAGGCCGTAAGAGAGAATCTCCCCACTTGTGGCATGCGTAGGGGACCCTGACACAAGAGATCCGGAGCTAGCGGCAGCCGCCACGGAGAGCCGTCTACCAATCTCATCAGATCGGCATACCACGGACGTCGAGGCCAATCCGGGGCTATCAAAAGTACTTGGCCCCGGTGGGCCTCGATGCGCTGAATCACGCGCCCCACCAGAGGCCACGGAGGAAACACGTAAAGAAGACCCGAGGAGGGCCACGTCTGTAACAGGGCATCGAGACCTTCTGACATCGGCTCCCGTCGACGACTGTAGAAGCGAGCCGCTTTTGCTGAGTGAAACGTGGCCATCAGGTCCATAACTGGCTGGCCCCAACGCTGAACCAGCTGCGTGAATACCTGCGGGTTGAGCTCCCATTCGCCGGGATCCACCTGAACCCTGCTGAGAAAGTCGGCCGTCACATTGTCTTTCCCGGCAATGTGCGCTGCCGAGATGGCTGGTAGCCGAGGCTCGATCCACTCGAACAACAGCCGAGCCTCCGCCTCCAAGCCGACACTGCCGGTGCCGCCCTGTCTGTTGATGTACGCGACTGTCGCTGCATTGTCGGAGAGCACCCGTACTGCCCGAGAGGCTATCAGGGCTTCGAAACTTTGCAAGGCCAACCGCACTGCTCGAAGTTCCAGGCGATTGATGGACCAGCCGCTTTCCTCCGGAGACCAGAGACCCTGAACGAACCGGTCGGCGCAGTGGGCGCCCCAGCCCGACAGACAAGCATCCGTCAGAAGCGGAAGCCAGCGCGGTTGCTCCAGAGGCATTCCCGCTCGGAGCGACGACCGTCGCAGCCACCACTGAAGATCTCGCCGTACCGTCAGGGGGCAAGGAAGTCGTTTGTTCAGGGAATCCGAATGGTTGGACCAGCGACGGAGCAAGGCTCTCTGAAGGGAACGCATGTGAAAGCGAGCCCAAGGCACGACCTCCAGGGAAGCCGCCATCGTTCCCAGCAACTGAAGGTATAGCCACGCCGAAGGAGCGGGGTTCTGTCGAAACCGACGGACGAGAGACTGGAGCGCCAACACCCTGCGGTCGGGAAGGAAAACCGCTCCCCCGCAAGTATCGAACTGTACGCCTAAGTACTCCAAACTCTGCGTCGGAACCAGATGGCTCTTGCGCGTGTTGACGACCCAGCCGAGAGACTGCAATAGCGCCACGACCTTGGACGTCGCTGCCATGCTCTCCTCGCGAGACTTCCCCCGAATCAACCAGTCGTCTAGATAAGGATGGACAAGCACGCCTTCCTTGCGCAAGGCCGCCGCGACTACCACCATGATTTTGGTGAACACCCTCGGCGCGGTAGCGAGACCGAAGGGCAATGCCTGGAACTGGAAATGACCCCACGGCACGGCAAATCGGAGGTACTTTTGCTGATCCTCCCGAATCGGGATATGAAGATAAGCCTCCGTGAGATCTAGGGAAGTGAGGAACTCGCCCTTGCGGACGGCGACCAGCACTGACCGAAGGGTCTCCATGTGAAAGTGGGGTAACCGCAGACAGCGGTTCACCCCTTTGAGATCCAAAATGGGGCGAAGGTCGCCACCCTTCTTTGGCACCACGAAATAAATGGAGTACCTTCCGATACCATACTCCGCCGGCGGCACGGGAACTACCGCCCCCAGCTGGAGTAGGCGATCGAGGGTTTGGCGAACGTGAGCTGTCTTTCGAGCTCCCCGGCAGGGAGACGCCACAAAGGAATCGAGGACGGGCCTGGCCAAGTCCAGGACATACCCGTCCCGGACGATGTCCAAAACCCACTGATCGGAGGTGATCTGGGCCCAAGCGGAGAGAAAGCATCGAAGACGCCCCCCGATCACTGGAATCTCCGCCGAGGCCCGCTGCCCTTCATTGGGGCTTGCGAGTAGACGCAGGGGTTGTGGTCGCAAAGCCCCTACTGGCTCCGCGAAAACCTCGAAAGCTCGAGGTCCTTGAAAAATATCGGCCACGCTGGAACCCTCCAGAACGGGGCGATCGAAACCTACGAAAGTCCCGAAACTGCCCCCGAACCGCTGGCAGCGGCCGTCCTCGCTTGGCACGGTCCTCTGGCAGGCGGCCGCCCTTGGACTCAACCAAATCCTTGACCAACTTATCCAAATCCTCACCAAAGAGCAGCCGACCTTTAAAGGGTAATCTGCCCAGACGCGACTTGGACGACCCATCCGCCGCCCAATTCTTCAACCAAAGAGCTCGACGTGTCGCTACCACGGACGCCATGCTATTAGAGAGGGCTCTGATGAGATCATACTGAACATCCGCCAAATATGCCGACCCCGATTCCAAGCGGTGAAGCTCACCTAACATGTCGGCCTCTACGGAGGACGATTGTTGAAGCCGCTGAACCCAGCGCAGACAGGCACGCGCTACCCAAGCCCCACAAACCGAGGCCTGTAACGCCATGGCATCTGCCTCAAACGACTGTTTCAATAGACTGTCCATCTTCCGGTCCTGCGGCTCGCGCAAGGCTGCACTGCCTTCTACGGGAATCGTGGTCTTTTTAGTCACCGCCGAGACGGCCGCATCCACCTTAGGCGAACGAAAATGCTCCAGATCGGTGTCCGACATAGGGTAGAGCCGACGCATAACCTTTATCCCTTTGAGGCCTGATTCAGGAGTATCCCATTCGGACTGGATCATCTGATCAATAACCTTGTGCATGGGGAAAACCACGCTAGTCTGCCGAACCGCCTGAATAATGGGATCCACGCCGTCCGCCTCTTCTATCGGCGGAGTCGGAGCCAAACCTAGAGTCTGGAGCGCCTCTGAAACAAGAACGGGCAACTCCTCCCGCCTGAAAACCCGAATAATCTTTGCCTGATCTTCCGGTTCAGGGAGCTCGCCTTCCTCCAAGGCCTCCCCTTCCGCCTCATGGTCGAGATCAGGATCATCACCTTCAGGCCATTCAGTCTCTGTCTGAAAGGAGTCGTGCAGACGTTGTCGCTTGGGGGCCTTGAGCCCGGGAAACTGACTCTCCACCGCCGAGGCGGGAGCCAATCCCCGTGGCACCAACGGAGGAGCAGCGTCCAAGCTCTGGCGCCTACGGCAAAATGCCTGATGCATCAACAAGACAAAATCGGGAGAAAACTCCTCCAAGGGCAAAACCCCCCCGAGGTCCATTTGCCCCCCAGAAGCCAAGGAGCCCGTGGAAGGAAGCCCCGAGGGTCCCTCCAGCGGCGACTCCAAGTTCACCGCCGCGGAACCGGACTGCGCCACTGCTGGCAATGAACTCTCGAGGTGCTGCTCCATGGTGAGCGACACCGAAGTACAGCGCTGACAGACGCCTGTGTCAGAAACTGTACTCCTCCGAGATCCACAAATCAGACAAATGGATCCCGCGGGCATGGGCACGCCCTGACCCCGAGAGTAGGCGGGAAAGAAATGCCCCTTATCGGTGAGAGTGAAAAGAAAGGCTGATAACCCAGCAGAACCAGCACACAAAGTGGGAACTGGGCGCCCAGGAGAAGTAGAAGAGCAGAGAGAGAACACAAGCACAGTTGCTCTCCCCCCTGTCAAAGGCGCTGTCCTTCTCAGTGTTTTCTTTTTTTTTTTTTTTTTTTTTTTAAATGACCCCTGAAAGGAAACTTAAGTACAGAAGCACACTGCTTAAAAGAAAAAAACCGGGAGACCCGCAAAAAAGAGACAGAAGAGAGAGAGAGCGAATCGCAAACCCCCCCCCCCCCGCCCTTCAACCGCGGGACAAAATAACGCGAAGGAAAGGGATCAACTAAAAGAAAACAGCTGAAGGGAGCCAAGAAAATAAAGGAAAATAAAGGCAATAAAGGAAAATCAATCGCTAAAGGTAGGAACAGCGCCGCGTGTAAACCACGCTGACAAGACCGGGGAAGCTAAAATGGCCGCTGATAGCAAGAGGACTTTGGCGCGCTTTTAACCCCCGCAGGAGAAACCGCTGGAGACCAAAAACCCTGGTAGTCGCCCGATCCCCAAAGTCCCGCCGGCGCGTAGGCTGCCCGAGAAACACCGACAAGCACTACCAAAAGCAAAGGGAAAAAGAAAACTCCAGTAAGGCCGGGCAGAGGCGCGGGAGCCTGACAGGACCGGCTCTGACCGCCTCCAGCCGCCAAAAACTTACCGACAGGGAATCAGCTGTCTCCCAATGCCCTGGAGAGTAACCGCTGTACCGGCAATAGAGGAGCTCTGCCCCGAAAAAACCCTGGGGCAGAGATCCCAATAAAGAGACACAGACAGTCAAGCAGATAAAGGCGGCATAGGCTGAGCAGGAGAGAGACCTTCCACAGGTCCTCCCTCCCCCCGCACAGAGTGCTCAAATAACAATTTGAGATTTAAAGAAACAGGAACCTCTGAAAGGAGAAATAAAAAGAAGTCCTAATAGGACAAAAATTAAGCATTAAAAGGGTAGCTAAGGAAAAGCAAGGGTATACTAAACCCTAAAACTAGTGAGCCCAGCTAGACTCACTACGTCTTCCTGCTGCATGAAGACTGGACACACTGGAGCTTCAGGGATGCCTGGTTGCCTGATTCCAGAGGAGCTGAAATTTGATTGGTCCAGTCTTCATGCTGCAGGAAGAGGTGCACAACCCATCTGTGAGGACTAAGCTGGAGGAACGATAAGGAACTACAAAAATAGACCCAAACTTGATGCCGAGGCAGTGAGGTAAGCTGGCAGGAAGAGTACCTATGCGATACCGGAGGAGAGTATGAAACTCGGAAAGAAAAAATCAATTTCTTTCGGGGACAAGCCAGATGAATGTCTGAAGGGCTCTGCGGAAAAAAGGAGACCGAGCAAGATGGCACCCTTTGGTGGGAAGGGGACCACACATGAGTGGTAGCATCTCCCAATGGCTTTCTTTGAAAGCTGGGGAGATGCTTCCGCGAGGGCTCCATTGGTGCCGACATCACCCATATGTGAGGACTGACTTCCTGCTTGTTCCCGGAGAAGACTCGGATATTCAATGCTGGGACCATATCTAGACCCTGGCATTGAATATCTGGGTTGCCCGGATTGCCATGAAACTAATCAGGCAGCGGTGATATTGAGCTGCTTACTGGTTAGCTTCAGCGATGAAAGTTAGGCCAGCCTTTAATGTGCCTAACGTTCGCCACGTTGCGATAACAGGGCAGCAGCTTAATATCGCTCCTGCCTGGTTATTGTCAAGCGCCGTGTCTGCTCTACTTCTGGAACATCCTGATGCGTGTGCAGTGGCAGTAGCTGCAGATATTCGGCGGAAGCATGTCAGTACTGCTGAATACGCCGGCCAAGGGGATTAATACGGTTAGTACGTCTGTTAACTGCGTTAATCCCTTTCAGTATCTGGTCCAAAGTTAATATGGCAGGTAGAGAAGTTTGGAACCTTTCAGGTTAATTCATTACTACTTATTTTAAAATGTTTGAAAAGGCTCAAAAGCATTTGGTGACTCATTAGGCTTTCAATTAATAAGATGAAGACAATTCCACGGTTGAACAATGCTCTGACCCATCTTAACCTCTCAGCTTGTTACTACCGTTCTACTTTCAACAACTATGGGCTCCACTAAGCAGCCATTTGAGCATTTGCAAAGGAAAAAATTCACTCTTACAAAGCAATCGAAGGCTATTAAAAAAAATTTCTAAAATGTTTCCAAATAGCAATTTGACAGTCATAAACATAGTTAATATATTAAAGTTACATGAAATTGTAGAGTCAAGGCAAGATCTCAAAGACCAAAAAACTCCATGATGGACTTACTTGAAAATTAGCCAGACATGCAGATCACTGTAAACAACCTACTGAAAAGTTTAGCCGGTAGTGGAGCAGCTGTCCACAGTATAATAGTGATCTGCATGAAAGAGCCGTCAGAAGGTAACCTTTGCTACAATCCTCCAAAAGAGGGAGTAGCTGCTCAGTGGTTGGGACAGGTTACCTCAGGTCAGAAGGCCAGGGGTTCAATTCCCGCATGGGAACAAGCAACTTCAGGCCGGAGGGACTGGGGTCTCTAGTCCCATTGGCACTCCTTGTGGCCTTGGGTAAGCCACTTAACCCTCCATTGGCTCAGGTACACTTAGATTGTGAGCCCTTTGGGGACAAGGGAATAAAATGCTATCTATTAGTATACATGTAAACCGCACTGATTCTAAAGAGGGTGGTATAATAAATAAATAAAGAATCGCCATCATCGCAAGTATGCAAAAGAAAACTTTGAGAAGCCTGAAAGTGTTTGGAACAAAGGGCCTGGAAATGATGACATGAAAACCGAAAGGCTCAGCCACAATCACACAAGAAACATTTGGGAAAAAAAAGGTGAAGCGTTTGAAGAAAAGAACACCTTGTCAACTCTTAAGCACAGGGTGGATCCATTATGCTTTGAGGGTTCTGTGGCAGCCAGTGGCGCAGGGAATATTGTGCAGGTAGATAGAAGAATGGATTCAACTAAATACCAACATATCCTAGAAGCTGCCAAAAATGTCATCCTGGGAGCCTGGAAAATCCTTTTGCACCAGTTCAGCACATACCACCACCTGCTGGAGACAGGGGATGGCAAGCACCTGCTATGTACCACTCCTATATATCAGCGATATCACTGAAAGGTGTGACCCTTTGTCTCTATGTGCTGGCAGGATGGCGTAAGTCCTAGTCTAGCAGGATGATAAGGAAATACATTTCTTTCCATCTATCAGTTATTTCCCTCCTGCGTGTCTCTAGTGTACTCACCATTTTCCCCTTGGTTTTGTTGTCAGACCCACACAGGCAAAGTGAAACCACTCAATGGAGCACTAAGAGATGAGAGAGAAGAGACAGAGAGAAAGACAAGGGTGACTAGGGGCTGATATATGGACGGAGACAGAGAGAGGGTGACAGAGTGCTTGAGAGTATTCTTACATCAGGATTGTCACAGCCAATCATTTCTCCATAGGACACTTGGTGACAGAGGCAGTAAGTTGGCTCATTGGGGTCCACAGGCATGTCTAGGACATCTGAGGGGTGCACGTTTCCAAAATTCACTGTTGGTGTTCCGTAGTCTGCAGCGCTGGAAAGCAGCAAGTGGAACGTTGTAATAAAGGTCCAGGGAGCTATCGCTGTCTTCACATCATTCCCACCTCTAATCACCTTCTCTCTACCTCAGCCCACCAAACTCATATCCTCACTCCTACCCGAACCGCTCTCTCACATGTATCCCCTCACTCCCAACCTTAACACCTACCCCTCTCTTATCCTGTCATCCCCTCGCACCAAATCCTAAAATTCACTGTTGGTGTTCCGTACTCTGCAGTGCTGGAAAGCAGCAAGTGGAACGTTGTGATAAAGGTCCAGGGAGCTATCGCTGTCTTCACACCATTCCCAGCTCTAATCACCTTCTCTCTACCTCAGCCCATCAAACTCACCCTTAACTTCCCATTCCTACCCGAACCGCTCTCTCACATGTATCCCCTCACTCCCTCTCTTATTCATTCCCAACCCTGTCATCCCCTCTAACTCCTTTTCCCTACTTCCTGCATGTTCCTTTAATGGTCTCATCAAGGCATGCTCCTCACTACCTTTCCTCTCTTTTCTCAACTTACACCCCTCCTTGGAAACTCTGCTCTTCTGGCAGATCACTTATATCTGTGCCCTTCTCTTCCACTGCCGATTCCAGACTTCAGTCTTTCCACCTTGCTGCTCTTTATGTCTGGAATAAAGTACCCGAGTCAGCACGTCAGGCTCCATCTGTTGCCCTGCTCAAATCCCAATTAAAAATTCACTTCTGAGACTGCTTTTGGATCTTGATCCCCTCAGTCTCCTGTTCACCTCCTATGTGTTTCCTGAGCGCTCCCCTAGATATATCCTAGTCCCCCGTTATGTCATCTGTCTTGACTAGACTATAAACTCTGATGAGCAGAGACTGCCGCTTACATGTAGCAGTACTGTATCCTCCACCACACCCACTGTCTTTCCCTCACTGTCCTGCTTCTATCCACTCCCCAGAAGCTTCCCCGTCATTCTCCCGCTGCACTCTTCCCCTCCCCCCATCATTCTTAACGTCATGTCTTTCCCTGTCCTGCTTCTATCCACTCCCCAGAAGCTTCCCCGTCATTCTCCCGCTGCACTCTTCCCCTCCCCCCATCATTCTTAACGTCATGTCTTTCCCTCACTGTCCTGCTTCTATCCACTCCCAGAAGCTTCCCCGTCATTCTCCGCTGCACTCTTCCCCTCCCCCCATCATTCTTAACGTCATGTCTTTCCCTGTCCTGCTTCTATCCACTCCCCAGAAGCTTCCCCGTCATTCTCCCGCTGCACTCTTCCCCTCCCCCCATCATTCTTAACGTCATGTCTTTCCCTGTCCTGCTTCTATCCACTCCCCAGAAGCTTCCCCGTCATTCTCCCGCTGCACTCTTCCCCTCCCCCCATCATTCTTAACGTCATGTCTTTCCCTGTCCTGCTTCTATCCACTCCCCAGAAGCTTCCCCGTCATTCTCCCGCTGCACTCTTCCCCTCCCCCCATCATTCTTAACGTCATGTCTTTCCCTCACTGTCCTGCTTCTATCCACTCCCCAGAAGCTTCCCCGTCATTCTCCCGCTGCACTCTTCCCCTCCCCCCATCATTCTTAACGTCATGTCTTTCCCTCACTGTCCTGCTTCTATCCACTCCCGAGTAGCTTCGACTCCCCCGCTGCACTCTTCCCCTCCCCCCATCATTCTTAACGTCATGTCTTTCCCTCCCTGTCCTGCTTCTATCCACTCCCCAGAAGCTTCCCCTCCCCCGCGGCACTCTTCCCCACCCCCCGGCCTTCTTAACGTCATGTCTTTCCCTTGTCCTGCTTCTATCCACTCCCCAGAAGCTTCCCCTCCCCCGCTGCACTCTTCCCCTCCCCCCGTCATTCTTAACGTCATGTCTTTCCCTGTCCTGCTTCTATCCACTCCCCAGAAGCTTCCCCTCTCCCGCTGCACTCTTCCCCTCCCCCATCATTCTTAACGTCATGTCTTTCCCTGTCCTGCTTCTATCCACTCCCCAGAAGCTTCCCCGTCATTCTCCCGCTGCACTCTTCCCTCCCCCCATCATTCTTAACGTCATGTCTTTCCCTGTCCTGCTTCTATCCATTCCCCAGAAGCTTCCCCGTCATTCTCCCGCTGCACTCTTCCCCTCCCCCCATCATTCTTAACGTCATGTCTTTCCCTGTCCTGCTTCTATCCACTCCCCAGAAGCTTCCCTCATTCTCTCCCGCTGCACTCTTCCCCTCCCCCCATCATTCTTAACGTCATGTCTTTCCCTGTCCTGCTGCTTCTATCCACTCCCCAGAAGCTTCCCCTCTCTCCCGCTGCACTCTTCCCCTCCCCCCATCATTCTTAACGTCATGTCTTTCCCTGTCCTGCTTCTATCCACTCCCCAGAAGCTTCCCCTCCCCCGCTGCACTCTTCCCCTCCCCCCATCATTCTTAACGTCATGTCTTTCCCTGTCCTGCTTCTATCCACTCCCCAGAAGCTTCCCCTCCCCCGCTGCACTCTTCCCCTCCCCCCATCATTCTTAACGTCATGTCTTTCCCTCACTGTCCTGCTTCTATCCACTCCCCAGAAGCTTCCCCTCCCCCGCTGCACTCTTCCCCTCCCCCCGTCATTCTTAACGTCATGTCTTTCCCTGTCCTGCTTCTATCCACACCCCAGAAGCTTCCCCGCTCCCGCGGCAAGCTTCCCCGCCCCCCATCATTCATAACGTCATGTCTTTCCCTCACTGTCCTGCTTCTATCCACTCCCCAGACGCTTCCCCTCCCCCGCGGCACTCTTCCCCCCCCCCCATCATTCTTAACGTCATGTCTTTCCCTCACTGTCTTGCTTCTATCCACTCCCCAGAAGCTTCCCCTCTCCCGCTGCACTCTTCCCCTCCCCCATCATTCTTAACGTCATGTCTTTCCCTCACTGTCCTGCTTCTATCCACTCCCCAGAAGCTTCCCGTCTCCCGCTGCACTCTTCCCCTCCCCCATCATTCTTAACGTCATGTCTTTCCCTCACTGTCCTGCTTCTATCCACTCCCCAGAAGCTTCCCCTCTCCCGCTGCACTCTTCCCCTCCCCCCATCATTCTTAACGTCATGTCTTTCCCTCACTGTCCTGCTTCTATCCACTCCCCAGAAGCTTCCCCGTCATTCTCCCGCTGCACTCTTCCCCTCCCCCCATCATTCTTAACGTCATGTCTTTCCCTGTCCTGCTTCTATCCACTCCCCAGAAGCTTCCCCTCTCCCGCTGCACTCTTCCCCTCCCCCATCATTCTTAACGTCATGTCTTTCCCTGTCCTGCTTCTATCCACTCCCCAGAAGCTTCCCCTCTCCCGCTGCACTCTTCCCCTCCCACCATCATTCTTAACGTCATGTCTTTCCCTGTCCTGCTTCTATCCACTCCCCAGAAGCTTCCCCTCTCCCGCTGCACTCTTCCCCTCCCACCATCATTCTTAACGTCATGTCTTTCCCTGTCCTGCTTCTATCCACTCCCCAGAAGCTTCCCCTCTCCCGCTGCACTCTTCCCCTCCCCCCATCATTCTTAACGTCATGTCTTTCCCTGTCCTGCTTCTATCCACTCCCCAGAAGCTTCCCCTCTCCCGCTGCACTCTTCCCTCCCACCATCATTCTTAACGTCATGTCTTTCCCTGTCCTGCTTCTATCCACTCCCCAGAAGCTTCCCCTCTCCCATTGCACTCTTCCCCTCCCACCATCATTCTTAACGTCATGTCTTTCCCTGTCCTGCTTCTATCCATTCCCCAGAAGCTTCCCCTCTCCCGCTGCACTCTTCCCCTCCCACCATCATTCTTAACGTCATGTCTTTCCCTGTCCTGCTTCTATCCACTCCCCAGAAGCTTCCCCGTCATTCTCCCGCTGCACTCTTCCCCTCCCCCCATCATTCTTAACGTCATGTCTTTCCCTGTCCTGCTTCTATCCACTCCCCAGAAGCTTCCCTCTCCCGCTGCACTCTGCCAATCCCCCAACATTCTTTACGTCATGTCTTTCCCTCACTGTCCTGCTTCTATCCACTCCCCAGAAGCTTCCCCGTCATTCTCCCGCTGCACTCTTCCCCTCCCCCATCAATCTTATCGTCATCTCTTTCCGTCCTGCTTCTATCCACTCCCCAGAAGCTTACCCTCTCCCCTTGCACTCTTCCCCTCCCCCCATCATTCTTAACGTCATGTCTTTCCCTGTCCTGCTTCTATCCACTCCCCAGAAGCTTCCCCGTCATTCTCCCGCTGCACTCTTCCCCTCCCACCATGTCCTGCCCCTCCCCCTTGTGTTCTGTTCCCATCAATCTTACCTTGTCTTGCAGTTCCCGCTCCACATCACTCAAAGTGTATTTCACACACTTCCCCGCCTATTCTGTAATTTAGTGTTTTCCTCCTGTCACTCTCACTATAGCCTCCCCAATCCATGTGTTGTCTTCATCACTCACTTATGAACAAGCTTCAGTTTTTTCTGGTTGCTTTTCACCATTTCCTCATCAGAGTTCTTGACCTTTGACCTGGCTTTTGCAGCTTTTTTTTCTTTCTGACTCCTACCCTCTGAAAGAAAATAAAATAAAAACTATTTAGGAACAAATCAATAATTCTATAAGATACTATCCTGGTACCAGGGGGTGTCACGCCAGGGGTAGAGGAATTTGGGTAGAGATCTTTTTCACTCACTTTTTTTCCCCTTGCTAGATGAGCTGTCATAATCACTCGATTCAATCTGTTTCTCCTTCAGATCTGCCTCAAAGCGGGCAAGGTCTGTGTCCAAGCGCCTGATATGTTTGTCCACCTGCAAGAGAGAGAAACAAACATATTCACTGATCGGACTACATTTTATTTATTTCTTGGTGCATGTGGACTGTTTTTGAAGGTTTTTCAAAGTGGTTTACAATAAAAATATTAAAATTATAAAAGTAGTTAGGAGAAAATAAAAAGGTAACAATAAAACAAAGGTGAAATTTGACAATACCTGCTCATTTTCTTTTCTCCAGTCCCTCTAATCCAGGACTGTATGAAGACAACAGAGGTGTGAAGATTGATGGAAGACTCATCAACAACCTTCGCTATGCTCATACCACCACATTACTAGCTGAAAGTGAAGGCGATTTGAAACATTTGCTCTCAAGATCTAGGAATATAGTCTTAAAATTTGTCTGCACCTTAATGTTAAGAAGACAAAGGTCCTGACAACTGGCAAAATGAATAAGTTCATCATTGATGGAGAATAAATTGAAATAGTTTACAACTTTAACCTACTTGGATCAACTATCAAAGAAGCAACAAGCAGTCAAGAAATCAGAAACATAGAAACATGACGACAGAAAAAGACCACATGGCCTATCTAGTCTGTCCTTCCATATCAACAACTACAACAGTCCACTTTTTACCTTTAGAGATCCTCTGTGTTGGTCCCATGCTTTTTTGAATTCAGTTACTGTCCTCATCTCTACCACCTCCACTGGGAGACTATTCCATGGATCCACTACTCTTTCCGTAAAGAAATATTTCCGCATATCACTCTGAATCTATCTCCCTTCACCCTCATCCCATGTCCCCTTGTAGCAGAACTTGCTTTCAATTGAAAGAGGCTCTCTCCCTGAACATTTATGCCACGGAGGTATTTAAACATCTCAATCATATCACCTCTATCCCGCCTTTCCTCTAAGGTGTACATATTAAGATCCTTAAGTCTGTCCTCATATGCTTTATAATGAAGCCCATTAATCATTTTAGTAGCAACCCTCTGCACCGATTCCATCCTGTTCACATCCTTTTGAAGGTGCGGTCTCCAGAATTGCACACCATACTCCAAATGAGGTCGCACCAAAGACTTATACAGAGGCATTATCACCTCCTTTTTTCTGCTAGCCATTCCTCTCCGTATGCACCCAAGCATCCTTCTAGCTTTTGCCGTCGCCTTTTCTACCTGTTTAGCTACTTTAAGATCATCAGACACAACCACGCCTAGGTCCCGCTCTTCTTTAGTGGACAAAAGTACTTCACCTCCTATACTGTATTGGTCCCTTGGATTGCTGCAGCCCAAATGCATGACCTTACATTTTTTAACATTAAATCCCAGCTGCCAAATTCTAGACCATTCTTCAAGCTTAGCTAGATCCCTCCTCATGTTATCTACCCCTTCCTGGGTGTCTACTCTATTGCAGATTTTGGTATCATCCGCAAAGAGGCAAACCTTACCCGACAGCCCTTCCGCTATATCACTAACAAAGATGTTAAAAAGAATCGGACCAAGGACAGATCCCTGGGGCACACCACTGGTAACATCCTTCTCCTCAGAGTGAGCTCCATTTACTTGTACTCTTTGTCGCCTCCCACCCAACCAATTTCTAACCCAAGCAGTAACTTTAGGATCCATCCCTAGGGTGCTCAGTTTGTTTATAAGTAGCCTGTGAGGAACAGTGTCAAAGGCTTTACGGAAATCTAAATACACCACATCTAGAGCTCTCCCTCGGTCCAACTCCTGGTCACCCAGTCAAAGAAATCAATCAGATTTGTCTGACAAGACCTGCCTCTGGTGAATCCATGCTGCCTCGGATCCTGTAATCCGCTGGACTCCAGAAACCTCACTATTTTCTCTTTCAGCAGCGTTTCCAATAATTTACTCACCACCGAAGTTAAACTAACCGGCCTGTAGTTTTCAACCACATCCTTACTTCCGCTTTTGTGTAAAGGCACCACATGAGCCTCTCTCCAGTCCTTTGGCACCACTCCCGACTCCAACGAGGCATTGAAAAGGTTAGTCAGTGGAGTTGCTAGAACGTCCCCAAGTTCCCTCAGTATTCTAGGGTGTATCCCATCCGGTCCCATCGCTTTTTCTACTTTAAGTTGAGCTAGTTTCTCACGAACACAGTCTTCTGAAAATAGTTCAAGATGTAACTCGCTTCTGTTCTTATTTGTGGGTGTTTTCTGAGGTCCTGCTCCTGGTTCTTCATCTGTGAACACAGAACAAAAATATTTGTTAAGCAATTCCGCTTTATCCTTATCAGCTTCTATATATTCCCCCCCTGCACCCTTGAGTCTGACAATACCACTTTTGCCCTTCCTCTTCTCATTAATATATCTGAAAAAATGTCTTATCCCCCCATTTTATTGCATTGGCTATTTCCTCCTCCTTTTGAATCTTTGCCTTCTTGACTACTTTGCTAGCTTCTCTAAGTTTTTCCAAATACAGATGCCTGTCTTCCTCTCTCTGTGATCTCTTGTATTTCATGAAGGCCTCCCTCTTTTTCTTCACTTGTTCAGCTACTTCCTTCGAAAACCATAGCGGTCTCCTGTTCCTTTTGCCTTTATTTACCTTTTTAACAAAAAGGTTGGTTGCCTTTAAAATACCCCCTTTCAGTTTTGCCCACTGTTTTTCTACATCCCCCAGCTGTTCCCATCCCACTAACGACTCCCTGAGGTATTGGCCCATCTTCGCAAAGTTAGTCTTCCTAAAGTCTAAGATCCTCACCTTGGAATGGATTCTAACAGCCCTAGTCCTAATACTGAACCACACCATCTGGTGATCACTGGATGCAAAATGATCTCCCACTACAACATCAGAAACACTTTCACCATTGGTAAGCACCAAGTCCAGTATGGCCCCTTCACGTGTGGGGTCTGTTACCAATTGCCTGAATAGTTCTCCCTGTAGAGAATCCAGGATCTCCTTACTTCTAGATGATACTGCAGCAGGAATGTGCCAATCAACATCTGGCAATGCATTGCTCTTGGCAGAATGGTTATGAAGGACCTAGACAAGATTCTCAAGAGCAGAGATGTTTCTCGCCATACAAAGATTTGACCTGTTCATGCCATGGCATTTTCAATAACATTATATGAATGTGAAAGTTGGACAGTGAAAAAATAGACAGGAAGAAAATTGATGCCTTTGAATTATGGTGCTGGCGATGAATACTGTGTATACCATGGACTGCCCGAAGAACAAACCAGTCTGAACTAGAGGAGATGAAACCTAAACTTTCTTTAGAAGCTCAGATGACAAAACTTTGACTTTCATACTTTGGATACATCATGTGAAGAGAGAGATCATTAGAGAAAGACATCATGCTTAGCAAGGTAGAAGGTCATTGCAAAAGAGGAAGGCCAGCAATGAGATGGATCTATACAACAGCAGCAGCTATGGGTGCTAGTCTATCTACAATGAGCCGCCTGACTGAAGACCAAACACAATTTAGGACAACTATCCTAGGGTTAACATGAGTCGACACCGATGTGACAGCACTTAACAACAACCACCACGAAATGGAGACACACTTGTTTGAAGATGTTACCCTATAAGAGTCCTGTGCAGCCTATCTAAAGCCAGTATGGACTCAGGAGTAATATACAGAAATATTTTTTTTTACAGAAAGAGTAAGAGATGTGTGGAACAGTCTTCCAGTAGAGGTAGTACAGCCAGGACTACCTGAATTCAAGAAAGCATTGGACCAATGCAGAAAATCTCTAAAGGAAATAAAAGAACTCTAGTAGTTGGTATGGAAGGGCAAACTGGATAGGTCATATGGTCTTTTCCTGCCATTATATTTCTATGTACCTACCAAAGCAGGAGACCCAGACTCCAATTCTCCAACCAGTCTTCTCTTACAGTTGGGGTCAACATTATTGACACCCTTGCATTTTAGGTAGGTATGTTGCGTATAATATATTGAGAAATAATTGGAAATATTCCAACTGTATGTCGTCATCAATTTTTAAATAGTATGTTTAAAAGGTATACAACAAAAAAAAATGATTTGAACGCAACTTAGATGTTGTAATTTCTGATAAAAAAAAAATAAAATAGGACCTGGACAGGATTAATGGGGCCCTTCACCAATATTTGGTTGCACAATCCTTGGCTGTGATGACAGCTCCAAACGTTTCTTGTAGCCATCTATAAGTTTCGTACATCCGTCTGTTGGTAGTTTCTCACACTCTTCAACTGCGATTTGTTCCAGCTCATAAATTTTTCCAGGAATCCTTTTACCAATGGCAGTTTTCAGCTCTTTCCAAAGGTTTTTGATTGGATTCAGATCAGGACTCATTGCTGGCCAGTTTTAAAACAGTCAATTTTTCCCTTTTTAACTATTCTTTCATACTTTTGGATGTATGTTTTGGGTCATTGTATTTATTTATACAGGCTCTGGATATACCGCTGGAGGACCCATGACCAACCTAGACCTAGCTTTCTGATACTAATTAGTACATTTTCTCCAAAATGTCTTAATAGTCCAAAAGTAGATCTGCACTCTCAGCGGTTGTTACCCCACTCAAGGGGACGGCAGCCACAACTGTGCCTCAGATGTGCATATCATAAATAATTTCCCGCCTCTCAAATGCTTCCAAAAACAGCAGCCCCATAAGGCAAGAAATGGCAAGGGCAGTTGCGGCATGCCTGCTCATGAAACCTTTTTTATTTTTTTTTTACCAAATAGCAGCAGACTACTTTTCCCTGCCTCCGTCCAAGTTAAGGAGGATGAAGAAAGATTACCACTCTCTCAGCTATACCAAAGTAGGTCCACCAAACAAGGTGTGTTCCAGTGGGGTTATGGGGAAGGGACCTGGCACCACAAGGTTCTGCACCCCAGGGCACTCTTATTCTTCATTAAAAAAAACCAGCAAAATCTTTATCTTCCATCTATTTCAGACTGCACAGTATTATGCCAATCTTCATCTGCTGGAGACTGAAAAATACTGGTGAGAGTGAGGTTGCACAGGTCCTTTTATGTGATGTCAAAATCAAACCAGTGGTTCTCAGTCTCCATCTGCTGGCAGGCGTTCATAACACACGCGTCGCGACTGGACTGGAGAGACAATAAAGGAAGGGTGTTTTTTCCCTTATAAGCTTCATTTCTTCACCTGTAAATGTATCGCTGGTCTGCATTGCCAAAGAGCTCAAGTTTAGTTTCATCTGTCCACAGAACATTTTCAAGGAGGATTGTGGTTTCTCAAGGTGGGTTTGGGCAAAGATCAGGCGTACCTTTTTATGTCTGTCTTTGAGCAGGGGGGGGGGTCCTCCTTGGCCTTTGCCCATGAAATCCTTTGTTTAGTGCCTTTGTGCATTTTTAGTACCTGTTGCAGCGCAATATGACTATGCCAATTAGATTAGAGTATTAGAAGAACAAGTTCTTTATATATATTATTTTTATATGTATTGTATTCATGCTTCTTAGTGATTTTGGCACAATATGCGTTCTCACGCTACTATCTTTCCTTCAATTTAACAGATTGAGGAGAGCATTCTGCTTTTTTACATGTTGTTGCTACACCCTGTGGAAATGTATCCTACAATTTTGTTGCATATACATTTTTACCAGTTGTGCATTCTTATGTAATGCCCTCACATAGATGGTTCTCCTTTTGCCTCGCTCTTTAAATGTTATATTATATATACAATATTTACTCATATTTTAATATGTATGTTTTAATTATTTTTAGACCCCTGAAGAAGGCCTCCGGCCGAAACATTTTAGTTGGGTCCTTCAATAAACTTTGTCTGCACCAATATACCTACGTGTAGGCCTGGTCCTTAGGTTCCGCTTCTGGTATGCCTCACCTTGATCCTGCGGATACCTACTCTTCTCCTTTGGTTTTATATATAGTCTAAAGCCATTTCACTGGCCACTTTTTTTTTTTTTGAGCTAATTGAACACAAAAGGGTTGTACTGCAAGGGTGCCAATAATGTTGACCACAACTGTACTAGCTGTCTCTTTTCCCTTTTTCTGTCATCCTCTCATCTTCTTTTTTCTCTTTTTAAACCAAACAGAACATGGAGATAAGGAACTACCAAACACCCTCAAACAAGGGGAGCAGGGAAGAACACAGCAGGGCTCCCACTGAACACAGCTCTTGTATCTCACCTGTCAGTACATGACAACCGTTCCTAAGAAGACACAAGGGAAAACAATGCTGAAAAGGTCCTAAGTGGGTCCTAGATTGGACAGGAGAAACTCAAGAAAAGAAAAATTAGCAGGTAAGATGTAATTTCACCGTCCTCATCGTCCCTCTACTCCAGTCTAGATGTGTGGGACACACTAAAGCAGCACTAATGACAGGTTAGAATCGACATGCCACCCTGTAGCACTGGTGCTCCAAAAACCATGTCTTGTCTCACCTGAACATTAAGCCTACAATGATGCACAAAAGAATGTAGGGACAACCACACCACTGCCTTGCAAACACCCTGAGTTGGAACTCTGCCCAGGAAGACTCCCAAGCTCTAGTGGAACGAGTTCTCAACCTAAACAGCAATGACCGACCCTTCACTAGATAAGCTGATGCAATTCCCTCCTTTATACAATGGACCACTAAAAACAAAAAGCAGATCCAAACGATGGAAGGACTCAAGTATCTCCTCAGAGATCTGAGAACATCAAATTTATGTAGGACCTACAATTCTGCAGATTCTCTGCCTCCAAGAAGACCAGCAATGTAATAACCTGATTTAGATGAAAGGATGGCACCACTTTAGAAAAAAAGGAGGGCACTGGCCGAATGATAACGTTCTCCTTGGAGGCCACCAAATAGGATTGTCTAAATGACAGGGCTTGCAACTCTGAGATCTGGCACGCCAAGCACATAACTACCAGGAAGACCACATAAGAACATAAGATATGCCATACTGGGTCAGACCAAGGTTCATCAAGCCCAGCATCCTATTTCCAACAGTGGCCAATCTAGGTCATAAGTACTGTGATGAGAAAAGTGTATCTGAGCCTATGGAACTGGAAGGAAAACAGGCTTTTACCTTTAAGGAAAGAGACAGGCCAGAAAGCAGTGGTTTTCAGACTGCAGGCAAAGAGAAAAAAAGCACACGTAGTTGCTGGGTACAGACCACGCCTAAGCTCTGAGGCAAGCTGTGAAGTTAATGAGAGGCACCTGGGGGAGGAGGACGGCCTGATAGTTCAGGCACACTCATATAAGCCCAGGGGACTAGAAGAGTGGGGAGAGACCACCAGGGAAACGGAAGGAGAGAGGACCACCAGGGGTGCAGGAGAAAGAAACTTCAGAGGAGCTGAAGGACAAAGAGTTACCAGGGTCAGCACCAGAGAGGATTCCAAAGGAAACCAGCACACAGGGAGCTACGGTCCAGAAGGAAGTCAGTACTGCAGGGGTATTGCAGCTAATTCTGGAGGCAGGAGGGTTTTGCCTGGGAGAGCTACTGACAAGGAGCAAGGTACGATAGCAGCTCCTCATGAACCGGCTGGAAAACTGCCAACTCCCAAAAGGTGTGTGAATAGAACTGTAAATAAAAGTACTGTGAGCCAGTTAGAGGCTCTGTGCCGGTTAATGAAAGAAAAGAATCTCCATGTGCCTGCTAAGAACCCTGAGCATAGAGAGAAGTCTCACTGGAGAAAGGTCCTAGAGCTGTTAGAAGAGATTAAGCCTGAGTTTTTGCAAGCTGATTTAAACCCAGATATAACAGACACAGGTTATGAAGAAATGCAAACGGAGGGTTATGATTCTGACCAGGAGTCTGCAGAATCATTAATGGATTGCTCTCTATGCAAGAAAACAGCGTAAAAGTGCTAGGTTTTGAAAGGAGAAAAACCTAGAAACAAATTGTCCTGGTAAAACTGACAGAAACAGTTAAAGTGTTATTTTGAATGCTGGAAGCTTTGAAAGAAACCGCTACATGTGCTTAAAGCTGGCAGAAGAAGTTAAAGCTTTATTTTTGAATCCTGAAAGTTTAAAAGGAAACAGCTATTTGTGCTTAAAGCTGATAGAAGCAGTTGTAGTGTTCTGTTCCGGAAAAAAAGGTCCTTTTTGTTAGAATTTTTGTGTGGAAAAGAATCCCATTTATTTTGCCATGCGTTGAGTTTTTGAATGCTCTTTTGGAAAGGAAAATACAAATTCCTGTGTTTGCCTAAAACCCTCGAGTCACAACTTTATTGTTTCAGACCTCACAAGTACAACTCCCAGAAGCCTCGGCTCTGGATTCCTTATTTAAGGACAATACAAAGGCACGTCCCGGCCTATAGGCGACCGCCTGGGCACGGGGCGCGACAGTACCTAGCAATTTCCCCAAAAGACACAGGTTCCACAATGCTTGTATTGAGTCAAACAGTAATATCCTGGGTCCCTTTTAATAATGGTTTAGGGACCTTTCCTCCAGGAACTTGTCCAAACCTTTTTTAAACCCGGCTACAACAGCTTTTACTACATCCTCAGGTAACAAATTCCAGAGTTTGATTACACGTTGAGTGAAAAAAATATTTTCTCTTATTAGTCTTAAATAGGTTACTCTGCAGCTTCACTGCATGTCCCCGTCTTTCTATATTCTGATGACGTAAACAATCGATCTACGTTTACCTGTTCCACTCCATCCATTAATTTATAGACCTCTATCATATCTCCCCTCAGCCGTCTCTTTTCCAGGTTGAAAAGCCCTAACCTTTTTAGCCTCTCTTCATAGGGATATCCTTCCATCCCCTTTACCATTTTGGTGGCTCTTCTCTGTACCTTTTCTAATAACGTTATATCCTTTTTAAGATACGGCGACCAGAACTGCACACAATATTCAAGGTACGGTCGCACCATGGAACGATACAGAGGCATTATAATATCCTTTGTTTTATTTTCCATTCCTTTCCTTATGATACCTAGCATTCTATTTGCTCTCTTGACCGCTGCTGCACAGTGGGCGGAGGGATTTAACATGTTATCCACGATGACGCCTAAATCTTTTTCCTGGGTGGTGGTTCCTAATGTGGAACCTTGCAGTGTGTAACCATAGTTTGGGTTGTTCTTTCCTAGGTGCATAAGTTTGCACTTGTCCACATTGAATTTCACCTGCCATTTGGATGCCCAGTCTTCCAATTTATGAAGATCCTCTTGCAATTTTCCACAATCCTCATGGGTTTTAACAACTTTAGTTTGGTGTCATCTGCAAATTTGATAACCTCACTTGTACCACCTTTAGTATCAGATCCATAAGCGAAATCTCCTTGAGAGGCTCAAAGGGAGGCACCGACCATGCCAAAAGTAACAAGTTCCAATCCCACAGAGCAACAACTGGCTGACAGGGTGGATGCAACTTTTTTTTTTTTTAATTTTGCAATTTTTACATTCAACAAGTCACATTCTCTTATAAAATCATTTACATACAGCCCCAACCAGATCTTCTTAACCCCCCTTCTTCCCCCTCCCCCTCCCCCTATCCATAAACACTATCTAGACAATCATTCTTCGCCATTCATCATATGTTGACCACTTGTAATGAAAATGTGCTTCTGTGGAGTTCATCAGTGCAGTTGCAACTGACAAACGATAGAGCCAATCCATTTTTTTTACAGAGTCCAAATCTGGCATCAGTTTGCATTTCCAACTCTTAGCAAGCTGCATTCTCACAGCAATAATACACATTTGAGCTTTCACCCTTTCCCCTCTTCCTACCCCTTGAAGGGGCATATTCATTAAAAAAAAGAGGTTGATTTTGGCTTTGCCACCACTCTCACTATTTCACCCAGCAAGAGAGTGATCCTCTTCCAAAATCTGACTACAGCTGAACAATCCCACCACATATGGAAGTATCCCCCCACTTGGCCATAACCACGCCAACACCTCCCATCCCTTTGGACACCCATCTAGTGGAGCCGCATCGGGTCTTATGGCACAAAACTTTGTATCCATGCTCCACTAGAAGCCTGACTATGAATAATTTGCTAGTACTCTCAAAAATGCGCACCCATATCCCCTCCCACAGTGGTGCACCTAGATCTTTTTCCCAATTAATAAGAAAGTCCTCCCACTGGGTCTTGTACTTAAGACTTTGTTAAGGCCAGACAACAGGCCATGCGATCCCTTGCACCTCGAGATACAGCAGTATAGACCTCGAGATACAGCAGTATAGAAAAGTTGTTAAACAAATAAATAAGATCTCAAAGTCTGACCTGTATCCCAATGAAAACAAAGATTCCAGCTGTTCTGCACAGTGTCACACTTGCCAAAAATAGAATTTGTGTTCTGATTTTAGCTGGAACTTCCATCTTAAAGCATTATAATCTAGTAATTCTCCCGTGCCCCCCACCAACTGCCCTACCCATTCCAATACTGCTTGCTGCCACTCCTTAAATACCTCATACATTAGGCCAGGTTTAAATGCCACGTTATGCCTGATTGGGATATTTTATTTATTTATTTATTTAGCTTTTCTTCTATACCGCGCTGTTCACATCAGTGCGGTGTACATTCAACATAACATTATACATGCAGTCGAACCGCATTGTATTTACATTGAACAGGAGCAATAAACCTGGATATAACTAGGGGTAACTATCTACAAATTATTTACATTGATGTATATATTCTCCGGCTCTGGTCTATTTGGGCTGGGGAAAATTGGGCTAGCTATCCTTTTTCTTGTTGGGCATATTTATTAGGGTGCTGTAGGTGACTGGTCAGAGCGCTCGCTGCTTGATTTCTATAGCTGGTTTCAGGGTAGTATCTTGTGAACAGATGATGCTTCAGCACTTTCCTGAATTGGGTCAAGTTAGTGATGTTTCGCATGTCTGTGGGGAGGGCATTCCAGGCTCTAGGTGTGTAGATCATGAAAACCCTGTTGGTCGTTGTCTTTGTGCATTTTGTCATTGCTTTTGGGATTGCCAATGTGTTTGTCATTGTGGACCTTCTGGTTCTGTTAGGAGGTACGGTGTGAATCATCTGGCTGATGGGTGTGGGGGGCTGGCTGTATAAGGCTTTGAAGGTCAGGACTAAGATCTTGTAATGAAGTCTGGCCTGTATAGGTAACCAATGAAGGTTTTTCAAAACTGGAGTGATGTGCTCTGTCCTTGATACCCCTGTTAGAACTCTTGCGGCTGTGTTCATCGCAAGCTGGAGCGGGCTTAGTGTTGCCTGCGGGAGTCCATGTAGAATTGCGTTAGCGTAATCAAAGTGTGGGATTACTAGGGCTTGGTAGATTGTTTGAAAGTCGCTGAGGTCAAGCAGTGGTCGTCAGTGGCGTAATGTCCGTATTTTATGGTGTATCATTTTCACAGTGTTACTTATGTGTGTTTTCATGTCCAGACGTTGATCCAGGGTAATACCAAGGTAACGGATTGTAGATTTGGTTTTCAGTTCTGCATTGTTGACTTTCAATGAGGATGGCGGGGTGAAAACCTGGTTCTTCGTGATGAAGAGGACGTCCGTTTTGTTGTGGGTGATCGGAGGTTTTGCGTAAGGAGCCAGGCTGCAACTGCATCAAAACATCTTATTAATGGAGAGAAATCTGGCTGTTCAAGTGTAAATGGTATGTATAAAAGGATATCGTCTGCGACGTTGAAAGATCTGATCAGGGCACAGATGGGCTGCATATAAATGTTAAACATCAATGCTGATAATGAGGATCCGTGCGAGACTTCCGGGGATGCGGTGAGCACGAGCGGACGCACGCCGCTCGAGCTCTGGGCCTCCTCGCCCCTCCGGCGACGACGAATGAGCTGCCAGAGCCGGGTTTGGGGTTCCGAGCCTCCCCCCTGCACCCCCGACTGGTCCGCCATGTGAGCTGGCGCTCCTGAGCCTCCATCTCCCCCCCCCCCCGCGCTGAACAACGGCCGCGGCCTGGATCTGGGCGGCCGCGGCGGAAGACCAGGAGCCTGCATCAAGTGCCATGCGGTGGGGAGACCCGGTAAGCAGCGGCAAACAGCGACGTGCAGCCAGATCCCTGAGCCGCGCTCCGCGGCGGCGGGCGCCCCCCCCTGCTGAGCCTCATTGTTCCCGCTACCTCCCCCAGCTATATCTATATTTTTTTTTGCGCTCCAGGAGGGCGGCCGACATCAAGTCCTTAGGGGTGGCTGGAGACCCCCTGCTGAGACCTGGGCTGGGCCGCGGCTAGTCCGTTGGCTTTGGGAGATCCGCGGCGGCCGCTTAGCCTGGCGTACGGCCCCCCCTGCAGGAGTCGGGGAGCTGAGGAGTGCCTTGGACTGGGGACAGAGAAGACCTTGCCCCCCCCCCCGCGGCAATTGAATCGCATATCTGCGTGGGAGGTATCTAAGCCGCTGAGATCTGCAGTAAGTGGTGGGGACGGGGAACGAGACCCCTGCGGACCGACACAGCTCGGGCATGGCGGCAAAGGGCAGCCGCCGGGTGGAAAAGGAGAAGACCCCTCTGCCGCCCAGAGGGGGAGAGCAGTCCTCGCCGCTGAAGGGGGAGGTTAAAGCCGGGATGGTGGATGAAATCTCCTTGGCTGTGGCGGGAGCACTGTCAGCGCAATTTGAGGACCTGCGGGGCCGTATGGACCTCCTCCAAGCTTCTGTGGGGGCCCTGGGGAGTCGAATGCAGGAAGCAGAGGGCCGGATAGAGCGGACGGAGGAGCATGTGCTGGAGCTGCAACAAGAGATGACCCGTATGAAAAAGCTACTTCAGGGTCAGGAGGCCAAGCTGGACGACCTGGAGAACAGGTCCCGCCGTAACAATCTGAGATTCCTGGGGGTCCCGGATGCCATAGAGGACAGGGACTTACACTCTTATTTGGAAGATCTGGTGAAACACCTCCTGGAGAACGACCCTGAGGGCACCCTAGTGCAAATAGAGAGAGCACACAGGGTTGGGCCTAGGAGAGCCAGTGATGGCCGACCCAGGGTGGTTTTGGCACGGTTCCTGCGATTCCAACAAAAGGAAGCGGTTTTGCGTGCAGTGCGGAAGAGAGGAGTAGTCCAAAAGGACAATGTTCAGCTGCGTATTGTCCAGGATTATTCAGCGGCCCTGAGACAGCGACGACGAGAGTATGGACCTTTGTGCCAGATTCTGATCGATAATAACATCAGATTCATGGTGCAATACCCTGCCCGGCTGATCTTCACTCATGAGGGGACTCGCCGGTCCTTCGACTCAGCGACGGCAGCTACACCCTATGTGGAGGAAATACGGCGGAGGGCGACTGCGGCGGCTGCGACCTGAGGGCCAGTGGAGATCGGGCTGGATTCGACGAACTTTTTTGGTATATGCTGTTTTGGACTGTGGAGAACCGGCGGTGGTAATCCTGGGGGAGGAGGGGGTGGTAAGGGGATTGGTAAAGCTGTTATAATGTATGTTTTTTTTCTTTTCCTTTGTTTGTTGCTGGTTGCCCCCTATGTATGGGGGGAAGGACGGGGAGGCTTGGTCTGTTGGAGTAGAATGGTACAGGGGGAATGAGAGGGCTTGGTTCTCATGGTGGGGGAAAGGGGTAAATCTGGGGGGGATGGCTCTCCCTGCCTGCACGGCTGGAGACGAGCCGGTATCTGGGAGGGGCGGGGGGGTTCCACACACATCTAGAAGTCACAGAGTGGGAGAGAGGCAGATGTTAGTAGAGTTAGGGGAACGGAGAGTGGAGGGGGTGAAGGGGGGAGAGAGGGTGGGGGGGGGAGGGGGGAGGGGGGGGGGTGGTGGGAGGTGGGGGGAGGGGGGTGGGTGGGAGGGGGGGAGAGGGGGGAGAGGGAGGGAGGGGGAGTAGGAGGGGAGCAGTATTGTCAGGGACCAGTGGAGGGGGTGGATCACAAGAGGCAAGGCTTTTGTGGGGAGGAGGGGCGGACCTCAGGCTGGGGGGTGCCTTCCCTATATCAGATCTGGTTCGTGCTGTATTATAGTAGGCCTACTTTGTATTACATGCCGCTTAAGATAATCTCTTGGAATGTTTGCGGTTTGGGCAGCCCTATTAAACGGGCCAAAATCTTGCAGGCTCTAGCAAGGCAGGGGGTGGACATCGCCATGCTTCAGGAAACCCACCAGACTGCCGATGAGCACCGTAAATTATGCCGGGAATGGGTCAGACAGGTCTGGGGGGCCCCAGCTCAGGGGAAGAAGGGGGGTGTGGTGCTCCTGATTCATAAGCGGGTGCGGCTGAAGGTTGTCCGGGACTTTGTTGATCCGACAGGCAGATTTATCTTGGTGCAGGGAGTTCTTGAGGGGAGGCCGGTTATTCTAGGCAATTTGTACTGTCCTAATGTGCTTGACTTACCCCTTTATGCCCGTCTTGCCTCCAAACTGGAGACAATGCCGGAATCTCCCTTGATTCTGGGGGGAGATTTTAATGGAGTCATGGATGTCGATCTTGATACTTCTAAGGGGGGGGAGCAGAGAGATAGAATCGCGACGGTTCGGGCATTGCGACGTTTATGTTCCCGGCTGGGGTTGGTAGACCCTTGGCGACTATTACACCCGGCCGAGCGGGATTATACGCATATATCCCGGGCCCATGGCACTAGTGCCCGTATAGATTACCTGTTGATTTCTACTGGACTGTTTGCTAAGGTGGCAGATGCTCAGATAGGGCCCATGGAGATATCTGTCCATGCGTTTGTTTGGCTCGACGTCTTTTGGAATGGGAACTCACCCCGGTCCCCGACATGGTGCTTCCCACTTGAACTATATAGGGACGCGCAATTCCGTTCTTTTCTTCAGCAACGATGGCAGGAATTTGAAGCTGATCATAGGGGTCATCAGGGTGACCCTGAACTGCTCTGGGAAACTGCGAAGGTGGTTTTGCGGGGGGACATTATAGGGTTCCTTGCTCGGAAGAGAAGACTCAGGGCCGAACGTATCATTGCTTTAGAAAAGTTGGTGACGCGGCTGCGGCGTCGCGGGGCCCAAAACCCGACGGCGGTGCTTAAAAAGCAGCTGTGGGATGCTCAAACTGAACTAAATGAGCTTCTGCATCAACGGGCAAAGAAGTCTGTGTTATACTATCGTTACCAACTTTATCAGTATGGGGATAAGCCCGGGAAATTACTGGCCAGGTGTCTTCGGGGACCCAGGGGCTCCAAATTGGTGCCGGGCTTGCGGGATGATTCGGGGGTGTTACATCGGGAGAACCCGGCGATAGTGGGGGTTTTTTGTTCCTTCTTCCAGAGCCTCTATACAGCAGCGTCACCCTCCTTCACGCAGATGGAGGAGTATGTGGGGACCTTGGACCTACCGCGCTTGACCGCGGAGCAAAGAGCGCAGTTGGATCGGCCGATAACGGCGGCTGAGCTGCAGGGGGCTATCTCCAAGGCCAGTTGTTATAAATCCCCGGGATCCGACGGGCTCGGTGCTGAATTTTACAAAATCCTTAACGACCTGATTTCCCCAACGCTGGCCGCAGTGCATAATCGGCGGGCGCAACAGGGCTACTTTCGGTGGGGGGTTAATCATGCTCATATTGTCCTTATTCCTAAGCCGGGGAAGGACCCCCTCTCCGCGGCCTCGTACCGTCCTATTTCATTGCTTAACTTTGACCTTAAATTGATGGCCAAAATTTTGGCGGATCGCCTGGCGGAGTTTTTGGGGTCGCTGGTGCATGATTCTCAGGTCGGGTTTGTAAAGGGGCGATATGCTGTTCGTAATCTGCGCAAAATAGTGGCATCCTTAGAGTGGGCCCAGCATAGACAGTTACCCTCTTTGCTTGTCAGTTTTGACGCGGAAAAAGCATTTGACCGGGTGGACTGGCACTATCTGACGTATATTCTTCCTTGCTATGGTATCGGGCCGCTATTTTGTAGCATGGTTGCGAGTCTGTATGCCGACCCGACGGCGGCGATACTTTGCAATGGGATGGTATCCGAGAATTTTTCGTTGCAAAGGGGGACCCGTCAGGGCTGCCCTCTCTCTCCTCTTCTCTTTGTTCTGTCCTGGGACCCCCTCCTGCGGAGAGTGGCGGGCCTGCGTTCCATAAGGGGGGTTAGAATAGGCGCTCAAGAATTTAAGATATCTGCCTTCGCCGATGACCTGTTGGTCCATCTACTTTCGCCTATGGACTCCTTGCCGCTTCTCTTGGGAGAGTTCCGAACCTTTGGGCAGTTTGCGGGGCTAAGCATTAACAGGGATAAATCCGAGGCCATGGATGTGTCGGGGAGCCTTCGGAATGGCTGGCCGGGGGTGTTCCCTCTTAAATGGGCCGAGAATCAATTTATATACTTGGGGATTGTACTCCCCTGTCGCCCGAACCGTTTATATGGGTGCAACCTGCAGCGAATGCTGACTAAGGTGAGAGCTCAGCTGCAGGCCTGGCGGCCTCTCCCCTTATCCCTGTTGGGCAGGATTGCGGCGATTAAACTGGTGCTCTTGCCGCGGATCTTGTACTGGCTGCAGACTCTCCCTGTTTGGCTTCTTCGACGGGATGTCCGGTGCTTTGAGGCGGAATTTCGGGGCTTCCTCTGGGGGGGGGGGGGCGAGAGCTCGTGTCCCCTATGGTCGGCTGGTGGGGAGAATGCGGGAGGGGGGGTGGGGGCTCCCGTATCTTGGTGCCTATGCTTTGGCCTGCCAAGCGCGTCATTTGGGAGATTGGCTAGGTGACACCGACCTTTACACGCCCATAGCTTTGGAGGAGGCATTTGTGGCACCCCACTCTCTGCGGGCCCTCTTGCACCTGGAGGTCAGCCAGTGGGCTACTCACCTGGCTGAGAGTGTGCTGCTGTTGCCGGTGTGTAAGTCCGGGCGACAGCTGAAACACTTATTGGGGCCATAATTGGAAGGTGTCGAGTTGGCTACCCCTTCGGGGGAATGCCAATTTCACCCCGGGGACTGAGACCGCTGCCTTCCGTCTTTGGGGGGAGAGAGGGGTCCATAGTGTGGGACATGTGGTGGACTTGACGGGGAAGCCTAAACCCTTCTCTGTGCTTTCCCGTGAATTTGAATTGCGGCCTAATCATTCATTTGCGTATATGCAGGTGGCCCATTATGTGGCCTCCCTTCCGGGGGGGGAGTTACATAGTGACCGATCGGCCCAGATTGTGGCGTTTTTTGGCCTGGGCGACGAGGCCCGACCATCAATCCGGGGTTTTCACCTCCGGCTGGAGCAGTTTCGCCAGCGGCTAGACTATGGCAGAGTGGAACAGGCTTGGGGGGCCGAAATGGGGCGGGATATCCCCCAGGGCACCATTCTGGTAGCCCTACGGCGTGTGGTGAGCCTGGTGGACGGGGCCCGTTGGCGGGAAATCCAATTTAAATGTCTAACTAGGGTCCACTTCTCCCCGCGGAGGGCCCTTCGGTGCCACTTGACTGCGGACGGTAGTTGTCCGCGGTGTGCGGCGCCAATGGCGACTTTGTTACATATGTGGTGGGGATGCTGGCGGCTTCGCCCCTATTGGCGGAGGATTGCCCTGTACGTAGCTAATCTGCTGGGACAACCTGTTCACTGGGATGCAGCCTTGGTGGTCTTGGATTCCTTGGCCCTCACCTCTCCCAAGGGGAGGTGGGGTCGCTGGCTCGTGCGTAAGGCATGTCTGGTGGGTAAGGGGCCTCTGTTGCGGAGGTGGCGGGAGGTCCACCCGCCCTCTTTTTGGGAGTGGCGGAACTCCTTCCACCAGCTTATGCTCCTGGAGTGTAGGGCTGCCCGGGGCCATGTACGGCGCTGGTCCACCTTCTTGCTCATTTGGGATCCATACATTCAAAGCCTGAGTGCCCGGACCCGTAATACGGTCTTGCAAATGGGATGTTGATACCCTCATTTGTTGTACTGTTATTTGGGTGATATGTAGAACCTCCAGATGGTCCTGTGTGGCTTGCTATGGGGGGGAGGGGAGGTGGGTAAGGGTGGGGGTAGGGGGGTAGGGGAAGGGGGTGAGGATAAGTACTCTTTGAAAACTTTTATGTAACCATCAATGAGTACTGCCCCTGGGGATAAGAGCCAACCCCAGGGAGTGGTGATTCTTTGCTGTGTACTTGTTGTTTTTTCTTTGTTGATGGTTCTAAATAAAATTTTGAAAAAAAAAAAAAAATGAGGATCCGTGCGGTACACCTTGTTTTTGTAGAAATGGTTCTGAGGTCGTGGTGCTGGTCTTCATGTGTTGCCATCTGTTGGATAAGTAGGATTTGCACCAGTTTAGTGCAGTGCCTTGTATTCCTTTTTCTTCGAGGCATTCTATGAGTATCTCATGGCTCACTGAGTCAAAGGCTGCTGCAATATCCATAAAAAGGAGGGCAAATCCTTGGCGAATGTTATCAATTCCAGAGATTAAGTTATTGAAGAGGGTGGTGAGGAGGGTTTCAACACCATGTGCTTCCCTGAAACCGTGTTGGGACGGATCCAGTGGGGCTGGATATGCCAAAAAAAGATCTCTCCTATCATATAGCTGGTCTCTGTAGCAAAACCAGATATTCAAGGTGTGGGAAATAAACTGATTATTCCCCCCCCCCTGCTCCCCTTTGTCCTTTCAGCCAAAGCTCCTTCCCTAATGGGATATGACCCCACAGCTCTTGCTCAATCACCGCCCCTTATCCCATTGCTTCCTCTTATCCCCTTTTTTCATAAGAACATAACATAAGAAATGCCATATTGGGTCAGACCAAGGTTCATCAAGCCCAGTGTCCTGTTTCCAACAGTGGTCAATCTAGGTCATACGTACCTAGCAGTTTCCGCAAAAGACACAGGTTCCACAATGCTTGATTTGGGTCAAACATTGATATCCTGGGTCCCTTTTTAATAATGGTTTATGGACCTTTCCTCCAGGAACTTGTCCAAACCTTTTTTAAACCCAGCTACACTTTCCATTCTACCAATCCACTTAACAGTGCCCCATATTATACTTTTTCAAGTCCGCGATGCCCATAGCCCCATCCTCCTCCTCTTTCATCAAAACCGATTGAGCCATTCTCAGGGGGCATTTATCCAAAAATAGTCAAATATATGATCCGAAATTTCCACCATTAGAGCCAGAAACAGAATCCACGGTAGTACATTCATTTTGATAGCAGCTATCCTACCCATCCATGACATGGTGAGGCGATTTCACCTGTCCAGATCCCTCGTAATAGCCAGCCACAACTTCTCGTGGTTTAATTTAAAAAGTTCCTCCCAAGTCCTACCCACCTGAATTCCCAAATACCGAATTGACCCAGTCTAGCCCATTTAAAGGGGGAAGGCTTCCCTCAATCTTTCCTCCAGGCCCTTGTTCAAATGATTTTCAGAATTTCAGTTTCAGTCATATTCATTTTATATCCCAAGAGTCTGCTAAATATTTAGATTTCCTTGAGAAGGTTAGGCAGCAAGATCAAGGGCTGAGACAGTGCGTATATCACATCGTCTGCAAAAAATCCAATCTTGTATGCCTCCCCACTGTTATCCTTAAAATACTTCCATTGGAGCATATTTTTCCACCAAAGGCTCTATTACAAGGGCAAACAGTAAAGGAGATAATGGGCACTCCTGCCTAGTTCCTCTCCCCAAGGAAAATGCATCCGACTAGGTCCCATTAACCCGAATACGAGCCTTTGGGACTGCGTACAAAGCCCTTATCCACCCGATGAACAGCTCCCTAAAGTCCACCTACAAAGCACTTGGACCATGAAGTCCCACTCCACACGGTCAAACGTTTTTTCTGCATCTAACGCAACTAGCAGGGAATCCTCTTTCGCCTCTCTGGCCTTCCAAATTAAATTCAGCAGTTTTCTAATACTGTCTTTTGCCTGCCATCCTGGAATAAAATCCACTTGGTCATCCCTGACCAACCTGGCAATGACCCAGACTTTGGCGAGCACCTTTGCATCCAGGCTAATCAGGGAGATGGGTGTATAAGAACCACATGAGGAGCTATCCTTCCTTGATTTCAGGATTACCATTATACCAGCAGTGCAGTGCGGATTACATCGTTAAAGACCCGCACCATCCTACTACCCAAAGTATCTTGGAACTTTTTATAGTAGCAGGCCGTATACCCATCTAGCCCAGGAGATCGTCCACCTTCATACGCCCAATCATTATACATATCTTACCTAATTTGACATTGCCTTAGGTTCCTCCCTTTCCTATTGTTACTTTTCTCTTTCCTATTTTAATTGTAGTTCCATTTCCTTATTTTTACACACGTATTTTTATTGCTGTAAACCGCTCTGTCTGCAAACGCCAAGGGCGGTATATTAAATTTTAAATAAAAAATAAATGATTCCAATGATTCCAACGATTCCGCATAATCAAAGTCTGGAACTCAATACCAGAGGATGTAGTAAAAGTTGTTAATGTAGCTGTGTTTAAAAAAGGTTTGCACAAGTTGCTGGAGGAAAAGTCCATAAACCATTATTAAAGAGGACCAAGGAAATCCATTGCTTACTCCAGGATAAGAAACATGGAACCAGTGTACCTTGGAAACCTGACAGGTACTTGTGACCTGGATTGGCCGCTGTTGGAAACAGGATACTGGGCTGGAAGGATCTTGGTACGATCCAGTATGGCATCTCTTATTGTTTACAAACTGGAGAGCAAAAATCAGGGTTAAGAAGGAAGCTGTATGCATAGGAGGTAACAGCAGGAAACCAAAATAAGAGATGTATGTTCACCAGTATGCTCACCAAAGTTTTTAGAGTGCTTTTGAATTGTTTATGCTTCAATTCTGCAATGAGATAAGGGGCAGAAAATTCCAGAATGATGGTGCTGCACAGTAAAAACCAGAGATTTGGGTGGTATTACAGTGAATCCAGTTTTCTGGGGGAAGGTATAGTGTGTTTACATATTGGGAACGGTGGGTCGGGAAGAAGATAGGAGGATAAGTAAAAAGAAAGGCCACTCTAACAAAAATGTAATGTGCAATTAATAAGATTTTAAATTTTATCCAGTATAGAATTGAGAACCAATGGTGAATGTATGTATAGTGAGGAAAGATGATCAGATTTCCAGGATTCATGGATGAGTTTAACTAATATTTTTTGTTTTCTTAAAATCTTTAGACATTCCTATTCAAGGAACATGTCAAGGATTAAATGGTGCATTATCCATGGAACAGCAAAAATTATGGATATTTATAACCAGATGTGAACCAAAGTGGAATCATGAAGCTGATCTGTATAAATGTAATTATTGTAGAACTGTAAATATGTAAATACGTAAACCTAACCTTGAAGTGCCTAATCCTGCGTGATGTGCCAGACCCCAAATCTATGTAGATATTATCCCAATTTTTCTGTCCTGATTTGACATCTCCCAAATTTGTAATCAAACCGCTACTGATTGCTGGAAGTAGCGGTATATAAGTGTAAACTAAATAAAATAAAATAAATAAAATACTTACTCCCCTGTCATAAAGTACCACCCTCCCACTTTCATCTCTCCCCCAACCCCCCAAGATTACACAACCCCGATTTTACATAATCTCTGTATTGTAAATATATTATGGACCATGGACTCTAGTTAAAAATTGTAATTAACTGTTTTACATGGAACCCTTAAAACCATAATAACAACAAACAGTGTAAGTTTTAGTTCCCTGTAAACCGCTTTGATTCCCAGATAAGGCAGTATAAAAACAAAACGAAACAGGCAAATAGACATTCCAGAGGCGCTTCAGTGATAAAAAACCTGGGCAGGCTATGCTGGCATAATCAAGCCTAGAGTGCAAGGTTGTGTGTTGCAGCGGTCAAGGCGAGTTGAGTGAGGTAGGCCGTGATGGAGCATAGCTAACAAAGGAAGAAACTACTCATCATCTTTCCTCCTCCAAACTCACTACCTGCTCCTCAGATCCAATTCCTACCCATCTCCTAAACTCAAATTCCTCCACTATCATCCCTTCCATCTCTCATATTCTCAACTTATTGCTTTCTACTGCAGCTGTTCCTGTGGACTTCAAGCATGCTGTGGTTACACCTCTCCTCAAGAAACCCTCACTAGACCCGAACTTGTCCTTCTAATTATTGACCTATTTCCCTCCTCCCCTTTGTCTCTAAATTACTTGAACCTGTGGTTCACCGCCACTGCCTTGACTTTCTCTCCACTCAAGCTCTCCTGGATCCATTGCAATCCGGCTTTCATCCTTTACATTTATTTATTTATTTATTTGAGATGTTTATATGCCTCATTTCTAATGTTCAAAATGGTTTATATATAACAAAATATAACATAAAATTCTACTGAAGCAGCTTTTTCCAAAGTCTCCAGCGACCTTTTCCTGAAAAAATCCAAGGGCCTTTGCTCAAGCCTCATCCTTCTTGACCTTTCTGCTGCTTTTGACACTGTTGACCACTACCACCTTCTCAATACCTTGTCCTCATTTGGTTTTAAAGGCTACGTGCTATCCTGGTTCTTATCTTATCTCCCCAACTGCACTTTCGGGGTTTGTTCTGGTGGATCCTCCTCTACTGCTATCCCGCTCTCAGCTAGTGAACCCAAGAATCTGTCTTGGGTCCAACTTCTCTCGCTTTACCCAGTCCCTTGGTGCACTCATCTCCTCCCACGGTTTTCAGTACCATCTTTACCCCGATGACTCTAAGATCTACCTCTCTACACCTGAGATCTCTCTGGCAAGCCAGCCTCAGATCTCTGTCTGCCTATCTCACGTTGCCTTCTGGATACCTTGCCATTTGAAATTGAACATGGCCAAAACAGAACTTCTTATTTTTCCTCCTAAACCCATTTCCCCCCATTCCTCAATTTCTGTTCTATTGCTCCCTGTTTCCTCAGCTTGTAACCTTGGGGTTGTCTGACTCCTCCCTCTCCTCTATACACATCCAACTGATAGCTAAACCCTGTCGTTTCTTTCTTGACATCAGCAAAATTTGCCCCTTCCTTTCTGATCTCACTGCTAAGACAGTTATCCACTCTTTTATTTATTTATTTAACACTTATTTATATACCGCATCTTCCAGCGATCAGTTGCGGTGTACAATTAACAACAATTAACAATGCAGAGCTTGTTTTACATAGAACAATTATAACTTTTTACATAGAACATCTTAACTTGATCAACAAAGTGTATATATAAACTGTGCGGATTAATTCAATAAATCAACTAACACAGATTGAGTAACAATTTAAACAGAAGTACTGTCTCTAAAACAGTTGTAACTATATACAAGTGGGGTATCAATGCATAGGAATGGAATGATTATTCATTTGAGTTTGTACGTATTGATTGTAGTAGGGGGTATAATCTTGATTTTAGGCAGGTTCATGTTTAGCCTTTATCTAAGTTGAGTGGAGGGTTTTCTATAGTATTATAGTGTTTAGTGAATAGATAGGTTTTCAATTTTTTTCTGAATTCTGTTATCTCTGTTAGTGATCGTAAGTCCTCTGGTAAAGAGTTCCAGACTGTTGGGGCTATGTGGGAAAAGGCTCTATTATTTGTTAATTTGTGAGTTCTTATATATTCTTTTGGCATCTTAAGTTTATTTGATTGACCTTTTCTATGTGTGGGCTTAGGTGGTTCTTTGCTTATTAGATTACAGAGCGTCTTCGGGGCCATGTCATTTAGGGCTTTGAATGTAGTTATTATTGTTTTGTATGTTATCCTGCTTTGTATTGGTAACCAGTGAAGGGATGCTAGTATCGGTGTAATGTGTTGGAGTGAATTTATCTTTAATATAATTCTAGCTGTAGCATTTTGCGCAAGTTGGATCCTTTTGATGTTTTGTTTTGAAATGCCTATAAGTATTAAGTTGGCGAAATCGAAGTGTGGAGTTATGGTAGCCTGTGTTATATTGATAAAATCTTGTATAAATACAAGGGGGCGTAATTGTTTGAGGATTTTAAGTTTGAAGTAGATTTTCTTTAAGGTATTTCTGATGTGCGTTTCCATAGTAAGGTGTGTATCTAAAATGACACCTAGATATCTTATTTCATTTTTTATTTTAATTTCTTGGTTTTGTAGTGTTATGTGGGTTGGCGGAGTGAATGTTTGGTTTTTTGTTACAATTAAGACCTCAGTTTTCGCATGGTTTATATGGAGGTTTGGGGTTTTTAGCCAGTATGTAATTTCATTGTAGCAGTCAGATAGAAGTTGAATCGGTAGGTTAGGAATCGTAAAAGGTATGTACATCATGATTATCATCCGCATAAAGGTGATATTGTACTCCAAATTTTTTAAAGATATTGCAGACCGGTTTTATATAGATATTAAAGAGTAGGGCTGACAGTGCTGAGCCTTGTGGTAAACCTATTTCTTGTTTGTATGTGTTGGATGTTTGATTACCTGTTCTTACATTTTGTGTTCTGTTATGTAAATATGAGGTGAACCATTTATGTACGGTGGAATTTATGCCTAACTGTCTTAGGTTGTTGAGTAATATTGAGTGATGCACGCTATCAAAAGCTGCTGATATGTCAATGAAAAGGAGAATGAACGCCTGTTTGTGATTGTCAATTCCTTTTAGGAGTGTGTCTATTAATACTGTTAGAAGTGTTTCTACTCCATGGCGGGGCCGGAAACCATATTGTTGTTCATCGAGTGGGTAAGATAAGTCTATGAATTCCTGTGTCTGAAGTTGCACTACCTTTTCAATTACTTTGGCCAAGAATGGTATGCTAGATATGGGCCTATATGATGTTGGCAATGTTTTATCTAGTTTGCAGTTCTTTAAAATTGGGCGTATTTGTGCATGTTTGAGCGGGGATGGAAGGTATCCTTGGGTGAGTGAGAGGTTTACTATTGGGAGAATATAGGATAGTAGAGTTTGTAGTGTGTTTTTTATCCATGATACTGGGCATGGATCTAAGTACGAGGTTGTGGTATTTAGGTTGGAGATGATTGTTTTTAATAATGCTTTTGAAATGGGGTAAAATTCTGACCATTCATCTACAGGTTGATAAGTGATGTTGATATTATCTGTGTGTCACCTCCCTTCTAGACTACTGCAAACTCCTTCTTGCTGATCTCCCTCTGAATCACCTCTCTCCCCTTTGATCTGTTCAAAACTCAGTTGCATGGCTAATCTTCCGCCAGCCTTGATATACTCACATAACCCCTCTTCTCAAGTTGCTTCATTGGCTCCATATCCGTTTCTGTATCCAGTTCAAACTTTTTCTTCTGACCTATAAGTGCACTCATTCTGCTCCTCCTCACTACCTTTGATCTCTCCCTACACCCCCTCCTCAGGGTATCCCTTCTATCTGTGCCCTTCTCTTCCACTGCCAACTCCAGACTTCAATCCTGCCACTTTTGCTGCTCCTTATGCATGGAACAAACAGCACAGTTACTTACCTGTAACAGGTGATCTCTGGGAACAGCAGGAATTAGTCCTCACATATGGGTACGTCGGTACCGACGGAGCCTGCGCGGGAACGCTCCCCAGCTTCCCAGAAGGAAAGCTTTTGGGAGCATCCCACAGCGCCTGCGCGCTGCCTTCCCACCTTTCCTAACCAACTCTCCTCAGTTCAAGTTTAAAGCTGAGACAATAGAGAGAGAGAGGAAAGGAAAGATAGAGAGAGATACAACTCCTAGGGGAGGTGGGAGGGTTGTGAGGACTAATTCCTGCTGTTCCCAGAGATCACCTGTTACAGGTAAGTAACTGTGCTATCTCCAGGAACAAGCAGGAATGAGTCCTCACATATGGGGACTCCCTAGCTAAGATGCCTGGGAGATCCCCAAGGGTATGAGACCCTGAAGGGTTCCTCGTCTTCCTATGGATCTCAGGCATCCATTCAGGGAAGGAGGGCAGGAGTTGTTCTAGAATGGAACAGGTGTCTGAGGACAGCCTGACCAAACAAGGCATCCCGGCGGGAGTCCTTGTCCAAACAGTAATGGGCTGTGAAGGTATGAACCGAGGCCCAGGTGGCTGCTCGACAGATCTAGTCGATGGACACAGAATGAAGATGAGCCATAGAGGTGGCCATGGCCCTCACATTGTGAGCTGTGACATGGCCCTCCAGAGAAAGGTTCTTACTCTGGTAAGCAAAAGAAATACACTGAGCAATCCAATTGGACAGTGTTCTTTTAGAGACTGGAAGTCCTAAATGAGAAGGATCAAAAGCAACAAAAAGCTGGGAAGACTTTCTATGTTGCTGTGTCCTGTGTAAGTAAAAAGCAAGAGCTCTTTTACAATCTAGAGTATGAAGGTTCCTCTCTGCACTGGATGCATGAGGAGCTGGAAAAAAGACAGGTAAATATACCTCTTGATTAAGATGAAAAGGTGAGACCACTTTAGGCATAAAGTGAGGATTTGTCCTAAGGACTACCTTATCATGATGGAACCTTGTATAAGGTGGATTAGCCACTAAGGCCTGCAGTTCACTGATGCGGCGAGCAGAAGTGATTGCAATAAGGAAAATAACCTTCCAGGAGGTAGTGGCTAAGGGTTTAAAAGGTGGCTTCATAAGCTGACCAAGAACCAAGTTTAAGTCCCATGCCACCGGAGGAGGTCGAATGGGAGGTTTAGTTAAAGTTAGGCCTCTCATGAATCTTGCAATAAGAGGATGAGAGGAAATAGGTTGTCCATTGAGAGGCTTAAGGGATGCTGCAATAGCACTCAAATGGACCCTTACTGAATTCGTTTTAAGGCCTGCATTGGCGAGATGCAGGAGATATTCCAATAGAGAATTCACAGGAAGTGCCAGAGGGTCAAGACCCTTTTGAGCACACCAAATGGAAAATCTTTTCCACTTAAAAGCATAAGAACGCCTAGTGGAAGGTTTTCTGAAAGCATGGAGGATATCCTTCACTTGCTGAGAAAGATTGAAGTCTTGAAGGTCTAGGCCTTCAGTAACCAAGCTCTGAGGTGAAGGGACTTGGGGTTTGGATGCCACAAAGTCCCTTCCTTCTGGGACAGAAGGTCTGGCGCAGCTCCCAAGTTCAGGGAGGGGGCTTGGGAGAGATGCAGAAGTAGAGGGTACCACACTTGGCGTGGCCAGCGTGGAGCTATGAGGATCATAGATCCTTGATCCCTCTGGAGTTTGAACAGAGTCTTGGGAATCAAAGGAATGGGTGGAAAGGCATACAGGAAGCCCTGACCCCAATGAAGGAGGAAGGCATCCTTGGCCTGAACTCCCTGACACGGAATTCTGGAACAGAACCGGGGAAGTTTGGCATTCCACGGACTTGCAAAGAGGTCTATGTCCGGGGTTCCCCATTCTTGGAAGATTCTGAGTACCTGATCCATGTGCAGGGACCATTCGTGTGGAAGCAGAACTCGACTGAGTCTGTCTGCCCAAGAGCTTTGGATTCCTGGGAGGTATACTGCCAGGAGATGGATTTGATGCTCTCTGGCAAAGGCCCATAATCTTAGAGCTTCGTTGCAAAGCGACAGAGAGCCAGTTCCTCCTTGCTTGTTTATGTAAAACATGGCTACTTGATTGTCCGTATGAATGAGGACTGTCTTGTAGCTGAGGAGGGTATGAAAGACCTTGAGAGCTAGGAACACTGCTCAAAGTTCCAAGTGGTTGATATGAAGAGAGGTCTCCTGTGGGGACCAAGTGCCTTGGGTGGAGAGGTCTTGTAGATGAGCTCCCCAACCTGTTTGGGAGGCATCTATTGTGAGGGTTGCTTTGGGTAACAGAGGTTGGAAGGGGGACCCCAGCAACAGATTTTGAGTGGACATCCACCATTGGAGAGACCAAAAGAGACGTTTGGAGGTTGCTATTTGGTCTGAGAGAGCTCCTGAAGCTTGAGTCCACTGGGTGGACAAAGTCCATTGAGTTGCTCTCATGTGTAGGCGAGCATAGGGCACCACATGTACTGTGGAAGCCATATGGCCTAGCAGCTGTAGCATCTCCCTGGCAGTTAAATGGCTCTTTGACTGAATCTGGGAGGCTAACTGCACTAGACGTTGACAACGGGCCTGAGGAAGGTAGGCCCTTGCAGAAGTGGTGTCCAACCAGGCCCCTATGAATTCCAGGGACTGAATAGGGGTGAGCTGGGACTTTGGGAGGTTTACCACAAGTCCCAGGTATTGCAGAATGCGCCTGGTGCGGTTCAGGGAGATCTGAGCCTCTGACTGGGTTGGAGCTCGGATGAGCCAGTCGTCCAGGTATGAGAAGACAAATATTCCCAGAGTGCATAGAAATGCAGCAACTATTGCCATGCATTTGGTGAACACTCTCGGAGCAGAGGCTAGACCGAAAGGAAGCACTCTGTATTGGTAATGTTTTCCCTGGAACAGAAAACGTAGGAATTTTCTGTGAGATGGATGGATGAGGACATGAGTGTACGCATCCTTGAGATCTAGAGAAAAAAGCCAATCCTGACTCTGCAGGTATGGAAGGAGAGTGCCTAGAGAAAGCATCTTGAACTTCTCCTTGCACAGGAATTTGTTCAATTCTCTGAGATCTAGAATGGGTCTGTATCCCCCTGTTTTCTTTGGAATGAGAAAATAGGGGGAGTAAAACCCTGACCCCTGTTGAAGAAAGGAACTTCTTCTATGGCCCCCTGGGCCAGAAGGGTAGTCACCTCCTGATCCAGAAGGTCGAGGAGAGATATGGGAGAATTGAAGTGTCTCACCATGGTGTAGGGAGGAAGGTCTGAGAAATGAAGTTTGTAGCCCTCTCTTATGATGGAGAGGGTCCACTGCTCTGATGTGATTTGCTCCCATCTGGGAGCAAAATGAGCTAACCTTCCTGGAATGGTGAGAGGTTCTGGCTGTTGTAGAGCCAGAAAGGTTAAGTTCTCTAGTATCAAGTCAAAAACCCTGAGGGGGTTGGGACTGCTGGGTTGTAGCAGTCCCTGCAGGTTTAGGCCTGGCCTGTTTAGGTTGCTGGCGCTTAGTAGCAAAGCGACCTGTAGAAGATTGTTGGCCAGAAGTGGAAGGAAATCTGCTCCTTTTGTAAAAAGGCTTTTTGAAAGGTTTTTTCTTGGCTGGAATGGAGGTCGACTTGGAAAGTCTATCCAGAGCAGAATTCTCTGCATCCATTTGAGTGGCTTTTATTTGCCACTCTTTGCCAAAGAGATTTTCACCTGTACAGGGCAGATTTCCTAAGCCATCCTGAACCCAGGGCTCTAGATCAGAAGCCTGGAGCCAAGCAATTCTGCGAGCAGCTATGGCAATGCCTGAGGCTTGTCAGACGGCTGCCTAGGGTGAGAACTTACACAATCTTGACGATGCATATATTCATATGATTCTTGCAAGGTATTGTGGGTAATGTAGTTCATTCACTCCCAAACACAGCTGAAGACAATAATTGAGTTGTGAAACCAGTGGTAAGGCCAATAAAATACTTCTTTTATTGATGGGGTTTAATTCACCCAGCACAAGTATGCTTGGTAGCAATATAAATGAGGTTACTTGCTTGCAGTGTTTAAATGGATAACATAAAGTCACAAAGCAAATCAGAAAACAACCTTCAGCTTGTCAGGCAATTAGCTAATGTTTTCTTAGCAAATAATTACCAAATGAAAAGGCACAAAGAAATAAATGAACTTTGCTTGTTAGGTTAACTTCTGCTTATTTTCCACGCAGATCCAACAGTGATTCTCCCTTGCTCACACACACAATCAGGTGCAGCTTTAATTACTATCAATTGTCCAGCTGAAACCCTTTAGCTGGCTGGCTGCTACTGTGTGAACCCAAAATCCTGCTTTAAGAGCTGTTTGCAGTGGAAATAAGAACAAAGTTAGGTTTCTTTGTGATGGCTGATGTGTTTGCTCAGAGAAAGCTAGCAATAGCACTTGGATAAAGAACAGTCCATGTAATCAATAGTTTCATCTGTTGTATCTCCCCCTTCATCAATCAGCATAGGGTCACTATCATACATTGGCACAGACGAGTCTTTCCATAAGGCACTATCATGAGAATGCTTATTCCCTTGCTGCCATTCACTATTATAGATAGGGTCTGGATCGGTGTTCATACCTGAGCCTCTCCTGCTATCATAATTCCTCTCTGTATAGCCTGGCCAGTATGTAATCCAGTTCTGATGTCCAGCCTTCCAATCTTGATCCCTGGACACTGGATCTTTCCTCACATACCTTCTGGCATAGGTCTGAAAGTCCCTTCCACGTGCAGTCTTCTCTCTCCCAGGTAGCCACTGGTGATTCCTATCTCTGCCATTCCATTCCTCTGGCTGACTCCAGTCCAATGGACTCTGCTGGCACTTGGAATACCTCCCAGTATGGGTACTGCCTTGGACTCCCCCAGACCTTCCAATAGCCTTCCTTCTCTTCCTTCCAGAGAGTTTCCTTCTCTCTCTATCCGCTTGGCTTGGCTTCTACTTCTCGAGATGATGTTGGTGCTTGAGCTTGAAGCTGTTGCTGTATCTTTTCCTGAAGCTGTTATCTGTCGAATAAGCTCTATTCTTATTCTGTCCTAATGTGTGCTCCTCCCTAACACAGCGCAGCTGTGTTGAATCAGGCCCTGCCCTTTGAGATGAGTGCTTAGGGATTACCTCATAGCTCTCTTGATTGCACACACGTTTTCTCACTTCAGCCCCCCTCATGGCTGCTGGAAACCTGGTGCATTCTGGGACTGGTAGTCTTTTATGTGAAAACTCTGTTTTCTTACTTCTACCAGAACTGACAGGTTGCTTGTTCAGAGTCACATCATCTTTTCTATAGCTCCTACCTGAGCTATGATAAGCTTCCTTATCACAGGCTCTGCTGGCACCTTCAAATGAGTCAAAGGCTGCCCTGTTGGAAAACTTTGAAATGTCTTGAGTATGCTTAAGCCAAAGAAGGAACTCATCCCTTTTATCCTCTGGAAGAAAAGGGAGAAAGTTGTGCAGTTTTTGTGCAACTTCCTTTAGAAACATACCCATATAAAGGCTATATGGGTTGATTCTGGCAATAAGCATGCTGGCTTGGAAGATTTTCCTACCAAAAGCATCCAAGGTCCTGCATTCTCTTCCTGGAGGAGCAGAAGAGTGTCTTTTGGTACTCTTTATCCTTTTCATAGCTGGCTGCACCACAATGGAGTGGTGAGGAAGCTGAGTTTTCTGAAATCCAGGACAAGGAGGGACACGGTACATAGTGTCCAATCTGCGAGAATGAGGAGAAAGGGTGAGAGGAGTCTCCCATAAGTCAATCATATGTTCATGAAGAATTTCATGAACTGGCAAGGTGACTGCCTCTCTGGGAGCCTTAGAGTATCCTAAAATATCTAATTTTTTTGCTCTAGGCTCTGTTTCAGAGGTTACTGAAATAGAGAGTCCTTTAGCTACTTCTATTATGAAATCTTGAAAGGACAAATCCTCTGGAGGAGACATTCTCCTTTTTGGAGAAGTAGGCTCCTCAGGAAGGGTAATGGATACTTCAGGAGACTCATCTGATGAATCAGAATCATCAGAGGAATCGAAGTATCGTCTGTCCGCTTCCAACGATCGATACGCGTATCAATCGGTACCGACATCGGGCATCCCCGGTACCGGATCGGTACCGACATCGGGCATCCCCGGTACCGGATCGGTACCGACATCGGGCATCCCCGGTACCGGATCGGTACCGACATCGGGCATCCCCGGTACCGGATCGGTACCGACATCGGGCATCCCCGGTACCGGATCGGTACCGACATCAGGCGTCCCCGGTACCGGATCGGTACCGAGAAATAGCCCTGGACAAGGAACCGGAGTCGGTATCCTGGCCGATGTCGATGCAGTCGGTACCGGTATCGGCGCTGGTACCGGTACCGGCGCCGTACCGACAACGGAACTCGTTGCGGTACCGTCGGCGTCGCAGCTTTAATAAAAGCCATTATAGCCTGCTGCATGGATTGAACAGTGTGATCCATGGACGCCACGACTGCCTGGATGTCGGTACCGGGAGAAAGTGCCGGTACCCCAGAGCAGTCTAACAGGTGGATCGATCAAGGCCGTGCCATCGATGTCAACCTGTAACCCCATAGGAGGAGCTCTGGAAGCCGGAGCTTCCCAAGCCGGAGCTTCCCGCCGGGGTTGTTTGGCTGGGGCAGGATCCTCGAGGGCAAGCCCGGAGGCATCTCGATGCTTAGAGGGAGATTTGCCCTTCAAGGACCTGCTAGTTTATGTTTGGTTACCTGAGACCCATCAGGAGAGGAAGACCTGGAAGATGTCGATGCCACCGCCGGTGCATCCGTGGGAAACAGCACATGGAGCTTGGCTGCTCAGTTCTGTAACCCTCGTTTAGACATTAGAGAGCAGGACTGGCAATCCGGAATGGAGTGTTCAGAACCCAAACATTTAAGACGCCATTCATGGGTATCTGTAACAGAAATTGTACCGCTACACTTAGTGCATTTTTTGAACCCGGAGGCTGGTTTTTCCATGAGGGAAAATTTTCTTGTGGGCCTGGAGGCCTAAGAAGAAAAATACCACCAAGTGAGGAAAAAAAAAAAATATATTTTTTTTTTTAGAAAGACTGGCGGTACCGGTCCGGCGTCGGGGAAGGCAGACACGCAACCAAAGAAATAAATTAAAATAAAGAACTTCTTCAGCAGTGACAGGAACACGACCTGCTGGCTCCGGGGAAAAGAAGAACTGAGGAGAGTTGGTTAGGAAAGGCGGGAAGGCAGCGCGCAGGCGCTGTGGGATGCTCCCAAAAGCTTTCCTTCTGGGAAGCTGGGGAGCGTTCCCGCGCAGGCTCCGTCGGTACCGACGTACCCATATGTGAGGACTCATTCCTGCTTGTTCCTGGAGATTACCCGAGTCTATACGTCAGGCTTCATCACTGGCCCTTTTCAAATCCAGGCTGAAAACTCACCTTTTCAAGGCCGCTTTGGATCTTGATCTGCTTAGTCTTCTATGTGTTTTCTTACTATTCCCCTAGAAGGGAACTCAAAACATTGTCCTCAGCTGTTGTGTTGTCTGTCTTGACTAGATTGTAAGCTCTTATGAGCAGGGACAGTCTTTTACATGTGTCTGTACAGCACTGTGTATGTCTTGTAGTGCTATTCAAATGATCAGTAGTAGTAGAGGAGATTCATAAGTCAAAGGAGAGAGAGAATTCAATAACACAACCTAGGACCTTTAGGGAATCTGTAAAAGTAAAGCTATGACCCGAGAGCTGGGGAGTGGCTGTAAGACAGGTATCAGAGCCTGTGATCCACAAAGCTTGGGACTTCAGTGTATTAAATGTAAGTTTATGGGAGGAGCTCCAAAAAACAATAGCATGAAGGTATTCCCTTAGTGAGGTTACATCAGGGAAATAGGGGCTAGCAGGATAGATTTGCAAAGAAGTAGGCATTGACATTAAGGGATTGACTAAGAACGGCCAAAGGACTAATGAAGAGGTTAAACTCACTCTGCTCACCTCTCTTCATGACCCCTTCAGCCTCCCCCCCTTCCCCTCCCCTCTGAAACTTGTATATAGTTCCTTGTACATAGCTCTATCTAGCTCACCACAAAATCATGTATACACCACACACACACATATGCTGTCGATTTATTCACTGCATGCCCACTCCCACGTGATTTGTTTGATGTGTCAACCACTTCGATTTCAGGATAAAGCGGTATATAAAACCTTTTAAATAAAATTTAAATAAAATAAAAACAGGGAAGGTGAGAGGATAGTGCCTTGGGGGGGTAACTGGGAGAAGTTGAGGAGAAAGAGAACTGAAAAGCTTCTATATGCCCTAACTCTCAGTAGTCCCGGCCTTTTAATGCAGGAGATGCTCTACACTCCCTGATGCCATGCAGTTTCAGCATCCACCTCCAGAATCATTGTACATTCCCTTCAATTCCTGCATCTCCGTGCAGGAGCTGCTGTATCTTCCCCGACATCCTGCCCCTGTCTCTGTGCTGAATACCATATCATAGGTCTGCATTGTACATTCCGTGCAGGAGCTGCTGTATCTTCCCCGACATCCTGCCCCTGTCTCTGTGCTGAATACCATCTCATAGGTCTGCATTGTACATTCCGTGCAGGAGCTGCTGTATCTTCCCCGACATCCTGCCCCTGTCTCTGTGCTGAATACCATCTCATAGGTCTGCATTGTACATTCCGTGCAGGAGCTGCTGTATCTTCCCCGACACCCTGCCCCTGTCTCTGTGCTGAATACCATCTCATAGGTCTGCATTGTACATTCCGTGCAGGAGCTGCTGTATTTTCCCCGACATCCTGCCCCTGTCTCTGTGCTGAATACCATCTCATAGGTCTGCATTGTACATTCCGTGCAGGAGCTGCTGTATCTTCCCCGACATCCTGCCCCTGTCTCTGTGCTGAATACCATATCATAGGTCTGCATTGTACATTCCGTGCAGGAGCTGCTGTATCTTCCCCGACACCCTGCCCCTGTCTCTGTGCTGAATACCATCTCATAGGTCTGCATTGTACATTCCGTGCAGGAGCTGCTGTATCTTCCCCGACACCCTGCCCCTGTCTCTGTGCTGAATACCATCTCATAGGTCTGCATTGTACATTCCGTGCAGGAGCTGCTGTATCTTCCCCGACATCCTGCCCCTGTCTCTGTGCTGACTACCATATCATAGGTCTGTATTGTACATTCCGTGCAGGAGCTGCTGTATCTTCCCCGACACCCTGCCCCTGTCTTACCATCTCATAGGTCTGCATTGCCAGCTGCACTTTATCATCTCCGAATTCTTTGCATTTCCCATATGCATCTTGAATTTGCTTGAGAAGTTCCAGCTTTTCTTCAGAGGACAGTGTCCGGGCACTTGTAATGTACTGTGTGGCCATCCTGTCAATCTCCGTCTTAAGATCTGCAAAGAAAAGAGCAAAGCACAGAGGTAGAAGAACATCCATGGAAAAAGCAGGGAACACATACACATACAAACATAAAACAGACAAACAAAAATACACAAAATGACCCGGAGACATTCATTCACAGAGAAGGTAGTTACTCACCTGTAGCAGGTGTTCTCAGTGGACAACAGGAATAAGTCCTCACATTTGGGTAAGGTCTCCGATGGAGCTCTGCAAGGGAATGCTCCCCAGATTCTAGTGGAAACATGGGAGGTTCCACCACACCTGCGTGCCTCCCTTCCCGCCTCCTGCCGCGGCACCATCTTCTCCAGTCTGATAACAAAGCTGTAGCAGAATACAACTCCTCAGGGAGGTAGGATTGTGAGGACTTATTCCTGCTGTCCACAGAAAACACCTGCCACAGATGAATAACTATCTTTTCTCCGTGGACAAGCAAGAAGTAAGTCCTCACATATGGGACTCCCAAGCTACAGGCTGCCAAGAAGCCCAACAGGGCAAAATTGAACAAAGAACTGGAGAATGAACCATGAACAGATGTGGTAGTTCACAAAAAAGGAACTAATCTAATTCAGTTTCTACAACATTTGTTTTTTTGTAGCCTGGACGGACAGTAGGGCCTTGGGGAGATGGATTCTAATCCCCAAACAGATGCCAGAGTACTGATTGGCCAAAGTTGCTGTCACGTCGGGAATCCCCATCCAGACAGTAATGAGATGCGAATGTGTGGACAGAATACTATGTTGCAGCCCTGCAGATTTCTTCTATGGAGTCCGAGTGCACGTTGGCCACTTACGCAGCCATGGCTCTGATTTTGTGAGCTGTGACATGACCATCAAGGCTCAGGCCAGCCTGGGCATAAGCGAAAGAGAAGCAGTCTGCCAGCCAAATCAAATGAGTGTGTTTGAAAACGGTAGCCCCTAGCTTGTTGGGTCAAAAGAAACAAACAGCTGGATGGACTTTCGGTGGGCCTTCATCCACTCTGAGTAGAAGGCTAAGACTTGTCTACAGTCAAACATGTGCAGCGCAGCTTCCCCTCCGAGGGCGTGAGTTCTCAGGAAGAAAGTTGGCAGAACAACTGATTAAGATGGAAAGCTGTTACCACCTTTGGAAGAAATTGAGGATGAGTGCGCAGGACCTGGTAGACAGCGGATGAGCTACTACAGTCTGGAGCTCACTTACCCAGCATGCTGACGTAACCGCCACCAGAAACAAAACTTTCCAGGTCAAGAACTTCATAGTCCAAACAAGGAGCAACGCACATTCGCAAAACCTAAGGGTCAGATGTGGAGTGAGGCGAGAGACCATAAAAGACAAGGTGTAGAAATCAAACTTTATTGGTGTCTAAAAAGATTCTACCCTACACGTGCCATGTTTTGGCAGCTGGGCTTCGTCAGGGGTGAAACAATTTAAAGAATAAATAAGAACATATGAAATGATGAGAACAAAGCATAACAATACTGATAGGCTAAAAACAAAATATCATAGAACACAAGTGGAAACAAGACTAAGAGACAATAGTATATATAAAATAAATCATAAAGTATTATAAAAATGTAAAGGAACCTTAAACATTAAAAGGTAAAAAGAATCAAAATCTCCAGAGACCATGTGCACATGTTGTTGTTGTTGTTGTTGTTGTTGTTAAGTGCCGTTGAGTCGGTGTCGACTCATGGCGACCCTCTGGACAGTTGACCTAAACTGTGTTCGGTCGTCAGTCAGGTGACTCATTGTTGATAAAGTGGAACCCATAGCTGCTGCTATAGTATTGATCCATCTCATTGCCAGCCTTCCTCTTTTGCATTGATCTTCTACGTTGCCAAGCATTATGTCTTTCTCTTATGATCTCTCTCTTTGCATGATGTGTCCAAAGTATGAAAGTCGAAGTCATCTGAGTTTCTAAGGAAAGCTTAAGTTTGATCTCCTCTAGTACTGACTGGTTTGTTCTTCGGGCAGTCCATGATAAACACAGAATTTGTTGCCAGCACCATAATTCAAAGGTATCAATTTTCTTCCTGTCTATCTTTTTCACTATCCAACTTTGCATCCATATGATGTTATTGAAAATACCAGGCTTGGACAAGTCGAATCTTTGTATGGAGAGAGATATCTCTGCTCTTGAGAATCTTGTCTAGGTCCTTCACAGCCATTCTGCAAAGAGCAATGCGTCATCAGATTTCTTTACTGCTAGTCCTTTCTTTATTGATTGTTGATCCAAGTAGGTTAAAGTTGTCAACTATTTTAATTTCTTCTCCATCAATGATGAACTTATCGAATTTGCCAGTTGTGAAGATCTTTGTCTTAACGTTAAGGTGCAGGCCCATTTTAAGACTATGTTTCCTGATCTTGAGAAGCAAATGTTTCAGATTGTCTTCACTTTCATCCAGTAATGTAGTATCATCATCATAGCGAAGGTTGTTGATGAGTCTTCCACAAATCTGCACACACCCCTCTTTCTCTTGACGGTTTGTTCTGCATATAAATTAAAGAGGTAGGGGGAAAGAATGCACATACGTAAAACAATTTGTGTAATCAATAAACTGACAAAAAATAAGAAAATAAAAAATTTAGCAAATAGTATAAATACAGTATAGATAATTATAAATATAAATGAATCATGATGTCTAAAACTAATAATTAGGACTCGTAATGACTATTAAAACCAGGACATAGATCAATAAGCATAAATAATAATGGATAGTGAACATATATAATATAGTGAACACATAATATCAAATAAATGTCACTAAAACAGAAATGTACAATTCAAATAAATCATTAAAATAATACAAAGCTATAAAAACTATATAAAAGGCTATATAAAATCTATATGGAATAAAAAAAAATATCTCTAAAAGGATGGGACGAACAGAACGTCTAGAGGTATATATTTATATTAAGAGGACATCAGGTAGATACTAGGTGACAATACATGGTTAATGCTAGGACTCTGAACTATCGAGGGAGGAGAGGAAAAGAGTGACCTACAAAGAGGACTGGATTCACTGTTGTTGGCTAATTAATCATGATATATGGAAGGAAACAGACACCAGACATCAATCTAGAAAGAAAAAAGAACCAATAAGATAAAAAGGAAGCAGATAGAGGAAAGAAAAGAAGGGCAAAGGAGAGAGGGGACGGAAGCAGAGGAGGAGAGGGGGGAAGGGGAAAGAGATGGAGGGAAGGATGAGAAAGGGGGAGAGAAGAAGGGGGAGCGGGGGAGAGAAGAAGGGGGAGCGGGGAGGGGGAGAAGGGTTGCAAGGGGGAAAAGGGAATGGGGAAGGAATAGGTAAGAAGTGGATGGGTCAATTCAAAGCTTCTCAAAAAATAAACATATTGTGAAACAGTGGATATATGCAAAAAAAACCAAAACAAAACACTGCATTAAAAAAATCATAGCAGGCCATGTAATATGTGAGTGTTAATACTTTCAGTTTTGCATGTATAGACTAGGAGAACAAACAAAATAACCAGTGACTTCTGTAAGAGACTAGTGTCAGTAAGAGGATTAGATATTAGAATGTGCCACTATTGCAGATGAAAAATGTCCGTTCAAAAAAAATGTACAACAATCAAAAAACATTCTACTAAATTGCATTGTTTATAGTACTTTAATTAAAAGATGCAGACTTACTATTGGCAGTGCAACGGGAGCCGAAGGCACCGTTCTGCATAGAAAACAATTAGAGATGGTAACCTCAGAAGCCATTTTTAAAGATCTGTGTTTTGGCGCCAAATATCTAGAGGCACTATTTACATCTTTTCACAGTTCTTGTATTAAAAATGGTGTGTTTATTTTATATAGTTTTACAAGAATTGTGAAATGAATAAGTGAACATGAGTTATGTCTAGAAAAATAGTGTACTTGGTGTACGATATCGCAAACAGGAGGATGGGGGGGGGGGGAGAAGGGCCAAGTCATTGTAAATGCAAGATAGTGAACATTATACAGTATTATAAATGGGGCTAAAGAAATCCTAGCCTTTGAACTTATTGTTGAAAGTAAAACAAATCAAGACCTTAGAAATTTTGTATGATATAGTCACAGGGAGAGAGCAAGGGGGAAGAGGAGGAAGGGGATGACCACATGGTAAGGAAAGAGGAAATGCAAGGATGTTGGTGGTGCATATAGAAATTTATGAATAGTATGTGTGAGAGAACTCGCCATATAAGCCTCTTCTTAGAAACAGTGTTAAGAGCCTAAAGGATTGCATGTGTCAAAAAATACTATTTTCAGTGGATGGACTAGATTCTGTAACATTGTTTAATGGCTAATACCATCAGTTTTATAAGTTCATAAGGGCAATGGAATGAAGATTAAAATGAAAAATCTTGATGTGTGTGGCAGTCCAATTTTTATATATATCGGTATCTATTCTGTCTAAGAAAGAGTAGTTACTCACCTGTAACAGGTGTTCTCTAGCGACAGCAGGAATCAGTCCTCACATATGGGTTACGTCTGTGCCGATGGAGCCCACGCGGAGAAAATTCCCAGCTTGGTCCATTTCCCACCCAAAGGTGCCATCTTGTTCAGTCAAATGACATAGCTATAGACGGCAAAAAGAACAAAACAGTAATATAGGAGGAGGGAGGGTTGTGAGGACTGATTCCTGTTGTCCCCAGAGAACACCTGTTACAGATGAGTAACTATGCTTTCTCTGGGAACAAGCAGGATGTCAGTCCTCACATATGGGATTCCCCAGCTACAGGCTACCATGACCTCATAGCCAAAAAAGGCTCCCTCATCGAGAGCTGCGAGCAGCTGCAGAAGAAAAAAAACTCTCAACTGACAAGGAATTAGCACTCCGGTAGCCTGAACACAGAAGGGTTGGTGGGCAGGAGTTGCCTAGACCTCAAAAAGGTTACGGAGTACAGCCTGGCCGAAGGCACTGTCCCGTCGGGATTCCCTATCCAGGCAGTAGTGAGCTGCGAAGGTATGAACCGAAAACCAGGTGGCGGCCCGGCAGATGTCTGCCAGAGGAACGGAGCACAGGTGAGCAACAGAGGTTGCCATGGCCCTGACCTTGTGAGCCGTGAAACGGCCTTTTAAGGGAAGCTGTGCTTCCTCATAGGCCCGGGCGATACAGTCCGCCACCCATGTGGACAGCGTACGCTTGGTCACCGCCTGCCCCAGCTTGCTGGGGTCATAGGAAACAAAAAGCTGAGATGCTTTCCGGTGGCCTTGAGTATGTTGAATGTAGAAAGATAAGGCCCTCCTACAGTCTAGGGCAGGGGTCACCAACCTCCAGAGGGCCGCGGGCCGCACAGCCGACTACCGGCAGACTCGCGGGCCGCACACCCCCCCCCCCCCGCGAAAAAAAAAACTGCTCATACCTGTACTTTTATTCCATGTCAGCTCCCTCCCTTCTTCTGCAGCCGCGGCTCCCTGCCTCTTAGGGAACCGCGGCTGTGCTTGTAAAATCATCGCGGAGCCCTTCCTGTCTTGACAGGCTCCGTGCAGCATTGTCCCGCCTCTAAAGGAAGTTGTTTACCACTTCCTTTGGAGGCGGGACAATGCTGCACGGAGCCCATCAAGACAGGAAGGGCTCCGCGATGATTTTACAAGCACAGCCGCGGTTCCCTAAGAGGCAGGGAGCCGCGGCTGCAGAAGAAGGAGTCGATGAATTTGCCGGTACTTTCAGCAGCATCCTTGGCGGGCCGCACCGGGGTAGAGCCTCGCGGGCCGCACCAAGGGACCTCGCGGGCCGCAGGTTGGTGACCCCTGGTCTAGGGTATGGAGGACAGCCTCAGTGTGACTGGCGTGCGTGCGCTCTGGGAAAGAAGGTAGGGAGGACCACCTCCTGACTGAGGTGGAACGAGGACACCACCTTCGGAAGAAACTTGGGGGGTGTGCGAAGCACTACTCTATTCTTGTAGAACCTGGTATAAGGCTTCTCCACCATGAGGGCTTAGAGCTCGCTCACCCTTCGGGCAGAGGTGAGTAAGATGAGGAACACCACCTTCCAGGAGAGATAGCGGAGATGACACGCAGCCATTGGTTCGAAAGGCGGTAGGGTGAGCCGCCCCAACACTACATTGAGATCCCATTTGGCCACCGGAGGGCGAACCGGAGGCTTAGACAGGAGAAGGCCCTTAAGGAACTGGGACACTGTCAGGTGCGCCGAGAGGGGCTTCCCATCTCCCAGATGGTGGTTGGCTGCAAGGGCACGGAGATGTACTCTGACGGAGTTGGACTTGAGCCCCGAGCCAGAAAGCTGGAGAAGGTATTGCAACACCATAACCAGTGGGCAGGAAAAAGGGACGGTCCCCCGCAAACCTGCGCCACTTAAAGGTGTAAGCCTGTCTGGTAGACGTTCTGCGCGAAGCTAGCAGAACATCCTCCACTTCTCTTGGAAGTAGGAGCAGAGTTAGTAAGACCCTCTCAGCAGCCACGCTGTCAGTGAAAGGGAGCTGAGGTTGGGGTGCAAGAGAGAGCCCCCTCCTGGGAGAGAAGCCGTGGGTCTGTCCCCAAGGGGATGGGAGTCTCCACCGCTAACTGCAGGAGGTGTGGGAACCACGGTAGCCGAGGCCACCGTGGGGCTATCAGAATGACTGATGCTCTGTCACAAAAAATCTTGAACAGGGTCTTGGCGATCAGAGGTGTCAGGGGAAACGCATACAGAAGACCCACCAACCATGAGATTAGGAAGGCGTCGGCAGTCACCCTGGCAGGATGTGGTTGCCAGGAACAGAAACGGGGCAACTGGTGGTTGTCCGGGCTGGCGAACAGGTCCATCATTGGTTCCCCCCAAATCTGGAAGAGCCCACAGGCCACCTTTGGGTCCAGCTGCCACTCGTGCGGCTAGAGCAGTCTGCTGAGTCTGTCGGCCAGCCAATTGTACTGGCCCGGCAGGTACACTGCACTGAGAAGAATGTCCTGTTGGGCTACAAATGAGCACAAGTCCATAGCCTCCCGGCAAAGGACACGGGACCCCGTGTCCCCTTGTTTGTCCTGTGACTCAGGGGTCTCCGGAACACCCTTAGGGCAAGGCGGATCACACGCAATTCCAACAGATTGATCTGTTGAGCACTCTCATCTGGGGACCAGACGCCCTGGGTGTGGTACTCCTGGCAGTGGGCTCCCCAGCCCAGCAGGGAGGTGTCTGTAGTGAGGAACCTCGAGTGATGAGGAGCCTGAAAAGGCATCCCCGCTTGTAAGTGCTGGGGTGACTGCCACCAGTTCAGGGACTGCATCAAGCACCTGGTGACTTTGATTCTGTCCTGGAGATACCCCGTTGCCTGGGACCACTGGTCCCTGAGGCACCACTGCACAATTTGCATGTGTAAGCGGGCATCTGGCGTAATATGGACCGTGGAGGCCATGTGCCCGAGGTGGCGCAACAGATGTCTTGCTGGCACCGAGGGACAGCACTGTACATTTCTGGCCAGCGCCATAAGCCTGCTGACCCTGTCTGCAGGTAGGAAGGTCTTGGCCGGGAGGTACTGATCCTTGCCCCGATAAATTCCAGCTCTTGAGCTGGACACAGGCTGGACTTGGAATAATTGATAATGAAGCCCAAGTGCTGAAGGACCTGGATAGTGCGCGCCGTGGCCTGCTGGACCTCAGGGGCTGTGGTGCCCCTGATGAGTCAGTCGTCGAGATAGGGGAAGAAAAAAATCCACTGAAGCCTGAGAAAGGCGGCAACTACCACTAGGTACTTTGTGAATACCCTGGGGGCCAAGGCAAGGCCGAAGGGCAGAACCCTGTATTGAAAATGATGGCCCCCCCCCCCACCGTAGGTATTGCCTGTGGTTTGGGTGGATTAGGATGTGTGTATAAGCATCCTTCGGTTCTAAGGAGCATAGCTAGTCTCCCTGGCGGAGATAAGGCAGCAATGTTCCAAGGGAGAGCATCTTGAATTTCTCCCGCACCAGGAATCTGTTGAGGATGCGCAGGTCGAGGATGGGCCTTGGGCCCCCTGTCCTCTTTGGCACGAGAAAATATCTGGAGCAGAACCCCTTGCCCTTGAGATGGTGGGGCACTGGTTCCACTGCTCAGTCCTCGAGAAGACCTGCCAACTCCTTCAACAGAAGGTCCCGGTGAAAGGGAGGCTGAAGGGGCTATCCGGGGAAATAATGTGGAGATACTTCAGCTAGGCAATGCCCATGCATTGGTGGTGATAGCTCCCCAACTGTGGGAATACAGGGAGAGCCAACTTTCTGTGGGCTGCCCAGCCTCGCTTGGAAAAGGGGCCCATGCTGCAGGAGTCAAAAGCTTCACCCGGGCTGAGCCGGAGTCGAAGCCTGGGAGCCTTCTGCTTGTGCGGACCATGTACTTGACCTTTGGCGTGTTGCCCCTGCTGGGGCGCTGGGGAGGCCTGATAAGGGAGGTAACCTTTGTAAGCAGTGGACCTCTTCGGGTAGAAGAGCTTTTTCCCCCGAGCCCTTCTTTCGGGAAAGGGCAGAGGTTTTCTTAGAGAGCCTAGTCCTCATCAAGAACTCTGTCTCCAGTTCAGCGGCCTTTTCTGTCATGGGCTTGCTGAATAGGTTCTCCCCATGGCATGGGACATCAACCAACTTGTCTTGTATCCATTGTTTGAGGTCTGACGACTGTAGCCAGGCTTGGCGGCATGCACCAATGCCTGCCGTGGCTACTCTGGCCACCGACTCGAACCCGTCGTAGGCCACTTGAGACATAAATTTGGAGCATTTGCCGATGGCTCTGGATAAGCCCTTGAAGCGCTGTAATGGCTCCTCAGAGAAACCATCCGAGAATCTAGTGATCTGGTACAGCAGGTAGGCTTGTATCCGACAATTCAGCTTTGTGCCCTGGTAACGTTTTCTGCCGAGGGCATCCAAGGTGCGGGCCTCGTGGTACCGAGGAATGCGTCTTCTGACTTTTTAGTCGACGCATGGCCGATTCCATGACCATGAAATTATGTGGCAGTTGTGACTTTTGAAAACCGGGGCTTCGGCAGACACGATACATCGAGCCAACGCTGGTGTCTCCCACATGCGGAGGCATAAGGCATTCCAGGATAGGTGGAATGGGCACCGTGAGGGTTTCCCAAGGAGGATCTTGAGTTCATCTGCTCGAGGATCCTCCTCGGATTCAGTTGGAAAAGCCAGACTTTGGACATATCTCGAATGAAGTCCCGAAAAGCCATATCTTCATAACCCAGATGGAGGCCTCTGAGGAAGTCAGGTGGCAGTCCTAGGGCCCCGAGGGGTCAGGCCGCTCTGGCGCTCACTGGCTTGCCGGTGACAATCTCTGTCCCGAAGAACGGGAGACCGAGTGGGACCTCAGCCGAGGATCTACTCGGGCCCATAGGGCTTCGAGGATCGGTTCGGCCTCCGGTGGCCTGGGCAGAGGAACCGGACATACCAGATACTAGTGCCTGTTGCTGCTTCAGGAAGGCAGTGATGCTGCATTCCAAGGACACCATCCTGGACATAAGTTCGGGAGGTTCCGCAGCATCCGGCTCAGGCACCGATGTACTTGGGCCCGAAGCCGGTTGCCCCAGAAGGGGAGTCCTCGACTAGGATAGGATGCGCTTACCAGGGTCGATCCATGGCCAGATCCTTCTGGGAGAGTTTGATCGGGTGCTCCGTCCCCGATGCCTCGGGCTGGTGCTTGGGGCTCTGTGACCGGCCCCGTGGGAGACCTGACCGTTCTGAACCATCCAGAGACGCAGCAGTCAAGGATTTTCTCCTTCTTTTCGGTTTCCTCGAAGGGAACCCCCTCTCTGAGGTCCCCCGACACCACTCGGGTTAGGAGCATTCCTCCTGAGGCGTGGAGGCCTCAGACGAGGCCCTGGCTTTTGGAGGCATAGGGGAATCAGGGAAACTTTTCCATGCTGCTGCTGGCGACTTTTCAAGGCCTTCGAGGACATAAGTTTGCAAAGGCCACAAACAGCCAAGTCGTGGTCCGGGCCGAGGCACCGGAGGCAGCAGTCATGTGTATCGGTGAGGGACATAATTTTACCACACCTGTCACACATTTTGAACCCACTGGAAGCTATGGGGGGAAAAAGGACCCCAAGCAAGGTCAAAGACCTTTTGGGCTGCCAGCGAGGGAAAGCAGGGGGGAAAACACCCAAAAGGAAAAAAGTAAAAGAGAAAATAAAAAGGACAGCCAACCCAATATCGGGATACCAGGGGCGGGTGGGAAGGGTACCGGTGCTAGCCAGAAAAAAAATAACAGCAGCCAAAAAGGCAAGAAGAAAATCACTTTTTGCAGGACAGAACAGACTACGTCTGAAGGGCTCCGCGGAAAAAAGAAGACTGAGCAAGATGGCTCCTTTGGGCAGGAAGCGGACCACGCATGCGTGGTGGCAACTCCCAAAGACTTTCTTTGAGAGTAAAGATGGTACAACGACTCAGACCACTCATTGACCCACGGGATTTCAGAATGGTCATGCAAGCTATGACGCTCCCCACCTTGACTACTGTAATGCAATCTATCATGGACTACCAGCCACCCACACCAACCCCCTATGGACTACATTAAACACCACTATGGACTACATTAAACACCACCATCCAGAGGGTTAAGAAACATGGTCACATCACCCAAGTCCTAAGAGAGCTTCACATTCTGCCTCTCGAAGCAAGGATTAAATACAAATCTCTCCTACTTATCCACAAAGCCCTCCATCAAACACAGACTTCCCAACTCCGAACTCTACTCCCACAGCCTACCCTCAATAGACCAACCTGCCAGACCACCAGCAACAGTATCACTATTCCACACGAACAAACTAAATTCAATCAACAAACCTGTAACAGAGCATTCGAACTGTACGTGCCCTCCCTCTGGAACTCCCTTCCAAACCAAATCCGAAACAACAGAGACCTCTCCACATTCAGGAAACAGTTAAAAACCCTCCTGTTTCATGAATATCTTGGATCTGAGATGGACATCTCTCACTGACTGCCAGCTCCTGTCAGTCCCCCAACCAGACTCAATCTGATCTAACCCCCACTCTACCAACTGAGAGACTCGCGTCAAACGTCTAGTAATGTTACTTTCTGTTTAGATCATTAATGTTGGCCCCCCTGGTGTCAGCCCCTCCCTTCTCTGTTGAGCTGATTATTGTACCCCCCCCCTTTCTATCAAACCGCTTTGACCCGGTGAAAAGCGAGATATAAATGCAGCTAAATAAATAAAGCTGGGGATTGGCTCCGCGCATGGGCTCCGTCGGCGCCGACATAACCCATATGTGAGGGCTGACTTCCTGCTTGCTCCCAGAGAAACTGCAGCATACTTATGTTCTACGTGAAGGTTCAAACCACCCATTGTATCCATTCTAGACACCGAAGTGGAGCAAGGGGGAGGGGAAGAGCGGGGCAATAACACATGAAAAAATAAAACAGAATAAAAAGGAATAAAAGTGTGAAAGAACAGATCAAGGTGTGGGGGGCAGGGGGTTAGGGTTTTATATTTATATTTGTATTATTGCATCCTCCTTTTTACTCTTTTATATTTCATTTTTTTATCTTTTGTTTTCTCTCTTTTTTATTCCTTGGTGCTTTCTTATATCACCTTCGTGGGCCATTGGCTGCCCCCACACTGATCTGTTCATTCACATTTTCATTCCTTTTTACTTTTTCATTTCTTTGTGTTTTATTCCAACTTTTTTCTTTCAGTTGGTATTTCGTTTTAGGTTCCTAGTAATTATTTTTTGGTATATTTATTGTCCATTTTCATGAATCTCACTATATTAGTCTTACCTTCCACTCAGTTTTTACACCTCTTATTTGATTGAATACTAGTTTATATCAAGTTTTTTAGATTCTCTTATGTACACCATGGAGGTTTTATTTTACTATACGCTCCTTCTATTATTGAGCCCATGTTATCTTCTCCTCCTCTTTCTACTCCCCTTCTTTCCCCCTCACCCACCTTTTATTTATTTAAACATATTTTTATATCACCTTTCTACTATTCAAAGCGGTTAAACAGTTGAACAACAGATTAACATGCCCAAATGGTACAATGCTTTACATGGAACTAGAACAAACTAACAGTAGAACTTTAACTATGAACATTGGCTATACTAACTATGAACTATTTACAATGTAGTGTACTTGTGAATGTCTTGTTGAGTTTTTGTTGTATTGCTATTGTTTGCATAGCTGGGTTTAGGATTCCTCCATAGGGGATTATGGCGGGTAGTTTGTATTCTTGTAGGTCTGTGGGTAGTTTGTATTCTTCTTTAAAAATGCGCATCTTTATCTTTATTCTTAATTTTCTTCCTGAATTCTGATAGGCCCCTTAGCATTGATGGCAGATCCTCCCCTTCCACCTCCTCCCCCCCCCCTTCCTTATTCCCCTTCGGTGTCTGAAATGGATACAACAAAAGGTGAAATTAGGCCTTACCTGCTAATTCATGTTCCTTGAGTACCTCCAGTCTAGTCCCAACCTATCGGTAGTGTCACCTCACCAGCAGCTTAGAGACTGAGACAGTCAAATTTTAATGACATCAGCATAGATAGCCCACTGGCACCTCCTACCAGCCTCCAGCATCCTATTGACAAAGCAGACTCACGGGAGCAATAATTAAGGTACATGTATGCATTATCCTCCAATTGGAAACTCAAAACAAAACCCCAACAGGCAGAAAAATCCTCCCCAACTACAGAAAAAAAAACACCTTCAAATAGGTAGTTCACCAAAGGCATAGACCAGACGAGTCACCCCAACATCTTCAGTCCAGACGACCCACCCTGCTTCATGTTACTCTTATTCCTTTTTTTTTTTGACTGATGTGTAACGCCATCACTCCTAGACCAAACCCTAAGATTACTTTCTTCAGGCCTGGGAACGCCACATACGACATTGCTGAAGATAGGAAGGGTCCGGGATTGGACTGGAGGTACTCAAGGAATGCTAATTAGCAGGTACGGCCTAATTTCACCTTCCTTATTGTCCCTCCAGTCCAGTCCTGACCTATGGGAGGTACAAAAGCAACACTAACCTCAGGAGGGATCCGCGAGCCCAGCCTGAAGAAACGCCAAACCAAACCGCGCGTCTCCCGCCGCCTGAACATCCAGACGGTAATGCATAGATGACCAGTTTGCCGCCCTGCAAATATTTACTGGTAGGGCCAAACTACTCCGCCCACGATGCCGCCTAAGCTCGGGTCAAGTGAGCTCTGAGGCCGTTGGGCAACTCTCTGTGCCGAAGCAAGTAGGAAGAAGAGATAGCTTCCCGGACCCAGCGCAAAATGGAGGCCTTGGAAGCCACCTTCCCCATGCGTGGGCCCCCAAACAGAACGAACAAGTGATCAGATTTGTGAAAGGACTCTGTCCGCCTCAAGTTGCGGTGTAAGACCTGATGCACATCCAGGAGGTGCAAAAGCAGGTCTGCTGTCATCCCCCCGGCCCCTGAGCAAACTGGAAGCGTCACTGACTGATTCAGGTGAAAGGCTGAGAGAACCTTGGGAAGAAAGGAGGGCAATGGCTTCAGAACCATCTTTTCTCTAGACAGTGTGAGGAAGGGCAGACGACACGACAATGTCTGCAGTTCAGAGATCCTTCTGGCCGAACAAATAGCTATCAATACTCCTTCAGAGTACACCGAGTCAAGGCCTCAAACAGCTCTTTGTCAACACCGACATCACCAGATTGAGGTCCCAAGGAGGAACAATTGATCAAATGGGCGGATGAACTTGTTTCACCACCTGAAGAAAACGAATCACATCCAGATGTGCCGCCATAGACATCCCCTGGACCTTGCCTCGATAACAGGATATGACGGCCATCTGAACTCGAAGGGAACTGCAAGCCAGACCCTTGTTGAGCCCTGCCTGCAAAAAGGCAAGGACATCTGGCACAGAGGCAAACAAGGGGCAGCAGTCCCGCCCTCTACACCAGTCCTCGAAGACTCTCCACACCCTGATGTAAGCTAGAGAAATGAAATGCTTATAGGCCTTCAACAACATTGTGATCACTGAGGCTAAATAGCCCCGTTTCTTTAACAGAGCCCTCTGAAGAGGCAGAGCTGATCCAACTGTGCCATCAGGATGGGACCCTGCAACAGCAGTCAGCCAGCAGTGGCAGACGCCAAGGACGGTTGACCACCAGTCAGACTAGATCTGTGTACCACAGCCTTCAGCGCCAGTCGGGCGCAACCAGCAGATCTAGACCGCGGTGCGCCTCAATCCTCTGAACCACTCAACCTATGAGCGGCCAAGGTGCAAACGCAGTGCTGTACGAGTGTATTCAGACTTTCCAACATGTGCTCTCTTTGTCTGCTGTAAAACCATACTGCTTTGGCTGACTCAAATGTGGCTATGAAGTCCATGTATGGCTGACCCCAGCGGTGCACTAACTGAGCAAAGACTGCATCGTTGAGCCTCTACTCCCCAGGGTCCAGGTGAACTCGGCTGAGATAGTTGGCTGCATCATTCTCCTTCCCGGCCACTTGTGCCTCCAAGAGGGCCTGAAGGTTCTCTTCTGCTCACTCCAACAACGGATGTGCCTCATCCTCCAGCTACGTGCTGCTTATGCCCCCTTGACGATTGATGTAAACCACTGTGGTGGCATTGTTCAAGAACACCCGGACTGCTTTATTCCACACCAGAGCCCAAAAATCCTGCAATGCCAAGAATATCACCCACAGCTTTGGCCTTTGCAGTGAGCTCTCCAGTCTGACAGGCTGGTATCTGTAGTCAACTGGATCCAGTGCGGAGTTTCCAGCGGCATGCCCACCAAGAGCTTTTCGGTCTGAAGCCACTACCAGAGAGCCAAGCGGACCTCTCTTGGGCAGGACAGCAGCAGCGAAATCAGCTGATTCTGAGCTGACCATCTCCTCAACAACGCTCTCTGCAACGGTGGCATATGGGCCTGAGCCCAGGGTAGCAGCTCGATGGCTGCCGCCTCTCTCCCCTTCAATCTGTTCAACACTCTGCTGCACAGCTAATTTTCCGCCAGCCTCGTCATGCTCATATTACCCCTCTTCTCAAGTCACTTCTTTGGCTCCCTGTTTCATGCATCCTGCTCAAACTTCTCCTGCTACCCTATAAGTGCATTCACACTGCAGCTTCTCACTACCTTTTCTCTTATACCTCCCTACACTTCTCCCTGGAAACTAATGGCAAATTGCTTCTATCTGCGCCCTTCCCTTCTATTGCTAACTCCAGACTTCACTCCTTTTACCTTGCTGCTGCTTATGCCTGGAACAAACTACCTGAGTCCGTACATCTGACACCTTCTCTGGCCTTTTTCAAATCCAGGCTAAAAACTCACTTCTTCGCTGCCACTTTCGGATCTTGATTCACTTGATCTTCTTTATGCTTCCTTACCATTCCCCCTAGATGTATCCATGTCTATACCTACTGTGTAGTCTATCTTAACTAGATTGTAAGCTCTGATGAGCAGGGACTGTCTCTTATATGTCTGTGCAGCGCTGCATACGTCTTGTAATGCTATACAAATGCTCAGTAGCAGTAGTAGTAGTAAGTAGTATGGATCATAATTTATTTATTTATTTATTTAACATTTTCTTCTATACCGCGCTATTAAAATCAGCGCGGTGTACATCGAACAAGAATACTGCAATGTATACAAATAACATTGAGTTTACAAATAACAGGGAATTGAACATGGGGGAGAAAACGGGGAAACTAAATACATATTAAATCAAACTATGTACAATGCTCTAATGTAACTGGGTGTTGCATTAGTTTTGTGAAGGTTGGTAGGGTTTGGGGGACTACCTATTATTTGTGGTGTTGACGTGCAGGGGCGACTGGTGTGTGGGGGAAGTTTGCAGGTTGTTAGTTGTGCTTCTATCGCTGGAGGTTTCTGAGTAGCATTTTGTGAACAGGTGGAGCTTTATGGCTTTTCTAAATAGGATGAGGCTTTTTATTCCACGGATTTCGTGGGGGAGTGCATTCCAGTTTGACGGGGCAAATAATGAGAAGGCTCTGTTGGAGGTAGCTTTTGTGCACTTAGTCATTAACTTAGGGACTGCTAATGTGTTCCGTGCAGTAGATCTTCTGTTTCTGTTTTCTGGGGTGCCATGAATTAGTTTGCTGATTGGTGTAGGGGGGTAGTTATTTAGGGCTTTGAAAGTGAGGACCAATGATTTGTATTGGAGCCTGGCATGTAGAGGTAGCCAATGCAATTCTTTCATGATGGGTGTTATGTGGTCGGATCTTGACGATCCGGAGAGGACTCTTGCGGCTGCATTCAAGGCTAAGCGGAGGGGGTTTAAAGTTGATTGTGGGAGGCCGTGCAGGATGATGTTTGCAAAATCGACATGTGGAAGGACTAGTGCCTGGAAGGTTGTCCGATAGTCTGTGAAGTCCAGTAGGTGTCGAAGGTGGCGTAGAGTTCTGATTTTATGGTATATTGCCTTTGTGATGTTTTTGATATGCGTTGTCATGTTCAGGTGCTGGTCCAGGGTGATGCCGAGGTAACGGATTGTGGATTTGGACTTCAACTCTACATTGTTGACACGTAGTGATGAAGGAGGTATGAATTTGAGGTTCTTTGTGACAAATAGGACATCTGTTTTACTGTGATTGATCCGTAAGTTTTGTGATAATAGCCAATTGGCTACTGCTTCGAAGCAGTTGATGATTGGGGAGAGCACTGGTTGGTCTATCAAGAACGGCATGTAAAGGAGGATGTCATCAGCGTATGCCAGGCACTTTACGTTGAAGGATCGAATTAAGTCACATATCGGCTGCATATAAATGTTGAACATCAGGGATGATAAGGACGATCCTTGGGGAACTCCCTGTGTTTGCAGAAATGGTTTGGAAGATGCTTGGCCAACCTTGACTTGTTGCCACCTATTAGATAAGTAGGATTCACACCATGTTAGCGCTGTGCTTTGGATCCCCTTTTCTTTTAGGCGTTGTATAAGTATGTCATGGCTCACCGAGTCGAAGGCGGCAGATATGTCCAGGAAGATGAGGACAAAGCCTTGTTGTATGTTGTTGATTCCTGTGATCAGATCGTTGAACAGGGTTGTGAGGACAGTGTCTACTCCGTGTGCTTCCCTGAATCCGTGTTGGACAGGATCCAACGGTGCTTGGGTGTCGATATGTTGCTGGATTTGTTGTTGAGCGGCTTTTTCGATGATCTTAGCAAGCTGTGGGATGCTCGATATTGGTCTGAAGGATTCTACTTTCGAAGGGTCTAGTTTGTTGTTTTTTAGTAGGGGCTTGATAGAGGTGCTTTTGAGACTCTGCGGGAATGATCCAGTGATAAAGGACTGGTTCAGTATGTTAGCCAGGATGTTGCTTATGTCATGGCGAAGCTCTTTGATCCAGCTGGCTGGACAGGGGTCATTAGGTGCAGTGCTGGGGTTAACAGAGGCAACAATGTTTTCAACCTCTTTAGTGGATACTGCGGTGAAGTTGCATAGAGGAGTTGTTTGAGATGTTTTAGATGGTGTGGAGGGGTTATTGGTGCCTATGTTTGTGTTGGTCTTGATCATCTTCGATTGTAAATAATCTGCATAGTCCTGAGGTTGAGGCATTGGAGGGTGGGCTGAGACAGGCTCTCCTGTTATGGACTTTACTATATTGAACAAGGCATGTGGTTTGTTGATGGAGCGTTTTAGTATATCAGTGTGATAGAGTTTCCTTTTTTGCGTTATCTTCGCACGGTGAGTTAGCAAGTATGAGTTATAGGCGGTGTGTGCTTCAGCGGATTGGGTTCGGCGCCATTGTCTCTCAAGTTGGCGTAGGTGGTGTAGAGATGTTCGTAGGTCCATGGAGAACCAGGGTGCATGTTCTCGTCGTATTGTTGTCTTCGTGGTGTGAGATGGACAGGATGCATCTCTGAGGTTTTCATCCCATTTAGATATGAGGTCATCCAGGCTGAGGGATGTGTTGGTCATAAGAGGTTGGAGGTTCTCTAGGACTTTGCTCTTGTTGAGAGGGCGGAAGCGGGTTGCTAGATTCTTGGGAGTATTTGTAGTTATATGACTGTTGCTGGGAGTGCTTATGGGTATGTGGAAGTTAAGGAGATGGTGGTCAGACCACGGGACTGGTGTTACGGATAGTGCAAGGTCCTGGGATGACGAGGCGTCAGAAAGAGGTGCGAATATGAGGTCCAGCTTGCCCCCCTTAGTGTGGGTGGCAGAGTCGACACATTGATTGTATCCTAGATCCTGTAGGGCCTCAAGGAATGCTGTGGAGTGGCTACTTTGAAGGGATGGGAGGTTAAAGTCGCCGATTAACCAATTTGGAGAGTGCGGGGTGGAAGTGGTACATGCTAGTTCAATTATTGTAGATAGGTCATCTGGTGATGGAGTGGGTGCCCAGTAAATGAGGTTGATGGCACAAAGTTCATTTGATATGGTGAGAATGTCAAGGTGAGTTGAGCTGGAGGTGGTACGCAACTTGAATTGAAGGTCTGTTTTGGCAAGGATGAGTGTTCCGCCACCTTTCTGGGTGGACCTGTGGCATGTATATAGGGAAAATCCTGGGGGTAGCATCTGATTCAAGAGGACATTGTCGCAATCGGACAGCCATGTCTCAGTGATCATCAGGATGTCGAGATTGTGTAGAGGTATTAGGTCCATGGCTGCAGGCCATTTTGAGCGTACTGATCTGGCGTTTATCAATGCACATTTCAGTATGCGTTGCTGACGTTGTTTCTTGGCTTGTGTCTAATACCTGTAGATAGTGCCACGTCGTCAGAGCTGTCATGTGGAGGAACCTCCAGACCTGCCTCTGTAGCATGTGCATCCGCTCCAGTGGTAAGGACACCCGACCAGCGTTTGTTTGAACCTGAGCTCCCAAATACACCAAGTTCTGCGACGGCCAGAGATGGCTCTTCGCAAAATTGGATTACCCAGCCGAGACTCTGCAGGAAGGCAATAACCCTTGCCGTGACACGTTTGCTTTCCTTCCTCCTTGGATTTTGCACGAATCACGAATCGTCCAGGTAGGGATGCACCCAGAATCCCCTTCTAACAGTCCTACCTCCGCTACCACCATGACCTTTGTGACTTGGAAGACACATCTGCCGACCAATTTCACATCTACAAGGAGCACCGAATGGCCACCACCGAGGCCATACTCTTGGACAAGCCCCTGATCAGATCAAAGAAGGCATTCGCCAGATATGCTGCACCAGACTCTAGCTTTGCTGCCTCAGATGGGTGAGGCAGAGAGCCCTCCGCGTGCTCCAAAATGCCCTGCACCCATCTTAAACAAGCACAGCCCACAAAGACGCAGCAAACAGACGCCTGCAAGGACAGAACATTAATATCAAAGGCCTGCTTCAGGAGGGTCTCCAGCCTCCTATCTTGAACATCCTTAAGGGCTGAACTGGCCTTTACTGGAATAGTGGTCTTCTTCATGACCACTGACACTGCAACATCCACTTTAGCAAAACAAGAAAGCTCTTTCCTGCTCCTGCAGTGGGTAAAGACGAGTCAAAGTCATTGTCCCTTTTGGCCCTGCTTCCTGGACGTCCCATTCATCTTGAATCATCTGTCTGATCACCCTACGCAGAGGCACTGTTCCCTCTAAGCTGTGCACGTGTGCGCGCGCACACACCTCGCCAAGCGAGCGCACATACTTTACAACAGAGCGCACAAAAATTACGGTTCTGATTCTGATAGAAAACAACACAGACGTCTTAAAATTTAAAAGTTGTGATTGTAATTACTAGAAATTTTCCGCTACATTTAGTAATCGTCTATTTCATTTAATTTGATTAAAATCAATGTGGTATACATACTGTATTCTGATGTGTAGTCAAATTTTAAAGTATATAACTCAGAGGGTCGTTATGTGGCACACAAAAATTTAACCTTCCTTAAAAAGCTGCACAGCTGATATTTTATGCGCACACAGCCTACAGAAAATTAGAGGGAACATTGCGCAGAGGGAACACCATTTGTGCCATCTGGACTGCCTGGAATAGTGGGTCCTCCAGCGGTTCCTCCTGGTGTGGACAAAGAAAAAGGAGCAGGATTTTCTGCCTGCTTAACTGCTCTAACCACTGTAAATGTTCTCAATTTTTTTTTGTATTGAGCAAGGCTTTATGGCTGACGAGATTGCCTTAAAGGGCCAAAGAGCCCAAAATATTCCTTACCAAAAAGTAGTGTGTGTGCCTCTGTTGAACCTTCAGTGAGTCCCTATATAGTGGAATCACGTCTCAACAACTGCTTGGAGACCGAGATACTGGAGGTAGGTAGGAGCTGCCAGCGGGCTATCTATGCTGATGTCATTAAAGTGTAGTTGTCCCAGTCTCCAAGCTGCTGGTGAGTTGACACTACCCACAGGTTGGGAATGGACTGGAGGAACGATAAGGAATAGTTGATATAATTTGTTGTGATCAGTGTTTATGTACACTGCTATAAGACTTCACATAAAATAATAAACACTCCCCAAGTACATATGAGGATTGTCTATTAATTGTTTCCTAATGCCTACCTAAACCCCACCGACAGCTGATAAAAATTTTGCCAGCAGCACTAATCCAACAATGGGTGGTTTGAACCTTCATGTAGAACCGCGATATACTGCCGTTTCTTAGACGGAATAGATCCCAGTATATATAACAACTGGATTGCCACATACATCACGATTTTTTACTTTAATCCTCATTCCATTGCCTTTATGAACTTATAAAACTAACGGTATTAAACCATTAAACGATATTACAGAATCTAGGAAGGGCAAAAGTGGTATTGTCAGACTCAAGGGTGCAGGGGGGAATATGTAGAAGCTGATAAGGATAAAGCGGAATTGCTTAACAAATATTTTTGTTCTGTGTTCACAGATGAAGAACCAGGGGCAGGACCTCAGAAAACACCCACAAATAAGAACAGAAGCGAGGGACATCTTGAACAATTTTCAGAAGACTGTGTTCATGAGAAACTAGCTCAACTTAAAGTAGACAAAGCGATGGGACCAGATGGGATACACCCTAGAATACTGAGGGAACTTGGGGACGTTCTAGCAACTCCACTGACTGACCTTTTCAATGCCTCGTTGGAGTCGGGAGTGATGCCAAAGGACTGGAGAGAGGCTCATGTGGTGCCTTTACACAAAAGCGGAAGTAAGGATGTGGTTGAAAACTACAGGCCAGTTAGTTTAACTTTGGTGGTGAGTAAATTATTGGAAACGCTGCTGAAAGAGAAAATAGTGAGGTTTCTGGAGTCCAGCGGATTACAGGATCCGAGGCAGCATGGATTCACCAGAGGCAGGTCTTGTCAGACAAATCTGATTGATTTCTTTGACTGGGTGACCAGGGAGTTGGACCGAGGGAGAGCTCTAGATGTGGTGTATTTAGATTTCCGTAAAGCCTTTGACACTGTTCCTCACAGGCGACTTATAAACAAACTGAACACCCTAGTGATGGACCCTAAAGTTACTGCTTGGGTTAGAAATTGGTTGGGTGGGAGGCGACAAAGAGTACAAGTAAATGGAGCTCACTCTGAGGAGAAGGATGTTACCAGTGGTGTGCCTCAGGGATCTGTCCTTGGTCCGATTCTTTTTAACATCTTTGTTAGTGATATAGTGGAAGGGCTGTCGGGTAAGGTTTGCCTCTTTGCAGATGATACCAAAATCTGCAATAGAGTAGACACCCAGGAAGGTGTAGATAACATGAGGAGGGATCTAGCTAAGCTTGAAGAATGGTCTAGAATTTTGCAGCTGGGATTTAATGTTAAAAAATGTAAGGTCATGCATTTGGGCTGCAGCAATCCAAGGGAGCAATACAGTATAGGAGGTGAAGTACTTTTGTCCACTAAAGAAGAGCGGGACCTAGGCGTGGTTGTGTCTGATGATCTTAAAGTAGCTAAACAGGTAGAAAAGGCGACGGCAAAAGCTAGAAGGATGCTTGGGTGCATACGGAGAGGAATGGCTAGCAGAAAAAAGGAGGTGATAATGCCTCTGTATAAGTCTTTGGTGCGACCTCATTTGGAGTATGGTGTACAATTCTGGAGACCGCACCTTCAAAAGGATGTGAACAGGATGGAGTCAGTGCAGAGGGTTGCTACTAAAATGATTAATGGGCTTCATTATAAAGCATATGAGGACAGACTTAAGGATCTTAATATGTACACCTTAGAGGAAAGGCGGGATAGAGGTGATATGATTGAGATGTTTAAATACCTCCGTGGCATAAATGTTCAGGGAGAGAGCCTCTTTCAATTGAAAGCAAGTTCTGCTACGAGAGGACATGGGATGAGGGTGAAGGGAGATAAGATTCAGGAGTGATATGCGGAAATATTTCTTTACGGAAAGAGTAGTGGATCCATGGAATAGTCTCCCAGTGGAGGTGGTAGAGATGAGGACAGTAACTGAATTCAAAAAAGCATGGGACCAACACAGAGGATCTCTAAAGGTAAAAAGTGGACTGTTGTAGTTGTTGTTATGGAAGGACAGACTAGATAGGCCATGTGGTCTTTTTCTTTCATTATGTTTCTATGTTTCTATCTAGTCCAACCATTGAAAATTGAAATTTTTGACAGACAGTCCTTTAGGCTCTTAACACAGTTTGTTTCTAAGAAGAGGCTCAAACGGCGAGTTCTCTCATGCATACTATTGATAACAGTGCCTAAATTTCTATATGCGCCACCTTCTTCCTCACATTTTCTATCTTTCCTTACCCTCTGGTCATCCCTTTCCCTCTTGCCCCCTCTCTCCCTATGACTGTATCATACGAAGTTTCTAAGGTCTTTATTTGTTTTACTTTCAGCGATAAGTTCAAAGGCTAGGGTTTTTTAGCCCCATTTATAATATAATGTTCACTATCTTGCATTTACAATGACTCAGTTTACAACCCCTAGGACCTTCTCCCCCTCTTCCACTTCCCCACTTTGCGATATCGTACACCAGCTACACTTTTTTCTCCAGACATAACACATGTTCTCTTATATATATTTCACAATTCTTGTAAAATTATATAAAATAAACACCACATCATTAACAACACTAGAGCTGTGAATAGATTATGGAAAACGTGCCTCAGAGTTTTTGGTGCCAAAACCAGGACCTTTAAAAATGGCTTCTGTGGTTACCATCTCTAATTGTTTTCAATGCAGAACAGCATCTTCGGCTCCTGATGCACTGCCAGTGGTATGTCTGTCTTTAGAACTGCCCATATTATAATTAAAAAGTACTATGAACAATGCAATTTAGTATAATGTTTTTTTGGCACTTTCTTGTACATTTTTTTGAAACAACAGTTTTCATCCACAATAGTGGCATACATTCTAATATATAATCCATATAAATAAGTTAAAATTATACCTACACCCAAGTTAAAACAATATATATACCATGTTCCATGTTATGTTCTATGTTCCATGTAATAAGTTTAAGTTTAAATTGTTTCATGTAAACCATATTGACCTTTGGAAATGCGGTATACAAAAAAAATGTTAAATAAATAAATAAATCCTATTTCTGAAACTATTCTCTCACAGAAGTCACTGGTTATTATATACACAAAACTGAAAGTATTAACACTCATATTACATGACCTAATAGGATTTTTTACTGCAGTGCTTGGTTTCTCTTTTTTTTTTTGTGTATATCCACTGTTTCACCGTATCTATGTTTCTTACCCATTCCTTCCCGATTCCCTTTTCCCTTTCCCATTGCGACCCTGTTCCCCCCTTCCCCTCCGACCCCCTCTCTTTTGCCCTTCTTTTCTTTCCTCTATCTTCTACCTTTTTATCTTATTGGTTCTTTTTTTCTTTCTAGACAGATTAGCTAACTGGTGTCTCAGTTTCCTTCCATATATCACGATTGATTAGCCAACAAGAGTGAGTCTAGTCCTCCTTGTGGGTCGCTTTTTTCCTCTCCTCCCTAGATAATACATGGTTAATGCTAGAACTCTGTACTGTCACTTATTATCTGGTATCCTCTTAATTTATACCTCTAGAAGTTCTCTTCGCCCCATCCTTTTAAAGATTTTATATTTCATATAGCCTTTTATATAGTTTTGTATTATTTTAATGGTTTGTTTGAATTGCACATTTCTGTTTTAATGACATTTATTTGTATATGTGATCTTATATATGTGTTCGTATTTGTTATTATTTATGCTTATTTATCTAACTGGTTTTTTTAATAGTCATCACAAGTTCTAATTATTAGACATCACAATTCATTTATATTTATAATTATACATACGGTATCTATTCTATTTGTTACATTTTTAAAAAATCTTTGGTAGTTTATTGATCACACAAATTGTTTTACGTATGTATACACAGTCTTTGGATGTTTTGATTCTTTTTACCTCTTAGTTTAAGGTTCTTTTACATTGTTATACTTTTATGATTTATTTTATATATACTATTGTCTCTTAGTCTCGTTTCCACTTGTGTTTTACGATATTTTGTTTTTAGCCTATCAGTATTGTTATAATTATTCTCATCATTTCATATGTTGTTATTTATTCTCTAAATTATGTTTCTTTATTAAAGGTTCTTTTACCCCTGACGAAGCCCAGCTGCTGAAACACGGCCCGTGTAGAGTAGAACCTTTTTAGACACCAATAATGTTTTGACTTCTACACCTAGCCTTCTCTTTCTTGCCTTGTTCCACATCTGACACCAAGAACTTCATAGGGAGTTGGCATGAGGTGCGCCAAAACATTGAGGCCCCAAGCCACCATCGAGGACTTAAAGGGAGGCTTCACTGGAAACAAATCCTGCATGAAGCAAATCACTAAAGGCTGAGCCGAGATGGACCTTCCCTCCATTCTGTGATGGAAAGCCCCAGTTGCACTGAGGTGAATCCTGACAGAGGGGCTTTAGACCCAGACTCGAGTAGTCTGTCAGTGGAGCAATTAAAAAGGTCTAGCACCTGTTCCGCACACCAGAAAGCAAATCTTTTCCATTTGAATGCATAATACCTTCTTGTCGAGGCCCTCCTAGAGGCCAACAGAACATCTGTAACCTCTGTCAGGCAGGTTAAGCCTCTTAACATCCACACAGTTAAGGCCAAGGACCGGATGCTGGGATGTAGCATCCTTCCGTTTTCCTGAGATATAAGGTCTGGGCAGATCTCAGTTATAGAGGTTCCCACTGGGAGAGTTGATGCAGAAGGGGCAACCACGTCTGTCTAGACCAATATGGCACGATGAGTATCATCGTACCTCTGTCTGCCTGGAGTTTCAACAGGGTCTTTGCTACGAGAGGTATAGGAAGATATACCACATAGAAGGCCCTTCCACTAGTGTAGGAGGAAAGCATCTGGTGCCAGCCTACTGCTTGAGGTGACTCTGGAGCAGAACTGATCCACCTGGGCATTTTGTTTGGTGACAAACAGGTCTATCAAGAAGGTACCCCACTCCTGAAAGATGTGGGCCGCCTTGGCCCTGTCCAATATCCATTAGTGCGGCTAGAAGACTCGACTCAGCTGGTACACCAGGGTATTCTACTCCGCTGGCAGATGCAGTCCTTAGCTCCATCCTGTATGTTATGGCGAACCTCCACAACCAGACTGTTTCCCTGCACAGGAGATACAAACCTCTGCCCCCCTGCTTATTTATGAAGTACATTGCAACCTGATTGTCGGTCTGAATCAGGACAATCTGGTTGGCTAGCCATTTTTGGAAAGTCCAGAGGACATTTGCTATGGCTCTCAATTCTAAGAAATTTATTTGGTGCAGGCTCTCCTATTTGGACCAGATGCCTTGAGTGTGAAGGCCATCCAGATGTGCTCCCCAACCCAGTTTGGATGCGTCTGTTGTCAATGTTTTCTGAGGTGACGCCTTCTGAAGGGGGAGACCGCCGAGAAGGTTCTGATGAGCTAACCACCAGTGCAGAGACTGGAGAGGGTTAGTGGCAACCACCTGATCCCGAAGGCAGCTGGTGGCCTGGTTCCACAGAGTCCTTGTATCCATTGAGCCTTTCTCATCAAGACATGCCATGGGGGTGATGTGTACAGTAGAGGCCATCTGGCTGAGCCTGGTCAGCATCCCTTGAGCCATCATCTGACGACTCTGCTGGGTATCTCGGAGCAAGGCAGTCAATCTCTGCAGACTGTCTAGTGGAAGAAGGCCTTTGCTTGCGTCATGTTGAGGAGAACCCCTATGAACTCCAGTTGTTGGGTGGGTTGAAGGTGGGACTTGAAGTTTGTAGTCAATTACCCAAACAGCTCTAGCACCTGAATGGTCAACTGTGTTGGTTGCTGGACTCCATCTAAAATGATGCTTTTTATGAGCCAGTCATCTAGATTAAGGAAGACAAAGACCCTAGTGTTCCGAGATAAGCTACTACCACCGCAAGGCACTTTGTGAAGACTCAGGACACAGAGGCCAGCTCAAAAGGTAGTACCCGATACTGAAAGTGCTATTCCGCTAGGATGAATCTGGCGGATACCTCCTGTGAGCGAGATGGATCGGTATGTGGGTATATGCATCCTTTTAGATCGAGGGAGCATAGCTAAATCGTCTTTCTGAAGATAAGGAAGCAGGGTATCTAAAGACATCATCATGAACCTTTCTCGAACCAGAAAGGAGTTGAGGTTTCCGAGGTCCAGGATGGGTCGGAACCCACCTGTCTTTTTGGGGACCAGATAGAACCTGGAGTATTTATTTATTTAACCGTTTTTCTATACTGCCCCTTTCAAAGATCAGGGGCGGTTTACAACAAACAAATCAGTTACAGAGAACATTATTACAAACAGTGAAACCATTTAATTATTAACAGAGTAGCTTTCAGCACAGACATATTAGCAGGTGGTTAACCTTAACTATTTACAAGTATATACAGAGTAAAATCCAATCTGATCCTGTGGAACGGGTTCGATGGCGAGAATGGCCAGAAGGCCGGAGATTTCTCCCTAAAGTAGATCTAGATGCAGAGGATAGAAGGGATATGACCTTGGGGGGCAATGTGTTGGCAGCTATGTGAAGACCAACATGTAGCCACTTTGGACTATCTGCAGCTACAAGGGGCCACCTGTGAACAAAAAGACAGCCTTCCCAGCACAGGAGGGCTCCCTTCTGTGGACACTGGAAGATCGGTTCCTCTGGAGCATAGCCAATCAAAACCCTGCTCCTGGCTTTAGTTGCTGGGCAGGCTGGGCCTTTTGAGGTTTCACTTGACACTGTGGGTGAGGAGCCTGCGTTTTCTGTTGGAAGGTCTAAGGACCAGGAAAGTACCAGCGTGGGTACTAAGTCTTCTTCTGGCCTCCACTATGATATCTCCAGCGATAGGCAGCTGGTTCAGATGTGCATCTCGAAAGCCTGGTGAGGGCGACATGCTGCTTCTCTATGATGCCCGCCTTCTCCACATGCTCTCTGAAGAGGTTCTCTCTCCAGTATGGCATGTTTGCAAACTTATTTTGCAGACTATTCCAGGTTGGAAGACTGAAGCCAGGTGAGGCTGCGGGCTCAACTGCTGCTGTTCTAGACACCATTTTGAAGGCATTGTAGGTCGCCTGGACCAGGAACTTTGAGCAATCCTTGCTATGGCCCACTAGGATATGGTAGTGCTCTAATTTCTCCAGGGGAAGGAACTGGCACAAGTCGGAGAGATCACACAGGATGACCTTCAAAAGCATGCTCAAGTAGAACTGGTAAAAGTGTACTTGAGTCACAAGCATGGAGCTTGGAAGCACCTCCTTCTGATGGAGTCCAACGTCTGAGCTGCCCTATCCGGGGGCATCGAGGAATGAGTTATAGTGCTATTAATCCTCTTAAGGGCAGACTATACCACTAAGGAGTGGTGTGGAAGTTAAGACTTCTCAAACCCAAGAGCTTTTTGAATTTTGTATAGGGAGTCCAGCCTCCTACTGACCAGTGGCACAGTGAGGGGGTTCTCCCACATCCTCATTTGTAGCCGCTGCAGGATGCAATTCACTGGCACCATCACTGCTTCCTTAGGGGCCGAGGAGTACTGGAGGGTTTCCAACTTCTCTGCCCTGGCTGGTCCTCCATGTCCAGTGAAAATGGGATAGCATTGGCTATATCCCTCATGAAATCCTGAAAGGACATGTCCTCTGAAGGAGACTTTCACCGCTTATGGGGAGGGGTCTGACGATAGCTTAGTACAGTTGCCTTCTGACAAATTCTCCGATTCCACATTGGTCACCCAGTCATCAGAGTCAAACTCCGAAAGGAAGTCAAAGTACCTCTGCCTGGAGCTCCCTCCTGCCTCAAGGGGAGTGTGAGCTTCTACACGATCAATGATGCATCAAGGGCTTCCACTGTTTCGCCAGGGTATTGGAATCAGAGACATGGTGTCTGATCTCTTCAATGCCCCGACATCAATGCCTCTGCAGACAGAGCGTGCATCTCAGCTGCACAACGCTTGATGACTATGCCACGGACACAGAAGCAATAGCCAGCTGTTTCTCCAACACCACCACAATGCAGACTCTGAGTGCCTGATGGAGGCGCTCCTCCATGGCTGATGATTCCAATGTTTCCGACATCCATGTGGGGATATCTGTATGGCCTAGGCTACCAGGAGCCAGTTGGTGCCCCTTTGAAACCCTGAAGGTTGAGGAGTCCTCTCTCTGGGGCACCTTGGTGGACCACTTGCGTCCATAACTCTTGACATCTTGCTTGGAAGGGCTCTAATGCCGATGCACCCAGGCCTTTGCCTGGTGCTTGGATGGATCCCCCTTCAACACCGAAAAGACCGAATCCTCACTCAACTGCAGGCATATTCCAACCAATGCTCCGGCGCACTGTGGGTACTGAGCTCTGATTGAGCCAGAGAATTTCTCAATATTGATGCACCATCAGCGAATTCCTGGGAAGCCATCGAGACCGATGACAGTGCCGAAGATGCTGAGTCAGACCTCTGGCCAAAGAGAGATTCTCTCTGCTTCTCTCGACCCCCCAGGTCTCTCACTGTCATCTGCAAAGACAAATTGCAAGAGGGCTGATGATTGGAACACAGGCACTGGAGGCACTAATTGTACCTGTCTGTGATAGAGATGGTCCTGCCTGGTTTCTGGGACATGTCCGGGAAGATGACCGTGGCTAAATCAAATGGCTCGATGGTGAACACGGGCCTGGTTGGGTCACAGAGAAAACAACCGAGAAATTAAGATTTACCAAAAAGCACTGGAACAGATGAAGAAACCATGACTGATGGCAGACACTAGCACAATATTTGTCAGAAAGGCCCCCAAATGGGAAAAAAATATTTACCAGTAGAAGACCAAAAAGATCCGTGGAGCTCTGTGGAAAAACGAAGACTGGAGAAGATGGCACCATAGCAGCAGGCGAGAAGGCAGGTGCAGTGGAGCCTCCCAAAAGCTTCAATTAGAAGCTAGGGAGCATTCCCACATGGGGGTCCATCAGAGATGTCAACCATATGTAAAAGACTTCCTTCCTGCTTGTCCATGGAGAAACACATAGACACTACTCAGCAGGAGATCCAGATATTGAGAAAGACATTCATCAGTGCACTGATCGAGCAAGACTCAGAGGGAGATTTATCAGACACGCAGGCATTAATCCAAAGCAAGATCAAAATCCTCACAAAGACATTGAACCAGAAAGATTTACAGATCATGACACAAAGAGGACACATCCCAAAGATATGCTCACCTTCAGTCCTCTGGTCGAGGTCTCTCATCAGTTGGAAGTTCCGCTGTAGCTCAAAGGGGAGATTTTCTATACCTGACATGAATAGAGAGCATAGAACTGATTGAGGGAACAGCGACACAAAGTAGTATCAGAGAGGCACTCATTTCTATTTTACCATAAGGGCATGACTCCTTAAAAGATAGATGTGATGAAGTCTGTGTTACACAGGAAACTGTGACTGTAGAGATGGATGATTCTATGGTTTTCTGTGTATTTTTTTGGCATGACCTAAATGCCACTCCTGGTGCCATGAAGGAGCAATATATCAAGTAAATCAATAAACAAACATAAAATTAACAGAGTCAACCTGGAGGAATGGGTGACATCTAAATGGAAGTAAATAAATAAATAAAATGATAAAGGAGAGAGTCCTCCTCAACAGACTTCTGCTTTCTGCGGGTGGTATGTCTTCTCTGCCTACTTTAATAAAGAATGAAATTAGACCTTAACTGCTAATTTTCTTTACTTGAATCTGTCCATAAGAACATAAGATATGCCACACTGGATCAGACTATGGTCCATCAAGCCCAGTATCTTGTTTCCAACAGTGGCCAATCTAGGTCATACGTACCTAGCAATTTCCCCAAAAGATACAGATTCCATAACACTTGTATTGTGTCAAGCAGCAATATCCCGGGTCCCTTTTAATAATGGTTTATGGACCTTTCCTCCAGGAACTTGTCCAAACCTTTTTTAAACCCAGCTACACTAAATAGTAATTAGATCTTACCTGCTAATTAGTGTTCCTGAAGGAACGACAGTCCAGTCCCTTTACTTCTGGGTTACGCAACCCTTCCAGCAGCTTGGAGGCTGAGCCCAACCTTTTTGGGGATGGAGCGGTATAAATACCACTGGGACCACCCACCAACTCCAGTATTCAAATGAAAAAGCAGACATAACGAACTTCCATCAACAACCTACATAACATAATACCTCAAAAAAATATTAAACAATCAACTTTTTTTTTTTTTTGGATGGCATAGGAGAAGAAGAGGAGGAATGGCAACGGGCGGAGGGGGTTACCTGAGTCTGCCCAGGCCGGCTTTCTCCTGCACTCCTTCATGCCGAACCGGCCCTATGCTCGGTCCGATGCCCTTCTATGAACAATGGGCCTTAACGTTCGCCGGAACCGGGTGGGATCAGGGACTGGACTGTCGTTCCTTCAGGAACACTAATTAGCAGGTAAGATCTAATTACTATTTCCTTATCGTCACTCCAGTCCAGTCCCTTTACTTCTGGGATGTACCCGAGCAGTTCAATCCTGGGTGGGATCCGGCATACCAGACTGAAGAACCGCTAGACCAAACCGAGCGTCCGCTGAACTCTGAACGTCCAGCCTGTAGTGCTTAGTGAATGTATGCAGAGAGGACCAAGTTGCTGCCCTACAAATATCCAGCGGGGGAACTAGGCTGAATTCCGCCCAAGAGGTAGCCTGAGCCCGAGTGGAGTGCGCACGCAGACCCACTGGAACCTGCTTCCCCTTCAGGATGTAGGCGGAAGCAATCGCCTCTCTGATCCACCTGGAGATAGAGGCCTTGGCCGCCGCCTCCCCTTTGTGCGGGCCTCCGAACTGAATGAATAGTCGGTCGGACTTCCGGAAGGGCGCTGTGCAAGAGAGGTAACGCTTCAAAGCCCTCTGGACGTCTAAGATACGAAGTTTGCTATCCCTACCTTCATGCCCCGCGGCTGAGAAGGCCGGGAGGGTAACTGTCTGGTTCACATGAAAGGGAGAGATAACTTTGGGCAAGAAGGAAGGAACCGTGCGCAGAACCACTTTGTCATTGAGGAAGGACAGAAAGGGGGGCTGAGATGACAGCGCCTGTAATTCCGAAACCCTCCTGGCCGAACAGATGGCGACCAGAAAAACTGTCTTTAGGGTTAAATCCTTTAAGGAGGCCCTTTTTAATGGCTCAAATGGTTCCCCGATCAAGGCATTTAGCACTAGGTTAAGATCCCAAGGGGGGATGACCGACCTCCGCTGAGGACGTAGCCGTCTAACCGCCCTTAGGAACCTGGAGACGTCCGCGTGGGCCCCTAGGGGTTTGCCACGGACCTTGCCTCTATAGCAAGCGATGGCAGCCAGCTGGACCCGTAAGGAGCTGTGCGCCAGACCCTTGTCAAATCCTGCTTGCAAGAATTCCAGAACCTCCGGGACTGAGGCCGAAAGGGGTTTCCGACGGTGCTCCGCACACCAGGCTTCGAAGATGCGCCAGACTCTTACATAGGATAGACAGGTCGAGCGCTTCTTAGCATTCAACAGCATCGAGATTACTGCTCCTGAGTAACCTCATTTTAGGAGCCGCGCCCTTTCAATAGCCAGGCCGTAAGCAAGAATCGATCCACGTGAGGCATCCGAACCGGGCCTTGTCTCAGCAGGTCCCTTTTGCAAGGGAGCCGCCAAGGTTGGTCGGCGATCATCCTCACCAGATCCGCATACCAGGGGCAGGGCGAGGCCAATCCAGGGCTATGAGGATTACCAATCCTTGGTGGGACTCCACCCGCTGGAGAACCTTTCCGATCAGGACCCAAGGAGGAAATACATAGAGAAGACCTTCCGAAGGCCACTTTTGGGACAGGGCATCTAAGCCCTCGGACATTCTTTCCCTCCGCCGACTGAGGAATCTGTCCACCTTGGCTGACGAGAACCGTGCCATGAGGTCCATGACTGGGAGTCCCCACCGGGCCACTATTTGGTTGAAGGTCTCCTGTTCCAGTTCCCACTCTCCGTGGTCTATCTTGCACCTGCTGAGGAAATCGGCTGTGGCGTTGTCCATGCCCGCCACGTGCTGAGCTGAAAGCGCTTGCAGCCGGCCCTCCGCCCACTGGAATAGAGCGTCCGCCTCCTTCTCCAAGGCGGGGCTGCTGGTGCCTCCCTGGTGGTTGATGTAGGCCACCGCGGTGACATTGTCGGAGAGAACGCGAATTGCTCTTTTTTGCACTAAGGCCTCGAGAGCCTTGAGCGCTAGGATGACGGCCCGCAATTCCAGTCTGTTGATGGGCCATTGCGATTCCAACGGTGTCCAGCGACCCTGGACGAACTCGTCCTCGCAGTGCGCTCCCCAGCCTGACAGGCTGGCATCCGTCGTCAATAGTAACCACTGATGAGGTTCGAGGGGCATCCCGCGATCCAGATTCCTTGGGCACCGCCACCAGTGGAGCGCCTGTTTGGTCCGCGGAGCGCAAGGTAACTGCATTGACAGAGGATGATTCTGGGGAGACCACCGACGTAATAGCGCCCGCTGCAACGGCCGCATGTGGGCCCTGGCCCATTTATTTATTTAGCTGTATTTATATACCGCTTTTCACCGGGTCAAAGCGGTGTTACATTGGGGTGGGTGAATTAAGTACATGGCACTACCTCTATCGCAGCCGCCATTGTTCCCAGAACCTGAAGATAATGCCACGCCGAGGGATTTCGTCTGCCTAGAAACTGTGTGACTAGAAGCCTTAGCTCCCTTGATCTTGTTCGTGACAGGAATACTCTGCCCCTGTTGGTGTCGAATCTTGCCCCGAGGTACTCGAGTTCCTGGGAGGGAGTCATTCTGCTCTTTGCACGATTGATGACCCACCCCAACTCCTCTAGAACCTGGATCACTCTGGTCGTCGCCGAGTGACTTTCCTCTTCCGACTTTGCCCGGATCAGCCAATCGTCTAAGTAAGGGTGCACTAATATTCCCTCCTTCCGAAGGAAGGCCGCTACTACCACCATTACCTTGGTGAACGTCCTGGGAGCCGTAGCTAGGCCGAAGGGTAGGGCCTGGAATTGAAAGTGGCCTCTTGGCACTGCGAATCTCAGGAACTGCTGATGGGACTTCCTGACCGGGATATGCAAGTAGGCTTCTGTCAAATCGAGGGACGTTAGGAACTCCCCGCCCCTCACGGCTGCTATGACTGAACATAGGGTCTCCATCCGGAAATGTGGTACCCTGAGGCAGCGATTGACCTGTTTTAGATCCAGGATTGGTCAAAAAGACCCTTCCTTCTTTGGTACCACGAAGTAAATCGAGTACCGACCAGAGCCGCACTGGTCTGGTGGTACTGGGACCACGGCCCCGAGCGCTATTAGCCGAGCGAGAGTTGCCTCTATCGCCGCCCTCTTTATAGAAGAACCGCAGGGAGACTGAACAAAGGCTGGAAGTATTTGTTTTGCAAATTCGAGAGCATAGCCTTCTCTGATCACCCATTGATCGGACGTGACTCGGGACCAGGCGGAAAGAAACAGCCTTAAGCGTCCGCCCAACGGCCGCCCTTCCTCCTGGACCCCCGTCATCTCATTGTTGTTTTCTAGGTCCCGAGGAGGAGGAGGAGGATGCCCCAAAACCTCGACCTGCTCCTCGAAACCCTCTGAAACCTTGTCCCTTCGAGGGAAAACGGCCCCTGGGAAAAGTGTTTGGCCTGGCTGGGCGAAACCTCCGCGAGTCCCTAGGCTGGGTACGCACTGGGGCTAGTGGGCGCCCTTGCTTTGGTCTATGTTCCGGGAGCCTGCCTCCCTTAGACTTACCCAGGTCCTTTACTAACTTCTCTAAATCCTCTCCAAATAACAGCTTCCCCTTAAAGGGAAGTCGACTCAGGCGTGCCTTCGAGGAAGCATCAGCTGCCCAATTCCGTAGCCACAGATAACGCCTAGCCGCCACCACCGAGGCCATGTTCTTGGCTAGGCTTCTGATGAGGTCATACTGACTATCCGCCAAGTAGGCTGCTCCGGATTCCACCCTAGCCGTGTTGGCCTGTGTTTCGCCCGTTGAGCCCTCTGCTGCCTGGAGCTGTTGTGCCCACCTCAAACAGGCCCGAGCCACCCAAGCTCCTGACACGGAGGCCTGCAAGGCGAGAGCGCTTACATCAAAGGCTTGTTTCAGGAGCATATCCAACTTCCTGTCTTGAGCATCTCTTAAAGCCATGCTGCCCTCAACTGGGATAGTCGTCTTAGTAACTGCTGATACCGCTGCATCCACCGTGGGAGATTTCAGCAGCTCTTTATCTGCCTCTGGAAGAGGGTATAGGCGAGTCATGGCCCGGACTCCCCTTAAACTTGACTCTGGTTGATCCCATTCTTCCTGGATCATCTGACGCACGACCCTGTGGACAGGGAAAACCTTCTGGGATCTCCTAATGGCCTGGATTAAAGGATCCTCCAACGCCTCTTCCTGTGCTGGCGTGTCTGAGGCCACATTGAGAACTTTCAGGGACTCATTAATTAATGCCGGGAGCTCCTCCCGACGAAAAACTCTAGCTATCCGGGATTGATCCTCTTCCGGGATTTCCCCTTCTTCAAGCTCCTCCTCTTCCTCGTCCAAGTCCTTATCAGAGCTATCCTCCTCCGGAGTACCCTGAGAGAGGGACGCTAGAGGCTCCTCACAACCAAGATGGGGACGCTTAGAAGGAATACCGGATTCCGGATTATTTATTTATTTATTTATTTACATTCTCTTATATACCGCGCTATTCTGTATCAGTGCGGTTTACATTGAACAAACTGAAATTACATTGAACAGGGCATTATAACTTGGAGATAACTATTTTACAGGGAACATGGGCTATGGAGGGTTAAGTGGCTTGCCCAAGACCACAAGGAGCACCTGTGGGACTAGAAACCCCAGTCCTTCCGGCCCAAGGTTGCTGTCCTCTAGTGGGATTTGAACTCCCGACCTTCTGGCCTGAAGTACCTTGCCCCAACCACTAGGCTACTCCTCCACTCCTTGCTTGCTCTCATGGATCTAGCTGACTTGTCATCCGCTGACGGACCAGCCTCTTCTGTCCCTAAGCCCTGCTTATGCAGGCAGTAGGCCTTGTGAAGTAAGAGGATGAAGTCAGGGGAGAAAATTTCTCCGGCCCCCCCTGCACCGGTGGGGGGGGCGAAAGGGGCAGAGGAGGAGTGGGCAGATCCGAGGGTGTAGAGAGAGGGAACTGGGACCCCCTTCCCCCTCTAGAGGGTCTCCTGACCCCTGAGAAGGCTGTGTCATGGCCAAGTTAATTTCTTGTTCCACGGAGGCAGCCACTGCAGCACAACCCCTGCAGATCCCTGCCTCCGAGGAAGTGCCCCTGCGTGTGCCGCAGGAAGGACACCTAGACTTGCCCGCCATGCCTTGAAGAGAGCTACAGAAGCCCTTATTACTCAGAGGCTTCGCAATAGCCCTAAGCCCCAAAGGCTGCACAGCACAGAATTCCAGAACTCTCACCAGAGGCTGAACCTTCTCAAATGGACTGAGTGTTCTGTGTGCTCTCTACTCCAGTAGATCAATAGTTCCCCATAACCAGGAAACAAACAGCCCCTTTGTACTTGTTATGCTAAGTTCAAAATTACCAATAATAATAAGAATAAATGAAACAAATAAAAACAAATAAACTCAAAATTAAAACGCTATAAAACTGAAGTTAACCAATGTACTTGCGATTATGGCTTCTGCTGTTAGCTGGGCCCGGCTCCGCGTTCACTGCCCATTGGCTCAACACGTGGTAGGCCTCACCACGTGGAGACCTGAACGGGGAGCCGCGAGTCTGTCCTCCGTGCCGGCGGATCTCTCAACCGAAAGCAGGCCGGAGGTGGGAGCCGCTCTTCTAAATGAAGACCGCCGCTTGAAATTGCTGCCCCGCAGGTAAACGGGAGACCCGGCACTCGCCTCCGCGTCCTTCTGCTCCGGGACGGGTCCGGCGGTGGGAGTAGGATTGCGGCGCTGCCTCAAGCGCTCAGCCACCCATAGGGCTTCGGCACGAGGCAGGGTAGGTCCCGGTGAAGTGTGCAGGAGCTAGCCGAGAACGCAGCAGAGGAGATCAGCAAAAGAATTCTCCTCGCTGCTGCCTGCAGGAAAGCACCTCCGACGCCCGTGCCGACCAGGAGGGGGGGGGGGGGGGAGGAGAGAGCAGGCAGGAGGAATTAAAGGTGCAGGACCTACTAAAACTAAACGTAAAGAAATCAACAGACAAATAAGAAATAAATGAGAAATAAAAGTGTAAATTTTAAATGATCTAAGTAAAAGGGAAGACTCCAGTAAGCCCTAGGCTTACGGAACCCTCCAGCTGCTTGGAGGCTGAGAATACTGGAGTTGGTGGGTGGTCCCAGTGGTATTTATACCGCTCCATCCCCAAAAAGGTTGGGCTCAGCCTCCAAGCTGCTGGAAGGGTTGCGTAACCCAGAAGTAAAGGGACTGGACTGGAGTGATGATAAGGAACAGCTTTTACTACATCCTCCAGTAACAAATTCCAGAGTTTGATTACACATTGAGTGAAAAAAATATTTTCTCTTATTAGTCTTAAATGGTTTACCCTGTAGCTTCACTGCATGTCCCCCTAGTCTTTCTATATTCTGCTAACGTAAACAATCAATCTACGTTTACCCGTTCCACTCCGTTCATTAATTTATAGACTTCTATCATATCTCCCCTCAGCCGTCTCTTTTCCAGGTTAAAGAGCCCTAACCTTTTTAGCCTTTCTTCATAGGCGTATCCTTCCATCCCCTTTACCATTTTGGTGGCTCTTCTCTGAACCTTTTCTAATAACGCTATATCCTTTTTAAGATACGGCGACCAGCATTGCACACAATATTCAAGTGCGGTCTCATCATGGAACGATTGAGAGGAATTATAATATCTTTTGTTTTATTTTCCATTCCTTTCCTTATGATACCTAGCATTCTATTTGCTCTCTTGGCTGCCGCTGCACACTGGGCTGAGGGTTTTAATATGTTATCCACAATGACGCCTAAATCTTTTTCCTGGGTGGTGGTTCCTAATGTGGAACCTTGCATCGTATAATCATAGTTGGGTTGTTCTTCCCTAGGTGCATAACTTTGCACTTGTCCACATTAAATTTCATCTGCCATTTTGATGCCCAGTCTTCCAATTTATCAAGATCCTCTTGCAATTTTCCACAATCCTCTTGGGTTTTAACAACTTTAAATAGTTTTGTGTCATCTGCAAATTTGATAACCTCACTCGTTATTCCACTTTCCAGGTCATTTATGAATATGTCAAAAAGCAGCGGACCCAGCACAGATCCCTGGGGTACATCACTATTCACCTTTCTCCATTGGGAAAATTGACCATTTAGCCCAACCCTCTGCTTTCTATCTTTTAACCAGTTCTTGATCCACAGTAGTACACTGCCTCCTATCCCATGACTCTTTAGTTTTACCAAAAGTCTCTTATGAGCGACCTTGTCAAAGGCTTTCTGAAAGTCCAGATACACTGTATCAACTGACTCACCTTTGTCCACCTGTTTATTCACACTTTAAAAAAAACATAACAGATTAGTAAGACAAGATCTTCCTTATCTAAAGCCATGTTGGCTGTCTCCCATTAGGCCATGACTATCTACATGCTGAGTAATTTTATTCTTTATGATGGTTTCTACCATTTTTCCCGGTACTGACGTGAGGGTCACCGGTCTGTAGTTTCCCGGATCACTCCTGGAACCTTTTTTAAAAATTGGTGTTACATTGGCGATCCTCCACTCTTCAGGTATTAGAGATGATTTTAATGATAGTTCACAGATTACTAATAGCAGGTCTGCAATCTCATATTTCAGTTCTTTCAACACCCTTGGATGTATACCATCTGGCCCAGGTGATTTGCTACTCTTCAGTTTATCTAATAGTTGTAATACATCTTCCCGATGTATCGATATTTCCTTCAATTCTTCCGCACCTTTAAATACCACTTCACTCATGGGTAACATCCCTACATCTTCCTCAGTAAAGACCGAAGCAAAGAATTCATTCAGACTCTCCGCTATCGCCTTGTCGCCTCTTAGTGCCCCTTTAACTCCTCTATCATCTAATGGACCAACTGACTCTCTCACAGGTTTTTTGCTACGAATGTACTTGAAAAAAATCTTTATTTCGCGTTTTTGCTTCCACAGCAAGCTACTTCTCAAATTCTCCCTTTGCCTGCTTTATCAATGCCTTGCATTTGATTTGCCAGTGCTTGTGCTGTTTCCAGGTTTCGTTTGGCTCTTTTTTCCATTTCCTGAAAGATGCTTTTTTGGCAACAACAGCCTCTCTGACCTCACCTTTAAACCATGCTGGCAGTTTTTTGGACTTCCTTCCACTTTTCTTAAAGCGTGGAATACAGCTGGTCTGGGCTGCCAAGATAGTATTTTTCAACACCACCCAAGCTTGATGTAAGTCTTTAACCTTTGCAACTGTTCCTTTTAGTTTTTTCTTAACTATTTTCCTCCTCAAGCAACTCCATCCATTTCTCCACCCGCATTATTTTAGATCCATAATCCAAACCATGATTACCCCTGTGACTCTACACCGCCCCTATTAGGCGCCCGCCTAGGGCATGCGATGCAGGTTTGCCTTCTGAAAGAATAGTCTGTAGCCGTGTGGTCAGGCAAAAACAATAACTGGGCTTTATTCCCCTTCCCTTATGGATTTCCTTTTTTTATACAGCAATAAAGAATAACATAAATAAACTGTTTCTTCACAGCAAAAATAAAGATGAACCTTTTCCAAGCAATTATAACACTGCTTCTGCTTGCTTCTTTAACAGAGAGATTCTATCTCATCCGAGAGACATATCGTGCAATCCATGGGACTGGATTCTACCTCCTGGCTAGTGCTTTCCCACTGCATTTGTTCACAGTCCAGACCTGTAAATGGATAACTGTACTATAATTTTATCTAATTACCTCCTCCATGTAATTAACCAAAATGCCATGTACATAGTTAACCATACTTACCGCTACATTTTTATTTGTATATAGTTAAACCCTGTTTACCCCAAGTTTTGTACCCTATTCTTTGTAAAAAACCAATGCTGATGGTATCATTGTGTTTAAATTTGTTCATTTGTAAACCGCACTGATTAAAAGCGCGGTATATAAGAAATATAAATAAATAAATAAATAAATAACACTCTTCAGGACTGCTATTGACACAACTCTTTCTTTAGGAGGCAACAGTTCCTATAGCAGGAAGCTGCCCTGCATAAACAGGGTCGTGGGGACCTGTGTTTGGGGCTTCTCTTAGGTTCCCTCTTTCTTCTCAATAAGGATTCTCTTCCCCACTGTTAGCTTTAGTTCTCCTGGCCGGGCCCACCTCTTGCCCTTTAGAGAAAATGGTGTACTTAGCTTTTCCTCTGGGGTATATAGCTTCCACTCCTTCCTCTGTTAACCAGGCCTTTCTGTCTGGGCTGTAGCGTGCCTTTCCCCGATAGTTCCAAACACCAGTAGTTTGAGCTGGGCTGTAGCCACTTTCTGGAAAGGTTTTACTCCTGCTGCTCCTTGCTACCGGGACATACCCAATGCTTCCTGGATCCAGCAAGCACTCCTGTTTGTGACGTCTGCCCTCTACCTGCTTGGTCACTCTTCTCAGGTCGATGCCCCCTCTGGCTTGGGAGACTCCTGCACTGGCTCTTCCAGCACTCTCTGGTTCAGCTGTCTCCTCTCTCACTGGCTCGGCATCTGTGACTCCTCTAGCCACACCCACTTCTTCTCTTCCTTCCAACTCTCTGCCTCCCTTGCTGGGATTTCCCAACTGCTTTTATCCTCTTGTCTCTTGCACGTCGTACGTGCTTCCCTGCTCAGGTGAACCTGATTAGCTCTCTGACTTTCTGCTGCGTCATATCTGGTGTGGGGAAAGTTTGTTCTACTATTCTTTGGCTCATTGTAACCTGAATGTGTTTGCTGCTTATGTGACTGCAAGGTAAGTTCTTCTTTTTCCCCTATTATCATAGGTTCTGTGCTGGCTACTGCATCACACCCCTCACTTCGACTTTGCAAATTCCATCCTCCATAGCGTGACCAAACAAGACCTAAGACTACTACAAATAGCCTGAATAACCAACAACATCAATGCCATGGAACACATCACACCCACACTGTATGCCCTCCATTGGCTACCTATACATTGCCGTATATCTTAAAAAATATTTCTAACAACATTTAAACTTATTCATGACATCACCCCCTCACATCTAACAACCCTCATAGTTAGAGAAAACAACAATCAAATACAACACACCATGAATAAAAACGAACTCGCCTTACCAACAGACTTCAGGAAAGCAAAAAAAACAAAAACAAACAAGGCCTTCTCACACATTACACCAGTCCTTTGGAATAACCTCCCTGATCACCTTAGACAAATAAGTGACCTACTAACATTTAGAAGGTATCTCAAAACACACCATTTCAACATACACTTAGGCACACAGGACCAAGTGAATAACTTAGCACCAACGCAACAAAATAACTAAGACTCTCCACCATTACAATATATGACTCGAAACTAGACAAAATTGTATATAGTTCTACTGTTATCTCTGTTATACACAAACAAATGTTCAGATGATAGTTTTATCATCATTATGTGCATAGTTATTCTTTGTCCCATGTAATTGAGCATGTACCTGTTTGTACATCTCAAAACTGTTGTTCCATGTAAACCACAATTGATCCTTGGAAACTGTGGTATAAAAATTATTGTTAAATAAATAATAAAAATAAATAAATTATTCCAACCCCAGCCATCATTAAATACGAGTCCACTTGTTGGACAGCCTTTTCCATTGCGACCCCTACATTGTGGAATTGTTTGCCTACCTCCCTACAAAATCACTATGGATTTGAAGAGTTTCATGAAGTCTCTGAAAACTCACTTGTTCAATAATTTCATGGCTTGAACGTATGGGGGTGGTGTGGGGGCGGTCATGGGCATTAGCCTACACCGTAATCTACCTGATACCTCAGCCTTAATCTCTGTTTCTATTCAGTTTGTTTTTAGTTGGTATGTTAATTTTTTTATGTTTTATCTTTCCTGTTTTATTATGGCATTCTTTTTCTACGATATATGTTTTTGGTTAATTTGTTAATGTAAACCGCATAGGTTTTGGCAGATATGCGGTATATCAAATAAAGACTAACATAGCATAACGTAACATTTAAGGTCCAATGGTGCCTCTAACCAACCAATATTTCTTTAACAAGGCAGACTAATCTCTTGTACAGTATCCCTTATACCTGTATATGTATGATTCATACACACACACCTCTTTGCAGTTTCTTTCCTCTCCACCCTCCCTCTTTGGGCTCGGAGATCACGGACTGGAACAATCTTCAACTGGCCACACATACTTTGAATACAAGAAAAAAGGAAATCCTACAGAGAACAGATGGCAGAATCCACTATCCAAGCGATTTGCAACCTATCTGCAGCCTGCCAATACAAATGTACAGATGGATTCTCTGGTTGGTTCTGGATTGAGCTGGATAGTCTCAAGGAAAGAAAATTAGCAGGTAACATCTAATCGTCCCTCTAATCCAATCCAGGTGCATGAAGGGTTCCTAAAGGGTGGGACAAGTCAGCCCATCCTGCAGCACCTACACTCCAAAGTCTGCATCCTGCCTAGCCTGAATGCTGAATTTATAATTGCGTACAAAGGAGTGCAGGGACGTCCATGTTGCTGCTTTACAAATATCCTGTAGCTCAGTTAAATGGGTTCTCAACCCAGGCAGTACCACCCACCCCTTGACCATAAAGACTGACACAATGGCCTTTGTATCCAAGGGGCTATAGATTCCTTGTATGCTGTTTCACCTTTCTGTGGACCTCCAAATAATACAAACAGATCTGGATTTTGAAAAATCCTGCTCCTTTTCAGATACTTTCGCTGCACCCTGCAAATGTTCATTTACGCAAGATCCGTGCCTCTGCATTGTTTCCCATCCCTCAAAAAACTCATAATGATTAAGATGAAAGGCCAACATCATCTTGAGAAGAAAGGAGGGAACCAGCCTGCTTACAATCTTATCCTCAGAGATAATAAAAAAAAAAAGGCTTCCTGCATGACAATGCTTGCGACTTAGAAAAAATTGCCATCAGGAACATGGCCTTCAGTGTCAAGTCCTTTACACAAATCTCCTTGAAAGGCTCAAAGGAGAGCCACTGACAACACCAGCACTATCAAAAGCGATCCCAAGGAAGAACCACCAGACACCAAGAAGGCCTCAGGTGCTCTTCAAAAAGCAAACCACATCTGAAGGGAATAATGAGACAGACCCTGAATCAGACCTCTGAAATGGGAAACAACCGCCACCTATACCCTCAAAGAATTCATGGCCAACCCCTTCTCCGGGTCATCCCATAAGAAGGCCATCAGGTCTGGAAGCAAAGAACTGAAAGGACAGAGACCATGGTCCTTACATCAATTTTCAAAAATCCTCCAAATCTACACATAAATCAAGGAGGAAGACCACTTCTTAACATGAAGCAAAGTAACAGTGATCAGCAGGGAATAACCTCTCCTCCTCAATCTCATTCTCTCAAGAGCTATGCCAAAAGCAAAAACTGACTACTCAAAATATCCTACTAAGAGTGCAGCTCATATGCAAAAAGCAAAATAGTTGCTAACACTCATTTATATTAGACTAGAATATGGTGTAACAAATAAATCCAAAATACAGGGAAAATAAGAGGAAAAAGACCTTAGTGTTACTCGAGCCCCAGAATTTCAGGTTTGTTTCCAAATTCTCGCCAGTAATATGGCTCATTTCACATCAACATCACAGGGAACGAAACACCCTCTAGCCATGTGCATTAATATCATCCAAAAACTTAATTTTCTACCACATTACTTATCTCCCTTCATGATGACTTATATTGACTTGTTTGCTTCTACCACTCCGATGCTATCAGCGACGCTACTAGCATTTTGCCAGGAGCTGCATCATGAAGTAATATCAAATTTCTTACCCAACTGCTTATGGTACCACTCTCAAAAGAGGAAATATGGCGCTGCTCAATGTCCCACTGCAGTTAATCCACCAGCACCACAAAAGAGCTTCTCGTGCCACCCTGGAGACTGATGTAGGCAACTGCTTTTATGTTGTCTGACAGTGTCCTCACTGCCTTTATTTATTTATTTATTTACATTCTCTTATATACCGCGCTATTCTGCATCAGTGCGGTTTACATTGAACAAACTGAAATTACATTGAACAGGGCATTATAACTTGGAGATAACTATTTTACAGGGAACATGGGCTATGGAGGGTTAAGTGGCTTGCCCAAGACCACAAGAAGCACCTATGGGACTAGAAACCCCAGTCCTTCCGGCCCAAGGTTGCTGTCCTCTAGAGGGTTTTGAACCCCCGACCTTCCGGCCTGAAGTACCTTGCCCCAACCACTAGGCCACTCCTCCACTGCCTTGTGCTGGACCAAGGATAATAAAAAGACCCAGAAAGCTAGAAACACAGCTCACGTCTCCAGGTGATTTATTGATCAACAACTCTCCTCTGTCTATCAACCTTGTGCTACCTCAGAAAGAGAATGAGCTCCCCAGCTGCTGAAGCTGGCATATATGATGACCAACACCCACTCTGAAGACCCCAAATCCATCCATTAGACACCTTCACTTGGGTCCAACCACGAGAACAGACAATCTGGCCTCCCCCTGCAAGGGAAGTCTCACCCACAACTGCTGTGTCTGTGCTGAACAATGAGACAGGAGGGCCCATTGAGGATGCATATGCGCTCTGACCTAAGGCACCAAGTCCAAAGTCACCACTATGGACCCAAGAACCTGGAGACAGTCGAATGCCCTGGGGTGCTGAACTCGCAACAAGTCCTTAAACTGCTCCTGTCGTCCCGTCCCCCCCCATCAACAAGACTATGTCAGTCTTGGTGTCAAACCAAGCTCCCATGTATTCCAAGGGCTGAGATGGTTACAACTGATGCTAAAGAGCGTGGTATAGAAAAGTTATAAATAAACTTACTCTTTGCAAAGTTGACAATCCAGCCCTGCTCCTGCAGAAAACACACCACTTGTCCTGTAGCTTGTCAACTCTTGTAAAGGGATTTTGCCCAGATCAACCAACTGGCAAGGTAAGGGTTGACTAGAATCCCACTGTTCTGCAGAGTGGCTGCCACCACTACCATCACCTTGGTGAAGGTCCTTGGAGCTGTGGACAAACCGAAAGAAATGGCCTGAAATTGAAACTGCCCCATTTGAATGCCACACCTACTCTTGCCACATTGCTGGTCAGACTAGATGGACCATGCTGGCCTTTATCTGCCGTCATATACTATGTTACTATGAACCGCAAAGCATTGGTACTTCTGATGTTCTGGATGAATGGGGACATGGAGATACACCCCATGAGAGCCAAGAACATCAAGTATTCCCCTTGACAAACCACCACAATAATGGAATGCAAAGTCTCTATCTGGAACCTTGGCACCTTCAGATGCTTGTTTAATCCAGGTTTGGGGGATAGGTCTCCTCCGTTTTGATTCTTGTTTTGGGTGCGAGAGATTCAGAGTTCAAATTCCCAGATGAGCTCAGTGCTTTGTGAGGCAGGTCTGTAGTGGCAGAGGCACCAAGGCAATACAAGTCAAAGCTTTTACAAATCTGTGTACACCCTTAGTGCTATACAAATGATAAGTAGTAGTAGTCCATAAACGTGCTGAAGAGGGACTGCGCCAGCTCAAGGGCATAGCCCCTTCAAATCGCCTCCAGAATTTGTCCAAAAATAGCTGGGTCCATGCATAGTAAAATCACTGCAAACGATCACTCGCTGGCTGCACATCTGCAAGAACCTGAAAACCTTCATTGAGAAGCCTTAGAACCAACCAAGGCTCCGACTGCCCCATCTCTGCTCCCGCGATGGATATCCCGAAATGACTGGCCCCTGGACAGGAATCTTAATTTCCGAAAGTCGTCTGAATTAGCAGAACTAAACCTTCAAATCTCTCAAACCAACCCCGAGAGAAAGAGAATTGCCCGAGGCCTATCTTCAGGGAGTCTAGGCCCCATAGAATCCCCAAGGTCCTTTACCAGCTTCGGATCCTCCCTGAAGAGCAATTTCCCCTTAAAAGGGATTTTTCTAAGATGCATCTTCGAGGCCACATCCACAGACCAATTCCTTAACTAGAGGAAATGAATCACCAACACTGCTATGGCCATATTCTTGGACGAAGTCCAAAACAAATCATAAAAGGCATCTGCCAAAAAATCAGAATCTGATTCCAATAGTGCCACCTTGGATGCTGAGAACGAACTCTCCAGAAGCTACTGAGATCACTGCAAGCAGGCCCTGGCACCACAGACCATCACCTGCAATGATAAGGTAGAAAATGCAAAGGACTGCTTTAACAATGCCTCCATTTTCCAATCCTGGGGTCCTTTCATGCCATTTCTCCTGCAACCGGGATGGTGGCAGTGATTAAGAGGACCAACACATCCACTCTGGGCAGGTGGAACATCTTTCTCTTCCAAATGAATAAGATACAATTTTGCCATAGTCCTGCCCATCAATAGACCAGCATCTGGAGTATCCCACTCTGCCACTATCATCTTTTCTATGGCTTGAAGAAGCGGAAATGACTTTGGAGGCTTCCATATGCCCTCTAGAACAGGGTCCTCCACTGATCCTGTGATTGTCGTGTGTTCCTCTGAAATGTTCAGGGTCGCTAAGGCCTGTGAGATGTGGGATGGCAGCTTATCCCTATGGAAGATGTAGACGATCGTGGGATCTTCCCCTATCTGAAGTTCCCCTACTCTGGAACTGCTTCCAAGGATGCTGAGAGGCCTTCTAGGGGATCTAAGGGATACACAGAGACTACCAAAACCCTGTCCTCCATGATCCTCCTCGATCTCTGCAAGGACAAACGAGATGGTCTCCTGTGCTGAGCACTTATCAAACCTGTTGAGAGACGCTTCACTTCACCCTTCACCAGGCCTCATTTAAAACAAAAAGGCTACTGGAACAACAGAAACTCTGGAGAAAAGGGGGTTCCCGCCACTGCAGCAATGTCCTCAGCTGCCAATTTAGGAGCTCCGTATGCCATACCCTCACACGGCTAAGGGCTGGAAGCCCAATCATGACCACAGCAATAATATCAGCAGCAGGCCTAAAGGTGGTGTGGCTCTAGACAAAACCAGATGATTCCTCCACCTCAGAAGCACCAGCTTTAGACTATCCTCCAGCTTCCCTGGCAGTGTGCAATGCAATCTCTGACCCAGGGCTGTCTGCTTTTGAACCATGGCCGCAGCCACAATTTGCTCTTCCTCACAGCTCTAGTACAAACTGATGGCTGACAGTTGGGCCATGTTTTCTAGCTGCAGTGTTCTGATCCTCCATACAAAGGCAAATTGTTGCCAGCCTTGTACCTGATCCAGAGCTCTGCTAAGGCTTAATCTTGATCTTCAAAGCACTATACTCATGTAAACAAGAATATTTGTCTAATCTTATTACAAAATATGTTCTAACATGCTGTAAAACAGTTTGTAGCTTCCTCCTCATCTTCCATCCATCATTTGATATGGGGCTGCCTTTGTGCAACTGGCTCCTGTGTTGTGGAACATTCTCCATTAGACTTAAGGAAAGAAAATGTATTTTAAAAAATGTAAAAAGAGGTCTTAAAATATATTTCTTTGAGCCAGCTTATGCAAATTAAATTTAGCCTACAAGTTCATAGAAACGGCTCAGCAGTACAACTGTTTCTTTCCTTTGCTACTCTAACGTCTTTCTTGTTTCGTTATTTTATTTATTTACTCTAGTGTTTTAATGCTTTAGGATAAATTTTACTTACCATTAATTTCCTTTCCTGGAATCCTGCTAGACCAGTCCAGACTAGTAGGTTATTTCCCCCTGCCAGCAGATGGCAGACAGAGAAAAGAAAGTAAAACTATGCCGTGACATCAACACTGGAATAAAACCTTGCACAGCTAGAGGAGCCCTCAGTGCAAAGTTATGCACCTAGGGAAGAACAACCAAACTATGGTTACATGATGCAAGGTTCCACATTAGGCACCACCACCCAGGAAAAAGATTTAGGCATCATTGTGGATAACATGTTAAAACCCTCGGCCCAGTGTGCAGCGGCAGCCAAGAGAGCAAATAGAATGCTGGGTATCATAAGGAAAGGAATGGAAAATAAAACAAAAGATATTATAATGCCTCTATATCATTCCATGGTGAGACCGCACCTTGAATATTGTGTGCAATTCTGGTCACCGTATCTTAAAAAGGATATAGCGTTATTAGAAAAGGTTCAGAGAAGAGCCACCAAAATGGTAAAGGGGATGGAAGGATACTCCTATGAAGAGAGGCTAAAAAGGTTAGGGCTCTTTAACCTGGAAAAGAGACGGCTGAGGGGAGATATGATAGAAGTCTATAAATTAATGAACGGAGTGGAACGGGTAAATGTAGATCGATTGTTTACTTTATCAGAATATAGAGAGACTAGGGGACATGCAATGAAGCTACAGGGTAAACTATTTAAGTCTAATAAAAAAATATATTTTTTCACTCAACGTGTAATCAAACTCTGGAATTTGTTACTAGAGGATGTAGTAAAGGCTGTTAGTGTAGCTGGGTTTAAAAAAGGTTTGGACAAGTTCCTGGAGGAAAGGTCCATAAACCATTATTAAGAAGGGACCCAGGATATCAATGCTTGACCCAGTACAAGCATTATTTATTTATTTAACAGTATTTCTAAACCGCCTTATCTTAATAATCAAGGTGGTATCACAGCAAGCAATCAGGTAAAGTGTGTGTGTTGTACATGCAGTGAGGATAAAACTTAGTTGTGTAAGGGATGTGTTGGGTGCTTGATTTGTTTGAGCTATTTACAGGGTGGGCTATTTACAGTGGTGCTAGAATCATATTTTATATATATTCAGTTGTTTGGGAGGATTGGAGTGCATTGCGGAACCTGTGTCTTTTGGGGAAACTGCTAGGTACGTATGACCTAGATTGGCCACTGCTGGAAACATGATACTGGGCTTGATGGACCTTGGTCTGACCCAGTATGGCATATCTTATGTTCTTATGTTCAGTATTTTCATAACAAGCAATGGAAGGTATTGATCAAGGGATCATTTGGAGACATCGTTAGAGGCTACCTGCCATAAGGTTTAGCATTTTTGGCAAGTTTAAGTGGTGAATCATCTGAGATAGTTGCTTATTATGAATCGCACTTTTGAGCTATATCTATAAGGAGATTCCTGAAGATTACAATCATTTTCACTAACCGTATGAGCATGAGCAGAAGCTAGCTACTGTGGAGGTCGTTGATGCGATCTAACACATACATTTCTGAGTGGGCTGTTTAGCCTAAGGAACTGGTGCGAATAAGAGTCTGAGACCTCCCCGTAGAGTCTGAGAATAAAGTTTTACTGTTGAACAAATTGAATAAAAAGAAGGAATAAAAAGAAGAAATAAGAATATTATGGTATGGGAACATTTCCCACTATGTTATTTTGAACGTGTTTGTATTGCTTTGCCGAGGGGCTTTACGTTCAGAAGCAGACCAATTTTTACGTGGTGCATTAATCTGGCAAAAAGGCCAGCAAAAACAGCATCAGATAGATGTGAAAGGGAGAGAGCACTTTGGGCAAGAAGAGGAGAACCGGACAAAAAGTCATCCCTTCGGCCAAGAATGTCAATATGGGGTTGCGGCTGGAAAGCACCTGCAATTTTGAAATCTGTTGCGTCAAAGTGATAACTACCAAGAACACCATTTTCAGGGACAGATCCTTAATGTTAGCCCACTTGAGCGGCTCACACATGAAGCCCTCTAAGAACGAGCATCAAGTCCTACGGTGGGACTATGGGATCTACTAGTGGACAAACAGCCCAAACCCAATGGAGAAAGCAGCTCACGTCCTGGTGTATCGCCAGCACATGGCCTGCCATCGGACCACAAAAACAGAAAAGTGCTGCTACCTGCACCCTGATCGAGCTTGATAAACCCTTCTCAACGCCCTCTTGAAGGAAGGCTAGAATTGGGGGGATAAAGAACCCCCCCCCCCCCACAAGGGGAAAGGGGACATCGATGACACCAGTTCTCAAAGAGATACCAGACCCAGACATAAGACAATGAGGTGGAGAGCCTCCGGGCCTTCAAAAGGGAATAGCTCTTATGCTTTAGGCGACCCTGCCGTACTAAGCCCCCCCTGTCCCCGAGGCACAGAGGCTGGGAGGCAAGGGGACAGATGATGCCTGCATACCATAGCCGATGAGGCCAGTCTGGTGGACCAGGATCACCAGACTCAGGTGACCCTTTGTGCTCCAAAGGACTCTGGGTATCATGGCCTATGGGGCGGGACACACAGAGCAGGTGATCCGGGGGCCAGGGATGGACCAGTACATCCACTCTCTTGGACTTGGGCTCTGAACAATGGCTGAAGGAGGAGGAGACCTTGGCATTGGCTGCCATCGTCATCCAGTCCACCTCTGGGAGGCCCCACCGATCCACTATCCAGTTGAATGCCCATGAGGCAAGTTTCCAATCCCTGGAATTACAGATGTGACAGCTAAGGAAATCCACTTCCTGACTGTCCTCGCCCGCAATGTGCTGGGCTGTATTACTACTATAACTACTACTTAAGGCTTGGAGATGCAGTTCCACGCAGGGGAACAGTAGAGACATTTCCAGAGCTAATCCCAGGCAATTTGTTTTGTCCTCACTATTGACATAACCTATCATGGCTGCTTTGCCTGAGAGGGCTCGCACAGCGCTCCCATACAGCAGCTTGCTTAAGTGCAGCAATGCCAGACGGATGGTCCTGGCCTCTAGGCAATGGATGGTCCATTTTGCTTACACCGAAGACCACTGACCCTATGCGGTCTGGACAAGACAGTGAACTCCACAACTGGAAAGACTGACTTGTGGTGAGCAGCACCCGGGATTGCGTTTCGAGGCGCATCAATATGTTGTCGGAGGGCCCACCAGAGGAGGCTGTGTTGATACGAGAGAGGAAGCAGGAGTTGGACTCTATAGTCCTGCGAGTACAGGAATCAGCCAGTCAGCAAAGCCCACTGTAGAGGGTGCATGTGTGCTTGTGCCGAGGACACCAGCTCTAGGGTTGCAGTCATAGCTCACAAAAGCAGAAGGTAGTCCCAAGCCAAAGGAGTGGAGTCCCCAAAAAAGTCCCAAGGTTGGTCATGGAACTTGGCCCTGAGCTCCCCATAAGACAGACTTTGCCTATGCAGGTGTTTAAATGGGCCTCAAGAAAGTTTAGGTTCTGAGATGGCATCGGGCAGCTCTCGCTGCTGTTGATGATGTAGCTGAGCCGCTCGAGGAGTTGGATCACACAGTGCAGCATCTTAATTGTTTCCGGCCGAGAAGACCCAGATAAGCCAGTCATCCAGGTAGGGGTGTACACAGATGCCCTCGTGCTTCAGTTCCAGTGAACTCCAGTTGCTGGGACTGAACCATCACCTCGGAGAATGCCCAAAGGGCGGTGGACAGGCTGAAGAGCATCACATAAAACTGGCAGTGAGAGGCTAAAATCGCAAACTGGAGAAAGCACTGCTGGTCCTCCCGGATGGGAATGTGAATACAGGCCTCTGCCAAATCCAAGGAGGCGAGGACTCATCCTTCTGGACTGCCTGGATAACAGACCACAGCATTTCCATGTGGAACCGTGGAACTGCCACTGACCCTTTTGAGCGCACTCTAAAACATATCCCTGTCTTAAATGTTGAGAACCCAGTGATCATTTGTTAGATGGGCACATTCATGAGTGGAGGAGTGGCCTAGTGTTTGGGGCAAGGTACTTCAGGCCAGAAGGTCGGGGGTTCAAATCCCACTAGAGGACAGCAACCTTGGGCTGGAAGGACTGGGGTTTCTAGTCCCACAGGTGCTCCTTGTGGTCTTGGGCAAGCCACTTAACCCTCCATAGCCCATGTTCCCTGTAAAATAGTTATCTCCAAATTATAATGCCCTGTTCAATGTAATTTCAGTTTGTTCAATGTAAACCGCACTGATGCAGAACAGCGCGGTATATAAGAGAATGTAAATAAATAAATAAAAATAATAAAATAAAATTGTCGCAGCACGCCTCCCGCTCCAGAACAGTCAGCGGGAGAGGTGAGAGGAAGGAGGCTTTCCCACCATGTAAGTCTGCAAATAGGCCCAGCATCCTCCTTGAAAGGACTGGGACTTAGATCCTGATCCAGAAAAGGAGGAGATCTACTTATTCTGTTGATACGGACAAGAATCGTGGAACTTCAGCAGCAAAGATGATGCTCCTGATGATGAAGAAGAGCGCTTGGAGGAATCCATGGGTTTATTCTCCAGCAGCCACTGGGACTTGATCTCTCTGAGGTCCTTGACTAACTTTCCCAAGAGCTCGCCAAACAGGAGCCTGTCCCTAAAGAGCAATTTGGCTTAGATGAGACATCCACCAACAATTTCTGAGCCATAGGCCTTGGCGAGCCACTTCTGCCATTGCGACTCCCACGCAGAAAGGCATAAAAGGCATCCAATAAGAAGGCCGCTAGATATTCGAAACAGGCCGAATACTTAGCCTCAGGAAAGAGCTGAACCCAGCAGAGGAGGACATGTGCACAGACATCGCCCAACGTTGTCACTTGAAGGACTAGGGAGGAGGAAGAGAAGACCATCTGAAGGAGTCCTTCCACCTTCCGGCTCTGCAGGTCCTGAAGGGCAGCTCCACTTCTATGGGAATGGTGGTATGCTGGTGTCCGCAGTGATCAAGACGTTGGCCCTTGGAAAATGCAAACACTTTCCAAGGCTATCGGTGACCAGGCATAAATGCAACTCAATCGCTAGGCCTTCGTGAGAGGTACACATCAGGAGAAGCTCCAGCAGGAAAGGAAAGGCTCTGGAAGGCCCCACGATCAGAATGGGGATTGGTCAAGAAAGCTATGGAATGAACATTTCAGTGGCAATCTAGACAATTAAGAGGGAGGGGGGATGTCCTCTCAGTGTCAGAGACCCACTACGCGAGAGCTGCTATGGAGGCAGCTGAACCGGAGTCATTGCCGGAAACATAATCGCAGAAAAATTTTGCCTTGCTCCAATAATTGGAGGGGGCCGCGGACCCTCCTGGACAGAGTCCTGCCCTCTCGATCATTTGCAGGAACCGCCCGCAAGGACTATCTGAGGAGCAGTGGAAGATGGGCCCAGCCGAGAGGAAACAAGGCCTTGATCACCCTTCCATAGCCCACAAACATGTTGAAAAATGGGCAAAAAATCTACCGCTGTGGCTGACAGACTTGTGACTATGGCTGGGAGCACCTCGATTGTGGAAACAGAGGGAGAAAGACTCTGTCAGCCACAGGAGTCGGTCCCATGGTGCTATGGGCGCCAGTCCTATGGTGAAATTCAGCATCGCGGGAACAGTAGGTCCGCATGGAGAAGAGCACTGATAATCCCTGATGTGGAAGGCAGCAACGAAGCCTCAACTGCATCAGGAGCCAGAACCACTAACAAGGATGGTGAATTGGCAGAAGTCTCCCCTGGATCGGCTGTGCAAGTGACGCAGAGACCATCAACAAGGGAACCGTCACCACTTAATGCAGCCGAGGCATCAGAGCAACAAAGTAGGTACTGATCCTAATGCATCACTGAGTTACATTGGCTCTAATAGCCAGGAGCTCGCCCCAGGAAGGAGAGAACCACAAGAAGGGGGATCTTATATACTCCCTGGGGTCTAAGCTAGCCAAGCTGCACTGAAACCAGTTTCAAACTGACCAGGAGCTGTAGGCTTTAAGGAAGGAAAAATAGTGCGTGGCCTGCACAGGCCGGGGACGTCAGGCAGGAAAGGCAGAATCACAGTAAACACTCATTGTTAGGTGCAGCAGCCCCTTTTTGACGCTGGTGTGTGATCTGCACAGGCCAGGGATGTCTGGCGGGATAAGTGGGATTGCAGTAAACTCTCACGGTTAGGTGCAGCAGCCCTTTTTGCTGTTGGTGTGTGGCCTGCACAAGCCAGGGATGTCAAGTGGGATCACAGTAAACACTCAGTTAGGTGCAGTGGCCCCTTTTTGCTGCTGGTGAAGTTCAGGCGGCGATCCTCTGCAGTTGTCTGCTGGAAAATGTGGCAATCCACTGCAGCCTCTCTGCTGCCGTCCCCCGGGAGCATAGGGGAGCAGTGATGGGGGGGCGCAGGGAGAAAACCCCGATCAGCCACAAGCTAAGGAGCTATATGGAGCCATGCAGAAGACTCACACCTTTTATACTTTTTTTGTTGTTTAAAGAAAGAAAAGTAAAGAAAGAAAAAAGGGCAATACAGGTAATGGTCTCTCAGAAGGATCATGATCCAATGCTCCTACCAAGCTACACTGGCTCTCCTAGCCAGGAGCTAGCCCCAAAGTAGCAGATCAACCAAAAAAGGGTATCTCATACACCCCCTGGGATCTGAAGTGGCTGAGCTAAAGTGCACCCAGATGCAGACTGGGCAGGAACTATAGGCCTCTCTTGAAGAATGCACCATCTGCTGAGACAGAGAAAATACTGAGGGCTCCTTCTAGCTGTGCTAGGTTTTATGCCAGTGTTGATGTCACAGCATACTTTCTTTTCTCTGTCTCCTATCTGCTGGCAGGGGGAAAAAAACACTAGTCTGGACTGAGGAAGATTTGGAATTTGTTTTACTTTTTAACAACATAAACAGTCATAACTTTGTGAAGCACAAACAAGCAAAACTAATAAATATAACATAACTTTACATCTACAATGCCAAACTCAATCCTTGGACACCTCAGATCCTACCTAAAAAAAAGGCCTGATTCTGGGAGAAATGAGACAAAAGGGATCTTCCACCATTGGGTTCTGCACCTCAAAGTCCTTTCATGTGACATACCACTAGGCCCTCTCAGCATTCTATCTTAAAATCTCTCCAAGTCAGTTCCAGATTGCAAAGGGATTACACAACCTCCATTTACTGGAGAGTGACAAATACTGGCTGGTTAGAGGAACAAGATCCTTAAAGCCTGACATAATCAAGACAGTGGTCCTCAGTCCATCTGCTAGCAGAAACATAGAAAAATGACGGAAGATAAAGACCATACAATCTATTCAGTCTGCCTTTCCATACCAACTACCAAATTTCACAATTCCTTTTTTCCCCTAGAGATCCTCTGTGTTTGTCCTATGCTTTTCTTGAATTCTCTACCACCTCCATTAGGAGGCTATTCCACACATCTACCACTCTTTCCATGAAGAAATATTTCCTCATATTACTCCAGAGTCTGTCCCCTTTCACCTTCATTCTATGCTCCCTCATTGCAGAGCTTTTTTCAAATGAAAGAGGCTCTCCTCCTATGCATTTATGTCATGGAGGTATTTAAACATATTTTTGATATTTTCCCCTCTCTCATCTTTCATCCAAATTATACAAACATATGAGTGGAGGAAAAACCTAGCATCCAAGAGATCTGGGTTCCATTTCCACTGGCACTCCTTGTGACCTTGGGCATGTCACTTTACCTTCCATTGCCTCGGAAGAAAAGGTCTGGCTATCTACTTCCGGTCATACCTTGCCAAAAAAACCTAGGGGCTGCTGGGTCGCTATCATGGACTTGACAGTATTTTAAGATTAAAAAACACAAGACATATTGCAATCTTTAAGTCTGTCTCCAGTATGCCTTATGACAAAGCCCTCTGCACCAACGCCATCCTGCATATATTCTTTTAAAGGTGTGGTCTCCAGAAATGCACGCACACACACATCTGGATTGGAATGGATGTATGGTAAGGAACAACACATTTTATTCAGACAATATGTACATATACTATCAAACTAATACATAATTCAAGATAAAAACCCTCCCCAGGGCACAAGCCTTGCATGCTCTGAGTTTGTGTATGTCAATATCAGAGGGCCACTCAACTCTCAAGAATCAAGATACATTCTTGGCCTAACAATCTGTGCATGCAGTGCCAAATCTATAAAGTAGCAGAATTACAACATGCAGAACAGCAATACCAGAGACTAGTACAACCATTTATTTCTATAGCACTAGACAATTCCTGGATTCTGTTAGTCCAGATTGCTGCTGCTTGGATTGTGGTTCTAGCCTTGGAGCAGGATCTCAGGTTTTGCTGCTCTATGTGCTTTTCCCCAGGATCAGACAGTTTTTCCTAATCGGTTTTTAGAGAAAGCCTTTGATTTTCTGTGTACCCTTTGGGAAATGTGCATCTCTTCTCGTAGTAACATAGTAAATGACGGCAGATAAAGACCAGTATGGTCCATCTAGTCTGCCCAGCAATATGGCAGGAGCAGGTGCACCTCTTCCCATGTCTTCACCCCTCCCCATATCTTAGATTTTGCACAGTACAGGAATAAATCCGTTTCTGGTTCTAGCTCGCTCCCTCGAATCATTATATCTCGTTTACATTCCCATCTCAAGACTTTTCCAACCCTATAGGAGGGTTTTTTTCCATATGTTGTTTCCCTGTTTATTTATATTATTTACAAGTTAAGCGATATCTTTTTTTGTTGTTGTTGTGTGTTGGAGGGAGGGTGGGTGTGAATATTTGGTCTCTCCCCAGTTCCGCACGGTATTACCAGATTCCCTTTCTATTCCGGTGATTTCTTACTGTCTAGATAATGCTCCAGGTACATGCCGGCCGCCATCTTGGACAAAAACAAAGCCACTTCCGTTCTGAACAGGAAATGCCTTACTGCGTCTATTCCAAGAGTAGGGGTTTCACTTCCGCCCCGCTGAGTAAGATACAGGAAGACTGTCAACACTTCCGCCCCGTAGCATCTTACCCGTAAGAGGCTGGTACGTTTTTATTTTCTTTCTAAAATGGGAAAATTGCGCGCGTGTGCGATTGCCTCATTCATTTATAGTGTTTTCTTACTGCGAAAAAGTCCCTTATCCTCTCTTGGCATCATTCACCTTTTACTGAGGCTGCCGTGTTAGTTCACCTGAATGAACTAAAAAGATTACTGAATACAATAAGAACATGCAATACATCGGGCCCTGCTCAACTCAAATCCGCGCGAGGATTATTTCTCTCGCTGCAGCCCTTCTTTCGGCAAAGGTTAAAGGTCATATGCTGAAGCTACAAAGTAGTATTTAAAGCAAATAGATTAAAAGATACTGTTGCAGTCGCTATATAATTGAGCTCTGCAATTCACTGACAGAGGATATGTTACATACAATTAGCATAGCGGGGGGGGGGGGGGGAGTTGTGACAAGGCCCTAGCCTAGAGGCTTCAAACCCATTAAGAAGGTAGCCATAGAAAAGTCACTGCAGAGTCCTAACGAAAGCAGCATGGAATCTTGCTACTTTTTTAGAAGCCTACCCCCCACAGGAAACAGGATGCTGAGTCAGTGTGATAATCCCTCCGTTCTTAAAATCTCACCTCTCTTAGGCCATCACAGCAGCAGTTGATATCGTATTGATCCTTTTTTAGCTGTAGAAAAAGGGAATCGTGCACACTCCAATAAAGGGCACACTTAGGGGGTCAGATCCAAGGTAAAAAGGAAAATCAGCTAAGAGGAAGGAGCATTTCCATAACATAAGAAATGGCATACTGGATCAAACCAAGGTCCATCAAGCCCAGTACGCTGTTTCCACCAGTAACAAAGTAACATAGTATATGACAGCAGATAAAGACCAGTATGGTCCAGCTAGTCTACCAAGCAAGAGTAGGTGCACCTGCTACTCCATGCAGATGTAAGGGTATATGCACTGCTCCATGAAGGTCACCCCTGTTTGTTGAGATATAAGAGATCATTAAGTTTCTTATGATTTTATCCTGTTGCTATAAAGGGATCCACTGTCTCTATCCCATACCATGTTGAAGTCCGGCACTGTGTTTGCCCCACCACATCCATCAGGAGGACATTCCCAGCATCCACCACCCTTTCAGTGAAAAAGTAGATCCTGATGTTGCCTTTTAGTTTACACCCTTACAACTGCCCCATCTTTGGAAAAGGTTTGTTCATTAATAATCTTTAGCTATTTAAAGGTCTGTATCATATCTCCCCTGTCCCTCCTCTCTCATGTACAGACATTTAGGTCTTCTTGTACAGGCACCAAATTACAGACAACCATGACAAGGATATAATTATACTTTACTAAGGAAGGATAGAGTCAGAAGAAGAGGAGGAGGAAGAAGAAGAAGAAGAAACAAATATAAAGGCAGAAAAAAAAACACATGACCTATCGAGTCTGCCCTTCCATATCAACCACTATAACAGTCCCCTTTTTTTTTTTCTTAAGGGACCCTCTGTGTTTGTCCCATTCTTTTTTTGACTTCAAATACTGTCCTCATCTCTACCACCTCCACTAGGAAACTATTCCACTCATCTACCACTCTTTCTGTAAAGAAAGATTTCCACATATTACTCCTGATTCTATCCCCTTTCACCCTCATCCTATGTCCCCTCATAGCAGAGCTTACCTTCAATCAAAAGAGGCTCTCCTGTGCATTTATGTCATGGATGTATTTAAGCATCTCAATCATATCACCTCTATTCAGCTTTTCCTCTAAAAGTATACATATTAACTGATAACCATCTTCTCAGCACAAGTTCCATTTACCTATAGCCATTGTTGTCTCACTCAACCAATTTCTAACGCAAGCAGTAACTTTATGGTTCCATCCCTAGGGAGCACAGTTTGTTTAGAAGGTGCCTGACCATTGCTGATGCAGCAGAGAGCCCATCAAAGAGTGATGGAAGTACATAAGCATGATGAGCAAAACAAACTGGCCAAACAGGGATGATTGACCTCTTAGTGCCCAAGCTGATGGGTGATGGGTGATAGATTGAATCCTAGCTCGTTGACAGCTATGAAGCTTTAACCCCTACTAAAAACAACACTATCATTATTGTGAGTTCCAACAAAAATGAGGATTAATTTAACATTATATCCGTTTGTGGTGAGGTATTCCTTTTTATTTTTGTTTAAAAAAAAAGCTAATAAACCTTTAAACCATACTAAGGAGATCAAAACCCAGAGCATGTGTCAGCAATACCAGTTATGTTCGTGCTTAAAGTATTTGAAAAATTTGAAAGAAAGAGGATCATCTCTTAGCTGTCGCAAACCCTCGCAAGGAGGCAGTCAACCGAAGATAAAGGTAGTCATCAAAGGGAAGGTTATCGTCTCCTAATATGGCTCTCAAGACCTTCAGATGTTCAAAATCCTTTGTTTTCCGGCAGATCCCTTCCAAAGACCATCACGGAAGCAACTAACCCATGAAATTCACAGGCCTTGAGTAACCCAACGTTGCGTTTCAAGCCTCGACTCTCTTGGCCCTTCTTCAAACCCATTGCTTAAGATCATGAGGATTCAGTTTGGATCCTATGTAAGACGTCTCAAGCACATGACCGGTCCTGAACCAATGGAACCAACAGTACTGAATTAATCTCAGTTATAAACTCACAGAATACTCCACCAGTCCTGGGAAGAATTTAAACCCATAGGTGCTACAGAGTCCAAAGTATAGATCCAAAATTGTTCACGGGAGCGCAAAGCCAAATCCCAATCACCTCCTCGAGGTTTCTGTGGTACATGATCTAAAATCCTCCACCGTAGATCTGAAAAAAAGATGATGTTCTTGACAATGGGCTACCATAGGAGTAGACGGCACTCCCATAGTAATACGAGAACGGTGCTCCAACAATCACCTCCTCATCTTCCTGGAGGTCTTGCCAACATATAATTTAACTTTCTATGTAATAACACTGATGTTAGGTCTCAGATTCGACTTGCACTCTTTCTGGACTCGCGTCCTTTCTTACGGTGCTGTCAGTAACATCAATGACCTCAGTGCTTCTCAAATTCCAGGTGTGATTACAATGTTGAGTTTACTAATAAATATATCGTGACTTGACTTAAAAACCACAACCATTTCATGCAGCTTAGGTGAAGTAGACGCCAGGACTTTTTTTACTTGGGTGAATACTTTATCATTGGATTTAAAATTCACGCCAAAATTTCATGCGAAAACTATTGAATTCCTTGATATCTGTTTGGTAAAAGATCAGTCTACAATACGCTCAACCTTATATCGGAAAGAGATAAAACGGAATACATTGTTGCACTATCGAAGCTTTCATCCAGGACCTCTTCGTAGGGGTTTACCAATAGGTCAATTTCTTAGACTACTGAGGATTTGTTCAACAATTGAGGATTTTAAGATACAGGCAGGACATTTAATACTCCAGTTATTGGAACGGGAATACCCATGTTCTATTATTCAAAAGGCATACTGTGATAAGGAAGCTTATCATAGTTCAGGTAGGAGCTATAGAAAAGATGATGTGACTCTGAACAAGCAACCTGTCAGTTCTGGTAGAAGCAAGAAAACAGAGTTTTCACATAAAAGACTACCAGTCCCAGAATGCACCAGGTTTCCAGCAGCCATGAGAGGGGCTGAAGTGAGAGAATGTGTGTGCAATCAAGAGAGCTATGAGGTAATCCCTAAGCACTCATCTCAAAGGGCAGGGCCTGATTCAACACAGCTGCGCTGTGTTAGGGAGCAGCACACATTGGAACAGGATAAGAGTAGAGCTTTTTCTTCAGATAACAGCTTCAGGGAGAGCTTCAGCAAGAGCTACAAGCTCCAGCCCAGCTTCAGAAAGAGATACAGAGACAGCAACGGCTACAAGCACCAGTATCACCTGGAGAAGCAGAAGCCAAGCCAAGCAGATAGAGAGAGAAGGAAACTCTCTGGAAGGAAGAGAAGAAAGGCCATTGGAAGGTCTGGGAGATTCCAAGGCAGTACTCATACTGGGAGGTATTCCAAAAGCCAGCAGAGTCCATTGGACTGGATTCAGCCAGAGGAATGGAGTGGCAGAGATAGGAATCACCAGTGGCTACCTGGAAGAGAGAAGACTGCATGTGGAAGGGACTTTCAGACCAAGGCCAGAAGGTATGTGAGAGGAGATCCAGTGTCCAGGGATCAAGATTGGAAGGCTGGACATCAGAATTGGGTTACATATTGGCCAGGCTATACAGAGAGGAATAATGATAGCAGGAGAGGCTCAGGTATGAACACTGATCCAGACCCTATCTATAATAGAGAATGGCAGCAAGGGAATAAGCATTCTCATGATAGTGCCTTAATGAAAGACTCGTCTGTGCCAATGTATGATAGTGACCCTATGATAATTGATACAGCAGATGAAACTATTTATATGGACTGTTCTCTATCTAAATGCTAGCTTTCTGTGAGCAAACACATCAGCCATCACAAAGAAACCTAACTTTGTTCTTTATTTCCACTGCAAACAGCTCTTAAAGCAGGATTTGGGCTCACACAGTAGCAGCCAGCCAGCTAGCTAAAGGCTTTCAGCTGGTCCATTGATAGTAATTAGGGCTGCACCTGATTGTGTGTGTGAGCAAGGGAGAATCACTGCTGAGATCTGCATGGAAAATAAGCAGAAGTTAACCTAACCAGCAAAGTTTATTCTTTTCTTTGTGCCTTTGTATTTGGTAATTATTTGCTAAGAAAACATTAGCTAATTGCCTGACAAGCTGAAGGTTGTTTTCTGGTTTACTTTGTGACTTTTTGTTATCCATTTAAACACTGCAAGCAAGTAACCTCATTTATAGTGCTATCAAGCATACATGTGCTGGGTGAATTAAACCCCATCAATAAAAGAAGTATTTTATTGATCTTACCACTTGGTTTCACAACTCAAATTATTGTCATCAGCTGTGTTTGGGGAGTGAATGAACTACAATACCCACAATACCTTGCAAGAATCATATGAATATATGCATCGTTAAGATTGTGTAAGTTCTCACCCTAGGCAGCCGTCTGACAATACCGACGGGCACGCTTTAACTACCCTGAATGGTGGGGTTCAACGGAACACCTTACTGACTTTGATGGAATCTCCCCCTATGTGGGTGTGCTTCCTTATATGCCGAATTCGTCAGAGGTGTTAAAAATATTATGTTCCCACTGGTCATTATTATCCCTGCATGCTTGTTTTAATAAACCTCTATGGTTGGCCTTTAAGAGAGGTCGGAATATAGGGGATTGGGTGGTTCAGCATTACGATCAATCTGTCGATGACTCTATTCAGGGCCATTTCCAGTGTGCCAGGTGTGATTTTTGCCAACAGACTTTGGAAGGGGAAGAATGGGAGCATCCATTACAACATCGCCAAATATTTAGTAGGTTTTATACTAATTGTCAGTCCTCCTTTGTGGTTTATGTAATGATATGCCCATGTCTTAAATTATATGTTAGCAAGACCTCCAGGAAGATGAGGAGGCAATTGTTGGAGCACCGTTCTCGTATTACTATGGGAGTGTCGTCTGCTCCTATGGTAGCCCATTGTCAAGAACATCATCATCTTTTTTCAGATCTATGGTGGAGGATTTTAAATCATGTACCACAGAAACCTCGAGGTGGTGATCGGGATTTGGCTTTGCGCTCCCGCGAACAATTTTGGATCTATACTTTGGACTCTGTAGCACCTATGGGTTTAAATTCTTCCCAGGACTGGTGGAGTATTCTGTGATTTTCCAGCTGAGATTAATTCAATACTGTCGGTTCCATTGGTTCAGGACCGGTCACGTGCTTGAGACGTCTTACATAAGATCATGAGGATTCAGTTTGGATCCTAAGCAATGGGTTTGAAGAAGGGCCAAGAGAATCGAGAGGCTTGAAACGCAATGTTGGGTTACTCAAGGCCCGTGAATTTCACGGGTTAGTTGCTTCCGTGATGGTCTTTGGAAAGGATCCGCCGGAAAACAAAGGATTTTGAACATCTGAAGGTCTTGAGAGCCATATTAGGAGAAGATAACCTTCCCTTTGATGACTACCTTTATCTCCGGTTGACTGCCTCCTTACGAGGATTTGCGACAGCTAAGTGATCCTCCTCTTTCTTTCAAAATTTCCAAATACTTTAAGCATGAACATAACTGGTATTGCTGACACATGCTATGGGGTTTGATCTCCTTAGTATGGTTTAAGTGTTTATTAGCCCTTTTTTTAAACAAAAATAAAAAGGAATACCACACCACCAGAGGATATAATGTTAAATTGATCCTCATTGTGTGAGTTCCAACAAAAATATGATAGATGAGTGTTGCTCTTAGTAGGGGGTTATAGTACATTTGTGGGGAACACTGTTGGGGATTATGTTACGGTAGCTATGAAGCTTTGGCAATATGAGTGGATAGACCATATAAGAAGAGTGGTTAGGGGAATAATGAGGGGAAGATATGTTGACACAAAAGGTAAACAGGGTGCCTGAAAAGGGGATATTGGGACCCCATGGTGAGTGCATTTCACCAAGTGGCTGTTGGGCAGAGAAAGCATAGTTACTCACTGTAACAGGTGATCTCCAGGAATAGCAGGAATTGAGTCTTCACATATGGGTGACGTCAGCGCAAACAGAGCCCATGTGGGAATGCACCCCAGCATCCTATAGGAAAGCATTTGGGAGCATCCCACTGCACCTGTGTAACTGCTTTCCCGCCTTTCCAACTCTCCTTCCTCAGTTGGGTTTGTAGCTGAGATAAAAGGAGAGGAGGAGAGAGAGAGAAATAAAACTCCTAGGGTGTGATCACACAGATTCATCAGTCTAATCATAAAGGCTTGGGGTGGGTTGTGAAGACTCAATTCCTGCTGTTCCCAAAGATCACCTGTTACAGGTGAGTAACTACGCTATCTCCAGGAACAAGCAGGAATGTAGTCTTCACATATGGGACTCCCTAGCTTGGAGATGCCAGGGAGAGAACCACAGAGAGCCGTGAAACATAGGTCTAAGTGGGTCATGTATCCTCCAAGGATGTCTGGTATCAAAACCCAGGACGGGGAGCAGGAGTTAATCTAAGTCTGAAAGAGATGCTGGAGAATAGCCTGGCCAAACGAGGCATCCTGGCATGAGTCTTTGTCTAAGCAATAATAGGCCGCAAATGTGTGGACAGAGGACCAGGTTGCTGCTTTGCATATTTCATCAATCGCCACGGAGCATAGGTTTGCCATGGAGACAGCCATTGCGTGCTGTGACATGACCTTCAAGGGAAAGTCCCACACTCTCATATGCAAAAGATATACAGACTGCAATCCATTTGGAAAGTGTTCTCTTGGAAACTGATAGACCTAGGGTGACTGGAATCAAAAGCAACAAAAATCTGTGAAGCGTTTCTGTGCTGCCTAGTTCTCTGTAGATAAAAGGCCAAGGCACGTTTGCAATCCAGAGTATGTAGACTCTTTTTTTGCACTAGAGGTATGAGGGCTAGCGAAGAAAACAGGAAGGTAAACCGACTGGTTTAAATAAAAAGGCGAAACCACCTTTGGCATAAAGTGAGGATGAGTCCTAAGGACTACTTTATCATGGTGAAACAGTGTATGGGGAGGGTCAGCCACTAAAGCCTGGAGTTCACTGATGCGTCTTGCAGAAGTGAGGACAATTAGGAAGGTGACTTTCCAAGAAAAGCTTCAGAGACGTAGTGGCTAGGGGTTCAAAGGTTGGCTTCATAAGCTGTCCGAGGACAACATTGAGGCCCCATGCCACTGGTGGTGGCCTAATGGGAGGCTTAGTTAAGAGTACGCCCCTTATGAAGCACTCTACAGGCGGCTGAAAGGAGATAAGTTGTCCATCTAAGGGCATGTGAGATGCCGCAATGGCACTTAGGTGGACCCTTACCAAATTGGTTTTGAGTCCAAAGGACAAGAGGTGGAGAAGATACTCAAGTAACATTTCCACGGGAACAGAAAACAGATTAAGATCCTTTTTTGAACACCAGATTGAAAACCTTTGCCACTTGAAGGCGTAAGAACGCCTTGTGGAAGGTTTCCTTGAAGCCAATAGGATATCTCTAACCTGTAGAGAGAGGTTGATGTGCTGGAGTCCTAAGCTCTCAGCAGCCATGCTGTCAGATGTAAGGACTGCGGGTTTGGATACAGGAGCATCCTGTTCTGAGATAGGAGATCCAGAGCACATCCCAACTTCAGAGGTTTGGCTTGAGAGAGATGTAGAAGCAATGGATACCACGTGGGTTGTTGCAAACGCGGGGCTATGAGGATCATGTAGCCTCTGTCTCTCTGGAGTTTGAAAAGAGTCTTGGGGATAAGGGGAATGGGAGGGTAGGCATATAGAAAGTCCCAACCCCAATGGAGGTGGAAAGCATCCATCGTCTGACTGTTCTGAGCAGGTGTTCTGGAACAGAAGCGGGGAAGTCTGGCATTCTGAGGATTTGCAAACATTTCTATATCTGGGGTTCCCCAGATTTGAAAAATTTGAGCAATCTGATCCACATGGAGAGACCACTCGTGTGGCAGTAGTACTCGACTGAGCTCGTCTGCCAGGAGATTTTGTTTGCCAGGAAGATATACCACTAGTAGGTGGATCTGATGGCATATGGCAAAAGACCATAGATGTAGGGCTTCGTTGCACAACGCTTGAGAACCTGTTCCACCTTGTTTGTTCACATAGAATATGGCTACCTGATTGTCCGTCTGGACTAGAACTGTTTGGGAGTGAAGGTGATCTTGGAACACCCTGAGAGTATTGTGGATGGCTCTAAGTTCCAACAGTTTTATGTGAGGTCGTGCCTCTTGTTGAGTCCAAAGACCCTGAGTGGAGAAATTCTCCAGATGAGCTCCCCAACCCAATTTTGACTCATCTGTCATCAGGGTAGATTGGTGTGGTGGCATCTGAAAAGGTGACCCTACGAGAAGGTTTTCTGGTGATTGCCACCATTGGAGAGATGAAATTAGACATGCAGAGATCCTGATTCTGTCCCCCAGACGACCTGATGCTTGAGTCCACTGCGTAGCCAGGGTCCATTGAGCTGTATGCATATGCAGAGGAGCATAGGGAACCACATGTACAGTGGAAGCCATATGGCCCAGCAACTGAAGCATTTCTCGAGCAGTTAGGAAATTTTTCATACCTGACCGAGAAGCTAGTTGAACAATTTGAGCGCAGTGGGCCTGTGGTAGAAAAGCCCTTGAAATGTGTCTAGGAGAGCCCCTATGAACTCTTAAGGTTTGAGAAGGGGTGAGTTGGGATTTTGGAAGATTTATTACAAATCCCAAGTGTTGAAGAACCTGCATTGTGCGGGAGAGAGCAGAGCTGGCCTCTAGAGCTGTCGTTGCTCAGATTCCTTTCTACGTCCACTGTTGAAGGATATGACCTCTTATGTAAAAGATACTTCTCATTTTCTGCACCTTTTGACCACCAATTCCCGATGGGCAGGGGATGCACAAGTTTTTCTGGTCACTCTAGATGTCACGGCTCTCTACACAAGCATCCCACAGAGAGCGGCGTTGGAAACGATAGTTACCGCTCTACGAGGTAGGGAAGACCTGTCAGATGAGACCATTTCATTTATATCTCAATTAGCTGAGATAGTAATTTTTCATAATTATTTTATGTTTGAACAACAATTATATCTGCAAACATCCGGAGTGGCGATGGGTGCCACCAGTGCTCCATCCATTGCGAATTTGTTCATGGATGCATATGAACAGCAGTGGCTATCTCATTCTCCTTATCAAGACCATATGTTATTGTGGAAGAGATACATCGACGACGTCTTTATGCTGTGGAGGGGCCCTGAAATTCTGCTATTACAGTTTTTCAACTGGTTAAACAGTTTAGACGCGGCTATACAATTTACTTATACTTATGACCAACAAAGAATAAGTTCTTTGGATGTTACTATTAAAAAGGGCATAAATGGCTGGTCCACCTCATTATATCGAAAAGCGACGGATAGAAACACCTTTCTTCACTATCAGAGTGGCCATCCGAAACAACTAAGAGATAGTCTGCCACTATCTCAATTTTTCCGGTACAGAAGAAATTGTTCTGATTTTACAGATTTTAAACAACAAGCCTGTAAATTGCGAAAAGATTTTCAACATCGAGGATATCCCAAGCATATAGTTAATCTAGCATATAAAAGAGCTCAATATAATAATCGAGCGTTACTGTTGAATACCAGCTGAGTGCAAACGACAGATGATCAGAACATCAATCTTATTACGAAGCATTCTCCCTATAGTAATGATATTAAACGGATCATCAAGAAACATCGTAATGTTATCAGCACATTGCCTGGGTTAGAATGTAAGAAGATTAGATGTGTCTGGACTAGGCATCAGAATTTCAAGGAGAAACTTAGTCCCACAGTACTTAGACCTATAGTTCACGCCTCCGCAGGAACAGATATAGAAAATGGACATCATCCTTGTGGTGAATGTAGCATCTGCTGCATTTCAGAAGATATTACGGCTTTTGAGTATAACAACGTTACATACCGGTTACGGCATAGAACCACCTGCACTACCAGTTCGTTGTCTATGGGATCAAATGCCCCTGTCTATTATATGTTGGCAAGACAACCAGAGCTTTTAAGACCCGTATGAGTGAACACCGCATTCGTCTGCGATGTAAAACACAAGAGGCTCCAATTGTAGCACATTGCCTACAACATAAACATGATTTCCAACACTTACAATGTTTTTGTTTGGACCGAGTATTTGTGGGACAAAATGGTAAATCCATAGAACAATCTTTAATCATCAGAGAACAACGGTGGATACATCGTTTGGGTACAGTTTTCCCGGGTGGTCTTAACAATGCCATCGAATTGGGGGCATGTATTTAGAACAGCAGGAAAAACCATATGTCACACTCCTGGGGGGCTGGACTTATTTAAATTGACATGAGCTGCAGTACTCCGCATGCGCGGCGTTTTTTTGAAGTCTATACAGTTTGATGCTTCACACACAGACTAGCGCTAGCAGGAGTAATCTCTGCAAATTTCATAAGGTACGTGTAGTGGGGTTGAACAATTTTTCAGAGATAATATACTTTACGCTGGCATTACATAATAGTTGTATCTATTTTCAGCATTTGAACCCCTGATGAAACATCTGTGAAACGCAAATTAGGTGCCAAATGGTGGCGTCGGAAGACCAAGCGATACACATAAGACGGGGAAAGATCAAAATAGTATCTATACAATTGAAGATTACAAGATAAGTTTCAGTTATATACTGCATTCATATATTCAACGAAATACTAAGTTTGACAATTTCTTAGTGCAAAATACTATACCATCTATTTAAGATAAGAATGCAAGTATCATGAAACATATTTTGAACCGTGGTCATTGATGCAAAGCTTGTACGGACGGGAGTTAATCCTATCATAAGTACTACAAGAAGTCTGAGACCTGGTTCTTATTACTGCACAAATGTGAAATGAAGTAAGAAAATGGTTGAACATTGTCTTAAGAAATGGTGATAATTGAGAAGGGATTGAGAAAATATACAACCCATGTAGTAATAGCCTTTGCTATCATTGAGGATTAGATTATATATATTTAGCGTTGCTCAGATGAGCCAGTTGTCTAAGTAAGGGAAGACAAATATACCCCTAGATATCTTAAGAATAATGCCACTACTGCCATGCATTTTGTAAAGACTCTTGGGGCAGAGGCCAGGCCGAAGGGCAGAACTCTGTATTGCTAGTCTTCCTTGAAAGAGGAATCGTAGAAACCTCCTGTGTTCTGCGTGAATAAGGATATGGGTATATGCATCCTTTAGATCTAGAGAACAAAGCCAGTCCTGACTCTGGAGGTAAGGGAGAAGAGTTCCAAGAGAGATCATCTTGAATTTCTCTCGGAGCAGATACTTGTTCAATTCTTTGAGGTCCAGAATGGGCCTTTATCCTCCTGTCTTCTTTGGGATAAGGAAGCAGGGGGAGTAGAAGCCCAGGCCTTGCTGAAAGAGTGGCACCTCTTCTATCGCACCCTGAGCAAGAAGGATGGTAATCTCTTGGAACAAGAGAGTGGTGAGAGGAGGCTGAGAGCTGAACTCTCTTGGAGTAGGAGGAGGGTGCATATTTTGGAAGTGAAGTTTGTACTCCTCTGCTACTATGGAGAGAGTCCAATGTTCTGATGTTATCTGATGCCACCTTTGGGCAGAGTAACAGTCTGCCTGGAATGTTGATTGGCTCTGGAACTTCCAGAGGTAGGGACAGCTAAGTTCCCTAGAAAGAAGTCAAAGACATTGAGGAGGTTGGGTCTGTTGAGTTGGCTGAGCCCTGGTGGTCTGAACATTCCTTTGCTACTTCAGTTGTTACTGTCCCTTCTGGGAAGCATGGACCGGACAGTGCACTGCATGGGTATAAGAAGGATAAAACTTCTTTTTCTTGTTGAAAAAAGGCTTCTTCATAGTCTTTTTCTTAGCTGGGTTGGCAGTGGTTCTAGAAAGCCTATTGAGAGTGGTATTCTCGGATTCCAGCTGAGAAGCCTTGTCCTGCCAATCCTTGCCAAAAAGGTTTCCCCCTGTGCAAGGAAGGTTCCCCAGCTTATCTTGCACCACTGTTCAAGATCAGATGCTTGTAACCAAGCAATCAGACGTGCACCAATGCAAATAGCAGAAGTTCTGCTAATACACTCAAAGCAGTCAAAAGTTGCCCTGTTCACAAATTTGGAAACATTCTGGGCATGTTTTACAAGTGTCAGGTAGAGGAGGAGACATTAGTTCTAAATCCTTAGCAACCTCCCGAAGAAACATACCCATGTAGAGTATTTAAGAACTTATTCTGGCCGATAACATTTATTTTATTTAAGTCTTTTTTATACCATGCTCTTTACAATCAGTGCAGTTTACAAATAACAATAAATTGCACAATGTAGGCTCAAACATACATTGAAACTTTACAAGGAACAGGTAATACAACTTGGGTTTAAACAGGGATAACTATATACAAGTTGAGTAATTTTATCAGCGGATATGGTTATGTCAACATAACAGATAGGAAGGGTATGCTGGGTTATGTCATGTCACCGGTATGAGAGTAATGCTGAAGGAAAAGGTGGTGTTTTAGAGCCTTCCTAAATTGTGTGAGGTCAGAAATAGCCAGGATAGTGGTAGGGAGGGCATTCCAAAGTATGGGTGCATAAAACACAAAGGCTCTGTTCTTTGTCGTGAGGGAGCATTTTGTTATCGCATTGGGGACAGCGAGTGTGTTAGCTGCAACCGATCTTCTGGATCTATTCTGAGGAGTGGGGTGAACAAGGTCCATGAGGAAGATCCATGAGGGAGGTGGAGGATAGTTTGTTAAGGGCTTTGAAGGTAATCAGTAGTACTTTGAAGGTGAGCCTGCAGTAGATAGGAAGCCAATGGAGATGTTGCAAAATAGGAGTTATGTGGTCTCTTCTGGAGGCTCCATACAGGATGCAGGCAGTGGTATTCATTGCCAGTTGTACTGGGTTGTGTGCTCTTAGGGAGACTATGTAGAATGGCGTTGGCATAGTCAAAGTGGTGGGATACAAGGGCTTGAAAGATTGTCCAGAAGTCAGCAGGGGACCTAGTCCAGTAGGGGACTTAGGTGGCGAATTGTACGTATCTTGTTATAGATTGCCTTGATGGTGTTGCTTATATGTGTTTTCATGTCGAGCTGCTGGTCTAGGGTGACACCCAAGTAGCAGATGGTGGGCCTACTCGGGAGCTCTGCATCTCTCACCTTAATTGAAGCGGGAGGGGTGAAGGATTGATTCCTTGTGATAAATAGGACATCAGTCTTACTGAAGTTAATTCTGAGGCTTTGCATGCTTAGCCAATCAGTAACAGCATCAAAGCATCTTGTTAATAGCAAGAAGTCAGGCTTAGGATTAGGACCACTGTGAGGGACATGAGCAGGGCGATACAGAACAGTCTGCCCACTTGCGACTGCCCCCCACCCCCACCCAGCTGAGCCCTGTCAGGGTCCCATTGGGTGAGGACCCATATATTATGCATGCCTCGTGTTGATGGTTCATTAAAGTGTTTGGATGAATAGTTGGTACATACAGTGGAATAAGGGATTAGGTTTGAAGGGTTATAAGGCAGAATATAAAAGTAGGATGTACAAGGTGGAGAGGAAGTAGGTTGGAGTAGATACATTGAAGAGCCAAGCAGGCATGCAGACTGAAGATATCTGCATGGTATTGAGAGTGTAGGATAAATGATGTTAAGGGCGTGCTGATGTTTAAGTATGGCTGCCACATTCAATTATGTATGTATGTCACAACTTTATTTTTATTATTATTCTCAAATCATAAAGTATAAAAAAAAATTTGGCAGCTGAGAATTTAATGCTAAAAAATGCAGGGTCATGCATTTGGCCTGCAAAAATCCAAGGGAGCAGTACAGTGTAGGGGGAAAAGTACTTCTGTCCATGAAAGAAGAGTGGTGTGCCGCAGGGATCTGTCCTTGGTCCGATTCTTTTTAACATATTTGTTAGTGATATTGCAGAAAGGCTGTCGGGCAAGATTTGCTCGTTTGTAGATGATACTAAAATCTGCAGTAGAGTAGACATCCAGGAAGGAGCAGATAACATGATGAGGAATCTAGCTAAGCTTGAAGAATGGTCTAGAACAGGGGTCTCAAACACACGGCCCGCGAGACAACTTTGTGCGGCCCGCGACAGAGGAAAACAAAAAAAAACACAAAACCCTGGCTTCTGCCGTTGCCGCCGTGGCAGCGGCAGAATCAATTGTCAAATTTAAAAAAAAAAGACTTCTGCTGCTCAAGCAGCAAAATCAGCTGTCCTGCGGCCCCTTCCCCTGTGCCCGGAGATCCGAGTCTGCTCTATCAGCGGCGTGCTTTTCAAGCCGCGAGGAGAGTATTCCCCTCTCGCGCGGTTTCAAGCCACGCGAGTGGGCAATACTCACCTCGCGGCTTGAAACGCACGCCTCTGATAGAGCAGAATGGGATCTCCGGGCACAGGGGAAGGGGCCGCAGGACAGCTGATTTTGCTGCTTGAGCAGCAGAAGTCTTTTTTTTTTTAATTTGACAATTGATTCTGCCGCTGCCACGGCGGCAACGGCAGAAGCCAGGGTTTTGGGTTTTTTTTGTTTCCCTCCTTCGCTGGCCGGTAATGAGCTATGGAGGGGCTGACTGAAATGGGGTAATGGGGGTTAGGACTGGAAGTGGGCTATTGGCAGGGGGGGGGGGTTATGACTGGTAATGGGCTATGGTGGGGGCTAGGACTGGAAATGGGCAGATGGGGGTTAGGACTGGAAGTGGGCTATTGGCAGGGGGGGGGTTATAACTGGTAATGGGCTATGGTGGGGGCTAGGACTGAAAATGGGGTGATGGGGGTTAGGACTGGAGGTGGGCTGATTGGGGGGTTAGGACTGGTAATGGCCTATGAGGGGAGGTAAGACTGAAAATGGGGTGATGGGGGATACGACTGCAAGTGGGCTATGGGGGGGACTAGGACTGGTAATGGGCTATGGGGGGGTAAGACTGAAAATGGGGTGATGGGGGGGTAAGACTGGAAGTGCGCTATGGGGAGGTTAGGACTGGTAATGGGCTATGGGGGGTCTAAGACTGGAAATGGGCTGAGTGGAAGGGGGGCTTGAACTGCAAATGGCTGATGGGGAGGGGGGCTTGGAATGGAAATGGGCTGTGAGGGGAGGGAGCTAGGATTGGAAATGGGCTGATGGGGGGCTAGGATTGGAAATGGGCTGATGGTGAGGCTAGGATAGGAAATGGGCTGATGTGAGGCTAGGATAGGACTGGAAATGGACTGATGCAGGGACTAGAAAGGAGCAGATGCTGGGTGGGGCTGGAACTAGAAGGGAGCTGATGTTGGGGGAGGATTAGAATGGGATGGAGCTGGGAAAGTGAAATGGAGAGGGGAAAAATATTTTGTCTGGAAGAGAAGACAAATCTACAATTGGCCAGGTATTGGGAGAGTAAGTGGGGATTGAGGATGGAGGGGTAAAATTTGAGTGGATGAAATAGGAATGAGGAAAGAGCAAAAGGAGAAAGATTAGTATGTTAAAGCAGATGTAGAGAGAGAGAATGGAAAAAAACTAGAAGAGAGAAGAAAGGACAAATGGACAGCAGACGATGGAGATAGCAGAAGACACGAAGAAACCAGAAGTGGCTGGAGCAATTGCAACTGAAAAAAAATGCACAAAAGGTAGAAAAATATCTCTTTATTTTGAATTTATTAACTGGAATATGTCAGCTCTGGGAAATGTGCATCATTAATGTTTGCACTTTGTTTAGTACAAGAGGAAATTAATTTATAGCTTTATTTCTACAGTGTTGTTGTACATTCCAAGTTTGGCTTTTGGGGTTCCCAGTTTAATTATTGTCTTCCTATTTCTAAATCTTTTAGTCTTTCTTTATCCATACTCATTAAGAGGCATGTTTACTAAAAGTTAGTGTATGGTAACATTATGCAAATATTTATGCAAATGAGGCCCCTTATGCAAATGAGGCCCCACGTCTTATGCGGCCCCCGGGTTACTTTACAAGTCCTCATTTGGCCCTCAAAGCAATTTGAGTTTGAGACCCCTGGTCTAGAATTTGGCAGCTAAAAAATAGAGGGTCATGCATTTGGGCTGCAAAAATCCAAAGCAGCAGTACAGTGTAGGGGATGAGGTACTGTACTTCTGGCCACAAAAGAAGAATAGGACCTGGGCATATTTGTGTCTGACAATCTTAAAGTAGCTAGACAGGCAGAGAAGGTTACTGCAAAAGCCAGAAGGATTCTTGGGTGTATAGGGAGAGGAATGGCAAACAGAAAAAAGGAGGAGATAATGCCTCTGCAATAAGTCTCTGGTGCGACCTCATTTGGAGTATTGTGTGCAATTCTAGAGACCGCACATTCAAAAAGATATAAGCAGGTTGGAGTCCTTGCAGAAGGTGGCTACTAAAATGGTAAATGGTCTTCGTTATAAAGCATATGAGGACAGACTTGAAGATGTTAGAAACAGTACTTCAGTTTAGAAACTGAGTTAGAAACAGTACTTCAGTTTAAATTGTTACACAATCTGTGTTAGTTGATTTATTGAACTATTCCACATAGTTTTTACATACACTTTGTTGTTCAAGTTAAGATGTTCATTGTAAAAAGTTATAACTGTTCTATGTAAAACAAGCTCTGCATTGCTAATTGTTGTTAAATGTACACCGCAACTGATCGCTGGAAGATGCGGTATATAAATAAGTGTTAAATAAAATGTTAATATGTATACTTTAAAGGAAAGGTGGGATAGGGGCGATATGAGACACATTTAAATACCTCTGTGGCATAAATGCACAGGAGAGTCTCGTTCAATTGAAGGCAAGCTTTGCTATGAGGGGACATAGCATGAGTGTGAAAGGAGTAATATGCGGAAATATTTCTTTACAGAAAGAGGGATAGATGCATGAAATAGTCTCCCAGTGAAGGTGGTGGACATAAGGACAGTATTTGAATTCAAAAAAAGCATGGGACAAACACAGAGGATCTCTAAAGGTAAAAATAGGACTACTGTAGTTGATATGGAAGGGTACGTGCCAGTTGGAGGCGCGGTGGTAGTTATGAATCGTACTGAATACATTTCTGAAGCGCAACGTCAATTAAAGGATTCTTCAACATACATACCACTGGATTATGATCCTACACAGTTGCTACAAAGAGAAATCAAAGTAATCACTCAGGCTGCTCTGGAAAATCACTATATTGATAAAAAAGAATACCATTTTTTGAATTTCTTGGCACCAACTTTGGCAACTTTTTATTTATTACCTAAAATTCACAAAGATTTATCTCATCCTCCAGGTCGCCCTATTGTCTCCACACGGGGTTCAGTGTTAGAACCGCTATCCACATTTCTCGATTTGTATTTAAGACCATTAGTCAAATTAATTCCTTCCTATGTTCAAGATTCTACCTCTTTTTTGACTATATTACAAGGATTGTCTAGTTGGGTAGGTCAAGCGGATATTTTGCTTGTCACTTTTGATGTAGTATCATTATATACTAGTATACCCCAACAGGCAGCCTTTTCTTTGGTTGAGAGTGCTCTGCAATCCCGGGGAGATATGAGTGATGCTAAGTTGTCTTTTTTATTACAATTAGCAAAACTGGCCATTTTCCAGAATTTCTTCATTTTTGAAGGCACCATATACCAGCAAATATCGGGTGTGGCCATGGGGGCCACCTGTGCCCCGTCTATCGCCAATCTTTATATGACGAGTTTTGAAGAAAAATGGCTCTGTAACACTCCGTATCAACAGCGGATCAAATCATGGCACAGATACATAGACGACATTTTCCTTCTGTGGCAAGGCACTGAACTTGAGTTGAATGATTTTTCTGTATGGTTAAATTCCTGTGATCCCTGCATTCAGTTCACTTATTCAAGTCATCACCATCAAATTACTTATTTAGACATTCTTATTACTAAAGGCATTTATGAGTGGGAAACGTCGATTTTTAAAAAAGCGACAGACCGTAATACTTTTTTATACTATACTAGCGCACATCCTAGAAATTTAAAAGACAATCTTCCACTGTCGCAGTTCCTGCGGTATCGCAGAAACTGTTCCTCTAAGGAAGACTTTAAGTTAAAATCTAAATACCTGATGGGAGATTTTTTAGATCGAGGTTATCCTTCCAGAGTTGTAAAGAATGCTTATAAGAGAGCGTTATTTAGTGATCGCTCTCTTTTATTGCAACGCCGACACTTCAATCCGGGTGATAGCAGTTATGGAGGAGACTCCAATATAAATTTTATAACCACGTTTTCCCCTTACAGCAAGGATATTAAGAAAATTGTTAAAAAACATAGCAACGTGTTACAAGCTGTCCCGGGATTGCAGGGATATAAGGTGCGATGTGTCTGGCGATGTAACATCAATTTAAAAGAACAATTATGTCCAGCAGTTTTGCCGATTGAGTCTAATACAGTGTCTACGGATTCCATCCCTATGCTAGGCCATTTTAAATGTGGACAATGCAACATTTGTGACATCACGATGGAGCTTACAGAATTTTTCCACCATGAAACTACTTATGCCTTTTGGCATTATACAACTTGTAACTAACTCCACGAATGTGATTTACATCATAAGGTGTCCCTGTGGGTTACTGTACGTGGGTAAGACCACCCGATCATTCAGGATACGCATGAGGGAACACAACAGCCGTATAAAATGCCGGACATTGGAAGCTCCTTTAGTCCAACATTGTTTAAAAGAGAGTCATATTTTTGAACAACTACGCTGTTTTGTTGTAGATCAAGTGACAGCTCCCATGCGAGGCAAAACCATTGACGAAACGTTACTTTGGAGAGAACAAAAGTGGATCTTCACTTTAAATTCAGTACACCCATCGGGTTTAAATGTGCATCGAGATCTCTCACTTTGCTTATAGTAGGTAGTCGAATCTAACGAAGTAATGTGCTTAGAATGTGCATCGTAACTTTACCCATTGGTAGTTGGAGCAGCTTGTCTGAGTCACATGATTTTCCCTTTAAAAATGGCGACTGTGATCAATCTCGCATGCGCGGCGTTCTGTGCACGGAAACTTGACAGAAATATTTGAAGAAAATCTGCACTGATTACGCTTGTTATGCGCTAAAAAAAGGTCTGTTCATACCTATGTTGTTTAAAGATTGAGATGCAGCAACTGGCTTCATGACATTAATTTCACGTTTTTATGTTTTTAGCCTGTAACGACAATTCCCTGAAGAAACTTCTTTAGTGAAACGCTTGGGCAGCCTAGAAGGAGGCGTTGGAATTGCCTTTTCATCTGGCTAATGTTACAAAGCTAAGTTGAATTTTCTTCTCGTTCAACATTTGGTATCATTATCAAGAATACATTGATTTGCCATAAGACTTTTTACTATAAGAATTATAAAAAACTTTTCCAAAAAAATATGAGTTCAAAGGGTCATTGATGTAAAAACTGGCACCGTTAAGGGGCTTTGTGCCCATGATTAAAGTGCCACCGTTTTTTTCTGAGACCCAGTTCTTAGTGAATGACATTAACAGCTTTTATGTTGCTTGGTTTAGACAATAGACGGGGTGTGTGTTTTATAGTTTGATATACCCGTTTAATAACATTCAGACTACAGTTTATTGTTCATAACAGGATATGGAAGGGTAGACTAAACAAACCATATGGTATTTTTCTGACGTCATGTTTCTAGTTTATCAAATAGTTGTAATACTTCTCCTGGTTTATCAATGTTTTTTCAATTCTTTCGATGCATTACCTTTAAATATCATTTCAGTCATGGGTAACTTCTCTACGTCTTCTTCAGTAAAGATCGAAGCAAAGAATTCATTCAGGCTCTCCGCTGTGGTCTTATCCCCTCTTAGTGTCCCTTTTACCCCTCTATCATCTAAGGGTCCAACTGACTCTCTCAGATTTTTTTTGTGCTACAAAAGTACTTGAAAAAAGGTTTTAAGATTTTTTTGCTTCCACAGCAAGCTTTTTTTTCAAATTCTCTCTTTGAGTGCCTTATCAGTGCCTTGCATCTAACTTGCCAGTGCTTATGACTTTCATCTAACTTGCCAATGCTCGTTTCCAGTTTTCATCATTTGGCTCTTTTTTCCATTTCCTGGGAAACTACAGACTGGTGAGCCTGACATTGTACCATGCAAAACGGTAGAAACTATAAAGATCAAAATTATTGAACATGTAGTCCTGGTTTAATGGGAGAAAGCCAATCAAGGAAAGTCTTGTCTTACTAATCTGTGCTATTTTTGAAGGTGAGAACAAACAGGTAGACAAAGGTGAGCCGGTCAATAGAGTGTATTTGGATTTTCAGAAAGCCTTTGACAAGGGCTCTCATGAGAGACTCTTGGCAAAATTAAAAAGCCATGGGATAGGAGGCAGTGTACTATATTGTGGATCAGGAACTGATGAAAGGATAGAAAGCAGAGGATAGGGCTAAATGGCCAATTTTCCCAAATGGAGAAGGGTGAATAGTGGAGTAGCCCAGGGATCTGTGCTGGGTCCGCTGCTTTTTAACATATTCATAAATGACCTGGAAATTGGAACAACAAGTGAGGTAATCAAATTTGCAGATGAGACAAAATTATTCAAAGTTTAAACACAAGAGGATTGTGAAGAATTGCAAGAAGACCTTGATAAATTGGAAGACTGGACGTTCAAATGGCAGATAAAATTTAATGTGGACAAATTCAATGTTATGCACCTAGGAAAGAACACTGTAGATGCCATGTGTCCCAAGAGGTAGAGCATCTGTCTTGCAGTCACTGCTGAGCAGCCCTGCACTGTCCGTGCTAGGGCTGACAGGCACAGCGTACGGTCTAGAGACAGAAAGGCCCGCGCCCAGGTGGAATCCAGCAGGGCGTCAATGAATTTCAAACACTGGGTGGGCAGCAGGCATGACTTTGGGAAGTTAACCACAAACCCCAGGCTCTGGAGCAGCCCTATAGTGAGATGCGCTGTGATGCGCACCTCCTCCGGCGAGCTGGCTCTTATGAGCCAATCGTCCAGGTAGGGGAAGAAGACGACCCCCGAGGAGCCGGAGGCATACAGCCACAACTGCCAGACACTTGGTGAACACCGAGGGGCCAAGGCTAGGCTGAAGGGGAGTACCCTGTACTGACAGTGATGGCCGCTGATCGGAGATACTGATGGATGTATCAAGATGTGGGAGGTAAGGCAGCAAGGTTCCAAGGGATACCATTTTGAACTTTTCCTTGACCAGGAAGTGGTTGAGGTCCCACAGATGCAGGATGGACACAAGGAAGTAGTGAGATTAGAACCCCTGGCCCTGTAGAGGCTGGGGGACAGGCTTCACTGCCCGATCCTCAAACAAGACCTCTAGCTGCATTTGCAGATCTCCCTGTGCACCTCAACAAAGCACGTGATGCATGAGGAAGGTCGTTGGAGGACGACTCAGATGCTCCATGACTTCAGTGCTCTGACTGAGCCCCTGTCTGCGATGAGTCGCTGGACGCCAAAGGTAGGTATTCCACTCCTGATGTCGATTCAGAGGCAGACTTTCCAGACAGATCCCCTTCGGCCTTTCATGCTCCTTCCCGGTCTTAGCAGACATTCAAAGGCAGAGCATTCAGACACATCGTCGCCCTCCCCAAGGCACTTAAGGCAGGTACTGTGGCAGTCTGTAAGGGACATAGTGCAGTTGCACATGCCACACTGCTTAAATCTGCTGGTCAAAGACATAGCGAGAAAAATTGTCCCCGCGAGATCAAATGCAGACATCTCGACCAACTAGGCAGTGAGCAAAACACCCACGTACCAAAAAATAAGAAAATATATAATTACTTGAGCGAAAAGCATGATATCGAGGTGGTGGAATCGAGCAGTGGAAAGATGATCGAACCGATCCCGGCAAAAAAATCCCACAACAGAATACCAAAGAAATGATGGAAAAAAATCATTTTTAACTAGAGGGGGGGGGGGGGGACAGACAGCATGTTTGGAGGGCTCCATGGAAAAAAAAAAGACCAAGGTAAGATGGCACCCTTGGATGGGAAGGTGACTGCGCACATGCAGTGTAACTCTCAAAGGCTTTCTTTGAAAGCTGGGGAGTGGATCCGTATGGGCTCCGTCAACGCAGATGTCACCCAAATGTGAGGACTGACTTCCTGCTTGTTCCAGGAGACCGTATCTTCTTATGTTCAACAGATCAGGCCTGACTGGCAGTTGCCACAGCCTGTCCACTGCAAGCTGAAAAAGGTCTGCATACAATGGTTTTCGATGCCAATCCAGACCTATCAGCACCACTAGTCCGTGATGGGCTTCGATGCGCTGCACTAGGTGGCTTATCAGAGGCCATGGCAGGAAAGCATAGAGAAGCCTCTGTCTGCCAAGACTGAGCCAACATGGCCAGACCCTCATAAGAACATAAGATATGCCATACTGGGTCAGACCAAGGTCCATCAAGCCAAGTATCCTGTTTCCAACAGTGGACACTCTAGGTTATATGTAACTAACAGTTTCCCCAAAAGACAGGTTCCACAATGCTTGTACTGGGTCAAGCATTGATATCCTGGGTCCCTTCTTAATAATGGTTTATGGACCTTTCCTCCAGGAACTTGTCCAAACCTTTTTTAAAACCAGCTACACTAACAGCCTTTACTACATTCTCCGGTAACAAATTCCAGAGTTTGATTACACGTTGAGTGAAAAAATATTTTCTTTTATTAGACTTAAATAGTTTACCCTGTAGCTTCATTGCATGTCCCCTAGTCTTTCTATAGTCTGATAACGTAAACAATCGATCTACATTTACCCGTTCCACTCCGTTCATTAATTTATAGACTTCTATCATATCTCCCCTCAGCCGTCTCTTTTCAAGGTTAAAGAGACCTAACCTTTTTAGCCTTTCTTCATAGGCGTATCCTTCCATCCCCTTTACCATTTTGGAGGCTCTTCTCTGAACCTTTCCTAATAACGCTATATCCTTTTTAAGATACGGCGATCAGAATTGCACACAATATTCAAGGTGCGGTCTCACCATGGAACGATAGAGGCATTATAATATCTTTTGTTTTATTTTCCATTCCTTTCCTTATGATACCTAGCATTCTATTTGCTCTCTTGGCCGCCGCCACTGCACACTGGGCCGAGGGTTTTAACATGGTATCCACAATGATGCCTAAATCTTTTTCCTGGGTGGTGGTTCCTAATGTGGAACCTTGCATCGTGTAACCATAGTTTGGGTTGTTCTTCCCTATGTGCATAACTTTGCACTTGTCCACATTAAATTTCATCTGCCATTTTGATGCCCAGTCTTCCAATTTATCAAGATCCTCTTGCAATTTTCCACAATCCTCATGGGTTTTAACAACTTTAAATAGTTTTGTGTCATCTGCAAATTTGATAATCTCACTCGTTATTCCACTTTCCAGGTCATTTATGAATGTCAAAAAGCAGCGGACCCAGCACAGATCCCTGGGGTACAACACTATTCACCTTTCTCCATTGGAAAAATTGGCCATTTAGCCCTACCCTCTGCTTTCTGTCTTTTAACCAATTCCTGATCCACAACAGTACACTGCCTCCTATCCTATGACTCTAGTTTTGCCAAAAGTCTCTGATGAGGGACCTTGTCAAAGGCTTCCTGAATGTCCAGATAAACTATATCAAATGACTCACCGTTGTCTACCTGTTTATTCACACCTTCAAAAAAACATAACAGATTAGTAAGACAAGATCTACCTTGTCTAAAGCCATGTTGGCTGTCTCCCATTAGGCCATGACTATCTACATGCTGAGTAATTTTATTCTTTATGATGGTTTCTACCATTGTTCCCGGTACTGACGTCAGGCTCACCGGTCTGTAGTTTCCCGGATCACCCCTGGAACCTTTTTTAAAAATTGGTGTTACATTGGCGATCCTCCAATCTTCAGGTATTACAGATGATTTTAATGATAGTTCACAGATTACTAATAGCAGGTCTCCAATTTCATTTCTTTCAACACCCTTGGATGTATACCATCCGGCCCAGGTGATTTGCTACTCTTCAGTTTATCTAATAGTTGTAATACATCTTCCCGATGTATCGATATTTCCTTCAATTCTTCCGCACCTTTAAATACCACTTCAGTCATGGGTAACATCCCTACATCTTCCTCAGTAAAGACCGAAGCAAAGAATTCATTCAGTCTCTCCGCTATCGCCTTGTCGCCTCTTAGTGCCCCTTTAACCCCTCTATCATCTAATGAACCAACTGACTCTCACAGGTTTTTTGCTACGAATGTACTTGAAAAAGTCTTTATTTCACGTTTTTGCTTCCGCAGCAAGCTTCTTCTCAAATTCTCCCTTTGCCTGCCTTATCAATGCCTTGCATTTGACTTGCCAGTGCTTGTGCTGTTTCCAGGTTTCGTCATTTGGCTCTTTTTTCCATTTCCTGAAAGATGCTTTTTTGGCAACAGCCTCTCTGACCTCACCTTTAAACCATTCTGGCAGTTCTTTGGACTTCCTTCCACTTTTCTTTAAGCGTGGAATACAGCTGGTCTGGGCTTCCAAGATAGTATTTTTCAACAACACCCAAGCTTGATGTAAGTCTTTAACCTTTGCAACTGCTCCTTTTAGTTTTTTCTTAACTATTTTCCTCATTTTATTATAGTCTCCCTTTCGAAAGTTAAAAGGTAGTATTGTGGATTTCCTTACTATCCCTCCTCCACTAATTAAATCAAATGCGATCATGCTATGATCACTATTTCCAAGTGGCCCCAACACCTTTATCTCTTGCACTAGATCTGGTGTTCCACCATGGACTAGGTCTAATATGGCTTCCCCTCTGGTCGGTTCATGAACCAGCTGCTCCAAGAAACAGTCATTTATGTCATCTAGGAACTTTATCTCCCTAGCATGTCCTGCCGTGACACTGACCCAGTCGATACCGGGGCAATTGAAATCACCCATTATTATTACTGCGCTGTAACTTTTGTTAGCTTCCTCTATTTCTTTGAGCATTTCATCATCCATTTGTTCATTCTGGCCAGGCAGTCGATAGTACACCCCCACTGCCATCGCCTTCCCCTTTTTACATGGAATTTCAATCCATATAGATTCTACAGCAAATTTTGTTTCCTGCAAAACTTTAATCCTTTCTGACTCAATGCCCTCTCTAACAGAGCGCAACCCCTCCACCAATTTGATCAGCTCTATCATTACGATATAGTTTGTACCCAGGTATCACAGTGTCCCACTGTTTGTCCTCCTTCCACCATGTGTCTGATATTCCAATCATATCTAACCTCTCATTTAGTGCTATATATTCTAACTCTCCCATCTTATTTTTTAGACTTCTAGCATTTGCATACAAGCATTTTAGAGACTGTATTTTATTTATATTAATTTGGCTATTGGTAGTCATGGGTAATTTGGGATCTTTAAGCTCTGTCTGCTCCATACTCGAGGGCATTTGGGCTACTTTACTCTTTTTTGGAACCTCTCTGCTTTTGGTAGTATCCTTCAAGGATTCATTCTTCCGAACCATCCGCTCTGGGGCGACTGTCGGCTTTCCCCTATTATCTAGCATAAAAGTTGCTCTATCTCCTTTTTAAAGGTTAATGCCAACAGCCTGGTTCCATCCCGGTTAAGGTGAGGCCCATGCCCCTCGGACATACATTCTCTGCAGCAGCTGAAAAACATAGAAACATGATGACAGAAAAAGACCACATGGCCTATCTAGTCTGTCCTTCCATAAAAACAACTACAACAGTCCACTTTTTACCTTTAGAGATCCTCTGTGTTGGTCCCATGCTTTTTTGAATTCAGTTACTGTCCTCATCTCTACCACCTCCACTGGGAGACTATTCCATGGATCTACTACTCTTTCTGTAAAGAAATATTTCCGCATATCACTCCTGAATCTATCTCCCTTCACCCTCATCCCATGTCCCCTCGTAGCAGAACTTGCTTTCAATTGAAAGAGGCTCTCTCCCTGAACATTTATGCCACGGAGGTATTTAAACATCTCAATCATATCACCTCTATCCCGCCTTTCCTCTAAGGTGTACATATTAAGATCCTTCAGTCTGTCCTCATATGCTTAATAATGAAGCCCACTAACCATTTTAGTAGCCACCCTCTGCACCGACTCCATCCTGTTCACATCCTTTTGAAGGTGCGGTCTCCAGAATTGCACACCATACTCCAAATGAGGTCGCACCAAAGACTTACAGAGGCATTATCACCTCCTTTTTTCTGCTAGCCATGCCTCTCCGTATGCACCCAAGCATCCTTCTAGCTTTTGCCGTCGCCTTTTCTACCTGTTTAGCTACTTTAAGATCATCAGACACAACCACGCCTAGGTCCCGCTCTTCTTTAGTGGACAAAAGTACTTCACCTCTTATACTGTATTGCTCCCTTGGATTGCTGCAGCCCAAATGCATGACCTTACATTTTTTAACATTAAATCCCAGCTGCCAAATTCTAGACCATTCTTCAAGCTTAGCTAGATCCCTCCTCATGTTATCTACACCTTCCTGGTTGTCTACTCTATTGCAGATTTTGGTATCATCCGCAAAGAGGCAAACCTTACCCGACAGCCCTTCCGCTATATCACTAACAAAGATGTTAAAAAGAATCGGACCAAGGACAGATCCCTGGGGCACACCACTGGTAACATCCTTCTCAATGCTTTGTCATTCTCCACTAATGCCATCAAGTCCATTACCAGAGGCCCCCAGTGCAAACCAGACTGCGGAACACAGACTCCTCCAGAGCCCATTCCCCCAGGTCTAGTTGATGCCAGCTTAGGAAGTCCGTCTGTACATTTCCCTTTCCACCGACTTGAGCTGTGGACAACTGCTGCAGGTTTGCCTCCACTCACTGAAAAGGTGAAGCAACCTCCTTTGCAAGGAGCTGGCTTCCCGTGCCTCCTGCCTGTTGATATACACCACCATGGTGGCATTGTCTGAAAGGACTTACTGCTCGCTATCACAACAGAGGCAAGAACTCCTGTAGAGCCAGCCACACTGCCCCCATCCTTCCGATGATCAGCCACATTGACTGCTCCACCATCCACTGGCCGTGAGTGACCTGGGAGCAACAGTGCACTCCCCAACCGAAGAGGCTGGCACCTGTGGTCATCACTATCCAATCCGGAGGTCCAGAGGCAGCCCCTTCAAAAGGTTGGAGGGAACCAGCCACTATTCCAGGCTGCTGCGAACCTCCAAGGAATTTTGCCGAGAGAGAATACCTCCAAGAGGACTACCATGAGAGCAGGGCCCTTTGCAAGGGATGCATGTGAGCTCTCGCCCACGACACGAGGTCTAATGTTGCCGCCATAAAACACAACAGCTGGAGATCAGAGATGCGCCCAGACAGCTTGGTCTTAAGGAAGCTGCGATTCTGAGCCCTGAGCTTCCTCTTCTGCTGCTCCGGGAGAAACGCCAAACAGACTGGTGTCAAAGAGTGCCCTGAGGTACACCAGATTCTGAGAGGACATGAGGTGGTTCTTGGCTGTATTCACTACCCAGCCTAGCTCTTGGAGCATCGCCAGCACCTGTTGCTTTCTTCCTGTGACTTTGCCCGAACTAGCCATTCATCCAATAGGCATGGACCAGCACACCCCTTGACTCCGAACGGCAGGGCCTGAAACGGGAAGTGGCCCCTTCCACCTCTCTACCCACTCACCCCACGGCGTTCAGTATCTTTATAGCCATCTGGCTGATGATTGCTAGAGCAAGTGAGTGAGTGAGCTCCTCCTCGCTCCCACTGCCCTCCAATCAGCATCTCAATCACGAACTTTAAATTTGTAGTGCGCCGTAAGTGCCAACATGCCTTACCAGAGGGCCCTTTGGTGTGGTCCTTTGGTGAGAGCCCAAAAACAGCAACCCGTTATTACATCCTCCTCCTCCTGCAAGAGCGACATAAAAACGCTACACCAAAGACACCACACTGAGGTCACTCAGCCACAGCAGTGCAACCTGAAAAGCAAGCAAACTCAGAGATTGCTACAGAACACGCCATGCTTCTCACGACATCAGCCCTGAAAAGGACTGGTAAGACCATTGTAGCACATTAAAGCAGTACAGATCACCAGGACTATCATCACGATAAAACACAGAACCCCCCCCCCCCCTCACAGTAATGGCCCCTTTAGCCATCCTCATTACTATCTGCCTTACATCTTTCCTCTCTTCCACCAAAGCACTAGCCCCTACCCCTGCATATATACCAATCATTCACATACACACTCTCAGCAAACACCCCATACCTTTCAAAGGAACAGACCCAGGCACGCACATCACCTAATCCAAATCAAAATGCTTAATCCTGCAACCATATCACCACTACAAATGCACACAAGCAAAGACATGCATCTAAGATGCACCCTCCTCAATGCCCAAATCTGCAAGAAATAAAATCCAACTTCTAACCGATCTACTTCTTAACAGACATCCTTATCATGGAATCTTGGTTCACAGACAATGTCCTGTTGAACCAACTCAGACCACATGACTACAATTTTTTCAGCACTCCAAGGACAATGTCGAAGCAGAAGTGTATTCATCCTCACCAGGTAAAACCTCAACTTCCGCACCCTCAACAAAACCTTGCATAAAGGACTTGACACACGAACAATAACAAATGGCAACAACAATACTTCTTGCCTACAGATCCCCCGGTGCAAGCCCGGAACAACTGGACACACTGCTTGAAGCAATATGCAGCCACAAGTTACAAATAAACTACCTTATGCTCCCTTGGTGACCTCAACCTTGCATCCACAACACCAAAGAACTCAAAAGCCTTCTACGATGCTATGGATGCCATGGACTATGCACAGATCATCAACCAACCCACCCACAGAAAAGGTAACACCCTGAACATGATTTTCTTACCACAAAGCAACCTTACAGACTACCAAAGACCACCACCCTCAGCCATCGACGTTGCCTGGTTAGATCATAAGATGGTGTCCACTATCATACCGCAGAACACACATGATCACAGACCATAGAAACAGAGAAAAATGACGACAGAAAAAGACCACATGGCCTATCTAGTCTGTCCTTCCATCTCTAACATCCTGAGCCTGTGATCGCTACCAGCTCCCCTGAGAAAGGGAAGCAGGGCTCCCCTCCCTCCTTGAAGCAAGCAGCTCCACGAGCTACTGAAGACCAACGATCAATCACAGGAGGTGAAACTGAACTCTGTGTGTGTGTGCGCTGTGCCATTACCATAGCGGCATTTCTTCTCTGCACAGAACTTCCCCCACTACATGTGCTTGCCTAGATCTGCCCCCTGAATCTCCTACAACGGTGGTAAATCCAGCTATTTAAAGGCAGCGTGCTGCAGGCGCACCCACACCAGGCAGGCCTGCACCTGAGGGCCTCACCAGAGGACCCTTTGGCGTGGAAATTAGATGCCACACAGAATATACCTAGACAGTAACAAAGCTCCGAGAGCCACAAAATGTACCTCTGCCACGCACCCCGTCCCCAGAGCCTGCCCCAGTAACAGGCACATGGTACGGAGTGGTGCGCTACTCACTGCGAAAAAACAAACCAAAGGACAACATTAATCTCCTCGAGCACAAAACTGTAAGTGCGTTAAGCTTATAGAACGGCCACATACTGTCATCTATACCATTGATGCTACTGAATCTTAATATCGTAATCTGTACTTGCTTACACTGTATGTCATATATACAAATGTTTGAAATGTTATACAATTATGTCTTAAAATCCACCATTACCCACACCCTTTAGATTAAATCTTTCCTCTCTATGTTGAAGCCTCACTATCTTATGCTAACACTAAAATATCCACCTGCTGGTCTAAACTACAGCTCCAACCCCGCTAACCCAACTACGTTCTCCACTCAAAGTTGTTGCACACATTAGCCTTTATCACAAGCGACACCCTCAGTGCAATAAAACAGACACTCTTACCACTATTAATATTAACAGGCTAACACCATTATATCTGTGGTACATGCCGCCGGACCCTCCAGGACACAACCGCCGGAAGCCCCAGCAAGAGGTGAGCCTCTGATTGCTCCCTTCCACCTCCAGCCCTTCCATCAGCTGAGGCAGCCTTTCCCCTGCATGTGATCCCAAGTCCCACCCACCATCATCATCTCCAGGGCGGGGAAACACCGTTTAAAGGTGCAGCGTGCTTCCACGTGGCCCTTAGGCACAGACAGTAGGCACCCCAAAAAGTACCGGCCACAGCAATATAAGGCAAAATACCAAAGAACCACCTGGAAGCCTCCTACCCACCAACTGGAGGAACCTGAAGCTGAAACAAAATACAGACCAGGAAGAAACCAGGACACAGAACGCGGTGAACCGTGAGTAAAAACAACCCCCAGCAACCAGCCGAACAAAGCAACCACACCTACTTCAACCCTTCAGAAAGTAAAAGAATCAAATTCATTACTTACTACACAACCTACTCTAGCCATACACAAGCAGAATGGATAGCAAAATACTACTCACACTACTCCTGCTCCTCTTACTCCTCAAAAATGGTCACACACATGAAGGAGAAACCAAACTACCATCTCACCTGCACCAAATACCAATTATACAAACAGAGAGACATGCAACCCACAGGCAAATACATATGCTAAGCACCACAACAGACCTCGAAGATTAATACAAGTAAGCTCTACCAGCAATGAAGAAATATCCAATATCATATTACCACAAGACACCACACTCTCCTGCGCACTAGTCAATGCCCGTTCCATACGGAACAAGTTCCACACCATCACGGACTACATACAGAACCAGGACATAGACATGTGCATAACCGAAACATGGCTCTCAGGTACAGACAATGTACTCACAAACCAGATGGCCTCTCAACAATACACAATACACAGCTTCACAAGACCAACATGCAGAGTGGTGGCGTACTAGTCATTGCAAAAGCACACCTGCAATTCCAGACCACATCCCATGTACGAACCACAGGAAGCAACATAATAACAGTCGCAAATAAACATCTGGCACTCTGCCTCCTATACAGAACCCCAAGCTCAAACGAAGAACTCCTCTCCACCATACTGGAACAAATCTGCTCCATGGCAATCCAAAACAAGCCACTCATAGTCCTAGGGGATCACAACATCCCATCGCTTTCCACCCAAAGCCAAGAGACCTTCATGGAAACCATGGAAGATCTGCAATACATCCAAATAATAAAGACCGCAACCCACAAGATGGGTGGCACCCTCGACCTGATATTTACACCAAACCAAGAATACTCCAGCAACATAACACGCATAACTATCACCCCAATCCCCTGGTCAGACCACCATATGATCAACTTCTCCATAAACCAGACCATGAAAAGTCAAACCCCTGAAGCAAATCTCAAGGAGAAAAGAAGATTTCAAACCTTCCACAAAGACAAATTCTTAAGAACATAAGATATGCCATACTGGGTCAGACCAAGGTCCATCAAGCCCAGTATCCGGTTTCCAGCAGTGGCCAATCTAGGTCATACGTACCTAGCAGTTTCCCCAAAAGACACAGGTTCACAATGCTTGTACTGGGTCTTGGATGAAATTCTGCCAGAACTGGATCAAAGCATAATGGATCTTGATGCCACCATCAACAAATGGAACGAAACTCTACATAACGCAGCAATTGCACCACAGAAACCAAACCATGACCACAGAAGAAAACACTATGCCCCCGGTACTCAAGTGAAATCAACAGACATAAAAAACACCTAAGGAAAATGGAAAAGCAATGGAGAACAAAAAAACAAAACATCTTGACAGAATACAAGGAACTTCAAGCTACATACCATAACATGATAAACAGTCACAGGAAGGAGTACCACACAAACCAGATAATGAAATCAATCAACAAACCAAGGGAGCTCTTCGCTATAGTAAGCAACCTCACGAAAGAACCAACCAAAACAGATGACCTAGATGCCATTGCCCCGCAAGATATAGCTGACTACATACAACTCAAATACACACGGACACCACTCAAGATACCAATCAAATCTAACATACAATATAGAGACACGTACTGCATTCCATATACCATCAAGACAACAAATCAACTCCATCATAACCAGCATAAACACAACCTCACCTACTGACCCTTGCCCAGTTACATGGATCAAGCAGATAAAAGAATATCTAACTCCACATCTACAAAAGATGGTGGAATCTTCACTAACTCAAGGATACCTCCCCCAGCAACTCAAGAAAGCATCCATCAGACCAATCCTGAACAGTAACCGTGACAAGAATGAACCAAACTCCTACCGACCAATATCCAGCCTCACCTTCATAACTAAGATAATTGAAAAATGTGTACAGCACCAACTACAGGACCACATAGATGCCTACGCCCCACTGGACCCCCACCAATACGGCTTCAAACAAATCCACAGAGTAGAAACTCTTATTACATCTCTCCTGGACACCCCTGTAATGGGCATGGACAGTATACACCAAGGCTTTGTATTATGTTTCATAGACGTCGCTGCTGCATTTGACTCAGTAAATCACAAACTCTACTACAAAGACTCCAGGACATAGGGTTATGTGGCACAGTCCTAGATTGGTTCTTCTCCTACCTCTCCCACTGGTCACAACAAGTAAGCAACAAAACCCGACAGTTCGAACCCTTCACCCAGCACCAAGGAGTCCCTCAAGGATCAGCTCTCTCGGCACTACTATTCAATATCTACATACAGCCGATTTGTAGCATTATAAAACGATTCAACATCGATTACAGAATATACGCAGATGACATCATGATATTCACCCCCATAAACATCAAACACCCAGACTACTTACAGTTCACAGCATGCTTGGAATCAATGTTAGAATGGCTCAACAGTCAAAGCCTTTCCATAAACTACAAAAAAATCTGAACTGATACACATTACCAGAAGTACGATATTCTCACTGCCAGATAATAAAAATCTTCAACCAAACTATAAGCAATAAAAGAGAAAAGTCAGATATCTCGGGGTCACCTTTGACCAACTCAGCTTCCAGCCACACATCAAGAAAACAACCAGATCAGCCTACCACAAACTCAGAATGCTACGCAACCTGAAAACACTGCTCACCAGCAACAACTTCCGAACTGTCTGCCAAGCCTACAATAATGCCTATATTAGATTTTTGCAACGCAATTTACCATGGGCTCCCGAAAAAAATGACCCTCCCCTTGCAATTGGTACAAAACACTGTGGCCAGTGTCACGAGGTCAGCCCTCCACCTAGGGCTAAGAGAGCTGGTCTGCCATGATGTCCTTTAATCAGAAATTGAGACCACACCTTTTTGCTCTAGCAATGCCTCTTGGGAGTTGTAGTCCCTTTTAGACCTCTGATAAAGGAATAGTTATGAGTCGAGTGTTTAAGGCAAAATGACAAGAAATTTATTCCCCTCACATTAGGACTTAGTGTAGAACAAATTAGGAGAGTGTCCAGGTGTTTGCTTGAGGATTATTTACAACGAAATAAGGTAGCTGCTCTTCACACCCTGGCTCCAAATCGTGCTGTGCCTTTTCTAAGTAACAAAGATGGGAAAACCAAACAGCTTCTTCTGGCAAAGTAAAATAACAACTTTTCCTTTGCTGTTTCACAGCTCTTTAACTCAAAGACTTAACACAGTGACTCAATATCATCGGCTAAGCAAAGCATGCAATCCATTGGAACTTCAGCTATGTCATTAACATTACAATCTGTTTGCATATCTTCCAGCTCAGGTTTTACTGAGTTTGGCTGCCAGCTGTTACTACTGTGTTTAAGGTAACCTCCCTCTGCAAACTTGGGTGTTTCCCCTGTATACAATTCTAGACAGAAAGGGTTTGAAATACCTGTGGCTTTGGAGCTTCTTCTCTGGCTCTCATCTAGTTCTTTATCTTTATTCAACATTTGATAAACCGCTATTGTGGGAACATTAAGCGGTGTACAATAAAAAAGACAGATTAAGCACTGCAAACCAAGAAAAGGAACGCCAGTAATAAACAGGAAAGGAGGAAACAGGATAGAATAGAGACATCTCAACTACTACCAAATCATAATACAGATACAGCCCAACCGGGCAACACAGACTGTAAAAACAAGGGAAAGGCAAATAGAGGCTTATGACAGGACCAAGACCAAGACAGGACAATCAGGGAGGGGCCTCAGGGGAAAGGTCAAATGCTTTCTGAAACAGATGAGTCTTAAGTAATGATTTAAACTGAGGATATGATGGTTCTAACCGGAGGGGAGCTGGTAACATATTCCATAATAAAGGTCCAAGGAAGAAAAAAGCTGAATGACGGGTCTGTTCCAAATGGGCTTGGGAAGGTGAGGGTAGGGATAAACGGTTAGCATGGATTGAGCGAAGTTGCCGATGGGGAGAATGTAAAGAAATACAATCTGCTAAGTAAAGAGGGTTGCAAGTGTGGATGGCCCGATGAATCAAAATCAAAAATTTATAATGGAAGTGGTAGCGAAGGGGCAACCAGTGTAACCGGAGGAGGATAGGGGTGATATGATCAAATCGACTGGAAAATGTGACTAGACGTGCTGCTGTGTTTTGGATACATTGCAATCTCTGGAGTTGATAATTTGGGAGATTGGCCAGAAAAACATTACAGTAGTCTAGTCTACTGATGACTAGAGCAAGCACGAGGGTGACCAAGGAACTAGATGGCAGCACAGAGCGAACGGCCCTAATTTGCCGCAGAGCAGCAAAGGAGCGGCGGGAGATTGAAGAGATATGTTCGTGAAAGGAAAGAGAAGGATCTAGAAGAACACCCAAATAACGGAAAGAAGATGTAAGGGGGATACTAGTCGTTCCAATGGAGGGAGCAAGTGTCGGGCATGTACCACTCAAAGATACCCACATTGCTTCCTGGCTTTCAGAGAATTTTCTCCATATCAACCCCTCAAAGTCCTCAGCAATGTGGTCAAGGCAGAGATTAAGCTGGGAGATATCTGGAGACAATGGTGAGGTATGGAAAAGAAGAATGATGTCATCCGCATAGATGTATGATGAAACAGGATATTGCTGAATAATTAGGGGTAGTGGAGAGAGGAAAATATTGAACAGCAAGGGGGAGAGAACAGAACCCTGTGGAACACCACAGGTGAGAGGAAGGATAGTGGAGGACTGCCCATTAACGTGTACAGAAAAAGAACGGGTTGAAAGGAAAGAATGAAACCAATGCCAGACAGCACCTTGGAGGCCAATGTCTGATAACCGGGACAGAAGGGTACAGTGGTCAATCAGGTCGAAGGCTGCAGACAAATCAAGTGACACAAGGAGGGTAACATCACCACGGTCGTGAGTGACATGCAATTCATTCAGTAGTGCAAGGACGACGGTTTCGGTGCTATGACCCCGGCGGAAACCAGCTTGTCGTGGGTGAAGTGAGTTTACGGATTCAACATGTGAGTTCCTTCCAGTTATAAGGAAATGCTCTGTGACTCTCTGTTTGTAATTCCTGACTAGAGCCACCCCCTGGCTCTCTGTTCCAGGTAGAGCTTAACCTCCCTGCTTTAGTGCTGGGTCTCCACTTGTGCAAACTCTGAAGCCTTTCCTCAGGCAGTAAGGACTGAAGGGCTCCCTGTTCTCTCTGCCCAGGCTGGTTCCTGGCAACAGGCTGTGCCTTCCCACCTTCTAGTCTGCCGGCTTATCTCCCAGAACTGCAGGTAGGTTCTTTGCCAAGTCTCCCATTCTCTAGGGTTCCTGAGCCTCTCCAACCACGTCTCTCAGGAGCTCTTTCCTCTTGCTACCTCTCTGGCTTCCTTCCTTGCTTCTCTTGTTGTCCTTGCTGCCCCTCCTTTGCTCCCAACCAGCGTTTATATTTCTGTTCCCTGAGGCTTGGCCCTGCCTTTCTGAACAGGTGTGAGTGATCAAGCTCCAGGCTTGCTGCTACATCAGAGCTTGGGCGTGTCAGCTCAGCTCCTGTCTCCCTCTGTTTGTCTTTCTCTTGTAAACAGTGAGCTATGTGTGCTGGCTGACTGTCAGTTTTAAAGGTAACCTTTTCCTTTCTATTTCCATGGGCTCTATAGGGGCTTCTACATCACACCAGAATCATCACAGGAACAGCAAAATACAAACACAACACCCACGCTCCATCAACTGCACTGGCTCCCTATGGCTGTACGCACCAAGTACAAAAACAATAATAAAACACTAAACAACCTCACACCTAAAACTCTGCAACCACTGATCAAGAAAACACTACCTACCAGAACAAGGAGAGGAGCCGATAACATCCTAGAGACCCACCTAAACTTCAGGAAAGCAAACCACTCCACCTGCAACAGAGCCTTCTCCCTATTTGCACCCAAGCTGTGGAATGATCTCCCCACATCAACACGTGAGATCAAAGACTTAACGGACTTTAGAAAGGCAATAAAAACCCATCTGTTCCTGGAATACTTTGAAGCTACCCCGGAAGATGATGATTAACAGTAACAGCAACTGGACCATAAAACACAGCTAGAGCTCTTGTATATACAGTAGTTAGCAAATGACAATTGCTTGTTCTACCCCAATGTAACCTCGAAGTTGAATAACCCTGTTCAATGTAAAGCTTGTTGCTATAACTGTTCATTGTAAACCGCTTTGAATGTATATGATAAAGCGGTATATAAGACCTGTTAAATAAATAAATATCAACTACAACAGTCCACTTTTTTCCTTTAGAGATCCTCTGTGTTTGTCCCATACTTTTTTGAATTCAGATACTGTCCTCATCTCTGCCACCTCCACTGGGAGACTGTGTGCTATGCTGTGCTTTCCCTATCAAATCAATAGTATATTTCATCAAAATTTCTGTCATGATTTGTCATTTTCACGCCTGTAATCAAGCCGCTACTGATCGCTGGAAGTAGCGGCATACAAATGTATGTTAAATAAATAAATTCCACGGATCCACCACTCTTTCCGTAAAGAACACTCCCCAGCATCCTATAGGAAAGCTTTTGGGAGCATCCCACTGCGCCTGCGCTGCTGCCTTCCTGCCTTTCCAACTCTCCCTCCTCAGTTTTTCGTTTTCCGTGGAGCCAACAGGGGGCAATTCCTGTCACTGCAGAAAATGTTTTTTTGTTGTTGTGCGTCTGCCTTCCCATCAACGCTAGCACTGATATCTTCGGTGTTGTTTTCTTCTTCTATTTTCTAGTTTAAAAAAAAAAAAAAAAAAAGGTTTTTCTTGGAGGGACCTTGCCCTCTAGGTGCTTAAGCGCCATTTTGAGCCTTAGGCTCCTTTGTTCCTCAGAATGGAGAAACCAACTAGTGGTTTCAAAAAGTGTTTCAAATGTAGCAGTACCATTTCTACTACGGACACCCATGACTGGTGTCTTAAATCTTTGTGACCAGATCATTCACCGTCAGAATGTCTCCTTTGCAGAAAGATGACAAAGAGGGGCCTGCAGAATAGAGCTGCGAAACTCTGCACCCTCTTTGCCTCGGATGCAATGTCTGCGGCATCGACGTTGTCTAGGGCTTCATCTTCCTCCCATGGATCTCAGGTAACGAAACCCAGGTCTCCTTCGAAGACTGGTCGGTCCTCAAAGGGTAGATCTCCATCTAAGCATCGAGATGCTTTAAGCGTTGCCCTAGAGGAGAATACATCAGCCCCGGCGGGAGGTCTTTGCCTCCAAAGCATTATCGGGGTCCCAAGATATTCCCGAGGCGTCGTGTTCTGGGGTCATGGCCCGCTGTTCGGGTACCGATACCCAGGCATCGGCTGGCTCCATGGATCAATGTATCCTAGCCATTGAGTGGAATCTTGTGGCATTGCTGGCAGCCTTGGTACCGCTAAAGCCTCTGCAATCGGTTCCGCAGCCATTGGTACTGGCACTGGAGGTAGGTATCAGCATCAACTATTGCGCTGCTCTCCACACTACCACCCATGCCGGCCCTGGAGTCAGTGTCCGGCATCGAGGGTCCGGTACCGAGACATTCCGATACCGATTTCGATCGGTATCGGGTTGGGCAGGAGCACCCGGCTCGTTGATACTTTGAATCGTCTGATTCAGATTCTTCCGATGAATCAATCAGTACCGGAGAGGCTCTTCCGGAAGATCCTGCTCCTTCCCCACAATGCTGGATGTCTCCAACGGAAGACATATCTTTTCAAGACTTTATAAGGGATGTGGCTCGGGGGCCTCTCGATTACGGTGACCTCCAAGAGGAAACTGAGAGCTGAAGAACTTGAAATTCTTCAGTATCCGGCAGCCCCTAAGGAGGCCAACGACCTTACCCATTCATCGGATATTGCATGACCTCATGCTTAGGATGTGGGAAACACCTTTAACAGTGTTTCCGCATTCTCGAAGACTCGATACTATGTGCCGGGTACCGCAGTGTCTCGGTTTCCAGAAAATGCAGTTACCACACCATTCTATGGTTGTGGAATTGGCAATGCGTCAAATTTAAAAGTGCTAAAACACATTCATTTAATCCCCCGGGCCCTGAAGCAAGAACTCTCGACGCCTTTGGCCGTCGATGCTTCCAGGCCTCCATGCTTTCGGCCAGAATAAGTTCATACATACTCTACATGGGTATGTTTCTTCGGGAGGTGACTAAACATTTGGAACTAATGGCTCCTCTTCTCCCAGATGACAAGAGAGCTGATTTCCTGACAGTTGTTAAACATTCCCAGAATGTTTCCAAGTTCATGAACAGAGCAACTTTTGATTGTTTCAAATATATGAGCAGGACTTCTGCTAGTTCCATCGGTGCACGTCGGAGTTTATTTATTATTTATTTTATTACAATTTCTTGGTTACAAGCATCTGACTTCGAACAGTGGGTGCAAGATAAGCTGGGGAATATTCCTTGCACGGGAGAAAACCTCTTTGACAAGGATTGGCAAGATAAAGCTTCTCAACTTGAGTCCGAGAATACCACCTTAAACAAGCTCTCTAGGACCACTGCCAACCCAGCTAAGAAAAAGACGGTTAAGAACCCTTTTTCAACAAGAACGAGTTTTATCCTTCTTACACCCATGCGGCACACTGTCCGGTCCATGCTTCTCAGAAGGGACAACCACCACCACCGAAGCAACAAAGGAAGGCTCAGGCCCCCAGAGCTCAACCAGCTCAGCAGACCCAGCCTCCACAAGGTCTTTGACTTCCTGCTAGAGAATGTAGGTATCCTACCCCTGAAAATTCCAGAGCCAGTCAACATCCCAGGCAGACTGTGCTACTTTGCCAAAAGATGGCACCATATAACATCAGAACATTGGACTCTCTCCATAGTGACAGAGGGCTTCAAATCTCACTTCCAAAGTATGCCCCCTCCCTCCACTCCAAGAGAGCTCAGCTCCCAGCCCCCTCTTACCACTCTCTTGTGCCAGGAGATCACCACCCTTCTCACTCAGGGAGCGACAGAAGAAGTGCCACTTTCCCAACAAGGCCTGGGTTTCTACTCCCCCTACTTCCTTATACCAAAGAAAACAGGAGGATACAGGCCCATTCTGGACCTCTGAGAAATAAACAAGTATGTGTTCCGAGAGAAATTCAAAATGATCTCTCTCGGAACACTTCTCCCTTACATCCAGAGTCAGGATTGACTATGTTCTCTAGACCTAAAGGATGCATATACACACATCCTTATCCACAAAGAACACAGAAGGTTTCTTCAGTTCCTCTTTCAGGGAAGACATTACCAGTACAGGGTTCTACCCTTTGGCCTGGCTTCTGCCCCAAGAGTCTTCACAAAATGCATGGCAGTAGAAGCAGCATTTCTAAGAACTCTAGGGATATTTGTCTTCCCTTACTTAGACGACTGGCTCATCAGAGCATCGTCAGCTCCAGAGGCCAGCTCTGCTCTCTCCCACACAATGCAGGTTCTTCAACATTTGGGGTTTGTAATAAATCTTCCAAAATCCCAACTCACCCCTTCTCAAAACTATAGGGGCTCTTCTAGACACGCAGCAGTCAAGAGCTTTTCTGCTACAGGTACGGTGCACTCCAAAATTTCAACTGGCTTCTCAAGCAGTTATGAAAACCTCCCTAACTGCTCGAGAAATGCTTCAGTTGCTTGGTCATATGGCTTCTAATGTACATGTGGTTCCCTATGCTTCGCTACACATGCGTGCAAACTCAGTGGACCCTAGCTTTGCAGTGGACTCAGGCATCAGGGCGTCTGGGGGACAAAATTAGGAACTCTGCACGCCTCATTTCGTCCCTCCTATGGTGGCAATCACCAAAAAACATACTCTTAGGGTCACCTTTTCAGAAGCCACCACACCAGTCCACTCTGACGACGGATGTGTCCAAATTGGGTTGGGGAGCTCATCTGGACAATCTCTCCACTCAGGGTCTTTGGACTCAGCAGGAGGCTCAGCTTAACAAAACTGCTAGAACTCAGAGCCATCTTCAATGCTCTCAGTGTGTTCCAGGACTACCTCCACTCCAAAACAGTTCCATCCCAGACAGACAATCAGGTTGCCATGTTCTATGTGAACAAACAGGGTGGAACAGGTTCTCAGGCATTGTGCAACGAAGCCCTACACATATGGTCCTTTGCCATACACCTTCAGATACACCTACTAGCGGTGTATCTCCCTGGCAAGCAGAATCTCTTGGCAAACTCAGTTGAGTACTGATGCCACACGAATGGTCTCTCCATTCAGAGCAAATTGCTCGAATCTTTCAAATCTGGGGAACCCCAGATATTGATCTGTTTGCAAGTCCTCAGAATGCCCAACTTCCCTGCTTCTGTTCCAGAATTCCTGCTCAGAACAGTCAAGCAATGGATGCTTTCCACCTCCGCTGGGGTCAGGACTTCCTATATGCCTATCTTCCCATTCCCCTCATTCCCAACTCTGTTCAAGCTTCAGAGAGACAGGGGCCAAATGATCCTCATAGCCCCACGCTATGGCTGTGCCTGTGAAAATGTTGCGGAGCCTTCCCGTCTCTCAATAGGCTCCATGCAGTATTGTCCCGCCTCCAAAGGAAGTGGTAAACTTCCTTTGGAGGCGGGACAATGCTGCACGGAGCCCATTGAGAGACAGGAAGGCTTCGCAACAGATTTACAGGCACAGCCGCGGTTCCCTAAAAGACAGGGAACCGCGGCTGCAGAAGAACAGGGCAGTAGCAGGCAGAGATAGGGAGAGGGGAGGAGGGGGCAGTGAACCTGCAAAGGGGCTGACATGGGGGAGGGATGGATGGAGGGAGGGGGCTAGGAAACACAAGAAGCAAGAGTGGTGATGACACAATGGCTTTATTGGTATTCCCCAACGCGTTTCGGCAGATTGCCTTCCTCAGGGGGTTAAAATCACTTACAAACATATAATAAAAACACGTGTTAAAAACATAACAAACCTTGATGAAAAAGACACATCAACAGAAACATATTAAAGCTAACCGGGCATGGTGTTAAAAAATGGCATATCTATATCTTATTCCACTCAAATTAAATAAATAGATAAATAATTAAAAGCATATAAATAATTAAAAACATACAGAAATAAATACATACAAAATATTAACAAACACACCCATGCTTAATAACATATGTGCATTATGTACTGCAATATTAAACACCAACATAATGTAAACATAAAAGAGCAATACAGAGGTAATAAAACAGCATTAAAAACGCAGGGCAGAAGAGAACATAAAACCAATAAATAGATAAGAGAACTCAAGACTGGGTCATATCAAAGAACATACAAAAAGAGGAAATAAATAAGAGAAAAGAACAGTACTCACTTAACAAGTACCATAAGGTGGTTACCATATGATGAAGTTAAAAAGGCGAATAGCCTAACTCACATCAGTAGAAGATCCTGATAAAAATACAATGCAATAAAAAAAATTTAAAATTTTTTTTGAAAAACAGAGCAGGACACTAGCAAAGGAGATAACGCATCTCAATGCAGTCTTGGAAATATAGGGAATACAGTGGGTGTTCAACCCATACCATATAAAAGAAATAGTGTGAAGGTAAATTAGCGCAGTGCTGTCATTACGTTGTTTAAAAACACTGTGTAGAAACTACATAAGATTGCTATAATTACGATGTTTAAAATACTGTGTAAACTACATGAGATTAACACTTCCACGAAACAAAAACATAGGTTAAAAAGTCACAACTTGAAACTAATGGTGGTTAAATTAAGACCAAGAGTGCTAATTGGGTCAAAGGAGTTATTCACTACACCAGAGTGAATCTTTGAGATATGGACGCAATCCTGTAATAGGAATTCACGCAGTTCTGTCACTGCGATGTTAAAACGCTGTATACAAGCTAAATAAGATTGCTGTCACTACGATGTTTAAAAAAACTATGTAGAAGCTACATGAAATTGCGACTTCCATGAGATAAAAAATACATAGGATAAATAATCTCGACTTAAAACTAATGCTAGTAACTGGATCAAAGAAATTACTCACTACACCAGGGTGAATCTTGGAGATGCGGATACAATCCTATGAGAAGAATTATAGCGCCGTCGCAACTATATGTTAGATACCTGAATATCACCCTGGTGTAGTGAGTAATTTCTTTGATCCAATTACTACCATTAGTTTTTATTTATCTATTTATTTAATTTGAGTGGAATAAGATATAGATATGCCATTTTTTAACACCATGCCCGGTTAGCTTTAATATGTTTCTGTTGATGTGTCTTTTTCATCAAGGTTTGTTATGTTTTTAACACATGTTTTTATTATATGTTTGTAAGTGATTTTAACCCCCTGAGGAAGGCAATCTGCCGAAACGCGTTGGTGAATACCAATAAAGCCATTGTGTCATCACCACTCTTGCTTCTTGTGTTTCCTGTTTGGACCTGCAAGAGCTGCTGCTCTTTTTGTGCCTGAGGCCTGATGGAGGGAGGGGGCTGACATGGACAAAGGAGAGAGACAGGGGGACATACTGGACAGACGGGATAAATGCTGGACAGAGGGGAGAGACAGTGCAGGTTAGGATTATAATGGGCTGATGAGGCTAGCACTGGTAATGGGCAGATCGGGGGGGGGGGGCTAGGACTGGTAATGGGTTGATTAGGGAAGGCTAGGACTGGGAATGGACTGATCAATGGGGGGTAGGACTGGTAATGGACTGATGGGGGGGTTGGACTAGTAATGGGCTGATTAGGGGAGCCTAGCACTGGTAATGGGGTTGAGGGGGGGGACTAGCACTGGAAGTGAGCTGATGGGGGGGCTTCAACTGGAAATGGGCTGATGGGGGGGGGGTAGGACTGGTAATGGGCTGATTAGGGGAGCCTAGCACTGGTAATGGGGTTGAGGGGGGACTAGCACTGGAAGTGAGCTGATTGGGGGGGCTTCAACTGGAAATGGACTGATGGTGGGGAGGGGAGGATAGAGCTGCTGACCTTGGAAGAAAACTGGGGGCTAGGACTATGACTACAAATGGGCTGATGCAAGGGGATGGGGGAATGGGACTGGAAGGGAGTGGATGCTGAGTGGGGCTGCCATGGTATTTGGACTAGAAGGGGACTGGAAATAGGCTGATGGAAAGAAGTGAAGAAAACAAAAGAAGAGATAAGAAATGGCAGATGGACCAAGCTCCATCCAGCCACACAAATACAGCCTCCTCAGAAAAGACACACCGCTTAAAATCCCTGGACAAGGACGAGTTCATCAACAGTGCTCTTACAACTCTCCGTCAACCTGCTCAAAATCTTGAAGATATGATCTCTAGATGGAATACCACTTTGAAATCATGTTCTCAGCTACCTTCCTCGAATAAAGCATTAGCCTCCAACAAACCCCCAAGAAACAGAATAAAAGCCCCATGGTTTTCTGCTGAATTACGGACATCTCTTCGTCTTCTAAGGAAGCATGAAAGAAAATGGTGTCTATCCGGCTCCACAATGGACCAAACAACTTACAAGAACCTCCTAAAACTTCACCGTGAGACAATATCTGTAAAAATGAGAGCATACCACACTGAGCTCCTCCTCCGCTCTCTAAATAAACCACGTGACCTCTTCAGCATTGCAAAATCCTTAACCAAGGAACCTTCCACTTCTCAGCCAGAATCAATTCAATCTCAGCATTATGCCGTATACCTCCAATCTAAAATCCTCAAAACAAATGCGGCACCGAGTCCCACACCTAGTTACATCCCTCACACACAGCTTCCGCTAACAGAGGATTTTATTGCTACTATCAACACCACTACAGCCCCAAATGATCCATGTCCAGCATACTGGATAAGAACGATGCGCGCAGAACTTAGTCCAACTCTATCATACATCATGAAGCTTTCCTTCTCCTCAGGAACATTCCCAACAGCTCTTAAACAGACGTCCATACGCCCTCTCCTGAAAAACAACAGACTAGACCTGACAAGGACAGATTCATATCGCCCGATCTCGAGCATACCCCTTCTAGCTCAACTAATTGAGAAGGTTGTCCAAAGACAGATCCAGCAACACATTGACACATCAGCCCCTCTCGATCCCTGCCAGCACGGGTTTCGAGAAGCCCATGGTGTAGAGACTCTACTCACCATGCTTACCAACACTTTAACCAGAGGTATAGACAAAACGGAAAATGGGTTTGTACTTCTCTTCCTTGATATTGCTGCTGCATTTGACTCTGTTAATCATGAGCAACTCCTTATCAGACTCCAGGAAAAGGGAATTCAGGGCTTGGCTTGGGAATGGTGTAAATCCTATCTAGCTGACAGATGGCAACATGTTCGGATAGGATCCTCAACATCTGATCCATTCCACCAACAGCAGGGAGTACCCCAAGGCTCCTCCCTGTCTGCTTTACTCTTCAACGTATATATGCAACCTATATGTGACATCTGCTCATTTAATATATCCAGCCTGATCTACGCAGATGATGTCTTGCTGTTCACTCCAATCAAAATTATGCATCCTGACCTCTCCCCGCTACTAGATTGCTTCAACGCAATCACCGACTGGCTCCTATCTCAGAATTTACGCATAAACTTTAGTAAAAAACTGAGGTCTTATTTATCACAAAGAACAAGAACTTCTCTCCCCCCACTACCTTGAAGGTGAGAGATGCAGAGCTCTCATGCAAATCTGTGATACGCTACCTGGGTGTCACGCTCGACCAACAGCTCAACCTCAAAGAACACAAAGAACACCACCAAGTCCATTTACAATAAAATCATGACGTTAAGGCACCTAAGACCTCTGCTAGCCCCAGATGATTTCTGAACAATATTCCAGATGCTTTTAACACCACATTTTGATTTTGCAAACATCATTCTGCACGGTCTCCCCAAGAGCACCCTCAATCCACTGCAAATGGCGATGAATGCAGCAGCCCACATTCTCTGCGGCTTATCCAGAAGAGATCACATCACGCCCATACTTATGGAGTTACATTGACTACCGTTGAACAGCAGGCTCATCTACAAGGCACTACTCCTAACCTTCAAAGCAATCAACCTGATAGCCCCCTCATCCCTCACTGCTCTCCTCACCGCAACCCCCAACAGGAGGCCGAAAAGGTCAATAGCTGCCAATACGCTCATTGTACCATCAGAAGCCACAAAATGCACACAAACAACCAGGAATAGATCCTTTGCCTTCTATGCCCCGAGGTGCTGGAACAACCTCCCACCACATATCAGATCAATCAGGGACCTTTATCAGTTCAGGAAAGCTCTTAAACATCACCTGTTCCTCCTACACTTTGCCCACCCTAACCCAACACAACCACCCCCCACACCTCAACCCACTCATACAGCCCCTAACACACCTATAACATGACTTATGACAAACTATACAACAGAACCTTCCATCAGGTATTATAAATTGTAAATAGTTTTACTGTTTGTAAATACTGTTTGTACATATACAGTCAAACCTCGGTTTTCGTGTGCCCCGGTTTTCGTTGGTTTCGGTTTTCGACGTCTTTTCTAACTGAGATCTTGTCTCGGTTATCGGTTTTCACCTCGGTTTTCGTCAGGAACCAGTGCTGCCAGATCTGAAAACCTACACCCTCGCGCTGGTCTGCCCGCCCAGTCCCGGCAGCACTACCCCCCCCCGGACTCACCCGATCGCGTGTTGAGAAGCCAAAGTCAGCTGAGCAACATCCTCGAGCCAGAGATGCAAGGATTGCACAGAGAGGAAGGCCCCGATCTCTCCACCGCCTGCCTGTTCTCTGGAGCGCCCCCTCAGGCTCGGAGGTAGCAGGGTAGCTGTCAATGTAAGCAGGAGATGTTGCATGAATGTGGGAGGCAGCGATCAGATTACAGTGCCGTACAGTACAATATCTGTGTGTTTGCTGTCCTGTGGACGATCGGGCAGGTGAGAGAAGTGACAGGAGCTGGGTGTCTGGAACGGATTACATTGAATTTACATTATTTCCTATGGGAAATATTGCTTCGGTTTTCGTACGTTTCGGTTTTAGTCAGACTGCTTAGAACGGATTAATCATTAAAACCGAGGTTTGACTGTATATAGTTATCCCAGTTACAGTCCCAAGTTATCTATCCTGTTACAATGTAAGCTTAAGGCCGTTTGGTCTGCTGAAAAATTTTTTTTATCATCTGTAAACCGCACTGATACTAAAAAGCGCGGTATAGAAGAGCTTGTAATAAATAAAATAATAGACCACAGAAAGAGAGCTAAGAGAAGACAGGCAAGCAGGAGCCTCAGATCGGGACCAGCATGATCAGAGAATAAATTGGTCAGACAACAAAGGTAGAAAAAATAATTTTATTTCATATTAGTAGTGATTTGACTACAGAATCATCAAATTTTGAAATCAAATATTGTTACTTGTTATTGTGATTAATTATTGTGGTTTAAATAAGTAAATTTTATAAATAAAAACATATTGCAAAAGCCTATAATGTATTAATACATCAACAAATGATTACAGCGACAATGCGTAACGGTAAAGGAAGAGACGCGCATTCGATTTTATCATTGGGGGTCATCACAAGTTAACCAATGGTAAAGCACAGTTACTTACCTGTAACAGGTGATCTCTGGGAACAGCAGGAATAAGTCTTCACATATGGGTACGTCGGTACCGACAGAGCCTGTGCGGGAACGCTCCCCAGCTTCCCAAAAAGAAAAGCTTTTGGGAGTATCCCACAGCGCCTGCGCGCTGCCTTCCCGCTTTTCCTAACCAACTCTCCTCAGTTCGAGTTTAAAGCTGAGACAATAGAGAGAGAGAGGAAAGGAAAGATAGAAAAGAGATACAACTCCTAAGGGAGGTGGGTGGGTTGTGAAGACTTATTCCTGCTGTTCCCAGAGATCACCTGTTACAGGTAAGTAACTGTACTATCTCCAGGAACAAGCAGGAATGAGTCTTCACATATGGGGACTCCCTAGCTGAGATGCGTGGGAGATCCCCAAAGATATGAGACCCTGAAAGGGGTCTGCGTCCTCCTATGGATCTCAGGCATCCATCCAGGGAAGGAGGGCAGGAGTTGTTTAAGAATGGAACAGGTGTCTGAGGACAGCCTGACCAAACAAGGCATCCCGGCGGGAATCCTTGTCCAAGCAGTAATGGGCTGTGAAGGTATGAACAGAGGCCCAGGTGGCTGCTCGACAGATCTGGTCGATGGACACAGAATTTAGATGAGCCATAGAGGTGGCCATGGCCCTCACATTATGAGCTGTAACATGGCTCTCCAGAGAAAGGTTCTTACTCTGGTAGGCGAAAGAAATACACTGAGCAATCCAATTGGACAGTGTTCTCTTAGAGACCGGAAGTCCCAAATGAGAAGGATCAAAAGCAACAAAAAGCTGGGAAGACTTTCTATGTTGCTGTGTCCTATGTAAGTAAAAAGCAAGAGCTCTTTTACAATTCAGAGTATGAAGATTCCGCTCTGCACTGGATGCATGAGGAGCTGGAAAAAAAAGACAGCTAAATATACCTCTTAAGATGAAAAGGTGAGACCACTTTAGGCATAAAGTGTGGATTTGTCCTAAGGACTACCCTTGTCATGATGGAACCTTGTATAAGGTGGATTAGCCACTAAGGCCTACAGTTCACTGATGCGGCGAGCAGAAGTGACTGCAATGAGGAAAATAACCTTCCAGGAAAGAAATTTCAAGGAGGTAGTGGCTAAGGGTTCAAAAGGTGGCTTCATAAGCTGACCAAGAACCAAATTTAAGTCCCATGCCACCGGTGGAGGCCTAATGGGAGGTTTAGTTAAAGTTAGGCCTCTCATGAATCTTGAAATAAGAGGATGAGAGGAGATAGGTTGTCCATTGATGGGCTTAAGGGATGCTGCAATAGCACTCAAATGGACTCTTACTGAATTTGTCTTAAGTCCTGCATTGGAGAGATGCAGGAGATAGTCTAACAAAGAAGTTAAAGGTAGTGCCAGAGGGTCAAGACCCTTTTCAGCACACCAAATGGAAAATCTTTTCCACTTAAAAGCATAGGAACGCCTGGTGGAAGGTTTCCTGGAAGCATGGAGGATATCCTTCACCTGCTGAGAAAGATTCAAGTCTTGAAGGTCTAGGCCTTCAGTAACCAAGCTCTGAGGTGAAGGGACTTGGGGTTTGGGTGCCACAAAGTCCCTTCCTCCTGGGACAGAAGGTCTGGAGCAACTCCCAAGTCCAGGGAGGGGGCTTGGGAGAGATGCAGAAGTAGAGGGTACCACACTTGGCGTGGCCAGCGTGGAGCTATAAGGATCATAGATCCTTGATCCCTCTGAAGTTTGAATAGAGTCTTGGGAATCAAGGGAATGGGTGGAAAGGCATACAGGAAGCCCTGACCCCAATGAAGGAGGAAGGCATCTTTGGCCTGAACTCCCTGACACGGAATTCTGGAACAGAACCGGGGAAGTTTGGCATTCCACGGACTTGCAAAGAGGTCTATGTCCGGGGTTCCCCATTCTTGGAAGATTCTGAGTACCTGATCCATATGCAGGGACCATTCGTGTGGAAGCAGAACTCGACTGAGTCTGTCTGCCCAAGAATTTTGTATTCCTGGGAGGTATACTGCCAGGAGATGGATTTGATGCTCTCTGGCGAAGGCCCATAATCTTAGAGCTTCGTTGCAAAGCGACAGAGAGCCAGTTCCTCCTTGCTTGTTTATGTAAAACATGGCTACTTGATTGTCCGTATGAATAAGGACTGTGTTGTAGCTGAGGAGGGTATGAAAGACCTTGAGAGCTAGAAACACTGCTCGAAGTTCCAAGTGGTTGATATGAAGAGAGGTCTCCTGTGGGGACCAAGTGCCTTGGGTGGAGAGGTCTTGTAGATGAGCTCCCCAACCTGTTTGGGAGGCATCTGTTGTGAGGGTTGCTTGGGGCAACAACTGTTGGAAGGGGGACCCCAGCAACAGATTTTGAGTGAACATCCACCATTGGAGAGACCAAAAGAGACGTTTGGAGGTTGCTATTTGGTCTGAGAGAGCTCCTGAAGCTTGAGTCCACTGGGTGGACAAAGTCCATTCAGCTGCTCTCATGTGTAGGCGAGCATGGGGTACCACATGTACTGTGGAAGCCATGTGGCCTAGCAGTTGTAGCATCTCCCTGGCAGTTAAGTGGCTCTTTGACTGAATCTGGGAGGCTAGCTGCACTAGACGTTGGCAACGGGCCTGAGGAATGTAGGCCCTTGCAGTGGTGGTATCCAACCAGGCCCCTATGAATTCCAGGGACTGAGTAGGGATGAGCTGGGACTTTGGGAGGTTTACCACCAGTCCCAGATACTGCAGAATGCACCTTGTGCGGTCCAGGGAAATCTGGGCCTCTGACTGAGATAGAGCTCGGATGAGCCAGTCGTCCAGGTATGGGAAGACAAATATTCCCAGAGTGCGTAGAAATGCAGCAACTATTGCCATGCATTTGGTGAACACTCTCGGAGCAGAGGCCAGACCAAAAGGAAGCACTCTGTATTGGTAATGTTTTCCCTGGAACAGAAAACGTAGGAATTTTCTGTGAGATGGATGGATGAGGACATGTGTGTATGCATCCTTGAGATCTAGAGAACAAAGCCAATCCTGACTTTGAAGGTATGGAAGGAGAGTGCCCAGAGAAAGCATCTTGAACTTCTCCTTGCATAGAAATTTGTTCAATTCTCTGAGATCTAGAATGGGTCTGTATCCCCCTGTCTTCTTTGGAATGAGAAAATAGGGGGAGTAGAACCCTGACCCTTGTTGAAGAGGAGGAACGTCTTCTATTGCCCCTTGGGCAAGAAGGGTAGTTATCTCCTGACCTAAAAGGTCGAGAAGAGATGTGGGAGAATTGAAGTGTCTCACCATGGTGTGGGGAGGAAGGTCTGAGAAATGAAGTTTGTAGCCCTCTCTTATGATGGAGAGGGTCCACTGCTCTGATGTGATTTGCTCCCATCTGGGAGCAAAATGAGCTAACCTTCCTGGAATGGTGAGAGGTTCTGGCTGTTGTAGAGCCAGAAAGGCTAAGTTCTCTAGTATCAAGTCAAAAACCCTGAGGAGGTTGGGACTGCTGAGTTGCAGCAGCCCCTGTAGACTTTGGTCTGGCCTGCTTAGTTTGCTGATGCTTAGTGGCAAAGTGACCTGTAGAAGATTGTTGGCCAGAAGTGGAAGGAAATCTGCCCTTTTTGTAAAAAGACTTTTTAAAAATCTTTTTCTTGGCAGGGAAGGAGGATGACTTTGAAAGTCTATCCAGAGCAGAGTTCTCTGCATCCATCTGAGTGGCTTTAATTTGCCACTCTTTGCCAAATAAATTTTCACCTGTGCAGGGTAGATTTCCTAAGCCATCTTGAACCCAGGGTTCTAGATCAGAAGCCTGGAGCCAAGCAATTCTGCGAGTAGCTATGGCAATGCCTGAGGCTCTGCTGGCACCTTCAAAGGAGTCAAAAGCTGCCCTGTTGGAGAACTTTGAAATGTCCTGAGTATGCTGAAGCCAAAGGCTGAATTCATCCCTTTTATCCTCTGGAAGAAAGGGGAGGAAGTTGTGCAATTTTTGTGCAACTTCTTTCAGAAACATACCCATATAAAGGCTATATGAGTTGATTCTGGCAATAAGCATACTGGCCTGGAAGATTTTCCTACCAAAAGCATCCAAGGTCCTGCATTCTCTTCCTGGAGGAGCAAAAGAGTGTCTCTTTGTACTCTTTATCCTCTTCATAGCTGACTGCACCACAATGGAATGGTGAGGAAGCTGAGTTTTCTGGAACCCAGGACAAGGAGGGACACGATACATAGTGTCCAAACTGCGAGATGAGGAGAGAGAGTGAGAGGAGTCTCCCATAAATCAATCATGTGTTCATGAAGAATCTCATGAATTGGTAAGGTGACTGCCTCTTTAGGAGCCTTAGAGCATCCTAAAATATCTAAATTTTTTGCTCTAGGCTCTGATTCAGAGGTTACTGAAATAGAGAGTCCTTTAGCTACTTCTCTTATGAAGTCTTGAAAGGACAAGTCCTCTGGAGGAGACATTCTTCTTTTTGGAGAAGAAGGCTCCTCAGGAAGGGCTATGGATACTTCAGGAGACTCATCTGATGTATCAGAATCATCAGAGGAATCGAAGTATCGCCTGTCAGGGTGCTCTTCTAACGCTCGATACGCGTATCGAGCGGTATCAACATCGGGTGTCCCCGGTACTGGATCGGTACCGAGAAGTAGCCCTGGACAAGGAACCGCTGCAGTCGGTATCCTGGTCGATGTCGATGCAGTCGGTACCGGCATCGGCGCTGGTACCGGAGCCGATACCGACAACAGAGCTCGTTGCGGTATCATCGGCGTCGCAGCTTGAATGAAGGACTTTATAGCCTGCTGCATGGACAGAACATTCTGATCCATCGACGCCATGAAAGCCTGGATGTCGGTACCGGGAGAAAGTGCCGGTACCCCAGAGCAATCTAACAGGTGATCGGTCGAGGCCGTGCCATCGATGTCAACCTGTAATCCCATAGGAGCAGCTTTGGAAGCCGTAGCTTCCCGTCGGGGTTGTTTGGCTGGTGCAGGATCCTCGAGGGCAAGCCCGGAGGCATCTCGATGCTTAGAGGGAGATCTACCCTCCGAGGACCTGCTAGGTTTATGTTTGGTTACCTGAGATCCTTCAGGAGAAGACGACCTGGAAGATGTCGATGCTACTGCCGGTGCCTCAGCGGGAAACAGCACATGGAGCTTAGCTGCTCGGTTCTATAACCCCCGTTTAGACATTAGGGAGCAGGACGGACAATCCTGAATGGAGTGTTCAGGACCCAAACATTTAAGACACCATTCATGGGTATCTGTAACAGAAATAGTACCGCTACACTTAGTGCATTTTTTGAACCCGGAGGTTGGTTTTTCCATGAGGGAAATTTTCTTGTGGGCCCTGAGGCCTTAAGAAGAAAAATACACCAAGTGAGGAAAAATATCGATTTTTTTTTTTTTTAAAGAAAGAAAGAAAAGACCGGCGGTACCGGTCCGGAGTCAGGGAAGGCAGACACGCGACCAAAGAAATAAAATAAAATAAAGAACTTCTTCAGCGGTGACAGGGCTCGACCTGCTGGCTCCGCGGCAAAGAAGAACTGAGGAGAGTTGGTTAGGAAAGGCGGGAAGGCAGCACGCAGGCGCTGTGGGATGCTCCCAAAAGCTTTCCTTTTTGGGAAGCTGGGGAGCGTTCCCACGCAGGCTCCGTCGGTACCGACGTACCCATATGTGAAGACTCATTCCTGCTTGTTCCTGGAGATAAGGGGTCACGGTACAAAAAAGGTTGAGAACCACTGCGCTAACGACTCCCATCTTGGCAAAGTTAGTTTTCCTAAAGTCTAAGACCCTCGCTTTTGAATGGATTTTAAAAGCCCTAGTCCTAATACTGAACCACACCATCTGGTGATCACTAGATGCAAAATGATCTCCCACTATAACATCAGAAACACTTTCACCATTGGTGAGCACCAAGTCCAGTATGGCCCCTTCATGTGTGGGTTCTGTTACCAGTTGCCTGAATAGTTCTCTCTGTAGAGAATCCAGGATCTCCTTACTTCTAGATGATACTGCAGTAGGAATGTGCCAATCAACATCTGGCATATTGAAATCCCGTATTAGTAGCACATCCCCTTTCCTGGTAATGCTGCATATATCTTTAACTCTCCATCCACCTCTTCCTCCTGAGAGGGCAGTCCATATATCACACCAATGCAAATAAGATTTTTCTTTCCCTTTCTAATTTAACCCACAGTGCCTCCTCTCTCCCTTTTAAGTTCTGTAGTTCGAAAGCTTTAATCTTGTTTTATTTTTATTTATTTATTTACATTCTCTTATATACCACGCTATTCTGCATCAGTGAGATTTACATTGAACAAATTGAAATTACATTGAACAGGGCATTATAACTTGGAGATAACTATTTTACAGGGAACATGGGCTATGGAGGGTTAAGTGGCTTGCCCAAGACCACAAGGAGCACCTGTGGGACTAGAAACCCCAGTCCTTCCGGCCCAAGGTTGCTGTCCTCTAGTGGGATTTGAACCCCCGACCTTCCGGCCTGAAGTACCTTGCCCCAACCACTAGGCCACTCCTCCACCCCTTGTTTTACATATAGTGCCACTCCTCCTCCCCTTCTTCCTATCCTGTCTTTTCTGAATAAAGTATAGCCTGGTATAGATACATCCCAGTCATAGTATTCTGTGAACCTTGTTTCTGTAACTGCCACTAAATCCAAGTCAGCCTCTCCCATTAAAGCTTCCACATCTGGGATCTTATTTCCCATGCTATGGGCATTTATATACACCACTTTCCATATGATGCCCCTTTTACCCATTTCCATAAAGATATTTAATGTTTCACTTACCTGGGGGGCTTTCTTCACCCATCCCCAATGAATCTAGTTTAAAGCCCTCTTCAGTAGATTAGCCAGTCTGTTACTGAAGACACGTCAACCTTTCTTGGACAGATGGATGCCATCTCTGCTCTGCAACCTTTGGAACAGTATCCCATGGTCCAGGTAATTAAAACGCTCTTGATAAAACCATCCACGCAGCCATGAATTCATCTCCAGGATGTGAGCTTCTCTGCCTTGGCCTTTACCCTCAACAGGGAGAATTGAAGAGAACATCACCTGAGCCCCTATCTGCTTCACCCTCTGTCCCAGAGCCATGAAGTCACTTTTGATATGCTCAGAGGGATACCTGGCAATATCATTTGTGCCGACATGGATTTGCAACATTGGGTAATAGTCAGTGGGCTTATCGTTATCTTATATTTGATATACCGCCCAGGCCAAGGCATTAGGGTGTGGTTTACAATAAAACATCAATGCTGCAAAAGGAAAAATGCCATTTAAGCTACAGGAAAGAAGGATAAGAGACAGCAGCAGCCAGCAGAGATAGTGGAGAATGAGAGAAAAATAACTAAAGAGGGCTGGTATATGGGATGTCATAGGCCTATTGGAACAGATGTGTTTTGAGGTGTGTATTACTAATTAAAGATTTATTTGGATTTTTGGATCAGCAAAGAATATTGGACTTTGCAAGGAAATTGAGCCATTCTGCATGTGAGAAATCATGAGCAGCCAACTTGCTAACCCAGAGATCAAAGCTTGGGGTTACTTTAGGTCAAAATCTCTGGGCAAGCAGGCAGTTTTAACCAAACAGAACTGAATGAATGACTCAGACAATTGACACCCTACAATAGTAGACCACGGGTACAGCATTAACCCTAGCCAATCCTGATTTGAGCATGCTGCATGTTAACCTATGGATTGTAATGGCATGCAGCAAGCACGACATTAGTTAGGTATTTAAGAGGGGGACTTTCAGCAGGAAAATGGGACTTCAACTGACAGACGAGACAGACATGTTTCTGTGGTCTCCCGGATTTTCCTCTAAGTGATCGCTGAAAAGTCCCCCGACAGACTGGAGTGAAGCTACAATAATCCGGTGATGTATTGATGCTTAACTTTTACTTATTATTCTAAAAGGACTTATTTTAATAAAAGCATATTGTATTTGCCAAAGTGTCTGTGCCTAGTCAGTGAGCTAGTGAGTGACAGGGTTAAAGGAAAAGCGTAAAATTTGGCAATACATAATTGGCGACGAGGATGGGATGGCCGGTGGTTCTTGCAGTGCACGGCAGGAACCATAAGCAAGTCTAAAAATGTTTTGTAGAAAAAATAACAGAAATTATTACATAATGGGTTAGCAGAGTCCTGGGATAATAAGCTTTAGGAAGCAACCCCCGCCGATGTGGAAAGAGTACTCGGCGGGCTCCCCAATAAACCGGGTGAAGCAGGGACCCTAGGACGACAGACCTGGGTGTTGTTAACAGCATATAGGAAAATTTATAATCAAGCACTGGATGCTCAGCGCAGAGCAAATTTAGCTAAGCAAAAATTAATAGAAGCAGAAGATCGAGCAGTGGTATTGGAATGTGTCAGACGGCTGCCTAGGGTGAGAACTTACACAATCTTGACGATGCATATATTCATATGATTCTTGCAAGGTATTGTGGGTAATGTAGTTCTTTCACTCCCAAACACAGCTGAAGACAATAATTGAGTTGTGATACCAGTGGTAAGGCCAATAAAATACTTCTTTTATTGATGGGGTTTAATTCACCCAGCACAAATATGCTTGGTAGCAATATAAATGAGGTTACTTGCTTGCAGTGTTTAAATGGATAACAAAGTCACAAAGCAAATCAGAAAAACAACCTTCAGCTTGTCAGGCAATTAGCTAATGTTTTCTTAGCAAATAATTACCAAATAAAAAGGCACAAAGAAATAAATGAACTTTGTTTGTTAGGTTAACTTCTGCTTATTCTCCCTTGCTCACACACACAATCAGGTGCAGCTTTAATTACTATCAATTGACCAGCTGAAAGCCTTTAGCTGGCTGGCTGCTACTGTGTGAACCCAAATCCTGCTTTAAGAGCTGTTTGCAGTGGAAATAAAGAACAAAGTTAGGTTTCTTTGTGATGGCTGATGTGTTTGCTCACAGAAAGCTAGCAATAGCATTTAGATAGAGAACAGTCCATGTAATTAATAGTTTCATCTGCTGTATCTTCCCCTTCATCAATCAGCATAGGGTCACTATCATACATTGGCACAGACGAGTCTTTCATTAAGGCACTATCATGAGAATGCTTATTCCCTTGCTGCCATTCTCTATTATAGATAGGGTCTGGATCAGTGTTCATACCTGAGCCTCTCCTGCTATCATAATTCCTCTCTGTATAGCCTGGCCAGTATGTAATCCAGTTCTGATGTCCAGCCTTCCAATCTTGATCCCTGGACACTGGATCTTTCCTCACATACCTTCTGGCATAGGTCTGAAAGTCCTTTCCACGTGCAGTCTTCTCTCTTCCAGGTAGCCACTGGTGATTCCTATCTCTGCCCTTCCATTCCTCTGGCTGACTCCAGTCCAATGGACTCTGCTGGCATTTGGAATACCTCCCAGTATAGGTACTGCCTTGGAATCTCCCAGACCTTCCAATGGCCTTTCTTCTCTTCCTTCCAGAGAGTTTCCTTCTCTCTCTATCCGCTTGGCTTGGCTTCTGTTTCTCCAAGTGATGTTGGTGCTTGAGCTTGAAGCTGTTGCTGTCTCTTTTCCTGAAGCTCTTTCTGTAGCTGTTATCTGAAGAATAAGCTCTATTCTTATTCTGTCCTAATGTGTGCTCCTCCCTAATACAGCGCAGCTGTGTTGAATCAGGTCCTGCCCTTTGAGTTGAGTGCTTAGGGATTACCTCATAGCTCTCTTGATTGCACACACGTTTTCTCACTTCAGCCCCTCTCATGGCTGCTGGAAACCTGGTGCATTCTGGGACTGGTAGTCTTTTATGTGAAAACTCTGTTTTCTTGCTTCTACCAGAACTGACAGGTTGCTTGTTCAGAGTCACATCATCTTTTCTATAGCTCCTACCTGAGCTATGATAAGCTTCCTTATCACAAATGTCATCAGAAATTACTAAAGGATAAGCTCAACCATTATCAGGGAGGAGTCCTTCTCCTAGCAAACAAATGGAGACCCATTAGAGAGGACAAAAGAACTATTTACCTATTTGTAATTGTGGAGTTCTGACCTTCTAAAACCATGGGGGGTGTCTCCCTTGAGCATTCTCAGATGCCTGACCAGCATCCTGATTGTGTAAGTTTTGAGTTTCTAAAAATACAGAGAAAATCTAGGAGAGAGAGAGCGTAGATCTGCTTGGTCATGCATGAAGAGTCCCAGACTTCTACAGCCTTCGCTGATTTCTCCCAGCTGATGCTTTAAAAGGGGCTGTATGATGACAAGTTTGGTGAAGTGTTCTTTGTAAATAGCTGCACTCTCTCATAACTCTTTCAGTGGAAAAAAAAACTGTTTAGGAAAATATGTAACCTTGTGATGCAAAGATGTTTAATTCAGTGCTTTGAACAAAATGCCTATCCTGTAGAGTTAGTATTAATTGTTATGGAAAATCCTTATAAGATTATGAAGAAGTGAAGACTTTTTACTTGTTTTTTTAAGGTCCCTGGTTAAGAGAAACATCTTATTCTGATCAGATAGGTATAAAGCACTTGTAAGCTTTGATTTGTTCTGTGTTCAAATGTTTGTTTGCAGTAAATACTGTTTTTCTTTCATTACTGGTTACTCCAGTAGATTTTATGGTCCCTGGCTGCTGAAGTGACTAGATCAAACAAACAACAACCTGCCTTAGCCTAGAGTTGTAGATAGTTTACCCAGTTCAACCCAAGTTCTTATATCCTGTTTTATGTAAGTCCAGTACGGTTTCTCCTTACTTATGGATAATGTTTCTGTTATATGTAAACCGAGCTGACTCGAAGAGCGCGGTATAGAAAAGACTTTAAATAAATAAATAAAATAAGGCATGAAACTAAGGAAACTGTTTTTGTTTTTCTTTGACCTTCAAAATAGAGGTTAAGAGCCCTGACAGGACAATGGGGCATCCTGAGCCAGTTTGCAAATGATTTAAATCCTGAGTAAATAAGAAGGTAAATCCTGGTTAATCTTTATCATTAGTATGTTATGCATCTATTCTTTGTCTTTGACTGTATATGCTATCAAGCAAACTTAAAAGTTAAAGGGGGATTTTATATATTGTGGCAAGCACCTCAAAGGGTATAGTTGTTTATATTTTACAGAACCATAAACAGCTATGACTATAGGTTAATTGTTCAGCTACATAGTAATCTGCATTTGCCTGAAGTAATCTGGACACAAGAGAGACCTATTGTTTGTTCTGCTGTCTGTGTTGAAGATAACATTTCAGATCAGTTTGATACCAGTTTCAGGTATAAAGTTTTAATTTAAGTGTGACAAAGCATGATTTTGAATTCACCTCTTTGCAGTTTCATGTCATTTGAGAATGCCTGTTTCCTGAACTGTAAGAGTCAAGATAATTACTTTGCCTTGTTAAGCTTTGTGCTGATGACTGATGAACAGGACAGTAACATCAGTTTTATTTTTTTACAGTATTGGATTTTAGGATAAATTCACCTGTTTTTCTGTATTTGAATTTTACGTGTTGGTGTCCAGAGAAAAAGTGTACTTTGTTTTGAGAGTTTCTATTTCAGTTTCAGGAGTACATTTGCAGAGAAAACAGATATATGTTGCAGCACTGTGAGATATTAATTTTCTTTAGTTTATACGCTTGCACTTATGTTACCAGATATACTTGTTGTAGTAGTACATTATGCAGAGGTCCAGTACACACATAGCAATTACAAGATGAGTAAAATATAAATAAGTTTGCTGAAATTTTGGACAGAGGCTGATATGAAATTGCTTTGTTCCCAAGCATATAGAGCAAATATAGAGTAAAGATGGAACTGAGTACCCAGAAAATAATGAGAACTTGAGTTGATTGGATAAAACCAAATCTTGCTTGTCAGCAATGATCCAGGAGAGGTTTGAGAAAAAGAATAAGAGAGAGAGAGAGAGGCAGAAAGGTGAGGCCACGGCCTAGGATAGGAGAAGACAATAAATGTGCTGCTTCCAGTGTGATGATCTGGGCTACCAGAATTCTGACTGCTCTAAGACTCCTCGAGGACCCACAAGGCCTGAAGAACAGGAACCTTGCATATTTATGCCTCTGAAGAGACATGGATAGGCAGGGGAGAATAGGCCGAGAAGAACCCGAGGATCGTCATGAGGCCCAGCCACAAATGCCTTGCAATCCAAGAAGAACCTGAAGACGTATCGCCATGAAGCCCAACCACCAATGCCTTGTACCCTCTTAGATCTCTCACCTCAAAAGGATCTCTTTTTGACACCATAATTAATGAGTAGCTTACACAAATCCTTGTGAACACTGCAATTTTAAAATCAGTCCGACAGCACTCTCACTGAGACAGTGTATACGATAGATTCTAGTTATACATGAGAGATATGTGACTGTCATGTTATGAGCCATATTTCTTTCTATTGGGATTGATGTTATAAAATGCTGCAAAATAATAGTTTTATATTGTAAGGATTTTACCCAAATTGTTCCTATTTAGAATAAGCATATGTCCACTTAGCATTGGACCAATTAAGTTGATGGGAAAGGGACACTGTTTACTCATACTGTTATCTTATTGAGAAGAATCTAAATGTATATGATCTTAGTAAATATAGATGAAATTAAGTTTATCTTATTGTGAAATCTAATCTAGAATATTTAGTCTTTTCATTTAATATTGGTGCTGCTCTTCTGAATGAGGCCTGGAGCCATGTCACAAATTGCAATCCAGAGAGTCCAGCAGAGGGAATGGGCCAGAGTCCAGATGGAGCAGACCATCCCGAGAAATCCGAACTACACACTGCAGAAATGTGTGAAGGCATTCCTACCTGGACATTGGAAAAGGGGCCACGAGAATAAGAGGTTCAACTTTTGAGAGAAACCAAACTTAAACTTCAGAGGAAGGTGAAATAACACTACGGAGTCCTGAAGAACTGCTGAGAAGCAGGCCACATTATCTGAAAATAGGAAAAGGACTATTGGACTGATTGGGGGTTTTTGTGAATGCTTTTTTGTTTTATGTACTGTTATCCTTTTATTATTGTTTCCTTGGAAAGTAACTGTAATTCTAGTATCTCAGATTTTTTCTGCTGAACATCATGTGCCCAATTGCTTATGTTACCTGTTCCTCAGATCTTAGTTATGGCTGTGGTTTCTTTTTTTCCTACTTATACTACTTTTGAACCCACGGGTGGTCAATAATGTAAATAACTAGTAGATTGAAATCCATGGGGCAGATATACAGTAGAAAAAGTCCTGAATATGCAGGTGAAATGAGTCCCACACTGTATGGGGAACTGATAAAAGTAACTGAGATCTAGCAATTCAGCCATTGCTTACTGATCCACAGGTGGAATGTATTACTAATTAAAGATTTATTTGGATTTTTGGATCAGCAAAGAATAATGGACTTTGCAAGGAAATTGAGCCATTCTGCATGTGAGAAATCATGATGAGCCAGCTTGCTAACCCAGAGATCAAAGCTTGGGGTTACTTTAGGTCAAAATCTCTGGGCAAGCAGGCAGTTTTAACCAGACAGAACTGAATGAATGACTCATAGACAATTGACACCCTACAATAGTAGACCACGGGTACAGCATTAACCCTAGCCAATCCTGATTTGAGCATGCTGCATGTTAACCTATGGATTGTAATGGCATGCAAGCAAGCACGACATTAGTTAGGTATTTAACAGGGGGACTTTCAGCAGGAAAATGGGACTTCAACTGACAGACGAGACAGACATGTTTCTGTGGTCTCCCGGATTTTCCTCTAAGTGATCGCTGAAAAGTCCCCCGACCGACTGGAGTGAAGCTACAATAATCCGGTGATGTATTGATGCTTAACTTTTACTTATTATTCTAAAAGGACTTATTTTAATAAAAGCATATTGTATTTGCCAAAGTGTCTGTGCCTAGTCAGTGAGCTAGTGAGTGACAGGGTTAAAGGAAAAGCATAAAATTTGGCAATACAAGGTGCGTCTTCAACTTCTGATAAGAGGCTTCAAGGCAAAGCGAAGATGGCAGTGCATTCCACATTGCAGGACTGAGAAAGAAAAATACAGCATGACGGGGAGCCTTAGATGGGGATGGGAGAGAATGCAGATTAGCATGGAGGGACCGGAGCTGACAGTAGGGGGTGTGCAATGATATGAGACTGGTCAGATACTGAGGTGTTGAGATATAAATGACTTTATGGGTCAGAATCAAAAACTTGTATTGAATTCTGTAGCGGAGGGGCAGCCAATGAAGACGTATTAGAAGTGGGGTAACGTGGTCATAACACCTAGCATGAGTAATAAGACGAGCTGCAGTATTTTGTAATAACTGTAAACATTGGAGTTGATAGTGAGGCAAGTTTGCAAGGGCCACTTTGCAGTAGTCCAACCTACTCATTAACAGAGCAAGCAACAGGGTAGTGATTGAAGGCGGCGGCAACAAGGGAGAGACCGTTCTGATCTGATGGAGTGCACAAAAGGAACAGCGAATGAGGATGGACAGATGCTCCTGGACGGAAAGTGTGAGGCAAGTGTGATGCCCAGGTAACAAAATGAGGAGACCAGGGGGATAGGAGTAGAACTAAGCTGCGGGGCAATAGTAGGACAGGGGGTGCTTAAGGAGACCCATGTGGCAAGCGAGAGATCAATAGCAACTGGGGAGGTGTGATAAAGAAGGATTGTGTCATCAGCGTAGAAATATGCTGACACCGGGTACTGCTGGATGAGGAGTGGCAGAGGAGCAAGAAATATGTTAAACAGCAGTTGGGAAAGCACGGAGCCCTGGGGGATTCCACACGCTAGAGCCACTGCAGGGGAGGATATATCATTTAGGTGAAAAGAAAAGGAGCCGGTAGTGAGGAAGGAATGAAACCAGCACAGCACAGTACCCAGGAGTGGAGGAGTGGCCTAGTGGATGGGGCAAGGTACTTCAGGCTGGAAGGTCAGGGGTTCAAATCCCACTAGAGGACAACAACCTTGGGCCGGAAGGACTGGGGTTTCTAGTCCCACAGGTGCTCCTTGTGGTCTTGGGCAAGCCACTTAACCCTCCATAGCCCATGTTCCCTGTAAAATAGTTATCTCCAAGTTATAATGCCCTGTTCAGTGTAATTTCAGTTTGTTCAATGTAAACTGCACTAATGCAGAATAGCGCGGTATATAAGAGAATGTAAATAAATAAATACCACCCCAATCCCAGAAGCATGAAGACGGGAAAGCAGTGTAAAGTGATCCACTAAGTCGAAAACGGAGGAAAGATCAAGCAAAACGACCAATGTGATATCCCCTCGATCATGTGCGGCATGTAGCTCATTCAGCAGGGAGAGGACCACGGTCTCTGTGCTGTGACCCATGCGGAACCCAGACTGGCGTGGGTGGAGAATATTAGTGGACTTGACGTGTGATGCTAACTGAAGAAACACCAGTTTTTCCAGTACTTTTTGTCAGGAAGGGGAGGCTTGAGACTGGGCGCCAATGCGCAGGAACGGTTGGGTCGAGTGATGACTTCTAAAAAAGTGGCCAAACGATAGCTGATCTCCAAGGGTCGGGAAAAGTTCCAGAAGATAAACTGGAATTAAAGATGGTTAGGACGAGGGGCAAGAGATGGTTAAGAAAGGGATGGGATCCAGCAGACAGGTTGTCTTCTTGGAGCCAGAGTGTGTCTTATGGAGTTCTGTTGCTGAGATGGGATGAAAAGAGGACCAAGTATGGATCAAAGCCAGATTGCAGGGAGGGGAGGTTGGCGTGGAAGCATCAGAAAGGGGAGCAGATGAAGGGAGGGGAAGAGTCTCGGCAAACTCTCCATAACATCTTGGATTTTGGCACCTGGCAGACAGCATACCTCTCTGGACATCAAGTCTGGTCGGCAGATGGACACCTCAGTACCCCTCAGAAGAGTGTCACCAACCACTACCCTTCACTTCCTTGTGGTTGCTGATTCTGCAACTTTGGGGTGCTCAAGTTCTGGTTCTTCCCTTTCCAGGGATGCTTTCACCTCCTCCACTTCCAGGGCTGCATAATGGTTTTTCAATTCAAGGACTGGAGAATTTGGATTGGTGATTCTGTAGGCCCTGTTGACTTGTGTCCAACCTTCTTCATTCTGTAGGCTCCCATCTTCATCTCTGCACATGGAACCGATCCTTCAACTGGCATTGGGACCTCTGTCTGGACAGAGGCAGAAGCTGTAATGGCGGCAACAGCTTTGACGATACAATTTTTCCCAGTCATTGTTCAGTTGATGGAGCTTAGGAATCTGTTAAAGCAAAAAAGAGAGAGACCTACCAAAGTACCAGCCAGTTTCCCAGCTGTCCTTTCAGAGAAAAAAAAAACAGTTAAATCTCTTTTAAGTGTGTTCAAAATGTGCTGTTCCAAGTCCCTGTGTGTAGTTAATTGGGGAGGAGCCCGGGAACTAACACCTGATGAGGTGTCAGTAGCTTCAAAGAGCTGAGAAAGATACTAAAGCAGAGTTTTAAACCTACCCCAATAGAGAAAATATTAACCCTTTTAAACTAAAGCACCAAAAATATACCAAAACCCTTTTAAGAGCTCCCAGGCAGAGAGCTAGTAAATTAAAAAGCAACAAACTCTTAACTTTGCTTGAAATGTATAGCCCCTTTTAGGAATGTTGCATGAGGCACTTGAGTGCCAGGGCCAGATCCCAAGGCGGGACTACGGGGGCAGAGGAGTACGCAAGACTTGTACTCCATGCAGGAAACAACTAATAGCCGCATGAAAAGCAAATCAAACAGCCTGCTATAAAACTCCAAAAACAGGCAAGAACTGCCACTTGCACCCACAGGGAGGCAAGAGCAAGACCTTTATCAAAGCCATCATGTAAAAAAGAGACAATGTCCGGCACATGGGCCCACCAGGGAGAAGATTGATGAGCACACCAGGTCTTGAAGATTCACCACACACTGACATAGGCGAGCGAAGTAGAAGGCTGGCACGCCTCCAGGAGAGTGTGAACCACCTGTCGCGAATAGCTTTTAAGGATTAGCCATCACTGTTCAAGATGCAGGCTGTAAAGCAAGTAGGGAGCTGGATCGTCCATGACCACAGGACCCTGCTGCAAGAGTCCCTTGCGAGAGCCCAGTGGCAGAGGGGCTGTGGTGATGAGGCAAATGAGGTCGGCATACCAAGAGCACCACAGCCAATCCGGCACTACCAGGATGATGAGGCCAAGGTGAACTTCGATGTGGCAGAGAACTCAGCCTATCAGAGCCCATGGTGGGAAGAGATACAGGAGCGTGGACACCGGCCAGGGTTGGACTAGAGCATACAGTCCCTGCAAGAGGGCTCTATCTGGCAGCTGTAAAAGTCCACCATCTTGGCATTTACCGCCATCGCCATTAAGTTCAAGGTCGCTGACCCAAGAGGCATACTACCTCTGAAATGCCCAGGGAGCAAGCTCCCATTCACTGGGGTCCAGGGCATGCCGACTGAGACAGACTGCCTGCACATTCTGCACTCCTGCAATATGCTGGGCTGAAAGGCCTTGGAAGTGGTGTTCCGCCCAAGGGTAGAGGAGACTCATATCCTTTGCAACTCCGGGACACTTGGTGCCCTCTTGTCAGTTGAGATAGGTCACTATCATTGTTTATTATTGTTTATTGTTTAAAAACACTTGATATACCACCCCCTCCATTACATTGGGGCGGTTTACAATAAAAAATTTAAAATTATAAATTAAGAAAGGAAAAGGAAAAATTACAATAACTTAAGAAAAAGGAAAGAGAAGAGAAAGAGGGTGAGGACAGATTGTCAACAATAGTAGATACAGAGACGTCAGGGATCACGGGGGGAGGTTGAAGGCAGAGGAGAAAAGATGGGTTTTGAGGAGAGAGCGGAATTTAGCAGGAGACTCTTATAGTCGAAGGACAGTGGGAAGGGAGTTCCATAGGGCGGGACCAAGGTAAAAAAATGTGGATTGCCGAGTTGATTGAAGATGAGCCTGGGAGGGAGAGGGAAGGTGTAAGCGATTAATATGAACCGATCGAAGACTACGGGTAGGAGTGTGAAAAGTTAATAGATCGGATAAATACTGAGGAGTGTGGAGATAAATGGCCCGATGTACTACGGTAAGAATCTTGAATTGGATCTGAAAGTTTAGTGGTAACCAATGAAGATGCTGAAGGATGGGAGTAATGTGATCGCGAGAGGAAGCGTGCAAGATCATCAGGGCTGCAGTGTTTTATAGTAATTGTCATGGCATTGTCGCACAATATCTGCACAGCCTGATGGTGCAACTGCAGCAGAAATGCCAGGAGAACTAGGCAGACCGCTCGGGCCTCCAAACAATTGATGGCCCAGCGAAATTAAGGAATCCAGATGTCCTGCGCTGTCTGGTTGTTGCAATGGCTCCTCAGCCTGAGAGGCTGGCATCAGTAGTTACGAGAGTCCAGCGTGGGACCTCCGTCATGCCCCGCAACAGGTGATCCGAACAAAGTCACCATTGTAGGCTGCTGCGATCGCAGAGGGAAGTGGTAACTGAAGGTTGTGGTCCTCGGAGACTGGTGACCAGCAAGATAGGAGACACTGTTGAAGAAGTTACATGTGCGCTTGAGCCCAGGGCACTATCTCGACTGTGATCAGCATGGCCCCCAGAACTTACAGGTAATCCTACACCCAGGGCCAAACCTGCTTGAGAAAGGCTCTGAGCTGGGTCACGAACTTGCGATGGCAATCGTGGGTCAGGAAGACACAGCCCGCTGCAGTGTTGAAGTGTGCGCAGAGGAACTCCAGGGACTGACATGGTTGTAAGGCGCTCTTGGCATGACTGACGACCCATCCTACTACTACTACTGAGCATTTATATAGCGCTACAAGTCATACGCAGCGCTGCACAGACAGGTAAGAGACAGTCCCTGTTCAGAGCTTACAATCTAGTCAAGACAAACACAGAAGGTGTAGGCAGGCCTGACATAACTTGTCCCAACCACTAGGCCACTCCATCCAGATAAGAAGGAAGCACATGAATGCCCTGATGCCGTAGCACAGTCGCAACTACCATGACCTTTGAAAAAGTATGAGGAGCAGTGATAAAACCAAAGGGAAGAGCACAGAATTGATAGTGATGGTCCAGTACAGCAAAATGCATCCAAGGCTCTTGAGAAATTGTACCATTTGCTGCACTGCCTCCATCGCTTCCTGGTGGGACTTCGCCCTGATGAGCCAATTGTCCAGATAGGGCCGGACTCAAATGCCCTTGAAGCAGAGTGGCTGCGACAACCACCATGACTTTGGAGAAGGTGTGGGGAGCCATGGCTAAGCCGAAGGGTAATACATGGAACTGGTTGTGCTGGCCAAGAATGGCAAAACGCAAGAAGCGCTGCTGATCTTTGTAAATGGGAATGTGGAAATAGGCCTCAGTGAGGTCCAGCGATGTGAGGAACTCCCCTTGACGCACAGCCAGAATTACTGACCTTGGGCTTGTCTTCAGGCAGGCGTTGAGGCTTGACTTCGCCCAGGTTCTTGACAAGCTTTTCTAAATAGGAGCTTACCTTTGTACAGGAGCCAAGCAAGGTGAGCCTTAGAAGCTGTATCCACCAACCAATGGCAAAGCCAGAGCCAGCAGCAGGTCACCATGACTGCCGCCACTGAGTGGGCAGCCAGGTGAAGAAGATCATAGAGGGCATCCTCCATGAAAGCCGCCATGGACTCCACGCTTGCTGCCGCCAGGTCCTGCAGGAGTAGTTGAATCCAATGCAGAAGAGCTCGGGCAGCTAGACCGCAACAGACAGAGACTTGGGAGAGCAAGCAAAGAGGAGGAAAAAACAGCCTTCAAGAGACCCTTTACTTTTCAGTCTTGTTGATACTAGAGGACTGCTCCGCCTTCAGCGGGAATGGTAGTGTGCATGGTCACCGCCATGACTAAAGCATCCACCTTAGGATATTGAAGCCAGTAATTAATGTCCCCAGAAGAACATATGTAAACCAATCCCAGATGCTTTGCGGTGCAGAGGGAAACATCCAGGACATCCTACTCTCAGGAGACCATCTATTGGAGCTCCAGTGCAAACAGAAAGGCTTTGAGAGGCTTTTTAATCCACACCGGAAGCAGTATCCGGTTGGTCTGTAACGTCCACGATACAGAGGGTATCTGCAATTTGCACAATGAGAGCTGGCAATTCATCCCTGTGGAACAATATGATGTCCTGATCATCATCCTGGTTATCCTGTAGGTCCTCAGGGGGGAGACCATTTATTTATAGTTTTTTATTTATTTATTTATAGTTTTTCTATACCGCGCTATTTACCATCAGCGCGGTTCACAGGCAACAAACTCGCACAGCAGGAAAAGCCATACTGCGTTTTACATTGACATTTACCATCCTTCCAATCAGACAAGCTATCCATGCTGCCATCCGTGGAAAGGCGTTCACCCATGTTGACACTGGGTGAGTCCCAGTCAACCTCTTTGGGCAGGCGGTCTGTACTTGAGGGGAGGGAGGGTGAGTATCCCTGGATCTCTTCCTAGAGGGCGCAGCTGTTGCGATGGTCGCTGAGGCAGTGCAGGCAGAAGGCACAGCTTTCCAAAGATCCCAGGCCTTTTTGAATAAAGACAAACTACTCAGAGTCTGGATCTGAGGCAGTTGGGAAGTCACCCTGAGCTCTGTGAAAGTAGTAATGGCGGGAGAGGAACATTCAGCTTCTGGAGAAGATTGCCCAGCAAAAAATGTAAGGTCATGCATTTGGACTGCAGCAATCCAAGGGAGCAATATAGTATAGGGGGTGAAGTACTTTTGTCCACTAAAGAAGAGCGGGACCTAGGCGTGGTTGTGTCTGATGATCTTAAAGTAGCTAAAGAAGTAGAAAAGGCGATGGCAAAAGCTAAAAGGATGCTTGGGTGCATACGGAGAGGAATGGCTAGCAGAAAAAAAGGAGGTGATAGTGCCTCTGTATAAGTCTTTGGTGCGACCTCATTTGGAGTATAGTGTGCAATTCTGGAGACCGCACCTTCAAAAGGATATAAACAGGATGGCGTCAGTACAGAGGGTGGCTACTAAAATGGTTAGTGGTCTTCGTTATAAAGCATATGAGGACAGACGTAAGGATCTTAATATGTACACCTTACAGCAGCGGTTCTCAACCTGTGGGTCGCCACAGGATTTAGCAGAGGTCACTTCACTCCAGTTAAAAAAAATAAAAATAAAAAAATCGCACAAGTTGCTGCCGCTGCTGAGTCCGCTTCTCGGCAGCAGCAAACTCACAGTCTCCCTTCTTCTGCAGCCGCAGTTCCCCGTCTCTTAGGGAACCGTGGCTGTGCCTGTGAAAATGTTGCAGAGCCTTCCCATCTCTCGACGGGCTCCATGCAGCATTGTACCGCCTCCAAAGGAAGTGGTAAACAACTTCCTTTGGAGGCGGGACAATGCTGCATGGAGCCCGTCGACAGGAAGGCTTCGCAACAGCTTTACCGGCACAGCTGTGGTTCCCTAAGAGACAGGGAACTGCAGCTGCAGAAGAACAGAGCAGTAGCAGGCAGACATAGGGAGAGGGGAGGGAAGGAGAGGGCAGTGAACTGCAACGGTGCTGACATGGGGGAGGGACAGGGCTGACGGGGAGGGAGGGATGGAGGCTGACATGGACAAAGGGGAGAGACAGGGGGACATACTGGACAGAAAGGGGATAAATGCTGGACAGAGGGGAGAGAAAGTGCGGGTTAGGATTATAATGGGCTGATGGGGGGGGGCTAGCACTGGTAATGGGCAGATCGGGTGGGGGGCTAGGACTAGTAATGGGTTGATTAGGGAAGGCTAGGACTGGGAATGGACTGATCAATGGGGGGGGGGGTTGGGACTGGTAATGGGTTGATAGGGGGGTAGGAATGGTAATGGACTGATGGGGGGTAGGACTAGTAATGGGCTGAATAGGGGAGCCTAGCACTGGTAATGGGGTTGAGGGGGGACTAGCATTGGAAGTGAGCTGATTGGGGGGGGGGCTTCAACTGGAAATGGACTGATGGTAGGGAGGGGAGGATAGAGCTGTTGGCCATGGAAGAAAACTGGGGGCTAGGGCTACAAATGGGCTGATGCGAAAGGATGGGAGAATGGGACTGGAAGGGAGTGGATGCGGAGAGGGGCTGCCATGGTATTTGGACTAGAAATAGGCTGATGGAAAGAAGTGAAGAAAACAAAAGAAGAGATAAGAAATGGCAGATGGACCACAGAAAGAGAGCTAAGAGAAGACAGGAAAGCAGAAGCCTCAGATCGGGACCAGCATGATCAGAGAATAAACTGGTCAGACAACAAAGGTAGAAAAAATAATTTTATTTCATATTAGTGATTTGACTACAAAATCATCATAATTTTGAAATCAAATATTGTTACTTGTTATTGTGTTGTGGTTTAAATAAGTATATTTTATAAATAAAAACATATTGCAAAGGCCTATAATACATTAATTCAACTAATGATTACAGCGACAATGCGTTAACGGTAAAGGAAGAGAGACGCATTTGATTTTATCATTGGGGGTCATCACAAGTTGACCAATGGTAAAAGGGGTCACAGTACAAAAAAGGTTGAGAACCACTGCCTTAGAGGAAAGGCGGGATAGAGGTGATATGATTAAGATGTTTAAATTCCTCTGTGGCATAAATGTACAGCGGGAGAGCCTCTCAATTGAAAGCAAGTTCTACGAGGGGACATGGGATGAGGGTGAAGGGGATAGATTCAGGAGTGATATGCGGAAATATTTCTTTACGGAAAGAGTGGTGGATCCATGGAATAGTCTCCCCAGTGGAGGTGGTAGAGATTAGGACAGTATCTGAATTCAAAAAAGCATGTGACAAATACAGAGGATCTCTAAAGGAAAAAAGGGGACTGTTGTAGTTGTTGATACGGAAGGAAAGACTAGATAGGCCATGTGGTCTTTTTCTGTCGTCATATTTCTATATTTCTAAGGTAGGAGACTCAGGGTGTGCCAGAGGTGGGACTCGAAGAATGTGATCTTGAGTGTCTTGTTTCCACTGTGAAGATTCCCCAGGGTCCACTGAGCATGCTGCACACAGCCGGCCAATTAAACACTGGCATTTGTGTCCACGGGCCAGACAGCACCCCAAAGTTGAAGGCATCATGCAAAGAGGCAACTGCTGGCGGATGCAGCGTTTTTGAGCCCCAAACCGCTAAAGGAAACACTCTCGGGACCCAGGGGAGGCTGGAGCGGGAAAAAAGAAAAATGGCCGCTGCCTCTTTCCGCTAAAACACTTCCTCATCAGGCCTGATGCACGCTGTGCAGAATGCTGCAGTGGCCATTTTTCTTTTTTTCCCAGGGAGCCGGGGGAGGCTGGGGCGGGAAAAAAGAAAAATGGCCACTGCAGCATTCCGCACAGCGCGCATCAGGCCTGATGAGGAAATGTTTTAGCGGAAAGAGGCAGCTGCGACAGCTGTAGCTGGGCAGGATCCCTCTGTTCGGTGGTGGACAGCAGTAAGCTCCCTAGAGCCCTCAATAGCCAAATCGAAGCCCCGGGGTGGGGGAGGGGGGCAAGAGAGTGATTTACTCACTGCAATCCCAGAGCCTGTCCGTGAAACCTCTCAGCTTTGAAGAGAAGCATGAGAAGGCAGAGAGAACTAACTATGCCAACACTTGAGCAAGTACAAAAATAACAAAACTAAGCACAGGAAGCGTCTACTGTAGGCAGGGAATAGTGAAGATCACCCCCTTTGGGATCAACTGGTCCTCCTGTCAACTGGTCCTCCTGACCAGGAGCCTGCCACATACATGTTGGGAAGTACTCTGATCTACTTGATCTGGGGCTTTACCCAATTAGATAGTGGGAAACTCCAGATGAGCACCTCCTGTGTGATCTGGAGATGTCCACAAATTCCAAAGTAGCTTAAAAAAAACAAACCGACGACTGACAAAGCCCACCACTCAGAGAGACTGTCAGGAGCTAAAGAAAACGCATCTACATCTGTTGGAGACAGAAAAATACTGAAGGTGATCCCTGGGGGATCCTCTATAGGTACTAGGGCGGGTCGCAGAAGCTTCTAGTATTTTCTCCGTCTCCAACAACTGCTGGCAAGGGGACTTGTCTGGACTGGTCTAGCAGGATGAATTGGAATAACCATTTTAGAAGCCACCCTCTGCACAGACTCCATCCTATTTATGTCCTTTTGAAGGTGTGGTCTCCAGAACTGCACACAATACTCCAAATGAGGTCACACCAGAGATTTATACAGAGGTATTATCACCTCCTTTTTCTGTTCACCATTCCTCTCCCTATGCACCCAAGCATCGTTCTGGCTTTCACCATTGCCTTTTCTACCTGTCTAGCCATCTTAAGATCATAAAAAACAATCACACCCAGATCCTGCTCTTCTTTCGTAGACAGAAGTACTTCGCTCCCTACCCTGTACTGCTCCTTTGGCTTTATGCAACCCAAACGCTTGACCCTGCCTTTTTTAGCATTAAATCTCAGCTGCCAAATTCTTGACCATTCTTCAAGCTTAGCTAGATCCCTCCTCATGTTATCTACTCCTTCCTGGGTGTCTACTCTATTGCAGATTTTGGTATCTGCAAAGAGGCAAACTTTAGCCGACAGCCCTTCCGCAATATTACTATGCTTTATAATGAAGACCACTAATCATTTTAGTAGCCACCCTCTGCACCGACTCCATCCTGTTCACATCTTTTTGAAGATGCGGTCTCCAGGATTGCACACTATACTCCAAATGAGGTCGCACCAAAGACTTATACAGAGGCATTATCACCTCCTTTTTTCTGCTAGCCATTCCTCTCCGTATGCACCCAAGCATCCTTTTAGCTTTTGCCTTCGCCTTTTCTACCTGTTTAGCTACTTTAAGATCATCAGACACAACCACGCCTAGGTCCTGCTTTTCTTTAGTGGACAAAAGTACTTCACCCCCTATACTATATTGCTCCCTTGGATTGCTGCAGCCCAAATGCATGACCTTACATTTTTTAACATTAAATCCCAGCTGCCAAATTCTAGACCATTCTTCAAGCTTAGCTAGATCCCTCCTCATGTTATCTACACCTTCCTGGATGTCTACTCTATTGCAGATTTTGGTATCTGCAAAGAGGCAAACCTTAGCCGACAGCCCTTCCGCAATATTACTAAGAAGTTAAAAAGAATCGGACCGACTTCCAGTGACGGCAGCAAGGCAGCGTAGCGGGCAGCTCCGTCGCCAGAAGCCTGTAAACGGGGGTGGGGGGGAGGAAATACCCCTAAATGAGCATGGAGTGAGGAGGACGGAAGGCAAGGCAGTGGCAGAATACCCCAGGAGCGGGGGAAAAGAGGAGTGGATTCACTCCCGGTGAGCAGGCAGTTACAGCAAGCAGCTGAGTGCTGCCGGGCCCGAGGATCGCGTGGTGGGCGAAGAGAGGAGGCACGGAGAAGTGGCGCCCAGAGCAAGGTCAGAGGACCAGTAAGTGCTGGAAAGCAGAGGCGGGTGCTGGGAAGTGAGAGGAAGCAGCAGACAAGGAAGAAGCAGTGTCTGCGAGGAAGCACTGGCCGCGATCCGACGGAGCAGAGCAATTGCAGAGGCGGGGAGCCATGCGGCAGCTCGGCACAGAGGAGAGCAGCATAGTGAAGAGAAGGAGCGTGTAGGGGACAGACCCGAGTGCATGTGCCGACTCCTGGAGAGTAACGGCGGCGAGTGAGCAGTGCTGGTGACTGGGACCGGAGGGGAATACCAACACAGAGGTACAATTCTGGGTGGAGTGCAGGGGATCGTGACTGCCGGGCCAGGACACAAAGTGCCAAAGAAGAGGGGGCAAGCAGCAGCATGGAGATGGAGGTCAGGTCCCAGAAGGCAGCAGTCCAACAGATAAAAGGGCCACAGGCGTGTAGGTGCCCTGCCTAGTGTTGGTTAGGCAAAACAAGAAGTATAAAGAAAAAAGGGGGGGGGAAGAATAACCTCCTACCCAGTGGAGATATAAGGAATACAGCAGAGGAGTACACAATTGGAGAACCCCTGAAAATCTCTAGAGGACTAGGTTACCCTATCTCAGGGGGCAGAGTGCTGCCATGGACAAAACAAAAGGAGCCAGTCTGCTAAGAAGGAGCTGGCGGAGTTTAGATCCTCATATGCCCCGTCAAGAGGAGGGAAGGAGGGGGAGAAGGAAAGCAGATCAGTGCCGGACTGCGAAGCAAGAGGAGATGGAAAGGGCCTGCAACCCAGAAGGGGCTACAATGCTTAAGAGTGGCTAACAGAAATGAAAGAGGAAATCAAGATGGATATCAGTGGCGTCAAAAATTAATTAAAAGAGACCATACACAATCCTTGAGGCAGGACATTGTGGAAATGGGGACTCGTGTAGCGGAAACGGAGATCCAGTTGGAGCGACAGGAGGAAGCCCTTGAGGAGTTACAAAAAGGATGGGAGGAAGTGAAGCGCGTACACGAAGAGCAACAGAGGATTTGGAGGATCGCTCCAGAAGATGCAACATACGAATATGTGGACTACCAGAGGAAGCTAAATATAAGAACTGTGATGAAGTGTCCGCCAAAATATTTCAATCTCTGTTGGCAAACGCTGACCCGGCGGAGGGAGAGGCAGATGGAATTGTACAGATTGAGAGGGCCCATAGGGGCCTGGGGCCAGTAAGAGAGAACAAACCACAAGATATTGTGGTGTGCTTTGGCTCATTCAGAACTAAAGAAAGGCTGCTGCGAACAGCGAGAAAAGTGCGACAGTTCATATGGGAAGAGCACAAATTGGAATTGTTTCAGGACCTTTCTATGGGAACGCTCCAGCGCAGAAGAAACCTTAAGGAGGTAACGGCGTATTCGAGGAGGGAGGACATGAGATATAAGTGGAAGTTTCCTTTTGGACTCTTGATAACAGCCCAGGAGAGGTCAAGAAGGGTGCAGTCGTGTGAAGAAGCTTGGAAAGCACTTGAAGACCTGGGGCTCACAAATCTGCCCGAAGGCGGGAGAAGCCCGCCTGCAACAACAATGCCATCAGACGTTTCCAAGAGGGACAGTTTAAGATGGCATAGAGTACCGGAGGGCAGAAGGCTGGAGAGAATGAACAAGGGGAGCCAAGAAGCGCACGTGGCGGAGAATGGAGCTGGCTGAAGATGGACTGCGAAATGTATGCTTAATGATGTAGCAGTTAAATAGGGGGGAAGGGGTGGAGGGGAATGGAGAGATGTTAAGGGGGGAGGAAGGGTCGAGAGATAGGTTAGACGTGAGTTCTTAGGGGGTAAAGGAAGTTCTGTGGGTGGAAAGGGTATGATAGGGGCAGGATGGGGGGGGACAAGATGGGGTTCAGGAGAGGTAAAAGTTAAGGGGGGCAATGGATTAGGGGGAGGGGATCTGAGCGGGGTGAGTGGAGAAGTAGGGGTGAAGTGGAATTGAGGGCTAAGAGACAGGTAGCGGTCCGATAGTTAGTCACAGATATGGAAGTCAAATCCCCCTTGAGGGGAGAGGGGAAGGGGGATGGAGGTAGGGTGGACGGGGGGGGGGGGGGAGTAGGATTAGGTGGTGATTTGAAAATTGTTACTTTGAATGTGAAGGGGTTGAATTTGCCCTGGAAGAGGCAGAAATTGTATAAAGAATTAACAAGGCATAAAGCTGCGATTGTAATGCTGCAGGAGACACATTTACAAAAAAAAAGCATGAATCGGTAGTACAACCTAAGGGGTATAGAGACTGCATTTTTGCCTCAAATTTAAGGGAAAGGAAGAAAGGAGGAGTGGCTGTTTTCATCAATGGGGAGCATAAAACAGAAGTTCAGTCGGTGATAAGGGATAAGGGAGGGCGATACCTACTACTGTGTGTGAAAATTGGGGAGGAGTGGTTTTGTGTGGTAAACGTCTACGCGCCCACGGGGTCCCAGAAAGACTTTTGGGAGGAGTTAAGTGAACAGGTCACTTTAATGGGAGATGGAGCAATGATTTGTGGAGGGGACTTCAATATGCCATGGGAGGCGGGGAGAGACATGACGGGCAAGAGGGAAGGGCGAGGGGCGGATAGATAGATATCATAGGTTTGTGAATGAGAACGATTTGATAGATGCATGGCGCCTGATGAATCCAGGTAAGCGGCAATTCTCATTCTTCTCAGCAGCCCATGGTACCTATTCACAGCTAGATGTCATCTGGTTAGGGAAGGAGTTGGCGGGCAGGATAAAGGGGGAGAAATTGAGCCCATTATGTGGTCAGACCATGCACCAGTACAGGTGAGGGTGCAGGGGGAAAGTAAAGGGGGGTAATACTGGAAACTAAATGAAGGCTTGCTGGAGGATACTAGGGTGGTGAGAGAGCTGGAACAATTAATACCGGAATATTTTGAAAAGAATGGGGAGGGAGAGGTCAAAGAGGGGGGTAGTATGGGATGCATTTAAAGCAGTGGTGAGGGGGGTGTTGATAAAGTGGGGGGCGCAGATAAAAAGGGAAAGGGAGGAACAGGAACTACAGCTAAGACACCAACTAATGGTTCTGGAGGAAAAAGATGCACAGGGGGGTAGTGGACAATATCGGGGGCAGTATTGGAGACGCAGGCGAAACTGAACGCATTGGAGGTGGAACAGATAAGGCATCACCTGCAATTGCTGAGGCAGAATTTCTTTGAAGGGGGTAATAAAGCGGGGAAATATTTGGCACGGCGGTTAAAAAAGAGAAAGGAATGGAACACAAGATTATACAAATCAGAAGCGGGGGGGGGGGGGGGGAGGTGCAGGATGATCACCAGATTAGAGAAGAGTTTGTGGCGTTCTACCAGAAGTTATATGTGGCCCAGTCGGAGGGACCAGCGGGGGCTATCAACTATTTGGGAGGAGTAGGGTTGCCACGGCTGAAAGAAGGGAAACAGCAGAATCTAGACAGGGAGATTGGGGCAGAGGAAGTGCTACGGGCGATCAAGGATCTGAAGTTAGGAAAGGCCCCAGGCTTAGACGGGTTGACAGCAATGTTCTATAAAAAATTCGGGGGTCGGTTAGTACAGCCCTTAACGAAAGTATTTAACAGGCCATAGTTTGGGGAGAAGTTGGTAGACACGATTGGTTGGGCCGGTATTACCCTTATACATAAGGAAGGGAAAGACCCGCAGGAGTGTGCGTCATACAGGCCAATATCGCTTTTAAATATTGACGCGAAGCTGCTGGCTAAGATATTAGCGACGAGGCTTAAAGTGCTGGGAAAGTTGGTACATGATGACCAAGCCGGGTTTATACCGGGATGGCAGGTGGCGGATAATATCAGGAAAGTACTCAATGTGATTTGGAAAGCAAGACGCTCAAATGACCAGCTGTTGTTGGTATCGCTGGACGCTGAAAAAGCATTTGATCAAGTGTCATGGAAATTTCTATTTTCGGTATTGGAGGCTATGGGGTTCAGGGCAGAGTTCGTGAATTGGATAAAAGCCTTGTATGGGAGTCCTAAAGCATGCGTGAGAGTAAATGGGGGGTACTCCCGTTTTTTTTCCTCTGGAGAGGGGGACGTGGCAGGGCTGCCCTCTGTCGCCACGGCTTTTCGCGCTCTCACTGGAGCCCCTGACAGGGCGGATGAGGGCAAGCCAGGATATTAAGGGGGTAAGAGTGGGACAAAAAGTATCGCATGTCGCTCTTCACAGATGATATACTGTTAACGATAATGAAACCAGGGGAAACATTGCCAGCAATTATGAGTGAGATTCAGGCCTATGGGGAAGTGGCGGGGTTCCGGATCAATTGTGGAAAATCAGAAATATTAAGTCTAGCAGGGGAGGAAGTGCGCCAAGAAGGGCTGCCACAGCGCTTTCCATTCAAGTGGGCAAAGCGGTCAATTCGGTACTTGGAGGTGCAGGTGGGGAGGGAACTGGAAGACTTATTTGAACTAAACTATAAAAAGCTCTTAGGGCAAATGGAGATACAGTTGAGGGTGGAGCAGGGGCTACTACTCCTGGTTTGGGCGGATGGCGATTATCAAAATGATGCTGCTCCCCCAGTTCCTGTTCTACTTTCAAGTATTACCAATAGCAATACCGAGAAGTGTATTGAGGAAGGTACAAAAACAAGTGGAGAGCTTTATTTGGGGTGTGTGTAAAAGGCCAAGGGTGGCGGCGAGGACATTGCAAGTTCAGGGAACGGAGGGAGGGATGGGTGTACCTAATTTTACATTGTACTACAAAGCAGCACAGATGAGGGCGGTATATTCATGGTTACGGGAACCATACAAACAATGGGTAAGGATGGAAGCAGTTGATTTTAGCCCCAGAGAGTTGGAGAGGATAGTTGGGGGGGTGGGAAGGGAGAGAGGGGAGACAACCCCCTAATGGGGCACACCTTAAATGTGTGGCAGCATGGGGAGTGTCTTTCTCAAGATGGCGGTTGTGAGTGCTGATGCCTAAACGGAAGGGCAAGTCTAAGGTTGCTCCCGCGGCGCCTTTGCCCAATTCAGAGCGACCTATGGATCGGTTTGTGCAGCTTTCGAAGGCACAGGTACAGGGGATTCGAGCAGGCTTGGAGGCGCCGGAAGAACCGGCGTCCTCCGCTCTTGATATCTTGCTCTCCCCCAATGGGCGTGTTCCTCCAGTCCCCCCCCCAGCAGCGCGGCGGCTCAGTTGGTGAATGACGCGGCTGAATCGTCCAAAGCGGTGGGAGCAGCTGCGCTGGAGCGGGTTTCACCATACGAGTCTGTCGGCGTGCTTTCTGAAGGGTTTCGGACTGCTGAGGTGGCGAATTTACCATCTACTGGCGGGGTCCTTGCTCAGGTTGGTGTTTCTTCTACGGGGGATGATTTCCTGATCTCCAGGCCTTTACCACCTCCTCGCCCTGAATCTGTGACTTTGGACAGTATTTGGGACGCTCTCATCCATTTATCGACTGTTGTGGGTCAACAGCTGTCCTTATTCTCTAGTAAGGTAACCTCTATTGAGGAAACTATTACTACGGTTAAATCTGATATTCAAGGAATTAATTTGAAGCAGTCTGTGGTGGAACGGAAGGTTGAAGAGATATCTGACCTTACGGTATCTTTGGTTAAAGACAACACTGCATTAAGAAATAAAACGGAGTCGTTGGAGAATGCGATCAGATCTACAAATTTACGTTTGTTGAACTTCCCCATTATTGTTGGGGTAGCTCCTTTAGAGCTATTCAAGAAGTATTTGCAGGAGATTCTTTTGGTACTTGCTGATTTGATGCCACCTGTGTCAAAGATATATTATCTCCCTCCAGGAAAAAAAGTTGGGAAAGTGGTTGTTGGCTTACAGGAGTTGGATTCTCTAAAACGTCTCCGACTTGCTCCAGTCCCCTAAGGAGGAAGATATAGCCGTTTCAACTCTACTGGTTACTTTAGCTTTGACATTGGACAAAGAATGGCTGCTGAAGATTTTCTATAAAAAAAGAACGGCTCTGTTTTATGGGAAGAAACGTTTTCTGTTCCCGGATGTGTCCAAGGAGACGCAGAAGCGAAGAAGAGCATTTCTTTTGTTGAGGCCTGGGGTGATTAGTTTGGGTGCTACCTTTATGTTAAGGTTCCCCTGTAAATGTTTAATTGTTTATAAGTCGCAGAGATATATTTTCTTTTTTCCTGAGGAGTTATCCACTTTTATTTCTGCACAATTGCCTAATGTTTCCCTCCCTGAGTAGGTTATGTACACCCATTGTGAAGTTAGGGGCCTATGAACACTCCGTCTTTCTTGTTTTTCCTTAGTTAGTTTCCTGGGGTTTCCCCTAAGTCTTAAGTTGCTGTTAGCTTACTCCCCTCTCCTTAGTGGGCTAATGTATAATACTTGCATAGCATTTATTCTTTATTGTTTATTGATATATATTTCCTTGCAAGCTTTATTGTGTTTCTATGTTCAAGTTTTCCTTGACCTATTGTATACTTATAAATATAAAATAAATAAATAAAAATGTGTGGCAGCAGCATAGGCAGAGGATAGTGAGGGATAAGAGGTGGTCACACACAATGTCCCTTCAGGCATGTTGTGAAGAGGGAGTAGGCCCGAGTAAAGTAGTTCTACGATGCTGGGTGGAGTGGGGCCTAAGTCAGGTGTCACAGATACTAGTAGGGAAAGAGGTAAGGGGTTTTGAGGGTATATGCGATATGTATCAGCTGCCGGAATCTGATAAGTATGCGTATGTGCAATTGGGTCCTTGGTTTGACAGAGGAAGTGGTGGCAGGATATCAAGGGGGAAGTTGAATGGTTTGAAGGGGCATGTCTGGGTTCCTTGGGGCAGAAGGGCATGCTGTCTAGAATATATAAAAGGATTAATTGCGAGGGGAGCGGGGAAATTGAGTTATATGGAAGCGTGGGAAAGGGATTTAGGGGTGCAATGGGAGGTGGAGGAATGGGAGGGCGTAGCGACGGGAATAGCTAAATTCTCTATAGCCACGTCACTGCGTGAGAATGGGTTCAAGGTGATGTGTCGATGGTATCTCACACCAGAGCGGCTGCACAAAGCGGGTGTAATGAAGACGAAAGAATGCTGGAGGGAGTGTGGAGCAGGGGGAACATGGATGCATATGTGGTGGTCATGCCCAGCTGTGCAAAAGTACTGGGGGAAAATTGGGGATAACATTATAAAATTGCGGGATCACGTATAGAGCTCACTCCTGAAATGTGTCTCCTGCAAAAAAAGGATGGGAAGTGGGAAAGAGAGTGGGGTATCATTTGGTATTGTATCATGGCAGCAAGATGTGAAATAGCTTGGTACTGGAATAGAAAGTGTTTACCAGCAATGGATAGTTATGCTAAGTGGATGTCAGAAATATATCTTATATACAAAATAACGGGGGAAAAGAAGGGCAGAGGGGGACAAATGGCAAAATGATGGGAGGGGGGGTTTGGAGATGGTTAAGGGAGGATAAGTGGAAGGAGGGAGTAGTAGAGAATAAGGTTGGGGGAACGGTGCAGTTGGGGTAATGATGCAGCTTAGAGTTATGGTTAAAATATGAGATTTTCAAGTATAGGAGGAGGGGGGGCCGGAAGGGAGGTAGTGAGGGGGGTGGGAGGGAGGGGGAGGAGGGAGGGGGGTCTATCAGTGATAAGCTGGTAAGCTTGAAGCAAAGGGCAGGACGGAGGAAGGGTGGGGATTCTAGAGGCAGGGGAGGTGGTACTAGGTATAATGAAGGGAGGGGCTGAATGTACATGCAAATGCTTACTGTCGCTGTAAATGTCGGTTTAAGTTGTGTGGAAAATTTCAATAAAGTTCAAGTTTTAAAAAAAAAGGATCGGACCAATGACAGATCTCTGCAGCACACCACTGGTAACCTCCCTCCTCCTCAGAGTGAGCACCATTTACCTGTACCCTTTGTCACCTCCCACTCCACCAATTTCTAACATAGTCATTTTAGGGTCCATCCTTAGGGTGCTCAGTTTGTTTATAAGTCGCCTGTACGGAACTGTATCAAAGGCTTTACTGAAATCTAAGTACACCACATCTAGGGCTTTCCCTCAGTCCAACTCCGTGATCACCCAGTCAAAGAAAATCAATCAGATTTGTCTGACAAGACCTGCCTCTGGTAAACCCATGCTGCCTCGGATCCTGCAATCCAGAAACCTCACTATCCTCCCTTTTTGCAGCGTTTCCAATAATTCACCACAGAGGTTAGACTAACCAGCCTGTAGTTTTCAATTTCATCCTTCCACTTTTGTGTAAAGGGACCACATGTGCTTTTCTCCAGTCTTCTGAGACCACTCCAGACTCTAAAGAAGCATTGAAAATGTCAGTCAGTGGAGCAGCTAGAAAGTCTCCAAGTTCCTTCAATATTCTCCAGTGTATCCCATCTGCTCCCATTGGTTTGTTTAAGTTTAGCTAGTTCCTCACTAACACAGTCCTGAAAATCGCTCAAGATCCCTGTCACTTCTTTTCCTACTTGTGTTTTCTGAGGTCCTGCTCCTGGCCGTTCATCTGTGAACATAGAACAGAATATTTGTTAAGCAATTCCACTTTATCCTCATCAGCATCTCATATTCCTCCCCTTCACCCTTGTGTCTGACAATATCACTTTGCACTTCCTTCTTTCACCAAGATATCTGAAAATGTCTTATCCCCCATTTTATTGCATTGGCTATTTCTTCTTATTTTTGTATCTTTGCTTTCCTGACTATTTTGCTAGCTTCTCTGAGTTTTTCCAAATACAGATGCTTGTCTTCCTTTCTGTGATCTCTTGTAATTTATGAAGGCCACCCCCTTTCAGCTACTTCTTTTAAGAACCATAGTGACCTCCTTTTCCTTTTATATTTACTTGCTTAACAAAAAGGTTTGTTGCCCTTAAAATATCCCCTTTCAGTTTTGCCCATTGCTTTTCTCCATCCCCCAGCCATTCCCTTCCCGCTAACGACTCCTTGAGGAATTGTCCCATCTTGGCAAATTCAGTTTTCCTAAAGTCTAAGGCCCTCGTTTTTGAATGGATTTTATCAGCCCTTGTCCTAATACTGAACCACACCATCTGGTGATCATTGGATGCGAGAAGATCTCCCACTATGATATCAGAAACACTTTCTTCATTGGTAAGCATCAAGACCAGTATGGCCCCTTCACATCTGGGCTCTGTTACTAGTTGCCGGAATAGTTCTCCCTGTAGAGAATCCTGGATTTCCTTACTTCTAGATGACACTGCAGCAGGGATGTGCCAATCAACATCAAGCAAACTGAAATCACCTATCACTAGCACTTCTCCTTTCATAATGGTAAAATTAGGCTTTCCTGCTAATTGGCTTTCCTTGAATCCCTCCAGTCCACTCCCAATAAGCATGTTGTCTCCCCCTACCAGCAGCTGAGGTTGAGCATATTCAAAACCTTGGTGATATCACCCATATAACCTATTAGTACCACCCACCAAGACCAGTACCGTACTGTCAAAGCAACTGTCCTAATTAACCATCTCAACAACAAACAAGCCAAACAGACCACCAAAGCTCATGAAAACAGAGAAAGAAGGGTCACAATTCACTCATATTTCGAATTGAGAAGACTCTCTCAGAAGTCTATTTTTTTTAAATTTATTTATATGCTTGCTTATCTGAACCAGACCACACACTGCAAGTTCCATACTGAGCACACACCAGAAATCACCAAGGCACTGCTCCCCAAGAAACCAAGGAGTGCCCCTGTGAGCTGGCCCTAACCAGTCAACAATGTCATCTTCGAAGACTGGGCTTGCAACATCCAAAGACTGATAGTCCCGTGTGGGTCTGGGAATGGACTGGAGGAATTCAAGCAAAGCCAATTAGCAGGTAAAATGTCACCTTCCTCATCATCCCTCCAGTCCAGTTCCAACACGAGATGTACCAAAGCAGGACTATACACAGGCGGGACCAGCAAGCCTGGCCTGCAGCACTGAAGTTCTGAATCTCACGTCCCTTGCTGCCTGCACATCCAAGCGATAATGATGCATGAACGTATGCAGAGACAACCATCTCACTGCTTGGCAAATGTCCATGGGAAGCACCAGAGTACCCTCAGCCCATGATGCCACCTGTGCCCTCGTGGAATGTGCAAGCAAACCCTATGGCACTGGCTTCCATCTCAGCAGTTAAGTTGAAGCAAATCGCCTCCTTGATCCAGCACACCACCAACACCAGAGGCCACTTCCCCCTGCCGAGCACCACCATACAGGACAAAAAGATGATCTGACTTTAAACAACAACAAAAAAAAAAGCTGCCTTGCGCTTCAAGTAAAGAGGTTCAAAAGGTGCAGCTCTTGGCCCTCCGCCTCATCACTTCCTCCTGCAAAAACTGGCAGCGTGACAGGCTGATTCAAATGGGAGGCCGAAACTACCTTGAGCAATAAAGATGGGACAGGCTGAAGCGCCACTTTCTCCTTGGAAAGGGACAGAAAGGGCTTGCAACAGGACAATGCCTGAAGCTCCGAAATCCTCTGGGTGGAACAGATCACCACCAAAAAGACAACCTTCAGAGTCAAATCTTTGAGAGTTGCCTCCCCCCTTAATGGCTCAAAGGGCAGCTCTGTCAGGGCAGAAAGCACTAAGTTAAAATCCCAAGCTAACACCACTGCCTGCCGCAGTGGCCTCACCTGCTTCACTGCCGTAGGGATCAGACCACATCTGGGTAGGTCACCAGACACCTCTTGGACCCGACCCCGGTAGTAGGCCAGGGCAGTCACCTGTACTCTCAAGGAACCCAGCACCAGGCTCATGTCGAACCCAGCCTGGAGAAAGCCAGGATTCCCGACAAGGGAATTGCCAACAGTCTAATAGCCTTATCCGTACACCAACTCTCAAAAATGTGCCACACCTTTACATAGGAAAGCGATGTGGAGAGTCTCCAAGCTCGCAAAAGCGTGGCCATCACCTGTGGTGAATAATCCCGCTTTCTCAGCTGAGCCCCCTCAAGAGCCAGGCCATAAGCGATAATAGATCCACTTGCAGCATGAGTATTAACCCTGTGTCAGCAGGTTGGGCTTTCACCAGCAATCTCCACAGCTCATCTACTAACAGTCGCCTCAGGTTCGCGTACTATGGCCAATGTGGCCAGTCCATGGGGATGAGAATCACCAGGCCCGAATGTGTCTCAATGTGCTGCAACAACTGTCCGATCATAGCCCACAGCGGGAAGACATACAGCAACTTGTCACTCGGCCAAGACTGCGTCAATGCATCCAGCCCTTCCAACATCCGCTCCCGCCATTGGCTGAAGAATCTCGACATTGTGCATTCTTGAATGTTGTCATGAGGTCCATGACGGGTTGGTCCCACCACTGGACCAGCAGCTCAAAGACCTGCAGATCGAGAGCCCACTTGCCTGGATCCAAACGATGTTGACTTAGAAAGTCAGCCTGCATTTTTTCTTGTCCTGCCATGTGCACAGCCGAGAGGTCCTCCAGATTCACCTCCACCCATTGCAGAATTGGGGCGATCTCGTCCTCCAGGGTCACACTGCCCATGCCCCCATCGATTCAGATATGTCACAATCACTGCATTGTCCAAGAACGCCTGAACCGCCTTCCCCTGAATCATCAGACGGAAGGACACAGAGCCAGAAACACTGCTCTCATCTCCAACCGATTTATAGGCCAGGCAAGTCTGCTCTCCTGCCCAGCGTCCCTGCACGATCTGCCCCTTGCAGTGCACCCCCAAGCTGGTCAGGCTGGCATCATTGGTCAGAGGGATCCAGTTACGCAACTCCAAAGGCAGGCTGACTAGAAGGTTTTCCCTCACCAACCACCACTGCAAAGGCACTCTGGTAAACATGAAGCACACCAGAGGGAATATAATATATCTGCCTAACCTCAATAGTATCAGATAAGGCAAGAACTTTTCACATATTTATCAAACAAGATTTTAGGTGACAGTAAGGAAGTATAAGGAAAATTCAAAAATCTCAAATTGCAAGACCGCATGGAATTCTCAAGTGTCTCCAGCTTGGAATGCAAAATCAAGGAATCTTTGATACCCATCACATTTATGGACTGGAGTGGAAGCACCTGAGATTCCAATTTATCAACTGCCTTATCAAGCAAAGAAACCTTCTTATCAAGTTGCTGCATAGCCACTGCAGCATCTTGTGAGAAGGAAGCTAAGGAACAAAAAGTTGTAGACACTTTAGCATCGATGCACTTCAAAGCCCCCCATAGATCTTTTAAGGTAACTTCTGTATCAGAAGACAGAGCTGGTAGCTCAATTGAACCCTCCAGCGCTGCCAACTGAACCGGAGAAGGTAACTTAATTACAGACTTATCCCTACCAACTAACTTCTGGCATCTCCCATTCCGTGTCAACCATCTGCTGAATCACTCTATGCATTGGAAAAACTGTTGGCAACTTCTTGCAGTACTGAAGGATCGGGTCCTGCAATGGTTCCTCCCTGGAAGGGGCACCTTGCACTATATTTAAAGCCGCCATGGAGTGAGTGATTAGACCTGGTAGCTCCTCCCTGGGAAAGACTCTCACCAAGTTGGGGTCCTCCCCCAGAGGCACAACGCCTTCATCTGCCTCCAAGAGAGGTTCCTTCCTTTAACATATCTGAGGTTCACTCAAGGGGGTCCTCAGACGCCTCAGAGAGCCCTGCCAAAGGATCCTCCCAGAGCTCCAGGTCAGGTTGCGTCGCAGCAAGCTCCCCCATCCACCCACTGACCTCCACCCGTCAGACCTATTCCCTGCTGGCAAAGCACTGGAATCTTACCTTCCTCAGGCAGTAAGCCTGGTGCAGGAGCAAAACAAAATCTGGAGAAAAAGGAGCCAGAGGGGAACCCCCCCCCCCCTCTGTCCTTCCCCCAGCTCTGAAAACTGAAGTCAGAGAGCCCTGCCCGGAGGCCATTTCAGCTCCCAAAGGACCCTCTGCCTCTAAAGTGGCCTTCCTTCCAACCAAGACCGCAGGAGAAATGGATGGGGCCCGAATTGCACCACGTTTCAGCAACTCTCCCCGCGACCAAACTCCCCAACTCGCAGTCAGTCTCCACAAACACCTCCTCTGCTGACCAGGTCTCCTCCTCACAGGAGATCGTGGCCATTGAGAGGCTGCTGGCAGTGCCCCACACACCGTGCACGAAACTTTCAGTACCAGCATCAACACTGAGTCGCACCGCTCCGGAAGAAAATGAAAGTAAAAGCCGGTCTACCTGCCATGTGTTCAGCCTGTGATAAGGAAGCTTATCATAGCTCAGGTAGGAGCTATAAAAAAGATGATGTGACTCTGAACAAGCAACCTGTCAGTTCTGGTAGGAGCAAGAAAACAGAGTTTTCACATAAAAGACTACCAGTCCCAGAATGCACCAGGTTTCCAGCAGCCATGAGAGGGGCTGAAGTGAGAAAATGTGTGTGCAATCAAGAGAGCTATGAGGTAATCCCTAAGCACTCATCTCAAAGGGCAGGGCCTGATTCAACACAGCTGCGCTGTGTTAGGGAGCAGCACACATTAGGACAGAATAAGAATAGAGCTTATTCTTCAGATAACAGTTACTACAAGCTCCAGCCCAGCTTCAGGGAGAGCTACAAGAACAGCTTCAGAAAGAGATACAGAGACAGCAACGGCTACAAGCTCAAGCACCAGTATCACCTGGAGAAACAGAAGCCAAGCCAAGCAGATAGAGAGAGAAGGAAACTCTCTGGAAGGAAGAGAAGAAAGGCCATTGGAAGGTCTGGGAGATTCCAAGGCAGTACTCATACTGGGAGGTATTCCAAAAGCCAGCAGAGTCCATTGGACTGGATTCAGCCAGAGGAATGGAGTGGCAGAGATAGGAATCACCAGTGGCTACCTGGAAGAGAGAAGACTGCATGTGGAAGGGACTTTCAGACCAAGGCCAGAAGGTATGTGAGAGGAGATCCAGTGTCCAGGGATCAAGATTGGAAGGCTGGACATCAGAATTGGGTTACATATTGGCCAGGCTATACAGAGAGGAATAATGATAGCAGGAGAGGCTCAGGTATGAACACTGATCCAGACCCTATCTATAATAGAGAATGGCAGCAAGGGAATAAGCATTCTCATGATAGTGCCTTAATGAAAGACTCATCTGTGCCAATGTATGATATAGACCCTATGATTGTTGATGAAGAGGGAGATACAGCAGATGAAACTATTTATATGGACTGTTCTCTATCTAAATGCTATTGCTAGCTTTCTATGAGCAAACACATCAGCCATCACAAAGAAACCTAACTTTGTTCTTTATTTCCACTGCAAACAGCTCTTAAAGCAGGATTTGGGCTCACACAGTAGCAGCCAGCCAGCTAAAGGCTTACAGCTGGTCAATTGATAGTAATTAAAGCTGCACCTGATTGTGTGTGTGAGCAAGGGAGAATCACTGCTGAGATCTGCATGGAAAATAAGCAGAAGTTAACCTAACCAGCAAAGTTTATTCTTTTCTTTGTGCCTTGGTATTTGGTAATTATTTGCTAAGAAAACATTAGCTAATTGCCTGACAAGCTGAAGGTTGTTTTCTGGTTTATTTTGTGATTTTTGTTATCCATTTTAAACACTGCAAGCAAGTAACCTCATTTATAGTGCTATCAAGCATACATGTGCTGGGTGAATTAAACCCCATCAATAAAAGTATTATTTTATTGATCTTACCACTTGGTTTCACAACTCAAATTATTGTCATCAGCTGTGTTTGGGAGTGAATGAACTACAATACCCACAATACCTTGCAAGAATCATATGAATATATGCATCGTCAAGATTGTGTAAGTTCTCACCCTAGGCAGCCGTCTGACAAGCCTCAGGAACGCAAAACATGACTGCCCTGGAGATGCTTTCCTCCCCTCTCCCCTGAAACTCACCTCTTCAGAACAACTGAGCCCCAATGGACCCTGCAGCCAAAAAAGCAGTGCCAGTAACCTCCACTAACTGCACCGAGCAATCCACATACACAGTAATATTCCCATCAAGCAGGGTCAAATTGATTTAATGTTACCAGCCCCGCAGGGAGCCTGCCCCAGTCTTCCTGGTCTGTTCTCAGCGCTGCCTAATATCTCATAGCCGCCTATTCAAGGGGTCAGAGAGATCTGTTACTGACAAATGTATTTATTTATTGGCTTATCCAAGTCTGTTTGGCTGTCTGAACTACATCAACACTGAAGTCTCCTAGCTAAATTCTACCAGGCCACTCAGACAGCATAGCCACTCCTCACCAGCTGCAGGAGGCTGAGATACTGGCCTCGGCGGATGGTACTAGGATGACATATGGGTGACAATACCAAGGTTTTGAATAAGCTCAATCTCCAGCTGCTGGTAGGGGAAGACAACCCATTTGTCAGGACTGGACTCAAGGGATGCTGAGGAAACTACTACTACTATTTAGCACTTATATAGCGCCACGCACACAGCGCTGTACAAACATACAAGAGACAGTCCCTGCTCTATATGTCTTCTATTAAATCTGTCCACTTCCTCTTCCTGTGAGGGAGATCTGTATATCACACCAATACAAATGGATTCCCCTTTTCCCTCTAGTTTAATCCATGGTGCCTCCACGCTCCCTTTTAAACCCTGTAATTCTATAGTTTTAATATTGTTTTTACAAATAGTGCCACTCCTCCTCCCCTTCTTCCTACCCTGTCCTTCCTGAATAAAGTATAGTCCAGTATAATTACATCCCAGTCATGGTTGTCTATGAACCCTCTCTCTGTAACTGCCACTAAATCCAAGTCAGCCTCTTCCATTAAAGCCTCAACATCTGGGACCTTATTTCCCATGCTATAGGCATTTATACACACCACTTTCCAGATGTTACACCTTATACCCATTTCTACAGGGGTATATACAGAGGCTGTAACCTGCTCCTCTGCTGCCTACCTGCTGCTTATTACCTCTGATGCTCTCTCCCTCTGCTTCTGTCATCAGGTATCGCCGTCATGGCATCTCCAGACACAGATCCCATCACTCTCCGATCCCGAAAGTGATGCGGCTGCATTCCCTCAGGCATAGTAGTATATATTAAGGAGCTGGCTGCGGCAGTCTGTGCCATGGGCACACACCAAAGGAGCTTTGGGGAGAGTCCAGGGGTGCCTTTAGTACTACCCCAGCCCATCACACTGCATGCACCTAACACAGTCGGGTAAGTCTGCTTCTCTCACTTCTTTTATCTGTACTGTTCTACTATGGACCATCTGCGCTTCATGCCTGCTACCCATGTCCTCCATACTTGTTCATTGGAGCTGGTGCCTTCAACCCTCTTCACTCTCGCCCTCTGGTCATCTTTCCTGGGTCTCTACCAACCTCATATTCTGCACGTCATCACATGCAGTTTCAACCAGCCCTCACCTCTCCAATGCATCATTCCAGCTTATCTTACCCTGTCTAGCTTTACTCAACTGCCGATCCCTGTGTTTTAAATCAACATTCATTCACGATGCTCTTCAACACTCACTTGATGCTCTGTTCTTTTCCGAAACCTGGCTGTGCAGCGGAGAGGATCCCCTCCTAAACTGCTGCCTCCTCCCTGGCTTCTCAGCCCTTTGTATCTCCCACACAGGTCGATCCAGTGGCAGGGTGGCCATCCTCCATCGTTCCTCCTTACCATTTCAGGAGATGCCCTCTCCAACCATCCACTACCCAGAAGCTTTGCTATTGCACCTTGACCTCATCCCCCCCCCCCCCCCCCGCCATTACCACTTCCTCTATATTCATCCTCCTTCTTTGCCCTGACCTTTGGGACTCTTACTCACCCTTTCGGAGGTCTGCACATCTTACTCACCTCATGACCCTCAGCGACGTCAACATTCATGTTGACTCCCTCCAGACCTAGGGATAAGGCCCCTCTCATCAAACTCTCAGAGCTCTCTCTTCTTCAGCACATTCATTCCCCCACTCACACCACTGGTCACTCCTTGGACATTATTCTTACTTCACCCTGCATCGGGTGAAGGCACGCCTGCTATTCGCGGCTCCTTTCCCCCTGCATGAGCTCTCCACAGTCCTTGAGGAGTATTTAAACAATGTAGTTCGATTGTTTATGTCATCAAAATATAGAAAGACTAGGGGACATGCAATGAAGCTACAGGATAACCTATTTAAGACTAATAAGAGAAAATATTTTTTCACTCAATGTGTAATCAAACTATGGAATTTGTTACCGGAGGATGTAGTAAAAGCTGTTAGTGTAGCTGGGTTTAAAGAAGATTTGGACAAGTTCCTAGAAGAAAGGTCCATAAACCATTATTAAAAGGGACCCAGGATATCACTGCTTGACCCAATACAAGCATTGTGGAACCTGTGTCTTTTGGGGAAACTGATAGCTATATATGATCTAGATTGGCCACTGTTGGAAACAGGATACTGGGCTTGGACCTTGGTCTGACCCAGTATGGCATATCTTATGTTCTTAAAATGTAGGGATGCTACCCACGACTGAAATGTTATTTAAAGGTGATGCCGCAGAAGAACTGAAAGAAATATCAATACACCAGGAAAATATATTACAACTAGTTAATAAACTGAGTAGCAGCAAATCTCCTGGACCGGATGGTATACATCCAAGGGTGTTGAAAGAACTGAAACACAAGATCACAGATTACTAATAGTAGGTCTGCAAACTATCATTAAAATCAACTGTAATACCTAAAGAATGGAGGATGGCCAATATAACGCAAATTTTTAAAAAGGGTTCTGAAGGTGATCGGGGAAGCTACAGACCTGTGAGCCTGATGTCAGTACCGGGAAAAATGGTAGAAACCATTATAAAGAACAAAATTACTGAACCTGTAGATAGCCATGGCTTAATGGGAGACAGCCAGCGTGGCTTTAGCCAAGGAAGGTCTTGTCTTACTAATCTGTTATGTTTTTTTTGAAGGTGTGAATAAACAGGTAGACAAAGGTGAATCAGTTGCTATAGTGTATCTAGATTTTAAGAAAGCCTTTGACAAGGTCCCTTCATGAGTTACTCTTGAGGCAATTAAAAAGTCCTGGGATAGGAGGCAGTGTACTATTGTGGATCAGGAACTGGTTAAAAGATAGAAAGCAAAGATTAGGGCTAAATGGCTAATTTTTTCAATGGAGAAAGGTGAATAGTGGAGTACCCCAGGGATCTGTGCTGTGTCCGTTTATTTATTTATATTTCTTATATACCGCACTATTTGCAATCAGCGCGGTTCACATGGAACAGAAACATCCGACAACTTAAATATGTCTGGTCATTACATTAAACAGGAAATGCAACTTGGAAAAAGGGTATACTATATACATATGAGGTGTACTGAGAAAGGATAATGTTTGTATGTTGCTTAACATACAGTAGTCGTAAATGACCTGTAAATGGGAATAACGAGTGAGGTAATCAAATTTGCATATGACACAAAATTATCCAAAGTTGTTAAAACCCAAGAGTATTGTGAAAAATTTCAAGGGAACCTTGATAAATTTAAAGAATGGACATTCAAATGGCAGATGAAATTTAACAGGCTTTTTATCGCAGAGGTGATTTACATACTGGATTTTAATATATGCTGTGTGCAACTAGGTGCTAACTACCTTGAAAATTCACACTTGTGTGTAATTGTAAGTATTTTAACATTTAATGTATATACCTTGTCTTTGTTCCTCCTCATTTCCTTCTCCATCTTCATTCTTAAAATGATCATTTGGGATTTTACTGTATATAATTTTGGCATGTCTTTCCTTGAGTTTTAGATTGCTTTTATCATGTATGTTTTTAATGTATTATTTAAATTTAGTTCTTAATGTTAGCTTTTAAATTTAAAATTTTATTTTAATTTTAATGTCTTATGTATATTTTTTGTTATTAATATTTTTATTTGTTAATATTTGCTTGCAGTTCCTAGCCCCCTGAGGAAGGCTTTGGCCGAAATGCGTCAGGGCTCTCTCTGATACAATAAAGCACTCTTGACCACCATTACCACTTGCTGTTTTGTGTTTTACTTGGTTTTGGGTACACATCTCGCTAGGCTGCTAGTGAATTCTAAGCGACTGTCCATATTAACTCTTTCAAAGGTCTCTGGTACCCCATTTCAAGTCCCTCTCAACAGAAAGAACAACCCAAGCTATGGTTACATGATGCAAGGTTCCACATTAGGAACCACCACAAAGGAAAAAGATTTAGGCGTCATCTTGTATCACACTTTGAAACCTTCCATCCAGTGTGCAGTGGCGGAGGCCAAGACTACAAATACAGTGCTGAGAATCATAAGGAAAGAAATGGAGAACAAAACCAAAGATATTATTAATGCCTCTGTATCGTTCCATAGTGCGACCACACCTTGAATATTGTGTGCATTCTGATCGCTGTATCCTAAAAAGGATATAGTGACATTAGAAAAGATACAGAGAAGAACTACCAAAATGATAAAGGTGATGAGGAGAGGCTTAAAAGGTTAGGGCTCTTCAACCTGGAAAAAAGATGGCTGAGGGGAGATATGACAGAGGTCTTTAAATTAACAAATGGAATGGAATGGATAAATGTAGATCGACTGTTTATGCTATTAAAAAGGAGAAAGACTAGGAGATATAAAAAGATGCTACAGTGTAACCCATTTAAGACTAATAAGAGAAAATAGTTTTCGCTCAATGGGTAATCAAGCTCTGGAATTTGTTACTGGAAGTTCCTGGAGGAAAGGTCCATAAACCATTATTAAAAGGGACCTGGGATATCACTGTTTGATGCAATACAAGCATTGTGGAACCTGTGTCTTTTGGGGAAACTGCTAGGTACTTATGACCTAGATCAGCCACTGTTGGAAACAGGATGCTGGATGTGATGGACTTTGGTCTGACCCAGTATGGCATATCTTATGTTCTTAACTACAAATACATTGCCCCCATTCCAGAGAATGGGGGGCAACAGAGCATTCACCTATGTTGCCCCCATTCTCTGGAATGCCCTACCAGACAAACTCAGATCCATTAAAGACCTTCAAATATTCCATAGGGAATTTAAAACATACTTATTTATTGATCATTAGTGAAATTTATCCGACCTAAAACCTCTCCGTTAAGTCCACCACATTACCCTCCTACACCATCTTTACCATGCATCCCCCGTATTTTCCTGAAGCAGCCTGCTATTGCAAATTTCTTCTGTTTAATAACTATGCTGTAAATAGTTCTCATACCAGAGTTATAATCTCTGCAGACTAACTTTACAGATTGAAAATACCTAAACAGTAAATAATTCTCTTTGACAATGTACAACTCCTACAGAATTTATATCCACCTTACTGAAATTATTGCTTGCATTTAGCTGTTTCACGATAGTTCCAAGTTTTCTGTAAAATGTTTGTTTGATGTAAACTGCCCTTGATCGTGGGAAGGGGCGGTATAGAAATAACTCACTAATAAAAATAAAAATCCTCCTCCCCTATTGCTCCTTCCATGATCTTAACCCTCACCCTCCCCTAGACAGATCATCTTTGTATTTGGTTTACGCTCTCTCCCCCAGCATTTATGTCAGCACTACCAACATCCGCCTCTAAACAACCCCGGCTGAGAAATCGCCTCTCTCCTGCCACTCTGCAGCAATTTCTTTCCGCCAAGACTGTATTCCCCCTCAGATATTTCCTCTCTCCCCACTAATATCCAGGTACAAACATGGCACACCAACCTTGGCAGCCAATTAGATCAAACAGCGCCATTTGAACCAGTCCTTCCTCAGACACACTCCCAATGCCATCCATGGTTCAGCGCTGATCTCTCCTTTCTCTGCATCTACCTCCATGGGGCCAAATGCCTCTGGCGTCAGTGCCCCTCATCTGATACCTTTCTACACTTTCATTGTTGCCACCGTTATAAGCAAATGATCCACGTGGTCAAGAAATCATATTATACTACTCAGACATCATCTTCAGCTAATTCCACCAGGCATCTTTACACAGTACTTCGCTGTCTCTCTGCCCTCCACACTCTGTCCGATACAACTGCTTGCCCCTCTCCACCAGACCCTAGCCATTTAGCAGTCTACTTCTAAAGAAGGTCGTAGATCTACTTTCCGCTTTCCCAGCTGTCCCTCACCTCCATCCGGGCCTCCCTCTTCCCCCACCTCGGTTACTGCTCTTTCACATGTCTGGTCTTCATTCCAGTCCATTACCGCATCTGCTCTTTCCAAAGCTCTTCAATCCTCTCACAAAACTATATGTCCCTTAGACCCAATTCCCTCACACTGGCTTACTGAGTCTTCCCTCACTCTGCTTCCCTTTGTGCTTAGTATTTTCAATTCCATTCTCTCTTCCGGTGTCTTTCCCTCTCTTTGGAAACATGCCATCATGCACCCATCCCTGGATCCTACCAACTTAGCAAACTGCTCTCCTGTTTCCAATCATTTCTTTCCAAAACTCTGGAAAAATTAGTGCGCGCACAATTCTCCTCCCATTTAGATTCCACTCACGTCCTACACCCCCGTCAGTCAGGATTCAGACCTGGTCACAGCAGAGAAACCATTCTCTTTTCAGTGCTCAATAAGTCCACATCTCACATGATAGATTTACCCTTATCACTTGCAGGTTCACTTGATCTTTGTACGGCCTTTGATCTGGTTGACCACACTATTCTTCTTTCCAGTCTTCATGATTACGGGCTCTGGGACAATGTACTCTGATTTCAGTCCTTTGTCCTCCCGTTCTCTCTGTACCTTGTGGGTCATCTATATTACCTGCCTCTCCCTTCTGGTGTCCCTCAGGGTTCGGTGTTGGCACCAACACTTTTCTAGCATCCCTTGCCTTGATCATGCAGCAGTCTGGTATGATATTTATTTATTTTTTATTTAATATTTCTTATATACCGCCTTTCGTTATATCAAGGCGGTTTACATTGAACAAACTGAAATTACATTGAACAGGGCATTATAACTTGGAGATAACACTCCATTGCCCATGTTTCCTGTAAAAGTTAAGTAGCTTGCCCAAGACCACAAGGAGCACCTGTGGGACTAGAAACCCCAGTCCTTCCAGCCCAAGGTTGCCGTCTTCTAGTGGAATTTGAACCCCCGACCTGCTGGCCTGAGGTATCTTGCCCCAACTACAAGGCCACTTCTCCCAAGAACAAGCAGGAACTAGGCCACTCCTCCCAAGAACAAGCAGGAAGTCAGTCCTCACATATAAGTGATGTCAGCGCTAACAAAGCTCCCGTGGAAGCATCTCCCCAGCTTTCAAAGAAAGCCTTTGGGAGGTGCCACCACACATGCGTGGTCCACTTCTCGCCCAAGGGTGCCATCTTGCTCAGTCTCCTCAGAGAAGGAGCAACCTGCAAAGGTCCCCTGAAAGGACTCTACCTTGGGCCGGCCTCGGTCACCTGACACCATCCTCATACCCAAGGAGGTCAGCAGCCCACAGGCCCACATTCACTATGCCCAAATGTGGCCAGCCTTCACCACCAATTCTTGGACACCCCAAGTGGTCAAGGAGGACTACGTCCTCCACCTAGTCCAGACACCTCCCTCTTTCTTTCCGGGAGAGCCCCCCAGATCTCCCCTTCACCAGGACCTTCTACTGAAGGAACTAGCAGGTCTTCGAGGACAGAGCAGCAGAACCAGTCCCTCACCATCTCAGGGGCAAGGGGTTCTATTCCGTGTATTTCCTCGTACCAAAAAGAACAGTGGGCCTAAGGCTCATCCTCGACCTGCTCAATCTGAACAGATTCCTGGTGAGGGAGAAGTTCAAGATGCTCTCCCTTGGGCCATTGCTGCCTTACCTCCAGCAGGGAGATTGGCTATGCTCCTTGGATCTGATACATACATCCTCATTCACCCCAATCCTAGGCAGTACATGAGGTTCATGGTGGGGGGCAGGGTGCTGCCCTTCGGCTTGGCTTCCATCCCAAGGGTTTTCACCAAGTGCCTGGCAGTCGTGGCCACCTTCCTCCGCCTCCAGGGGGTGTTTGTCTTCCCCTACCCTGGACGACTGACTCATCAAGGGAGGCACGGCCTCAGAAGTGCTGCAGGCAACCGCACATACCATTCAGGTCCTACAAAATCTGGGGTTTCTAATAAACTACCCCAAATCCCACCTCCTCCCGACAGTGTCTAGAGTTCATAGGGGCAAGACTGGACACCCTCCAGGCAAGGGCCTTCCTTCCAGGGGACTGAGCCGCCCAGCTCAGAGCAATGGCCCTGAACAAACAATGCTGTCCCTCGGTGGCTGCTTGGCTCCTGCTGCGCCTACTCGGACACATGGCCTCCACAGTCCATGGTCACCCCAGATGACTGCCTCCACATGAGGGCCACAGAGTGGTGCCGTCGAGATCAGTGGATGCAGGCCACAGGACGTCTCCGCAACCCATCAGTTAGCAGAATCCCCAGTACCTCGAGGCAGGGATGCCCTTCCAGACACTGTGCCCCCATAAGGGTTCTCATGACGGACACCTCCCCTGCTGGGGTGGGGAGCCCACTGCGAGAACCTCTACACCCAGGGAAGCTGGTTGCAGGGTGAGAGCAACCAGCAAATCAACCTCCTGGAATTACGGGCAATACACCTAGCCCTCCGAGCCTTTTATTTTATTTATTTATTTACATTCTGTTATATACCGCGCTATTCTGCATCAGTGTGGTTTACATTGAACAAACTGAAATTACATTAAACAGGGCATTATAACTTGGAGATAACTATTTTACAGGGAACATGGGCTATGGAGGGTTAAGTGGCTTGCCCAAGACCACAAGGAGCACCTGTGGGACTAGAAACCCCAGTCCTTCCGGCCCAAGGTTACTGTTCTCTAGTGGGATTTGAACTCCCGACCTTCCGGCCTGAAGTACCTTGCCCCAACCACTAGGCCACTCCTCCACTCCACTTTTGCCTCTGCCTATGGCACCAACCAATGTTGGTCCAAACTGACAACCAGGTGGCTATGTTCTATGTTTACACAGGGTCCTGCGCCCTCGGCTACAAGACGATGGCCCTTTGTTCCTAGGCAGTCCAGCAGGGCATGCTCTTATGTGCAGTATACCTGCCAGGCCAGGACAACACACTGGCCGACAGATTAAGCAGGGTCCTCCAGCCGCATGACTGGCAGCTGGACCCCAGAGTGGCCAACCGGCTTTTCCACCTCTAGGGGGAACCATGGATAGACTTGCTCGCCAGCCTGGACAACTACCAGTAACCCTGCTTCTGCTCTCGGCAAGCCCACCCTTCCCGGGTGGTGGCAGATGCATTTCTCATCTCATGGTCAGGTGGTCTCATGTACGCCTTCCCACCCACATCGCTAAATTGCCAGAACGTTATTCAGGACCCTCTGCAACAAGGCCTCGCTGATCCTGATAGCCCCTTGATGGCCCAGGCAGCCGTGGTTCATGCTACTCCCTCAGGCTTTCGATACACTGGGGAGTCCCCCAGGGCTCCTATCGCAGGAGGGGGGGGCTCTTTCTTGCACCCCAACCTGGGGACCCAGTCACTGACAGCATGGCTGCTGAAAGGGTGACCCTAACCTCTTTCAACCTCTCGGAAGAAGTGGAGGAGATCCTGCTGGCGTCCTGTAAGTTCTCCACCAGGAAAGCATACGCCTTCAAGTGGTGCAGATTTTCAGTCTGGGACGCAGAGCACGGGATTATCCCATTATCCTGTCCGGTGCAGCTGGTCCTGCAGCACCTTCTCCATCTCTCGCACTCCGGACTCAAATCAAACTCCATCAGAGTGCACCCTCAGTGCCCTGGTGGCAAATCACCACCCAGTGGATGGCAAACCCCTCTCAGCCCAGCCATTGGTGACCCGCTTCATGATGGGACTCCTTTTATGGAAACCCCCCGATACCTCCTCTGGCGACCGAGTGGGACCTCAATGTCGTACTGGCGCAGCTTACTCACCCGCCTTTTGAGCCCCTGGCTACCTGCCACTTGCAATACCTTTCGTGGAAGGTGGTGTTCCTGGTTGCACTCACCTCTGCTCGCAGGGTCAGCAAGCTCCAAGCCTTGGTGGCAGAGGTGCCTTACACACCACCTTTGGAAGGAATTTGGGGTATTGCCCTTTCACCTCAACTAGGAGATGATGCTCCCCACCTTCTTCTCAAGGTCTCATGCCAGCAGGGCAGAGACTGTCCTCCATACCTTGAGCTTTAAGAGGGCCTTGTCCTCCTACATTCAACGTATCTAGGGCCACTGTAAAGCTTCTCAGCTTTGTGTCTCATATGACCCCAGTAGATTGGGGGAAGCTGTGACCAAGTATATGCTGTTTACCTGGGTGGAAGACTATCGCCCTCGCTTATGAGCAGGTGGGGCTTTTGCTGGACTACTGGTTCATGGTGCACTGTGTCAGGGCCATGGGGGCCTCTGTGGTAAACCTGTGCTCTGTCCTGATGGTGGATATCTGCCGGGCCACCACATGGTCTTCCATCTATACCTTCACAGCTCGTTACTGCCTGGAGAGGGAGTCCCGATGGGACAGTGCCTTCAGCCAGGCAGTGCTCCACAATTTTTTCGGGGTCTAGGCAACTCCTGCCCTCCAACCCTTCTGTGTTCAGGCTACCGGAATGCTGGTTCCCATCAGACACACGGGTCTTATTGCAATCTGCACCTGCGGATTCAATTGCTGCTGCTCACGGCTTCCCTTGAGGGTAACCATAATTTTTCCCTATGGGCTTTCAGTAGCCTGTAGCTAGGGAATCCTGCTTGTTCCTAGAGAAAGCATAGTTACTCACCTTTAACAGGTGAGGTCAGCAGGAATCAGTCCTCACAACCCTCCCTCCTCCCCTTGGAGTTGCTTCTTTACCATCTTTTATTTTTTGCCATCTTTTAGCTATGTCATCTGACTGAGCAAGATGACACCCTTGAGCAGGAAGGGGACCAGGCATGCATGGTGGCATCTCCCAAAGGCTTTCTTTGAGGACTCATTCCTGCTGTCCCCGGAGAACACCTGTTACAGGTGAGTAACTATGCTTTCTCTGGGAACAAGCAGGGCTCCCTAGCTACAGGGTACCGAAAGCCCATAGAAAAAAAATCATGGTCACGCTTTCTCCTTCACCACACAACTCTCACTCCCCTGATCTGGACCCCCCTGACCTTCTATCTCAACTTGGCTATCCAATAACTGCCTTCATCTCAATCCCTCCAAAATGCACCGCTATCTGGCTCACCTTTCACATCCTTTACTCCATGTTAGCCCACTCCTCTGTTCCTCTTGTTCAGCTACTCCGCTATCTTGGGGTCATATTAGATTCCTCACTCTCCTTTAATGCCCACCTGTCTTGCTTGGTTCACTACTCCTTTTCTTTACGACAGATACGCGCTGCCTGTCCATTTCTTGACACACACTTGCTCACAAACCTTATCTTATCTTTGCTTATTACCAGGCTTGACTACTGTAACTTTGCATTTGCTGGTCTTCCTTCCTATCAATTCCGCCGCCTCCATTACTTCAAAACACCGCTGCACGAATACTTATATACTCCTCTTGTTCTGCCCACATCACTCCCATTCTCCTTCACTGGCTTCCCCTTAAATACCGCATTAACTATAAGATCCTCATCCTGGGTCCGCAGAGCTATTCACACTGGTATACCACAATATCTGGCTGATCTTCTACAATCCCACACCCCTCACTGCCTTCTCAGATGTTTTCACACTCACCATCTAGCACTCCCCTTAGTCTTCCAGGCACATCTGGAACAAACATGGAACTCTGCATTTTTCTTACTGGGCCCTGCCTTGTGGAATTCCCTGTCACCCTTCACTCAGAACTCATATTCCTTCAAATCTATGCTGAAAGCCCACTTGTTTTACCAAGCTTTTGACCACCCTCTCCCCCCTCCCCCCAAATGTCTGCTCTGCTGCTCCTCTCTCACACTGTCTCTCTCCCTCTTCTGTCATATCTGAACTATGGCATTCCTTTCACTCTTCTATACAGCCTGTTCTCCAGGAACATGCAGGAAGTCAGTCCTCAAGGTGTGGAGGACAGTCCTCACATATGGGTGACGTCAGCACCAATGGAGCCCTCACGAAAGCATCTCCTCAGCTTTCAAAGAAAGCCTTTGGGAGATGCCACCACACATGCATGAGGAACTCCAGTCCAGTCCTGGAACACTCCCTTTCTATTTTTCATCGCAGCAGCAATTGGTGACCCGGGACTTGAAGGTGGTCAGCAATATGTATAATTTCAGCGGGTCGTTCAGGCTATGGTGTGCGAGGGTGGAGAGCATCACATTGCTTTTAGCAGCTGCGTTAACCTTCTTCAGTTGATTATGTTTGGATATGGAAGCTTCTTTGTCCTGAAAGGACAGGGCCCCTTGGTGGGGGTGCAGTTCTTGGGGGGGGGGGGGGGTTCTCATAGTGGGACTATATGTTTGGTATTTTAATGTTAACTTCTTATTTGTTGCTCCTATGAGTCTGCTTTGTCAGTAGGTTACTGGGGCTGGTAGGAGGTGCCAGCTGCCTAAGTATGCTTGTGTGGGCAGAGATGTGAACAAGCTGTGTCAATGCTACTGATTTTTCTCCCCCTCCCCAGCAGGGCCAGAGCTCTGTGCTTTGGGGAAGGCCTTGGTGTAGGATGAGAAGGGCAAATCTTTTAAATTTGTATTTTGGTTCCTAAACTGGCTTGTGCACTATATCATGTCAGTTTGACGTAGCAGAATGATACATTTCACTGATGCCTTCATACTATGGACCTCATGTTCGAGAGTATCTATGTCCGCACTGGTGTGCTACAGTCTGATTCACAGTGATTTTCATTAGGGGGGGAGAAGGAGGGGATTAAACACTTGCGAGCTTTGCTCCTACAGAGGTGCAGGGGTTTTGAATCCTAGATTGGCTGTTACAGGTAGTGTGTGAGTGTGTAAAGCGTGTTTCACTCTGAAGACATGGAGATGGTAACCTCTGGTTTTCATGGCAACATCCGTGTTAGGGCTTTGTGCCTACAGCAGTTGCTTTTCATAAGAAAAGGAAAATGAGAGAAACTGCTAGGGCTGGTATGCTGATGTCATCAAAAGATGACATGCTCAGTCTCCAAGCTGCTGGTGGGAGTTGACTACCCAGAGGTGCGGGACTGGACTGGAATTCCTCAAGGAAAGCCAATTAGCAGGTAAGGCCTAATTTTACCTTACTTATCGTCCCTCCAGTATAGCGTAGTTACTCACCTGTAACAGGTGTTCTCCAGGAGCAGCAGGAATCAGTCCTCACATATGGGTGACGTCGGCGCCGACGAAGCCCTCGCGGAGCAATTTTCCCCAGCTTTCAAAGAAAGCCTTTGGGAATTGCAGCGCGCATGCGCGGTCCCCTTCCCGCCCAAGGGTGCCATCATAGCCAGTCAGATGACATAGCTAAAAGACAGCATAAAAATTTGCAAAAAAACTAAAGCAGATGATTGCAACTCCAAGGGGAGGAGGGAGGGTTGTGAGGACTGATTCCTGCTGCTCCTGGAGAACACCTGTTACAGGTGAGTAACTACGCTTTCTCCAGGACCAAGCAGGAAGTCAGTCCTCACATATGGGACTCCCAAGCTTAAGGCTACCGGAGACCCTAAGCACAAAAATGAGCTCCCTCTAGCTCAGCGGTACAGAAGGAAGGAATCTTCACTGAATTATTACCCACCGGTAGCCCCCATCCGGGATGGAGGGTAGGAGTTGCTCAAACCTCGAAGAGATATCGGAGGACTGCCTGTCCGAAAGCACTGTCCCTGCGGGACTCCCTCTCGAGGCAGTAATGGACCGCAAAAGTCTGGCTCGAAGACCAAGTTGCGGCCCGGCAGATGTCTGCCAATGGAACAGAGCGGAGGTAAGCTACTGACGTAGCCTTCGCCCGAACACAATGAGCCGTGACCCGACTTTCTAACGAGAGTCCGGCTGCCCCATAAGCCCAAGCGATACAGTCAGCAACCCAGATAGACAGAGTACGCTTGGAGACAGGGAGCCCCAATTTATTGGGGTCAAAAGACACAAAAAGCTGAGCAGCTTTACGGTGCTCCCGCGTACGGTCAAGGTAGAAGTTCAATGCCCTTCTACAGTCCAGGGTATGCAGGACCATTTCAGCTCGGCTGGAGTGTGGCTTGGGAAAGAAGGTCGGAAGTACCACCTCCTGATTGATGTGAAAAGGGGAGACCACTTTTGGAAGAAATTTAGGGTGAGTGCGTAGGACTACCCTATTTTTGTAGAACCGAGTGTAAGGGGGATCAGACACGAGGGCCTGCAATTCACTTACGCGTCTAGCGGAAGTGAGGGCTATCAGGAATAAGGTTTTCCAAGAAAGAAAACGGAGAGAACAGGTAGCCATAGGTTCAAAAGGCGGACAGGTGATCCGCTGCAAAACCACATTCAGATCCCAGTCAGGTGCTGGCGGGCGCAGAGGTGGTTTAAGTAGAAGGAGACCTCAGAGAAACCTTGCCACGAGAGGGTCGCTGGAAAGAGGTCTGCCGTCCACCGGCACATGATGTGCTGAAAGAGCACTGAGGTGAACTTTGACGGAGTTGGACTTAAGTCCCAGATTAGAAAGGTAGAGCAAGTACTGCAAGATCACCGACACCGAGCAGGAGAAGGGATCCTGAGACTGCTGGGCACACCAAGCGGAAAAGCGACGCCATTTAAGGGCGTAGCATTTGCGGGTAGAAGGTCGCCGGGAAGCTAGGACGACCTCTTCTACCTCTGCCGGCAGTAGAAGGGGAGCAAGGACTACCCTTTCAGCAGCCAGGCCATCAGATGTAGAGATCTGAGGTTGGGGTGTAGTAGGGACCCCTGATCCTGTGTTAGGAGATCTGGTTGAAACCCCAGAGGGAACGGATCCTCCACGGCTAGTTGCAGCAGGAGTGGAAACCACAGCTGTCTGGGCCACCGAGGAGCTATCAGGATCATGGAAGCTTTGTCTCGGAGAACCTTGAAAAGAGTTCGAGAGACTAGCGGTATGGGAGGAAAGGCATAGAGAAGGCTTTTCGACCATGAGAGCAGAAAAGCATCCGCCGCTACTCGAAGGGGATGCGGCTGCCGAGAGCAGAAGCGAGGAAGTTGCCGGTTGAGAGGACTGGCAAAGAGATCCATCGTGGGGAGGCCCCACTTCAGAAAAAGTTTCTGAACTACTAAGAGATCCAGTCGCCATTCGTGCGGCTGGAGGATTCTGCTGAGTTTGTCCACCAGGCAATTTTCTTGGCCTGGGAGATAAACTGCCTTGAGAAGAATACCGTGGCTGACGGCCCAAGAGCAGAGCCTCTGTGCTTCGACAGAGAAGGAAGGAGCCCGTGCCCCCCTGTTTGTTCACGTAGAACATGGCAACTTGATTGTCCGTCTGGACAAGGACGGACTGGTGAGAAGTCAGGTGGGAGAAAGCCTTGAGAGCCAGACGGATCGCTCTGAGCTCCAGGAAGTTGATCTGCTGCGCAGACTCCCACGTGGTCCAGAGACCTTGAGTACATGCCCCTTGGCAATGCGCTCCCCATCCTAGGAGAGAAGCATCGGTCGTCAGCACTTCAGCCGGCGGAGGAGACTGAAAAGGCATTCAGAGTACCAGGTTCGGCCGATGAAGCCACCACTGTAGAGAAGAGGCCAGCGGGCCGGAGATCCGCACTAAGTCGGCTAGGCCGCCCGTGGCCTGTTGCCACTGCTTGCGAAGGCACCACTGAGCAGGCCGCATATTCAGGCGGGCATTGGGGGTCACGTGGACAGTGGAAGCCATATGGCCGAGTAGTCTAAGGAAGCGCCTGGCCGAGACCAGGGACTGGCTGCGAAAACGGCCGGCTAGGTCCATGAGCCGTTGAGCCCTGTCGAGAGGCAGGAAAGCTCGCGCCCGAAGAGTGTGCAATCTTGCGCCGATGAACTCGAGATCTTGCGAGGGGAGCAAAGTGGACTTTGCGAAGTTTATGACAAAGCCCAAGTACTGGAGAAGAGTCACAGTGCGGTGTGTGGCTTTTGTGACTTCTGGAGAGGACGATGCTCTGATGAGCCAGTCGTCTAGGTACGGAAAGACATAGAGGCCGTGAAGCCGGAGATAAGCCGCCACCACCGCGAGACATTTTGTGAAGACTCGTGGTGCGGAGGATAGGCCAAAGGGCAGTACTCTGTACTGGTAATGATTTCCTGCCACCACAAACCTTAGGTATTGGCGGTGGCTTGGGTGGATGAGGATGTGCGTGTAGGCATCCTTTAGATCCAAGGAGCATAGCCAATCTCCCTGCTGGAGGTAGGGCAGAAGGATTCCAAGGGTAAGCATCTTGAACTTCTCCCTCACGAGGAACTTGTTGAGGTTGCGCAAGTCCAGGATGGGTCTGAGGCCTCCCGTTCTTTTTGGTATTAGTAAATACCTGGAATAGAAGCCTTGACCCCTCAGATGGTGGGGCACTGGTTCCACAGCCTGTTCCTGAAGAGGACTTGCTAACTCCTGAAGGAGTAAGTCCCTGTGCAGAGGGAGTCGTGGAGGCTCTCCCGGGAAATAGGAGGGAGGGACCTGGTGGAAGTGGAGAAGGTAGCCTTCTCTCACAACATGAAGCACCCAGGCATCTGAAGTGATGTTGGACCACCTGTGGGCAAAGTGGACCAGCCGGCCTCCTGTGCTGGGAGAAACCAGCTGAGGGGGAGAGGCTATGCCGATGAAGTCAAAAATCCCCACCCTGCTGAGCAGGGGCCGGTGGTGCAGGCTTGGGGGCTTGCTGCCTACGGGACCAGTTACCCCGTCCCTTGGCCTGCTGACCCTGTTGGGGAGCTGCGGAGGCCTGATATTGAGGGTAGTGTTTATAGGCAGCCGCCTTTCTCAGGTAAAAGGACTTCTTTCCCGAGCCCTTCTTCTTCTGGGAAGGGGCAGAGGTCTTCCTAGAGAGCCTAGTTCTGGTGAGAGTCTCCGTCTCGATTTGTGCAGCCTTCTCAGCCATGGGCTTGCCAAAGAGGTTCTCACCTCGGCAGGGGACATCGACCAACTTGTCCTGCACCCAGGGTTCAAGGTCAGACGACTGAAGCCAAGCCTGTCAGCAGGCACCGATGCCGGCTGCGGCCACTCGAGCCGATGCTTCAAAGCCATCATAGGCTGCTCGAGAAATGAATTTGGAGCATTCCCGAATACCAGTGGACAAGGCTAGGAACCTCCGCAAAGGTTCCTCGGACAGCCCAGCAGAGAATCCGGCTATCTCTTTAGCCAGGTCTCTAAGGTACATGCCCATGTAGAGCTGGTAGGTCTGGACCCGACAAGCAAGCATAGAGCCCTGGAAACACTTCTTACCGAGGCCATCCAGGTTGCGGGCCTCCCTGCCAGGAGGCACCGAGGAGTGCATCTTCTGGCTCTTAAGCCTATGCATGGCCGATTCCACCACCATGGAATGGTGCGGTAGCTGTGCTTTTTGGAAGCCAGGGCTCTTGCGGACTTGATAGATTGAATCGACCCGCTTGCTTAATACCGGAGACGATGCCAGACTCTCCCACATGCGGAAGAGTAGTCGTTCCAGCATGGGAAGAACCGGTACAGTAAAGTGCTCCCTGGCGGGAGAGTCGTACTGAAGGGCGTCGAGCTCTTCGGCTCGAGGCTCCTCCTCGGGATCCACAGGGAAGGCCAAAGCCTTGGCCATATCCCTGACGAAGTCCGAGAACCGGGCATCCTCCGGGGGGAACTGTTTCCGAGGTTCGGACTCAGGGGAGTCCGAGGGAACACACCGAGTCCGAAAAGAATCAGGTGACTCTTCCACTTCAGACTCCCAGGCCGACTCCGAGGAGGAATCGGTGGGGTCAGTTCGGGCGGGCGGAGGCGTCGGCCGCCCCGACGCCGAGGGAGTCGGCGTCGACGACCTTGGTCCCGAACGGGAGGCCGAGGGTGACCTCGACCGAGGATCAACTCGAGCCCGCATGGACTCGAGGATCGGCTCGGTCTCCGGGGTCGACTTAGACGTCGACGTCCCGGCGGTCGGGGCAGAGGCGCCAGCGAGGCTAGCGATCAGTGCCCACTGCTGGTCCATGAAAGCAGATAGTCTGCTCTCCAAGGCCGTCAACCTGAGTCCGACCTCAGGTGACCCAGCAGCCCCCGACTCGGGCCCCGACGGCGGACCCCTCGGAGGCGAGTCCAGGAGGACTACAGGACTTACCCGAGCAGGCAACTCCGATTCCAAACGAGGTCGCTTCGGGAGACGTTCCTTCTCCAAAGACCCGGGACGGCTATCGGGGCTATGCGACCTGGCCCTCGCGGAACCAGGAGCGTCCACCGACGCCGCCCTCGCGGGTTTCGCCTTCCGATGATGATCCCCGGAGGGAGAACCTCTGTCGGAGGAACTCCGGCGGTGCTCAGAGCTGGAGCCTCTGGACGCCGAGGCCTCCGACGAGGTCCGGGTACGGGTGGGATCTGTGAAGATTCTTTCCCGCTTATGCCGCCGACTCCGTAAAGCTTTGGAGGACATTTTGCTGCAGGCCCCACAGATCAGTTCCTCGTGATCTGGGCCAAGGCAGCGGAGGCAATTATCGTGTGGGTCAGTGAGTGACATATTTCTGTCACACTGAACACACCTTTTGAAACCACTGGCAGCCATCGGGGGAAAAAGGGCCCCTGCAAGGTCAAAGGACCGGGCTGCCAGCGAAAAACCGAAAAACGAAACTGACAAGAAAAATCAGAAAAACCGAAAAATAAGAGAAGGACTCGCAACGGCGTCGCGAGTCCGGGCAGGAAAGAGACCGGCGTCGAACCGAAGAAAAAAGAGAAATAAACGACGAAAAATCTACTTTTTCTGCGGGGACAAGAAGACCACGTCTGTAGGGCTCCGCGGAAAAAAGAAGACTGGCTAAGATGGCACCCTTGGGTGGGAAGGGAACCGCGCATGCGCGCTGCAATTCCCAAAGGCTTTCTTTGAAAGCTGGGGAAAATTGCTCCGCGAGGGCTCCGTCGGCGCCGACGTCACCCATATGTGAGGACTGACTTCCTGCTTGGTCCTGGAGAAAGTCCTGCACCTCTGGGATGTATCATAGCAGTACTAACAAGGGGAGGGGCTTGCGAGCCCAGCCTGAATTACTGCTGCTCCGAACCTCGCATCCCCTGCCGCCTGCACATCCAAGCGATAATGCTTTACAAAAGTGTGGAGGGATGACCATGTGGCCGCTCTACAGATGTCTCCCAGCAGAACCAAACTACACTCTGCCGATGAAGCGGCCTGTGCCCTAGTCGAATGGGCTCACAACCCCTGCGGTACTGTTTTTTCTTTCAACAGATATGCCGATGCAATAGCCTCTTTAATCCACCTAGAGATGGACGCCTTTGCTGCTACCTGGCCCTTCCAAGAAGCACTGTAAAGGACAGACGAGTTTTGAAAGGGCACCCATCAATGTTCCCTCTAATTTTCTGTAGGCTGTGTGCGCATAAAATATCAGCTGTGTGCAGCTTTTGAAGGAAGGTTAAATTTTTGTGCGCCACATAACGACACTTGGAGTTATATACTTTAAAATTTAACTATACGTCAGAATACAGTATGTACACCACATTGATTTTAATCAAATTAAATGAAAATAACTAAATGAAGCGGGACGTTTCTAGTAATTACAATCATAACTTTTAAATTTTAAGACATCTGTGTTGTTTATCAGAATCAGAGCCATAATTTTTGTGCGCTCTGTTGTAAAGTATGTGCGCTCACTCGGCGAGGTGTGTGCATGCGCACACGCGCACAGCTTAGAGGAAACAGTGGCGCCCATCCTCTTCAAATACCTCTGCAACACCCGCCGATCATCAAGGAGATACAACTGCAGATCTGCCAACTTGCCTTCCAGTCTGGAGAATGCTGGCAATGTGATTGGTTGGTTCACCTGGAAAACAGAGACCCCTTTGGCAGGAACGAGGGCACCGGACGCAGCACCACTTTTTCCCTAGAGAAGAAAAAGAAAAGATTCTCTACATGACTTGAAGCTCAAATTCTCTTGGCTGAGCAAATCGCCACTAGAAAACACTGTCTTTAATCGTCAAGTTCTTTAAGGAACAGGGCCCCCACGGCTCAAATGGTGCCCTTGCTAGCGCAGACAACACTAAATTGAGGTCCCACGGAGGAACCACTGACTGTAGGGGGGGGGGAAGAGCTGTTTAACTGCTCAGAGAAACCAAATCACATTCGGGTAGGTCCCCAAGGATATCCCACAGATCCTGCCCTGGAAAGAGTAGTTATTCACCTGTAACAGGTGTTCTCCAGGAGCACCAGGAATCAGTCCTCACATATGGGTGACAATGACATCGATGGAGCCCTTGCGGAGCATTTCCCCAGCTTTCTATGAAAGCCTTTGGGAATGCAGGCACGCATGCGCGGTTCCCTTCCCGCCTAAAGGTGCCATCTTGCTCAGTCAAATGACATAGCTAAAAACAGCACACAAAAATGTAAAAATAAACTATGTACAACTGCAACTCCTAGGGGAGGAGGGAGGGTTGTGAGGACTGATTCCTGCTGCTCCTGGAGAACACCTGTTACAGGTGAGTAACTACTCTTTCTCCAGGACCAAGCAGGAAGTCAGTCCTCACACATATGGGTTACTCCCTAGCTCTGGGCTACCAGGAACCCAGGCTGAACAAGAGAACGCCCTCTAGTCCCAGCATCAAAGAAAGGCTTTTCACTGAAAGGACCTCCACCGGTAGCCCAACGGAGGGCTGGAGGGCAGGAGTTGCCTAAACCTCAAAGAGATTGCGGAGTACTGCCTGGCCAAAAGCACTGTCCCTACGGGACTCCCTCTCCAGACAGTAATGGGCCGCAAAGGTCTGGCTGGAAGACCAAGTTGCAGCCCTGCAGATGTCTACCAACGATACAGAGCGGAGGTGAGCCACTGAGGCAGCCATTGCCCTGACACGATGGGCCGTGACCCGACCCTGCAAAGTAAGGTCAGCCGCTCTGTAAGCCCAGGTGATACAGTCAGCCACCCAGATGGACAAGGTACGTTTGGACACAGCTAACCCCAAATTATTAGGGTCAAAAGATATGAAGAGCTGAGTAGCCCTTCTATGCCCCTGCATACGGTCAAGGTAGAAGGATAAGGCCCTCCTACAGTCCAGGGTATGCAGAACTGCTTCAGCATGGCTTGCATGAGGCCTAGGGAAGAATGTCAGAAGAACCACCTCCTGGTTGAAGTGGAAAGAGGAGACAACCTTAGGGAGGAGAACTTTGGATGAGTCCTAAGGACTACCCGGTTCCTATAGAAGCGGGTGTAAGGCCTGTCACAGACCAGGGCCTGAAGCTCACTCACTCTCCTGGCCGAGGTTAGGGCTACCAAGAAGAGTGTCTTCCAGGACAGGAAGCGGAGAGGACAAGTAGCCATCGGCTCAAAAGGTGGGCGAGTCAGTTGCTGCAAGACCACATTCAACTCCCACTCAGGAGCTGGAGGAAGGATTGGAGGCTTCAGCAAGAGCAAGCCTCTAAGAAATCTGGACACCAAGGGGTGAACCGACAAAGAATGTCCCTCCACCAGTGAATGGTGAGCTGCTAGAGCTGAGAGGTGGACCCGAACAGAATTGGACTTAAGTCCCTGAATGGATAAGTGCAGCAGGTACTGAAGCACTACTGGTACAGCACAGGAGAAAGGATCCTCTGTACGTAGCTGACACCACACAGAAAACCTTTTCCATTTCAGGGCATAGGTTTTTCTAGTGGACTGCTTCCTAGAGGCTAGGACAACCTCCTCAACTTCCTGAGGTAGGCCCCAGTGAGCCAAAACTACCCTTGCAGCCTCCATGGCATCAAATTGAGAGCTCTGAGATTTGGGTGCAGAAGGGAACCATGATCCTGAGAGAGAAGGTCGGGTTGCAACCCCAGAGGCAGTGGGGGATCCACTGCCAGCTGAAGCAGAAGTGGAAACCAAGGCTGTCTCAGCCATCTGGGAGCTACCAACAGGACCGAGGCCTTGTCCTGAAGAATTTTGAACAGGGTTCAGGCCACCAGGGGCGTGGGAGGAAACGCATACAGGAGGCCCTGGGACCAAGAAATCAGAAAAGCATCTGCTGCCAGCCGCAGAGGATGCGGTTGCCTGGAGCAGAACCTTGTCAGTTGTTTGTTCGATGGACTGGCAAACAGATCTATGGTTGGAAGTCTCCATTTCAGGAAAATCTTCTGAACCACTAAGGGATGGAGCTAACATTCGTGGGGCTGCAGAATCCTGCTCAACCTGTCTGCCAGGTAGTTGTCCTGGCCAGGTAGATACACAGCCTTGAGGAGCATGTTGTGTCTGAGAGCAAACAAGCAAAGGTCCTGTGCCTCCTGACAAAGGAGCCTGGACCCAGTTCCGCCCTGCTTGTTCACATAGAACATGGCTACCTGGTTGTCTGTTTGAACCAGGACATACTGATGAGCCAGTGTTTGAGAGAAAGTCTTGAGGGCCAAACGAATAGCCCTGAGTTCCAGTAGATTGATCTGCTGTGTGGCCTCCCAGGGAGACCACAGGCCCTGGGTGCACTTGCCCAGACAATGAGCCCCCCAGCCTTGCAGGAAGGCATCTGTGGTCAACACCACTGTGAACCCAGGAATCTGAAAAGGCACCCCTTGCAGTAGATTGGGTGGGTGCAGCCACCAGCGGAGGGAGTTCAGAAATTGTCTGGACACCCTTACTCTGTCTCTGAGGCTGCCTGTGGCCTGTGTCCACTGAGTTCTGAGGCACCACGGTGCAGGCCTCATATGGAGCCGGGCATTGGGGGTCACGTGTACTGTCGAAGCCATGTGGCCAAGAAGCCTCAGGCAGAGTCTGGCAGAGACCAGTGACCTGCTGAAAAACTGGTTTCCCAAGTTTATCAGTCTTTGGGCTCTGTCTTCTGGCAAGAATGCCTTTGCCAGCAGAGAGTCCAGCCTTGCACCTATGAACTCCAAGTTCTGGGAAGGGAGCAAAGTGGACTTTGTGAAGTTTATGACAAAACCCAGGTTTTGAAGAAGAGCAATAGTTCGGAGGGTGGCTTTGTCTGGCCTCCTGGCACATCTGACCCCTGATGAGCCAGTCAACCAGATAGGGGAAGACAAAGATATCCTGATTTCTCAGGTAGGCCATAAGAAAAAGATATATAACCCTCCAAATTGACTCTAAGGTTTAAATAGACCGACCCACAGTTAGAACTATTAACTTATTCAATAAGAGTAGTAATTACTGATAATAATGTTAAAAGGAACCGGGGTCTCAGACTTATTCAGCAACTTTCCCAGTATTATTTCTCAAGGAAATATGTTGCTTTATTTGCATCAATGACCTCTCTGGTTCCTATAAATGATTTAAATATGATTTAAATATAGCAGGTGTTCAGCCTTCTAGATAACCTTGAACGTTGTTCTAAAAAGTTCAATTATCTCAGTTTAATATTGTTAACTCATTTTGTAGCTGAGATTCCAAACTATTGCTATCTTGACAAATAAGATGAAACGTGCTTATCTCAAAAAAAATGAACTTCCCCAACGCCACTGTGTAGGCACCAACGATGCGTTTCAATTCTTCCTCAGGGGGAGGGGGCATATGTTCACGTAGTAGCACTATTCAGAAATAAAGTAGTAAAGTAGTAACATTATTATCAGTAATTACTACTCTTATTGAATAAGTTAATAGTTCTAACTGTGGGTCGGTCTATTTAAACCTTAGAGTCAATTTGGAGGGTTATATATCTTTTTCTTATGTTTACCCTGATCCCTCTGAAAAAAATGACCGCTTTTCCTTAATATTCTCAGGTAGGCCGCCACCACTGCCAGGCATTTGGTAAAGACCCTGGGAGCGGAGGTGAGGCCAAAAGGCAGTACTCTGTACTGATAATGGTTTCCTCCCACAATGAACCTGAGGTACTTTCTGTGGTCTGGATGAATGAGGATGTGAGTGTACGCATCCTTTAAATCTAAGGAGCATAGCCAATCTCCCTGCTGGAGGTAGGGCAGCAGTGTTCCAAGAGTAAGCATCTTGAATTTTTCTCTCTCTAGGAACTTGTTGAGATTTCTGAGGTCGAGAATAGGCCGGAGGCCACCGGTTCTTTTGGGTACGAGAAAGTACCTGGAGTAGAACCCTTGACCTTGGAGGTGGGGAGGCACAGGCTCCACTGCCTTGTCTCACAACAGACCTTGGAGCTCCTGAAGGAGAAGATCTGTGTGCAGGGGAGGCCTTGGAGGCTCCCCTGGAAAGTATGGAGGAGGCAGCTTTTGGAAGTGTAGCATATAGCCCTTGTGGACGATGCTTAGCACCCAACTGTCTCCAGTGATGAGTGGCCACCTGTGGGCAAACAGGGCAAGTCGACCTCCTGTGCAGGGTTGGGAGAGCAGGGACGGAGAGGCTATGCCCAAGGAGTCAAAAACTCCCACCCTACTGAGTGGGAGCAGGGGCCGGAGGCTTGGGGGTCCTCTGCCTACGGGGCCCATTACCCTGCCCCTTGGCCTGCTGACCCTGTGGGGGAGCCTAGGAGGCCTGGTACTGTGGGTACTGTTTGTAGGCAGTGCCCTTCCTCGGGTAAAAGGGCTTTTTACCCGAGCCCTTCTTCTTGTGAGAAGGGGCAGAAGTCTTTCAAGACAGCCTTGTCCTGGTGAGGTGCTCGGTTTCGAGCTGAGCGGCCTTCTCGGTCATGGGCTTGCCAAAAAGGTTCTCACCTCGGCAAGGGACATCGACCAACTTATCCTGGACCCATGGCTCAAGGTCCGATGACTGCAACCACGCCAGGCGTCGGGCCGCGATGCCGGCTGCTGCAACTCGGGCCGAAGCCTTGAAGCCATCGTAGGCAGCGCGGGACATAAACTTGGAGCATTCCCGTATCCCCGAGGACAAGGACTTGAACCTCTGCAAGGGTTCCCCGGAGAGACCAGCAGAGAACCCGGCCAGCTCCTAGGCCAGGTCCCGCAAGTACATGCCCATGTACAGCTGGTAAGACTGGACATGGCAAGCAAGCATAGAGCCCTGGAAGCACTTTCTACCAAAACCAACCAGGTTCCGGGCCTCCCTGCCAGGGGGCACCGCGGAGTGCATTTTCTGACTTTTCAAACGATGCATGGTCGATTCCACCACCATGGAATGGTGTGGTAGCTGCGCCTTCTGAAACCCAGGGCTCTTTCGGAGTCGATAAAAGGAATCGACCCGCTTGCTCAGAACCGGCGCCGAGGCCGGTGCCTCCCACATCCGGAAGAGGAGCTGTTCCAGCATCGGAGGAACCAGAACAGTAAAGGCCTCCTTCAGAGGAGAGTCATACTAGAGGGCCTCGAGCTCCTCGGCTCAAGGCGCCTCCTCGTGATCCACAGGGATAGACAACGCAGTGGCCATATTCCGAATGAACTCCGAGAACCGGATATCCTCCGGGGGGGGGGGGGGGGGGAAATAAACTCCGGGGCTCGGACTGCGGTGAGTCTGACGGGACGCACCGAGTCAGGAAGGTGTCGGGGGACTCCTCATCCTCCGTCCCCCAGGCAGACTCGTCCGATGAGGAATCAGAGTCCGACTGCGCGGGGCCTGTGAGCACCCACCCCGACGCCAAAGGCACTGGCGTCAACGTCCTCGGTCCTGAACGGGAGGTCGAGGGAGACCGCGACCGAGGTCGACCTCGAGCCTTCATGGTCTCGAGTATCGGCTCGGTCTCCGGGGTCGACTTCGATGTCGATGTCCCAGTGGTCGGGGCAGATGCGCCAGACAGGCTGGCCATCAGTGCCCGCTGCTGTTCCATGAAGTCAGACAATCTGCACTCCAAGGCTGTCAGCCTGAGACCCAGTTCAGGAGACTCAGCAGCCACCGACTCGGGCCCCGGTGGCGGCTCTCTGGAAGGAGAGTCCACGAGGACTACGGGACTTACGTGTCCAGCAGACTCCGGCTCCACACGAGGTACTTTTGAAGGCTTCTCCTGTTCCACGGGCCCGGGGCGACGGTCGGGGATCTGAGACCTAGCTCTCGAGGAGCCAGGGACCTCCTCCGATGCTGCCCTCACGAGCCGCTTCTTCCTCTTTCGTTTCCGGTCAGGGGACCCCCCCTGTCCGAGAAGCCCCGACGGTGCTCGGGATCAGATTCCCGAGATGTCGAGGCCTCAGATGAGGTCCAGGCCTGACCGGGGACCTAGTCGGAGAAAAGCCATTCCTTTTGGTGCTGACGACTTCGAAGAGCCCTGGAGGATATCTTTCCACATGGTCCACAGATCTTAGGATTGTGGTCAGGACCCAGGCACCAAAGGCAGCAGTCGTGTGTGTCGGTGAGACATTAGTTTCTTGCAACGATCACACTTCTTGAAACCACTGGAAGCCATCGGGGGGAAAAAAAAAAAAGAGTCCCCGCGAGGTCAAAGGACCAGCCTTCCAGGGAAAAAGAAAAAAAGGGCTCGAACGCCAGCCACGAAGGGCAAAAACCGAAAAAATAAGATCGGGCTCGATACCGGTGTACTGAACCCGGCGGGAGGGGAACCGGCATTGAACCGGAGAAAAATAGTGAAGGAATTGCTATTTTCCGGGAGGACTAGGACACACGTCCGACGGGCTTCACGGAAAAAGAGAGACTGAGCAAGACGGCACCTTTAGGCGGGAAGGGAACCGCGCATGCGTGCCTGCATTCCCAAAGGCTTTCAAAGAAAGCTGGGGAAATGCTCCGCAAGGGCTCCATCAACGTCAATGTCACCCATATGTGAGGACTGACTTCCTGCTTGGTCCTGGAGAAACAAGAGCTGCCACTTGCAACCTCAGAGAGCCCCATGCCAGGCCTTTATCCAGCCCAGTCTGTAAGAAAGAGTAGTTACTCACCTGTAACAGGTGTTCTCCAGGAGCAGCAGGAATCAGTCCTCACATATGGGTGTCATCGGCGCCGATGAAGCCCCAGCGGAGCATTTCCCCAGCTTTCCATGAAAGCATTTGGGAATGCTGGCACGCATGCGCGGTTCCCTTTCCGCCTAAAGGTGCCATCTTACCTCAGTCAAATGACATAGCTAAGAACAGCACACAAAAAAATGAAAAAATAAACTATGTACAACTGCAACTCCAAGGGGAAGAGGGAGGGTTGTGAGGACTGATTCCTGCTGCTCCTGGAGAACACCTGTTACAGGTGAGTGACTACTCTTTCTCCAGGACCAAGCAGGAAGTCAGTCCTCACATATGGGTGACTCCCCAGCTCTGGGCTACCGAGGAACCCAGGCTGAACAAGAGAACTCCCTCTATTTATTTATTTATTTAACTGTATTTATATCCTGCTTTTCACCGGGTCAAAGCGGTGTTACATATAAGGGGGGGATAATTAAGTATAAGGGTGGGGCCATCACCAGGTAGGCAACATTGTCTAAAGTCTGTCTTATGTCAGAATCATCAGACAGTATAGTGCAGTTTTCGATCAGCAGTAAAGAAAGGCTTTCCAAGGACACAACCTCCACCGGTAGCCCAACAGAGGGCAGGAGGGCAGGAGTTGCCTAAACCTCAAAGAGATTCCAGAGTACTGCCTGGCCAAAAGCACTGTCCCTACGGGACTCCCTCTTCAGGCAGTAATGGTCCGCAAAAGTCTGGCTTGAAGACCAAGTTGCAGCCTTGCAGATGTCTACCAAGGGCACAGAGCGGAAATGAGCCACTGAGGCAGCCATTGCCCTGACACGATGGGCTGTGACCCTACCCTGCAAAGGAAGGTCAGCCGCCTTGTAAGCCCAGGTGATACAGTCAGCCACCCAGATGGACAAGGTACGCTTGGACACAGCCAACCCCAACTTATTGGGGTCAAAGGATACGAAGAGCTGAGTAGCCCTTCTATGCCCTTGCGTACGGTCAAGGTAGAAGGATAAGGCCCTCCTACAGTCCAGGGTATGCAGAATTGCTTCAGCCTGGCTTGCATGAGGCCTAGGGAAGAATGTTGGAAGGACCACCTCCTGATTGAGGTGGAAAGAGGAGACAACTTTTGGGAGGAACTTTGGGTGAGTCCTGAGGACTACCCTGTTCCGATAAATCCTGGTGTAAGGCCTGTCACAGACCAGGGCCTGAAGCTCACTTACTCGCCTAGCCGAGGTAAGGGCTATCAGGAAGAGTGTCTTCCAGGAGAAGAAGCGTAGTGGACAAGTAGCCATCGGCTCAAAAGGTGGGTGAGTCAGTTGCTGCAAGAACACATTCAGCTCCCACTCAGGGGCAGGAGGACGGATGGGAAGCTTAAGCAAAAGCAAGCCCCTGAGAAAGCGGGACACCAAGGGGTGACCAAATAGAGATTGTCCCTCTACCAATGAGTGGTGAGCTGCTAGAGCTGAGAGGTGGACCCGAACAGAATTGGACATAAGTCCCTGATTGGATAAGTGCAGTAAGTACTGTAGAACTACTGGCACAGTACAGGAGAAAGGATCCTCTGTACGTAGGTGACACCACACGGAAAACCTCTTCCACTTGAGAGCATGGGTTTTCCTAGTGGACTGTTTCCTAGAGGCTAGAACAACCTCCTCAACTTCCTGAGGTAGGCCCCAGGGAGCCAAAACTACCCTTGCAGCCTCCAGGCCATCAAATTGAGAGACTTGAGATTGGGGTGCAGAAGGGAACCCTGGTCCTGTGTGAGAAGGTCGGGTTGCAACCCCAGAGGCAGTGGAGGATCCACCGCCAGTTGAAGCACAAGAGGAAACCAAGGCTGTCTCGGCCACCTGGGAGCTACCAGCAGGACCGAGGCCTTGTCCTGGAGAATCTTGAATAGGGTTCGGGCCACCAAGGGCGTGGGAGGAAACGCATAGAGGAGGCCCTGAGACCAAGATATCAGAAAAGCATCTGCTGCAAGCCGCAGAGGATGTGGTTGCCTGGAGCAGAACTTTGGCAGTTGCTTGTTCAGCGGGCTGGCAAAGAGATCCATCAAAGGGAGACCCCATTTCAGGAAGATCTTCTGAACTACTGAAGGATGCAGCTGCCACTCGTGGGGTTGCAGTATCCTGCTTAACCTGTCTGCCAGATAGTTGTCCTGGCCTGGAAGGTACACAGCCCTGAGGAGCATGTTGTGCTTGAGGGCAAAAGAACAAAGGTCCTGAGCTTCCCAACAAAGGATCCTGGACCCAGTTCCGCCCTGCTTGTTCACATAAAACATGGCAACTTGGTTGTCTGTCTGAATCAGGACAGACTGTTGAGCCAGGGTAGGAGTGAAAGCTTTGAGTGCTAATCGAATAGCTCTGAGCTCGAGGAGATTGATCTGCTGTGCAGCTTCCCAGGGAGACCAGAGGTCCTGGGTGCACTTGCCCAGAAAATGCGCTCCCCAGCCTTGCGCAGGGAGGCATCTGTTAGAATCACTGTGTAACCTGGAATCTGAAAGGGTACCCCTTTCAGCAGATTGGGTGCGCATAGCCACCAGTTGAGGGAGTGCAGAAATGGTCTGGACACCCTTATCCTGTCTCTGAGGCTGCCAGTGGCCTGTGACCACTGAGTCCGAAGGCACCACTGTACAGGCCTCATATGGAGCCTGGCATTGGGGGTCACATGTACTGTGGAAGCCATGTGGCCTAGAAGCCGCAGGCAGAGTCTGGCAGAGACCAGGGACCTGCTGAGAAACTGACTTGCCAAGGCCATCAACCTTCGGGCTCTCTTTTCTGGCAAGAATGCCTTTGCCAGGAGAGAGTCCAACCTGGCCCCTATGAACTCTAAGTTCTGGGAAGGGAGCAAAGTGGACTTTGCGAAGTTTATGACAAACCCCAGGCGTTGCAGAAGAGCAATAGTCCTGAGGGTGGCTTGATTGGCCTCCTGACCTGTCTGACCCCTGATGAGCCAGTCGTCCAGATAGGGGAAGACAAAGGTGCCCTGATTTCTCCGGTAGGCCGCCACCACTGCTAAGCACTTTGTAAAGACTCTGGGGGCGGAGGTGAGGCCGAAAGGCAGCACTCTGTACTGATAATGGTTTCCTCCCACTATGAACCTGAGGTACTTTCTGTGGTCTGGATGAATGAGGATGTGAGTGTACGCATCCTTTAGATCTAAGGAGCATAGCCAATCTCCCTGCTGGAGGTAGGGCAAAAGGGTTCCAAGAGTAAGCATCTTGAACTTTTCCTTCACTAGGAATTTATTGAGGTTCCTGAGGTCCAGAATGGGACGAAGGCCACCGGTTCTTTTGGGCACCAGGAAATACCTGGAGTAGAATCTGTGACCTTGCAAGTGGGGAGGCACAGGCTCCACCGCCCTGTCCACCAACAGACCCTGAAGCTCCTGACGGAGAAGGTCTGTGTGCAGAGGAGGCCTTGGAGGCTCCCCTGGAAAATATGGGGGTGGCAGTTGGTGGAAATGGAGGGCATATCCCCTGTGGATGATGTCCAGCACCCAACCGTCCCCGGTGATAAGGGGCCACTGGTGGGCAAAGAGGGCGAGACAACCTCCTGTGCAGGGTTGGGAGAGCAGTGGAGAAGAGGCTATGCTCAAGGAGTCAAAAGCCCCCACCCTGCTGAGTGGTAGCAGGGGCCGGAGTCTTGGGGTCCTCTGCCTACGGGGCCCATTACCCTGGCCCTTGGCTTGCTGACCCTGGGGGGCAGCTTGGGCAGCCTGATATTGTGGGTACTGTTTGTAGGCAGTGCCCTTCCTCGGGTAAAAGGGCTTTTTACCCGAGCCCTTCTTTTTATGAGAAGGGGCAGAGATCTTCCTCGACAGCCTTGTCAGGGTGAGGTGCTCGGTCTCGAGCTGAGCGGCCTTCTCGGTCATGGGCTTGCCAAACAGGTTTTCACCTTGGCAAGGGACATCGACCAACTTGTCCTGAACCCATGGCTCGAGGTCCGATGACTGCAGCCATGCCTGGCGTCGAGCCGCGATGCCGGCTGCTGCAACTCGGGCCGAAACCTCGAAGCTATCGTAGGCGGCACGGGACATGAACTTCGAGCAGTCCCGAATCCCCGAGGACAAGGACTTAAATCTCTGCAAGGGTTCCCCGGAGAGACCAGCAGAGAATTCGGCCAACTCCTTGGCCAGATCCCGCAAGTACATGCCCATGTACAGCTGGTAAGACTGGACATGGCAAGCAAGCATTGAGCCCTGAAAACACTTTCTACCGATGCCATCTAGGTTTCGGGCCTCCCTGCCAGGAGGCACCGCGGAGTGCATCTTCTGACTCTTCAGACGATGCATGGCCGATTCCACAACCATGGAATGGTGTGGTGTGGTAGCTGTGCTTTCTGAAAACCAGGGCTCTTACGGAGCAGATAGATCGAATCGACTCGCTTGCTAAGAACCGGTGCCGAGGCCGGTGCCTCCCACATACGGAAGAGGAGCCGTTCCAGCATCGGAGGAACCGGGACAGTAAAGGCCTCCTTCGGAGGAGAGTCATACTGCAGCGCCTCAAGCTCTTCAGCTCGAGGCTCTTCCTCGGGATCCGCCGGAATAGCCAAAGCAGTGGCCATATCCCGGACGAACTCCGAGAACCATGTGTCCTTCGGGGGGGACCTACTCCGGGGCTCAGACTGCGGTGAGTCCAAAGGGACGCACCGAGTCTTAAAGGTGTCAGGAGACTCCTCGTCCTCCATCTCCCAAGCCGACTCATCCGAGGAAGAGTCGGGGTCTGACCCCGCGGGGCCCTGGAGCACCTGCCCCGACGCCGAAGGCACAGGCGTCGACACCCTCGGTCCCGAACGGGAGGTCGAGGGGAACCGCGACCGAGGTCGACTCGAGTATCGGCTCGGTCCCGGTGGTTGGGGAAGATGCGCCAGACAGGCTGGCCATCAGTGCCCACTGCTGCTCCATGAAGGCAGATATTCTGCTTTCCAAGGCTGTCTTCCTGAGACTCAGCTCGGGAGACGCAGCAGCCACCAACTCGGGCCACGGCAGCGCCGGGCCCGATGTCGGCTCCCTGGGAGGAGAGTCCACGAGGACTATGGGGCTTATGTGTCCAGCAGACTCCGGCTGCACACGAGGAACTTTAGCAGGCTTCTCCGGTTCCACAGGCCCGGGGCGACGGTTGGGGGTCTTAGACCTGGCCCTCGAGGAGCCAGAGACCTCTTCCGACGACACCCTCGCGAGCCGTTTCTTCCTCTTGCGTTCCCGGTCGGGGGACCCCCTGTCCGAGGAGCTTCGACAGCGCTCGGGATCGGAATCCCGAGATGTCGAGGCCTCAGACGAGGTCCGGGCCCGGCCAGAGGCTGAGTCCGAGAAAAGCCTTTCCTTTTGCTGCTGGCGACTTCGTAGTGCCTTGGAAGACATTTTTCCACAGGCCCCGCACAACTTAGGATCGTGGTCGGGGCCGAGACACCGAAGACAGCAGTCTTGTGTGTCGGTGAGAGACATTAGTTTCTTACACCGATCACACTTCTTAAAACCACTGAAAGTCATCGGGGAAAAAAAAAAGAGTCCCCGCGAGGTCAAAAGACCGGCCTTCCAGGGAAAAAGAAAAAAAAGGGCGTGAACGCCAGCCACGAAGGGCAAAAACCAAAAAAAGAGGAATCGGGCTCGATACCGGTGTACCGAACCCGGCGGGAGGGGAACCGGTGTCGAACCGGAAGAAAGCAAGCAAAAAAATCGCTGAAAAATCTAATTATAACTGGGAAAACTGGACACACGTCCGGTGGGCTTCACGGAAAAAAAAGAGACTGAGGTAAGATGGCACCTTTAGGCGGGAAGGAAACCCCGCATGCGTGCCTGCATTCCCAAAGGCTTTCATAGAAAGCTGGGGAAATGCTCCCCTGGGGCTTCATTGGCGCCGATGACACCCATATGTGAGGACTGACTTCCTGCTTGGTCCTGGAGAAAGTCAACACCTCTGGAACTAACGCCCTCAATGGATTACACTGCCTATCTGCATACCAATCCTCAAAAATCCGCCACATCTGGATATAAGACACAAAGGTGAACCGTTTCCTGGCCTTTTCGTAGTGTCGCAATCCTCGGGGCCTTCTTCATTTTCAAGAACCATGCCATAAGCGAGAATCGATCTACCTGGGACATGCAAACCAGCTCCTGCGTTAACAAATCTGGTAGGCTCAGCAGCTGCCACTGCCACTCTGCCCTCAGGCAGACCAGGTCTGCATACCACAGACGACGTGGCCAATCGGGAGCATTCAGGATGACCAACCCCCTGTGCGCTTTGATCCGCTGAATCACATGCCCTATGAGCGCCCAAGGAGGGAAGACAGACGCTCCTGATAGAGCCAGTGCTGCACGAAGGCATCCAGGCCCTCCGACATTCTCTCCCATCTCCTGCTATAGAACCTGGGAGCCTTGGCCGTTGCAAAAGTCGCCATCAAATCCATAACTGGCAAGCCCACACCAGAGAACTATTTGTAAGAAGACAGCATCGTTCAGGGTCCATTCTCCTAGATCCAGGCAGACTCAACTGAGATAATCGGCTATCACGTTTTCCGTCCCCACGACGTGCCTGTTGATGGCTCTCTGCCCATTCTAGCAGAACTGCTGCCTCGCCTTCCAGACGTGCGCTGCCTGTGCCCCCTTGCCTATTTATAGGAAGTCGTTAGTGGGATGGGAACAGCTGGGGGATGTAGAAAAACAGTGGGCAAAACTGAAAGGGGATATTTTAAGGGCAACCAACCTTTTTGTTAAAATGGTAAATAAAGGTAAAAGGAAAAGGAGACCGCTATGGTTTTCGAAAGAAGTAGCTGAAAAAGTGAAGAAAAAGAGGGAGGCCTTCATGAAATACAAGAGATCACAGAGAGAGGAAGACAGGCATCTGTATTTGGAAAAACTTAGAGAAGCTAGCAAAGTAGTCAAGAAGGCAAAGATTCAAAAGGAGGAGGAAATAGTCAATGCAATAAAATGGGGGGCTAAGACATTTTTCAGATATATTAGTGAGAAGAGGAAGGGCAAAAGTGGTATTGTCAGACTCAAGGGTGCAGGGGAGGAATATGTAGAAGCTGATAAGGATAAAGCGGAATTGCTTAAATATTTTTGTTCTGTGTTCACAGATGAAGAACCAGGAGCAGGACCTCAGAAAACACCTACAAATAGGAACAGAAGTGAGGGACATCTTGAACAATTTTCAGAAGACTGTGTTCGTGAGAAACTAGCTCAACTTAAAGTAGACAAAGCAATGGGACCGGATGGGATATACCCTAGAATACTGAGGGAACTTGGGGACGTTCTAGCAGCTCCACTGACTGACCTTTTCAGTGCCTCAGAGTCAGGAGTGGTGCCAAAGGACTAGAGAGAGACTCATGTGGTGCCTTTACACAAAAGCGGAAGTAAGGATGTGGTTGAAAACTACAGGCCGGTTAGTTTAACTTCGGTGGTGAGTAAATTATTGGAAACGCTGCTGAAAGAGAATATAGTGAGGTTTCAGGAGTCCAGTGGATTACAGGATCCGAGGCAGCATGGATTCACCAGAGGCAAGTCTTGTCAGAAAAATCTGATTGATTTCTTTGACTGGGTGACCAGGGAGTTGGACCGAGGGAGAGCCCTAGATGTGGTGTATTTAGATTTCAGTAAAGCCTTTGACACTGTTCCTGACAGGCGACTTATAAACAAACTGAGCACCCTAGGGATGGACCCTAAAGTTACTGCTTGGGTTAGAAATTGGTTGGGTGGGAGGCGACAAAGAGTACAAGTAAATGGAGCTCACTCTGAGGAGAAGGATGTTACCAATGGTGTGCCCCAGGGATCTGTCCTTGGTCCGATTCTTTTTAACATCTTTGTTAGTGATATAGCGGAAGGGCTGTCGGGTAAGGTTTGCCTCTTTGCGTATGATACCAAAATCTGCAATAGAGTAGACACCCAGGAAGGTGTAGATAACATGAGGAGGGATCTAGCTAAGCTTGAAGAATGGTCTAGAATTTGGCAACTGGGATTTAATGTTAAAAAATGTAAGGTCATGCATCTGGGCTGCAGCAATCCAAGGGAGCAATATAGTATAGGGGGTGAAGTACTTTTGTCCACTAAAGAAGAGCAGGACCTAGGCGTGGTTGTGTCTGATGATCTTAAAGTAGCTAAACAGAAAAGGCGACGACAAAAGCTAAAAGGATGCTTGGGTGCATACAGAGAGGAACGGCTAGCAGAAAAAAGGAGGTGATAATGCCTCTGTATAAGTCTTTGGTGCAACCTCATTTGGAGTATAGTGTGCAATTCTGGAGACCGCACCTTCAAAAGGATGTGAACAGGATGGAGTCTGTGCAGAGGGTGGCTACTAAAATGATTAGTGGGCTTCATTATAAAGCATATGAGGACAGACTGAAGGATCTTAATATGTACACCTTAGAGCAGGGGTCTCAAACACGCGGCCCGCGAGACAACTTTGTGCGGCCCGCAACAGAGGAAAACAAAAAAAACACAAAACCCTGGCTTCTGCCGTTGCCACCGTGGCAGCGGCAGAATCAATTGTCAAATTTAAAAAAAAAAGACTTCTGCTGCTCAAGCAGCAAAATCAGCTGTCCTGCGGCCCCTTCCCCTGTGCCCGGAGATCCGAGTCTGCTCTATCAGCGGCGTGCTTTTCAAGCCGCGAGGAGAGTATTCCCCTCTTGCGCGGTTTCAAGCGCGCGAGAGGGGAATACTCTCCTCGCGGCTTGAAAAGCACGCCGCTGATAGAGCAGACTCGGATCTCCGGGCACAGGGGAAGGGGCCGCAGGCCAGCTGATTTTGCTGCTTGAGCAGCAGAAGTCTTTTTTTTTTAAATTTGACAATTGATTCTGCCGCTGCCACGGCGGCAACGGCAGAAGCCAGGGTTTTGGGTTTTTTTTTTGTTTCCCTCCTTCGCTGGCCGATAATGAGCTATGGAGGGGCTGACTGAAATGGGGTAATGGGGGTTAGGACTGGAAGTGGGATATTGGCAGGGGGGGGGGTTATGACTGGTAATGGGCTATGGTGGGGGCTAGGACTGTAAATGGGCAGATGGGGGTTAGGAATGGAAGTGGCCTATTGGCAGGGGGGGGTTATGACTGGTAATGGGCTATGGTGGGGGCTAGGACTGGAAATGGGCAGATGGGGGTTAGGACTGGAAGTGGGCTATTGGCAGGGGGGGGTTATGACTGGTAATGGGCTGGGGGGGTTATAACTGGTAATGGGCTATGGTGGGGGCTAGGACTGAAAATGGGGTGATGGGGGTTAGGACTGGAGGTGGGCTGATTGGGGGGTTAGGACTGGTAATGGCCTATGAGGGGAGGTAAGACTGAAAATGGGGTGATGGGGGATACGACTGCAAGTGGGCTATGGGGGGGACTAGGACTGGTAATGGGCTATGGGGGGGGGTAAGACTGAAAATGGGGTGATGGGGGGGTAAGACTGGAAGTGCGCTATGGGGAGGTTAGGACTGGTAATGGGCTATGGGGGGTCTAGGACTGGTACTTGGCTGGGGGGGTTGCTAGGACTGGAAATGGGCTGAGTGGAAGGGGGGCTTGAACTGCAAATGGCTGATGGGGAGGGGGGCTTGGAATGGAAATGGGCTGTGAGGGGAGGGAGCTAGGATTGGAAATGGGCTGAAGGGGGGCTAGGATTGGAAATGGGCTGATGGTGAGGCTAGGATAGGACTGGAAATGGACTGATGCAGGGACTAGAAAGGAGCAGATGCTGGGTGGGGCTGGAACTAGAAGGGAGCTGATGTTGGGGGAGGATTAGAATGGGATGGAGCTGGGAAAGTGAAATGGAGAGGGGAAAAATATTTTGTCTGGAAGAGAAGACAAATCTACAATTGGCCAGGTATTGGGAGAGTAAGTGGGGATTGAGGATGGAGGGGTAAAATTTGAGTGGATGAAATAGGAATGAGGAAAGAGCAAAAGGAGAAAGATTAGTATGTTAAAGCAGATGTAGAGAGAGAGAATGGAAAAAAACTAGAAGAGAGAAGAAAGGACAAATGGACAGCAGACGATGGAGATAGCAGAAGACACGAAGAAACCAGAAGTGGCTGGAGCAATTGCAACTGAAAAAAAATGCACAAAAGGTAGAAAAATATCTCTTTATTTTGAATTTATTAACTGGAATATGTCAGCTCTGGGAAATGTGCATCATTAATGTTTGCACTTTGTTTAGTACAAGAGGAAATTAATTTATAGCTTTATTTCTACAGTGTTGTTGTACATTCCAAGTTTGGCTTTTGGGGTTCCCAGTTTAATTATTGTCTTCCTATTTCTAAATCTTTTAGTCTTTCTTTATCCATACTCATTAAGAGGCATGTTTACTAAAAGTTAGTGTATGGTAACATTATGCAAATATTTATGCAAATGAGGCCCCACGTCTTATGCGGCCCCCGGGTTACTTTACAAGTCCTCATTTGGCCCTCAAAGCAATTTTAAGTTTGAGACCCCTGCCTTAGAGGAAAGGTGGGATAGAGGTGATATGACTGAGATGTTTAAATACCTCCGTGGCATAAATATTCAGGGAGAGAGACTCTTTCAATTGAAAGCAAGTTCTGCTACGAGGGGACATGGGATGAGGGTGAAGGGAGATAGATTCAGGAGTGATATGCGGAAATATTTCTTTACGGAAAGAGTAGTGGATCCGTGGAATAGTCTCCCAGTGGAGGTGGTAGAGATGAGGACAGTAACTGAATTCAAAAAAGCATGGGACAAACACAGAGGATCTCTAAAGGTAAAAAGGGGACTGTTGTAGTTGTTGATATGGAAGGACAGACTAGATAGGCCAGGTGGTCTTTTTCTGTCATCATATTTGTGTTTCTATATATGCCATTGTGGTGATGTTGGAAAAGACCTGCATCGCCTTTCCCTCTACTAAGTGGTGAAAGTCTTGCAATGGCAGAAGCACCGCCATCACTTCTGGCCTGTTGATGGGCCAAACGGCTCTCCTCCATGGTCCATGTCCCCTGAGGAATAATGCCCCCCGCAGTCAGGCCCTCAGCCTGAGAGACTGGCATCCATTGTTAGGAGGATTCAGTGGGGAGATTCTAGGAGAATTCCTGCTGCCAGATTGTCGGGCCGCAACCACCAGCTGAGTGCCCTCCTTCAGACACGGCAACCTCTGCGATCGAGGCTGTTGGTTCGACCATATGCACAACAGTGCCTTCTGTAAGGGGCACATGTGGGCCCAAACCCAAGGAACCAATACTGATCATCGCTGCCATGGTCCCCCCAACAGCTGCAGATAATGCCATGCTGTTGGGTCCTTCATTCGGAGGAACTGCCTCACTAATTGTCTGAGCCCCTGCACTCTCTTGAGAGGAAGAAACACTGCCACTGCGGGTGTCTAAATGCACTCCCAGGTACTCCAGGTCCTGCGTCGCGGTCAGTCGACTTGTCGACATTGATGACCCATTTGAGGCACTGCAGGACCTCGACCATCCTTGCCATGGCCTATGTACTCTCACTTGGACTTTGTTGACTTCCGTACTCCCCCTATGTGATCCTGTTTCTGTCCTTCAGTATTGTCTACTCCTGTCTGGTATGCTTGATTTCCTGTCATTTATTGTAACTTCCTTTCATTTTCTCGGCCACTGGCCCTTCTTGTACTTTTGAAATTGTACACCACTTTGTTTTTATTGAAAGGTGGTATATCATATAAAACAAACTAGTTGTCCAGATACAGGTGCACTAAAATGCTCTCCTGGCAATGTGCCACCACGAACATCACCTTGGTGAAGGTGCAAGAGGCTGTGGCGAGCCCTACAGTAACGCTTGAAATTGAAAGGGACCCATTGGTACCGCAAAGCGCAGAAACTGGTGGTGCTCCAGTCGAATGGGGATGTGCATGTATGCCTCAGTGAGATCGAGAGAGGTGAGAAACTCTCCTTCCCACACAGTCATGACTGAACAGAGGGTCTCCATGTGAAAACATGGTACCAACAGACACCTATTCACTTACAGAGAATAGGACAAAACGAGCCTTCCTTTTTGGGAACCACAAAATAAATGAAGCATCAACCGCATCTACATTGATCATCAGGGACCCTTACCACTGTCCCCAGGGCTAGGAGATGCTCTAGGGCAGGGGTTCTCAACCCTGTCCTCAGGACCCACCTAGCCAGTCGGATTTTCAGGATAACCACAATGAATATGCATGGGAGAGATTTGCATATAATGGAGGCAGTGTATGCAAATCTCTCATACACATAGAAAAGTGGAAGAAAGTCCAAAAAACTGCCAGCATGGTTTAAAGGTGAGGTCAGAGAGGCTGTTGCTGCCAAAAGAGCAACCTTCAGAAAATGGAAAAAAGAGCCAAATGATGAAAACTGGAAACAGCACAAGCACTGGCAAGTTAAATGCAAAGCATTGATAAGGCAGGCAAAGCGGGAATTTGAGAAGAAACTTGCTACGGAAGCAAAAACACGAAATAAAGACTTTTTCAAGTACATTCGTAGCAAAAGGCCTGTGAGAGAGTCAATTGGACCATTAGATGATAGAGGGGTAAAAGGGGCAGTAAGAGGAGACAAGGATATAGCAGAGAGACTGAATGAATTCTTTGCTTCGGTCTTTACTGAGGAAGATGTAGGGGTGTTACCCAAGACTGAAGTGGTATTTAAAGGTGATACTGCAGAGGAATTGAGAGAAATATCGCTACACCGGGAAGATATATTACAACTATTTGATAAACTGAATAGTAGCAAATCACCTGGACCGGATGGTATACATCCCAGAGTGTTGAAAGAACTGAAATATGAGATTGCAGACCTGTTATTGGTAATCTGTGAACTTTCATTAAAATCATCTGTAATACCTGAAGATTGGAGGGTCGCCAACGTAACACCAATTTTTAAAAAGGGTTCCAGGGGTGACCCGGGAAATTACAGACCGGTGAGCCTGACGTCAGTACCAGGGAAAATGGTAGAAGCCATCATAAAGAACAAAATTACACAGCATGTAGATAGTCATGGCCTAATGGGAGACAGCCAACATGGCTTTAGACAAGGAAGATCTTGTCTTACTAATCTGATCTGTTTTTTTGAAGGTGTGCATAAACAGGTAGACAAAGGTGAGTCTGTTGATATAGTGTATCTGGACTTTCAGAAAGCTTTTGACAAGGTCCCCCATCAGAGACTTTTGGCGAAGCTAAAAAGTCATGGGATAGGAGGCAGTGTACTATTGTGGATCGGGAAACTGGTTAAAAGATAGAAAGCAGAGGGTAGGGCTAAATGGCCAATATTCCCAATGGAAAAAGGTGAATAGTGGAGTACCCCAGGGATCTGTACTGGGTCCGCTACTTTTTGACATATTCATAAATGACCTGGAAAAGGGAATAACTAGTGAGGTAATCAAATTTGCAGATGACACAAAACTGTTTAAAGTTGTTAAAACCCAAGAGGATTGTGGAAAACTGCAGGAGGATCTGGATAAATTGGAAGACTGGGCATCCAAATGGCAGATGAAATTTAATGTGGACAAGTGCAAAGTTATGCACCTAGGAAAGAACAACCCACACTATAGTTACAAGATGCAAGGCTCCACATTAGAAACCACCACCCAGGAAAAAGATTTAGGAGTCATCGTGGATAACATGTTAAAACCCTCCGCCCAGTGTGCAGCGGCGGCCAAGAAAGCAAATAGAATGCTAGGTATCATAAGGAAAGGGATGGAGAATAAAACAAAGGATATTATAATGCCTCTGTATCGCTCCATGGTACGACCGCACCTTGAATATTGTGTGCAATTCTGGTCACCGTATCTTAAAAAGGACATAGAGTTATTAGAAAAAGTACAGAGAAGAGCCACCAAATTGGTGAAGGGGATGGAAGGCTACTCCTATGAAGAGAGGCTAAAAAGGTTAGGGCTCTTTAACCTAGAAAAGAGGCGGCTGAGGGGAGATATGATAGAGGTGTATAAATTAATGAATGGAGTGGAACGGATAAACGTGGATAAATTGTTTACGCTATCAGAATATAGAAGGACTAGGGGGCATGTAATGAAGCTACAGGGTAAACTATTTAAGACAAATAGGAGAAAATATTTCTTCTCTCAACGTGTAATCAAACTCTGGAATCTGTTACCGGAGGATGTAGTAAGGGCTGTTAGTATAGCTGGGTTTAAAAAAGGTTTGGACAAGTTCCTGGAGGAAAGGTCCATAAACCACTATTAAAAAGGGACCCAGGATATCAATGCTTGGCCTAGTACAAGCACTGCAGAACCTGTGTCTTTTGGGGAAACTGCTAGGTACGTATGACCTAGATTGGCCACTGTTGGAAACAGGATACTGGGCTTGATGGACCTCGGTCTGACCCAGTATGGCATTTCTTATGTTCTTATATTCATTGTGGTTATCCTGAAAACCCGACTGGCTAGGTGGGTCCCGAGGACAGAGTTGAGAACCCCTGCTCTAGGGTCTCCCACACTGCCCTTGTCTTTCCTCTGGCCTTGCAGAGGGATCACACAAAGGCCGGGGTAAGAGGCCTGGCCAGCTCTAGCGCATAGCCCTCTCGGATAATCTCTAGCACCCATTGGTCAGATGCGATCTGGGCCCAGGCAGGGTAAAACTCCCGTAGCCGACCACCCACCTTTATCTTTATTCACTTATTTGATATACTGCTTAAGCCGGAGCAGAAAAACAGTGCACAATACAGAAATGACTGCTCAAAGAATGGAAAGGAATGCCAATAATTGATAGGACAGAAGGAGGAGAGACAGGATAGTAACAGGCAAGAGAACAGCAGGGGGAAAAAGACAGAGGGATAACCAGGACAATCAAGGGCTGGTATAGGGAAGATTAAAGGCTAAATGAAAAAGGTGGGTTTTCAGGGCCACTTTGAACCTGGCAAACGAAGGTTCAGAGTAGAAGGTAAGTGGAAGGGAGTTCCAGAAGGAGGGGCCCAGGAATAAAAAAAGCAGAGGTGCGGGTACGGTCAAGGTGGGCCTGGGTAGCAGAGGAGAGAACCAGTTGGAAATTGTGGAAAGAGGAGAGGAGGCAATAGGGATTACGATAGTGAAGAAGGTCTGCAAGGTATTGAGGTGTGGAAGAATGGATAACTTGATGAACAAAAAAGTATTTTAAAATGAATCCTTGAGGCAAGATGGTGGCGGTGATCTGCTTCTGGTGAGCGGGCTCCTTGGCGGTGTGCAGTTTCAGTGTTACTTGCTGCTGATTGTTGTGCATGGGGAGAAGAAAGTGAAAGCAAGCTTCCCTACCCTCGGGTGAAGCTTTGTCCAACTGTGCCGTTCAGAAAATACTGCCGATGTGTGGCTTTGCCGTTTCGGGAGGAGGAGCAGCATCCTCGGCGGGTTCAGCTTGTTTGCCGGACCTGAGCACATCAGGGGTATTGCTATCCCGAGCAGTGGGCCCCCCCGCCATGACCCGGAAGTGTAGCGGCTGATCGCAGAGTGCTTCCCCCCGGCGTGAAGACTAGCATGCCGGTACAGGGAGGTGAAGAGGGCTCCGGAATTGGCTTTGCTTCTCCATCTGGGGTCCCTGGAGAAGTCGTGGGATCTGAGTCTGTTTCTCTATCGGAGGGCAGCCCTACCCAGGGTATGGTTAGCCCATTGGTCAACGCAGGTGCTGGTGAGGCCCCCGAACGTCACATTGGAGGTGCTGTGGGATGCAGTTTCAACCATGAATTCCTCTCTTGGGATTATTGCAGCGATTGTAAGTACTGAAACTAATTCCTTGCGTAAAGAGCTTCAAGAGGTTTCAAGAGGAGCAGGAGGGGAAGTTGGCCCGGTTGAACAGAGAACTTGAGCAACTTAAGGGTCTCCATGGTGCCAACATTAAAGATCAGAGAGTGTGACTTCTAGGAGAATGGAATATCTCGAGAATCAAGTCCGGAAGAACAATTTAAGACTGATTAATTTTCCTAGATCCCCATTGCACTCACCCATGGAAATGGTTCGCAGGTACGTCCAGGTGGTCTTGAGGCTTTCCAGGGAGGACCTGCCACCATTAACTAGGGGGCTTGATATTTGTCCATGGGCCAGGGGGACCGGGGAGATAGTGGTGGGACTCAGGGCTCCCCAGAGACCTTATGAGTTTTCTGGAGAAATCTGTGGAGTTGGTCACTGCTCATACTACTCTCCTTATTACTTTAGCTCTTGAATCCGATAAAGTGTTAATTTTGCAATCTTACTTTAGAAATTTCAGTGAGCAGTTCATGGGCTCTCATGTTTACATTTTTCCTGATCTTGCTAGGGATACCCAGCTGAGGAGAAAATAATTCCTGGGCATTAAGCCCAGGGTGCTCTCCCTCAGCGGGACTTTTTTGTTGAAATTTCCTGCTAGATGTCATGTTTCCTATAAAGAAAAAGTATATTTGTTTTTTGAGCCCCGCCAGCTGCTGGAATTTCTAGTGGCCAGGGAGGAACCTGTTTCTGCCTCTCATAGGGTTGACGCATAAGTCTCACACTGTCATGTTAAATTTTATTTCCTACTATGTAGTATTGTATATTTTTCCTGTTGCTGCCTCCTTTTTAATTTTTGTGGGCTAATCCTGGCAAATGATATAATTTTCTTGTAATATTAGTTTATAATTGTATAATGTTTTCCTTGTTGCCAAATTGCTTTCATTCTGCTTCTTGAATATTTGGATATGTTCAATAAAAGTATAAATAATAAAATGAATCCTGGAGCGCACAGCCAGCCAATGGAGACCAACCAGGAGGGGAAAGACATGGTCATAGTGGGATGAGAAGGTTATAATATGGGCAGCTGCATTTTGTAAAAGTTGGAGCCTGTGGATTTGATACTGTGAGAGACCGGCCAAGGAAACATTGCAATAATCCAACCTGGAAGTAACAAAGGGAAAAGAGGAGGGTAGTCAGCGAGACGGAAGAAAGAAAAGGGTGGATTGCATGCATCTGTCGGAGATGATAGAATGCACGACAAGTGACAGTGGAAATATGTTCAGAAAATAGAGGAATCATGTGTAACCCCAAGGTACCTGGAAGGATGACACCACAGGGATAGAAGTGGAGGCATAGGAAGGAGCTAGGGTTGGGGGGAGGCTCCAAAGGTGATACAGGTCGCCGTGGATTTAGAGGGATTCAAGTGAAGGAAGTTGGAGGACATCCAGGTGTGAAAGTCAGGCAAGCATCAAAAGGGGCAATATCAGGGGAGGAGGATAATACTGTCCGCGTAGTAGTATGCAGAAATACCAGATTGCTGTATAAGAAGGGCAAGTGGGGCCAGGAAGACGTTGAAGAGCAGAGGAGACAGAACAGATCCCTGAGGGACACCGCAGGTCAGAGGTAAGGGAGGGGACGTGGAGGCAGAGGACAGAACAGAGAAGGAGCAAGCAGCAAGAAAAGAATGGAACCATCGCCAGGAGACACCGGAAACACCGAGGTCAGAAAGAAGCAAAAGTAAAGTATGGTGGTCTATCAAATCAAAGGCAGCGGAGAGATGTGTAAATTCTCCTTGATCATGGATAGTGTGTAATTCATTCAGGAGGGCAAGGAGAATAGACTCTGTGCTATGATCCTCTCAAAAACCCGACTGTCGGGGATAAAGGGCATTGCTGGAAGCAAAAGGGGAGGACAACTGAGTAAACACGAAGCATTCAAAGAGTTTAGACAGAAAAGGGAGATTTGAAACAGGATGTCAGTTGGCAAGAGTGGTAGGAGCAAGGGAGGGTTTCTTGAGTAGGGGACGGCGGACCAGGAGGGAAAGCAGCCAGTAGAAAGGCTGGTGTTGAGCATGGTGAGTAGCAGTGGGAGAAGGGTAAGTGATGGTTCCAGAAGCCATTTAGAGGGAATGGAGTCCAAAGGGCAACTGGTCTTTCGGGAGGACGTGATGGTCTTTGTTAACACGGTGGCAGTAATGTGTTAAAAAAAAGGACCAATTGTGGGAGAAGGGAGGCAAGGAGGGTGGTGAGGGCAGAGGTGAAAATGGGGTAGGAGAGAGGCGCAAGAGACAAGACAGGAAGGTGCACGGAAGGACAATCTTATCTGAGAAACTTGCCAGACTGACAGAATCGAGGTATGAAGAGGGAGCTGGAGAGGGGGCAGAGGGAACAATTAGACATCGGAAAACGAAATAAAGTTGTCTAGAGAAATCAGAGGATCTGAGAATCAGATTGGAAAAATACCCCTGCATGGGACCCCCTTGTTTCATTGTGGCTTTTTCCGAGTCAAGGAGGAAGCAGCCCTGGAGTAGAAGCCTCTACCAGTGCTGTGAAACCCCCAAAAGAGCTCCCTCAAGGTGCAAAACGGCCCCTCTGATAAGGCGCAAAAAACACACAGAACAGAAACACCGGAACTCCCGCAGCTGTCCCCTCGCCAATGACGAGGTATGCCCCTGTTTTGGCTTATCTTCGAGCAGGCGTCCTCCCTTTGACTCACTTAAGTCCTTCACAAACTTCTCTAAATCCTCCCCGATAGATATGCAGCCCCGGACTCCAACCTTGCTGCCGCAGACTCCCCGGGTGGGTCCAGCACCCCCTGCACCCATCACAAGCAAGCCCGTGCTATGATCGCCCCACAGACAGAGGCCTGCAGGGACAAGGCATTAATGTCAAATGCTTGCTTTAATAAGGTATCCATCTTTCTTTCCTGAACATCCTTGAGGGTTGTACTACTCTCTACTGGGATTGTGGTAGTCTTGCCCAAGGTAGATGCCACAGTGTCGGCTATGGCTATGTGTAGTATTCTCTCTGTCCCCCTCTGAGAGGGGGTACAGCCAGGCCATTGGTCTGGTACCCTGTAGTGCACTCTGGAAAGTTCTGCTCCTCCTGGATTATTTGCTTAATCACCCGGTGCATTGGGAATACTCGCTGAGGCTTCCAGACAGCCTGGAACAAGGGATCCTCCAGGGCCCCCCCCCCCCCTCCAGCACCTGTCCCGCTGGCAAATTAAGTGCCTTAAGGGACTCCACACTATGAGGGCCTCCAGCTCCTCTTGCCAAAAACTCGGACTATGTGGGCTTCCTCTTCCTGTGGAAGCTCTCCTTCTTCCAGTTCTTCAGGATCAGTTTCCAATCCCACATCCGTCTCCAAGTCACTAGGATCCTCTGAGTAAACGGATTCCATGTCCTTGAAAGCATTGTCTGATAACCTACGCCGGGTGGAAGGCGGCTTCTCCTCGGTCCCCAGTTCCTGACGAGTCTGGGCCGCCCTTCTCTTTGTACCCCAATCTACTACCGGGTAGGGGTGCCGTTTCCCCCGGCTGCCTCATGCAAAAAGCTTTGTACATAATGAGAACAAACTATGGGAAGAATCCCTCTGAACCCCCTTCCTCCTGGGAGGTGGATGGCCTGGGGGATGCATGTTCTGGGTTAACACGTTCCAATATAGGAGGAGCAGAAGCAGCCTTCTCCTGAGGTGGGACACCAACTGCAAGGGTGGGTGAAGCAGTCGCGCCCTGAGCGCACAACCCGCCTCCGGAACCCCCAAGGAACTCCATTACCTCATATTTATCCACACACTCACCTTGCATTTCTGTTTCTACTGTCCGTGCTTCTGCCTCACACCCATGGCATACACCCACAGCCGAGAGCACACTTTGACGTGCCCCACATGCCAAACACTGGGGTTTTGCTGGCATGGTCACAGGTGGGAGATGGGGAAGGCCCACTGCCCCTTCCAACAAATCCCTCCAAGCCTCAGGGCATTAGTAGAGCCTAAAACCCTTTTTATTCTTTTCTTTTTTTAAAAGAGAAACCAGCACTTGACAATCACTGGGCCCAAAACAACAAACCATGGGAGCAGGAAAACCCTGTCCGAGAATCCCACGCCCTTCAGGCCCACCATACATCCTTCACACAAAAAGGTGCAGTTTCCTGCACTGCCAGCAGATGCGAGACCCATGTGGTTGGAGGCCAATGCACTGCATAGAGATCGAAATTAAAAAAAAACTGACCTGCCCAGTTTTAAAACCACTCTGTTCGCAGTTGAAGACTTTCTCAGCCTAAGTCCTCTGGCAACCCTTTTTTTTTTTTTTGCAAACTAGTGAGCTCCTTAGTTGTCTCTTCAGTGAGTCCAAAACCTGGAATCACCTCAGCTGCTTGGAGACTGAGCTTACTGGGGCTGGTAGGAGGTGCCACCTGCCTAAGTATGCTGTTGTCATCAAAAGATGACATGCTCAGTCTCCAAACTGCTGGTAGGGGTTGACTACCCAGAGGTGCAGGACTGGACTGGAGGGACGATAAGTAAATTAAAAAACACATACATCCCCCTGAACTGATGACAGTGTGCAAACGGGAATGACTGGGCCACCCTTCACAGCTGTGGCTGCAAGATGCAGGCACAAAATTAAAAAAAAAAAAAAAAAAAAAAAGTTGCTTACCTTTGTGGGGCCCAGGGCTGAAAACGGTGCTGGGATCTAGGCCGCTCCCATATGCTCAATTCTCTCCTCCATCTTCTGGCTTCTGTCTGGAGACTGCAGGGGGTGGGGGGCCGAAGCAAAATAAACACTTGGAAGCTGAGTAAAGATAGGGTTTTGACTGGCATAATCCTGGGCTCTCAACCAGTCAGGATTGGGGGAGGAGGTGGTCTTCCTCCTCCTCCCCCCCCCAACAGGAAACTCCTGCAGGTTTCCATCAGATACACTCTGGAGACATCTGATGAGCTCTACTGGGACAAGGCACTCCTTGAGCCCAGGAGCTAACAGAATTCCGAAACTAAACTGCACCCATCCAGCATCCACGATTTGTGGGAGACAAATACTGAAGTATGCCTATTGCTGCACCAACTCATGTATCAGCAATGTTGTCACTGGAAGTTTCTAGTTTATTCTCTGTCTCCACATCGGCTGGCAGAGGGACACAGCCCACTTGTATGGACTGGTCTAGAAAGTTAGGGAGTATTTTGAAACATTGCAAAAAAAATTGAAATTACACTTACCTGGTAATTGTAGTTCCTTGAGTGCGACAGCTTAGTCCTCCACTTCTGGGTAGTGCACCTCCTCCTGCAGCCTGGAGACTGGACCAATCAGAATTCTGCCATCACTGGATGTATCCTGCAGGCATTACCCATCAGCCCCAGTGAACTATTGACAAAGCAGACTCAAAAGAGCAAGAAATAGATAGTTAACCGGTCAAACTATGAAAAGTGCAAACCAAACAAGATTCTCCCCATTCACTTCCCCCTTTCTGTTGTACTAATCGAAAGGGCCATTGAAGGAAAAGGAAAGTTAGAATTAACCAGAGAACTGGAGTCCTCGAAAAGACACTCACCTGTATAAGCACCCTTCAGGACCGACTGCGTGCGGGGGCAAGTCAAAGAAGCGAGGGCAGGGATGAGGACTAAGCTGTCGCACTCAAGGAACTACAATTACCAGGTAAGTGTAATTTCAATTTCCTTATCGTGCCTCCAGCTTAGTCCTCCACTTCTGGGATGTACATAGTTTCCCCCAGTTACTTCCAAGTTGATCTCCCTGTTTATTGTAAATACAACTCAAAGTTCCTTGTGTTGTATAGTTGATGTTAAATGTAAACCGCTCTGATCTAAAATAGAGCGGTATAGAAGAACTGTTAAATAAATAAAATAAAATAAATAAAATAAATGTAACAGAGCAGTACTAAAGGGAGGGACTTTGCCAACGGGCACGCCCAACGAAACCATGCTCCGCCCAGGAAGCTGCCTGCAGTCCAGAAAAGGCGATCCCGCAGCCCCCCAGGCGCTGGCCTCCCGTGCAACAAGCAAGCTGAGAAAACCGAATCCTGGAGCCCACTGGAAATGGAGACCGACGTCCCAGCTTCTACCTGCCGGGGACCCCCAAACAGTCAAACAAAACGCTGCGAGGAAGGGACGGAGCCTGCGACCACCACAGAACGACTCCGAGCTCCCCGCACGTCCCAGCACCGCAGACCCCGATCAGAAAGGAAGCCTCCGCCCGCCGGAGAGACCGGGAGAGACCCCGCTTGATTCACAAGGAAAAACGTAGACAAGCGAGACAGAAGCAAGCCGTTAACCAGAACCGGATTACTGAGCTGAAGAACCAAAGAAAGACAAGGAAAAAACCCCGTATACATAGCGGCCGCAGATGCGCCAAGACAAACAAACTGTTTCAACAACACCGCTTTGGAGGCCAAGACGGTGACCGAAACTGAAGCCCTGACGCAGACGGCAGAATGGAATCCGGCGTGTCGGGTGTAATTAGATCAGCTTAAGAAAAAACATACACTATCAGTGTGCGACTCAAGCGCTGCGCCTCGCACGGTACCACTGAAACAGGTAACGGCTGCCAGCCGCCCCCTCAAAGAACTGGAAGCTAACCGGTTATCAATCCATCCCGCTAGAAATCCAATACCACCGAGACTGACACCGTGGCAGCGCGGATCTGATGTCTGGAGCCCCAGACATCAAGATGCACTAACCACGGATGAGGACCAGCGGGGACACCTGCTGCCGCACGCAGAGGTACTGGGTGCAAGGCCCCCAGAAAAGAAAATCCTCTGTTCTGCTTACCCCACAGCAGACTAACCGACCACGGCTCCAAGGTCATGTACCCCCATGAGGACCACCTTCACTCCATTACAACAGACCTACCCCCAAAACTGGCGAAATTACCTGAGTCTGAAAATACGGTCCAAGCAAGAAGGCAGTCTCAGTCTGCCTAGAGTGCCCCAACAGCCAGCCTAAACAATCGTGAACATCGACAAGAAGAACACCGCAACCACCACAGTCAACAGGCACTGTTGACATGTGAGCGCGCCTCCACAAGCAACCGACCTCCTGGAGGTACCAGGTAAGCACAAATGCAAGGGACATAGACAACTATGGGAGACTCAGCACCCGCGCCAAGAACCCACTTGAGCAAGGGTTGAATGCGTGAACCTACACAGAGGAGGGACTCCCTCTACAAAAGCGTTCCAGCGGCTCGGAGCACTAGACCCAAGACCGTGCTACAGAGACGACCTTCTCCGCCGCATCAATACGGACCCTTTAACCAAAAGGACACAGACGGGTCAGCGTCACTGCCCAACAACGAAGCTGTGCGCTGCCAGTACAGGCTCTACAAATAGAGGGGATTGCCCTGGAACAAACCCGTGAAACACGTCCCCCGACCATCTGGGAGCCAGAGAAATATCAGTGGAACACACCGACACCCTAGTAAGAGGAGGTCCTAAGGATAGATGCCTGTGCGGGCCAGGCGCAAACAATTATGCAGTATGCTACCCCAAACCCCCCCCCCCCCCCACAGGGAAGGGGATACTGGATACCTTAGGGAAATTATGAGGAGCGAAGTCACTCAATGGCCTTTAGACCCCCAGCAACAAATCTTGGGCATAAATCTGGAGTTACAGAACGTTACAGATGCATATGCCGCCCCTAAGCCCAGAGCGCCCATGAGGCGGCAATGTGGGTAGAACTCCCCTGACTTGCAGAGATCCACCTGGTCGCAGAAAGGCACTAATGGATGCCCCAGCTACCCCCTGGGGAACATAGCCTGTAGGACAGGCCCCTCCTGGGAGACACTTGAACTGTCAGTATAATTATATAGATAGAACAATGTGCATTCATTTATCTATTTATTTAGTTATCGTGTTTTTTTTTTTGGTTTTTTTTTGAAAGCCTCGGAAACCTGTTTTCAGGAAACGACAGGCTAAGATGAATACAAATCAGAGCCACTGATCAAAGCACCCTTTGAGCATGCCTACCCCGCCAACCACAAGCTAGGGCTCTGCCCTGGAACCTAAAAGCTGGCAATGTGCCTAATATTCCGGGCCTGATGCGGTGGCAGGCTTTGCCGCCTTGTTGAGAGCAAGGAGGCAGGCTGCTTCTGCCACATAGGTCCAAGCTTAGCTGGCTACTTGCCTGAAACCCCAGGCCCTAAGCGATGCTTCCCAGGGACACGAGCAGGCAGGCAGAAGACATGTAACATTCGATCAATTTGAAAACTGCCGCGCTATAAAACTAAGAGTAAGCCAACAATCACCGAAGGAAAACTGCTCCAGAGGATCAATCGACCAACAGAACGGAATGAAACGAAAATCAACGTAGGATGGGCCACAGTAACTGCTGTTTATTTTCTCCCTCCAAGAGATCTCGCAAAGACGTCACTGAAGCAGCGGGGCCCTGTAGCTAACGGCGAGGACACAGAAGTGTTTGACGCACCTCCACAAAAGTGCCGATGAGTACACTGCGACCGACGCGTAGGCCTACTACCGATGCAGATGAGCCCCAGGAAGAAACTGGGACGAACAGTAGACCTAAGGGGCCATAACGAGGACAAGAACCCCGGAATCCCTGTGCTCAAGCCCTTACTGGCACCCCGAGGATGGTAGACCTCGCAGAAAGACCCTGCTGGGGAAGATACCACACGCCACGCAAGGAAGGAAATGTCTAACAATTATGCCAATCAGCCCCCCCGAACAGGGAGAAGGGATGCTACCAGCCGCCGAAGCCCTCTCCGGACAGGCCGCTGTCCGCATACAGAGACATTAACACCTCGAGGTGCTAATCGCATAGAGACACATTAACACCCCAAGGCAACTCTGAAAAACCCCCCGTGAGGTTGAAAACCTGCTGGATAACAGCAAAACCTGCCAGACCTATCAGGGCTACTGACTTGGGACCCAACGATACGGGCATCGAGCTACCCTCCGTAGTCGTCTAAGTATATTCTTATAAATGTATTTTTCAATTCGGGGTGGTTTTTTCTTTTTTTTTTTTAACTCTACCAACACCTCAACAAAACCAAACGCGAACACTGTCCAACGGATGCATTCTCAAAGTAGTGTACGCGTTACCTAAAGACACAAACGAAGAACCCAATGAGTAGAGAAAATCCCCAGAAACACCAATCTCTGAGCCTCGTGTGTGGGTCACGGGAATGGTAAACAAGGCCCCACTGGGCGGGCTGAAGTCAAGGAGCACTCTCTGTGCCTGGAACTGCAGAAGTCGAAGAATGGCGAAGTCGTATTCAAAAATCCACTGTCGAAGACCCTCTCTTCAACCCAGAGTCCAGAAAGGGACTGGAAAGGGGGAACCTGGTAAACCTGGACCCGGAGCCGCTGCCGAACCTCCCGACGTGCAGCCGTACCATCAGACAGGTAGCCAGCAGCGAAGAATTAACCTAAAGGCAAAACTTGCCACCATACAGTAATTGCCCCCCCCCCCCCCCCCCAAGGAGCGTCGCGAGACATCCTCCTCCGACTGCTCTCTCGAGGGAGTCCAGCCAGCATCAGCTAAAATTAACTGAGGCCAAAGTCCTCTCTGTTTTTTTTTTGGTTTTTTTTTTAATATAAACTTGAAGTACAGGTCTGGCACGTAACATAACCTGAACAGTCAGCAGCAGTGTCCAGACACCCGCTGCTGCCGAAAATCCAAATTATCGATAGCCTCCTCCTCATAGCACCGTAGGCCTGCGTTTCAGGAGGCCTATACAATTGGCTGAAAATGGAGGCCACTCAGATAAGGGCGGCTGCTGCTGCCCCATGCTAGCTCTGCGAAGGGATCCCCCCCACGCACAAACCAGGTAGTGCCAGGTCGCCCCTGCTAGAAATTCCCTGTAAGAAATGTACCTACCGCAGAGTTACTAGTATGTACCGGAAACCTGCCGGTGGAAATAAACACCTTAGGTCGGGGTTGGTTGTTTTTTTTTTTTTTTTTTTTTTTTTTTAATCATGGAACTTTAGCCCACAAACAGTAACTATCTCACCCAGGAGAGAAAACAAACGTTGTCATATTTGCCAACAAAATTTAAAAGCAAGAAAATAAAAAATACTGCCCGCCCGTGCTGCCTACCTGCGTCGAGGCAAAAAGCGCGGGAAGAAAAAACTGGTCTCCACAATAGCCGCGCCGGCCCGCCATTACCAAAAGGCGAGGCCTGGACGCTTAACCCTGTGAGAGCTGTGCCCAACTGTAAGAAACAGACCGAAGGACGGCCCTGTTAGAAACAGGTTAGTGTACTTATTCGAGGGGACCTTCTGCGAAATAGAGAGGGACCCAAAAACAAAATAAGTAAAGTAATTAAGTAAATAATTAAGTAAGTAACTTAACCAAATAGATGAAATAAAATAATCAAAGTAAAAGAAAAGAAAATGCCCTCTCTATAGAATAGGACCCCTTCCCCGAGCGCGGAGTGCTGCGAAACGCTGCCATGCGGCCCCCGCAAGGGAGGAAATGGCGCCAGCTAGAGCCGGCCCGCCCAAAACTCCGCTTGTTTAAAACTGACTGAAGTAAGTACCATGTCCGCAGACCTTACCAGCGGTGCTGACATCTGGGAGGAATTGGCCCGGCTAAGGCACAAGGAGATAGGCGCTCACCTCACGATGCCACTCAACTCTGGCGTGAGCGGCTGTCGTGGAGAGAATCGCTTTGCCAACTGAAAGGCTGAGGGCCTTATCCTGCAGCCACGGCAAGCCGTCGTCCGATGCACCCACACAGAGCGCTGGTACGACCTGCGGAGCTCTCCCCCGTACTGTCCAGGGGGAGAGATCCAAACTGGCAACTTCTCACACCACTGATTCAAACAAAAAATGGGAGAAGTCAGCTTCACACAACCCCCGGGGCAGTACTGTTTAGTTCCCCCAAAAGGAACAGCTCTTCCAAAAGGCACATAAATAATACAAAATCTGTAGCCAACAGGCATGAAAAGAAATAAAACAAATAAATGAAAGCAACTGAAAATAAAAGAAAACTAGTTGATTTAAGAGAAAAACTCCTAAACCTTGCCTAAATTGGCCTTCCTATGCTAAAGTGAGCCTAGAGCTAGGCTCACTATGTCTCCCTGCTGCCTGGAGACTGGACACACTGGGGCTGATGGGTAATGCCTGCAGGATACATCCAGTGATGGCAGAATTCTGATTGGTCCAGTCTCTAGGCTGCAGGAGGAGGTGCACTACCCAGAAGTGGAGGACTAAGCTGGAGGCACGATAAGGAAATCTGAGAATATTATTTCTCAGTATAGCTCCTTCATGGTAAATTTTAACGATAAATTACAGATTACCGTACACAGCAAGTCAGAAAATGTGGCAGAAAAATAGAGTTATTTCCCATTGTGTTGGGTGCCACAGGCTTGATTAAGAAGAATTTTCAATCATACCTTGATAAATTACTCATACATGTTACATCTTAGAACTCCAGGAAGCGCTCTTTGGCACGATGCAAATACTCCATCAAGCATTAACAGTAAATTTAAGAGACTGAGATCATACTCAACCTACCCTAGCTTAAAAGTAAGGTTCATGATCGTCATGATATGCACAAAACTAACCGATTTGGAGAAATTAAAATGGAGGCTCTCAATTGCTTAATTTTTGCTACAAGAAACTCCTTCTCCCTAAAAAGCATTCTTTGCCCTGATCCAGGAAAACCATTAATAGTCAAAGAGCGGCCACTGAATAAGGCCGAAGCACCATGTCTCAGAAGCTCTGCAGTGGAGTCAGACGTTCCTCCTGAAGCTGTGAAGGGTGTGAGGCATGAGCAGTTCATGTATGAGATTCAGAAAGACATCTGCTCCATTGATCCTCAGACATGGGACTTTTATTTCTATACAATGTGCTAAAAATGGCATTTGTACATAAGTCTGGTAGCTTTTAATATATATATATATATATATATATATATATACACACATATATATATTTTTTTTTATATAAACAATGTCTTTTCTGTTAAACTATTTCCTCTCCCATCAAATATCTCCACGATTCAAACATTTAACTGTGACAGAAGGTAGGCAGTTCCTCCATGAAGAAAAAACAAAATAGAAAATGTAAAAAAAGTTTCCACTCTCCTCCCTAGTGTAGGTGCTTTTATAATGCATGAAATTTTATATAGTAGCCGATTCACCTTTCCACCCAGATCTGCACAGCACAGGTGGTTTCACACCTCAGGCTGCCGCCTAGAGAGCACATGTTCATTCTTAAGGACGGCTAGTGAATTGATTAGAAGACTAGAAATTCAATACAGCTGGGTTTTAATCCCAGATATGTCACAAGCTAAGTGAAAGCCCCTGGGGCTCTCGCTTTTTCTCCCTATGCCTCATGTCAAGTCCCTGTTCAGCTGTGGATACCTGTGCACTACTACTTCAGGAAGCAGCCTCACAAAGCTAACCCCTCCTCACCCCATGCAGCTGTTGCAAACTGCTCATTCCTGACTGGGCAGAGATAGGTGGATGTGTGGTGGACATTACAGCTATTGCACCCATTGATTACAGTGAAAGGGGCACCAAAGGTAAAGCGACAAAATCCTGTGACATATAAATGCAAGGGTGGGTCTCTGTTCCACTGCCTTCCCTTCTCCACAGTGCTTCTGAAGTCCATTCTACCCTTAGGTTTAAAATCTTTTCATAAAACTTCTAAATTATAAAAAATAACCCACAAAGCAAGTTAAGAATTTCAAGCTTTCATTTTTCTGCACCATCTCTGAACTGTAGACAGTTCAGGTCCCATTGTAAGGGCACAACATGGGGCCCCTGGAGTCCAGCTCCTGCCAGAGGGGTAGGCATTCAATCTCATTTTCCTCTAGGGCTCTTCTCTCCTTCATATCTGCAATCACAGGACTCCAACAGTGCAACGAAACGCAGGATCCTCCATCACGCTGCATCGCATCATGCATATACTGTCACATGTAGTGATCCTAAAACAGGAGGAGGGTGCTGCATCTCTGGGTGCACCATCTCACACTGGCAGAGACACTGTTACACAGAGCCCCAATCTATCTCAGGGTATGTTCTCCGTTTCTCATGGGGTAATTCTGTAGCCCAGAGATTACCCACTCTGCCTGTTTTGGGCAGGGCCCCTAGGTCACATGCAACAATTTTCTAGACCAGTCAGTGCTCTCTGCCTTTCACAGGCAGGGACATCTGATCACATTAAGAACAGTGGTTCTTAATCCTGTCCTAGAAGGCAGCCACAGTGAATATGCACACAATTTGAATATGCAGATCTCTCGTGCATATTCACCATGGACATCCTGAAAACTAGACCTCCAGAACAGGGTGGAGAACCAGATATCAAAGAACTGCTCTCTCCGTCTCACAGGTAGAGATACCAAATGACAGAGTGCTGTATTCAGAGCTCAGTCACATGCAGGATGTCTTGGCTGGTATAATCATATTTGGCGGAATAGGAGAAGTGCGGATCATTCCACCACATGTCCCAAAGGGCTGGAAGTCCATAACCAGCACTCATGAAGGTAAGGGCTACACAGTTTATGAGTTGGCAAGATGTTCCACTTGGATGGCACTGGTACTGACAGTTAGACAGATGTCTTTGTGGTGTTCTGACTTGTAGGGATTCATGTCGAAAGAGCACTGGGGGACATCAGAGGCCACTTGAGAGGCAGGGGAGTAGTGGCTCCCAGCAGAGGGGTGGATCTGAGGTGGTCCTAGAGGAGCCACCTGCGGCTGCTGCTGCTGCTCGGGGGCATTATGTTTTCTCATATGCTTCATCAAATACGTCTCCTGCAGAGAGAGACAGATAAACATCAGAAAACCCCAGCTCACTCATCCTAGCAACAGTCATGTCAGCTAGAAACCTCAATAGAATGCCACAGGGATAGTGCCAGTTACAAGCCATCCCACCTTATGGGCCATTTTGGTCTCACTCTGCCATCATTTACTATATTAACAAGAGAACCACAGCCCACTCACCCCAAAGACACCAGAAAGTCCAGCTGATGGAAAACCAACTCATTCTCCCTCATGCCTTAAAAATCCTTTCCCTTACCACCTCAACGAGTAGTTACTCACCTGTAACCACTGTTCCCTCTAAGCTGTGCGCGTGTGCGCGCGCACACACCTTGCCGAGCGAGCGCACATACTTTACAGCAGAGCGCACAAAAATTACAGTTCTGATTCTGATAGAAAACAACACAGACATCTTAAAATGTAAAAGTTGTGATTGTAATTACTTGAAATTTTCTGCTTCATTTAGTAATTGTCTATTTTCATCTAATTTGATTAAAATCAATGTGGTGTATATACTGTATTCTCACGTGCAGTCAAATTTTAAAGTATATATCTCTGAGTGACGTTATGTGGCGCACAAAAATTTAACCTTCCTTCAAAAGCTGCACAGCTGATATTTTATGCGCACACAGCCTACAGAAAATTAGAGGGAACACTGCCTGTAACAGGTGTTCTCCAGGAGCAGCAGGAATCAGTCCTCACATATGGGTGTCATAGGCACCGATGAAGCCCAGCGGAGCATTTCCCCAGCTTTCTAAGAAAGCCTTTGGGAATGCAGGCACGCATGCGCAGTTCCCTTCCCGCCTAAAGGTGCCATCTTACCTCAGTCAAATGACATAGCTAAGAACAGCACACAAAAATGAAAAATAAACTATGTACAACTGCAACTCCAAGGGGAGGAGGGAGGGTTGTGAGGACTGATTCCTGCTGCTCCTGGAGAAAGCACAGTTACTTACCTGTAAAAGGTGATCTCTGGGAACAGCAGGAATAAGTCTTCACATATGGGTATGGTCGGTACCGACGGAGCCTGCACGGGAACGCTCCCCAGCGTCCAGTAAGAAAGTTTTTGGGAGCATCCCACAGCACCTGCGCGCTGCCTTCCCGCCTTTCCCAACCGCCTCTCTCCAGTTCGAGTTTTAAAGCTGAGACAAAGAGAGAGAGAGGAAAGGAAAGATAGATAGAGAGATACAACTCCTAGGGGAGGTGGGTGGGTTGTGAAGACTTATTCCTGCTGTTCCCAGAGATCACCTGTTACAGGTAAGTAACTGTGCTATCCCCAGGAAGCAGCAGGAATGAGTTTTCACATATGGGGACTCCCTAGCTGCAGATGCCAGGGAGAAACCCCAGGTTGTGTGTCCTTGAAAAGGACTCTACCTCCCCCCATGGATCTCTGGCATCCGACCAGGGTAGGTGGGTAGGAGTTGATTAGGAATGGAACAGGTGTTTGAGAACAGCCTGACCAAACGAGGCATCCCGGCGGGAGTCCTTGTCCAAACAGTAATGGGCTGTGAAGGTATGAACCGAGGCCCAGGTGGCCACTCGACAGATTTGGTCGATGGACACAGAGTTTAGATGAGCCATTGAGGCTGCCATGGCTCTCACATTGTGAGCTGTGACATGGCCCTCCAGAGAAATGTTCCTACTCTGGTAGGCAAAAGAAATACACTGAGCAATCCAGTTGGACAGTGTTCTCTTAGAGACTGGAAGTCCTAAATGAGAAGGATCAAAAGCAACAAAGAGTTGAGAAGACTTTCTATGTTGCTATGTTCTTTGTAAGTAAAAAGCGAGAGCTCTCTTACAATCCAAGGTATGAAGATTCCTCTCTGCATTTGATGCATGAGGTCCTGGAAAAAAGACAGGTAAATATACCCCTTGGTTCAGATGAAAAGGTGAGACCACTTTAGGCATAAAGTGTGGATTGGTCCTGAGGACTACCTTATCATGATGGAACCTTGTATAAGGAGGATTAGCCACCAAAGCTTGCAACTCACTGATGCGGCGTGCTGAGGTGACTGCAATGAGAAAAATAACTTTCCAAGAAAGGAATTTCAAGGAGGTGGTGGCTAAAGGTTCAAAGGGTGGCTTCATAAGCTGGCCAAGAACCAGGTTTAAGTCCCATGCCACTGGAGGTGGTCTAATGGGAGGTTTAGTTAAAAGAAGGCCTCTCATGAATCTTGCTATAAGAGGATGAGAGGAAATAGGTTGTCCATTGAGAGGCTTGAGGGACGCTGCAATAGCACTCAAATGGACTCTTACTGAATTCGTTTTCAGACCTGCATGGGATAGATGCAGGAGATACTCTAGTAGAGAATTCAGAGGTATTGCAAGAGGGTTTAGACCTTTCACTGAACACCAAATGGTAAATCTTTTCCATTTGAAAGCATAGGAACGTCTAGTAGAAGGCTTTCTAGAGGCATGAATAACATCTCTAACTTGCTGAGATGAAAATCTTGAAGGTCTAGGCCCTCAGCAACCAAGCCCTGAGATGGAGCGACTGGGGGTTTGGGTGCCACAAAGTTCCCTCTTCCTGGGACAGAAGGTCTGGTGCAGAGCCCAAGTCCATGGAAGGAGCTTGAGAGAGATGCAGAAGTAGAGGGTACCACACTTGGCGTGGCCAATGTGGTGCTATGAGGATCATGGTCCCTTGATCTCTCTGAAGCTTGAATAGTGTCTTGGGAATTAGGGGAATTGGTGGAAAGGCATAAAGGAAGTCTTGACCCCAGTAAAGGAGGAAGGCATCCTTGGCCTGAACTCCCTGACACGGAATTCTGGAACAGAACCGGGGAAGTTTGGCATTCCACAGACTTGCAAAGAGGTCTATGTCCGGGGTTCCCCAAATTCGAAAAAACCTGGCTACCTGGTCCATCTGGAGGGACCACTCGTGTGGAAGCAGAACTCGACCGAGTCTGTCCGCCCAAGAGTTTTGAACGCCTGGAAGATATACTGCCAGAAGATGGATGTGATGCTCTCTGGCGAAGGCCCACAGTCGCAAAGCTTCGTTGCAAAGCGACAGAGAGCCAGTCCCACCCTGCTTGTTTACACAGAACATGGCTACTTGGTTGTCCGTATGGATGAGGACTGTCCTGTAGCTGAGCAGGGAATGGAACACTCTGAGAGCTAAGAATATTGCTCTGAGTTCCAAGAGATTGATATGCAGAGATCTCCTGTGGAGACCAGATGCCCTGGGTGGAGAGATCCTGCATATGAGCTCCCCAACCCATTGGAGAAGCATCTGTTGTCAGAGTTGCTTGGGGTAGCGACTGCTGAAAAGGGGACCCCAGCAACAGATTTGGAGGGGACGTCCACCACTGGAGAGACCAAAATAGGCGACTGGAGTTTGCTATTTTGTCTGACAGGCAACCTGATGCCTGAGTCCATTGGGTGGACAAAGTCCATTGAGCTGCCCTCATGTGAAGGCGAGCATATGGAACCACATGCACGGTGGATGCCATGTGGCTTAATAGTTGTAACATCTCTCGAGCAGTTAAATGGGACGTTAACTGTATCTGGGAGGCTAACTGCACCAAGCGTAGGCAACGGGCCTGAGGAAGATAGGGCCTTGCAGTTGTGGTATCCATCAAGGCTCCTATAAACTCCAGAGACTGAGTAGGGGGAAGATGGGATTTTGGGATGTTTATCACCAGTCCCAAATACTGAAGGACACGCATTGTGCAGGTTAGAGAAATCTGGGCCTCTGACTGGGATGGAGCTCGAATGAGCCAGTCGTCCAGATATGGGAAAACGAATATTCCTAGAGTGCGTAGAAATGCAGCAACTACTGCCATGCATTTCGTGAACACCCTTGGTGCAGAGGCCAGACCGAAAGGAAGCACCCTGTATTGGTAGTGCTTTCCTTGAAAAACGAACCGAAAGAACCTTCTGTGTGTTGAATGGATGAGGACATGGGTGTACGCATCCTTGAGATCTAGAGAACAAAGCCAGTCCTGACTCTGAAGGTATGGCAGCAGAGTACCGAGAGAAATCATCTTGAATTTCTCTTTGAATAGAAACTTGTTCAATTCTCTGAGATCTAATATGGGTCTGTAGCCCCCTGTTTTCTTTGGAATAAGAAAATAAGGGGAGTAGAACCCTGAGCCCTGTTGAAGAAGGGGTAATTCTTCTATTGCCCCTTGGGCAAGAAGGGTAGCAATCTCCTGACCCAGAAGGTTGAGGAGAGATGTTGGAGAATTGAACTGTCTCACCATGGTGTGGGGAGGAACGTTTAAGAAATGAAGCTTGTACCCTTCCCTTACAATGGAGAGGGTCCATTGCTCTGCTGTAATTTGCTCCCATCTGGGAGCAAAGAAGCCAACCTTCCTGGAAAGGTGAGGGGCTCTGGTTCTTCCAGAGCCAGAAAGGCTAAGTTCTCTAGTTGCAAGTCAAAGGCCCTGGGGAGGCTGAGGCTGTTGAGTCGTGGGAGGCCTGGCAGCCTTTGACTTGGCCTGTTTAGGTGGTTGCTGACGCTTTGCAGCAAAACAACCTGCAGAAGATACCTGCTGACCATAAGCAGGATAGTATCTTCCCTTTTTAGAAAAAGTTGTCTTTTTGAACAGAGGTAGACTTTGAAAGTCGATCCAAAGCAGAGTTCTCAGCATCCATCTGAGTGGCCTTTGCTTTCCAATCCCTGCCAAAAAGGTTTTCACCTGTACAAGGAAGATTTCCCAGTTCATCTTGGACCCAAAGTTCCAAATCAGAGGCTTGTAACCAAGCAATTCTGTGTGCACCTATGGCAATAGCCGAGGCTCTGCTTACACACTCAAAAGAGTCAAAGGCTGCACGGTTGGAAATTTGGAAACATCTTGGGCATGTTTAAGCCAAGTGAGAAATTCCTGCCTTTTATCTTCTGATAAAAAAGGGGCTAAAGTCTGCAGATGATCTGTGACTTCTTTTAGAAACATCCCCATATAGAGACTATAGGAGTTGATTCTGGCAGCAAGCATATTAGCTTGGAAAACCCTTCGGCCAAAAGCATCAAGGGTCCTGCATTCACGTCCTGGAGGATTAGATGAGTGTCTCTTTGCACTCTTTATTTTCCTCACGGCAGACTCTACCACAATAGAGTGGTGAGGAAGCTGAGACTTATGAAAGCCAGGACAAGGAGGGACACGGTACATGGTGTCTAATCTACGAGAATGAGGAGAAGTGGTAAGAGGAGTATCCCACATGCTCAACATGAGATCACAGAGAATCTCATGAATAGGTAAAGTAGCTGCTTCTTTAGGAGCCTTAGGATATTGCAAAATATCTAGTTGCTTGACTCTAGTCTCTGACTCAGGGGCCACTGTAATGGAGAGGCCCCTAGCCACTTCCCTAATGAAGTCCTGAAAAGAGAAGTCTTCTGGAGGAGACATTCTTCGTTTTGGAGAATCAGACTCCTGAGGAAGAAGTACTGGTGCATCGACAGAAACCTCCGATTCATCAGAGTCTTTGGAGGAAACAAAGTATCACCTGTCTGGATGCTCCTGTAAAGCCCGATGCGCGTACCGAGTGGGATCAACATTGGGAGTAAGCGGTACCGGTTCGATACCGATGGGCATCATAGGACAGGGTACCGTTGCAGTCGACACCGAAGCCGATGTCGATGCAATCGGTACCGGCACCGGGAACGATGCCGGTGCCGGAGTCGGTACCAGCAACGGTTTGGTTACCTGAGATCCATGGGAGGAAGAAGCAGCCCTGGAAGACGTTGATGCCACCGAGGCTGCATCAGAGGGAAACAGGGTACTGAGCTTGGCTGCTCAGTTCTGCCGACCTCTTTTAGACATCATGGTACAGGACACACAATCCGTGATGGAATAGGTCAGGACTCAAACATGTTAGACACCAGTCATGGGTGTCGGTGATAGAAATAATACCGCCACACTTCGTGCACTTTTTGAACCCGGAAGCGGGCTTCTCCATGAGGAGAAAATATGTTCAGGCCTAAGGCCCAAACCGAAAATGCACAGTTGAAGAAAATTTTTTTTTTTTTTTTTTTTTTAAGAAAAGAAAAGACCGGCGGTACCGGTCTGACGTCGAAGGCAGCAGACGCAAGACAGAAAAATAAAGAAACAAAGAATTCTTCTGCGGTGACAGAAACACGACCTGCTGGCTCCGCGGAAAAGAAGAACTGGAGAGAGGCGGTTGGGAAAGGCGGGAAGGCAGCGCACAGGCGCTGTGGGATGCTCCCAAAAGCTTTATTACTGGACGCTGGGGAGCGTTCCCGCGCAGACTCCGTCAGTACCAACGATACCCATATGTGAAGACTCATTCCTGCTTGTTCCTGGAGATCACCTGTTACAGGTGAGTAACTACTTTCTCCAGGACCAAGCAGGAAGTCAGTCCTCACATATGGGTGACTCCCAAGCTCTGGGCTACCGAGTAACCCAGGCTGAACAAGAGTACTCCCTCTAGTCTCAGCAGCAAAGAAAGGCATTTCAAGGACACAACCTCCACCGGTAGCCCAACAGAGGGCAGGAGTTGCCTAAACCTCAAAGAGATTCCGGAGTACTGCTTGGCCAAAAGCACTGTCCCTATGGGACTCCCTCTCCAGGCAGTAATGGGCCGCAAAAGTCTGGCTTGAAGACCAAGTTGCAGCCCTGCAGATGTCTGCCAAGGGCACAGAGCGGAGATGAGCCACTGAGGCAGCCATTGCCCTGACTCGGTGGGCCGTAACCCGACCCTGCAAAGGAAGGTCAGCCGCCTTATAAGCCCAGGTGATACAGTCAGCTACCCAGATGGACAAGGTACGCTTGGACACAGCCAACCCCAACTTATTGGGGTCAAAAGAGATGAAGAGCTGTGTAGCCCTTCTATGCCCCTGCGTACGGTCAAGGTAGAAGGATAAGGCCCTCCTACAATCCAGGGTATGCAGGAGTGCTTCAGCCTGGCTTGCATGAGGCCTAGGGAAGAATGTTGGAAGAACCACTTCCTGGTTGAGGTGGAAAGAGGAGACAACCTTAGGGAGGAACTTGGGATGAGTCCTAAGGACTACCCTGTTCCTCTAAATCCTGGTGTAAGACCTATCACAGACTAGGGCCTGAAGCTCACTTACTCACCTAGCCGAGGTAAGGGCTATCAGGAAGAGTGTCTTCCAGGAGAGGAAGCGTAGTGGGCAAGTAGCCATGGGCTCAAAAGGTGGGCGAGTCATTCGCTGCAAGACCACATTCAGCTCCCACTCAGGGGCAGGACGACGGATGGGAGGCTTGAACAAAAGCAAGCCCCTAAGAAAGCGGGACACCAAGGGGTGACCAGATAGAGAATGTCCCTCCACCAAAGAGTGGTGAGCTGCTAGAGCTGAGAGGTGGACCCGAACAGAATTGGATTTAAGGCCTTGGTTTGACAAGTGCAGTAAGTACTGAAGGACTACTGGCACAGTACAGGAGAAAGGATCAACTGTACGTAGCTGACACCACACAGAAAACCTTTTCCATCTGAGAGCATAGGTTTTCCTAGTGGACTGTTTCCTAGAGGCTAGGACAACCTCCTCAACCTCCTGAGGCAGGCCCCAGGGAGCCAAGACTACCCTTGCAGCCTCCAGGCCATCAAATTGAGAGCTTTGAGATTGGGGTGCAGAAGGGAACCCTGCTCCTGTGAGAGAAGGTCGGGTTGCCACCCCAGAGGTAGTGGAGGATCCACTGCCAGTTGAAGCAGAAGAGGAAACCAAGGCTGTCTCGGCCACCTCGGAGCCACCAGCAGGACTGAGGCCTTGTCCTGAAGAATCTTGAAGAGAGTTCGGGCCACCAAGGGTGTGGGAGGAAACGCATACAGGAGGCCCTCAGACCAGGATATCAGAAAAGCATCCGCTGCTATCCGCAGAGGATGGGGTTGCCTGGAGCAGACCTTTGGCAGCTGCTTGTTCATGGGGCTGACAAAGAGATCTATCAAAGGGAGACCCCATTTCAGGAAGATCTTCTGAACTACTGAAGGATGCAGCTGCCACTCGTGGGGCTGCAGTATTCTGCTCAATCTGTCTGCCAGGTAGTTGTCCTGGCCTGGAAGGTACACAGCCTTGAGGAGCATGTTGTGCTTGAGGGCAAAAGAACAAAAGGTCCTGAGCCTCCCGACAAAGGATCCTGGACCCTGCTCTGCCCTGTTTGTTCACATAAAACATGGCAACTTGGTTGTCTGTCTGAATCAGGAGAGACTGGTGAGCCAGGGTAGGAGTGAAAGCTTTGAGTGCTAACCGAATAGCTCGGAGTTCGAGGAGATTGATCTGCTGTGCAGCTTCACAGGGAGACCACAGGCCCTGGGTGCACTTGCCCAGACAATGAGCTCCCCAGCCTTGCAGGGAGGCGTCCGTGGTCACCACTACTGTGTACCCTGGAATCTGAAAAGGTACCCCCTTAAGAAGATTGGGTGGGTGAAGCCACCAGGTGAGGGAGTGCAGAAATGGTCTGGACACCTTTATCTTGTCTCTGAGGCTACCTGTGGCCTGTGACCACTGAGCCCGAAGGCACCACTGTGCAGGCCTCATATAGAGCCTGGCATTGGGGGTCACATGTACTGTCGAAGCAATGTGGCCTAGAAGCCTCAGGCAGAGCCTGGCGGAGACCAAGGACCTGCTGAGAAACTGATTTGCCAAGGCCATCAACCTTTGGGCCCTGTCTACTGGCAAGAAAGCCTTTGCCAGCAGAGAGTCCAGCCTTGCTCCTATGAACTCCAAGTTTTGGGAGGGGAGCAAAGTGGACTTTGTGAAGTTTATGACAAACCCCAGGCTTTGTAGAAGAGCAATAGTCCTGAGGGTGGCTTGTTTGGCCTCCTGGCACATCTGACCCCTGATGAGCCAGTCATCTAGATAGGGGAAGACAAAGATTCCCTGAGTTCTCAGGTAGGCCGCTACCACTGCTAGGCACTTTGTAAGGACTCTGGGGGGCGGAGGTGAGGCCGAAAGGCAGCACTCTGTACTGATAATGGTTTCCTCCCACAATGAACCTGAGGTACTTTCTGTGGTCGGGATGAATGAGGATGTGAGTGTACACATCCTTTAGATCTAAGGAGCATAGCCAATCTCCCTGCTGAAGGTAGGGCAGAAGTGTCCCAAGAGTAAGCATCTTGAACTTCTCCTTCACTAGGAACTTGTTGAGGTTCCTGAGGTCCAGAATGGGTCGAAGGCCACCGGTTCTGTTGGGCACCAGGAAATACCTGGAGTAGAAACCGTGACCTTGCAAGTGGGGAGGCACAGGCTCCACCGCCCTGCCCACCAACAGACCATGAAGCTCTGTGTGCAGGGGAGGCCTTGGAGGCTCCCCTGGAAAATATGGAGGCAGTTGGTAAAAATGGAGGGCATAGCCCTTGTGGACTATCTCCAGCACCCAACTGTCCCCGGTGATAAGGGGCCACTGGTGGGCAAAAATGGCAAGGCGTCCTCCTGTGCAGGGTTGAGAGAGCAATGGAGGAGAGGCTACGCTCAAGGAGTCAAAAACCCCCACCCTGCTGAGTGGTAGCAGGGGCCTGAGGCTTGGGGGTCCTCTGCCTACGGGGCCCATTACCCTGGCCCTTGGCTTGCTGACCCCTGGGGGGCAGCTTGGGCAGCCTGATATTGCGGGTACTGTTTGTAGGCAGTGCCCTTCCTCGGGTAAAAGGGCTTTTTACCAAAGCCCTTCTTTTTATGAGAAGGGGCAGAGGTCTTCCTCGACAGCCTTGTCCGTGTGAGGTGCTCGGTTTCGAGCTGAGTGGCCTTCTCCGTCATGGGCTTGCCAAAAAGGTTTTCACATCGACCAACTTGTCCTGAACCCATGGCTCGAGGTCCGATGACTGCAGCCATGCCTGGCATCGAGCCGCGATGCCGGCTGCCGCAACTCGGACCGAAGCCTCGAAGCCATCGTAGGCGGCGCGGGACATGAACTTCGAGCAGTCCCGAATCCCCGAGGACAAGGACTTAAATCTCTGCAAGGGTTACCCGGAGAGACCAGCAGATAACCCAGCCAATTCCTTGGCCAGATCCCGCAAGTACATGCCCATGTACAGCTGGTAGGACTGGACACGGCAAGCAAGCATCGAGACCTGGAAGCACTTTCTACCGACGCCATTGAGGTTCCGGGCCTCCCTGCCAGGGGGCACCGCGGAGTGCATCTTCTGGCTCTTCAGACGATGCATGGCCGATTCCACAACCATAGAATGGTGTGGTAGCTGTGCCTTTTGAAAACCAGGGCTCTTCCGGAGTCGATAGATTGAATCGACTCGCTTGCTGAGAACCGGTGCCGAGGCCGGTGCCTCCCACATACGGAAGAGGAGCCGTTCCAGCATCCGAGGAACCGGAACAGTAAAGGCCTCCTTCGGAGGAGAGTCATACTGTAGGGCCTCGAGCTCTTCAGCTCGAGGCTCCTCTTCGGGGTCCACCAGAATAGCCAAGGCAGCGGCTATATCCCGGACGAACTCCAAGAACCGAGAATCCTCCGGGGGGGACCTACTCCGGGGCTCAGACTGCGGTGAGTCCGAAGGGACGCACCGAGTCTTGAAGGTATCAGGAAACTCCTCGTCCTCAGTCTCCCAAGCTGACTCGTCCGAGGAGGAGTCAGGGTCTGACCCCGCGGGGCCCTGGAGCACCCGCCCCGACGCCGGAGGCACCGGCGTCGACGCCCTCGGTCCCAAACGGGAGGTCGAGGGAGACCGCGACCAAGGTCGACTCCGAGCCATGATGGACTCAAGTATCGGCTCGGTCTCCAGGGTCGACTTTGAAGTCGATGTCCCGGTGGTCGGGGCAGATGCGCCAGACAGGCTGGCCATCAGTGCCCGCTGCTGCTCCATGAAGGCAGACAATCTGCTCTCCAAGGCTGTCATCCTGAGACTCAGCTCGGGAGACGCAGCAGCCACCGACTCGATGTCGGCTCCCTGGGAGGAGAGTCCTCGAGGACTACGGGGCTTACGTGTCCAGCAGACTCCGGCTCCACGTGTGGAACTTTCGCAGGCTTCTCGTGTTCCACGGGCCCGGGGCGACGGTCGGGGGTCTTAGCCCTGGCCCTCGAGGAGCCAGGGACCTTCTCCGACGACGCCCTCGCGAGCCGCTTCTTCCTCTTTCGTTCCCGGTCGGGGAACCCCCTGTCCGAGGAGCTTCGATGGCGCTCGGGATCGGAATCCAGAGATGTCGAGGCCTCAGACGAGGTCCGGGCCCGACCGGAGGCTGAGTCCGAGAAAAGCCTTTCTTTTTGCTGCTGGCGACTTCGGAGTGCCTTGGAAGACATCTTTCCACATGGCCCGCACGACTTAGGGTCGTGGTCGGGGCCGAGGCACCAAAGGCAGCAGTCGTGTGTGTCGGTGAGAGACATCAGTTTCTTACACCGATCACACTTTTTAAAGCCGCTGGAAGCCATCGGGAAAAAAAAAAAAAGAGTCCCCGCGAGGTCAAAAGACCGGCCTTCCAGGGAAAAAGAAAAAAAAGGGCGTGAACGCCAGCCACGAAGGGCAAAAACCGACAAAGAAGAATCAGGCTCGATACCGGTGTACCGAACCCGGCGGGAGGGGAACCAACATCGAACCGGGAGAAAAAAATAGCGAAAATCACCGAAAATATCTAATTTTAACCGGGAGAACAGGACACACGTCTGGTAGGCTTCAGGGAAAAAAAGAGACTGAGGTAAGATGGCACCTTTAGGCGGGAAGGGAACCGCGCATGCGTGCCTGCATTCCCAAAGGCTTTCATAGAAAGCTGGGGAAATGCTCCGCTGGGGCTTCATCAGCGCCGATGACACCCATATGTGAGGACTGACTTCTTACTTGGTCCTGGAGAATCAATTCTCCAACTATGCTCTACTGGCCCTACTAACCAGTTAAGCCGCTGCCTTGACCTTGTCTTCTCTAAATGCTTGCCCTCAAATTTTTGTAACTCAGTTCTTCCCTTATCTGATCCTCACTTGCTAAGTTTCACTCTTCATCACTCCCCATCTCACTCTTGCCCAATCTCCTCCAACATTTTTAGGAATCTTTGCGCTATCGACCCATCAGCTGTCTCCACTGCTGTCTCATCACCTCTTTCCTCCACTATGTCATCTGAGTCTGTCATTCCTATAACACTGTACTTTCCTCTGCTCCTCCCACTTCACATCCACTGAGGAGTACTGTGCCTCAGCCCTGGCTTTCCTCAAAAACCTGCTACCTACGTTCTTGTGCCCATTCAGCTAAGCTCCTTTAGCTCAAATCCCACACCCTTGCGGACTTCCTACGTTTCATATTCATGCTAACCTCTTTCCAGGCTGCCAGAGTACTATGTCCATCAGACTAAGTCTCTTGCCTCCAATCCTCACTTTCTCTTTACAACTCACAAATTGCTCCTCAAAGTGCCTCTGCCTTCGACCCCTCCTTCCCTTTCTGCCCAGACTTTGGCCGACTACTTACATGACAGAGTACTTTTTAGTTCCCCTCGGGGTCATCTCCAGCTCCCCTTCTTCATTCCCTAACCCTTCCCTCAACCTCTGTCACCCTTTCATCCTTATCTAAGCTCACCAAAGAAGAAACCACTCATCTTCTCTCCTCCTCTAAACTTACTACCTGCTCCTCTGATCCCATCCCCGCCTATCTACTAAACCCCATCTTCTCCACTGTTGTCCCTTCCATCTGTCATATCCTCAATCTATCGCTATCTACCGCAACTGTTCCTGCAGCCTTCAAGCATGCTGTGGTTATACCTCTCCTCAAGAAACCCTTCCTTGATCCTACCTGTCCTTTTAATTATCAATCTCTTTCCTCCCCTTTATGACTAAACTACTTGAACATGTGGTTCACCATCGTTGTCTTGACCTTCTCTCCTCTGTCTCTTCTGGATTCACTGCAATCTGGCTTTCGCCTTTTACACTCTACTGAGATGGCTCTTGCCAAATTCTCCAATGACTTGTTCCTTGCCAAATCCAGGGGACTTTACTCGATTCTCATCCTTTTTGACCTCTCTGCTGCTTTTGACACTGTTGTTCTTATGTTCACCTTCTCTTTGATACCCTGTCCTTGCTTAGATTTAAGGGTTCTGTCCTGTCCTGGTTTTCTTCTTATCTCTCCCACCGCACTTTAAATGTGTGTTCTGGTGGATCCTCCTCTATGCTATCCCGCTTTTAGTCGGTGTATCCCAGGGCTCTGTCTTGGGACATCTCCTTTTTTCTCTCTACACTCAGTCCTTTGATGCACTCATTTCCTCCCATGGTTTTCAGTACCATCTCTACATTGATGACTCTCAGATCTACCTCTCTGCACCTGGAATCTCTCCCAAATCCAGGCCTGGATCTGTACCTACTTATCTGACATTAGTTCCTAGATATTTCACCATCACCTGAAATTGAACATGGCCAAACTGAGCTCCTTATCTTGTCCACTAAACCCAACTCCCCGCTTCCTGTTTCTGTGCACTATTTCACCCTGTTTCCTCAGCTTGCAACCTTGGTGTCATCTAACTCCTCCCTCCACGCATATCCAATAGATAGAAACAGCAGGTTTTAGCTTTTTCTATAATACTGACAAAATTTGTCCCTTCCTTTCTGAACACACTATTAAGACTCTTACCCATTCTTTAGTCACCTCCCATCTGGACTAGCAACCTCCTCTTCACTGGTCTTCCTCTGTATCATTTCTCCCCACTTCAATCTGTTCAAAATTCAGCTGTATGACTAATCTTCTGCCAGTGTCACTATGCTCATGTCACCCCTCTTCTCAAGTCACTTCATTAGCTTCCTATCCATTTCCACATCCAGTTCAAACTTCTACTACTGACCTTCACTCAGCTGCTCAATATCTTTCCTCCCTTATCTCTCCCTATATCCCTCCCCAGGAACGCCGCTCTTCTGGCAAATCCCTTCTATCTGTGCCCTTCTCTTTCACTGCCAACTCCAGACGTCGATCTTTCTATTTTGCTGCTCCTTATACCTGGAACAAACTACCTGAGTCGGTATGTCAGACTCCATCTGTGGCTATATTCAAATTCAGGCTAAAAACTCACTTCTTTTGGATCTTGGTCCCCCTAATCTCCTGTTAACCTTCTATGTGTTCCTTATCATTATTCTAGATCCGGGGTCTCAAACACGCGGCCCGCGGGCCACCCGCGACGGAGAGGAAACAAAAAAGAAAAAAACCTGGCTTCTGCTGCTGCGGCAGCAGCAGAATCAGCTGTCCCACGGCCCCTTCCCGTCTGCCCGGCAGAGCCCTCAGTCAGCTCCATCAGTGGCGGGCTTTTCAAGCCGCGAAGTGAGTATTTCCCTCTCACACGGCTCTGTTAAGCCTGCTGGGGCTAATCAGCCCCGGCAGGCTTCCAGCCCCGGCAGGCTTAACAGAGCCGCGCGAGAGGGAAATACACTCGTTGCGGGCGGCCCTGAAAGCTGCCGCTGATGGAGCTGAGCTGAGAGCTCTACCGGGCAGAGGGGAAGGGGCCAGAAGCCAGTTTTTCTTGTTTTGTTTTTTTAAATTGACAGTTGATTCTGCTGCTGCCACGGCAGCAGCGGCAGCAACAGAAGCCAGGTTTGTTTTTTGTTTTTTTAATTTACCTGGGCTGATGGAGGGGGGGGGGGTTAGGACTGGAAATGGGCTGATGGGGGTTAGGACTGGAGGTGGGCTGATGGGGGGGCTTAGGACTGGTAATGGGCTGGGGGGGTTGCTAGGACTGGAAATGGGCTGAGTAGAAGGGGGGCTTGAACTGCAATAGCTGATGGGGACGGGGTTTTGGAATGGAAATGGGCTGAATGGAAAGGGGGGCTTGAACTGCAAATAGATGATGGGGAGAGGGGCTTGGAATGGAAATGGGCTGTGAGGGGAGGGAGCTAGGACAGGAAATGGGCTGATGGTGGGGCTAGGATAGGACTGGAAATGGGCTGATGCGGGGGACTAGAAGGGAGCAGATGCTGGGTGGGGCTGGAACTAGAAGGGAGCTGATGTTGGGGGAGGATTAGAATGGGATGGGGCTGGGAGAGTGAAATGGAGAGAGGAAAAATATTTTGTGTGGAAGGGAAGAAAAATCTACAATTGGCCGGGTATTGGGAGAGTAAGTGGGGATTGAGGGTGGAGGGGTAAAATTTGAGTGGATGAAATAGGAATAAGGAAAGAGCAAAAGGAGAAAGATTAGTATGTTAAAGCAGATGTAGAGAGAGAATGGAAAAAAAACTAGGAGAGAAGAAATGACAAATGGACAGCAGACAATGGAGAGTTAGCAGAAGACACAAAGAAACCAGAAGAAAGTGGCTGGAACAATTGCAACTGAAAAAAATGCACAAAAGGTAGAAAAATATATCTTTATTTTGAATTTATTAACTGGAATATGTCAGCTCTGGGAAATGTGCATCATTAATGTCTGCGCTTTGTATGGTAACATTATTCAAATATTTATGCAAATGAGGCCCCGCGGGTTACTTTACAAGTCCTCATTTGGCCCTCAAAGCAATTTGAGTTTGAGACCCCTGTTCTAGATATATTATATATATATATATATATATATATACACACACACACACATACATACATACACACTACTACTTAAAGTAAGAGAGCGTGAGTGTGTGTGGTGTAATTAGTAGTATAGGAGAAAGGATAGAAAACATGAACCCAAATGCCTGAAGCTCTCTGAACACTCCCCCCTCCGCCTTTAGCAGTGGCACATACCGATGTGTAGGCCCGGCTGCAGATGGAACAGGTATACACTTTAGCATGCTTCACGGTGTGCGTGGACAGGTGCACTTCCAGTGATGCTGCATCGGTGTATGCTCTGTGACAGTTGTGACACTTAAAAGGTTTATCCTTGTTGTGTTGTCGTCGGTGCGACTGTAAGCAGAAGGATGACAAACATCAGACATGCTAAAATACTAGCAACCTTCATCTTCCCTCTCTTTATCCATGGTGATTTTACCTGTAGGTTTGAGAGCTGTGTGAAAGCTTTGTCACAGCCAGGGTGTACGCATTTATAAGGTCTATCCCCAGTGTGGATTCTGTGAAGAGCAAAAACCCAGAAATTACACAAGGAGCACAAAATGAGAACCAGACATATAATGGAAAGATGTTTAACACATTATTTAGTGTTATTTAAAGTACAACTTGACTATCTGCTCACCCTCCCACATTCCCCCTTTAGTGGAGATGAATAAATATTTTAAGTAACATGGAAAGACTACATATAACCTTCATACTATATATATGAAAACAGATGGAAGACAAGACTATGCAAGGGAAAAGCAACTGTAAATAAGGCTGAGAGTAGACAAAACACTAAATGTTTGGCATGTTAATATTCTAGTGATATTAGACATGAATAAACTGGCATTCAGGAGGTAAAGAGTAAAAGCTTTACTGCTTGCGTCTGAGGAAAGATGTCATTTAGCCTTTATGGTTTCTGGCTGATGGGAGGAAAATACTGATGGCAGATATGATGGAGAATCCAGATGGCATCTTGAAGGGGGGGGGGTGTGTAAACGGTTTTCTTGATCACTTCTTACTATATTTTTGATATGTAAGTTGAAATTAGACCTTATCTACTAATTGCCTTTCCTTGAGTCCCTCCAGTCCAGTCATGTGCTGGCAGGTGTACATAACCCATGCGCCTGGACGGACGATAACTAATGTTTGTAAATCCTGCTGTTTGTGTAACTGGTGTGGATTTTCAACATGATATAGGAAATTGACCCCTGACGAAACAATTGTTAAACACCTTTGGACGTCCTATGTAGCGCTGGGTTAAGTCCATGCTCATACAAATAGCATTTGGCATAAGATAAATGTGATTTGATAAACTGCAAGATGAGCATGCTGAGTTTACAGCAGTGAGGCGATGAGGTTACAGCAGTTAGATATTTTTGTAAGGTTATATGCTCTTTGATATCGTGGGAGAGTATTTTATGATCCCTGAAGTTAATGTGCCAGTCTCAGGCCTGGATTGATAGCCGAGATATGATGGCCCATGAGTACTGAGATCCTTCTCCCCCTCCGAGTGTGATTCAGTTTTCCCTGTTTGGTGCATATGGAATGAAGTTTTTTGACTGCGCCACATCGACACTGAAAATCACGGGCAGGTTCTGCACTGGACTGGAGGGACTAAAGGAAATAAAATTAGCAGGTAAGGTCTAAGTTCACCTTCCATAGCATCCCTCCAGTCCAGTCCAGACTACTGTGTACTCAAATATGGGCGGGACGTGTAAGGCTGGCCATCAAGACTTGAGCCCCGAACATAAGATATGCCATACTGGGTCAGGCCAAGGTCCATCAAGTCCAGTATCCTGTTTCCAAATGTGGCCAATCCAGGTCACAAGTACCTAGCAGTTTCCCCAGAATACACAGGCTCCACAATCCCAGGTCCTCTTTAATAATGGTTTATGGACCTTCCCTCCAAGGACTTGTCCAAACGTTTTTTAAACTCAGCTATACTAACAGCTTTTACTACATCTTCCAGTAATGAATTCCAGAGTTTGATTACAAGTTAAACGAAATAATATTTTCTCTTATTAGTCTTATATGTCACCATCCGTTCCCGCTCAGGAGCCTCCAGCCCAATCGGGACTGTGGGAGGCGGAGCCCAACGCTACAAAAAAGAACCGCCGGCAGGCAGTCAGCCTTTCCATCCGCTCCACGGCTCCTTGCTCCCCGATCGGGGTAGAGCTCACCTGAGCGGGTGCCACCATCCGTTCCCGCTCAGGAGCCTCCAGCCCAATCGGGACTGTGGGAGGCGGAGCCCAATGCTACAAAAAAGAACCGCCGGCAGGCAGTCAACCTTTCCATCCACTCCACGGCTCCTTGCTCCCCGATCGGGGTAGAGCTCACCTGAGCGGGTGCCACCATCCGTTCCCGCTCAGGAGCCTCCAGCCCAATCGGGACTGTGGGAGGCGGAGCCCAACGCTACAAAAAAGAACCGCCGGCAGGCAGTCAGCCTTTCCATCCGCTCCACGGCTCCTTGCTCCCCGATCGGGGTAGAGCTCACCTGAGCGGGTGCCACCATCCGTTCCCGCTCAGGAGCCTCCAGCCCAATCGGGACTGTGGGAGGCGGAGCCCAACGCTACAAAAAAGAACCGCCGGCAGGCAGTCAGCCTTTCCATCCGCTCCACGGCTCCTTGCTCCCCGATCGGGGTAGAGCTCACCTGAGCGGGTGCCACCATCCGTTCCCGCTCAGGAGCCTCCAGCCCAATCGGGACTGTGGGAGGCGGAGCCCAACGCTACAAAAAAGAACCGCCGGCAGGCAGTCAGCCTTTCCATCCGCTCCACGGCTCCTTGCTCCCCGATCGGGGTAGAGCTCACCTGAGCGGGTGCCACCATCCGTTCCCGCTCAGGAGCCTCCAGCCCAATCGGGACTGTGGGAGGCGGAGCCCAACGCTACAAAAAAGAACCGCCGGCAGGCAGTCAGCCTTTCCATCCGCTCCACGGCTCCTTGCTCCCCGATCGGGGTAGAGCTCACCTGAGCGGGTGCCACCATCCGTTCCCGCTCAGGAGCCTCCAGCCCAATCGGGACTGTGGGAGGCGGAGCCCAACGCTACAAAAAAGAACCGCCGGCAGGCGGGCCCGACAGGCGCGGGCCCGCGCCTGAGGGCCTCGCCAGAGGGCCCTTGGGCGTGGCCCTTAGGCAGTGGCACTCCGGCAGCACCACAAGCAAAAACAGAGGTCTCCCCTGCAGCAGAGCCGTGTCTGGAAATCCCCTGCTATCTACAGCAAGTATAATTTCACTATATAGCCACTACATATTATGACTATTTTAAATGTATCCATTTTACCATACTGTCGTCAATACATCTAACTGTACCACTAGCCACTGTTCAGTGTATTTACCATACTGTTGTCAGTAACCTTTAAAAGCTCTACTGTATTGTTACCAGTAATCCTCCTTGTCAATCAATCTTTATACTGTTGTCAGTAGCACTATCAGTTCCAATAGCCACAGTACTGCTATCAATAATCCACCAATGCTAATAATTTATACTACTGTGGTTAATAACCTCACCAGTTCCAGTCATCAGTACACTTCTTAATAGTTATCTATCTCTAACCACTGCCTGTGACTGAAGTGTTGGATGTGACCCAGCATACTGCTCTAAGTATCAGGAATCTAACATTATCATCCTGGTATTCTAAATTGACTGTCCCACCTCCAATTACATAGCGCTCTTCCAAGATGGGCTCCCCCATTACTGCCATAATAGGATGCTATATAATCATGTCAAGTTGGTTCTCAAACTCTCTCGCCTTAACTCCAGCATCCAACCAGATTCCTATTTTACGGAACCATGGGAGAAGGTGGTCCAGTGCATTCCACGACAACATAACCTGGGACACCCGCCCACACCATCCCCATCTGTTACACATTGCACTTCAACATAATACGAAGCCCAAAAACTTTGAAACCCCCCACCCTCCTAGCCTAAAATGTGCCCTCATCAACGCCCGTTCGATCAGAAAGAAGTGGCCAGCCGTCATCGACATCATCACCAGCCATAGTCTTGATATACTCATGGTCACTGAGACGTGGTTATCCGCTGAAGACAACGTCATACTCAACCAGCTCCTCCCCCAGAATTTCACCGCACATTCAAGTCATAGACAAGACAAAAGAGGAGGTGGCGTGCTCATCCTCACAAGATCAGACCTCCATTTTCGAACAGTAGACGCCACCAGTACAAACCATATGGAGACCGTCACCATCTCTAATAAACACTGCTCAATCAACCTGCTTTATAGATCACCTTCAGCTTCTCCAGACGACCTTTCGGCTATCATCGATCTTGCAGCTAACACTCAGAACCCAAGCATCCCAACTTGGATCCTTGGTGACTTTAACTTGCCTACATTACAAGATAATCAAGCTTCAGCCTTCCTCGACGCCCTCAACAATCTGGGTTTCAAGCAATTAATTAATGATCCTACACATATTAAGGGTAATACCCTAGATCTAGTATTTGCCCCGCAAACCTCTCTTAACCCAGACCTGGATCCTATAACCTCCATAACCCCTGTTCCTTGGTCGGATCACAAACTGATCACCATCCAGATTCCTTTGTACAAAGCCTACACAAAAATCAATAAAATACAAAGCATCTCCACAAGACCGCCCTCCCGATGTTTCAAGCCTTACAACAGAGATCTTATCCTCGCTGAAACACAACAACTCTTCTCTGAAACCACCCAGAACCTTGATGACCACCAGAACCTTGATGGCCTAATTTCTCACTGGAACAATTGCCTCAGCTCAATAGCCCAACGTACACCAACCAACAGGCCCTCAGGTAGAAAGAGGAGTGCCCCCTGGTACTCAGCCGATCTTAAAGCATCGCTTAACCAATTACGGAAACTTGAGAAACGCTGGCGCCGATCTCATTCTTTAAATGACCAGATAACATACAACCGTCATCTGGCTGCGCATCGCAACACAATCACCAACTCGATGAAGCAGTACTACTCCGATACCTTAAAGAGATCGCTTAATAAGCCACATGACCTTTTCGACATGGTTAAGACCTTATCAAAGGAACCATCTTCTGGACCCCCATTCGAGATACACCCACAAGATTTTGCAACCTATCTCCAATCCAAGATATGCCAGATCAACAGAACCTCTAATACAACCTCCGCAACAGAGCAAGTCTGCCAAACAACACTAACCATGTTTTCCACCCCCACCAAGAGAGGTCTGGAAGACACTATTGCGGCCATTAATACCACTACTGCCCAGTCCGATCCATGCCCAGCCTTCTGGATCAAGGAGCTTCGCAGTCACTTCAGCCCAATACTGTCCAAAATAATTAACCTCTCCTTCTCCTCCGGCTCTTTCCCTTCAGTCCTGAAACACACCTCTATTAGACCTCTGCTAAAAAACTGCAAGCTCGATCCCCAACAGGTAGAATCCTACAGACCCATATCCAGCATTCCATTACTTGCGAAGATCATCGAAAAGGAAGCTCAACGTCAACTGCAGGAGCACATCGACGTCGCTGCACCGTTAGACACATGCCAACATGGTTTTAGGGAAGGCCATGGCGTTGAAACCCTCCTTACCACTCTATTTTGCAAAATACTCACTGGCATTGATGACATCCGGCAAGGATTTGCTCTCATCTTTCTGGACATAGCTGCAGCCTTTGACTCAGTAAATCATGAGCTTCTATTAGGACGACTGTTTGACAAAGGCATTAATGGACTAGCGCTCGAATGGTGCAGATCCTACCTGTCTGAAAGATGGCAACATGTTCGTTCTGGAGGGATAAATTCTGAACCTTTCCACCAAAGTCAAGGAGTCCCACAAGGATCCTCCCTCTCGGCGCTCTTGTTCAACATTTACATGCAGCCAATCTGTAATATTATCCGGTCCTTCAATGTCGACTGTATGTTATACGCAGACGATGTCCTGCTCTACATACCCTTCTCTACCGAGCATCTGGACCTCTCCCCACTGACGAGTTGTTTCAATGCAATATCTGACTGGTTTCTCTCTCAAAACCTCAGAATACAACATAAGAAAACGGAAGTACTCTTCATTACGAGGAACCCCAACTTTACCCCACCGCAATATCTTAAAGTAAAAGAAGCTGAGCTGCAATCTAAATCCTCAATACGATACCTGGGAGTCACCTTAGATCAACGCCTGGATATGAAGGCCCACATAGGGAACATAATCAAATCAGTCTACCACAAGATCCGCTCACTAAGGTATCTACGTTCCATCCTCGAACCAACTGATTTTCGGACGATTTTCCAGGCATTGGTCATACCTCATTTTGACTATGCCAATGCAATATTACAAGGTCTTCCCCAATCTACGTTAAACCCGCTGCAGCTAGCTATGAATGCGGCAGCAAGAGTCCTCCATGGAGCTTCCAGGAGCAACCACGTGACACCTCTGCTGATACAGCTACATTGGCTACCAATTCGTGCAGGAACTATCTTCAAGACCTTGATAATCACTTTTAAAGCTGTTCACAATCTCTCACCTGCATCCATAACTGCCCTCATCCATTCCACATCCCCAAATAGAATAAGAAGAACCACGGCTATAAACTCCCTAAAAGTCCCAAAGGCACTTACTGCCTGCACCAAATCAACAGCCAACAGGGCCTTCAGTCTCAGTGCACCAAGATTCTGGAATGCATTACCCCATGACATCCGGGCTATTAAGAACCTACCACAGTTTAGGAAAGCCCTCAAAACTCACCTCTTCAACAAGTACCTGATAGACCATGACTGCACCCCCTAGAACCTCAGGACATCACCGATACCATTCTCAGTCAAATTTACAGTACCACAAGCAACTCACCATGTGGACACTCAAACCTATAAAGTGAACTGTGTTTTCTATGCAACTGCTTTGATTATGACTCCATGTAATAAGTCTGTAAATAGTTACCCCTGTTAGCCAAGTTTCTGTCCCCTGTTATATGTAAACTCATACATGTTAACTGTAATGAGCATTTGTTCCATGTGAACCGCGCTGATGCTGAATAGTGCGGTATATAAGAGACTGTAAATAAATAAATAAATAAATAAATATGGATTACACTGTAGCTTCATTCAGGGGTTAAAAAGTGAAAGCTGGAGTCAGTACAGAGGGTGGCTTCTGAAATGGTTAGTGGTCTTCATTATAAAGCATATGAGGACAGATTGAAGGATCTTAATATGTACACCCTAAGAGGAAAGGCGGGATAGAGGCGATATGATTGAGACGTTTAAATACCTCCGTGGCATAAATGCACAGGAGGAGAGCCTCTTTCGATTCAAAGCAAGCTCTGCTACGAGGGGACATGGGATGAGGGTGAAAGGGAATAGATTCAGGAGTGATATGCGGAAATATTTCTTTACGGAAAGAGTGCTGGATCTTCCAGTGGAGGTGGTAGAGATGAGGACAGTATCTGAATTCAAAGAAGCATGGGACAAACACAGAGGTTCCCTAAAGGAAAAAAAAAAAGGGAATGTTGTAATGGTTGATATGGAAGGACAGACTAGATAGGCCATGTGGTCTTTTTCTGTCGTCATGTTTCTATGTTTCATTGCATGTCCCCTAGTCTTTCTACATTTTGATGGCATAAACAATCAATCTACTTTTAACAGTTCCATTCCAATCATTAAATTTATAGACCTCTATCATATCTCCCCTCAGCCGCCTTTTTTCCAGGTTGAAGAGCCCTAACTTTTTCAGCCTCTCCTCATAGGGATAATCCTTCCATCCCCTTTACCATTTTGGTGGTTCTTCTCTGTACCTTTTTTAATTCCGCTTTATCCTTTTTAAGATATGGCGACCAGAATTGCACACAATATTTGAGGTGGGGTTGCACCATGGAATGATACGAAGCATTATATTGTCCTTTGTTTTATTCTCCGTTTCTTTCCTTATGATTCCTAGCATTCTATTTGCCTTCTTGGCTGTTGCTGCTGCACACTGGGTGGAGGGTTTCAATGTCTTATCCCCGAAGATGCCTAAATCTTTTTCCTGGGTGGTGGTTCCTAATGAGGAACCTTGCATCATGCAACTATAATTTGGGTTGTTCTTTCCTAGGGGCATAACTTTGCACTTATCCACATTAAATTTCATCTGCCATTTGAATGTCCAGTCTTCCAATTTATTAAGGTCCTCTTGCAATTTTTCACAACCCTCTTGGGTTTTAAGAACTTTGAATAATTTTGTCTCATCTGCAAATTTGATTACCTCACTCGTTATTCCCATTTCCAGGTCATTTATGAATATGTTAAAAAGCAGCAGACCCAGCACAGATCCCTGGGGTACTCCACTGTTCACCTTTCTCCATTGGGAAAATTGGCCATTTAGCCCTACCCTCTGCTTTCTATCCTTTAACCAGTTCCTGATCCACAATAGTACACTACCTCCTATCCATGACACTTTAATTTCACCAATAGCCTCTCATAAGGGACCTTGTCCAAGACTTTCTGAAAAAGCACAGTTACTTACCTGTAACAGGTGATCTCTGGGAACAGCAGGAATTAGTCATCACATATGGGTACGTCGGTACCGACGGAGCCTGCGCGGGAAAGCTCCCCAGCTTTTCAGATGAAAAGCTTTTGGGGCCTCCCACTGCACATGCGCGCTGCCTTCCCGCCTTCCTGACCAGCTCTCCTCAGTTCGAGTTTAAAGCTGAGACAATAGAGAGAGAGGACAGGAAGATAGAGGAATAGAGAGAGACAACTCCTAGGGGAGGTGGGTGGGTTGTGATGACTAATTCCTGCTGTTCCCAGAGATCACCTGTTACAGGTAAGTAACTGTGCTATCTCCAGGAACAAGCAGGAATAAGTCATCACATATGGGGACTCCCTAGCTGAGATGCCTGGGAGATCCCCCTCCAAGGGTAACCATCTTCGTATGGATCTCAGGCATCCATTCTGGGAAGGTGGGCAGGAGTTGTTTAAGTATGGAACAGGTGTTTGAGGACAGCCTGACCAAACAAGGCATCCCGGCGGGAGTCCTTGTCCAAGCAGTAATGGGCTGTGAAGGTATGCACCGAGGCCCAAGTGGCTGCTCGACAGATCTGATCTATGGATACAGAGTGAAGATGAGCCATAGAAGTGGCCATGGCTCTCACATTGTGAGCTGTGACATGGCCTTCCAGAGAAATGTTCTTACTCTGGTAAGCAAAGGAAATACACTGAGCAATCCAGTTGGAAAGTGTGCGTTTGGCGACTGGAAGTCCCAAATGAGAAGGATCAAAAGCCACGAAAAGCTGAGAAGACTTTCGATGTGGCTGAGTTCTATTGAGGTAAAAGGCGAGAGCTCTTTTACAGTCAAGAGTATGAAGGTTCCTCTCTGCACTGGATGCATGAGGAGCCGGAAAAAAAGACAGGTAGATATACCTCTTGATTAAGATGAAAAGGCGAGACCACTTTAGGCATAAAGTGGGGATTCGTCCTAAGGACCACCTTATCATGATGAAATCTGGTATAAGGTGGATTTGCCACCAAAGCCTGCAGTTCACTGATGCGGCGAGCCGAAGTGACTGCAATAAGGAAAAGGACCTTCCAGGAAAGAAATTTCAGGGAGGTAGATACCAACGGTTCAAAAGGTGGCTTCATAAGTTGACCCAGAACTAAATTCAAGTCCCATGCTACCGGAGGAGGCCGGATGGGAGGCTTAGTGAGGGTTAGGCCTCTCATGAATCTTGCAATAAGAGGATGAGAGGAAACAGATTGTCCATTTATAGGTTTTAAGGATGCTGTAATAGCACTTAAATGGACTCGTACTGAATTCGTCTTGAGGCCTGCATTGGAAAGATGCAGGAGATAGTCTAGTAGAGAATTCAAAGGAAGTGCCAGAGGGTCAAGACCCTGTTGAGCACACCAAATGGAAAAACGTTTCCATTTGAGAGCATAGGAACGCCTGGTAGAGGGTTTCCTAGAGGCATAAAGGATATCTTTCACTGGTTGAGAAAGATTAAACTCTTGAAGGCTTAAGCCTTCAGTAACCAAGCTCGGAGATGTAGGGACTTGGGGTTTGGATGCCACAAAGTCCCCTGCTCCTGAGACAGAAGGTCTGGTGCAGCTCCCAGGTCCAGGGAGGAGCCCTGGGAGAGCTGTAGAAGGAGAGGGAACCACACTTGGCGTGGCCAGCGTGGAGCAATGAGGATCATGGATCCGTGATCCCTCTGAAGTTTGAACAGAGTCTTGGGAATCAAAGGAATGGGTGGAAAAGCGTACAGGAATTCCTGACCCCAATGTAGGAGAAAGGCATCGTTGGCCTGAGCTCCCTGACACGGAGTCCTGGAACAGAACCGGGGAAGTTTGGCATTCCACGGACTTGCAAAGAGGTCTATGTCCGGGGTCCCCCATTCCTGAAAGATTCTGCGTATCTGGTCCATATGTAGGGACCATTCGTGTGGGAGCAGAACTCGACTGAGTCTGTCTGCCCGAGAGTTTTGAACTCCTGGAAGATATACTGCCAGAAGATGAATTTGGTGCTCTCTGGCGAAGGCCCATAATCTGAGAGCTTCGTTGCAAAGCGACAGAGAGCCCGTCCCTCCTTGTTTGTTGATATAAAACATGGCCACCTGATTGTCTGTCTGAACTAGGACAGTCAGGTTGGCAAGGAGGGTATGGAAGACTGTGAGGGCAAGGAAGATTGCTCGCAGTTCCAGAAGGTTGATATGAAGGGTGGTCTCTTGGGGAGACCAGATTCCCTGAGTGGAGAGATGTTGAAGATGAGCTCCCCACCCTGTTTGGGAGGCATCTGTTGTGAGGGTTGCTTGGGGCAACGAAGGTTGGAAGGGGGTCCCCAACAACAGATTTTTGGAGGATGTCCACCACTGGAGAGACCAAAACAGACGTTTTGAGGTGAGTACCTGGTCTGACAGCAGTCCCGATGCTTGAGACCACTGGGTGGCCAATGTCCATTGAGCTGCTCTCATATGGAGACGAGCATAGGGCACCACATGAACCGTGGAGGCCATGTGGCCCAGAAGTTGCAGCATTTCTCTGGCTGACAAGTGACTTCTGGACTGAGCCTGGGAGGCCAAGCTTATTAGCCTTTGGCCTCGGACCAGAGGGAGGTAGGCCCTTGCAGTGGTGGAGTCCAATTGGGCCCCTATGAATTCCAGGGACTGAGTAGGGATGAGTTGGGACTTGGGAACGTTTACCACAAGTCCCAGATATTGAAGAATACGCCTTGTGCGGTCCAGAGAAATCTGGGCTTCTGATTGAGATGGAGCTCGGATGAGCCAGTCGTCCAGATATGGGAAGACAAAGATTCCCATGCCTCTGAGAAATGCGGCAACGACTGCCATGCATTTTGTGAATACTCTTGGAGCAGAGGCCAGACCGAAGGGTAGTACTCTGTACTGGAAATGTTTTCCCTGGAACAGAAATCTTAGATATTTTCTGTGGGATGGATGGATGAGTATATGAGTGTACGCATCCTTGAGATCTAGAGAACAAAGCCAATCCTGACTCTGAAGGTATGGAAGGAGAAGGCCCAGAGAGAGCATTTTGAATTTCTCCTTGAATAGAAACTTGTTCAATTCTCTCAGATCTAGGATAGGTCTGAAGCCCCCTGTCTTCTTTGTTATGAGAAAGTAAGGGGAGTAGAAACCTAACCCCTGTTGTGGAGAAGGAACCTCCTCTATTGCCCCTTGGGCAAGAAGAGAAGAGACTTCCTGACCCAACAGGGTCAGAAGAGATGGGGGAGAACTGAATTGCCTCACCATGGTAGGGGGAGGAAGGCTGGAGAAATGAAGTTTGTAGCCCTCTCGGATAATAGAGAGGGTCCATTGCTCTGATGTGATTTGTTCCCATCTGGGAGCAAAAAGAGCTAGCCTTCCAGGTATGGTGAGGGGCTCTGGTTGTGCTAGAGCCAGAAACGGCAAGTTCTCTAGAGGGAAGTCAAAACCCCTGAGGGGGTTGAGCCTGCTGGGCAGTTGTTCCTCTTTGGGACTTGAATGTGGTCTTGGCAGCTCTGTTCGAACACCTGGAGCAGTCCACCCTAAATGATCTGACCTTGAAGGTAGTGTTCTTGGTGGCTATCTACTCAGTGCATCATATTTCCAAGTTGCAGGCCTTGTCCTGTTGGGAGCTGTTCCTACAGATGTCTAAAGAGTGTGTGGTGGTTCGAACCGCCCCTTCCTTTTTGCCTAAGATGGTCTTGTCCTTCATAGTTGGGCAGTGACTCTTCCTGTGTTTGCAGGCTCACAGGATGATCAAGGCTATTCCCGTTTTGCATTGTTTAGATGTCCAGAGCGCGTTGCACTGCTATTTGAAGCGCATACAGCCCGCAGAAACCGGATAAAATCTGGGTGACAGGCCAGGGAGGTCTTCTGAACCTTACCGTGATAGCAGGCCAAAGCTGCCACTTGCACCTTCAGGGAATTTAGGGTCATTCCCTTCTCCAGACCGCCCTGTAGGAAGGCCAGGATGTCTACTACCGAAGCTCCAAAGGGATGCCGGTCTTGTTGCTTGCAACAGGCCTCAAACACCCACCCTCAAACACCCGCCATACTCGAATATATGAAAGAGTGGCAGACCTCTTTCTAGCCTTCAGCAGTGTCGTAATCACGCTAGCCAAATATCTGCACTTCAATAGCTGTGCCCTCTCAAGAGCCAAACCATCAGCGAGAAGCTATCCACCCTTAGCATACTTATCAGCTCATGCATGAGCAGACCCAGTCGCAGCAGTAGATGCCATGGACCGTCCACCAGCAAGCGAATTAGATCCATATACCACAGCCTCCATGGCCAGTCTGGTGCCACTAGGATCATTCAACCTGGATGCCATGCAATTCGAAGCAGTACCCAACCAATCAGCACCCAGGGAGGAAAGGCACACAGAACTCCCATCTCCAGCCAGGGCAAGGCCAGGACATCCAGGCCTTCTGACATTCGCTCTCGCCTTCTGCTATAGAACCAACAGACCTTGGCATTTTCTACGGTGGTCATGAAGTCCATCACTAGTTAACCCCAGCGGCGAATGATGCTGTCAAACACCGAATCAGCTAAGGCCCATTTTGCCGCATCTATCTAATGTCGACTGAGATAGAAAACATTCAGGTCAACTTTCTCAGCCACGTATGCTGCGGAGAGCACGCTGGAGGTGCCTCTCAGCCCAACTTAGAAGGGAAGTTATTTCCTCTGCTAGCTGCGCACTGCCTATGTCGTCTTGCCTGTTGATGTATGTCACTGTCACAGTGTTCTCCAAGAACACCCTAACCACCCATGCCTCCAGAAGTATTGTAAACTGTTGCAGCATCATCCAGTCCGCCCATATCCCAAGTCAATTGATGGACCAGGAGCTCTCTTCTGCCGTCCACCTCCCCTGAGCCACCAGCGTTCAGCAATATGCTTCCCAGCTGCCGAGGCTGGCACCTGTAGTCACCAACACCCACTCTGGCTGCTCCAAATGAGACTCCCTTCATCAGATTGCTCCTCTGGAGCCACCACTTCAGCATTCTCTTTGTGGTCTTTGGGCACTGAAGCAGATGACATAAGGAGTGGTTCTTGAGAGAACGCTCTCTGAAGCCGTTGCATGTGAAACCTGGCCCAGGGTACTAAGTCCAATGCCACTGCCATCAAGCCAAGCATCTGCAAGTAATGCCACACTGACGGATGCAATATCCAAAGAATCTGCTGCAACAGGGACTGGAGCTTGAAGACGCACTCCTCTGTTAGGGAGACCAGCCCGGCCGCCATATCAAAAGAGGCTCCAAGGTAGATAGACTACTGAGACAGGTCCAGCTTGCTTTTTTGTCAAGTTGGATTACCCATCCCAAATTCCGCAAAAAGTCTATCACCTTCCACGTTCCCTGCTGACTTTGGCCTTTTGTCTTGGCTTGAATGAGCCAACTGTCCAGATAAGGATGAACTAGGACCCTCTGCTTTCTCAGGGCTGCTGCAGCCACCACCCATTATCTATCTTGGTGAACATCCACAGAGCCGTTGCCAAACCGAAAGGCAGTGCGTGAAACTGGAAATGACCCCAAAAAGTTGCAAACCAGAAGCAGCGCTGATGCTCCGGATGGATAGGGACGTGGGGGGTAAGCCTCAGTGAGGTCCAAAGCAGTGAGGAACTCTCCTTTTTGAATGGCCACCATGACAGAATGGAGCATTTCCATGCAGAACCTGGGTACCCGCAATGCTGAATTTGTGTGTTTGAGGTCAATGACGGGCCGGCAACTGCCCTCTTTTTTGGGCACCACAAAATAGATCATGTCCAGGAGGCAGCACAGCATGTCGTGGACCACTTAGCAAGAGCTGCGCACGGAGATAACAAACGTGTTTTGCAAGGGATGCTGGAACTCCGAGTAGCTGCAGCGGATCACCTCCAGGACACATTGATCCAAGGTGATCTGGATGCAGGAGTGGTAGAACTGCTGAAGGTGACCCCTTATGCGCTCTACCAACACCTGGGCACTCCAGACTTCATTGTGGCTGCTCTGGAGGGACAGTAATAACCACAGCCTGCCCCCCCCCCCCAAAGCTCGAAAGGACTGTCCCTAGCACAGGAACAGACCCCACTGTGAAGGGGGAAAATGGGTGGGTTGAAAATGAGAGAAGTCTTTCGTTCCTCCCTGCAACAAGGTCGACTGCCCCTTACCCCCACAGGGCTTGTCCTCCAGCAGTCCGCCTCCCTTGGACTCCCTAAGATCCTTGATCAGCTCCTTCAGGGGCTCTCCAAACAGCAGCTTACCCTTAATGGGCAGCTTGCTCAATCAGACTTTGAAAGAAACGTCCACTGACCAGTTTCTCATAAGAACATAAGATATGCCATACTGGGTCAGACCAAAGTCCATCAAGCCCAGTATCCTGTTTCCAACAGTGGCCAATCTAGGTCATACGTATCTAGCAGTTTCCCCGAAAGACACAGGTTCCACAATGCTTGTACTGGGTCAAGCATTGCTAACCTGGGTCCCTTCTTAATAATGGTTTATGGACCTTTCCTCCAGGAACTTGTCTAAACCTTTTTTTTTTATTTATTGAAAGGCTTCCACAAGGTACATACAAACAAAAACCACAAAGAACTTCGAGAAAATGCAACAGTAACAACATAACTTCAGGTCACAGTAATGATTTACAATATGCCTTCATTTTTACAGTTTTAGAATAAGAGATCGGGGAGCAACAACCCCCCAACCTCCCTTCCCCCCCCCCCCTCCCCAGAGCCTCCCTAGCCCAGGATCCCCCCCCCCCACCCTCCCAGCATCCCCAACTATGGCTTCGCATACGTTAAGCACGGAGAGACGGTGAGCAGAAATAAAGAAGGAATCACACACACAAGGGGCAGGCTCCCAGTAAAGTACGCATATTCCCCCCCTCCCGTCCAGAGCAATCACGCACCATAGCGAGAGACAAAAGGTGCCCACACCAACTCAAAGCGCACCAAGCGCATTCTACTGACAGCCACCCCCCGCTCCATGGTATACATATCCCACATCCGTTCCAACCAAGTCCGAAAGGAGGGGGCCAAAGCACGCTTCCAGGCTGCCGCAAGAGATAATCGGGCCGCATTCAGGCCATGGCGTAGTAGAGCAAGTTGCAGAGACCGTGCACCCGGCACCGAGGCCCCAAAGAGGAAGATCCCTGGATCCCAAGGTATGCTCACTCCCAAAAGCAATTGCAGCCGGAATTGCACACCCCTCCAAAAAGCGCGAATGCGGGGGCAAGTCCACCAAATGTGCCCCAGGGTACCCTGTTGCCCACAGTTAGGCCAGCAAAGGTCCACAGCTCCAGGATATATACGTGCGATCCGCGCCAGGGTCATGTACCAACGGTACAGTATTTTATAGTTAGTTTCACGGGCATTAATCGCTACCGAGCTCTTCCACAAGTGCGTTTCCGCCGTCTCCCACTGTTGCTCGGTATAAGAAAGATGCAAATCAGAGTTCCAAAGCTCCCTATGCCTCGTAGAGCGCGATTGAGATCCCTGCAGGTGAGCATAGAGGGTGGCCACGAGCCCCCTAATAGTAGTACACCCCTCGCAATAGCGTTCCAAATCGGTCAGGTCCCGAGCAACCTGGGGGCGGATCAGCCTAGATCGAACCCAATGTGTCACTTGCGTATATTGGTAGAGATGCCTAGCCGGAATGTCAAATTCATCTTGTAACGCACGAAAAGACCGTATCCGGCTGCCCTCAAAGAGATGCCCGACTCGGCTAAGGCCTAAATGTCCCCACTGCCGAAAGACTGCATCACCTTGCCCCGGCGGGAAGGAAGCATTACCCACTATAGGGGCCATCGGAGTTAAATCCGCAGCTCGAGACCGAAAGTGCTGGTCCCAGCATCGGAGGGTATGAAGAACATAGGGATTATTGGTGCGTGCACCACATCGAAGTTTGGGACCAAGCCACAACCAGTCTCCCAGTCCCGCTCCCCCCGCCAAACTCATTTCCAGTTGTACCCATCGCTTGGTGCTATCCGCAATCATCCACTCCACCCCCGCCCGACACTGGGCCGCCGCATAGTACCAGTGCAAATTGGGCATGCCCATACCTCCAGAGCACGTACAGGAATAAAGAACATGTCGCGCCAAGCGCGGATGACGGTAATGCCATATGAACTTCATAAGCAGCCGCTGCCAGGTCTCCAAAATGGCCCGCGCAATGGGAATCGGTAGAACCTGAAAAAGATAAAGAAAGCGGGGGACAACCACCATCTTAACTACGGCTATACGCCCGAACCAGGAAAGGAGAAGGCCATTCCAAATCTCTAAGTCCCGCCGAACCTGACGGAGCAGGGGATCATAGTTAGCTTTAAAAAGGTCCGCCCGCTCCACAGTCAAGTGCACCCCTAGATAACGCAAGGTTCCTGTGACCCATCGAAGAGGATAAGCCTCTTGAAGTTCCGCACAGATCACTCCAGGAACCCCAACATTCAAGATCTCCGATTTAGTATAGTTAATTTTAAAACCAGATATCCGAGAATAGTCCTCAAACAGCTGCATCGCAACTGGAAGAGAAGCAGACGGGTCCACCAGGGACAGTATGTCGTCGTCCGCAAAGAGCGCAATCCGATAGTCCGCAAGACCAATACGGACCCCCTGCAAACCTGGATGTGCGCGAAAGCTCTGCGCCAGGGGTTCCATCGCGAGTGCGAAAAGCAGAGGCGAGAGGGGGCAACCCTGTCGCATGCCCCTCCCCAGAGGGAAATGTCGCGAGTGTCCCCCATTAATCCGAACGCAAGCCTGGGGCAGCTGATAAAGACTACGAACCCAACGGATATAGTTGAAGCCAAAGCCCATGGTCTCCAGAACGCTCCACAGGTATTCCCAGTCAACCCGATCAAAGGCTTTTTTTGCATCAATCCCCACCAACAAAGCTGGTTGCGGTTCCCGGTGGGCCACGTGTATGATCTGCAACATACGCCTAATGTTATCCGCAGCCTGGCGACCCGGCACAAATCCAACCTGATCTGGGTGAACCAGGCCCGGAAGGGCCCGGTTCAGACGCGAAGCCAGCACAGTAGCAAATATTTTAACATCCACATTTAACAAGGAAATGGGGCGATAGGACGCCGCGTCATGCAGTGGTTTGCCAGGTTTGGGTATCATCACTATCAAGGCCTCGCGTTGGGACGGAGGGAGAGAAACCCCCCCCAAGACCTCGTTGAACAAGATAGTCAAGGTGGGCGCTAAGTGTGCACGAAACTTCTTATAGTATTCCGCCGGGAAGCCATCACTACCCGGCGCACTGCCGGTTTTCAGTCGCCGGATCGCACTCTCCACTTCATCCACCGTTAATTCCAAATCTAACTGAGCCCGATCAGAATCCGAAAGATGCGGCAGTGCAGTCCTCTGCAAATAGTCCTGCACGCGATCCCGATCAAAGGGCTCTGCCTCATAGAGCCGCTCCAGGTAATCAGCAAAGAGATTGCGTATCTCCCAGGAAATAACCCTCTTCCGTCCCCCAGAATCAAGTAGTTCACGAACCACTCGCGCGGACTGCTGCTGCCGAAGACGTAAAGCTAGGAAGCGGCCGGTTTTATTCCCATGCTCATAAAAAGTTTGCTGTAATTTCCGGCGTTTATCAAATTTTTTCTGCAAACACGCATCCAAATCGGCTCGAACAGTCCGCCAATGACGCAGGACCTGCCGCGAGCCGGTACAGGCGTGTTCCAAACCGAGACGGGAAGACTCCTTCTCCAACCGGTCGCGATCGCACCTCCACATTTTGCAGCCATGAGCTGACCTCGAGCCGTCGCCTTGTAAGCATCCCAAACCGTGGGGAGGGGAACATCCCCAGAGCCATTAAGCTCAAAAAATTCAGTGATAAAACGAACGTGGTCCTGCACGGCTCCCTGCCGCCGTAGGAACCTCACATCTAAGCGCCAAAGACGTTGATGCTCGCTATACAATCCGGCCGGAAGGGCAAGCCAACACGGGGCATGGTCCGACCAAGTCAACGCTTCAAGTCCAGCCGTCACTCTCCCATCCATCAGGCGCTGATCCAATAGAAAATAGTCAATGCGGGTATGAACCTGATGGACCGGAGAGTAGTACATATAACCTCTCTCTCCCTCATGGGTGTCCCTCCAAACATCCCGTAGACCCAAATCCAGCATAAAACGTTGAAGGGCTCTTGCTGACCCCCCCACTCCCCCCCCAGCACGACCCGTGGAATCCAAATGGGGTACTAGAGGAGTGTTACAATCCCTGCCCAGAACAATGGGACCCCGTGCAAAATCCGCCAGTAAAGCTTTCAATCGCGTAAAGAAGGGCCCCTGACCTGTGTTGGGCGCGTAGACATTAGCCAAAGTTAGCACTCGCCCCTCCAGGCGAATGTTCAAAAAGAGCCACCTCCCCAGGGGATCTCGTTGTAGCTCCTCAATCTTTAGAGAGAGGCTCTGATGAAATAGTAAGGCTACTCCCCGTTTCTTCCGGTCCTGCGTGTCTGAGGCCACCCGCACCTCAGTATATGGGGACCTCTTTAGTCAACCCTGTTTACAAGTCTGTAAATGAGTTTCCTGGAGATAAACAATGTCCCCCTGCAAAGTGCGCAATTCCGAAAACAGCAATGATCGCTTCCTTGGGGAGTTAAGTCCCTTAACATTTAAAGAGATAAAGCGCACCATAGAGAGTTACAATCTAAACCCTCTTATCCTCCAGCTACCCAGGGAAACCCAGGGACATCCTCCCCCCAGCGTGCCCAGGGATTTAGGCATCCAGGCCCACCCTTTCCACCCTCCAGAAGCACAAGCCATAGACCCTCCCCCCAAACCCAAACATGTCTGCCAGTTCCAAATGAAAAAACCCCACCCCCGACCCAGGCCTCCCCCCCTTCCCGTCAATACCACCTGCCTGTCAAGGTTAACACAGGACACGGTAAATTGACCACAAACCCCGTTTCCCCCACAACCCCATGAAGCAAAAAATCAACTTTAACATATAAAAACATTCCCCTCACCACTCCCCCACCCACCCCGGGTCCGCAGTCCTCCCATGCCTCACCCTCAAAACAATATTATCATCAAAACATTTGCAAAGCATCCGCCGCCCCCTACATGTAGGGGAAGTGTGGGCCCAGATCAAACCTTATCAGTGGCCAATAACACAATAAGAGATTTTACTTCCATCAGTTATCCAAAGTTCGTAAGACCCACCCAGGAAAGCTCCCTAAGGGGTAAGAAAAGCTACTCAAATGTACATACAAGGGCCAAAAATCAAACAGACTTGCCCACCTGAGTCCACTTAGAGTGCTGGGACTTAGGGGGCAGCGGGTGAGGCTGAGCATTATCATCAACTAGTCCCGCCTGGCACAGGGCTCGCCAAGCTTCAGTATGGTCCTTTGCGGAGATCTTTTTGTTGCCCAAAAGGAAGTTCATCCGAAATGGAAAGGACCAGGAGTACCGAATCCCCTTGCTGTTCAGGACCGTTGTCACTGGCTTCATCTCTCTCCGGCGCGCCAAGGTGAACGTAGAAAGGTCTTGGTAGATAGACACTGTCGCATCCTGGAAGCGGACCGCCTTTTTCTCCCGGCCTCGCCGTATGAGAAGCTCAGCATCAGAGTATCGCAAAAATCTCGCAATAACATCACGAGGCTGATTGTTGGGAGGTTTCCCTAGGGCCCGGTGGACTCGCTCTACCTCCATCCCAGAGGCCCGCGCAGCCAATTCTTCTGCTGGGAGCAACTCCGCTATCAACAGTTTAAGCACAGTTGGCAGATCCTCTCTGCCCCCTACCGCTTCTGGTATTCCACGGAAACGCACGTTATTGCGGCGGTAGCGGTTTTCTATGTCAATTTTATAAGTCAGTTCCATTGCTTGCGCTTGCTGCCGATCCAATGCACACTGTAGATCCATCAGGGTCCCGTCGTGATCAACCACTTTGGTCTCCACGTCCTCTACTCGAGCTCCCAGCTCTTTCATGTCAGTCCGTAGGTCTGCAACGTCTTTCAACAGCTCCTCACGTAGCGAACGAAACTCATTGGCTAGCTCCGCAAAACCTTTACGGAGTTCTTTCTTAATTAGTGCAGAAGAGAGTCGCTTATGGGAGTCCAATTCCTCCTCACTTACAGTCTCATCATCAGTACCTGACGAAGGAGAGTGTCCACATGGGCTACTTGGGGCCCCAGACTTACGCTGTAGTCGCTGAGAGGAGCGCACCCCCTCCCGAGCTTCAGAACTCTTAGCTGCAGCCGCCATTTCCTGGGGCCACCTGTGTCACACAGTGTTAGGAGAAAATTACAGTCAATGTCAGCAAAAGCAAAGATGGCAGGGAGAGATCAGTGCGCGTAGCCTCACAGTCCCGTAAAGCCGATACTGCCACACAGTGTCAGGAGATAGAATCAATGTCCGCAAAGCCCAGGGGACCGGAGAGAGAGCAGGGCCCTGAGACGAAAACTGCCGCTGGTCCTCCTGAAATAGCAAGCCATTAAAGGGTGGTGGTCAGGGTATTCTGCAGTGCTATGGAAGGGTAGAGCACACAAGATCCACAACTGCCTGAAATGAGACTCCAAGGAGAGGCCTGAAGCCAGATAGAACGCTGGATCACTCAAGCAGGGTGCCCAAAATCCACACTGTGGAGCCAAGGCCTCAGCAAAGCACTAGCAGATTAACAAGTGTTACAAGCTCCTGCACCATTCAGCTGACCAGAAGGCTTGAGAGCATGAGAAGGAAGAGAGGATCAACCTCTATACTTACCCCCCTCAGGGGGAATCACACTGCCGAGGGGAGGAGCGGGCACCAGCACCAGCGAGAGCCACAAGAATTCCGGGCCTTCCTCTCAGTCCCAGTAGTGAAACTCTAGCTCCTTACACCGTCGCCCCAGCCCTGGGGATAATGCTTCGCCCGTCAGCGAGCTGCCACGCAGCCTCCGACCCCGCACCAAGGGCTCGACAGCGCAGCCCAAGGGGAGTCCTCGTGAGCATCGTCCGGGCCGCGCAGGCCACCGAAGGCAGCGAGAGTCGATCGGGCCCAGAACGGACAGCAGGGAGGAGCACGCGGCAGCAGGCCTCTCTTCTTAAATGGGCTCCGCGGCGTTTCAGATGCACAGAGAAGCGGCCAGCTCAACTTCGGAGGGCACCGCTCGCTTTGATAGACCCAGTGCAGGTAGGGGAGAGGAAACACGCAATTATTAGCGTATGATAGCTATCAATTCAGGGCAGTGGGGACGGAGCTCACTTACAATGCGGCCATCTCTCAGCGGGCTCACGAGCGCCCCCCGTCTAAACCTTTTTTTAAACCCAGCAACACTAACAGCCTTTACCACATCCTCCGGTAACAAATTCCAGAGTTTGATTACACGTTGAGTGAAAAAATATTTTCTTTTATTAGTCTTAAATAGTTTACCCTGTAGCTTCATTGCAGGTCCCCTAGTCTTTCTATATTCTGGTAACGTAAACAATTGATCTACGTTTACCCGTTCCACTCCGTTCATTAATTTATAGACTTCTATCATATCTCACCTCAGCCGTCTCTTTTCCAGGTTAAAGAGCCCTAACCTTTTTAGCCTTTCTTCATAGGAGTATCCTTCCATCCCCTTTACCATTTTGGTGGCTCTTCTCTGAACCTTTTCTAATAACGCTATATCCTTTTTAAGATACGGCGACCAGAATTGCACACAATATTCAAGGTCCGGTCTCACCATGGAACAATATAGAGGCATTATAATATCTTTTGTTTTATTTTCCATTCCTTTCCTTATGATACCTAACATTCTATTTGCTCTCTTGGCCGCCGCTGCACACTGGGCCGAGGGTTTTAACATGTTATCAACCAGAGAAACCAACGAGCCACCACAACCAATGCCATACTCTTTGAAGATGAATGAACTAAATCATAACAAAAGTTTGACAAATATGCTGACTCCAGCTTGGGAATGTCCATCGGGTCTGAGTCCGTCCCCTGAAGAAGGCTGGGCAATGCCTGCACCCACTGTGCAGACTCTTACCACATACGTTCCACAAACGGAGGCTTGCAGCAACAAGGCGTTGACTTCAAACGCCTGTCTCAAGAGTGCTTCTAACCGATGGTCCTATGAGTCCTTGAGAGCCATTCCACCTTCCACTGGAATTGTGGCCAATGAATCCACCCTCAGAGTCTGAAAGGGATCCCTCTCCGTTAGAGGCACGGGATAAAGGCAAGCCATTGCCCGCCCCCCTAAAAGTCCAGCCTCGGGAGTCTCCCACTCTTCCTCGATCATCTGCATAATTGGCTTATGCACCGGAAAGGAATTCTGTGGCATGCGCATGCCTTGCAGAAAGGTCCTCGAAGGCCACCTCCTCTTGAGGTGCCCTAAAAGGGAGTTCAGTGCCGCCAAAGACTGGATTAGGGACATCAACTCTTCCTTCTAGAAGACTCAAACAATGGTGGGATCCTCTCTTGGGGTGGGATCCTCTCCTGGGGAAGAATTGTCCTCCACCAGGCCTAGACCTCCCAGATCTTCCTCAGAGACGCCTTCCCCCCGCATCCTCTTCCTCTCCCAGGGCGCTGGTTATCAACTCATCTACCTCACAAATTTCCCTGAGATGTCTACTCTTCTCCGCACCCCACTTTCCACTTGAGGGCAGGTGGCACTAAATAACCCCCAGATTCCCTGCAGGAGGAGAGGCTCCCCAACCTGGCCTTCCTCCAAATCTGTAGGCTCTGTGCAGAAGGGCAAACTCTGGAAAAAATAAAGACCTTTCCCCTTAAGCCAGGCCCCATGGGAATCCTGGCTATGCACTCTCAACCCTGAGGCTGGAATGTCTGTTGGCACAGCGGATTTGTACATTTTAATGGAGACTGTGGCATTTAAAATGGCCGCAGGAGAACTGCATGGGAAAGATCCCACCTTGCCGACTGGGACCCCAAATGCTGTTCTGGGACCCTGAATCGGACCTATGTGAATCCCCTGCAGAGCCTCCCGCTCTTCATACTGTTCTTCAGCATCACAGCTCTCTCTTTCACAGACGCGGCAACCGTGTCTGTGAAAGAGAGAGCTGTGATGCTGTGGCATGCCCCACATGCGGCACAGATCACTTTGGTGCTAGGCATCGGGAATCGCAGTTGCACACTGCACTCAGACTTTCAGTTTCAGAAAACCATCTGACAGGCGCTGTACCTGCTGTGAGAGCAACCACTGTGAAAAACAGCTCACTGCAGCACAAATGACGGTGTACCAGGAGACCGACAGCTCCACAGGTATGTTTTCTGTATCGGGAGACCCAATGCCAGCTTAATGACTCAGTTTCCATGGAGGTCTCTCCTTACCCACTGAAGGGCTCTGGGCTGCACCATCCCTGTTAACTGTTTTTTTTCTTTTTCAAAGAACTTTGTGCTGCTTCAAGATTTATTCGGTGCAGTAGACCTCCGCTTGGGACAGTTCTTACCCTGCCAACTACACTGTTTCCAACAACTACCTTACACAGGGGTGAACAGAATCCAGACAGACCGACCCTATGGGGAGTCTGCTTTCCAGCTGCTGGAGACTGAAGATAAAGGCAGATCCTCTAGGGTTAAGGATTGACATCACTAGAAAAAAACTGCATATCAGCTGCTGGTGGGTGGACACTACCAGATTGTCTGGACTGGATTGGAGGGATGGGAATGAACTTCCATGTATCTAGGATAAAGCGGAATTGCTTAACAAATATTTTTGTTCTGTGTTCACAGATGAAGAACCAGGAGCAGGACCTCAGAAAACACCCACAAATAAGAACAGAAGCGAGGGACATCTTGAACAATTTTCAGAAGACTGTGTTCGTGAGAAACTAGCTCAACTTAAAGTAGACAAAGCGATGGGACCGGATGGGATACACCCTAGAATACTGAGGGAACTTGGGGACGTTCTAGCAACTCCACTGACTGACCTTTTCAATGCCTCGTTGGAGTCGGGAGTGGTGCCAAAGGACTGGAGAGAGGCTCATGTGGTGCCTTTACACAAAAGCGGAAGTAAGGATGTGGTTGAAAACTACAGGCCGGTTAGTTTAACTTCGGTGGTGAGTAAATTAATGGAAACGCTGTTGAAAGAGAAAATAGTGAGGTTTCTGGAGTCCAGCGGATTACAGGATCCGAGGCAGCATGGATTCACCAGAGGCAGGTCTTGTCAGACAAATCTGATTGATTTCTTTGACTGGGTGACCAGGGAGTTGGACCGAGGGAGAGCTCTAGATGTGGTGTATTTAGATTTCAGTAAAGCCTTTGACACTGTTCCTCACAGGCGACTTATAAACAAACTGAGCACCCTAGGGATGGACCCTAAAGTTACTGCTTGTGTTAGAAATTGGTTGGGTGGGAGGCGACAAAGAGTACAAGTAAATGGAGCTCACTCTGAGGAGAAGGATGTTACCAGTGGTGTGCCCCAGGGATCTGTCCTTGGTCCGATTCTTTTTAACATCTTTGTTAGTGATATAGCGGAAGGGCTGTCTGGTAAGGTTTGCCTCTTTGCGGATGATACCAAAATCTGCAATAAAGTAGACACCCAGGAAGGTGTAGATAACATGAGGAGGGATCTAGCTAAGCTTGAAGAATGGTCTAGAATTTGGCAGCTGGGATTTAATGTTAAAAAATGTAAGGTCATGCATTTGGGCTGCAGCAATCCAAGGGAGCAATACAGCATAGGAGGTGAAGTACTTTTGTTCACTAAAGAAGAGCGGGACCTAGGCGTAGTTGTGTCTGATGATCTTAAAGTAGCTAAACAGGTAGAAAAAGCGACGGCAAAAGCTAGAAGGATGCTTGGGTGCATACGGAGAGGAATGGCTAGCAGAAAAAAGGAGGTGATAATGCCTCTGTATAAGTCTTTGGTGCGACCTCATTTGGAGTATGGTGTGCAATTCTGGAAACCGCACCTTCAAAAGGATGTGAACAGGATGGAGTCGGTGCAGAGGGTTGCTACTAAGATGATTAGTAGTCTTCATTATAAAGCATATGAGGACAGACTTAAGGATCTTAATATGTACACCTTAAAGGAAAGGCGGGATAGAGGTGATATGATTGAGATGTTTAAATACCTCCGTGGCATAAATGTTCAGGGAGAGAGCCTCTTTCAATTGAAAGCAAGTTCTGCGACGAGGGGACATGGGATGAGGGTGAAGGGAGATAGATTCAGGAGTGATATGCGGAAATATTTCTTTACGGAAAGAGTAGTGGATCCGTGGAATAGTCTCCCAGTGGAGGTGGTAGAAATGAGGACAGTAACTGAATTCAAAAAAGCATGGGACCAACACAGAGGATCTCTAAAGGTAAAAAGTGGACTGTTGTAGTTGTTGTTATGGAAGGACAGACTAGATGGGCCTTGTGGTCTTTTTCTGTCATCATGTTTCTATGTTTCTATCTTCTTCAGTAAAAACCGAAGCAAATAATTCATTCAGTCTCTCCGCTATGGCTTTGTCCACTCTGTGCCCCTTTTGTCATACAATGGTCCAACTGACTCACAGGTTTTTTGCTATGAATGTACTTGAAAACGTTTTTATTATGCGTTTTTGCTTCCACAGCAAGCTTTTTTTCAAATTCTCTTTTTGCCTGCTTTATCAATGCCTTGCATCTAACTTGCCAGTGCTTATGTTGTTTCCAGTTTGTGTCTTTTGACTCCTTTTTTCCATTTTCATACAACAGCTTCTCATCTTTAAACCATGCTGGCAGTTTTTTGGACTTCCTTCTACTTTTCTTAAAGCTTGGAATATAAAACTGGTCTGGGCATCCAAGATAGTATTTTCAAATAACTGCCATGCTTGATGTAAATCTTTAACTTTTGCAGCTGCTCCTTTTATTTTTTCTTAACTGTTTTCCTCATTTTAATCAACCAGTCTCCATTTTGAAAGTTAGAAGGCAGTACTGTGGATTTCCTTGCCATCCTTCCTCCATTTATTAAATCAAATGCGTTCATGCTATGATCACTATTGTCAAGTGGCCCCAATACTCTTCTCTTGCACCAGATCTTGTTCCGCTAAGGACTAGGTCCAAGATGGCTTTCCCTCTTGTTATTTTATTTAACAATTTTTATATACCGCTTTATCATAAAATCAAAGCAATTTACATTATAACTCACACAATTACAGAGTACTTATTATGGAACTCAGGGAGGAGTGACATGTTGGTTCATGAACCATCTTGCTCCAAGAAGTAGTCATTTATTTCATCTAGAAATTTTCTCTCCCTAGCATGTCCTGCCATAACACTGACCCAGTCGATACTGGGGCAATTAAAATCGCCCATTATTATTACTGTGCTGTAAATATTCTTATAGCTTCCCTGATTTTTTTTGAGCATTTCATCATCCATTTGTTCATTCTGGCCAGGTGGTTGATAGTACACCCCCCACTGCCATCGCCTTCCCCTTTTTACATGGAATTTCAATCCATAAGGATTCTACAGTGTATTTTGTTTCCTGCAAAACTTTAATCCTGTGTGACTCAATGCCCTAAGAGTAGATCAAATTGGTGGAGGGGTTGCACTCTATCATTGTGATATAATTTGTACCCAGTGTCCGATTGTCCTCTTTCCACCATGTCTCTGAGATAGTAACATAGTAAATGACGGCAGATAAAGACCAGTATGGTCCATCTAGTCTGCACAGCAAGGTGGCAAGAGTAGGTGCACCTGCCGCTCCATGCAGGTCACCCCTCCCCATGTCTTTGTTTAGGGGGGAATTTTATCATATCTAACTTCTCATTTAGTGCTATATATTCTAACTCTCCCATCTCATTTTTTAGATTTCCAGCATTTGCATACAAGCATTTTAGAGACTATTTTATTCATATTAATCTGGTTACTGGTAGGCAGGGTTAATTTGGAATCTTTAAGCTCTGTCTGCTCTATACCTAAGAGCATTTGGGTCACTTTTGTCTTTATTAGAACCTCTGTCGATATGCCCTAACTTCAATCTTTTGCTAGTATCCGTTAAGGATACATCCTTCCGAACCATGTGCTCTTGGGCAGCTGTCGGCTTTCCCCTATTACCTGCTCATCCAACCAATAATGCTTCACAAAGGTTTGAAGCGATGACCATGTCGCTGCTCTGCAAATGTCTGCAGGACGAACCAAACTAGATTCTGCCCAAGAGGACACCTGGGCCCTGGTGGAATGGGCCTGCAATCCCGAGGCAACTCCTGATGGCACAACAGATAAGCGGAGGCTATGGCTTCCTTGAGCCAATGAGCGATAGAGGCCTTGGAAGTGGCCTCTCCTTTCCAAGGCCCAAACAGAATGAAGAGATGGGTCTGACTGCCGAAATGGTGCAGTGCACTTCAAGTAATGACAAGGAACACAAATCATGTTCCAACAGCGCAGCCGCCAGTCACTGTCCTCTGGAAAATTTGGCAACACCATTGTCTGGTTCAAGTGAAAAGCCGAAACCACTTTGGGCAGAAAGGAAGGCACTGGCTGCAAAACCACCTTTTCCTTGGAGAGAACAAGAAAGGGTTCCTTACAGGACACCACCTGTAATTTTGAGATTTGCCGGGTCAAACTGACTGCCACCAGAACACCACCTTCAGGGTGAGATCCTTTAAGGTAGCCGACCCTAAAGGCACAAAAGGAGCCTCCATCAACACCAACAGAACCACGTTAAGGTCCCAGCTGGGAACTAGAGTACACAGAGGCAGACTAATGTGCCGCACCACTTTGAGGAAACAAACCATATCAGGATGAGACGCCAAGTTGGCCACCTGCACCCGAAGCATGTTCAGCGCCAGGCCCTTATCCATGTTGCCCTGCAGAAAAGCCAAAATTTCCAGGAGAGCCACTCACGAGGCACTAGAACCTCTGTCGTCACACCAGGCCTCAAACAGCTGCCAGACCCGTATGTAGGCCAAGGATGTAGGCCGCTTTTGAGTCCGCAAAGGGTAGATATTACTGCTGCCGAATAGCCTCTCTTTCTTAGCCACGCCCTTTCAAGAGCCAGGCCATAAGCGAGAATAGACTCTTTATCTTTATCTTTATTAAAGCACTTGATAGACCGCCCAGGCCGGAGCATCAGGGCGGTGTACAATAACAAAAATGACAGCCGCTGGAAATGAAGAAAGAAAGGAACGCCAAAAATAATAGGACAGAGAGAGAGACAGTAAAACAGATAGAGAACAGAGAGGGCCCACAGAAGGGCAAGAGGGAAGGGAGGGCACGACTGGGGGATGAGGCACCATCAGCAGGGGGGGAAAGATCGAAAGCCTGGCAGAAAAGGTGTGTCTTGAGGAAGGCTTTGAAACGAGTGTAGGACGGTTCGGTGCAGAGTGGGAGGGGAAGAGAGTTCCAGAGGGCAGGACCTAAGAAAAAGAAGGTGGAATGACGGGTGGATTCGAGGTGAGCCCGAGTAGGGGAGGAGAGGAAGAGGCGATTACCGTGAGACGAACGAAGAAGACGGGGAGAGGGCTGAAGATGAATAATGTTGGCTAAATACTGGGGGGTATCGGAGTGAAGAGCCCTGTGAGCGAGGATGAGTAGTTTGAAGATAAACCGGAACTTAATTGGGAGCCAGTGCAAAGAAAGGAGACACGGCGACACATGAGAACGAATAGACGACGAGGTAACAAGACGGGCAGCGGCATTCTGAACAAGTTAAGAGACGGAGTTGAAAAGATGGAAGGCCAGCATAGATAACATTAAAGTAGTCTAGACGAGAGATAACCAAAGACAGAACAGAGTAACGACGGAGGACGGGGGAAGAATGGAACGAACGGCCTTGACACGACGTAAGTGGAAAAAAGAAGAACGAATAACAGAGGACTCATTTGCAGCATGCACACTGGTCCCTGTGACAGCCTCCACAGTGCTGCGACCGAAAGCTGGATGAGGCTTGCATACCAGAACAGTCAAGGCCAATCCAGCGCCACGAGCATGACCAGACCCTGGTGTGTTTCTATTCGCTGAACCAATCAGAGGCCACAGAGGAAAGACGTAAAGCAACCCCTCTGCCGGCATTGAGCCCTTCGGACATGGGCATGTGCTGGCAGCTGAAGAAATGAGGGGCTTTGGCGTTGAGGCAGGTGACCATCAGGTTCATTACTGGCCGCCCCCAATGCTGAGCCAGCTGAATGAACAACAAGACCTCCAACATCCACTTCCCCGGATAAACTATGTTGACTGAGAAAGTCGGTTTCCACATTTTCCTTGCCTGCGATGTGGGCTGCCAAGATAGTCAGGAGATGCGCCTCTGCCCACTGAAGCAACGGGGCTCTCCCCGACCAGGGCTGGACTCCCTGTACTGCCCTGAAGGTTCATGTACGCTACTGGTCACATTGTCTGAGAAGATACATACTTCCATCTGCTGTAGTAGAGGTTGAATCGTTGCAACACCAAGATGATGGCTCGCATCTCCAGCCAATTGCTAGACCACGTCTGCTGTTCTGGGTACCAGAGACCCTGGGCGATCTGTCCCAGACAATGGGCTCCCCAGCCCGTCAGACTGGTGTCTGTCATCACGACCGTCCACTCCAACGGTTCCAATGGCCCGCCTGCCAACAAGTTCATGGCTTCTAGCCACCAGTCGAGACTGCGTCATATCTCCGAAGGACAGGACAGCTGGCGTGAGAGCAGGTATCATTGCGGAGACCATCAAGAGAGCAGTGCCCTTTAAAGAGACTGAATATGTGTGTGAGCCCACAGGATGAGATCTAACATCGTCGCTATGGATACCAGCACCTGCAGATACAATCATGCCATGGGAGTCCGATGGATCTGGTTCTTCAATTTGTGAGCTTGTTCCTCCAGTAAAAAGACCCATGCTCTGAGATACGTGTGCTCAAGCAACACCTCGAGCACTCTGCCAATGTTTTTACTCTGATCAGTCGTCCAGGTAGGGGTGTACCATCACACCCTCCTGCTGAAGCGCCACTGCCACAACCACAATGATTTTTGTGAAGGTGCACACTGCCGCGGAAAGGGCAAATATCAATGGCTGGAACTGGAAGTAACCGATCGGTACCACAAACCTCAGAAAATGCTGATGGCTCTGCCCAAATCGGAATGTGCAAAAAGGCTTCCATAAGATCCAGCACAGTGAGAAACTCACCTTTGTGCACCGCTGTTATCACTGAGCACAACATCTCCATGCAGAATTGTGGAACCCGCAGGGCCCAATTTATAAGCTTGAGATCCAAAACAGGGTGAAAGGACCCATTCTTCTTTGGATCCACAAAATAGGTGGAGTATCAACCAAAGCCTAATTTGTCTAGGAGGACAGGCACTACTGCTTGGAGCTGGAGAAGCCGTTGGAGGATCAATTCAACCGCTCCGTGCTTGCACAGAGCCTTGCAAGGAGAGAGCAGGAAGGCCTCCCTGAGCGGTTTAGCAAACTGGACCGTTTAAAATGCTGTTACATTGGTTCTGCTTGCTGTGGAGATTGGAGCAGTGGAGGGGTGATGTCAACAGCGGAGGTTGTGAGTGGGAGCTTAAACACCTGGTGGTATGATATCTACCTCTTCAGATGCTATGTGGAGCATTTCTTCTTGTCTCCTCTATTCCTTTAACTATCACTGTATCTCTTATTCTGTCCTATCTAATTAATGGCGTTCTTTTCATATTTTCTGTAACTTTTATGTAATATTGTAAACCGCTCTGATGCTTTGGCTTGAGCGGTATATCAAATGTAATAAACATAACAAACATAATCCTCATGAATGACCTCGAGAACCCACTGATCAGATGTGACTTGGGCCCAAGCAGAGAAAAACCTGACGAAAGGGGAGCTTGCTCAACCGTACCTTAAAGAAGGTGTACGCCAACCAATACCGCAACCAGAGCAAGCGGTGAGCTGCCACCACCAAAGCCATTCTCTTTGCAGAAGCTTGCACGAGATCATAATCGGCATCCACCAGGTATGCTGCTCCCGACTCCAACTTAGCCACCTCGGGCAACTGCTGGGTACCCAAGGACAACTCTGGAAGCGCTGTACCCAATACAATCAGGCCTGGGTGACATGCCCCAAAGCTCGCCGCCTGCAACGCCAAGACGTTAACCTCAAACACCTGTCTCAACAATGTTTCAAGCTTTATATCCTGTGGATCCTTCAATGTCGCACTATCCTACCACTGCAGTGGTGGTCTTCTTGGCAACGGCAGAGATGAAGGCATCCACCTTGGGCAAATGCAGCAGTTCCTTCTCCCCAGACAGCATGGTGTAGAGACAGGCCATCACTACATCCGCTGAGACCTGCTTCCAGAACCTCCCACTCCACCTCAATCATTTGCTTGATGGAACTGTGAATGGGAAAGGCAGTCTCAGAGGTGCAAATCCCCTGCAGCAAGGGATTCTTAAGTGGTGGATTCAGGGCCGGAGGCTCAAAAGGGATATTAAGTGCCCCGAGGGAATGGGCAATGAACACTCCCAGCTCCTCCTTACGGAAGACCTGTTCTCAATATGTCATTCACTCCAGGGCAGATGCACTTAGATTCCACTTGCAAAATCTGCCTCTTTTTGTATCTGATCCCAGTTTTGGGGGAACAAGCTACCCCCTTTTATTAGGGGCGAGACTTTGAGGGCCATTTTAAAGAGGCCCTTTAGATATATGTTTTGCCTCATGCTTTTGTAGAGCTGTAATGTCTCCTACATAATGGACTTTGTTGTCTTGTGGCAATGCGTAGGCAACAGCTGTGTGCTCTCTGTTTTTAAATTTTAAACTGCTCTGTTGTTCTAAGCCAAAGGCAGTATCTCAGCTCAACATTAACAGGGTAGCTTATAAGTAAACTGCGTAAGCATTTCAAGAGAGAAATAAGTGAAGCTAGCAGTAAGATCATGAGTATTTGGGAAAGGATGCCTTGAAGGTGAAATTAGGCCTTACTTGCTAATTGTCTTTCCTTGAGTGTCTCCAGTCCAGTCCTGACAAGTGGGTTTCTCAAACCCCCACCAGCAGCTTGGAGACTGACCATCTCAAACTTAATATCATCACGATACATAGGTATCTGGCACCACTCACCAGCCTTCAATATTATATTGACAAAGCAGACCCACAGAGGCAACAAAATAAGACTAGTGCCACTTATTAAAAACTGTATTACAGATCTCTTAAACAAAAAGGAGGCAGATTGATGCACCAAACTTCTCCAGTCACCAATGAAAGTTGCTTACTATATAGCATAGTTACTCACCTGTAACAGGTGATCTCCGGGAACAGCAGGAATTTAGTCCTCACATATGGGTATCGTCGGTGCTGACGGAGCCTGCGCAAGAAAGCTCCCCAGCGTCCAATCAAAGCTTTTGGGAGCATCCCAGTGCCTGCGTGCTGCCTTCCCGCCTTTCCCAACTGCCTCTCTCCAGTTGAGTTTTAAAAAACTGAGACAAAGAGAGAGAGAGAGGGAAAGGGAAAGAGATAGAGAGATACAACTCCTAGGGGAGGTGGGTGGGTTGTGAGGACTAAACTCCTGCTGTTCCTGGAGATCACCTGTTACAAGTGAGTAACTGCTATCTCCAGGAACAAGCAGGAATGTAGTCATCACATATGGGGACTCCCTAGCTTTAGATGCCAGGGAGAGACCCCAGAAGTTGTGCGTCCCTGAGAAGGGCTCCACTTCCCCCCATGGACCTCTGGCATCCTACCAGGGATGGTGGGTAGGAGTTGATTAGGTATGGAACAGGTGTTGGAGAACAGCCTGACCAAACAAGGCATTCCGGCAGAAGTCCTTGTCCAAGCAGTAATGGGCTGTGAAGGTATGAACCAAGGCCCAGGTGGCTGCTTGACAGATGCTGTCGATACACAGAGAGTGCAGATGAGCCATTGAAGTTGCCATGGCTCTCACATTGTGAGTTGTGACATGGCCCTCCAGAGAAAGGTTCTTACTCTGACTAGTGAAGGAAATACACTGAGCAATCCAGTTAGAGGGTGTTCTCTTGGAGACTGGAAGTCCCAAATGCAAAGGATCAAAAGCAACAAAGAGTTGAGAGGACTTTCCATGTTGCTGTGTTCTTTGTAAGTAAAAGGCTAAACTCTTTTACAGTCCAAGGTATGAAGATTCCTTTCTGCATTTGATGCATGAGGCCTTGGAAAAAACACAGGCAGGTAGACCGCTTGGTTTAGATGAAAAGGCGAGACCACCTTTGCCATAAAGTGTGGATGAGTCCTAAGGACTACCTTGTCATGATGGAACCTTGTATAAGGTGGATCAGCTACTAGCGCTTGCAACTCACTAATGTGGCGTGCTGATGTGATTGCAATGAGAAAGATAACCTTCCAAGAAAGGAATTTCAAGGAGGTAGAAGCTAAAGGTTCAAAGGGTGGCTTCATGAGCTGCCCAAGAACCAGGTTTAATTCCCATGCCACCGGCAGTGGCCTAATGGGAGGCTTAGTTAGAAGGCGGCCTCTCATAAACCTTGCTATAAGAGGATGAGAGGAGATAGGTTGTCCATTTAGAGGCCTGAAGGAAGCTGCAATAGCACTCAAATGGACTCTTACTGAGATAGTCTTAAGTCCTGCATTGTATAAATGAAGGAGATACTCCAGTAAAAATTCCAGAGGTATCGCAAGGGGGTTAAGACCCTTTTGCGAACACCATATGGTAAACCTTTTCCACTTGAAAGCATAAGAGCATCTTGTGGAAGGTTTCCTGGAAGCAAGAAGAATATCCTTCACTTGCTGAGGGAGGTTAAGATCATGGAGATCTAGGCCTTCAGCAACCAAGCCCTGAGATGCAAAGACTGGGGATTGGGATGCCATAACATTCCGTCCTCCTGAGATAGGAGGTCTGGAGCAGACCCTAACTCCAGAGAGGGAGCTTGAGAGAGATGTAGAAGCAGAGGGTACCACATTTGCCAAGGCCAATGTGGAGCTATGAGAATCATATGGCCTCTATCTCACTGAAGCTTGAACAGGGTTTTGGGAATTAGGGGAATGGGTGGAAAGGCATAAAGGAAGTCTTGGCCCCAGTGAAGGAGGAAAGCATCCTTGGCCCGAGATCCCTGAGCCGGAAGTTTGGAACAGAACCGGGGAAGTTTGGCATTCAACGGACTTGCAAAGAGGTCCATGTCCGGGGTTCCCCAAATTTGAAAAATCTTGGCCACCTGGTCCACATGTAGAGACCATTCATGTGGAAGCAGAACTCAACTGAGTCTGTCCACCCAAGAGTTTTGTATGCATGGAAGATACACTGCCAGGAGATGTATCTGATGCTCTCTGGCGAGGGCCCATAGTCACAAAGCGTCGTTGCAGAGCGACAGAGCCTGTTCCTCCCTGCTTGTTCACATAGAACATGGCTACCTGGTTGTCTGTGTGAATAAGGACTGTCTTGCAGCTGAGCAGGAAATGGAACACTCGAAGAGCAAGAAAAATTGCTCTGAGCTCTAAGAGATTGATATGTTTAACTTGATTTTATTAACTCAAACTCTCCTCAAGCACCTCCAATGTAATTATACAATGTTCAACGTAATTAATCAGCAATACTGCCTATACAACCGTTCCTGTAAATAGTTGACTGTAATTAGTTTTACAAGATGTTGTTCAAATGTTGATTGTAAATAATTCAAAATTGTTCCATGTAAAACCTTGTTCAGTTCTTGTTATCTGTAAACTGCCTTTGATCTCTGGAAGAGGCGGTATATAAGAAAAGCTTAAATAAATAAATAAATATGTAGATGTCTCCTGTGGAATCCAAGTGCCTTGGGTGGAGAGGTCTTGTAGATGAGCTCCCCAACCCACTGGAAAAGCATCTGTTGTGAGAGTTGCTTGGGGTAAGGGTTGCTGGAACAGGGACCCCAGCAACAGGTTTTGAGTGGACTGCCACCATTGAAGGGACAAAATAAGGCGATTTGTGTTTACGATTTTGTCTGACAGGCACCCTGATGCTGGGTGGATTAAGTCCACTGGGCTGCTCTCATATGGAGGCGAGCATAAGGAACCACATGCACAGTAGAAGCCATGTGGCCTAGTAGTTGTAACATTTCTCGAGCAGTGAGATGGGACTTTAGCACTGCTTGAGAAGCTAACTGCACCATGCGAAGGCAACGGCTCTGAAGGAGGTAGGCCCTTGCCTTTCTGGTATCCAACACAGCTCCTATGAACTCTAGAGACTGAGTGGGAGTTAGGCTGAATTTTGGGATGTTTATGACTAGACCCAAATACTGGATACGCATTGTGCAAGATAGAGCTATCCTGGCCTCTGACTCTGATGGGGCTCGGATGAGCCAATCGTCTAAGTAGGGGAAGACGAATATTCCTAGTGTACGGAGAAATGCTGCTACTACAGCCATGCATTTTGTGAACACCCTTGGAGCTGAGGCCAGGCCAAATGGGAGCACCCTGTATTGGTAGTGCTTCCCTTGAAAAAGGAACCGAAGGAACTTTCTGTGAGATGGATGGATGAGAACATGAGTGTACGCATCCTTGAGATCTAGAGAACATAGCCAATCCTGACTCTGAAGATATGGCAGCAGAGTTCCTAGAGAAACCATTTTGAATTTCTCCTTGAACAGGAATTTGTTCAATTCTCTGAGGTCTAAAATAGGTCTGTGACCTCCTGTTTTCTTTGGGATAAGAAAACAGGGGGAGTAAAACCCTGTACCCTGCTGAAGAATGGGTACTTCTTCTATTGCCCCTTGGGAAAGAAGCACGGTGACCTCTTGATCTAACAGGTTGATGAGAGAGGTCTGAGAATTGAACTGTTTTACTACTGTGGGAGGGGGCATGCTCAAGAAATGAAGCTTGTACCCCTCTTTTATGATGGAGCGTGTCCAATGCTCTGCTGTTATCTGCCCCCATCTTGGGGCAAAGTGACATAACCTTCCTGGAATGGTGGAAGGCTCTGGTCCATTTAGAGCCAGGAAGGCTAAGTTCTCTAGATGCAAGTCAAAGGCCTTGTGGAGGCTGAGACTGCTGAGGCGGTTGAGGCTTAGCAGTTTTTGCTTTTCTTTGCTTGGATGATTGCTGACCCTTCCGGACAGGTTCACCTGCAGAACGTCCCTGCTGAGAATAAGCAGGATAAAACCTTTTCTTTTTGGAAAAGAATGTTTTTTTTGAAAGATTTCTTTCTTGAAGGATCAGCTGTGCCCTTGGATAATCTGTCCAAGGTGGAGTTGTCAGCATCCAACTCAATGGCCTTTTCCTGCCAATCTTTGCCAAACAGGTTCTCACCAGTACAAGGAATATTGCCCAATTTGTCTTGTACCCAGAGCTCCAAATCAGATGCCTGGAGCCAGGCAATTCTACGTGCACCTATGGCAATGGCAGAGGTTCTGCTTATGCACTCAACAGCTGCACGGTTGACAAATTTGGAAACATCCTGGGCATGTTTGACCAATGTGAGAAAATCCTGTCTCCTATCGTCAGGAAGAAGAGGACTCAAAACCTCTAAATCTCCTGTGATTTCCTTCAGGAACATTCCCATATATAAAATATAAGAACTGATCCTGGCGGAAAACATGGAAGCTTGGAAAGTACGACGTCCAAAAGCATCCAAAGTTCTGCACTCACGTCCTGGGGGATTAGAGGCATCCTCTTTGCACTCCTGATCCTTCTCATAGCTGACTCCACTACAATAGAGTGGTGAGGGAGCTGAGTTGTCTGGAAACCAGGACAAGGAGGGACTCGATACATAGTGAAGGGAGGAGTAGCCTAGTGGTTGGGGCACGGTACTTCAGGCCGGAAGGTCGGGGGTTCAAATCCCACTAGAGGACAGAAACCTTGGGCCGGAAGGACTGGGGTTTCTAGTCCCACAGATGCTCCTTGTGGTCTTGGGCAAGCCACTTAACCCTCCATTGCCCATGTTCCCTGTAAGTATTAGTGTATGTGTCTCATATCCCCGCGTGTTAAATGTATCCCCCAATTGTGTTGTGACCGCTTTGATTGAAGGATAAGGCGGTATACAAAACTGTCTAAATAAATAAATAAATAAATAAATAAATAAATAGTGTCAAGTCTACGAGAATGAGGAGAGGTGGCAAGAGGGGTCTCCCACATTCTGAGCATGAGATCATGCAAGATCTCATGGATGGGCAAAGTAGCTGTCTCCTTAGGAGCTTTGGGATATTGTAAAATTTCCAGCTCCTTTGCTCTGGGCTCTGTTTCAGGAGCCACAGTAATGGAGAGACCCTAAGCCACCTCCCTGATGAAATCCTGGAAGGAGATATCCTCTGGAGGAGACATCCTGCGTTTAGGGGAGAAGGGCTCCTCTAGAAGTGCTCCGGTATCGACAGAACTATCGGAATCCTCAGATTCCTCTGAGGACTCGAAGTACCTTCTGTCCGGATGCTCTTGTAGAGCCCGATACCTGTACCGACCGAAGTCGTTACCGGGGGGGGATTGGTACCGGTGTATCGGTACCAGAGGGCATCGGGTGACTGGGTGCCAGCAATGCAGACGTTGATGTTGATGCTATCGGTACTGATACTGGTGCCGGAGTCGGTGCCGGTACCGGCTGAACTGTCTGATGCGGTTCCGAGGGTGTCGATGCCGCAAGGAGAGCCGCCAGACTGTGTTCAATAGCCAGGAACCTCTGGTCTATCGTCGGTACCGGAGAAGACAGCCGGTACCCCAGAGCATGGCACCAGTAGTTCTGCCGAGGTCGAGGCCTCGAGAACATCCTGGAGCCCCGATAATGCTTTGAAAGCCAAAGCCTCCCGCTGGGGCAATTTTGCCGGTGCAGAATCCTCAAGGGCAACACCAGAGGCATCTCGGTGCTGAAGGAGATCTACCCTTTGAGGACCGGCTGGACTTATGTTTAGTTACCTGAGATCCACGGGAGGAAGAGGAAGCCCTAGAAGATGTCGATGCCACCGAAGCTGCATCAGAGGGAAATAGGGTACTGAGCTTAGCAGCTCGGTTCTACCGACCTCTTTTAGACATCATGGCACAGGACATACAATCCGTGATGGAGTGGTCAGGATCTAAACATTTCAGACACCATTCATGGGTGTCTGTGACGGAGATGGTACCACCACACTTGGTGCACTTTTTGAAACCTGAAGCAGGTTTCTCCATTGTAGGAAAAATGTTTGGGCTTAAGGCCCAAAATGGCACGTGCACCTGGGAAAAATGGGGGGAAAAAATACTAAGTATATTAAGTATATATATTTATTTTTTTAAGAACAAAAATAAAGAAAAAACGGCGGTACCAGTAAAGCGTCGAGGAAGGCAGACGCGACCACAAAAAAAGAAAGTAATAAGGAAGAATTTTCTGCAGTGACAGACCTGCTGGCTCCGCTGAAAACAAAGAACTGGAGAGAGGCAGTTGGGAAAGGCAGGAAGGCAGCACGCAGACACTGTGGGATGCTCCCAAAAGCATTCTAATTGGACGCTGGGGAGCGTTCCCGCGCAGGCTCCGTCGGTAACGACGATACCCATATGTGATGACTACATTCATGCTTGTTCCTGGAGATAACTTAGTCCAAACAATGACCACTTGAGGCAAAAACATTCATCTACTCCAAGTGCAAGCATATTCTCATGATGCTCTTGTTTGTTTTCCCACTCTGCAGGTACTAAACAAGGAACAAAAATAGCCAAACTTTCTCTCAAGGAGCTCCCCCGGGAATAACAACTTACTCCTGACCGCAGACTCTCACCCAACGATGGTCTTCTTCAGGCCCAGGATGCCAATGCGCACCATCTCTCTCAAATCCAGGGAGGGTTCGGGACTGGACTGGAGGTACTCAAGGAAAGCCAGTTAACAGATAAGACCTAATTTCATCTTCCTTATCATCCTTCCAGTCCAGTCCCAACCTATAGGATGTACCATAGCAGCACTAATGATGGGAGGGACACACGAGTCCAACCTGCAGAACCGGCGATCCAAATCGCGCATCCTGCACATCCAGCCGGTAATGCTTCACAAAAGGCATGTAATGAGGACCAGGTTGCTGCTTCACAGATTTCTACCAGCAGGATCAAGATGGCCTCTGGTTGAATGCACTCTCAGATCATTGGGCATTGCTCTTCACTGCAATAAACAGGCTGAGATGGTTTCTCGCACCCATTGGGAAATTGAGGCTATCAGACTTACACACCAGCGCTGCAGCCCACAAGTAACACCAAAGCACTTGACGCACATCCAGGAAACGAAAAAGTGTAGTTACTCACCTGTAACAGGTGTTCTCCAAGGGACAGCAGGAATCAATCCTCACTTATGGGTGATGTCCGCACCGACGGAGACCACGTAGAGCAATTCCCCAGCTTTCAAAGAAAGCCTTTGAGATTGCTGCCACGCATGCATGGTCCTCTTCCCGCCCAAGGGTGCCATCTTGCTCAGTCAGGTCCCGTAGCTCGAGCCTTACCCAGCAGATGGCAAGGGAAGGATAAAAATCCAGCAACTCATCAGGGGAGTGGGAGGGTAGTGAGGACTGATTCCTGCTGTCCCTGGAGAACACCTGTTACAGGTGAGCAACTACGCTTTCTCTAGGAACAAGCAGAAAGTCAGTCCTCACTTATGGTACTCCCCAGCTACAGGCTACCGAACCTATAACCAAAAGAAACACCTCTGCGAGGCTGTGAGCAGAAGCCGATGACCAAAGGAGCCCGAGTCCTCTGATCCAAGCCCTCGGTAGCCGTGAAGAAGGATCTGAGGGCAGAAGTTGCTTATACCCAAATAGATTAAGGAGTACGGCCTGGCCGAAGTTGCTGTCCCGATAGGACTCCCTCTCCAGGCAGTAGTGAGCTCCAGGAGGAGCAGGAACACTACCCGCGGCTCCAGCCATCGAAGGAGACCCCTCTCCCTGCCGAAGAAGCAGCAGAACAGCTCTGATCACTCACAAAAGAGCTCGTTGGAGGAGAGCCTCTCCCTGCACTGAGATCAGTGCTGAAGCAGCAGATCGCTCAGCACACGTGCTTCCACAAAGAGCTCCTGTGCGGCAAAGCCTTTCCACCGCGTCAGCGCCTACCCCTGCCCAATCCGGGCCCAGCTCTACCGTTTAAAAGGGGGCGCGAACAGGACAAACATCCCTTCTCTCCAGAGCTCCAGGAGGAGCAGGAACACTACCCGCGGCTCCAGCCATCGAAGGAGACCCCTCTCCCTGCCGAAGAAGCAGCAGAACAGCTCTGATCACTCACAAAAGAGCTCGTTGGAGGAGAGCCTCTCCCTGCACTGAGATCAGCGCTGAAGCAGCAGATCGCTCAGCACACGTGCTTCCACAAAGAGCTCCTGTGCGGCAAAGCCTTTCCACCGCGTCAGCGCCTACCCCTGCCCAATCCGGGCCCAGCTCTACCGTTTAAAAGGGGGCGCGAACAGGACAAACATCCCTTCTCTCCAGAGCTCCAGGAGGAGCAGGAACACTACCCGCGGCTCCAGCCATCGAAGGAGACCCCTCTCCCTGCCGAAGAAGCAGCAGAACAGCTCTGATCACTCACAAAAGAGCTCGTTGGAGGAGAGCCTCTCCCTGCACTGAGATCAGCGCTGAAGCAGCAGATCGCTCAGCACACGTGCTTCCACAAAGAGCTCCTGTGCGGCAAAGCCTTTCCACCGCGTCAGCGCCTACCCCTGCCCAATCCGGGCCCAGCTCTACCGTTTAAAAGGGGGCGCGAACAGGACAAACATCCCTTCTCTCCAGAGCTCCAGGAGGAGCAGGAACACTACCCGCGGCTCCAGCCATCGAAGGAGACCCCTTCTCTCTGCCGAAGAAGCAGCAGAACAGCTCTGATCACTCACAAAAGAGCTCGTTGGAGGAGAGCCTCTCCCTGCACTGAGATCAGCGCTGAAGCAGCAGATCGCTCAGCACACATAAGAACATAAGATATGCCATACTGGGTCAGACCAAGGTCCATCAAGCCCAGTATTCTGTTTCCAACAGTGGCCAATCTAGGTCATACGTACCTAGCAGTTTCCCCAAGGGACACAGGTTCCACAATGCTTGTATTGGTTCAAGCATTGATATCCTGGGTCCCTTCTTAATAATGGTTTATGGACCTTTCCTCCAGGAACTTGTCCAAACCTTTTTTAAACCCAGCTACACTAACAGCCTTTACTACATCCTCCGGTAACAAATTCCAGAGTTTGATTACACGTTGAGTGAAAAAATATTTTCTTTTATTAGTCTTAAATAGTTTACCCTGTAGCTTCATTGCATGTCCCCTAGTCTTTCTATATTCTGATAAGGTAAACAATCGATCTACGTTTACCCGTTCCACTCCGTTCATTAATTTATAGACTTCTATCATATCTCCCCTCAGCCGTCTCTTTTCCAGGTTAAAGAGCCCTAACCTTTTAGCCTTTCTTCATAAGGAGTATCCTTCCATCCCCTTTACCATTTTGGTGGCTCTTCTCTGTACCTTTTCTAAAATCGCTATATCCTTTTAAGATACGGCGACCGCGCCTTGCGGGCCCGCGCCTGAGGGCCGCGCAAGAGGGCCCTTTGGCACGGCCCTTAGGCAAAGGCCAGTCAAGGAACCTCAAGCTCCCACGGAAACGAAACAGCTCTGCCTTGCAGAGACCAACAGCCTCTCTCAACGCAATGCTGAGCTCCCTCAAGGTCGAGCTCGCGTAGAACCACTGACCTGCCACACCAACGAATCGCAGCAAGTATACGCTACCAAAATAACTCTAAGTTCACACCAGATCTTTTGATGTTGTCCCTGATCCACCTCTGAATCATTACTGTTGTCAGTATTTCAACTTAGATTAATTGTTGGCTAACTTAATTTCAGATGTCATATTGCCATTAAGGCACTGTAGATTCATAACTATTATCAATAACTCACTTTAACTTACTGTTGTCAGTAATTTTACCTTGAAGTACTGTTGTCAGTAATTCACCTCATATTTCTGTTAGTATTTCACAGACTCTTTACTGCTACCAATATCCTGTCCTGATCTATTGTTAATATCTTACTTTGATTTTACTGTTGTCAGTAACTCACTGTGGATTTAGTATAGATAGTGAAGTACTTTGGTTTTACTGTTGTCAGTATTGTACATTGGATTTACTGTCGTCAGTAATTATCTGGCCTTACTGTTGACAGTAACTCACTTTGAACAACAACTTTCAATACTGCCACATAACTCTTATCAGAATTCACCACTGCCGACATACAACTATATTATCACGACCCTACCCAATAGTCCTTGATCCAAATACAGAAAATGCTTCACCATAACAACATGCTCTCGCGAATATCATACACCTGTATATTATTAGCAATAATAATAATTGATCTATCCTCATGTTTAAACTATAAAAATCACATGACTATACCTATAATACACACACTTACTCGAAATGACTGCCATATGAGATACTCTCATGAATTCCACCCAAAAATTAATTATCATAGACTAATACACATACAACAAACAAATACACTACAAAAGGACAAGAAAACCTGCTCTATCTACTCATCCTCCCTATCATGCATCCTAATTAATGCACGATCAATGAAAAATAAATTACCCATATTTAATGACCTGATAACTGACTTAAAACCCGACATCTTATGTGTCACAGAGACATGGCTTTCTGAAACAGATACAGTCTATCTAAATCAACTTGATAAAGAGAACTACGACACATTCTACAAACATAGATCCAACAAAAAAGGTGGTGGAGTTCTAATGATGACTAAAAAAAACATTAAACGCCAAGCCAATCCATTCAAATTTCAATAATAACATGGACACATTATTAATAAAAATCGACCTCATAAAAATTTGCTTAATTTATAGACCCCCAGACAATAAAACAGATGGCCTGGATTCTCTTATTGAACTCCTCAGCTCATCTACTGATCAAAATCCTGTAATCATGCTAGGCGACTTTAACCTTCCATCCCTACCAACACTAGACTCTAAACTATTCCTAGACACCATAGCAGACATACAGTACCATCAAATAATTAAAACAGCAACACATATCAAAGGAGGAACATTAGATTTGGTTCTTCTACCTGAGATACTCTTCAAATTAGTTAACTCAAATTCCATTGAATGCACTGAGACACCTTGGTCTGATCATTCTATCATCAAAATAAATCTCACATATCCCATCCCTAGCACCAATAATTACACAAGAAGTACCCCCACTTCAAAATTCAAAAAATTTAATGAAACAGACTTCCTTGACTCCACAATCCCCTACTTCTTATCAACAACAAATTTGGATGATGCTGTTAACAACTGGAATGAAACTATTAATAATGCAGCTAAAAATAACCAACCAAATAAAAAAACCATATACACTAAAACAAATAATTCACCTTGGTTTAATAGCACTCTAAGACTAATGAAAAAAGAACTAAGAAAACTTGAAACGAAATGGAGGAAATCCAAGTTGTCTGTACACAAGGAAATATACAATAACTATCTAACAAAATATAAGGAAACAATAGACAGCACGAAGAAAAATTATTACGCAGCAACCTTAGCAAAATCATACAATAGACCTAGAGAGCTATTTTCCATAGTCAGAAAATTAACCAACAATGAGCAAACTTCTAACAATGAAATCACAGACATCTCAGTTCAAACCCTAGCTAATCACTATCAAAACAAAACAAAGAAACCCACCATGCCCTTAGAAAATATCAACATCTCTTATCAACCTGTAGATAAATGGTTAGAATTTTACCCCATCTCAAAAGTGTCATTAAAAACAATCATCTCCGGCCTAAATACCACAACTTCGTATTTAGATCCATGCCCTGTATCATGGATAAAAAACGCACTACCAACTCTACTATCCTTTATCCTCCCAATAGTAAATCTTTCACTTACCCAAGGATACCTTCCATCCCCGCTCAAACATGCACAAATACGTCCAATTTTAAAGAACTGCAAACTTGATAAAACATCCCCCACATCATATAGACCCATCTCTAGCATACCATTCTTGGCCAAAATAATTGAAAAAGTAGTGCAACTACAGACACAGGAATTTATAGACTTATCTTATCCACTAGATGATCAACAATATGGATTCCGGCCCCGCCATGGAGTAGAGACACTTCTAACAGTATTAATAGATACACTCCTAAAAGGAATTGACAATCATAAACAGGCGTTCATCTTACTTTTCATTGACATATCAGCAGCTTTTGATAGCGTGCATCACTCAATTTTGCTCAACAACCTACGACAGATAGGCATAAACTCTACCGTACATAAATGGTTCACCTCATATTTAAATAACAGAACACAAAATGTAAGAACAGGTAATCAAACATCCAACACATACAAACAGGAAATAGGTTTACCACAAGGTTCAGCGCTTTCAGCCCTACTCTTCAATATCTATATAAAACCAGTCTGCAACATCTTTAAAAAATTCGGAATACAATATCACCTTTATGCGGATGATATTATGATGTACATACCTTTTACGATTCCTAACCTACCGACTCAACTTCTATCAGACTGCTACAATGAAATTACATACTGGCTAAAAACCCAAAACCTCCATATAAACCATGCTAAAACCGAAGTCTTGATCGTAACAAAAAACCAATCATTTATTCCCCCAACCCACATAACACTACAAAACCAAGAAATTAAAATAAAAAATGAAATAAGATATCTTGGAGTCATTTTAGATACACACCTTACTATGGAAACCCACATTAGAAATACCTTAAAGAAAATCTACTTCAAACTTAAAATCCTCAAACAATTGCGCCCCCTGGTATTTATGCATGATTTTATCAATATAACACAGGCTAACATTACTCCACACTTCGATTTCGCTAACTTAATACTTATAGGCACTCCAAAACAAAATATCAAAAGAATCCAACTCGCACAAAATGCAACAGCTAGAATTATATTAAAGATAAATTCACTCCAACACATTACACCAATACTAGCTTCCCTGCACTGGTTACCAATACAAAGCAGGATAACCTACAAAACAATAATAACTACATTCAAAGCCCTAAACGACATGGCCCCGAAGACACTATGTAATTTAATAAACAAAGAACTACCTAAGTCTACTCATAGAAAAGGACAATCAAATAAACTAAAGATTCCAAAAGAATATATAAGATCTCACAAAATTACAAATAATAGAGCCTTTTCCCACATAGCTCCAACAACTTGGAACTCGTTACCAGAGGACTTACGTTCACTAACAGAGATAACAGAATTCAGAAAAAAATTGAAAACATATCTATTCACTAAACACTATAATTCCATAGAAAACATTCCACTCAACTTAGATAAAGGCTAAACATGAACCCCCCCACATCAAGCGTATACTCCCTTCTTCAAGGGATAACACACAAAACATAATCGAATGAACACTCCACTCCCATGCATTGATACCCTACTTGTATATAGTTGCATCTGATATGATCTGCCTATGCGGTAGAGTCAGTACTTTGTTTAAATTGTTACACAATCTGTGTTAGTTGAATTATTCTGCTTAGTTTTTAAATCTATGTGTGCATGTTAAGATGTTCTATGTAAAAAGTTATTCTGTTCCATGTAAGACAAGCTCTGCATTGTTAACTGTTGTTAATTGTACACCGCGACTGATCGCTGGAAGATGCGGTATATAAATAAGTGTTAAATAAATAAATAAAGGTGTTCGCTGAAGACCAAGTCGTCGCCCGGCAGATGTCCCTCAAGGGCATGAAGCGCAGCGAGGCCACCGAAACTGCTTTGGCCCGGACCCCGTGCGCGGTGACCCGACGATCTAATAGGGTACCCGCTTTCGTGTGGGTAAAGGCGATGCAGT